>OX352727.1:30000-1363136 GCA_947095575.1 Electrophaes corylata
AACCTAACCTAACCTAACCTAACCTAACCTAACCTAACCTAACCTAACCTAACCTAACCTAACCTAACCTAACCTAACCTAACCTAACCTAACCTAACCTAACCTAACCTAACCTAACCTAACCTAACCTAACCTAACCTAACCTAACCTAACCTAACCTAACCTAACCTAACCTAACCTAACCTAACCTAACCTAACCTAACCTAACCTAACCTAACCTAACCTAACCTAACCTAACCTAACCTAACCTAACCTAACCTAACCTAACCTAACCTAACCTAACCTAACCTAACCTAACCTAACCTAACCTAACCTAACCTAACCTAACCTAACCTAACCTAACCTAACCTAACCTAACCTAACCTAACCTAACCTAACCTAACCTAACCTAACCTAACCTAACCTAACCTAACCTAACCTAACCTAACCTAACCTAACCTAACCTAACCTAACCTAACCTAACCTAACCTAACCTAACCTAACCTAACCTAACCTAACCTAACCTAACCTAACCTAACCTAACCTAACCTAACCTAACCTAACCTAACCTAACCTAACCTAACCTAACCTAACCTAACCTAACCTAACCTAACCTAACCTAACCTAACCTAACCTAACCTAACCTAACCTAACCTAACCTAACCTAACCTAACCTAACCTAACCTAACCTAACCTAACCTAACCTAACCTAACCTAACCTAACCTAACCTAACCTAACCTAACCTAACCTAACCTAACCTAACCTAACCTAACCTAACCTAACCTAACCTAACCTAACCTAACCTAACCTAACCTAACCTAACCTAACCTAACCTAACCTAACCTAACCTAACCTAACCTAACCTAACCTAACCTAACCTAACCTAACCTAACCTAACCTAACCTAACCTAACCTAACCTAACCTAACCTAACCTAACCTAACCTAACCTAACCTAACCTAACCTAACCTAACCTAACCTAACCTAACCTAACCTAACCTAACCTAACCTAACCTAACCTAACCTAACCTAACCTAACCTAACCTAACCTAACCTAACCTAACCTAACCTAACCTAACCTAACCTAACCTAACCTAACCTAACCTAACCTAACCTAACCTAACCTAACCTAACCTAACCTAACCTAACCTAACCTAACCTAACCTAACCTAACCTAACCTAACCTAACCTAACCTAACCTAACCTAACCTAACCTAACCTAACCTAACCTAACCTAACCTAACCTAACCTAACCTAACCTAACCTAACCTAACCTAACCTAACCTAACCTAACCTAACCTAACCTAACCTAACCTAACCTAACCTAACCTAACCTAACCTAACCTAACCTAACCTAACCTAACCTAACCTAACCTAACCTAACCTAACCTAACCTAACCTAACCTAACCTAACCTAACCTAACCTAACCTAACCTAACCTAACCTAACCTAACCTAACCTAACCTAACCTAACCTAACCTAACCTAACCTAACCTAACCTAACCTAACCTAACCTAACCTAACCTAACCTAACCTAACCTAACCTAACCTAACCTAACCTAACCTAACCTAACCTAACCTAACCTAACCTAACCTAACCTAACCTAACCTAACCTAACCTAACCTAACCTAACCTAACCTAACCTAACCTAACCTAACCTAACCTAACCTAACCTAACCTAACCTAACCTAACCTAACCTAACCTAACCTAACCTAACCTAACCTAACCTAACCTAACCTAACCTAACCTAACCTAACCTAACCTAACCTAACCTAACCTAACCTAACCTAACCTAACCTAACCTAACCTAACCTAACCTAACCTAACCTAACCTAACCTAACCTAACCTAACCTAACCTAACCTAACCTAACCTAACCTAACCTAACCTAACCTAACCTAACCTAACCTAACCTAACCTAACCTAACCTAACCTAACCTAACCTAACCTAACCTAACCTAACCTAACCTAACCTAACCTAACCTAACCTAACCTAACCTAACCTAACCTAACCTAACCTAACCTAACCTAACCTAACCTAACCTAACCTAACCTAACCTAACCTAACCTAACCTAACCTAACCTAACCTAACCTAACCTAACCTAACCTAACCTAACCTAACCTAACCTAACCTAACCTAACCTAACCTAACCTAACCTAACCTAACCTAACCTAACCTAACCTAACCTAACCTAACCTAACCTAACCTAACCTAACCTAACCTAACCTAACCTAACCTAACCTAACCTAACCTAACCTAACCTAACCTAACCTAACCTAACCTAACCTAACCTAACCTAACCTAACCTAACCTAACCTAACCTAACCTAACCTAACCTAACCTAACCTAACCTAACCTAACCTAACCTAACCTAACCTAACCTAACCTAACCTAACCTAACCTAACCTAACCTAACCTAACCTAACCTAACCTAACCTAACCTAACCTAACCTAACCTAACCTAACCTAACCTAACCTAACCTAACCTAACCTAACCTAACCTAACCTAACCTAACCTAACCTAACCTAACCTAACCTAACCTAACCTAACCTAACCTAACCTAACCTAACCTAACCTAACCTAACCTAACCTAACCTAACCTAACCTAACCTAACCTAACCTAACCTAACCTAACCTAACCTAACCTAACCTAACCTAACCTAACCTAACCTAACCTAACCTAACCTAACCTAACCTAACCTAACCTAACCTAACCTAACCTAACCTAACCTAACCTAACCTAACCTAACCTAACCTAACCTAACCTAACCTAACCTAACCTAACCTAACCTAACCTAACCTAACCTAACCTAACCTAACCTAACCTAACCTAACCTAACCTAACCTAACCTAACCTAACCTAACCTAACCTAACCTAACCTAACCTAACCTAACCTAACCTAACCTAACCTAACCTAACCTAACCTAACCTAACCTAACCTAACCTAACCTAACCTAACCTAACCTAACCTAACCTAACCTAACCTAACCTAACCTAACCTAACCTAACCTAACCTAACCTAACCTAACCTAACCTAACCTAACCTAACCTAACCTAACCTAACCTAACCTAACCTAACCTAACCTAACCTAACCTAACCTAACCTAACCTAACCTAACCTAACCTAACCTAACCTAACCTAACCTAACCTAACCTAACCTAACCTAACCTAACCTAACCTAACCTAACCTAACCTAACCTAACCTAACCTAACCTAACCTAACCTAACCTAACCTAACCTAACCTAACCTAACCTAACCTAACCTAACCTAACCTAACCTAACCTAACCTAACCTAACCTAACCTAACCTAACCTAACCTAACCTAACCTAACCTAACCTAACCTAACCTAACCTAACCTAACCTAACCTAACCTAACCTAACCTAACCTAACCTAACCTAACCTAACCTAACCTAACCTAACCTAACCTAACCTAACCTAACCTAACCTAACCTAACCTAACCTAACCTAACCTAACCTAACCTAACCTAACCTAACCTAACCTAACCTAACCTAACCTAACCTAACCTAACCTAACCTAACCTAACCTAACCTAACCTAACCTAACCTAACCTAACCTAACCTAACCTAACCTAACCTAACCTAACCTAACCTAACCTAACCTAACCTAACCTAACCTAACCTAACCTAACCTAACCTAACCTAACCTAACCTAACCTAACCTAACCTAACCTAACCTAACCTAACCTAACCTAACCTAACCTAACCTAACCTAACCTAACCTAACCTAACCTAACCTAACCTAACCTAACCTAACCTAACCTAACCTAACCTAACCTAACCTAACCTAACCTAACCTAACCTAACCTAACCTAACCTAACCTAACCTAACCTAACCTAACCTAACCTAACCTAACCTAACCTAACCTAACCTAACCTAACCTAACCTAACCTAACCTAACCTAACCTAACCTAACCTAACCTAACCTAACCTAACCTAACCTAACCTAACCTAACCTAACCTAACCTAACCTAACCTAACCTAACCTAACCTAACCTAACCTAACCTAACCTAACCTAACCTAACCTAACCTAACCTAACCTAACCTAACCTAACCTAACCTAACCTAACCTAACCTAACCTAACCTAACCTAACCTAACCTAACCTAACCTAACCTAACCTAACCTAACCTAACCTAACCTAACCTAACCTAACCTAACCTAACCTAACCTAACCTAACCTAACCTAACCTAACCTAACCTAACCTAACCTAACCTAACCTAACCTAACCTAACCTAACCTAACCTAACCTAACCTAACCTAACCTAACCTAACCTAACCTAACCTAACCTAACCTAACCTAACCTAACCTAACCTAACCTAACCTAACCTAACCTAACCTAACCTAACCTAACCTAACCTAACCTAACCTAACCTAACCTAACCTAACCTAACCTAACCTAACCTAACCTAACCTAACCTAACCTAACCTAACCTAACCTAACCTAACCTAACCTAACCTAACCTAACCTAACCTAACCTAACCTAACCTAACCTAACCTAACCTAACCTAACCTAACCTAACCTAACCTAACCTAACCTAACCTAACCTAACCTAACCTAACCTAACCTAACCTAACCTAACCTAACCTAACCTAACCTAACCTAACCTAACCTAACCTAACCTAACCTAACCTAACCTAACCTAACCTAACCTAACCTAACCTAACCTAACCTAACCTAACCTAACCTAACCTAACCTAACCTAACCTAACCTAACCTAACCTAACCTAACCTAACCTAACCTAACCTAACCTAACCTAACCTAACCTAACCTAACCTAACCTAACCTAACCTAACCTAACCTAACCTAACCTAACCTAACCTAACCTAACCTAACCTAACCTAACCTAACCTAACCTAACCTAACCTAACCTAACCTAACCTAACCTAACCTAACCTAACCTAACCTAACCTAACCTAACCTAACCTAACCTAACCTAACCTAACCTAACCTAACCTAACCTAACCTAACCTAACCTAACCTAACCTAACCTAACCTAACCTAACCTAACCTAACCTAACCTAACCTAACCTAACCTAACCTAACCTAACCTAACCTAACCTAACCTAACCTAACCTAACCTAACCTAACCTAACCTAACCTAACCTAACCTAACCTAACCTAACCTAACCTAACCTAACCTAACCTAACCTAACCTAACCTAACCTAACCTAACCTAACCTAACCTAACCTAACCTAACCTAACCTAACCTAACCTAACCTAACCTAACCTAACCTAACCTAACCTAACCTAACCTAACCTAACCTAACCTAACCTAACCTAACCTAACCTAACCTAACCTAACCTAACCTAACCTAACCTAACCTAACCTAACCTAACCTAACCTAACCTAACCTAACCTAACCTAACCTAACCTAACCTAACCTAACCTAACCTAACCTAACCTAACCTAACCTAACCTAACCTAACCTAACCTAACCTAACCTAACCTAACCTAACCTAACCTAACCTAACCTAACCTAACCTAACCTAACCTAACCTAACCTAACCTAACCTAACCTAACCTAACCTAACCTAACCTAACCTAACCTAACCTAACCTAACCTAACCTAACCTAACCTAACCTAACCTAACCTAACCTAACCTAACCTAACCTAACCTAACCTAACCTAACCTAACCTAACCTAACCTAACCTAACCTAACCTAACCTAACCTAACCTAACCTAACCTAACCTAACCTAACCTAACCTAACCTAACCTAACCTAACCTAACCTAACCTAACCTAACCTAACCTAACCTAACCTAACCTAACCTAACCTAACCTAACCTAACCTAACCTAACCTAACCTAACCTAACCTAACCTAACCTAACCTAACCTAACCTAACCTAACCTAACCTAACCTAACCTAACCTAACCTAACCTAACCTAACCTAACCTAACCTAACCTAACCTAACCTAACCTAACCTAACCTAACCTAACCTAACCTAACCTAACCTAACCTAACCTAACCTAACCTAACCTAACCTAACCTAACCTAACCTAACCTAACCTAACCTAACCTAACCTAACCTAACCTAACCTAACCTAACCTAACCTAACCTAACCTAACCTAACCTAACCTAACCTAACCTAACCTAACCTAACCTAACCTAACCTAACCTAACCTAACCTAACCTAACCTAACCTAACCTAACCTAACCTAACCTAACCTAACCTAACCTAACCTAACCTAACCTAACCTAACCTAACCTAACCTAACCTAACCTAACCTAACCTAACCTAACCTAACCTAACCTAACCTAACCTAACCTAACCTAACCTAACCTAACCTAACCTAACCTAACCTAACCTAACCTAACCTAACCTAACCTAACCTAACCTAACCTAACCTAACCTAACCTAACCTAACCTAACCTAACCTAACCTAACCTAACCTAACCTAACCTAACCTAACCTAACCTAACCTAACCTAACCTAACCTAACCTAACCTAACCTAACCTAACCTAACCTAACCTAACCTAACCTAACCTAACCTAACCGAACCGCGGTCGAGAGCGCCACGAATTGAAGCCGTTCCGCACGAGAAAAATCCAGAAAAATAGAAAATTCGCACAAATATACCCGTGTGATATATCAAAAGTTGCGGGCGCACGAGGCGCATACAGTGGTGAAAAGCGCACAGTGATACATCAAGTGGTTGGAAAGTTATTAGCGAAAAAGTGAAAATTGTGAAATTTTGAAAATTCAAAGTGGTTTTTCTCGTGATTGGTAGCGACGACCCATACATTTTTAACTGCCTTCTGAAGGGCCTTTGGGAGCTCTACAGTTTGACACCTTTTGCGGATTTTTTCCGCGAAAGGTCACCGAGTAATCAACAGAAAAACAAAAACCACGTGGCCACGAGGTCAGTGATCCAGGGCTGCGTGGCACCATCTGACTTCTTCTTCTGTTGCGGAACATCATCGGGACCCCGGAGGCACTTTCAGACCTGCAAAAAGTTAAGTGGCTGCTTCGTTACAAGGACTTTAATTTTTGTGCTGTTGAACGTTTATTTCAAAGAATTATAGTTTTAAATCTAGAGCGAGAACATATATATTTTATTAGCCTAATTTGTTGCCCTTAACGAGTAGTTTATTATATAAAAAATTCATATTGTGTTAATGCTAAAATATTTCGAGTTATAAATTTTTATGTCCGAAGGTCAACCGCAAAATTCTTAAAAATCGTTGTTTCTCGAAAACTATAAGAGATAGCCAAATTTTAACGTCACCTTGTGTATCTAACTATCGTTAGATACTCAAACAAGTTTGTATTTTTCAATTTTATGTTACCCCCCCTTTTTCAAAAATTTTAATATATTAATTTAAAATTGTTTTTAAAGGTTTTGTATGGGAAAGTTTCTTTATTTGTAAATTTTTAAGTTGAATCATGTTTATATTATTTTAAAACGCTAAAATTTTAAAATCATCCCCCACCCCCTCACCTCCCTCAATTAGCCGATTTCATAAATCCCCTAAAATCTTTATTTTTTCAAATTTTGTAAATCTTACTATAAAGTCCCTTATTTATAAATATTTATCCAAAAGTTTTTACTCCCCTAACTCTAATCCCTCCCCTCCCACAGATTTTTAAGCCTTTAAACGCAAATATCTCGTAAACGGTTAGAGTTAGAGCATTTCTGACTAGACTTTTATTTTAGATATACATCTAAAATAAAAGATTGCTTGGCTTATCCAAATTAATAAAAAACTTTAAAAATTCCCCCCCCTTCCCCTCCAAAACTTTTAAAAATTTGTAACTTCAAAGCCAAAGCTCCAAATCGGACGCGGATTTTTGTGTTAGTTTTAAGATTTTTAGATATAAGTTTTTTGATCAAAACATCGACTCTACATAGAGTAATCATATTGAGTACATTGTTCATCTCGTGTTTCTTTAGCAAAAGCGGCATAGTAAACAAAATTTTTGCACGCGACAGTACGCTAGTGAGTTTATCTGGCGACACAATTAGACAGACTCTACATAGAGTCCAAAAATATTCCTAACTAGTCCTTGCATAAAAATTTTTTACGGAAGCTAAATTTCTCTAGCTGAACTAGCCCTCACGCGAAGCTCTGGACTTGCTCTATATAGAGCAACATCATAAAATACTAGAATTAAGGATTTTAAAATTTTTATTTACACCAACTATATTAAGACAACACAAAATATTTACAACTTATACAAACCTACAAATAAATAATTAAAACATATTGACAAGTCCCTCTGACGAAAATGTTCGGAATTCGAACACCGGTTAAAAAACCCACAAAGACCAACGAAGAGGACCCCCAAGACGAAAGGCTGAAAACAACAGAAGAAACATCTGAAGTAAAGATGCCAAAGCAGAAAGAAGAAGACGAAAACCCAAAACCCTGTGTCAGAACAACCAAACCTAGTGAAAAAGAAGACACCAGGCAGACCTCAAGCACTCATACGAGCCCAGCTTCTAGGGTGAGGAGGAGTATTGGAGAGTGGGAGACAGGAAAACCTGACCCGCAGTCCAAAACTTCTGCTTCACCTAAGAAGACAAAGCTGGTAGAGCTCTTGAAACCAAAACCAAAACCGTCGACCTCACTAGAAGAGAGTAAACAAACAACTCGGAGCACACCAACGGAGGGAACTAGAAGTCCACAAAGTCTAGACAAACCCAGCCTTAAGCTGAAGGATCGAATGGCGGAAGCCAGGCAATGCGTCACCAAAGCAAAGACAAACTTAGGGCTTTCTAGGAACATAAAAACCGAGATAAAGACGGAGGTCATAAACGCAATAGACAGACTCTACCAGCTAGTAAAGGAAGGGGAAAGTGCAAAGGGCAAGACACAACCAGAAAACAAGATAGAATCAGTAAAGGAGAAAGAACCAGAAAAGGAGAAAGAAGCCATCAAAGTCACTGGAAAAGAAGAAAGAGAGCTAATAAAGAGAATGGAAGAACACGCCAAACTCATTGAAGAAAACAACAACAAAATGGAAAAGCTCAAAGAAACGATCGAGAAACATCAAGAACAACAGGAAAGACAAACGTATGCCAGTGTGGCAGCAGCATTCACCAAAAGGCTGCCGTCAGAACAGACTGCGCTACACTCGGTAGTAGTCACTGCCAAAGATGACACAGAGACAGGGGAAGAAATCTTAAACAGGATCAGAAAAGTTGTGAATGCGAAAGAAGGAGATATAGACGTGGAAAAGATCAGAAAGGCGAAAGATAGAAAGATCATAGTAGGGTGCAGAACAAAGGAAGAAAGGGAAAAGATTAAAGAAAGACTCAGACGAGAGGAAGAACACCTAAGTGTAGAAGACATAAAGAACAAAGACCCTTTGGTGATCCTAAGGGATGTGCTGTCACATAACAGCGATGAAGACGTACTAAAAGCTCTTAGGAAACAAAATCAAAGAGTGTTCGAAAACTTAACAGAAAAAGAAATAAAGATAGAAATAGCTTTTAAAAGGCGCTCCCGGAACCCACACACGCACCACATCGTCATGAGGGTGTCTCCCAAAGTGTGGCAACATTTAGTCCAGGCAGAAACCGTCAAGATAGATCTCCAGCGCGTGAAAGTAGCGGACCAATCGCCATTGGTGCAGTGTTCACTTTGCCTCGGGTACGGGCATGGTCGGCGGTTCTGCAAGGAGACGGTTGAAAAATGTTGCCACTGTGGTGGACCCCACATGAAAACCCAATGTGCTGACTGGCTCGCAGATGCACCACCGGCATGCTGCAACTGCAAGCATGCGAAGCTAGACCGGGTGGAACACAACGCATTTAGCAACGAGTGTGCCATACGAAGAAAGTGGGAGGCCATAGCGCGGTCTACAGTAGCATACCATTGCTAAAGTGGCCTCAGATACACTCACAGGAAACCCTACAGCCAGCTCGATGACTCTTCTGATAGCCCAAGCGAACCTCCAAAGAAAACAACTTGCTACACAAGAACTCATGCTAGAAGCAAGCGAAAAGAAGGCGGCTATAGCGTTGCTCCAGGAGCCGTATGTGGGGGGAATCGGTAGGATGAGGGACTACAGAGGGGTGAGAATCTTCCAATGCACTAGCCAAGGAGAAGGAACCATCAAAGCTGCAATAGCCGTCTTTAATGATGAACTAGATGTCATACAGTGTCCAGATCATACCACGAACAACGTCGTAGTGGTAAAAGTCAGAACTAGTGCTTGGGAGATTGTAGTTGTCTCGTTCTACTTCGAACCAGATACCGAAATAGAGCCTTACCTGGAGCAACTCAAAGAGATAAGGAGGAAAACAAGGTCTAGTAATCTTGTTATAGGCGGGGACGCTAATGCAAAGAGCACCTGGTGGGGCAGTAGAGTAGTGGATCACAGGGGAGAAGACATGGCTGGCGCCATAGAGGAAATGAACTTGCAGGTGCTCAACGACGGCGACACGCCCACCTTTGACACAGTAAGAGGCAACAAAGTGTACACCAGCTTTGTGGACGTCACGGCCTGCTCAACGGACCTGCTAAAGCTAATAGAAGACTGGAAAGTCGTCGTCGGCATGACGAGCTCGGACCACAACGCCATCACCTTCAAAATTAGACTCACCAAAGCCAAAAGTATAAGCATAACTAGAACGACGAGAAAATATAACAGTAGGAAAGCAAATTGGGACCAATTTCATGAGAAATTGGCCCAATTACTGCAAGAGAATAACCTAAATAAAGAAAATATAGAAAACGTTACAGACAAACTACAGCTAGAAAGCAAAATAGAGGCATACATAGATATAATTAAGCAAGCAAGCAATAGCAGCATTCCAAAATATAAAACAAACAATAAACTTACCTTGCCGTGGTGGTCCAAAGAGCTCGAGATGCTGAAGAAACAGGTCACTACCATGAAGCGAAGAGTCCGATGCGCAGCGCCGATCCGTAGAGAGAAGGTCGTCCGAGAGTACCTGCAACAAAAAGAAAATTATGAGTCAAAAGCAAAACAAGCACAAATAGGGAGTTGGAAAGAGTTCTGCACCAAACAGGAAAGGGAGGGTCTCTGGGAGGGGATATATAGAGTAATAGGGCGAGCCACTAAGAGGCACGAAGACCTGCCCTTAGTCAAGGATGGAAAAGTTCTGGACCAAAATGATTCCGCAAAACTACTAGCCGAGACCTTTTATCCAGAAGACCATAAAGAGGAGGACAACATCGATCACCAGCGAACCAGAGAAGCGGCTGACCAAGTAAACGGGTTGGAGCAAGATGAGAACGATGATCCACCGTTTACCTCTGAAGAGCTCAGATACGCGGTGAATAGCTTTAATCCCAAGAAAGCACCGGGATCAGATGGATTAACGTCCGATATCTGCAAGCGAGCCATTACTCAAGATCATGGCCTGTTCCTGTCACTGGCAAACAAATGCCTAGGACTAAGCCACTTTCCGAACATCTGGAAGGTGGCAACTGTGGTCATCCTAAGAAAACCGGGCAAGGACACGTACACGAACCCAAAGTCCTATAGACCAATCGGGCTTTTGCCAGTGATGGGAAAAATACTGGAAAAGATGATCGTAGGACGAATTAAATGGCATCTTATCCCAAGACTAAGCCTTCGCCAGTTCGGATTCATGCCTCGAAGAAGCACGGAAGACTCCCTCTATGCCCTGGTTCAACGCATACGCGTTAAGCTGGACGAGAGAAAAATCGTCACGTTGGTATCACTGGACATAGAGGGAGCCTTCGATAGTGCATGGTGGCCCGCAATAAGAGTTCGGCTGGCTGAAGAAAAGTGTCCGGTAAATGTTAGGCGGATAATAGACAGCTACCTTGAGGACAGACACGTGAAGGTCAGGTACGCAGGCGTAGAGGTCACCAGGAAAACCTCCAAAGGTTGTGTCCAGGGATCGATCGGGGGACCAATTCTTTGGAATTTGCTTCTCGATCCACTTCTGGATGGACTGGAGGAACGTGGCCACTACTCCCAAGCATTCGCGGACGACGTAGTACTCGTGTTTGACGGAAACACGGCACTGGAGGTCCAAACACGTGCAAATGCTGCTCTTGCCTATGTTCGGGAGTGGGGTATTCGTAACAAGCTGAGATTTGCACCGCAGAAAACCAACGCGATGATAATAACTCGTAAACTGAAATACGATACTCCGCTCCTGAGCATGGGCGGGACCAGCATAAGCATGTCCAAGGAGTTTAAGATCCTGGGGCTCACTATCGACGACAAGCTGACATTTAACAGCCATGCAGCAAGCGTTTGTGTTAAGGCGCTGAACATCTACAAGCGTCTATCACGAACGGCCAGGATCAGCTGGGGCCTTCATCCTGAAATAATACGCACCATCTATGTAGCTGTAGTAGAGCCGATCATACTGTGTGCAGCTAGCGTCTGGGCACCGGCAGCCAAGAAACTGTGCATACAAAAACAGCTGAATGTAGTACAGAGAGGCTTTGCCCAGAAGCTGTGCAAGGCATACAGGACAGTATCACTGAACTCGGCACTTGTGCTGGCCGGAATACTCCCTCTTGACCTAAGATTACAAGAGGCAGCCGCCCTGTATGAGGCGAGGAGAGGGGTTTTCCGACCGGCACAAGGAGACAGGGAGGTGGAACAGATGGTGCCGTTTACAAGCATACCGCATCCAGCCGAGCAGTTTGACCTGCAGTTCAGTTGCTTGGAAAACCAGGATCTTGTCTCTAGCCACAGCGACCATGCAGTAAGGATATTCACAGATGGCAGCAAAATCGAGGGGAAGGTTGGAGCGGCGATGTCCCTGTGGGACCGAGACGCCGAAACAAAGACCCAAAAATTTAAGCTGTCTCCTTACTGCACGGTGTACCAGGCTGAGCTGCTCGCTATACTAAATGCAACAAAAGAGATACTTAAGACCCCTGAAAGAACCTTTGGCATATATAGTGATTCCAGATCTTCGCTTGAGGCTATTACCAATTTAGGATCAATAAATCCCTTAGCTGTAAAAATTCGGGAAAACTTAAGAGCTAGTAAAAATCAGGGCAAGGAAGTCTGCCTGTTTTGGATCAAAGCACACGTGGGACTAGTAGGAAACGAGAGAGCAGACGTACTAGCCAAAGAAGCAGCACGAAATATAAAAAGAAAGCCAGACTACGACCAATGCCCGGTTTCATTCGTCAAACGACAAATCCGAATGGAGTCGCTTGACGAATGGAATCGGAGATACACGACTGGAGATACTGCAGCGGTCACTAAAATGTTTCTTCCGGATGCCATTAAGGCTTTTAAAACTGTTCGGCAAATAGATCCAACTGGCGTACTGACACAAGTATTGACGGGGCACGGTGGGTTTTCCGAGTATTTGAACCGATTCAAATGCAAGGAGGACCCATCGTGCATTTGCGAACCAGGCAAAAATGAAAGTGTAGCTCATATATTGCTTGAGTGCCCTGTTTTTGCTAAAGAAAGACACGAAATTGAACAAGAACTGAGTACAACCCTTGTAGCTGAAAATGTAAAAGATTTAATTAGAAATAAGAACACTAGAAATAAGTTCATTTTATATTGTGTAAATGTAGCAAATAAGGTAATTAGTAGAAATAAGTAAAGATAAATAAGTCTTGTTGAATATATATATTGAAATATATATAACAACCAGCAGATTATGTAAAATTAAGTAAATAAGAACATGTTATAAATAGAGCTTAGAAATAGGGTAAATGTGTAAATAAGATTAAGGTATGTTACAAAACAATAGCTGTATATGACAAATAAAAAGTAAATCCCCATATCCCATCCTGGAACAGTAGAATAAGTATGTTTGTAAAAACATTGAATCTGGCAGAATAAAAGTTGACTCACCATTATTTCATCCTGAAACAGTAAGAATAGATAAGAGATAGGAAACAGAGAACGATTAGAATAGGCTCTGACACTTACTAGTCAGAGGGACGCCGTAGTGCCATTTCGAGATGGCGAAAAAAAAAAAAAAAAAAAAAAAAAAAAAAAAACCTAACCTAACCTAACCTAACCTAACCTAACCTAACCTAACCTAACCTAACCTAACCTAACCTAACCTAACCTAACCTAACCTAACCTAACCTAACCTAACCTAACCTAACCTAACCTAACCTAACCTAACCTAACCTAACCTAACCTAACCTAACCTAACCTAACCTAACCTAACCTAACCTAACCTAACCTAACCTAACCTAACCTAACCTAACCTAACCTAACCTAACCTAACCTAACCTAACCTAACCTAACCTAACCTAACCTAACCTAACCTAACCTAACCTAACCTAACCTAACCTAACCTAACCTAACCTAACCTAACCTAACCTAACCTAACCTAACCTAACCTAACCTAACCTAACCTAACCTAACCTAACCTAACCTAACCTAACCTAACCTAACCTAACCTAACCTAACCTAACCTAACCTAACCTAACCTAACCTAACCTAACCTAACCTAACCTAACCTAACCTAACCTAACCTAACCTAACCTAACCTAACCTAACCTAACCTAACCTAACCTAACCTAACCTAACCTAACCTAACCTAACCTAACCTAACCTAACCTAACCTAACCTAACCTAACCTAACCTAACCTAACCTAACCTAACCTAACCTAACCTAACCTAACCTAACCTAACCTAACCTAACCTAACCTAACCTAACCTAACCTAACCTAACCTAACCTAACCTAACCTAACCTAACCTAACCTAACCTAACCTAACCTAACCTAACCTAACCTAACCTAACCTAACCTAACCTAACCTAACCTAACCTAACCTAACCTAACCTAACCTAACCTAACCTAACCTAACCTAACCTAACCTAACCTAACCTAACCTAACCTAACCTAACCTAACCTAACCTAACCTAACCTAACCTCGCTGTGCCTCGGCTACGGCCATGGCCGACGGTTCTGCGTGGAGACCACTGTAAAATGCAGCCACTGTGGGGGACCCCACATGAGGACGGAGTGTGCGGACTGGCTGGCCGGTGCGGCCCCTTCCTGCTGCAACTGCACGCACGCCAAGGCTGAGAAGGTAGATCACAATGCCTTCAGCTTGGAGTGCGTGATCAGGAGGAAGTGGGACGCACTGGCTAGGGCTTCCATAGCCTACCATTGTTAGGGCAGCTCCAGACAAAACCACCGACGAGGAAAGTAGCTGTCCAAATAAACGGTTTGGCCCATGTTAATCATGGCCATCCGTTTATCCCTGAGAGGTGAAAAACAGAGCACTCGGTGGAAATTCTTTATGTCTCGGACAAACCATAAATAACAATGTTCACTAAATAACTAAAAAATAACTGTAAAGAGGTAATAAAAACATAGACAATTAGGCAAACAATATAAATAAATAGGGTAAATAAGTCTTGTTGGATTTATATATTGTCATATATAAAGTTAACCAGCTAAATCATATTGTTAAATAGAGTAAACAAAACACAGTATAATCTAGAAATAAAGTAGGTAAATTTAATGGAAGAAAAAACACAAAAACACAAAAATAAATAAAACATGTAGTTAATAAATTTTAGTTGTAAGTAATATTAAGAAATAGATAGTAAAATATATTAAGAACATTAAGTAAGGAATAAAATAGATAAAACAAAAATAGATTAAGTTATCCTGGTTTTCATTTTGTACATAAAAGTTATAAATACATAATTTAGGTTTAGTAACAAAATTATAAAAATTGTAATAGAAGCGTAAATTTAGCACCATATTAGATGCAACATACATATTGAGAGCCATTAATTAATAGGAAACATTCTCACAAGATACTTAAATAACAAGTATAGTTTATAGATATAATACCTGTATAGAATAAAGTTCATAAATAGAATAAATAAATTACTTTACCAAAAGATACACAAAGTCTCTGATCATGTTAGAGGGAACACCGAAAAAATTAAAAAAAAAAAAAAAAAAAAAAA
The DNA here is from genome assembly GCA_947095575.1 of Electrophaes corylata. Taxonomy (NCBI): domain Eukaryota; kingdom Metazoa; phylum Arthropoda; class Insecta; order Lepidoptera; family Geometridae; genus Electrophaes; species Electrophaes corylata. Next base: position 45,895 of record OX352727.1, read on the forward strand.
AAAAAAAAAAAAAAACCTAACCTAACCTAACCTAACCTAACCTAACCTAACCGCCGGCTGTCAGGGTAAGGCTAGCGGAAGCAGGTTGCCCCGTAAATTTGAGGAGGGTAATTGACAGTTATCTACAGGATAGACGGGTAAAAGTACGTTACGCAGGTCAGGAGTTCCCAAAAAACACCAACAAAGGCTGCGTACAGGGATCCATAGGGGGGCCCATACTATGGAACCTCCTTCTAGACCCTCTCCTTAAAGGTCTAGAAAAACGGGGTGACTACAACCAGGCATTCGCGGACGACGTGGTCCTGGTATTTGATGGTGACACGGCACTGGACGTGCAGAGGCAGGCCAATGCGGCTCTCGCCTATGTCCAGGAGTGGGGTATCGAAAACAAACTAAAATTTGCTCCGCATAAAACCAGCGCGATGCTTATAACACGAAAACTAAAGTACGATACACCACTCCTGAGGATGGGCGAGATTTGCATCGACATGTCAAACGAGATCAAAGTCCTGGGACTCACAATCGACAACAAGCTGACCTTCAATAATCACACAGCTAAAGCTAGCTGCCATCATACTGCACAGTCTACCAAGCAGAACTCTACGCCATATGTAGAGCCACACGGGAAGCTAAAAAACGCCCAGAAACTACGTTTGGCATATACAGCGACTCACGATCAGCTCTAGAAACTGCCACAAACCAAGGTTCCATTCATCCTCTCGCAGTAGAAATCCGGGAGAACTTGGCTAGTATCTCAGTCCAAAACAAGGAAGTAACCTTGTTTTGGATCAAGGCTCACGCGGGGATGAATGGAAACGAGAGAGCAGATGAGCTGGCCAAAGAAGCGGCGTTAAACATCAAAAGGAAGCCCGACTATGATGCTTGCCCTGTCTCATACCTAAAGAGAGAAATCCGTCAGCAATCCCTGGAAGTGTGGGACCGGAGATATAAGACCGAAAACAAAGCCGCGGTAACAAAAATGTTCTTCCCGGATGCAATCCAGGCCTATCAAGTAGTACGCAAAATAGAACTGTCAAATGTGTTGACTCAGGTAATGACAGGGCACGGTGGGTTCTCTGAGTACTTATCTCGTTTTAAGTGCAAGGAGAGTCCATCGTGCATCTGTGAGCCTGACAAAAACGAAACTGTAGAACACGTGCTATTTGAATGCCCTGTCTTCGGTCGTGAAAGGCACGAAGCCGAAAACACAGTCGAATCCCAGTTGAAAGCTGAAAATGCAAGTAAAATTTTGTTAAATAAACACACAAGAGCCGAATTTATAAATTATTGTATCGAAATAGCAAGAAAGGTAATAAATAGGAATAAAAGTTAGATAAGTTATGATTTATATATATTATAAAAATATATATAAAATGCATAAAATGTAAAAAAAAAGCACCATATGTAAATAGATATAAGTATAATAAAGTAAAAGAAGCAAAATGTGTACACCTATGTTAAAAATATAAAAATGTATATTATAAAGTAGCATGTAAATAGATTAAGTAATATTTTTAGCAAATAAAATAGAACCTAAGCATAATAAAGATAAGAAAAAATGTAGCCAGTAAGTTAATGTAAGAAAACATGTAGCCCCTTATAGCCTACCCCATCCAACCTACCTAGAGTATAGTAGAAATAGAACCGTAACGATAATTTAAGTAAATAAAGACTCTGACCCAAACTAGTCAGAGGGCATCTATTATTATTTTTTAAAAAAAAAAAAAAAAAAAAAAACCTAACCTAACCTAACCTAACCTAACAGGCCTACTGTTTGCTATACTAGACAGGCTCCAACTGGAGTCCGTTCCAAAATTGACTTTTACCCTATGGTTTTTGCCTTAAAGTAAATTTATCTACTCGAAAAGAAGTAGCTACTTTAGCGCCCGAGACGGTAGATCAAAGTTCCTACCAGGAACAATATACCCTGCTAGTTTTAGTTGTAGAATTAAGTACCATAGCTTTTATTTTTACCTACAAATTAACTAAATTTTTACAACTTTTACAAACCTTTACATTTTAGTTACCTATTTGTGTATTTTGACTAAAGACAAACAATGTTTGGCATTCGGACGCCCGTTAAAAGAACCGACAGGGACTCGATCGATACGGTCCCCCAAAAATCTCCACCGCTGACCGATCAAGCTGGACCTTCGCGACAGGAAGACGACAAGCAGACCTCAAACGTGAGGCGGAGCGCAGGAGAATGGGAATTGGTGACCAAGAGGAGATCCACCTCGCAAATACCCAAGTCTCCGACCCCTCCGAGAAGGACGGCTTTAATAGCCCCTCCTAGACCCAAACCCACGACACTGTCCTCGCAAGAAGGAAAACCGGCAGGGCGTAGGCTACTGGTGGAAGCTCTCGGGAGCCCGCCGAAGCAGGAGAAATTCCCGAACAAGACAGCGGAGGCAAAAGCCTGCCTAACCAAGGCCAAGACCAACCTCGAACTCTCGAGGAACCTAAAGACCGACATAAAAGCAAATGTCTTGCAAGCGATAGACCGACTGTACGAGTTGGTCAAGGAGTCCGAGGCCAAGAGTGTTAGTGGCAGACCAGAGCACGTATCAAGCCAAAAGGGAAAGGAAGGAGAGTCGGAAAGCACAGGGAATCAAAGTCAGGGTGTTGGAAGTGATTTTAGGAAACAGATAGAGGAGCATAGCAAACTGCTAAGGGAGAACAGCGAGAAGATAGAAAGCCTAAAAGAGGCAATGGATAAGCAGAAGGAGCTCTTAGAGAAGACCACGTACGCAAATGTCGCGGCAGGACCAACCAGGAGGCAGCCTGTTGACCAAGAAACGCTGCACTCCGTCGTGGTCTCCTCTAAAGACGGAAAGGAATCTGGAGAAGAGGTGCTCAGTCGTATAAGGGAAGTTGTGAATGCCAAGGAAGGGGGAATAAAGGTGGACAGGGTAAGGAAGGCCAAGGACGGAAAAGTCATAATGGGCTGTCGGACTGAAGAGGAGAGACAGAGGGTTAAGGAAAGACTCTGGAAAGCAGAAATGCACCTTAACGTCGAGGAAATTCAAAATAAGGACCCTCTATTGATCCTCAGAGACGTTTTGCAGTTCCACAGTGACGAAGATGTTATAAGCGCTCTGAGGAATCAAAACGGAAACATCTTTAAAAACCTCGACAAGCGGGAAGACAGGCTTGAGGTCCGTTACCGAAGGAAAGCGAGAAACCCCCACTTGTGCCACATCGTCATCAAGGTGTCCCCCAGGATGTGGAACTTGATGACAGAAGCAGGAGAGGTCCACGTAGATCTCCAAAGGGTTAGAGTCGCAGACCAATCTCCCCTAATACAGTGCTCCATGTGCCTGGGGTATGGCCACGGCCGCCGGCACTGCAAAGAGACCATCGAAAAGTGCAGTCACTGTGGCGGCCCGCACATGAAGACCGAGTGCGCAGATTGGCTCAGTGGTGCGACACCCTCCTGCTGTAACTGCAGGCATGAAAAACTCGACTCGACTGAGCACAACGCTTTCAGCCAGGAATGCGCCGTACGGAGGAGGTGGGATGCTTTAGCAAGAGCCTCTGTAGCGTACTGCTAAAGGCTCCACAAACCGAAACCCTATAGTTACCCCGACCAGGGAGAAGCCGTACCGCGTCCTCCAAGCCAATCTCCAAAGAATGGAAACCGCCACAAACGAGCTCATGATAGAAGCCGATAATAGGAAGGTGGCCTTCGCACTGCTCCAGGAGCCATATGTGGGAGGGATCAGTAGAATGAAAGGATATAGAGGAGTAAGGATCTACCAGAACGCCGACCAAGGAGATGGGACTGTAAAAGCGGCAATCGCCGTCTTCGATCCGGACCTAGACGTCATACAGTGCCCAAAACTCACCACAAACAACATCGTGGTGGTGAGGATCCGGACGAGCGCCTGGCAGATCTCCGCGATTTCGTTCTACTTCGAGCCGAACCAACCCATAGAGCCATACCTGGAGCAGATAAGGACGATAACTGATGAAGTTGGACCCAGGAGAATAATCATCGGTGGAGACGCAAATGCAAAGAGCACCTGGTGGGGGAGTAACACAATAGACGACAGAGGAGAGGACATGTCGGGGACTCTCGAGGAACTAAGCTTTCAGGTACTCAACGTAGGGGACACCCCCACTTTTGACACCATCAGGGGAGGGATATCCTATAGAGGCTACCCCGACGTCACGGCCTGCTCAGTCGACATGCTGGATCTGGTAGACGGATGGAGAGTGGTGGAGGACCTCACGCACTCGGACCACAACGGCATCACCTTCAACATGGCGCTAAAGAAAGCAAAAGGGGTAAGCGTAAGCAGAACAACAAGGCTTTACAACACGAAAAAAGCGAATTGGAGCCAGTTTCATGAGAAACTGGCTCAATTAAAAATAGCAAATCAAATAAATTCAGCGGAAATAGTTAAAATAGCAAACACAGTAGAGTTGGAAGAAATAGTAGTCAAATTTACAAACATTATAACACAAGCATGCACAGACACAATACCTAGAAAAAAGAACAAAGAAACACTTACCATGCCGTGGTGGTCCGAGGAACTCGCAGCACTGAAGAGGAAGTCCGTCACATTGAAGCGTCGTATCAGATGCGCAGCGCCAGCCAGAAGACCCAGGATCGTCGACGAGTACCTGAAAGCAAGAGAAGAGTTCTTGGGTGAAGTGAGCAGGGCAAAGATACAGAGCTGGAAGGAGTTTTGCGGGAAGCAGGATAGGGAAGGGGTATGGGAGGGGATCTACAGAGTAATTGGGAGAACAGCCGCAAGACAGGAGGACTTGCCCTTAGTTAAGGATGGCAGGCAGATTGACCCGAAGGAGTCGGCCAAAACCCTTGCGGATATCTTCTTTCCTGAAGACAATGAAGTAGAGGACAACGCTGACCACCGACAGACCAGAGAAAGAGCCAACCGAGTAAACGACTCGGATCATGATGTGCATGACCAGCCGTTTACACAAGAGGAGCTAAGTACTGCGGTGGAAAGCTTTAACCCGAAGAAAGCCCCAGGAGTAGATGGTTTTACCGCTGACATTTGCAACCAGGTGATAGGCAGCGACCCAGGGACCTTCCTCGCACTGGCCAATAGATGCCTGGTTCTCTCACACTTTCCGATCATCTGGAAAGAAGCTACAGTGGTGGTCTTGAGGAAACCAGGCAAAGATGACTACACGAACCCCAAGTCCTATCGGCCTATAGGATTGCTACCGGTTATGGGGAAGGTTTTAGAAAAGATGGTCGTACGGCGAATGTCGTGGCACCTCATCCCGAGTATGAGCACTCGCCAATATGGCTTTATACCCAAGAGGAGCACCGAAGACTCCCTCTATGACCTGATTCATCATATTAAGGAGAAACTAGAACAGAAGAAACTAATCACCATGATATCATTGGACATAGAGGGAGCCTTCGATAGCGCATGGTGGCCCGCCATTAAAGTCAGGTTGGCTGAGGAGGAGTGTCCCGCTAACATAAGGAGGCTGGTTGCCAGTTATTTACAGGATAGGCGTGTTAGGGTGAGGTACGCTGGGGAAGAACACGGTAAGAGCACGGAAAAGGGTTGCGTTCAAGGATCGATCAGCGGTCCCATTATGTGGAACCTCCTTTTAGACCCACTTTTAAAAGGGTTGGAGCAACGCGGGGATTTCGGACAAGCCTTCGCGGATGATGTAGTCCTGGTCTTCGACGGGGACACAGCTATGGAGGTCCAGCGACGGGCAAATGCCGCCCTCGCCTATGTTAGGGAGTGGGGTATCATGAACAAGCTCAAGTTCGCACCAAACAAGACCAATGCGATGGTCATTACACGGAAGCTGAAACATGATACACCACTTCTGAGCATGGGCGGGGTCGCCATCGGCTTATCGCAAGAGTTCAAGATCCTGGGGCTCACCATAGACAATAAGCTAACATTTAATAGCCACGCTGCAAATGTTTGCAAAAAGGCTATTAATATCTACAAGCAATTGTCTAGAGCCGCCAGGGTCAGCTGGGGTCTCAGTCCGGAAGTGATCCGAGTAATTTATACGGTGACAGTGGAGCCAGTAATAATGTATGCGGCAAGCGTATGGGCACCGGCAACCAAAAAACTGACGATACAGAAACAACTGAACGCGGTCCAACGGGGTTTCGCCCAGAAGCTTACAAGAGCGTACCGCACCGTCTCCCTGAACTCAGGACTGGTACTGGCCGGGATACTTCCACTCGACCTCAGGATACAGGAGGCAGCCGCCCTGTATGAGGCAAAGAGGGGGGTACCTCGGCCAGAGTTAAGGGACAGGGAGGTGGAACGGCTAACACCATACGCTCAAACAAAGCACCCGGCAGAGCACACACGCTTGAAGTTCATCAGCCTGATAGACCAAGAACAGGTGGACGCACACAACACCCAAGCAGTACGAATCTACACCGACGGCAGCAAGATTGAGGGTGAGGTCGGAGCAGCTTTGTCCTTGTGGAAAGGCGAAGCTGAGATCAAAGCCCTCAAACTCAAGCTGCCAAGGTACTGCACGGTCTATCAGGCAGAACTTCTAGCAATAAGCAGAGCCACGCGCGAAATCCTAAGGCGATCAGAAGTTTCATTTGGTATCTACAGTGACTCCATGGCAGCGCTGCAGACCGTTACAAATCATGGCTCCCTCCACCCTCTAGCCGTGGAGGCTCGGGAAAACCTCAGTACGAGCAGACTCCAGAATAAAGAAGTGTCTTTATTCTGGATCAAAGCCCACGTAGGGTTGGAGGGTAATGAGCGGGCGGATCTGTTGGCGAAGGAGGCTGCAGCAAACACCAAACGGCGACCCGATTACGATTGCTGCCCAGTTTCATACGTCAAGCGAACGATCCGTTTGGAATCGCTGGGCGTATGGAACCAGCGTTATAGGGAAGGCACGACGGCAAGCGTAACAAAATTGTTTTTTCCGGATGCAATTCAGGCATATAAAGCGGTCAGGAAGTTCGTACCCACTAACATCATGACCCAAGTACTTACGGGGCACGGTGGGTTCTCCGAATACTTGCATCGTTTCAAGTGTAAGGAGAGCCCATCGTGCATCTGTGAACCGGGCATGCGCGAGACGGTGGCGCACATACTGCTGGAGTGTCCCGTGTTTTCCCTTAAGAGATACGAAGCCGAGCAAGAACTCAACATAAAACTGACCCCTGAAAACCTAAATAAGATAATGATGAAGAGAGAATTAAGAGAACACTTTATAAAATATTGTACTGAAATAGTAAGCAAGGTATTAATAAGAAATAAGTAAGCATGTAAATTATGTTGAATGTATATTTTAAGTAATATGTAGATCAGCATAAAGTAAAAGTTATATATAAGATTGTTAAGATTAAGCAGTATAATATATATAAGATGTAAAACAAGCAAACAAATTAGTTGTAAATGTATAAAAATTGTCAAGATAAGTAAAATATGTCGTAAAAATAAGTCCTAGCCTAAGCCTTTTCCCTGTCATAAAAATTTATTTAAAATGTACCTAATATAAGAATAATGTAAAACTAGTTTAAGCACCCCCCTAGACCCCATATGGGTACGATAAGAATGTAAGCCCCACCCGTAGTTAGAAATAAAGTACAAAAGACTTTGATTCATTACACGTCAAAGGAACGAGAAAAAAAAAAAAAAAAAAAAAAAAAAAAAAAAAACCTAACCTAACCTAACCTAACCTAACCTAACCTAACCTAACCTAACCTAACCTAACCTAACCTTACTCAAACCTAACCTAACCTTACTCAAACCTAACCTAACCTTACTCAAACCTAACCTAACCTTACTCAAACCTAACCTAACCTTACTCAAACCTAACCTAACCTTACTCAAACCTAACCTAACCTTACTCAAACCTAACCTAACCTTACTCAAACCTAACCTAACCTTACTCAAACCTAACCTAACCTTACTCAAACCTAACGTAACCTTACTCAAACCTAACGTAACCTTACTCAAACCTAACGTAACCTTACTCAAACCTAACGTAACCTTACTCAAACCTAACCTAACCTTACTCAAACCTAACCTAACCTTACTCAAACCTAACCTAACCTTACTCAAACCTAACCTAACCTTACTCAAACCTAACCTAACCTTACTCAAACCTAACCTAACCTTACTCAAACCTAACCTAACCTTACTCAAACCTAACCTAACCTTACTCAAACCTAACCTAACCTTACTCAAACCTAACCTTACTCAAACCTAACCTAACCTTACTCAAACCTAACCTAACCTTACTCAAACCTAACCTAACCTTACTCAAACCTAACCTAACCTTACTCAAACCTAACCTAACCTTACTCAAACCTAACCTAACCTTACTCAAACCTAACCTTACTCAAACCTAACCTAACCTTACTCAAACCTAACCTTGCTCAAACCTAACCTAACCCCTACCCCCATATTCACACCCCTATCCCATCCCTTGTAATAGCATTAAGTTATAAATTGTTAAAGTCAACAGGACTCTGACACTTACTCGTCAGAGGGCAACGCAACTAGTACCGTTTCAAGACGGAATAAAAAAAAAAAAAAAAAAACCTAACCTAACCTACCCAGTGCCATTCCGTGATGGCAAAGAAAAAAAAAAAAAAAAAAAACTAACCTTACTCAAATCTAACCTTGCTCAAACCTAACCTTACTCAAATTTAACCTTACTCAAACCTTATCTTATTCAAATCTAACCTTGTTCAAACCTAACCGTACCCAGTGCAATTTCGTGATGGCAAAGAAAAAAAAAAAAAAAAAAAAAAAAAAACCTTACCTTACCCCTCAAACCTAACCTTTCTTAAAATTACTCAAACCTAACCTTACCCAAATCTAACCTTACTCAAATCTAACCTTTCCCAAACCTTTTTTTTTTGTTGTTGGGAGGGAAATCTGCACTCAGACACCACACGAGGGATGCGGTAAGGTAGTGTGAGGATGACGGACTCGTCGCCTCACTAAAACCACCCCGGTGACCGGCCTCGATGCATGTCAAGGGGCTCCGAGAACTCTTAAAAGAATACTTCGGTGCCCCTCTCGCATATCGCCTGTGTGTAGCACGTCCCGGAAATGACTACCACGGCCACCCCTGTGCTTTCGGTGACACTTGCCACAAGTGCCACCGCCTTCCCGAGATCCGCATATGGACGGTCAGAGCCTTCACTCGGACCGTCCGCACGTCCCGGGAACGACATCCATATAAGCCGCCTCCTTCCGGGTACTGGTGTACAGGCGCCTGTCACCTGCACACCAGTACCGCAGACATGTCTCGCGCAACTGTGCTGTGAGTTTTATATTATGTGCTAGCAAGCGCACGCGACTTCGTCCGCGTGCAGTTATTTTTATACAAAATTTAAACGCTAAACCCTTTTAGAGGTTGAATTGCGGGAATGTCTTGCCAACCGCCACTGTGGACGCCACTGTGGACGCCACTGTGGACGCCGCTGTGGACGCCGTTTTAGCTTGATCTTTAATTAGTGATAACGGAAATTTAAAACGACCAATATAGGAACTATAATTTATTGAAAAACAGGTAACATGCTAATCATAATTAGTTCAATAACAACATTTACAAATATTTACATACGTCTATAATACTATCTATCCTACTAAACCTCAAATGCAAGAGAATACATTGCTCGGCTCCGTCCTGACGGGCCGTAGCTCAGCGGGCCGCAGCGCGCAATGTACCCGCTCGCTTACTAGTCACTCTCTGCACTGCACTCGCTACTGTCTACTTGTACTTGTACTAGTGCTAGTGTAAGCCCTGCATTATACAGCGCACCTCAACGAGGGAAGGATCAATAATAAACAATGTGGGCATTTGTACACAACATTATCTAGCCCCAAACTAAGCATAGCTTGTACTCCGGCAGCCAGATGATTGTTACGATTGTTTTTACTACTTGGGCCTGTCGTAGTTTATTTAAGTTAAATAACAAGTCGCGGGCATCACACTAGTCAACTTATATGAAAAACAAACAAAGACTTATTCACTAAATAAGGCTTAAACAATAAACGGCCTTACACCGATGCAGCTAGAGTACAACTCGGTCCGTCCTTCGTTCCGGCGTAGCGGTTAGCTCCCGGAGTTCGTCGAGAGTGACGAGTAGCGGGTTCGAGTCCCGGGCGTGGACGTGGGGCTCGCAGCGATGCAGCTCGTAGCGCGGCGTGGGCTGCGAGGCGGCGCGGCCTACCACCACTATGTGGGGGTAGCCCATTCTAAGGAACGGATAATATTCTATTAATTAATTATTATTATTATTATATTATTATTATTAACGTTAATGTAAGCGGTGAAATATATGTAACTTTACTTTTCCATTAGTAGAGTCGATCCGTCTCCTGAAGGGACGGACGGTTCCTTCTCATCATATCTGCATCTGCCCCCCCCCCTGTATCTGCCCCCCCTGCATCTGCCCCTCCCTGCCTCTGGCGTGCAAGTGGGACGAGCAGGAATTCGATAGTAAGAGAGATTTTGAGACCTTTCCATCCATCGACCGACAAGTGCTTAGTTCGTTACGCTCGTTGGGAACGTGCCCTACGATGCACTGCTCCCTAACCTGAGGCATGGAGGGTGTTGGCTGAAGTGGCTGGCGCTGCTCACAGAGCGCTAGTGCTGGCCGGAGGAGTCCTTCACTAAGAGCTCTACCACTGCTAGCGCTAGTGATGAGAGTAGGTTGGTGTTCACCTGTCGGCTTGCAGCAGCCGCTTCCCGATGGAGAGATGATGTCTGTCGTCGTAGAGCGCGTCCCGCCCCGCCGCCGTCACGACATCGTGCGCGGCGCGGACCAAGCCCTCGCATCCAGACCACTCCTTCGACCCCTCCTGGATCAGCATTAATAATAATAATAAAACTCATTTATTTCCTTTTACAAAGTTGGTACCTAGATAGGTATGATGTGAATACAGAGTGAAGGAATTATCGGACAAAAGAAACAACATACAACGTACCCACTTTGCAAGGGACTGGAGCTTGAAAGGGGTTTGTTAAAACCTGTAATACAAGTCTCCAGGTCCTCCCACCATGGACATTGGATCCTATTTATTTTGACCTTTACCTAAAAGTTTAAACATTTAAAAAGGTACAAAGAGAGATAAGAGGCGCAAAGGGCCTGAGTGTGAGTGAACGGGTATGAGTGTGAGTGAGTCTAAGTGTATGTGAGGGTGAGTGTACGTGAGTGTGAGTATGGGTGAATTTGGATGTGTTTAATACGTGTAAGAGAGGTTTACTGATGATTTAAGTAGGTAAATCAAGTACAATGATAGCACACCATTTTTTTTTTTTTTTTTTTTTTTTTTTAATACTTATATAATTAAACACATATATATATTTAACGCCAGTGTTGCCGTTATTAGCATTACTTGTTAATAACGGCAACACTGGCGGGGATCGACGGGAGGCTGACAAGCAAGATGGCGGACACTAAAGTTCAGCTACGAAGGAGGCAAACGTGTCAGGCTGTGTTGTGATCGGCTCGGAGTCGGTCGGTCGGGCGGAGGGAGTACCTTGGGTCCGATGAGCAGCGTGTGGTAGGGCGCGATGGGGGTCGGCCAGCGCAGCGCCGTCTCCGAGGAGCAGACCTCCAGCGCGGCGCCCAGCAACCTGGTGAAGCACGCAACCCTATTATGGGGACATCGAGAACTAGGGCTCTCGACGGTGCAAGTCGTAAAACGAGCGGACCCTGACCCCGCACTGAGCTTTGGACGCTTCAACTATTTTAACAGATTTATTATATTTGAATAAATTTCAATCTGAATGCGTTACGTGTTATTGCCTAATCCGCCATAAATCGAATAATAATACGATTTTTGTTTCATTAGATAGCGGGAGCTTGAAAGTGTTCAAGAATGAAGGGTCCACTGTCGACAGGTGCAGGACACGGGTAGAGGTACAGGTACCTGGAGAGGCCGATGCCGTAGCAGGTCATGAGGAGCGGCTGCGCGGAGCCCTGCGCCGGCACGAAGCTCGCTCCCAGCGCCGCCGAGTACTTGGTGCCCAGCACGAACGTGTGTCCCACCTGCAACCACCCGCGCCCGCCCACCACTACACTACATCACTTTACAACACGTCTACTACTACTGCTACGTGTAGGGTTCGTCTCGTGAAGGCAACGAGAACTGCGTCGTCTGCTTGGTATAGGTATACATTAAAAAAAAAACTGAAAACTGATAATTCCCCCCTTTTCCCCCCTTCTAGACGCTGTTATGATCGTTTTGTAAATTCTCCCCTTTTATTTAAGGGGTATTTTCGGATCGCACGTTGTTCCTGTGACCTGCCGCCATTTTATCCATCCTGCATTTATTATGCTCCTTACCTCCCTGTCAATTCCACCATGATGCTGTACTACTGAACCGTAGACTGGTGCAGGGATGCACCATCTAAGGCGATAGAGGCGCAACTGGAGGGACCACCGAAGTCGCAAAACAAATGCTCTGTTTTGGTCCTCCTGTTCCTCAATTTGACACTAACATTTTTCCTGCTATTTTAGCAGTCTGTTAATACCTCAATACTAGCGCTCGACTGGAGTCGGGTGCCGCAGTGCGCACAGCTGGTTGTCTCGCTCACCCCCGCGGTCGGCAGCACCGCGTGCGAGCAGGACGCGCACACTAGCACCGTGTCCTCGCCGCTGTCCGCACAGAGTTGCCACTCGTGAGACTCGGAGCCTCCCATCTCTCCCGCCGGCGCCAGCACTACACACAGTACACACGAGTACACTACACACAGTACACACGAGTACAGTACACACGAGTACACTACACACAGTACACACGAGTACACTACACACAGTACACACGAGTACACTACACACAGTACACACGAGTACACTACACACAGTACACACGAGTACACTACACACAGTACACACGAGTACACTACACACAGTACACACGAGTACACTACACACAGTACACACGAGTACACTACACACAGTACACACGAGTACACTACACACAGTACACACGAGTACACTACACTCAGCGAGGTAGCGAGCGCCTGCTCTTCAGCACTACCCACTATTTTATTATTGCATGTACAGGCACATCTGATCGGCTGGAAGGGCGATCCGAGGTCGGGAAGTGGAAGGGGGTGAGTTTTTAAGGGTAAAAAATGGTTTATCTCGATTTCCGGCAAAACTACAAGTTCTATGGAAAAACTCACATGATAAAGTTGTGAGTGGAAATCGAGACAAGCCATTTTTTACCCTTAAAAACCCACCCCATCCCGTTTCCTACCTCAGATCACCCTTAAATTATCTTTCCTTGAATTTTTATAATATTCTCCGCCTTCTCTAATGGGTTTCATCGTACTATTATTTTTTTTTGATTCAAAAACTATCGACCCTGGGATATAGTGGTTCTGCGAGAACAGCAGGCCTCGCGAGCCTGCAGCCTGCAGCCTGCAGCCATGCAACAACCGACGTCCACATAGTGCGTGCTGCAGGACGCATGTAGTTACCTCTGTGCACGGGCAGGCGCAGCTCGTGGAAGAGGCGTGCGTAGGCGCCGGCGAGGCGCTCGTAGAGTGCGCGTGCGCAGTGGAGCGATGCGTGCGCGGCGTACGCGTCCAGCATGAGGAACTCCCGCGCCCGCACCAGCCCGTGCTTGGGGCGCGCCTCGTCGCGGTACTTGTTGCCTATCTGCAACACCACCACCACGCGTTACCTCGCGCACCTTGCTCGCGTCTCGCGACGAACTGGCGCTTAGTCCATGTCGATAGCGACCCCGCAGAAGATTCCACATGCCTCTCAACTCACACATCCCCATGGACGTATTAACTAAGGGACCCGATCCGCTCAAAATCTAATAAGATCACGGTCAATCAATTTTTGCGGATCCGGGTGGGAGGATCTTGCGAGATTCTAGAACATTTGCGACAGCTTGTAAATGAGTTGATTTTATTATCCTGGCAATACTGAAGGGGATTGACGGCAGTCTGCCGGCAGACAAGATGGCCGACACTCTCAAGTTCAGCTAGAGCGGTCGGTAGAGAACAACGTGTCAGTCTGTCTTGTGGTCGGATCGGAGTCGGTCGAGTTTTGTAAAGCCACCTAGCGCCATACTAAAGCATTACCTCTCACTCACACACTATAAATGCGAGTGAGAGGTAATGATTAGCGACTCACGCGCCACTACTTATGTACGTGTGAGTAGTTGTTATGATCTAATAGTGTCGTACACTGGTGTCTGATGACCGAGTATCTAAGCTGCCTTTAGGCCTCCAACAACCCATGCAATGCTGGATGGTGATGAGTGAGCGAGTAAGCTGCATGTAGTTACCTGGTAGAGCAGGATGGGTAGTTGCTTGTGCGAGAGGGGGCCCACGTCCGCCAACAAGTCAGCGACGCTCTCCTCATGAGTCTGGAAACACAACCACCAACATTAAGTATATCTACTTAGTGTTCAAACAGCTTCTTCTTCTTCTTGTTTTATTTGTGAAAATTTAGAAATGCAAATGTCGAATATGACAGATTTGCCACAGGATTCTGGATGGTTCTGACTCTCTAGAGGAGCACCGACCAAGTAGCTCGTTTTAGAAGGTATAAAAAAAGTCCGTGATCAGGTGGGGAGATGAAGTGGTCTCCGTGGAGCGGCGCGCGGCGGCATCGGGCGCGACAGGAACTCTTCTACCGTTGTTTTAACTAGGTTATGGTGGAATATTACCTACTTCAGTGTCATTGTATTTCCAAGTGATGACCGCCAGGATGTCCGCCCGATCAGTCGGTGCACATTGCCTCTAGAGTAATAGTATTCTGTGCTCTAGCCCTTCTCTAGCCCCATGCGTCCAACAGTGGATAAGTGGGGATTGGAGTTTTGCTTTACAAAACCTGTGATATTCGACACTTGCAACAGGAGCTTGCTAAACCTAGTTTATTGAATCAGAAATCCGTAGAAGCACCGACGTAGCTCTCAGCATCAGCAAGTTGAAGTAGCAATGGGCAGGCCATGTAGCCCGCGCCAGAGCGAGAGGGCGCACAGCGTGGGCAGCGACACCGGCTGCGCGCCCTCTCGCTCTAGCGCGGGGCGGGTGACTCACGGGCGCCAGGAGGTACTGCTTGTCGTGTCGGTCTCGCAGCGCCATGAGGTCGGGCGCGGGGGCCGCGGGCGCGGGGGCGAGGCGGCCCGAGCGCTGCCAGAGCGAGAGGGCGCACAGCGTGGGCAGCGACACCGGCTGCGCGCCCTCTCGCTCTAGCGCGGGGCGGGTGACTCACGGGCGCCAGGAGGTACTGCTTGTCGTGTCGGTCTCGCAGCGCCATGAGGTCGGGCGCGGGGGCCACGGGCGCGGGGGCGAGGCGGCCCGAGCGCTGCCAGAGCGAGAGGGCGCACAGCGTGGGCAGCGACACCGGCTGTGCGCCCTCTCGCTCTAGCGCGGGGCGGGTGACTCACGGGCGCCAGGAGGTACTGCTTGTCGTGTCGGTCTCGCAGCGCCATGAGGTCGGGCGCGGGGGCCGCGGGCGCGGGGGCGAGGCGGCCCGAGCGCTGCCAGAGCGAGAGGGCGCACAGCGTGGGCAGCGACACCGGCTGTGCGCCCTCTCGCTCTAGCGCGGGGCGGGTGACTCACGGGCGCCAGGAGGTACTGCTTGTCGTGTCGGTCTCGCAGCGCCATGAGGTCGGGCGCGGGGGCCGCGGGCGCGGGGGCGAGGCGGCCCGAGCGCTGCCAGAGCGAGAGGGCGCACAGCGTGGGCAGCGACACCGGCTGCGCGCCCTCTCGCTCTAGCGCGGGGCGGGTGACTCACGGGCGCCAGGAGGTACTGCTTGTCGTGTCGGTCTCGCAGCGCCATGAGGTCGGGCGCGGGGGCCACGGGCGCGGGGGCGAGGCGGCCCGAGCGCTGCCAGAGCGAGAGGGCGCACAGCGTGGGCAGCGACACCGGCTGTGCGCCCTCTCGCTCTAGCGCGGGGCGGGTGACTCACGGGCGCCAGGAGGTACTGCTTGTCGTGTCGGTCTCGCAGCGCCATGAGGTCGGGCGCGGGGGCCGCGGGCGCGGGGGCGAGGCGGCCCGAGCGCTGCCAGAGCGAGAGGGCGCACAGCGTGGGCAGCGACACCGGCTGTGCGCCCTCTCGCTCTAGCGCGGGGCGGGTGACTCACGGGCGCCAGGAGGTACTGCTTGTCGTGTCGGTCTCGCAGCGCCATGAGGTCGGGCGCGGGGGCCGCGGGCGCGGGGGCGAGGCGGCCCGAGCGCTGCCAGAGCGAGAGGGCGCACAGCGTGGGCAGCGACACCGGCTGTGCGCCCTCTCGCTCTAGCGCGGGGCGGGTGACTCACGGGCGCCAGGAGGTACTGCTTGTCGTGTCGGTCTCGCAGCGCCATGAGGTCGGGCGCGGGGGCCGCGGGCGCGGGGGCGAGGCGGCCCGAGCGCTGCCAGAGCGAGAGGGCGCACAGCGTGGGCAGCGACACCGGCTGTGCGCCCTCTCGCTCTAGCGCGGGGCGGGTGACTCACGGGCGCCAGGAGGTACTGCTTGTCGTGTCGGTCTCGCAGCGCCATGAGGTCGGGCGCGGGGGCCGCGGGCGCGGGGGCGAGGCGGCCCGAGCGCTGCCAGAGCGAGAGGGCGCACAGCGTGGGCAGCGACACCGGCTGTGCGCCCTCTCGCTCTAGCGCGGGGCGGGTGACTCACGGGCGCCAGGAGGTACTGCTTGTCGTGTCGGTCTCGCAGCGCCATGAGGTCGGGCGCGGGGGCCGCGGGCGCGGGGGCGAGGCGGCCCGAGCGCTGCCAGAGCGAGAGGGCGCACAGCGTGGGCAGCGACACCGGCTGTGCGCCCTCTCGCTCTAGCGCGGGGCGGGTGACTCACGGGCGCCAGGAGGTACTGCTTGTCGTGTCGGTCTCGCAGCGCCATGAGGTCGGGCGCGGGGGCCGCGGGCGCGGGGGCGAGGCGGCCCGAGCGCTGCCAGAGCGAGAGGGCGCACAGCGTGGGCAGCGACACCGGCTGTGCGCCCTCTCGCTCTAGCGCGGGGCGGGTGACTCACGGGCGCCAGGAGGTACTGCTTGTCGTGTCGGTCTCGCAGCGCCATGAGGTCGGGCGCGGGGGCCGCGGGCGCGGGGGCGAGGCGGCCCGAGCGCTGCCAGAGCGAGAGGGCGCACAGCGTGGGCAGCGACACCGGCTGCGCGCCCTCTCGCTCTAGCGCGGCGCGCGCGACCGCCTCCAGCTTGTGCAGCGCGCGGCGCGCCAGCGGCAGCAGCGCGTGCAGCCCCGACGCCGTGGCGCGCACCAGCCCGCACTCTAACAACAACTGAGACAACACACACGTCACACTCACTCTACTCTACCACCTCCATGTAGGTACATGTGTTTCAAGCTGGAATCAGCAAATTACAAAAAGCTCTTGACAAGTATTTTTATACATCCCACTTATATAGAATCTTTGCCCTGACTGACTGACTGACATATAGACAACACGCAGCCTAAGCTACTGCTCGTAGAGACTTGAAATTTTCAGGGTATATTCGTCTTGGTATGTAGAGGTGTACTAAAAAAGGAATACTCAAAACTCAACCCCTAAAAAGGTACAGTGGAGATTGAAGTTTGTATGAAATTAACTTTATGCAGACGAAGTTGCCTGCATTCACAAGTGATCAAACAATTACCAATTAATGAAATGAATGCCTATTGCTATTGATGCCTGTGTTCTTTATAACAATACCTATCACTGTTGCTTTATTATCTAGATGAACAATTTTGCATGTTTTCTTTATATTGCTCCGCTCTACTCGATTGCAAAAACCCACACCTAGTCCTAAGATCTGACAATGCTAATCCTACTACATGATATGGCAACAAAGAACATACCGAATATTGAGGTGGTACCTATAGCACAATGAGCTTAATTTAAGAACGTTTGTATCAGGTGACAATCTGGAGAAAAAATATTTTTTATACTACTTACTGATGGAACAAGTAGATTACCCACTTGATGATAAGTTGTATCAAGTATCGCCAAGCAGGTTGCATTCTTTGAGAATACGCCCTACCTGCTATACACTGTTCTGTGTCCTTCCGTTCAATGCATACAGATGTTGTTAACCTCTTATTACAATTTCACAGGTAGCTACTCATTAAAGTGCATCCTGTGCTTATGTAGGCAGTAAATAAATACATGTAGTCTTTTAACTAGCTAGCCTAGTAAGTAATAATGTCATGAAGATAATAAATTTAATGTATTTTCTATAGATAAACTTACTTTTTGGCTCTTGCAGGTTATTTCGGTACTTTTTATTTGGGCATTCTTTGGTATCGTTATAATCGGTTGGAACACTTGGGACAAGCATTTCATTGTTCTACAATTTATAAGTTTAAAATAAATAACAAAAAAGTCGAAAAATCTCGAGTGATAGGTACCGGCCGCAAGAAAACTTATTAATCAATCAAATCAAATCAAAAATCAACAAACCAACCACGTGATTTCACAACCACCCATGAAATACACAACCATGGAAAACACAGCCAAGAATCTGAGTACATTTTGATCGCAAATTTCAGGCCGTGTATCTCATAATTGTACTTTCCAGGCCGCACGAACTGACGTACCTAAAATAAAGACTAATGTAGGTACCCTCTTGAAAAACACGACCATCGAATTGATGCCAATGCTTATATCTATATGCTTCGTTTGTATTCACCTTTTAGGGTGGATCCGACTCTGATCGGTTAGGATAGAACATTAAGCCAAACTGAGTGTCATGGAGCTTCAGGTGTTTATCTAGCTGTTTATCAAGCACCATCGAGTACCTTTCACGTCACTGTGGTCTCTATAAGCCTGTGATTGGCCTTCAGACCAGTCACCTAATTACTTTTAATAATTGGCACTACTATTATCCGCAAGATGTCTGGAGGCATGTTACTTAAGGTGGTTCGATTCGGGTTGACGCTCAAATTCAAGTTCATGGAAAGTAGTTTACGATTTGCGGCAAATTACTTTTCCGCTCGTTTTATTCCTTGTGGAACGAAGAAAAAATTAAAAACCACAAAAATATTTGAAATTCGCGCCAACCCGAATCGAACCACCTTACCCACAAATTATAAAGTAGACTTTGTACATGAGACAGGGGCACCCCCACTTGCTTAAGGTGCTCGATGTTGAGCTGTCGTGACCTGGTGACTTACCACGTCGCATATTTTTAACATCACAAGCTGGAAAATAAAACATGGCCTATTATTAAACGAGCTCATAATGAAATTTTATAATACAAATCCAGTGGCACGGATTATCGGAATGTACATTAATGGGCCTTACATTATTAGGCTGCTAATTAAATGGCCGTGCGTTATTGGCTCCCTTACTTACGTACGAACAATTTGTGCGCAACGGACAATTGTGTATTTGTTTGTATTCCAATTTCCATGGTTGTACAATAACAAAAAATCGCGTCGTGACATGAAAAGAAGTAAAGGAAAGTTTTATTTCTGCTATTCTGTAAGAAAGTGATTTTGTGATCTAACTCCCATGTAAGTGAGTGCGCTATGGTGTACGAGGACGAGTTCTACGTGTACGGCGGCGGGCGCTGGCGCTCTCTAGATGTGGCATCAGGGCGAGTGGAAGGCTGGGGCCGCGCCCGCGCCAGGTTCCTGGTGTCTCGAGGCGGCGCGCTGCAATCGGTGCGGGCGCGGCCGGTGCTGAGCGCGCTGCGGGCGCTGGCCGCCGGGAGACCCTCCGCCGCCGCCGCGGGGCCTCCTCTGCCATTCCAGTACGTATTGTTTACATTTTACTGTTTCCCGCCTATTTGCGCCTTCGTTATGAAAACATATCGAAGCAGTCCAATACTAAAAGCGGCTTTATAGATTGTACACTTAGTGTAATAGCACTAGATTGGTATCTATAGCGTCTATAGAATTAAACATTTGGGACTGAAACCTAGCTAAAAGTCAATAACACTCAACACCCGTCATATTATGCTCTAATTAGCGGAGAAGCAAGAGGCGCGGGCTCCATTCATACATACATTATTGCCAGGAATAATGGACAAATAATGCCATCATTTGCAAAATGTTTTGTTGATCAGTACTTACCTATTGAGCAAATTGTGTTGTTGGCGGAGAACAAGATAGTTTAGTTCTCAAGCAGAATACATTCCCTTGACATGCAGCTCATAATTGCCCATCCTGCTTTAAAAAGTAGGAGCGCATAAAGGGGCTCATTGTATCTAACTAAAATTTGTATCAACAAACCCACCACGTGGTGACTATAAATGTATAATGTAAAATGGTGCTGCTAAATCATTACATCTCACTTGCACACATAGTGTTAAAGTGAGATGTATGATTAGCAGTCATTTTAAAATGATTCCACATTTTATAATGTTGAGTGCAAGAGCAAAAATACTTGTCTGATTACATAACATAGAGCTGATGGTGATGGACATAACATGAATGTCTGTTGGAGCAGGTCCCCGGCACGCGGGTCAAGCAGCGAGCGAGGCGGAGGAGGCTGCCAGCACTGTCAGTGCTGCCACCGCACCAAGTAAACTCACATTCTTGTTAAGCTTTTCTTCACTTGTCTACTGCTACAAATTCCACTGATATTGGACGTTTTAGGGTGAATTTGAAATGGCCAATGTGAAAAACTATTCACTCATTTTATGATAGTGCTAAGACATGCCTTAAGCTGAAACTTAATATTTTTTTTACTTTTACTTTTTACTTTTTTACTTTTTTTTTTGCATGTACATTACTGTTAAAAATTAAGATACTTTTTCATTTAAGTCCAGGCTTTGAAGGCTTAACACCTGTATGCAGTAAGTTGATGAATGCAGTGTATTGTAGGGCACATTCTCAACGTCCAGGAGCATGCGGCAATGCTTAGTTAGGGGTGATGGTTATTACTTAACATCATGCGAGCTGCTTGTCTGACAGCATGCGATATAGTAAAAATATAATATTTCAGTTCCTAGGACAACATTGAAAGTTGGGAGTTACAGAATTTCTTGTCCAATTCCCAGCCAACCTTATTTTTATCGAATATATTTATATACTAGACGTGAGACCACTTGTGGCCTAGCGGGAATAACCCCGCCTTCTAATCTTAAGGTTGTGGGTTCGAATCCGGCTGTGCACTAATGACATTTTCTATTAAAAAAAATGATAATGTGTAATGTCAGCACTTTCTAACTATAAAGGAAAACAATTTGAGGAAACCGGTTAATATTGTGGCGGCGATGAGCTTACTACTTATCATGTGAGGAATACCAAATGTGGGTTATGTGCTAAATGTAATGTTCGGACATACCTCTGACTACTTCCTTAGACATCCTCAAAGAACCTCGAGTAAGTAGTCGGTACTAAGAGATGCGAGGGGCGATCTACCGTCTACCGGCCTTGCGATCGAAGTCGGGAAGATGAAATCATTTCATTGTTCACTACAATATTATCGCTTGTGAAATAAATTGAATCGAATTGCAGAACTAGTACAACGGGAAACAAAGCGAGCGTCGCCGTCCAGTGCGACCGACCCGCCGCCGCCGCCGCCGTCGGCGAGCTCGCTCTACCCGCGCTCCCGCCCTACAACCTGCCGCCACGCCCCAGCCGCCCCAGCGAGCGGGAGCGAGACAGCACGAGCCCCGAGGACCTCTCCTTCCCGCACAAGGTCACGACAATGGCCACCGTGCACTCTCCCAGGAAGCCTGAAGCGAAGCGACGCACACCCTCCACGAGCTCCGACAATGCAGCTGATCTCCGGAGAAAGTCTACAACTTCCACGAGCACTAGCAAAGTGAGCTCGAAGCGGAAGCGTCGAAGCTCCACCAGCTCCGAGGCGTCCGGAGACGGGGCTGCGCCCGCGCCGGCGCGGTCAACTCGAGCCCTCGCGCTGCGGAGAGCTGGGCCGTTGCACGGGAAGCGAAGCGCGAGGGAGAACTCTCCCATCCTCCACTCGAGTAAAATATCGAAAGAAATCCAACGCCCGAATAAAATATCGAGGTACCTTCGATCCGAATCGAAAAAGATGAGGAAGGAGACGTCTTCCGAGGAGAACGTTTCCAAAAGTATAACTAGACCGAACCGGAGCGTTGTCATATCCTCGGACGATTCGGACTTTGAACCGGATAAGAGGCGGGCCGAGTGTTCCAGAGCCGACCTGCCGTCCGATGTAGCCCTCGGAGGAACCACGCGAGCGGATGACGCGAGACGCAGGGTCGGCCCTACGAGAGACGTGGATCGCTCCACCCCCCGTGACCGAAACAAAGCTAAAGATAATCAAAAAATTGTTGCAAAGTCTTCCCAAAGTCAAATCGTTCCAAATAATTTAGACGTAAGATCTCCAGGACCTAAACATAAAAGAGCCATCGAGAAAGCCAAAACAATGTTTAATAGAGAGAGGTCTTCTATAGACTCATCGGCGATGGGACGCTCGGGAGAGCGACGGGAAGGAGAAGGAGCTGAAGGAGATCCGGAAGTAGTTAAAAAAGCGCGCGGCGTCAAACAAAACGGCTTCCATCCCACAGCGTACTGCGAGACGGCGAGGGAGCTGCTCATCGAAGAGAGCGACGTTGCGATCCTCCGGCTGTTTCTCGAAAGATATTACCCGGACAAGGAGCTCCTGCGGTTCGATACGGACGACGACTTTAAGAAGAAGCATTTCTATCAGATCAATCCCCTCGTGAACGTGGAGCGCTGTCCACGGATAGAGCGCATGCTCCGCGCGGACAGCCAGACCGGTCGACTCACTCTCGTGGACTTCGCGTCCAAACTCGGCCTGAGGTCCATATCCGAGGCTTCCTCGGAACCCAAGAGGTATCGAACCCGAACACGAAACAAGAGTGACGTCGTAGAGAATGAACCGGAATCGGACCGGGACAAGGAGAATTTGGAGAAGCGCGCGCGGATCAAGAATGTGCTGAAACAAAAGGTCCTGAAGGAGTTCGTCAACATGGATCGCGGTGGAGATGTCAAGAGAAGTAACAGTAAGAAAGAGATGGATATGATAAAGGAAACGCTGCAGTTGAGGAGCGAGGAGAGTGATCGGAGAGATACTGGCTTGACTCAACCTGCCCTTAAGAAACCCGCCGTGAAGAAAGTTAAGCCTAGACGTACTGTTTCAACGAAACGGTAAGTTGTTCACTATACGATACTAACTTCGACCCGCATCTATACATGCATGCTTAATACTAACTTAAATCTATTCTAAACATTTATATTTGACCGCGGCCGCCTGCAACACACCGCGACACAATGAGACACAATGAGACACGCCGCATGCAGTTTACCTTAATTTCGAGATTGGCCAAAAATTGATTTTGTCCGTCTGTATGCTGTTCTCGCCGACGGATCGCATTTATTAACCGATTTTGATGAAAATTAGCAAGTAAACTCCTTGATTGTACCTTGAAGTTTGTTGTAGCGTTATTTATCGCCGGAATTCAATCAAATTTGAGACTCACACTGAGGAGGTTGCGAAAGAGAGCATGTTAACTGTAGCGTTATGTATATGGACGGATTTCAATTTTGGGAAAGGGGAAAGTGTCAGTTATTGCATAGTTATAAGGGCTCGCGGGGTGTCCTGTTCTCACAGTCTACCGCTAGTCTTAGTGTGGTGTAGTTTTAAAATAAATGATATATGCTCTGATCTCCGATTGAGCTGAGAGATCAAATTACACTTTTAGTGACGTCATCATTAGAGGATTCGATCCCGGGATCCCGAATCTCGGGATCCCGAGATCCCGGTCATATATTAATCCCGAAATTTTCGGGATTAAATTTAATGAATCCCGGGATTTTCGGGATTGATATATTTTTTAAATAAGTCAATAAAAATGTCCGTGAAACGAAACGCACTTACCTTGATTTGACATTTGGCAACCATCTTGTTTACACAGCTAATTTCGATTGTTTTTGCTAACGACCGGTAACCGGATTATGTATAAAAGTGTGGAAAAAATTCCCGCTTCACGTCGTGTAAGTATTGATATTTTTTTTGTTAATTGGTGATAATCAATAAAATTATTAAAAAGCAACATAAATTAATTAATGGGGCCTGAGTAAATAAAAATGAAAAACAACAAGTGCAATTTTTTGTAGGTATCTAAATAAGTCTAAAGAAGTTGTATTTTTGAAGTTTATTATTAGTTTCATATTTTTTTACAGAAGTGCCTAGTTTGTTTATTTTATAAGAAGAAAGTATAATTTTGTTTAACCGCCTTTTTGAAGATTTAAAACTTAAATAGGTATTCTGTCCTCATAAAACTAAAAAATTCATAAAAAAATGATTTTGATAGGTTTTGCTGTCTTTTTGCTACCACTTTCCATTACCAATACAATCCCGGGACTATCCCGGGATCCCGAGATTAACTTTAGGTAATCCCGGGATCAGAAAAATCGACCGGGATCGAATCCTCTAGTCATCATCCAAAACCGCAGTCGGCTACTACGCTTTTCGATGTTCTCTCCCGTTAGCCCGGGGTCCGATCCTATACCTAGTGTACGACAGTGAGCATCATCATTTTTTCTCATCATCTCTCTCGAAGTCTCAATCATATTGCAGCAGTTTTTTTTTACTTTATTTTAAATGCACTAAAACGAACGCGACTTAGTTTCATACAAACTTCAACTTGCGTTGTTCCCGGTTGGGTTTCCTTTCTCAGTAAACCTCCGCGCACCAACACAAATATACTCTTCAAATAAATTTCAAGATCGTACGAGCAGCGGCTTAGGTGGCAACTCTCACAGTTTAGCAGATTAGAGAGGCAACATACGTACAAGCTGCAGGCGCTATGCCCGGCCAAAACGCAAGCCGAAAATCAACATTGGCAAAAAAAATACATTTCTCGAAAATTCACCAAAAGGTGACGCTTAGAAGAAGGAAAAGGTTGGTCCCGCAACCTTGGGCGTGGTGGGCGAAATGCTATCGGTGAATTCTTTCATTTTGATGGGAGAATTTGGTCCAGCATTTTAAACTGATTTTTGTAATTTAATAGAATGAAAAATACTGTTATTTAGAACAATGTACTTCTTCGGCGACCTTGACCGAGACGTGATAAATAGGATTGATGCAGAATATATGAAGTGGCGACAGGTTTCGAAAGGAGCGCCAGTGACGGAATGATTCAGGAGCAATATGCTAGCGTAGGATGGGCATGTCATGTTACCAGGAGAATGTGGATGGATATGTGAACCGTTGAGGTATGCCAAAGAATAGATAGATGAACTGTGTGAAAGATGACATGGATAAGAAAGAAGTCGGAGGCTGACAGAGAATGCCGACCCCATACAAATTGGGATAAAGGCAGGAAGATCATGAGACTTCGTTTAGCTGAAAGGATATTATTTAAACAACTTGCGAATGGAACAAGCAGATGACCCACCTGCTGCTGAGTGATAACCAGAATCTAATAAACCTATCCATCATCAAACACCAACGGTACCTTCGTTAGGAACGTATCCTACGATTTGCTGTCCTGCGTCCATCAACTTGAGACATCCAGGTGTTAGGTCTATGTCACCGACACTCACACCTTTTAAACCAAAATATGCTGCTACTGGTTGGCGGCAGGAATAGGTATGGTGATAGTGGGATACGATGAATTGTTATTGGTTGCAGGCGTGGAGGGCAGGAGTACTCGAGCCTGGAGGACCACGCCATAGTGTCGTGGGTGTCGATGGGAGGACGCGCCTCCTGCGTGAACGGCAACCGCCTGTGGAGGGAGCTGCAGGACCAGTACCACAGGATCACCGGACAACGTATGTACTGAGCACTTTGCCCTCGCTCAATCAATTGGATCCATTTATTCCTATAAGTATACTTAGATATTACTTTTACAAAAAAAAAAATATTACAAGAGTGGAATCTGTTATCTTCAACTCGCGCTGCATCCCTTCGGTGCCTTTAATCTAAATTTCAGTCTGACAATCGTGTGCCCTGAAAATTACAATACATCGCATCCAGGATAACACTCAGCCACAATAAACATCGCTGTTCATCACACAACGTCTGTTCGATGCGGGGATCGAACTCAAAACTTACTGCGCAGAAGGCGGAGCTACTACCGACTTAGTTTTGACGAGTGGATCGTCAGGGTGTGGAGTCACCTTGTAGTATTTGTGTTGCCACAATGTGTCCTGGATGAATGGTGGAGTGTAACGCGCGTGTTGTGTGTTGGTCGTCAGGTCGCACGTGGCACTCGCTGCGGAACCGCTACCTGCGCTACATCCTGCCGCAGCTCGGCGCGCTCGCGCTGCCGCCCGCGCTGCAGAGCCGCCTGCGCGCCGCCGCCGCCACCGGTCAGTGTCCTTGTACTCCCGCCGCTCTACTCCAACTCCTACTCCTTAACGGCATGCATTCAGTACAATCTCAAGGATCACTTTAAATAATCCTAAAAGCTAAATCATGCAGATTCCTCGCGAGTAAGTCTACATGGGAGGTCATTTATATACCCTAGAAGTAAGAAGGGACCTAATATCGAGCCCTGTGGCACCCCATATCTATCAATGATTCGGAGATTCATTGAAGACCTCTCGTTGCAAACATCAACTTTTAGGACTCTTCGGTTAAGTAAGACTGGATGAGGTCAATTGCCTGGCCTAGGATGCCCTTATGTTAAGATATTAAAGTGGCATAACTCACACAGTCAAAAGCTTTAGACAGATCGCGAAATACTACGATCGTGTCCTATGAGTCAGATAAGCATTAATATAAAAGACATGTTTAGCCTCTTGTGTAGAGTTCACTGTAGGTATATATTATGTCACTATTGTGTAGTGTAGATCATAAATCAATATTGTCATTTCACTCAGCGCCATCTAGCCCTACACTAAGCAAAGCTACCAAGCTTCTGGTCATGAAATAAGTTCAATTACTTACATGTCATAGTTGTATGTCGTTCAGGCGAGCTGAAGGCGCGTCTCAAGCAGCGCCGGAACTCCATGTTCACCCTCCCCCCCCGGGGGGCATCCTCGCGCCTCCCCGCGCGACACCCGCGACATTCCTCCAGGGAAGAGGAAGACAACAACGCAGGTACTATTTCCATTCCTGGATATTAAGCATTTCAGTCCCATACAGTACCTTCAAGTTGGTATTGGGTCACGTGACATATGCTCTCTTAGACCGGTTACGTCGACATGAGCGTCTTCTGTAATAGTAGAGCTCCCAGTGCAGGACTCGTCCGGGGAAGTACTAGCACCACGCTTGTTTCTTGCTTCGTCGCTTGCTGTGTTCCGGCTTGCCTGTGTGCCTCACGTGGAGCACGTGGAGGGCCGCACAGTGCAGGACAGCACGCACGAAGGCGCGCGACCGACGACACGATGCACTAGACTATGTGACTAGCACTAGAGGATTCCATCAGCGTAGTTGTGATTAGCGTTATAAAATATGTTCGCGGTTGTTCCCAGGCAAGTCCTCCCCCGCCTACAGCGAGGTGACGCGCCGCTTCGCACGCACACACGCGCACGCGGGCCGCTCCGGCGACGACTCCGCTGAGGGCCGCTCCGCCAGTGCGTCCGGTGGACGGAGCCCCGCCCAGGGCCGCTCCGCCAGTGCGTCCGGTGGACGGAGCCCCGCCCGCGCATCACGTGATGCTCGGAACTCCACCCGAATACCCCCTCGCGACCGTAAATCCAAGAAAAAGGTACCTCGGGTGTCTAGTGAGCGTCGGTCTTCCAGCGAGTCCAGTGAGCGTGAGACACCTAGCGCGTCCGGTGAGCGTCGAACCGAGCGGAGACCTCGGAGCGTCTCCGGCGAGCGTCCTTCGAGTCCCGAAGCTAGCGGGACGAGCGGGGACAGCTCCGACGAGTCTGATGCGCCCAGCGGTGGACGCTCCCCAAGGACCAGGACGCGCTCGGGGCGCGCCGTCGCGTCCAGCGAGTCCGAGGGACGCGCGTCCCCGGGACCACCGCGACGCACGTCCACTAGACGCAACGCGCCGAGCGAGTCGAGCCGACGCCGATCGAACAGGCACAAATACCCGACCGGATCGCCGGATCGGGCTAGAGATCATTTAAAATCGCCGAGCGAAACGTCGAATCAGGCGAGACGCAGGTCAAATAGACTACAATCGCCCAGCAAGTCACCAGAGAGTCGCTCGCCCGATCGGGAGAGACGCAAGTCGAGCAGGCGCCGCCTCTCTGCCGCGCGGCAGCCGTCCCGCGCCGCGCGGCAGCCGTCCCGCGCGGTGAGGCCGCGGACCAGGAAGCTCTTCAACCCGAACGCTGTGCTGTGACTATAAGTGTACTTTATTCTCGGACATTGTATCGGTTACCTCGACTGAAAACGAGTGTGATGATAGGACCTACCTATGCGGAAGAAAAAACTATTATTTAATAGGATTAAAAGTTTTTAAAGAATGTCGATATGAATCATCGAGTTCATTTGTAAATCATCAGTAAAATTATGTTTTATTACATAATATTCTTTGTCGTCTTATGTTTTGAATATGTATTCGCAAATATCTTCCATTTATGTGTATGTATGTATGTATGTATGTATGTATGTATGGAGGATTTACAGAGAGGACTACTGCGCCTAATTAGTTGCGGTTCTTTTTTTCTTTTTAAATATCTTCATAACGATACTCACGAAGAGATTGTTTGACGATGACCATAATCGCACGGTACGGATCTGCGAATACCTACCGCGCCTGTGGATTACGGTCGCGATTTTCTCTTTCTAACTAAGAGATGCAAAGAATATCTTTATTATGTTCTATACTTATAAGTATTTTATTAAGTTTGTTTTTTTTTCATGTTTAAAGATATTTCTATAAATTATAGTTGATTACGTATTTGCAAATAGTAGTCAACTAAGTTAGCAACTTTCTACATGGCCACCATTTGGATGGGTGGCCGCTAGTGGCATTATGTGGGCCGGCAGCAGCTCTGGCCGACTGAGGCCCTCCTCGGCCAACGGACTTGGCAAATCGTTACATTTATTTTGTTGTTATAAGATGTAATGTTTGTAAGTTAATCATGAAACTTTGAACATCAAGATCTTATAAATAAATATATTAATTTTAAATTAGTGTTTTTTATGGTTACTTTATTTATTACAAGCGAAACGTGATGCTACTTTCATACAAACTTAATAAACCCCCGCTATATCCGTTTAGGGGTTGAATTTTGGGAATTCTTTTTAAGTACACCTCTACACTCTAAAATATAATAATGTCAAGTTTCTAGGAGCAGCACGGTACTGACCCCCCCGAGCCCTTCACTAAGAGCTCTACGTTTTTTTTTTATAAAACTTGTTGATGGAACAAGCAGATGGCCCACCCACCACCTATAACAAAGCATTGCCTCGCAGGTCACGCTCGTTAGGAACGTCACCGACGATGCACTACTCTGCGTCCATCAACCTGAGGCATACAGGTGTTGCCTCATGTGCCTGTAATGTCCCCGGCACCCACACCCTTCACACCGGAACACGCTGCGCTGCTTGGCGGCAGGAATAGGCATGGTGCTAGTACTGCCCCGGACGAGCCCTTCACTAAGAGCTCTACTACTACCTACTGAAAAAGCTTGTAGCGATGTTAAGTTATACATTTTGTATTTACCTACTGCTGATATCAATGTTTAGTCATTCATTTAAGTTATTAGTCAAAGCAAAGTTACTCATTAGCCTAATTGGCTAGATTGTAATTTTGTAAGATTGTACCTACTGTATTTAGTTGGTAAACTAATTAAGGAAAAAAAAAATGTTTAATCGATTAAATAAAGTTTGAAATGGAGTGACATCACAGTACAGGCGCATGAGGCTTCATTCAGTCCTGCGTGCGCCGCAAGTAGCGAGAATAATGGCTAAATATCATGGGTGAATGAAGACTTTGTATAAACAATGTCCACAAATATTGATATTATTACTGGAGGCCAGTCGCAGCTTCGCCCGCGTGCCAGTTATTTCTTCGGGATAAAAAGTAGCCTATGTCTTATTCCAGATTACGATCTACATATATTTATTCCAAATTTCATCCAAATAGGTCCACTGATTAGAGCGTGAAAGAAAAACAAACATCTATCCATCCAAACATCTGCATTTAGAATATTAGTAGGATAAGTCAATTCTACTTGTCTTGTGCTACTAACACTATGTGTATATGGACTTTAAATTGTCAGAAATACACGATTTTTTTACGTAGAAGATGGAGCGTACAGGAAGGCAGCTGAGTGGACACGACGCGAGCGAAGCCGCGGCTGAAAGCTAGTTTAAAATAAAACAATTTGAATATTTTCCAAAATAATATTATTTGTTTGGTTTGACAATTGTACATACACCTACCTACCTCTACTCTCACTTCAAGTTGACATTATATACATTAGGTACCCTATATACATCGCACTACTAACAACAACTTTACACCCGATGTTGAACACAACAACCAGACACCAGGATGTTTGATATTTATTTAAATAATAATTTTAGTGTCCGAAAATCCTATAGTAATGACTTCTTACTAGAAGTTGACGAATATTCTGTACAACATTGCGGGATCATTTTTACAAAATAATATAAAGCTCCAGTGTGGAGCCGACTCAACTAGGTGCGTGTACGCTTCGTACAAGTGGGATATATCTGGAATAGTGCGCCTGAAACAGCTTCATGTCTTTAATACCCAGGCACTAAGATATCTGACAAAGTAGCACCGACTCAAGGTCCTTTGAGGATAAAAAATCCATAGTGCACGACCGGATTCGAACCCACGACCTTAGGATCAGAAGGCGGGGTCGCTCCCACTAGACCGCGCTGTCCGATATCCTTTTAATAGGTCAGATACTGATATCCAAAAAATGCCCCCTTGTACAAAAGTACAGAACAAAATATGTATTACCTATACATAATGCGGAGTTACTAAAGAGTTTTGTTCTAAATTTTGATCTTATAAGCTTCACCTATCACCCTGTTGTTAAAAGTGAGACAGATCTAACTTTTTATAATGATGTCCAACACGGGGGGGGGGGGGGGGGATGAGGGGAATCATTCATCATTTTTACAGCCATTGTTGTCTCACTGCAGGACACATGCCTGCCCTCTCTCCTCCCGCTCTCCGCTCTAACGCTGTAACTTGGCCTGTTACAGCTCTCAGCTCATCGTCATATCTCCCCTCCCTGGCCTTCCATAATAATAAATAATACAACTATATATACCAATTATTAGAACCTTTGTCCTGACTGACTGACATACACTTGAAATACTCAGAGTATATTCGTCTTGGTGCGTAGAGGTGCACTAAGAAAGGAATTCCCGAAACTCGACCCCTAAACTGATACAGCGGGGGCTGAAGTTTGTATAAAAACACTTTATCCGGACGAAGTCTAGGTTTTTCACTAGTTTAATAATAAATTGTAAAACATATTGAACACTTGTGCGAGTCACAGACCGAAGTGTATCCTAACTTTAAAATACCAAATTCGATATTCACTCGAGTGTTAATTATTTAATATTTGTTCCTTATTTAAAACATGTATTTATTATATAAATTAATGACATAACTTAAAGCTATGCAAAATAACTTGATACATCACTTAAAAAATTACTATATGAGAAGGTATTTGATCATTATTTTAAGCAAAATTGTATTAAAACACTAGACAAAACTATAGAACTTAAGTTCAAAATGCATGTTCTTTCTGAGGATTTGACTTAAATTCATGTCACAAGTTTAATATAATTATCTTAATGACAACGGTCTTAGCTTAGAAATAATTAAATAAACTTTCTAGTGTACCCACAACACATCTTTATATCTCTTGGTATTAAAGATTGAGGGGTAGTCAGAGGTAAGTCGAAACATAACATTTGGCACATGCATTTTACCATGCATGACAGGTTGCAAGCTCATCGCCGCTGCTAGAATACCCTTAGATAAATCCAAAGAGATTTGAGGGAATCTCTACGGAGCCTAAAAGTTAGGGCCTATTATATATTTACATGTAATTGCGGTGTCATTTTTTTACATATTACTTATACAAAGTAAGATCAGTTGTTTATCAGTCTTATGTACTAACATTTACTAACAATAGTGACTTTATAAAAGTTACAATATAACCAACGGGTGATCACACTAACGGTGGTAGGACAATTTTAAGTAGTGTTAAAATTTAAGTAAAGTTTATAAATGTATACTTACATAGAATATTACCAGACAAAATAATGATATTTGCATTTTAAATCTAAGGAGGGGTTGAGTTTTTGCTTGATCGTTTGATTCACTAACAATGTTACAAAGATATTGTTCAGGGGACAGTTGACACTTTGCCCTCCTGAGGGGGTGTTCAGTCTCGCAGCAAGCCTCGCGCCTTGGCAGTGAGCTTCCGCACGCGCCCGCGGGATGAGATGGAGACAGCACTGGGAGGCGCATCCCTTGTCCCGCTTCCTGGAACAGTATACCGTACCACTCACACACTCACTATCTGCACTTATAATATAGATAGACTAGCGTCTCGTCCCGACTTCGCACGGGTTTTAGTAAGGACCCCTATTTTTTTTATATAAATATAGCCTATGTCACCCGGGGATAGTGTAGCTTCCCAACAATGAATTTTTTTTTCAAATCGGTCCAGTAATTTCGGAGCCTATTCAATGCAAACTAACAAACAAACAATCAAATCTTTCCTTATAATATTAGTTTAGATAATGGTACGGAACCCTTCGTGCGCGAGTCCGACTCGCACTTTTTTCAATAACTTTGACATAAGAAAGTCATATAGAGTAAAAGTACAAGTTGGTGGAGTAGAGCGGGTACTTGAAGGCAGACATCGGCACGGCAGGGTTCGTCAGCTCGTAGGACTCGTTAAGAGAAGCCGCGTGTACTGACCGCTGGCGTGGGAGGTGCCGTTGTAGTAGGTGTGGTCTCCGGCAGTTGCTCCGCCCACCTGCAACCAACAACATGCAATAGTACATTTACTTTAGATAGATATTTATTTATTTAACCATTGCGTTACAGTCACATAACATTGGCATGTCAAATTGGTACAGTTTATAATCTTATACTAACATACTCAAAATACTTAAAATACTATCCGTGCAAATCAGAAAATGAACAGCTAAGATATTCAGTTATATGATAAAAAGGGTGGCATTCAAAAAAAGTTTTAAGTTTCGTTTTAAATTCGCTTAGAGGAAGCCTTGTGAATGTTAAAGGTAACTTATTATACATATCAAGTTTGAGACAGAGACCTTGTTTATATGTTTTAACAAGTCTAGTTCTTGGTACATGCAGTTTTTCTTTATTCCGAGTATTATATTGGTGTAAATGCATTTTCATGGGTAAATTTGCTTTCTGTAAATGTACTTCTATAAAAGAGTTAAATATGAATAGGGATATTACCGTCAATATTCTTGATTTCTTAAAATACGCTCTGACTGAAGTTAATCTTTGTAGACCATATATAATTCTTATTGATCTTTTTTGACATATGAGAACTTACTAACTACAATAGTTTACACAGGCACTGATTTGGATCAGTTGAGCTATCTATAGATCGTTTGCAATGGCCTGTAGATAGCTCAACTGTTTTATAATGTATTTTGTAAACCAATTATAAATTAGCTGAAATTAGTATTGGCTATAATTTTCTTTGTAAATAAATTTGTTCTATCAAATTTACTGGATTGAAAATTCATTCAAAACATTTAATACCAAACTAAAGGGAAAAATTATTTACAGATTTATTTCTCTCTCATGCAGAAAACTTTGCAACAAGATCAAGTATTTGAGCGAGGTCGTACAAAAAGAATATAAATGCAATGGTTAGTACAAGAAAGAGTAGTCATGCAATGTTTCGTACAAGAAAGAATATCGTGCAATGATTCGTACAAAAAAGAATATCATGCAATGATTCGTACAAGAAGAGTGTCCTGCAATATTCGTATAAGAATATCATGTAATGCTTCGCGCAAGAAATAATATCATACAATGATTCGCACAAGAAGGAATATCATGCAATGGTTCGCACAAGAAGGAATATCATGCAATGGTTCGTACAGAAAGAGTATTGATAGGGGTAGTATGTACATAGAAAGTACATTTGTGCGAAGGCCCATCCCTAGGGTCGTACTTCGCAAAACTCAAGAATTTTTCAAAGTGGGGTTAATATGTTAATGCGGGTTCCGGGTTCTGTGGTGTACCATAAATGTGCGAGGGGGGGTTCGCGCGCGGCGGGGCTGGGTTCGCTTGCCGATGCAGCTGCTGGACTCGGAGCTGGAGTCGTTGTACCGCCGCGGGCGTCGCGCGCGGAGCGACACACTCTGTATGCACGCGAGAGAGAGAGAGAGATGCCATACATTATACTGTACATCCTATAGCCACTTGAGAATATCATGTGTACGAATTTAAATTAACTTATCAGTAAGTAGTAATAGGAGTATAAGATAAGATAGTAGGAGTGTAGGAGTACAAGATAAGATAGTAGGAGTGTAGGAGTACAAGATAAGATAGTAGGAGTACAAGATAGTAGGAGTACAAGATAAGATAGTAGGAGTACAAGATAAGATAGTAGGAGTATAAGATAAGATAGTAGGAGTACAAGATAAGATAGTAGGAGTATAAGATAAGATAGTAGGAGTACAAGATAAGATAGTAGGAGTACAAGATAAGATAGTAGGAGTACAAGATAAGATAGTAGGAGTACAAGATAAGATAGTAGGAGTATAAGATAAGATAGAAGATACGTTAGTGGGATGGTTATGATTATTACTGTTACGGTTAGTAGTCACAAGTTAGTTGTGTGTGAGGGTGAGTGCGGCAGGGTAAGGGTAGTGTTCTCACCCGCGTGTGTCCGTGGGGTCGGTGCAGGGGGCGGGGATGTGGGCGGGGCCGGGGGGCGGATGGCCCCGCCTCCTCACTCGCGCCCTCGGGACGCTGTCTGAAACATATCACTTCACGATGAACACACTATGCACACAAAAATATGTTTTTACTATTTAATAATAATATAATATACGTGATACGTGCACATGAGGCTCAACACCAGATGCCTCAGGTTGGTGCATCGTATTAGTGATGTACGTGACGCGTGCGTGAGCTACAAGGCAGTGGCAGTGGCACTGGCGGCCTCGTGAGGTGTGGACGCTCGGTACCTGTACAGATGTAGCGGCGCGTCGTCGTCGGTGGAGTCCCGCGGCCGGTACGAGCGGTCCGACTCGTAGCGCGCCCCCTCCGCCTCCCCCCCCGCCTCCGCAACGCGCGCTGACGACGACGACGACGACGACGACGACGAGGTCGCGTCATCGAAGCGCTCGCGCATTCTGCAATCGTAATAAAAGATACAATTTATAAGATAACACAATAATCGTTTTTAAAAATACGTTAAATGACAAAACACCAAAAACACGATCTAAATGAAATCGCGATCATCGGATCGGTGCGTTGACCTCGCGACCGAACGACGGCCGGTCAACGACCGGGTGGCGACGAAGTGTATGATAAATAGGAATTTTAGCAAAAAAAACTCGTGTTACTCTGTATGTGAGTGTGCTGCAAGTGGTATTGTATAAGAGCTTGTTGTTGGTACTTCTGAATACTCCACGAACGTGTAAAGACACGTTCGTGGAGTATTCAGAAGTGCTGTTATTACACCCTGTGTAATGGCATATATAATAATGGAGACGTACCGTTTGTGCGTGGTCCGTGTCCGTTGCCGCTGCCGTTGGCGTCGCGTGTACGAGGAGTACCCCCCGCCGTCGGAGCTGGAGACGCGCGCTCGCTTGCGACTCGTCCCTTCCTCCTCCCCGTCCCCTTCCCCCTCCCCCTCCTCCTGAGAACAACAACCGATATCACTTCTCTGAACATTGATAGCCAAATGCTCATAATGATTCAACAGGTGCGACCCACCACCCCCGCAGCACTAACTGCCTCGACGAACCCTTCCCTGCGTTACGGCCCACCGCCCCCATGTCACCCATAGCCCCATTGTCATTCCACCATCTCCTTGCCACCCCGCGCCCCCTTGACATTCAACCGTCTCTTTGTCACCCACGGCCCCCTTGTCATTCACCGCCCCCTCACCTGTAGTTGCGAGGGCACGTCGCTGTTGTCGGTGTAAGTGAGATGCACATCGTCCAGCAGCTCCTCCTCCAGCACTTCAATGTTAGTGCACGCCGAGGAGCCCCACTCGGAGCCGGAGCCCGCGCCCCCAGGGACACGGGGGGGCGCCGCGCTCGTCGAGGGGAGAGGCTCTGCGCTCGCGCTGCTGCTTTTGCTCTTCTTACCTACTCCTTTACCTGGAACGAAGTAAGGAAAGTTCTTTAAAAAATATGAAAGCTCTGGTAGCTCGGGGGTGGGGACACGCGCTTTTTTAATTTCTCCCAATCAAGTGAGTTGAAACTAACGGTGCTTATGTTAAGTTAATGGTTAGTTACCTTTACTATGGTTGTGCAGAGGCACGTCGCTGTCCCACGAGTCATCCCCACGTCCGCCCCCGGGGGGGGTTCCTCTAGGGGGCGGGGGGCGTGTCCTGAGGGCGTGCACGCGGCGGGAGGTGGTCGCGAGGGGCTCCGAGTCCGACTCCGAGGAGGCAGCCTCGCCGTTCACATCCCTCGCTGGAATATGCACTAGTTATAACCATGTGTTAGAGATCCCTGCGAGGCGGGAGTAAGCGACACCACATGATGACGTCACGCGCATCATGCAGAGCATGAGCACACTGGACTATACATTAGTGCTTCTGTGGAAACAGCACACCTCGCTTACCTGAGCAAAATAATTATACAAATTTTAGCGATTTCTCGCGTTTCCTTGTTCCTAGCGAGTTGAATCTGGTGTCTACGGGTTCGTCAAATTAAATTTTCGGAAAATTATGCTTATGATACCTTCACCCAATAATGCTTCGACCCCCACACGCCCACGATGGGTTGACCCCCCAACACCTATAATCCCTAGACCCCCAGACGCCCAAAACTCGGAGAACCGACAGCCACTGAGAAAGTTAGGTTCTGGAATAGCGATTGCAGTCGAAGCGTAGGACCCCCCCCATTGGATCGACGACATTGTTAAGACATAATCTCATCATGTCGCGTGTCGTGACGCGTCAGAAGGCTCTCGGTCCCATACATTGTGTATAGAAGTAATTGCTAGAGCAGACGAGGGTAAGCTTTGTGTATTATTCTCCGAGTATATTTGTCACCCCTAAAAGGGTGCAACATGGGTTTGATTTAATTAAGACAATGAAAAATGTAACAGAATAAGACCAACCATTCCTCTGCCTCCGGGGCCTGTGAGACCGTCTCGGACGATCTCGTTCCGTTCTACGCTCCGTTCTGCGCTCCGTTCTGCGCTCCGTTCTGCGATCCGTTCTGCGCTCCGTTCTGCGTTCCGTTCTACGCTCCGTTCTACGTTCCGTTCTGTCCGTGCTCGATAGGCGTTCCACGCAGAGTGCTTCGAACAGCGCGGACAACCGGACAGTCATTGAAAATATCTACAAAAAAATATTATAATAAGAAACAGATTCAGTTTTGTGTGGGGGTGTGTGGGGGGGAGGGTGTGTGTGAGTCTGACCCGGCTGCGCTTGTTGGTGTTGTAGAGGCGGCTGTTGGTGAAGACGAGGCGCATGTCGGAGCAGAAGTGGTCGGCGGAGGTGTAGAGGCGCGCGGCGAGGCGCGTCGCCACCGTACCCAGGTCCATCGGCTGCTCCACTATGCGGTGGTAGTCTGCAATGCACACACACCCATTAACATCTGTGTTCAACACAGATATTTGTTCTGTGAGAATCGACATCACATCGATCGATCCTACAACCTACAGCGCAGAAGGCAGAGCTTGAACAGGTGGCTCGATTCATCAGCAAGTTTTATAAAAAAGGCAAGTTGTAAAAAAAAGGCAAGTGGTAAAAAAAGACAAGTTGTAAAAGACGCAAGTTGTAAAAAAAAGCAAGTTGCACAACATAATCCAAGTTGTATAAATGAAAGCTACTGACCAGGCGCCTGGTCTGCCTGGACGGGGCTGCGGAACGGCTCCGCGTCTCCGGAGGCCATCACCTCCATGAGGATGCCCTCGCACGCCGACACCCACTCCGCCGACGCGCCGCCGTCCCGCCCGCGACGACGACCGCTCTGAAACACCACCACATTCTCTATGAGCTTGCAACCCGTCACTACTGCTACTGCTAGATGTGGGGATGTGCCAAAAGTAATAATAGTTATCTAAGGGGATATCCATGTCGTGAAGTGTGGGAGTGGTTCAGTGAGTACCTTGCTGTGCCTGTGGTGCGCGGCGAGGGGCTCGTCGTCGGACGAGCGGTAGGCGGCCGACAGCTCGTGGTACTTCGACATCACGTCTGCATCCCGCCAATTACTGGAACATAGCACGTTCAGTTACTGCATTTGTTTACACTACAGCGAGTAACGCGTCATTTTTATACACCACAGCGAGTCAAGAAGCATTTGTATAGCGAGTCAAGTGGTCTCCGCGTTGCTCGCTAGGTAGCGCGCTGAGACCCACCTGATGATGTGCAGTAGTAGATCTGTGAGCAGCCTCGCTTGTCGCACGATGGGTGCATGAGGGTCGTTGAACCTCTCCGCGTTGCTCGCCAGGTAGCGCACGTCGAACTGCGCAGCCGCACAACGGCGGTAGAACTGAAATTATAATACTTTTATAAGCATCACTCACAAAAAACTAATACTAGATTAATTTACTTAGAAAGTCCCCAGATAAGTTTCCTCTAAAACTGTATAGATGTACAATAAGATAAGGGTTGTTCAGTGAAGGGTGCGATACAGACCAGGTTCTCGAATCTTGCTCTGATGGTAGCCAGGTCGACGGGGTAGGGCACGACTCGCGCGTACGTGGGGTACTGCTGCAGGTCCACGGGCGCCAGGAACGGCTCCGCTACTGACAGTGTCATCACCTGTAACGACAACGTTACTACCTATCATCTGATGATTTTAGGCCGCATTAAGGCCCCCATTATGACTTGACGACGAACGACGAAAGCGCTTAGATCTGAATACTAGCGGTCACTCATAGGAAAAGTGGCTTCGGAATGAGCAAGCCATACAAATATTATATAGAAAATGGTAAATAAATACATGTAATATATAAACAGGAGGCCTAAATAGAGGCCAAAGAGAACATATTAGGTTTTTTTTAAATATGGCTTATAGCTGTGCATTTTTAATTTGACTTTAAGCTATGCACATACTTCATTTGTAAGATGAATATAGATGTTGCACATTTGTACTGCTCCCCATAAGATCACACAATAATGCAAGAGTGAATGTGCGAGCGCACAGTAAGCGGACATAGCTGTGGAACATAGTGTGAACAATTCTGGGCGTGTGTGCTTTAAGTAGTACATGATATATCATTAGCCTAAATAGGTAAATCCCCCCTGCTGGACAAATTTCGTGGGGGTTTGCCATAGCTTAGCAGGTGCCTCGAACAACATCCACGAGGTGTTTTACAGTACACACCTGTCCTATATGTTGCGCGATGGCTCGACAGGCCACGGCGCGGTCTCCTCGCGGAGGCCACTCGTCGGGCTCCGCCTTGTAGAGCACGGCCTCCAGCTCGTGCGGCAACACTGGCACCGCCCCCCCGGCTGAACTCGGCAACCTGACGACGCAACACAATATACTATTAGAGAACTACTCATACTCAGCAGAGACCAAACGGTGCCATCATTAGTAAGTACCGCTTTAGGGTCACCAATAATGTTTGGGGTCTGAATAATTTTTCCATTCCATTTTAGAACATACATTCCAACTTTATTCTTCATAGTGCTCAAAGAATCTAAGATTGTGAGTTCAAATCCGGACGTGCATCAATGAATTTTTCTGTATGAACAATTTATGTGCGGTGAAGGAAAACATCGTGAGGAAACCAGTTAGTATTCAAGCGACGGCGATGGGCTTGCAACCTGTCACGTATGGAATACCAACAACTGTAAAATATACCTACTACCCCACTTGGACATCCTCGAAGAGTCTCGAGTAGGAACTTGGTACGAAGAGATCTATGGGGATATCTACCGTGGATTAAGTTGTAGCATAAAAGGTACCTCTCTGGGTCGATAGGCTCGAGGTCCCAGGGGCTGAGTCTCTCCACCTCACCATTGTCCCACTGCACTCGCAGCGAGAGGAAGTGCGAGGCGGCCTCCAGCGCCCAGGGGGAGGGCGCCGAGGGCGTGGCCGCCGGGGGCGAGGGGGCGGTGGGCGTGGTCGCGGGGGCGGCCACCCTCTCTAGCACGATGCCCGTCCACCACGAGTCGTCGATCATGCAACGGAATCTGAAATCAGGAAACATTACAACTGCCTACTTACTTAACACTTATAGTTATACTTTGGCCAAGTTACACAATATCTTTATGAATTATAGCTTATGTGTTATTCTGATGTATGAGCTATATTACTGTAAAGTTTCACAAAAATCCATTCAATAGTTTTTGCGTGAGAATAACAAACATCCATAAAAACTCTCGCGTTTATAATTGATCGAGCGAGCGAAGCGTCTCAGTTTCGAGATTGGCCAAAAGCGCTGTTGTCCGTCTGTTTGTCTGTTCTCGTATACATTTTTCACCCGATTTGGGTTAAAATTGGTGTATAAGTTCCTTGATTTTTATTAAAAATAGTTCATCGCGATTATTAAAGGGAAAAGGTTGAAAATTTGCTGTTGCGTTAAGTATCTCAACGGACGGATTTCAATCAAATTTGAGACCCACACTAAGGATTTCATTCTACACAAAGTTTGTGAAAAAACTGGGGGGAAGGAGGAGGAGAGTTTGGTGTAGCGTTATGAGAGAAGATGTAGAATAGAGGATGGAGAGATGTATAGGGTGGGGGAGTGGTACCTGTCTCCCTGCGTCCAGCGCCTCCTGGTGGCGGCGTCGACCTGGTGGCGCAGCACGAGGAAGTCGATGACGTCCGGCATGTCGTGGTAACGCACGGTGAAGGAGCGCGCTCTGCCGTCTCCCTCGCACGCGAGGCGCACGCACGCCACGCGCGGCGGCTTTATCACGTACTTGATGCCCACCACCTTCACCACCTCGCACTCCTGCCACACACCACCACACACAGTCATGTAGAGCAATCAATCCTGCGCCACGCGGAGTGACACTGTTGGACATAGCTCTCTCCAAATCCTGGCCCCCACACTCCATCAGACATATCCACAGCTACGTCCGCTTATTATGCGCTCGCACATTCACACTTGTGTTATTGTATGATCTTATGGGGAGCAGTACAAATGTGCAAAGTCTATTTATCTTACGAATGATGTATGAATCTTAGCAGACGTAATAAAACATGCTCTGAGTCAGTTTGGCCTCACAGCTCAGTTAGTAGTAGCTCTGCCTGCTGTGGAGTAGTCTATGGATTCGATTCCTACCGAGAACAAACATTTGTGTGATCAACATAGATGTTTGTTCTCTGTCTGAGTGTTATAAAATATTATAAGTACGTTTTTACAAAAAATAATTTACATAGGTATTCTATCAGTCATATGGTTCCTATAGTACAAGCTATGCTTAGTTTGGGGCTAGATGGTGTTGTGTTAAAAAAACATTAAAATTATTGTTGACAGAGCTCAACTTCAGGTGAACCATAAAGGGGGGTACCCTATTCTAGCACTAATTCTCATAAAACTCACATAGACTTGCGTCCGCTCCCATGGCTTGTCTCTCGGGTTGATCTTGTACAGATCCTTCTCAGCGACTGCTTCAAAATATCTTTGGTGACCCTGAAATTATTTATGCAAGTTTTATCTGCGATCAGTAACGTCGAGAGCTCTTGTGGCGTAGTGGTGACCCCACCTTCTAATTTGAAGGTCGTGGGATCGAATCCCATCATGTACAAATGCCAGTACTCTCAAACTATGACAGAAAATATCGTTAGGAAACCAGGCATTATGCACAGAAAAATCCATTTGTGCTCTACCGGATTCGAACCTACGACCTTAGGATCAGAAAGCGGGGTCACTTCCACTAAAACACCGGTGCTCTATGAAAGGAAAACTCAATATTCCCCTAAACTGATACATGAGGGGTTGAAGTTTGTATCAAAACAACTTTGTCACACAGTCGCGCGTTTCGCTAGTATAATAACAGGAAAGAGCCTAGTAAGAAAACCTATCTAACCCTGTAAGAAAACTAAACTGTCTTAAATAAAAAATAATTACAATAACGTACAACTCTGAAGTAGAGACAGTGGTCCCCCATCTGCGGGTGGTAGGGCGCCTTCCTGGGCGCCACACTGGTGACCCACTCCCCGGGCCGGTACGCCTCCGGCAACGAGTCCTCCGCGGCTCCCTCCGGCGAGCCCGGCCCATCCAACAACCTGACACAACACACAATCATTGCCTCTCACTTTCCAGATTGACCAAACAATGTTTTGTCCATCTGTCTGTCCGGTTCTTGCTCGGAAAGACATTCAAAATAGAGTAGTAGTAGACTGCAGTTTTAAATATAACGATACTAAAAGTATATATATATATATATATATATAATAGTAAAATATCTGTCAGTTCTTAAATTGAAACGGTAAATATAGACTAAGAACATGAAAGGGTCTAGAATAGAACCTTGAGGAACTCCTATATGACTAGCTTCACAGCTCAGTGAGTAGTAGCTTTGCTAAAAGACAATAAATGTGTGATGAACACAGATGTTAGTTCCGTCTGGGTGTTACATAGTATTCTATGTATGTATTAAACGAACGTATATAAGTATTCAATCAGTCATCTGGTTCCTACATAACAGTACATGCTTCGCTCAGTTCGAAGTGTAAAAATATCCACAATTTTTTTTCATACTTTTGCTGGTGGAACACGCATATGGCCCACCCTCACTGCTCAGCAGGCAGGAATAGGTACGGTGGTAGTACTTATAGTGTAGAGCCTAGTGGTTAGTGGTATATAAGAGG
The DNA here is from genome assembly GCA_947095575.1 of Electrophaes corylata. Classification (NCBI taxonomy): domain Eukaryota; kingdom Metazoa; phylum Arthropoda; class Insecta; order Lepidoptera; family Geometridae; genus Electrophaes; species Electrophaes corylata. The sequence goes on from OX352727.1 coordinate 88,638, forward strand.
TGGGTGCGCTGACCTGTGGGCGGGCGCGGACGCGGGCGGCGGGGGCGCGGCGCGTGGGCGGGGGGCGGGGGGCGGCGCGCGCGGGGGGGTGTAGCGCCGGGGGCGGCGGCGCGCGCGCGCGGGGGGGGCACCCGCCTCCCAGTCAGAGTACTGAGACGACGACGAACTGAAATAATATTATATCAACACAAAGGCGACCCCGAGTGGGATTTGAAGCCACGACCCTCCTCTTGATACGAGGATGCGTTAGCCCATTGCGCCACCGAGAGCCCGATCGCACTCGACGGTACTGAGCGTGGCTTCATCCACAGCCTAACGACAAACTCAAAGCCGGTTCGATAATCAACGAGAGAAACAACATGGCGACCATCGCTCAACAAGTGAGAAAAGCGAGCCACGATTAACCTAATTCTTATGAAACATATTTCATATGAGTATGAGCGGAGTAAGCCCGCCTTTTTGATCCTGAGGTCGTGGGTTCGAATCCGGTGGTGCACCAATGAATTTTTCCGTTCGAAAAATTCACGCGCGCAATGCTACCAGCATCTGAGTGTAGTCACCTGGAGGGCTCGGTGAGGTCGAGCGAGGAGTGGGAGGAGTGGGAGGAGTGGTCGGAGCGCGCGGACGCGGAGAGGCGCACGGACGAGTCGGACGAGTCGCTGCACGGCTCCGACTCCGGTGGCTCGTCCACGCGCGCTATCTGGAAATATCATACTATTTATTAAACTTGCTAACGGCACTAGCAGATACACGTGACGTGTAACAAAGTATTGCCTCGCATGTACACTGCTTTGCGTCCATCAACCTGAGGTATACATTTTTTTAAGCCTCATGTGTTTGCAATTTCATTTCCCTGGACGAGCCTTTCACTAAGAGTTCTACTATATAGCGCATAGTGTGTAGAGATGAAGGGAGAGAGAGACGTAAAGAGCGAGAGAGAAAAAGAGGTAAAGAGAGAGAGAGAGAGAGATGAAGGTGAGAGTGGAGTTAACAGAGTAGAGATAAGGGGATAATAGAGAGAGATCAAGAGGGAGAGTAGAGAGAAGGGGAACAAGAGGAGGTGGGTAGAGGATGGTACGTACAGTGGCGTGCGGCCTGGGGGCGCGCGGGGGTCGCGGCGTGCGCGGGGCGCGGCGGCGCGTGGGCGTGACGTCACAGGGCGGCGCCGTGCTGATCATGAGCGGGCGGCGCCGCATCTCGCGCCGGTACCACGCCTGCTCCATCGCGTTCACCTCCGCACTGCAACACACACCCGCACACAACCTCATCACAACCTCGCCTTCCACATGCACATGCACACAACCAACAACACACTCACATCCGTACACAACATCATCTACTCCCAACTGAGCAGAGCTTCTTGTACTATGGGAACCAGATCACTGATACAATACTCATGTAAGTTTTTGTTGTATATACAATATGCTTAGAATGCTGAGACGGAGAACAAAAATCTGTATTAACATACCTGGTTTCTTCAATCTGCTCCCGGTGCTTTTCGGCGAGGGGGGGTACCATGGCACGGGTGGGGGTAGGCAACAGCGGCTCCCCCCTCTGCCAGGACCCTGCCGTGTGTCTCACCCCCTCGTTCCGCCAAATACCCCTCGGTTCTAAGCCTCCCCATCCATTTTCCCCTGAAATTCATTGCAATTTTGCCTGTTATAAAGTAATGATTACTTTAAGTCAAAGGCAAAAACCATATATTCAGTAATATCTTGAAACGTATTTACGAATCTAAGCGGCAGTTCCTCGCGACCAAGCCGACCAAGAACAGCTCAGAAACTTACGGCTTGGATCGTACCGGTTTCTGCTATGACGTATCCCGTTATGGTGAGTATGGGATGGTGGTGGTAGTTACCTGGTGGGGATCTCTCGGCGGCCAGCACCTGGATCATGATGTCGATGCGGTTCCTGGCAGCGGCGGCGTCCGTGTCCGGGATGAGCTGGCTGCGCGGCAGCAGCTCCCGGCCGGGCACGAGGCGCTGCAGCGCGGGCGGGTGCGGGGCTCCCTCCACGTCCACCAGGAAGGGCGGCGGCATCAGGTGCGGCGGCGTCTGCGTCTGCTCGTCCAGCGCGCCGCCCAGAGCGTCGCGCACTGCCATGCATGCCATGCCACATGTCACTCACTCACACACTATGCACTATATCCTGGGGTATACTATACACCCTCGAGCCCCGGCATTATACGTGCTCTTAAACAGTGAAGGGAAACATAAGAACCCGTGGGTTAGTTAACTCCACATTGACCGTGTCTTACTAGTGGAATAGCATCGCGTCCCGCACTGACAAACATGCCACCACCCACTCTCTCATTCACTATGCACTATATCCTGGGGTATACTATACACCAACGAGCTCTAGCATTATACGTGCTCCTTAACAGTGAAGGAAAACATTATAAGAAAACCCGTGGGTTAGTTAGCTCCGCAATGACCATATCTTTCCTGAGGCAGACTAAGGCTGTGAGAATGGTATATGCTACAAGCCTACTCCACGAGTCCTGTCCCAGGTATAAAGTGTCCCGGAATTAATTAAGAGCCTGATAGAAAAAGCCTTCAAATCTTAATGAAGATCTGCTGGTCTTAGATTCGAATCGGGTCGTGCACCAGTGGATTATTGTATCAAAACAATTATGAGCGCAATCCAAGTGCTCTCAAACGGTGAAGGAAAACACTGTATTCTAGCAGCGACGATTGCCTTACAACATATCCCATATGGAATACCAACTACTGTAAATGCTGCTGGTAATGAGTCACTCCTTAGCGATTCGCAAAATAAAGGAACCGAAACGCTTGGTGCGAGTGTAAGCTCAAGTGTGGTGCCACTGTAACTGAACAAGGGTCGGATGCTGGGTCTCACCTAGAGGTCTGTAGTCGGTGTGGTAGAACAGCTCGGTGGGCAGCGTGTGGAGGAGCCGATGTCCTTGTCCGAGGCCGAGCAGCAGCAGGTGCCCGTGGCTGTCGGAGCAGGCCAGCGCAGCCCCGTTGGCCGCCCACTTCGCGTCGAAGATAGCGCCGTCGCCCTGAACATTACAATATCATAATTAACATGTTGACCTGTACCTGTCGAATCTCTTCGAAAGTTCAACTACTACTAACCTAATACTATACACATCTTTTCGAAAACATAGACTTTAATAAACAAACAGATAGTGTGTATACCGACTTTCGAAAAGCCTTCGACTAAGAAGACCATAAGTTACTTCTAGATAAGTTGATCATCAATGGTGTGCGTGGTAACGTTTTTTTTTTTTAAAGCATCATCTAGCCCCAAGCTAAGCAGAGCTTGTGTTATGGGTACTAGGTGACTGAGATACTAAATACAATATATTACATACATACATATTTTTATTATGCATAGAAATAACCCAGAACACCCGGAATAAATATTTGCAGATCGTACAAACATTTATCCTGAGGTGGGAATCGAACCCGCAACCTTCTGCGTCGCAGGCGGACATTCGCCCGCCGCGCCACATCGACACACACATCGACTTGTGACGCTGGTTTGAATCCTATTTTATAAACCGCACTCAAAGGTAGTATGTAGCGATTTTGTATCTGAATTCAATCCTATCAGCTCTAGAGTCCCACAGGGATCAATCTTAGGCCCAATGCTTTATGTACTGGAGTTGCTTGGGCATGCTTGGGGTTTGCACGGGGTGCGTGTTACCTGTCCGGGAATGACGTTGTGGAAGGTAGCTAGGGGGGTGGTGTGGGGTGCGTGCCACACGAACAGTTGTCCGTCGTGTCCGGCAGAGAGCAGCACCCCGGGTAGGAAGGGGTGCGCCTCCAGCACGTAGGCCTCGTCGCGGTGGCCCACCAGGGACGCCACCTCCTTGCACGTGCGGGAGCACCACACCTGATGGAGAGCACACACACGCACGTCGACGATCAAACTTGTTATTGTTTCAACCTTTAATGCGCAGTAGTGGCGCGCCCGTACATACCCGTATAGTGCAGTCGGACACCGCCGTGATGACGAACGCATCGCTGCGGTCCCAACACACCATCGTCACCTGCAAACAATATTACTGTAACTAATGCTGCCTACCTCCGTCTTCAACCATTTCTATACAATTACTACTTAAAACCTCACGTCTCATTATTATTTTAGTAGTAGTAGAGCTCCTAGTGAAGGGCTCGTCCGGGGAAGTACTACCACCATGCCTATTCCTGTCTGGGTGCGAGGTGAGACAACATCTGCATGCCTCAGTTTAATGGACAAAGAGCAGTGTATTATAGGGCACGATCTGAACGTGAGCTGCTAGGTAAAGCTCCACTTAACATGAGGTGTGCCATCATGTTGGCTTATCAGCAAGTGGTGGAGAGAGGTGTTACCTTGAGTCGTTTCCCGTCCGGCGGGTGGGGGGCTCCCGCGGGCAGCAGGAGCGTGTGCCGCCATTGCGTGGCGTGCAGCGACCACACGGCAGCCGTGCCGTCCTAACACAACAACAACACTTATATTATACAGAGGAAAGATTTGTTTGTTTGCATTGAATAGGCTTCGAAACTACAAGACTGATTTGAAAAATTATCTCACCGTTGGGAAGCTACGCTATCCCCGGATGACATAGGCTTTATTATATTTAAAAAAAAATTAAGAATCCTTATTAAACCCGTGCGAAGCCGGGACGAGCCACACAAACAAAAAAAATGAAGAGTATTTTGGGATCTTCATTAAGACATGCATGAGTTAGTAGACCTTGCTCCCGGAGACGAATCTGAGTCCTCGATGCGCCCACGCGATGCTGTCTACTGCGTCGCTGTGCACCGCCGTCTCCAGGATCTGCAACCATACACAACCATACACACCCATACACACCCAAACCTACCCATACATTACAACCTCTATAAAATAACAGCTAAATAGTATGACAGCAGCATAATATGTGTACCGTCCTTATACCAATTCTAGAAATATAGGGATAGCTTCACGACTGTAATCCACACGCACGGTAGATATCCCGTCAGATATCTTAGCATCAAGTACCTATTCAAGATTCTTTGAGGATGTCTAATGAACCCTCAGTGGTCCAACGTACATAATGGTCGGGGGTATGTATGCTCAGATATTACATTACATTTGATAGATACCCACATTTTACAGTAGTTGGAATTCCATACGTGACAGGTTGTAAGCTCATCGCCTAAAATACTAACTGGTTTCCTTCACCGTTTGAGAGCGCTGGCATAGCGTACATACATGTTTGCAACATACACGTTGGCACAAGAGTGTTAGATGGACAAAAGAAGACCACAATTAACGCTTAGATTCACCTATCTTTGAGACGTTTCAAGATGATCCCTGCGGATATCACTGAATAAATGATTTTTTACTTAGACTTAGACTCACTCTGCGCGGTCCATGGGGCTCATGTTGCACGGCGTACAGCCGCACGTGCTGGTCCGCGCTGCCGGCGGCGAGGAATGCGCCCCCGGAGGACCACGCCGCGCATATCATGTGACACGCGCCGGGACGCATGCGCTCCACGTACTGTACCGGCTGCAATAGACAAAAACACCATATAATCGATCATCCCTATAATCTTTTGCCATGTTTGTTCCTGTTCCTACATGTCTTCCCGCATAGATTATTTATGCGTATAATGAATAAATAGCATAGGTCTTAAAATACAACCTTGTGGCACGCCAAATGTGCACATTCAGTTATCACTTTCAAAACCTTCGACTCGTTTGTAGTCACCGAGTTCTTCCAGTCACGTAGACACAAAACCAAAGAGCTAATCCTCTGATTTCCATATTTCCTCATTACCAATAGGACTGGATTAGACTGTATCAAATGCTCTCTGGAAGTCCAGAACCACTTCTGTACACTTTTTTTTGTTACCAAGATTTAAGGTTATTTTTGAAGTTAGAGTTAATACTGCATATCTGCGTTCTCTAACCCTTATAGAGGTTCTCACTCGGTAGATTATTCTTTTTGATCAGATTATCTAAAACCTTAGAAGGAGTTGATCGAAGTGAGATCGGTTTATAATTCGATGGTTAACATAAATAGTAAAATTACCTGCGAGAGGAACTGTCCATCGGGCGAGCACGTCCAGAACGCGACGGAGCCATCCGTGGAAGTGGAGGCGAGCCATCGCACATCAGGTCTCGCGGGCGGCGCCCACTGCACCGACGTTATCGTACCTGCAAGCCGACCCTGTCATGTACACCACGCACACCCGCGGCATACCTGCCCTACCATCCCCCAACCTGAGGCATCCCGGGGTTAATCCTCATGTTCCAACCGGAACACGGTGCGCTGTGGTGGTCCCGCCTCACAAGCCTAAGCTGCAAGTGTAAGGATGCGCTCACCGTGGTGCGCGTGGAGCACGGCGCGCGGCGCCTGGGAGCGCAGCGCCCACACGCGCACGAGGCGCTCCACGGAGCCGCACGCCACGAGCGCGCCGTCGCACGACACGCTGGCGTCCGTGATCTCCGCGCCCGCGCCGCGCAGCGTGCCCACCAGCCGCCCGTCCGTCGCCGACCACACCTGCCGACATCCATCCACTACACTTCATACACATACCTAGTCTCGCGACGAACATGGAGGGAGCGCGGGTGAAACCTCCCGAATCACTATTCCCTGAGCGTTAAGCACCTGCAAAATGCAAGGGTGCATTTGCCAGAGCTTGATGATGTAGTAGCATCCAGCAAATTCTGATAAAAGCCGTGAGCTCATCCAACTCCTCAACTATTGGTATGGCAACCAGAGGAACAAAGTTAGAAGGTCGAAACCGCTTTTAAACGTTAATTTGAATGTGGGGTGCCACAGGGCGGGTTGAGTTCGCTCCTACTATTCAACCTATACACGGACCGTCAAGCTCAAGTTGGTCAGTTTTGACGCCCGATAAAACCAAACACTAGCAATTATTTTTTTGTGTTCATAAAATAAATAAATTATTATTGTTATTATTATTAATCGGAAGCTTCAGTAGGTTCTACTAGCACTTAGCTCTGATGTCTCCGATAGTAACCATTACTTGGTTGATTATCTGAACAATGAGTTTTCAACATCCCGGTAGAAGCAGTGGAAGAGGTTACATACCTTGACGAGGAGGTCGTCTGCTCCGGTGATGACGTACCGTCCGCTGGGCTCGAACACGAGGCAGTAGACGGCGGAGAGGTGGCCGAGCGTGCGGCGCTGCAGCTGCAACGAGGCGAGCATGCGCGCCGGGAACAACGCGCGCCCGCCGCCGCTCCATCCCCCCGCGCAGCCACGCGCGCTCAGGCCCAGCTCGCGACGCACCAAGCGACGCACTGTTATTCATCACGTAACATTATATCAACGACATTGCTGAAGCCGTAGACGACGGCGAAGAAATCCATGCGAAATCCATGCTGTTTACGCAGATCTCTAAGACGAAGCATAGAACGTCCTTCTACCCGATGGAGTGACGACATTGTTAGGACTGCGGGAAGTCGATGGATGGAAAGGGCTCAGAATCGTTCTTCCTGGAAACGTGTGGGAGTGGCCTATGTCCAGCAGTGGACTGCTACAGGCCGATGATGACACAGATCTCGATGAAGCCTTTGACCTGATTGAATATGACCTGTTACTAGACAGAATCGCCACAATGGGTATCCTCGGATCGTTGCCCCGCTGGTTCCTACCCGAAAAACACCGCGAGTATACATCTCGATCAAGGATGGTACCTACTGGTGTTCCTCAAGGATCATATATAACAAAGAAAGAAAACATATTTATTTGCTGTCTCTTACACAACACAAAACAATATCTAAAATAACGACAACAGGGGCCAAGAGTAGCAAAACGGTCCCTAACTCAGCATGAAGTTAGTTGACGTTTACAGTCAACTAACGCTGGTCTTCCGTTAGAGCCGTGTAGGTAATGCCACGGACCACCTTCACATATCATATCATAAATAGGTCCTCTGTTTTTCATCATATTCATAAATGACCTAGCAGGCCACTAAAAATGCAGTTTTAAAATTGCAAATGATTTAAATATTTATAAAAATCTTTGTTCTGACTGACTGACTGACATTTAGACAATGCACAGCTTAAACCACTGCTCGTGGAGACTTGAAATTTTTAAGGTATATTCCTCTTGGTGCGTAGAGGTGTACTAATAAAATTTCTGAAATTCAACCCCTAAAAGGGTACAGCAGGGTTTGAAATTAGTATGAAAATAACTTCACACGGACAAATTAATGCGCGTTTTGGTAGTAAGTAATATTTACCGATGGAATGTTCTTCCTTGAAGAATGCATGTTGCGTCTTGCTCGCGACTAGAGTCTCACTCAGCAGCGAGAGCCGAGCAGCGAGCCGCGGCGAATGTTCCTGCTCGGCGAGCCGCAGCGCGCGCGAACAAACGTTCGCGAGCCGCTGCCATGGCATCTCGCCGTATGTAGCTGACTGTACATCATCGCAAGAAATTTACATTAGTAATAACATTAATAAATATTAGAACTTGGACTAAGGAGAAGAAACCAGGTAGGGAATACTTATATATACTTTTTATATGTAAATACATACATAAAATATATGATAACACCCAGAAACAGTTGTTATTGTCTTCTTTATTAATCCTACTAATATTATAAACGCGAAAGTTTGTAAGTATGGATGGATGGATGTTTGTTTGTTTGTTACTCTTTCACGCTCTAACCAGAGTAGAGTAGACCGATTTGGATGAAATTTGGAATAAACATAGATTATAACTTGGATTAACACATAGGCTACTTTTTATCCCGAAAACATAACGGGAAAAAAACTGCCACGCGGGCGAAGCTGCGAGCGGCCGTTTGTAAATAATAAACTAAGCAAAGTTTGTACTTCAGGTAGGTAACTGATCGAATTTATTACATAAATAAAAAATAATAGTAGCACGACTCACGACGAATACCCAAGCACGGTAGATATTCCTTAGTCAAGTATCTACTCGAAATTATTCGAGGATGTCTAATGGGGTTAATCAGAGGTACGTCCACATCCTACATTTGGTACATAACCACATTTTGCAGTAGTTGGTATTCCATACATGACAGGTTGCAAGCCCATCGCCGCTGCTAGAATTCCTCACGATGTTTTCGTTCACCTAAGAGAAATCTAATCTTGCTACTACGAGGGGATATCTACCGTGCTTAGACATTAAAATCGTAATGCTATTTATTGTTACATACATATAATACCAAGACAAAGAATATCTACATTCAACACACAAATGTTTGCTCTTGGCGGGAATCGAACCCACCATCTACAGCGTAGAGCCGCAGAAGGCAGAGCTACTACCAACTGAGCTGTGACATCCGTCATAGCACATTTATTACTTTAACGACATTTCAGTTTCAAAGAAATACCTATCTAATAACAAGAGTATTATCGTGTTTCAATTTATAGCATGAATAAAATAAAAAACTAATAAACTGCTTCGCGAGTTATTTTTACATTTTTTCGAACATTCGCGCGAAATACAATGTAATTGACATGACTCGCACATCGTCAACGTTCGGTGCGTCTGCTGTTACTACCGACCAATCACAGCGCGCTACGACAAATCCTCGGCCGAAAGATCGAGACCGAAGTTTTTCGTATCGTGCACTACAACATGATAGAGCGAGACAGTATGACTTATAATGACGAAGCTACTCAGCCATGTTACCGAATGACCTAACAATATTCTGAATTTTCATGAAAACTTTAATATTTTCACATAAACACTGCAAACATATTTTTCACACCTTTCCACTGCATTTTTAGGACCATATCTGTGTGAAACTCATTTTAAGATTTTTTGTACTTTTTTCAGTAAATATACATTTCTACTCCCATTTCTCGCGCAAAAATGTAAAGAAACATGATTTTCAGCGTTAAAAGTCCGTAGAAACTCACCAATTCATCGTAAGACTGCGCGTGTTGCTGGCCTTCCCAGTCCAGTCGTCGCGGTAGCACCTGCCACAGAACGAAACTTTACAAAAACTTTTCAGCAAAGTTTCAGCGGTTTGACAGCCGCATCCACGTGCGTTTAGTATCAAAACAACAATATACCCAAACCCGGCTAGGAAAAGCTCTTACGTACCTCGACGGTCTCGAGCTCTTTCAGCAGAGTCTGTAACAGAAAACATCTTCGTTACCTTCCAAAACTCAAGATAAATATTATTTGAATGTATTTCAAGCTAATTTACCTGTGCAGTCTCTTTCAGCGGGCCTCCAGAGAGAAATTTCGCTATCAGAAAGTAGAGTTCTGAAATCAGGAAGCTACCATTAGACGACCTCGTACTATACGACATTGCTATTTTCAAGCTCAATTTTCTAAGTGCTTGGCTTACCTGGAGCGACATTCTGAGGCTCGAAAGATTCCTCCATTGCCCAAGATTTTATTCCAGGGCTAAACACTGCACTTACACATCACAATCTTAGTAAAATCTGGTAAAACATTTCACTTTACATTGTTTTCGAACAAAATGCAATGCAACCTTTTGCAATAATAGCAAAATGGCGTCTGATTTGACGATAAAGCAGTTTAGCCAGGGATATAAGTTGTCGGTACAGCAGTTAAAAAAAAGCTAACGTAGTGTTACAATAATTTAACAGATGTCGTCTAAAACTACATTTTGAAATGTGTTACCAACAATAAAATTTTAATGCCAGATTTAGCTTACTAGCGTCTAGATAAGAAAGATTTTTAGTTATGCCTCTGTACTTTTACTTAAGATGGAGAGTGGTAGGGGCTTCAATAAATAAATAAATATTTGTGGACATTTTTACACATCATCATCAAACTAAGCATAGCTTGTACTACGAGAACCGATGACTGATAGAATACTTATAAACTTTTTTAATAACACAAAATAAATTGCTTGTATCATAACATTGTCTAATTCTAACTATTTTAATATTATTATGTTTGGTTTTCAGTGCAAATTATTTAAATATATAGTCGATGTTTAAATTCCATCTGCTGATAGTTTTAAATAATATTCATTCTTCGTGTCAATGGCTGTTTATATTAATGTGCTCCAATGGGTAGCAACTTGTATGGCCTTGTCCGCTGCTTTTGTTAGGTCTGCTCGGGTGCAGGTGGATGGGCACAGAGCGCAGGAGAGCAGGTGCGGCATATTTTGCGTTGGGGCTCCGCACTCACACTGGACTTCGGAGGGATCTATTATACCCCACTTGGCTAAGTTGCTCTTGCAACGACCAACTTGGGTACGGAGTCTGTTGAGCGACTTCCAAATTGGCCATTGAAGATCATATCCAGGGGGCAGGTGTTCCGCCGGGGTAACAAAGTCCAGTGGAGGGGGATGTTTGCTCTTCCATAACTCGCATCTTGCTTCCCCTGCGCTCTTTTCCGAGGCGGTCGTATGAATAAGGAAGCTTTTACGGCTCTTAAGGCGAGAAGGTGGTGGTCGGTAGTCAAACAGCGGATGCCGGCAGTCTATTTCTTGGTTGCGTTTTTCTATGCTGCAGGCTATTTCTCGTCTGACATCTGGAGGGGCTATACCTGCCAGAGGATATAGCATAGACAGGGGTGTTGGTTTTAGGCACCCTGTAACTATGCGGCAGGTGTCATTTAGCGCTACGTCAATTTCTTTAGCGTGGGCAGACCGGTGCCACACGGGGGCTGCAAATTCGCCAGCTGAAAAAGAGAGAGCCAGGCCAGTTGTGCGTAGTACTTGGGGTGATGCTCCCCAGCTGGTGGATGTCAGGCGGCGGATAATATATATATATATATAATATATTTGTCTACATACTTATTTTATAGCAATTAAACTATGGATAATGAACATGTAGTACTCTAAAAACGACTGTGTACTGAAGTTCAAAAAAATTGTTTGAAACTAATTTATATTTTAGAGCAGGAAGCACTAAGCTTAAAGTTTTGTGATAGTTACTTTGATTTGACAGCTAGAACATTACTGGTTGATGTCAAGTTGTCAAGTAAAGTCAAACAAATGTCAATTGTCAAATGGACCCAACCGAGCTGTGCGGTGTGCGGGCGTTCATCAATTAATTTTGCTTGAATAAATGATTTTTCCTATTAAATATGCCATGATTATTTGTAAAAATTGTTGTTCTACGTGGAGCACATACACTTCGTGCCAAAACAATATTGCTGACTGCGCGTTACGTGTCAGAAAAGTTGTGTTTGCTGAGTTGGTGCTGTTCTGATGATAAGAGGCTGAAGAATTTCCTCAGGAGAGTTAATATAGAATCCTAAGATTCTCTGTCATGCTGTCCTCGTGAGCTACATCCAATAATTGGTTATAAACACGTAAGTAATGCTATTTCGATGTTGTTTCAGCATGACAACACTTTTGGGTCATGTTTTGATGAATAAATATTGATTAGCAGCTAATTATAAATTCTTCCCCTCGTCAGACGTCACAAGTCCAGTAAATAGAGCAGCGATAATTCGAACTCACTGAACTAAAGTAGTAGGTACAATCAGCCACAAACATTGACTAACATTTCTGTTTTGAAAAATTCAAATATTTTTCAAACCAGCACACAACATTATTAATATCATTGCTGCTGATACTATATCTAAAACTGCTAATCTACTTATATGGAGTTAACAACCCCCAAATACTCAAACGTATGTCATATTCAAGCACGTCTCAAGTGGCGAATTTTTGACAGATTTTCATTGCAAACTCTCTAAAAATCATTGTTTTAAGATGCCCACAATTTTTTATGACTTATTGTTTACTATTATTATTATTACGGGACTAATTATGCCTCTTACAGTCCAGTATCATCCAGTGTTGTTGTAATTCAGTTTAAGACTTAAATTTCATTTGGACAAATTTCATTAGTGTTTGACTGTATGACTATGCATATGACTATTGTGAAACATTCATATTAAATCATTGAATCTCTCTAGAAAGAATACTTTATTATGGAATCGCAAGTCAACATGATGGTATAGCTCCAGATCTTAACTTCTGAAGTAACACATGTCTCTTCCAGCTCCAAGATGTCAGGTGCAGCTGCAGGGGGGCCCCCCTTGGACGCCACCACAACCCTCGGTGGGCTCGGGGGCTCACTGGAAGACAAGGTAATTTAATTCAGTAATTAGTATACAAAAAAATGACCCCTACAATACAGGACAATCAGTATTGGTTCGACTTCGTCCAACCCTAATAATGTTATTGATCCATGGGATGGGAGGGCATCCCATGTAAATAATGAAGCTGTGGAAATCTAAGTGAATAAGGTTACATAATAGTTGTTGTCGGTTGTTGGTCGGCAGGACTGCGAGCTGCTGTGCCCGGTGTGCTTCGAGCTGATCGAGGAGGCGTACGTGTCGCGCTGCGGACACTCGTTCTGCTTCGCGTGCCTCGCCGCCGCCGTCGAGCTGCAGCGCCGTTGCCCCAAGTGCGGCGCCGCCCTGCCCTCCAACGAACACATCTTCCCCAACTTCCTGCTCAATGAACTGGTACGTCTACTTCATCACTCAATTAACTGCTACGTCTACTTGCTCACACAATACATATAAACTGTTAGTCTACTTGTTCACAAATTAATTGAAATATATCCGAGGGCATTATGATATGTGAGATATTGATGGGTTATTATATTGTATTGTTAGAGAATCTACCTGCAACCCGGGCTGAGCCGAGCGACGTGGTATAAAATAGTCACACCATGCGGTGCGCGAGACACTTCTTTCAGTCTATAAAAAAGTACTCTGTGGACACTTCATCGACAACCGTCGTTCACTCTAGACATATTTTAGCATTATTCGTCATTTGTTTTAGCTAGACTTGTGGTTAAATGTTATAGTTGGTCATAGTTGACTTCAAAATGTTCACTAGATGTGTCGCTTGTGGTATTTTTGATGAACCCCGAGGCTGTTTGTTTATAGTATTGTATTGTATTGTCAGGTTGCAAAGCGGAGACTGAGGCAAGCGCGCCCCAGCGCCCCCACCACGAGCAACGACGCGTCCGCCCTCAGGGCGCTGCTCGCCACCGAGTCCCGCCATCTCGCTCTACCCGAGGTAACCCCTTCCTCTCTCTCTCTCTCTCTCTCTCTCTCTCTCCCTCCTTCCCTCCTTCCCTCCCTCCCTATCACTCATGACTATTGTTTATCTTGTCTGTTGTATATTGTGAGGTGCTATAAATGTGTATTGTATATTATCAAGGGATCTTGATAGTTTTGTCTGAGTATAGTTTAGAATGGAGTTGAATGAGGTAGATGTCGGCAGGTGGAGTCGATGCTGGAGCTGCTGACGCGGCGCAAGCGGCTGCTGGAGGCGGAGTGCCTGGCGGCGCAGCACCGGCTGCTGTACGAGTTCCTGCTGCACCTGCACCGCGCGCGCAGCCAGCAGCTGCAGCACGTCGCGCGGGAGACGCAGCTCGTCAGGAAGGTAACCCACCATCATCATCACCAGCAGCCTGTACAAGTCCACTGCTGGACGCAGCTCTCCCCCATACGTTTCCAGGAAGAAGTTCCATACGTTTTTGAGCCCCTTCCATCCACCAACTTCCCGCGATCCTAGCAATGTTGTCAGTCCACCTTGTCCAGGAATCGCGAAACTGCCAATAATACCTACTTGAGTAGATCGGAACAGCAGGTTTGATCACTGAGAGCTCTCCTGCTACTGTTATTAAATAACTGGTTGTCGGTTCCTGCAGGATATGGAGCACGTGGCCGGGATCCTGAAGGAGCTTCGCAACGGTGCGGCGGGACTCGCGCGCCTCGACACCGACCCGCCGCCGCCGGGGCGTGCCGACGCGGGGGGCGGGGACGCGCGGGGGGAGGCGAGCGAGGGAGACGCCGTGAGCGCGCTCAAGAGGGAGATAGCGGATCTCGCAGACAGCGTGGGCGACGTGGCAGCTAATGTAGATGGTGAGTTCATCTGTAATAGTAGGTAAATTTAATGAATTCTCATTATATTTGTAGGTAAAAATTATGCTTCAAATTTTTTCAATAGAATACTTCAGTAAAATTTTACTTTGAAGTTAAAGAATACGGGGGGTGGTGAGGGATTTTGGGGGGGGGGGGCCGTAAGCGATTACGGATTGATGGTAAGAGTTTTCCGGGGGGGCGGTTAGGGTTATCGGGGGGTCTTAGGTGTGTGTATTGAGAGCTCTGAGAGAGCTAAGGACACCGTTTTCTGTATTGTATTGTATTGTTCGTAGGAGGGGGCGGCAGCGGGGGCTCGGAGGAGGGGTTCGCGGGGGGAGGGGGCGGAGGGGACGCGCTGGCGGCGCGCTGGAGGAGACTCACACAACACTTCGACGACTTCGTGCAGGTAACACTAGAACTGTAGCTGTACTACTAGTACTAGAGCTCATGGGGAAGGTCTGCAGGTGCGTACTAGCACCAGGCCTGTTCCTGCCGGGGACGGTACAGGAACATGAGCAAACATCTGCCTCGGGTGGATGGACGCAGGGTAGTGCATCGTAGGGCACGTACCTAACGTGCGTGACCTACAATGCAATGCTTTGTATAGGTGATGGTTATCACCTAACATCAGGTGGACCATAATACTTGTTCCAACATTCTAATTTTTCTATAAGAAAAATGTTCAATCGGTGAAAGAAAACACTGTGAAGAAACTGGTTAGTATTTTACCAACATCGATGGATTTTTAACCCTATTTGCTTGTAACCTTTAACTAGCCTATACTTTCAAGGAATCTTGAGAGGGGACTTAGTGGAGTAGGGGGTAGATATCACGCCAATTCTCTTAGTGGAGTAGGGGGTAGATATCACGCCAATTCTCTTATTGGCGTGATATCTCGGTAGATATCCTCCTCCTCGGTGCCTGGGGAATAAAAGTGATGAAAGTATATAAATGAGTGATTCTGGTTGCAGTGTTACTTCGCCCACCGCGGGGACGAGCTATACTTCCCCGGCTCATCCCCTCCGGGCACGGGCGGCGGGCAGCTGGCTTCCCACCCGTCATCCCTTGGCTCTTTGGACGCTGACACCGTGCCTCAGGCGCCGGACTCGAGACCCAACACTTCACTAGGTAACCTGTATGCCACATGGTAGTGCATCGTAGGGCATGTTCCCAACACCCGCCACCTGCAAAGCAGTGCTTTGTATAGTGATAGCCACTTAACCTCTGGTGGGCCTTATACTTTTAGTAGGATCTACTAAGCGTAGGTAAGTATGGGTTTCTAATAAAGTACTAAAAAATAGGATCAATTTGAGACCACTTCAGTATAAGCAAAACTAGACCGTATTTGTATGTAAATAAGGTTGATAATAGCAGGCGGCGATCAGCGCGCGCCGGACGACTTCCCCCGGGAAGAAGCCAGTGCGGACTCAAACACGCGACCCGCGCATGTACAGACGCGCGGACTCGATGCCTTCAGAGACGACCTCGTCGCCTTCACACGATACAGGTATTTATGTGCACAGCTATAAGGTTCACTATCATTTAAATTACCTATTTTAACCGACTTCAGTTAAAACAGTTATAATTATTATTAAGAGAAGAGTAAAGTTTTTTTTTCGAGTTTATTCTTGGTGCGTAGAGGTGTACTCAGAAAGAAATTAATTTAAGAACTTATTCTACTTATGATTGCGTCTACAGTATTATCAATGTCGATGTTATGAATGTGGAAATTAGATAAATTAATAATAGGAATTTCAGCAAATAGTATACTTGGATTAGGCGTAACGTCAGGATTATCATTTATGAACAGTAAAAATAGCAATGGTCCCAGGACACTGCCTTGCGGCACCCCACAGCTATTCTAGGGCTAGGGAAAAACTGTTGTTAGGGTTAAACTTGTCTTTGTACATGCCTTCTATGAATGTGTTTTTGTCCGTATTGTAAGTATGCAATAAAGAATTTAGTTTAAATACAAAAGCTTAGTTGGCCGAGCGAGGTAAACGTCTCAATTTCGAGATCGGCAAAAAAAATGCTTTTGTCCGTCATTCTGTTCTTGCATTTTTCAACCGGTTTTGACGAAAATTGGTACAAAAGTTTCTTGATTTATTAAATTGATGACATGATATTATTTAGTCGCTCTCGATTTTTGGTTGGGGCGAAAATAGGGGGAAAGGGGGAGGTTTGCTGTAACTTTATTTATTGATAGATGGCATGGTTGCACTAGTATAATACTGTTGTGTTGGTGTCAGAGCGCTGCGGCCGCTGGCGACGCTGTCGTACTGCAGCGACGCCATCAACTACTCCACCATCGTGTCCACCATCGAGTTCGACAAGGACGAGGAGCTGTTCGCCATCGCCGGCGTCACCAAGCGCATCAAGGTACCCCTCCTGCCGACCACCATCTGCCTCCGACTGGACTTCACTATGAGTACACCTCCGGCCACAGGAAACACTACTTACCTGATTACTGAAGTCGCCTCCCCGTTCACGCTTCGGGGCGAGTCTCCGTTACTCCCTTTCCTGGTTCACATGCCTTACCCAAGGTTCATACCTAAGTGGTGCCTTGTGCTCGTCGAAGACTTGCTGATGGAAGAAGCAGATGACCCACCTGATGTTGCCATCACCTATAAAAAAGCATTGACTCGCAGGCCACATTCGTTAGAAACGTGCTTTATATACAGGTGTTGGCTTACAGCCAGGTATAGACATTGTGCTAGGACACATCCGGACGAGCCCTTCACTGAGAGTATTTGTTGGTTGTGTGTATGCGTGTGCGTGTGCTTGTGTGCAGGTGTTCGAGTGGGAGTCGGTGGTGCGCGACGCGGTGGACGTGCACTACCCGTGCGCGGAGATGCAATGCGCGCACAAGATCTCCTGCATCTCGTGGAACGCGTACCACAAGCACGTGCTGGCCTCCTCCGACTACGAGGGCACCGTCTCCGTGTGGGACGCCTCCACGGGCCAGCGGACAAGAGCGCTCATGGTAACATCGCCCTTACCCAACATTATCCCTATCCAACATTATGACTCCCTGTCAAATTATATTGATAACGCCCTTAATGATATTGCTTTTATTAACATTGACCTAAGTAAGCTGGCCTTCGGTAACATGTCCCTTAGTAACGTGACCCGTAGAACCGGTAGTCATCAGTGATGTCGCCCTTAGTATCATAGACCTTCATAACACAGCCCGTAGGAACATTATCTCATTACATTTTACTAAAACCTGTCATAACTAGTACCTAAACTGTTTGCCAAGCGGATCAGTTTAAAATGTTATACGTGATATTGTAACATAACCCTTAGTAACATGTATAGTAGTATATTAGTATCAATAACGTGTCCCTTACTGATTGAGAATCTGAAAAAGGCTTTTTATGCACGGCGATCACTTTTATACTGTCTTTTGGAAATTCAACGAGAAAAACATTGCAAAAGTTTACTGATTTATTTTCAAATAGACAATAGAATATTATACTCCTTGTAGACTTTGGACTTTAAGCTAGAGCTTTTGGAGTTTTCAGCAATATTATAATTACAGGAGCACGACAAGCGATGCTGGTCGGTGCACTTCAACCGCGCTGATGTCCGTCTGCTGGCGTCCGGCTCTGATGATGCGCGGGTCAAGCTGTGGTCCCTCAACGCTGAACGATCGGTCGCCACCTTGGAGGCCAAGGTACCTACGACCGCGCTTCAGATCCCTCTACATTACCTCTTCAATGCGGAACGATCTCGTCCGGAAAATATACATATGCAGTGGATTCAGAAATATCACTGCTGCATAAAAGATACAAGACTGAGCCTTGTGCGACTCCAGCTTCAATTTGAATTATTTTTTTAATTTAAATTTACTTGTCTACTTCTAAATACTATTTTACATACAATTTAAGTATGCCCCTATATAGTATGGCAATTTTTTCTTAGATATACGAGTAGTATAATACCTTAGTGCCATAGTCAATCAAAGGCCTTTGCTACATTAAGGAATATAGTGTAGCAGACTCTTTTCCTTATCGTCGATTATAATAAGGCGTGTACTATTCATCAGTTCAACGTTTGCTGCGTGCGCTTCAACCCGCGTTCGTCGTGCCACCTGGCGTTCGGGTCGGCGGACCACTGCGTGCACTACTACGACCTGCGTGCCCCGCGGCGTCCGCTCGCCGTGCTGAAGGACCATCGCAAGGCGGTCTCCTACGTCAAGTTCCTGGACGCGCATACCCTGGTGTCCGCTTCCACTGACTCCCAACTCAAGGTGTCCATCTATCCTTTGCTTTTGAATAATTTTCACTTATAAAATATACCTTTAAGCTCTTGTAGTACAATGCACTACAAGAGGCTACTTACTGGCTAAATGGCTTAGAACAGGACTCCTCGCTTCTCCTCCCGTTGATGACGTAAAAGCTAAGAAAACGCACCAGAAGCTATAAAGTAGCGAACTTGAAGGAAAAGCGTTGGACGCGGGAAATCGATGGATGGAGAGGGCTCAAAATCTTTTTTCCTGGAAACGGATGGGGAGGCCCATGTCCAGTGAACCTCTACAGGCTGTTGATGATGATGATAGGCATGTAGTGGTCTTACAACTGGCAGTTCCTCTCGACCAGGGTTTTAAGTACAGGCTTGGCTCCTACAGTTTTTTTGTGAGATCCTTTTTACAAATGTCATGTGTTACATGAAGCTTCAGGGTTGGGGCCTCTGATCTCGTCACCATCCCCCCCAGCGATGCCACAAGGCTGGTGGTGGTGGTGGTGGTGGTGGTGGTGGTGGTGGTGCTAAGTGTGGTGTGGTTGTGTTGTGCAGCTGTGGCGCGTGGACTCGCCGCGCTGCGTGCGTTCGTTCCGAGGTCACGCCAACGAGAAGAACTTCGTGGGGCTCGCCACGCACGGCGCCTACATCGCGTGCGGCTCCGAGAACAACGCGCTCTACGTCTACTACGCCGGCCTCGCGCACCCCGCGCTCACCTACCGCTTCGACGGAGCCCCCCCCTTCCTGCCGCCGCCTCCGCCGCCCCCAGGTACAGCCCCCACCTACACCCGGCTCCCCAGCCCCCAGCAATTCATATTGATAACATTTAATACGACGCCATCTATCTGTAAATAAATGAAAGTTTGTGTTGGTGTAGGCGGCGGCGGCAACCCCGGCGCTGAGCGGCGCGAGGACGAGCCCTCGGAGTTCGTGTCGGCGGTGTGCTGGCGGAAGGCGCCGCACGCGCCAGCACTGCTGGCCGCTAACAGCCAGGGGACCATCAAGGTGCTGGAGCTCGTCTAGACTCATCACTCAACTATACACATTCATAAAGTGAACATTCAATCATTAAAGTGATTTAAGTGAAAGTCAAAAGTGAACAGAAAATCTTTTAAGTGATTCAGCAAGTGAAGATTATGAGATAGAAACTGTGATTCTCTCTGTGAGTCGTCGAAATCGTAAAAGTGATTCGGACACGTAAAAAGCAAAGAACAAATGGAAATTTGCTATTAAAAACTGTGATTAACTCAGAAAAGTGATTTGGTCGGTGATGATTCGAAATTCCTAAACTATATCAAAAAAGTGAAGATTGCGATTAAAACTTCACTTAGTGAGAATTAAGAAATTGTAACAGTGATCTTTAAAGTTAAAAAAAAATGGACAGTGTGTCAATCCAGAAATTCCAACTATAACCATAGATTGATGATGAGGAAATCTTAGCTATGACAAACTACAAAGTGAAAATCTTAAATCATTAAAGTGATTTAGTCGGCTTCGACTTAAAAATCTCTAAAGCGATTTGGTCAATAAATATTTGGAATAAGATTAATAAATCTAAACTTAAATACGAAAGCAATAAAGATATGTGAAGTGACTTATACTGCGAGCGTCCGTTAGTAATAACTTAACGCTACGTATCGTTGGCTGTCAGATAAACTCACCTGTTCTTCTCTATGGCCGTCCATCATTCGGCGGACAGTTTTGCCAATGTGAAGTGACGACCGATGTGAAGTGACGACCGATGTGAAGTGACGACCGATGTGAAGTGACGACCGATGTGAAGTGACGACCGATGTGAAGTGACGACCGATGTGGCGCGCCGGGCGAATGTCAGCTATAGATTTATGCGTAAAATTGATGTTTGTAATGCTAGTGCCCTCAAACGATGAAGGAAAACATCGTGAGGTATGCAATAAAATCAATTCCGAATACTCAAGGAACGTGAAAAGTTAACAATACAACAAGCTCTCATAGAATATTGGCTGACACTCAAATACATGTAGAGTAATACGATTGTATATCTGTAATTCTTGCTTATCAACCAGCGATGTATTACGTACAGCGGTTCGCCGCCGCTTACTGTTTTTGGTGTTTTTCCGATTTCATGCGTTTTCAAATAAGTTAATTAGGCAGGTACTTATGTTGATGCTGAGAACACGGACAAAAAATGTAGATTTTTAATCTTTTTTGTGATCAGAATCATGGTCTGAATCCGCAGTTTCAGTTTTCTGAAGTAGGTACTTAGACTTATTACACCCGGTATAGAAGCACTAAGAACTACTAAGAAATACCAACTGCTACATAATGTGCCACAGGAGTATTTGGATGTACCTCTGACTACACTCATTAGACTAGACATCCTCAATAACCTTGAGTCGGTACTTGGTACAAAGAGATCTGAGGGGATATCTACCGTGCCGGGGATTAGTCCTGAAGTTATTACTTTTGATTTGTAAAGCCGATAGAAATTAAGAGCTTCCAGCCTTTGTATGAAAATAGTCATATTTCCAATCTTATGAATCTAAATATAGAAAATAAAATTATTTGAAAGATATAATCTACATGAAAGTAAATGGCCATTATGCATTATTATGAATATTAATGTCAATATAACTTTAATCATACAGCTTCCTTATTCACAACTGCTTGAAAACGACATGTTTGCTAACAGACGCTTAACAGTCCGACTGGCTTAAATGAATAAATTTTTTACACAACGCCCTCTAGCCCCAAGCTAAGCAAAACATGTATGGGACTATGGGAACCAGATAACTGTAAGAAAACTTACTAAAGTTTTTTTATATATACCTAGAATACAATATAACACCCAGCCACAGACCAAATACATGTATTCATCACATAATTTTTTTACACACAGCCCACAGCACAAAAGGTAAAGCTACTACTAACAGAGCTATGAGGCAAGTTAACATTTGTGTGATGAACATAGATATGAGTTAGGGGTTCTATTCTAAGCCAGAATTATTTCTATTTAAGTATCTGCTGATACCAACAATGAATGTATGTATATTTTAGCTGTACACATTTTGTGCAAGTGATGTTCAAAATGTAGGTGAGATTGGACAATTATTTTGTAAATACGTATTTTATAGTTATTTGATCATCAAATGATATTATTTTATGAACTTTTATGGAACTTTCTCGTATTTTTAATGAATTTTACGTAACTGCGACTGAATGTAATTTAAAGCATCTTTATCAAGCGTTGATCTTTTAGAATAAGGTCTACTGCTTGGGGCAGCCGCTACTACTGTACCTAAGGGTCGGTTCACACTTCAAGTACAATAGGACAGTAGCAAGTAGGGACTGCGTATGTAACTAATGCGTAGTGTTACGAGCCATATCTACGTACGTAAATAACTTAAAATAATTACTTAAGTACTTACTTAGTTTAAACTCTTATAAATAATAAAAGCTTTTATTTCCTATACACTATTTAACAAAGTAGTACTTAGATTATACTAAATGAACTCTAAAATGAATATCTTAATTGGTAACTTGTCTATTCTACATTTTTTATTTAATGAATAAAAAAATATATAGATATATAAATTAATATTTGGACGTGCCTCTGACTACCCCCATCAGATATTCTCAAAGGATCTCGAGTACCTAGGTACCTAATTAGTTCCAAGAGTTCTGAGGGGGTATCTACCGGGCCTGTGGATTGAAGTCGTGAAGCTATTACTTTATTTATTTATTTAGAACTCCCAAAAAACTTATGCTAAATAAAAAATTACAAACTATAGGTAATCCTTCCAATTTATAATGCTCTATACAAAAAATCACGGTGATTACTCTACCGTCTTTCTCTCTTCCTCTTATACTTTGGTCCTATGTCTATCCTAGTTGTACCTAGGTAGGTTATGTACTACGCTACTGTCCTACTATGAACATAAAGAAATGTAAACCAATCACCACGTGTTACGTAGGCCACTAGTATTGTGTGTAGAGTACTGATTAGTGTTTACCAATACAATGCCGGATATTCTCTGTAATGCGTACAGGCAGTTTAGATATGCTCAAAAATTAATAATATTGCCTTTCTTGTTCAAATTATTGTGAAATAGGTACCGAAGGTCTTGTGAGATAACGTTATTGAAACCTTGCGCGCAGTATATCTATGGTATAGATTAGAACCGAAAGCTTGGAGACTCACATAATTTGACAGGGTTAAAACTATAGCTGTCTCTATTGTTTTTAGAGACGACTGCAATTTTTTTTTATTTCTGTCAAATTATGTTTAGGTACGTCAGTTCTTGTTGGTATGGCTTAATAGTGTTACCAACCTATTAAGTTGGTTTAAAAATGAAAGAATTGGCACAAACCGTCGCTCGCACAGCTAGTGATCGTGGAGTTAGTGATTGTGTAGCAGGTAGGTAGGTGATAGGTATTTTATTGTATTGTGATGTGCTTGATGTGGAAATTCAATAAACTGAAACCTCAATAAATGTGATCCCTGTAACTAACTTGGTGTTTTATTCCCAGAGTGAGCTACGCAAGCAGGCCTGCCTACCTTTTTTATCATACAACTTACCGATTGAACAGGCATAAGGCCCACCTCATGTTAAGTGGTAATCATCACCTATAACAAAGCATCACCTCGCAACTCATGTTCGTTAGGAACGTCCCCTACGATGTAGTGCTCCACGTTCATTAGCCTGAGGTATAAAGGTGTTACGCCTCCTGTGCCTGCAATGTCACCAGCACCCATACCTTCTCGATCGGAATATTACTGGCCTGCTCGCGTGCAGGTGAACCTTGCTTGGGCCACCAAAACAGTGCAAATGTACGCTGGGCAGCCCAACAAGTTGCTCATCGGGATGCATGGGAACGCGGCATTAGGTCTTCCGCGTCATGTGAATGTGCAACTGCAATGTCGTGTTTTCATGCGTTGGAAAAAAGTTGGTTTTAGTGTAATAACAAAATAATTGCGGCTCGCTGCGCTCACTGTTAACTTACCTTTTTTTCTATAGCGGCCAATTACAATTAGAGCTGT
Organism: Electrophaes corylata; assembly: GCA_947095575.1. Classification (NCBI taxonomy): domain Eukaryota; kingdom Metazoa; phylum Arthropoda; class Insecta; order Lepidoptera; family Geometridae; genus Electrophaes; species Electrophaes corylata. The sequence continues at coordinate 112,726 of OX352727.1, forward strand.
GGGGTTGGGGCAGTAATCAATCTTTGGGTTGGCCGTAAGTTGGGCAATATACATTCTACGCCGTTGTTAGTACGCGCCAGTAAGTAAATTTTTTCATAATAATAATAATAATACCGACTTAGGGTTAGGTAGGTATTCCACACTCTTAACTGTGTAAGATAATGATTTACTACGTGTGCAAAGTTTTTTTACAATATAAATATTTGAAATTTAGACCTTAGTAGGAAATCGGCCACTGGCAATTGGGCTTCGGCCTTTTTTGGGAACACGCGCTGGCAGCACTGCTGACACACAGCACAAATTCGTGGTACGGATGGAAACTAGATACCTAGTTTGTTTTGGTTACTTGTAAACGAGATTATTCTAGACGAAAAAATATTTCTATTACAAACAAAAACTACAGGTAAATCTGTAATTACTGTGCAACGTTTTGTAATTTGTACACCAAATGAAACATAAGTGATTGCTTGTCTCAGTGATGTGGATGCGAGGACGTGGGTGGTGTAATCATGTTTTTTCCATTCTGTTCAAGGTTTCCAGATAAGATGGATCCTCTGGGGCAAGAGAAGCCGACGATGCAGTTGGCCAACATTATAAGTTACATCTTCTACCCGATCACATTTGGTAAGACTTCAATACCAGCGTATGTTTACTATGGTACTATTTCAAACAGACCGATTGATTTTATGACGTTGCTCTAGGTTTTAGAGAAAAACCTTCATGTACCACTTATCAACGTAATTCCCCCGGTACCCCCTCAGATCTCCAACCAAGTAGGTACCGGTAACAAGTACCTTCTCAAGCTTCTTTGAGGGTGTCTAAGGCCCCCCCACCCCAATATTTTAAATCTGGTATTTACATGGTCATATTTTTCAGTAATTAGTGTTGCATATGTGGCAGGTTGCAAGCCCATCGCTGCTGCTAGAATACTAACTGGTTTCCTCACATTTTTTCTTCAGTGAATATGAGCATTGGCATAAGTATAAATACTTACATAATGTTCCAGGTCTGGAGTTTCTAGCGACATATGGCTGGTACCTCGTGGGAGCAGGTATCGGAGCTGGCTATCTGTGCCACAAGCTGAGACCTCGCTACATCAAGTGGAAGGAGGCGAGGGAAGATGCTGAGTACCATAAAGGTCTGTTCACCCTATACTTAACATGGCTGTAGCTATAGTGGGCGGCTTACAATAGAACCCCACCATCACCTCCCATGGATGTTGCAACTACAGGAACATACTCAATGTACTGAATTATTTAATGTGGTCACCCAATCAGCCTACTAAGCATGAGTATATAGATAGGTAGGTACTAAGATCTGTTTTAATGTTTAATTAATTAAGTAGGGTATAGTTAAAGTTTAAGTAAAATGTAAATATCTAGATACGTATGTATGTATGTCGTGTATGTACACCATGTGTATATCTGCTGTAAATAAATATGTATGAATAAGATATATAAGCTATTTAAATATTACGTAAATAAATACAAGTACATTCTTGCTGCCTACCACTTTCTCAGCGATAGAGTGCATCTGCAACATCGGTCAATGCATTCAAAAACAAACTCGATAACTGGATGCAAACCAATAAATCAGTGCTTAAAAAAATTCACCACACCTAATAAAAAATCCAATACTGTGATATAGACACATTGGCCATAGCTGCTTGTCTATAAATCAATAAATAAATAAGTAGGCAGGCATAGATAGATACATGTTTATTGTACTTGTTGATAGTTATAAAGTAGTATTGTATGTTCAGATCCGGACAAGGTGTTGGCTCGCATGGAGGGCGTGCAGCGCGCGCGGGAGCTGCAACAGCAGCTGCTGCTGCAAGCCTCCCAGCGAGCTCTCCAGCAACAGAAAGAGGTTAGATCTAACTATATCGGTAGGTTTAACATAGCGCCATCTAGTTGCAAACTAAGAAAAGTCATCCAGCTGTCACGCTCAGCAGGTTGTAGGTTCAATGCCCACCGAGAACTATTTTATTTTTATTTTTGCATAACATCATCTAGCCTCAAACTAAGCATAGCTTGTACTATGGCAATTACTTTGGTTGAATACTTATATATGTTTGTTTAGTATCATCTTGAATTAGGCTTAGGCTGTGCGTGTCTATATGTCAGTCAGTCAGTCAGAACAAACTAGTATTGAGTGTAGATGTTGGTTTCCAGCGTGAAGAGTTGAAGCGCGCGGAAACAGCGGAGCGGCTGAAGAAGTACGGAGCCGCGGCCGGGGGACAGCGTCTCGGAGCCACTGATGACGGTAAGCACCCGGCTCCTAGTTACCTACCATTGCCTTTGAACAACCCTTGAGTGAGGGTCAATTCAGAAAATAAATAAAAGACTTTAATCCCAGGCACGTAGATATCCCCTCAGACATCTTGAATGGTAGTGACTCAAGATTCTTTGAGAATGTGTAATGGGAGTAGTCAGAGGTACATTCAAGTAATACATTTAGCACATATTCACATGTGATTTCCTCATCATGTCTCCGTCGCTTGTTTAATCTTTTTGTTTTATTCCAGGTTATCTACCCCTATCAGGGGGTGCGTCGACGTCATCCTACCGCCCTCCTAAGAAATCTAAGTGCGGTGGAGGAGGATGCGGCCGGTAGATGCAGCGGAGGTGAACAACAACCCGGGGGCGCCTCCTGGGTCAGGCCTGGGGGACAACCAGGAGGTTCAACCTGGAGGGGAGTTCATTTAGGGGGGTCCAAGCTGAGGGGGGTTCACCTGGGGGGAGGGGGTTCGACGTGGGGGGTTCAATTGGAAGGTCAAAAGAATTGATTTGTTTCAATTTGTATTTGTTAGTGGAGCTTTGGATCTTACGTTATTTTATGAGTTTATAATTAAACATTGTAATGTACTTATGTTAAACAATTTGAAATAATATAATTAATAATTATATCTTAACCAAAACTATTAGTCACACATATTATATTTATTAAAAAAACTATAATTTAGTTTCATTGGTAGAATTATATTTAACTGGCGTCACAGCTCAGTTAGTAGTAGCCCTGCCTTCTGCGCTGTAGGTGATGGGTTCGATCCCCACCGAGAACAAACATTTTGTGTGATGAACATAGATGTTTGTTCTGTGTCTAGCTGTTATACTGTATTCTAAGTATGCATTTACAAAAAAATATATTATCATCATCAGTTATCAAGGAGTCCACTGCTACTGAGGCAGGTATCAGTAGTAGTAGAGCTCTTAGTGAAGGGCTCGTCCGGGTGCGTACTAGCACCATGCCTATTCCTGCCGCCAAGCAGCGCAGCGTGTTCCGGGTTGAAGAGGGACCCCCACACAGGGATGACAGCACATGAGGCAACACATGTATGCCTCTGGACGCAGTTCATAGTTCATTTAGTAAATATAGCTGTACTAGCGGTTCATCCCGGCTTCGCACGGGTTTTAGTAAAGATCCCTATTTTTTTTCAAATATAATAGCCTATGTCACCCGGGGATAGTGTAGCTTCCCAACGGTGAAAGAATTTTCGGTCAAATCGGTCCAGTAGTTTCGGAGCCGATTCAATGCAAACAAACAATCAAATCCTTCCTCTTTATTATATTAGTATATGTATAGACAAAAATACCAACATCAAACAATTTCATTTTCAATGTTAAACAATGTAAAACTGTAATAATATGCATAAATTATGACAGAAATATTAAAAAAATATGCAGTTCATCAAAGGGCACGTTATAAGCTTGACCTGCGAGTCAATGATTCATTATTTTAGGTGATGGTTCCCTACCGCTTAACATCAGGTGGACGAGCTGTTGGTTTCAATCAGCAAGACGCATAAAAAGGTAACTATGCAATCTGGTTCCGTCACTTTTTATAAAAACCATTTTGATGAATGGCGATACAGTTTCACTTTTTATTTGTTGGTTTTATTTCGTCTGTTGGTAGATTCGATCAGCAACGCAATTATTTATTAACACAACACGACATGGTTCGCTTTCTATCATTTTTAGAAGCAACATGGTTTTTAGGGTTCCGTACCCAAAGGGTAAAACGGGACCCTATGACTAAGACTGTTGTCTGTCCGTCTGTCACCAGGCTGTATCTCATGAACCGCGATAGAGAGTTGAAATTTTCACAGGTGATGTAGGTATTTCTGTTGCCGTTATAACAACGAATATCTACTAAAAAACAGAATAAATAAATATTTAAGGGCGCTCTCGTACGACAAACGTATTTTTTCTGCCGTATTATTATAGATAAAGGTAGGTACGGAACTCTTCGTGCGCGAGTCCGATTCGCACTTGGCCGGTTTCTTTATTTAATTATAAGTAATCGGTTTTGCTCTGCTACTACTAAAAGTAATATTCTAAATATCTGTGTATAGTGACACAGATATTTTAATAATAATAATAATTCACAATGTGGTATGTACAGTCAGCTGCACTAGAATGTATACAAATCTAAACATTCAAAACGATGTTATAGTGTTGCAGTAAATATTTACATGGCAAATTCTCAAAATTTATGTTGATTTACAAATAGATTTCATGATTTTCGAGTTCTTATTGTGTAAGATTCTTTCGTAATGCTGCTATACCATTTTGGAAGTCACAAACTGTATACTTTCTAGTGTAGCTGACTGTACATCACATGACGTGTGGTATGTTTTCACAGGAATAAAGGTATTTCAAGTAACAGAATAAAATAGTATCTATTATATTGTATTGTGTTAATAAAACAATAAACAAGGGACTAAGCATTAACAGAGTGCTGATGTCATACGCAATAGACGTGAGAAATACAGAAAGTCAGCTTTTTATGCAATAAAATGGATCATACACCGAGTGTAATAAGGCTAGGTACTTCAGAAAACTGAAACTGCGAACAAAAAAATAAATAGCATCACGGTAGATATCACGATATATGTACCAAGTAGGTACCTACTTGAGATTCTTCGAGGATCTCTAAGGGGGATAGTTAGAGGTATGTCCAGATAGTACATTTGGCACGTGCCCACATTTTGCAGTAGTTTAATGTTCCATACGTGACAGGTTGCAAGCCCATCGCCGTTGCTACAACACTAACTGGTTTCCTCCAATTTTATTATATTATACTACCTACATTATTGGTTCCCTCACGATGATGAATGATGGGACCTACCTACATCAGGTTGGACATCTGAACGTTCTAGCAGCAAGCTGTATACAAATATATCGTTACGCTAGTTCATCAACATAAAAAAAAAATAGATAATTTTAGAAAAAAACTCGTCCAAAAGTAATATCGCCAACTAATGATAGAGCATAAAATATAGACCGCCATTAAAATGATGTTTGATTACGCAAAATGTAGATTCATCTAAATGACAAGATACTGACATTAAAAATATTTAGAGGCTGTAGCTGCGGGGCACCAGATCTTTCAATTTCGGGCTTGTAGCGTGCCTCTGCTACCTTCAGTTTGCCGGCCGGAGTTACTTGCTGAACCGAGGGTTGCCTATAGTCCGTTTGGAATGAAAACTATGAGATTCTTCTGGAGGAGACTTTATTACTGAACACTTTCAAACTGTAGCACTATTACACACTAAACTAATTTAAACTGACGCGGAACTGAAACGGTACTGTACTGATTTCGTAGGCCAAAAACGCCGTCTTATATTGTTCATCCCTACCCGGCGGCTACCCACTAGCTCAGGTAGCGCGCTCGAGTCCTGAGCCAATCACAGAGCTCCTTTGTTCGGTGTCCCTTTCTAATGGGGTCCTCGTGTCTATCATTTTTCCCGTTAACTGTGAACACGTTGGGACTTGTTTTGAAATCTCCTGTCTTTGTTACACTTCATTATTTATGTCTATCTGTCTTTGTTGTTGTCGGACTGTGTTTCCTATCTGTTTTCTCCTGTGATTGACTCAAGGTTAAAAGGTAAAACTATCCTACCTAACGATATTCTAACCTGACTAAAAGTAATCTTTATTGTTTGTACACTTAATTTCTAAACTTAATCTACGTATCTTTATATCTTTGGACTTTGCTTATACTAATGGACGTCGCTAACAGCTTCCCCGCCAGTGCTTGGTGGTCCAAGCACTCCATCCATTGGTTGCGACGTCTTGCCCGAAGCCACGAGGATGAGTCTTGATGTCGGGCGCCTCATTACGCCTCCTCGAGTCCGGACGGTCACAATTCTGGTTCGCTGGTCAGGTCCTTGGTAGGTCTCTTCAATTACTCCCCGCGGCCACGTGTTGCGTGGGAGTGAAGAATCGGCGATAATCACGACGTCGCCTTTGCCGAACTTTACGTCTTTTCGGCCTTTCAAACTACGTGGCATGAGAGTCGGTAGGTACTCCTTCAGCCATCGGCTCCAAAAGTGATCGGCCAGCCGCTGCGCCGTCTTCCAGTTCGGTCGTCCAATGAGATCGGTGTCCTCAAACTCCCCTAGGACCGCCGTACCGCATGACCTCCCAATCAAGAAGTGGTTGGGAGTCAATGCTTCTTCATCGTCAGGATCCATGCTCAAATGCGTTAGGGGCCTAGAGTTTAATGTGTGCTCCACCTCCGTTAGTAATGTGTGGAGCACTTCTTCTGGAGGACTCCTTTCCCCGAGGACGGCTGCTAGTGCGGTTTTCACTGATCGCACTAGTCGTTCCCATGCGCCTCCCATGTTCGGAGCTCCAGGAGGGATGAATTTCCACTGAAACCCTTCTTCTTCAGCCGCCTCGATAAGTTCTTGTTGTCGGAGCTTCTTAATCTCTTCTTTTAGTTCGTGGTTTGCTCCGACGAAGTTCGTTCCGTTATCGCTGAACATTATTCGGGGGCTTCCTCTGCGGGACGCCATTCTTCTTAGCGCCATGATCATAGAGCCGGTGCTGAGTGATGCGGCCAATTCTATGTGAACCGCTCTTGTAGTCAGGCAGGTGAAAAGCGCGCCCCATCGTTTCTCTCTTCTGCGACCGATTGTCACGTGCATGGGACCAAAGTAGTCAACCCCGGTGCACGTGAACGGAGGCTGGTGGTGCGCTAACCTTTCTAGTGGTAGGTCTCCCTGTGGTGGCATCTTAGGTTTCGCTCTTTTGATCTGGCACCACTGGCACCGGTGCGCCACTCTCCTTACTGCGTCTCGCAAGGATAATATCCAGTACTTCTGCCTCAACTCGTTAATCACCGTCGCGTGGTTCCCGTGGTGCAGGTGACGGTGGTAGTGTTCTATGAGGAGCTGAGGCATGCGACCTTTCCCGTCCAAGATCGGCAAACTCCCGAGTTGGCCACCGTAGTTCTTGATCTTGGATATCCTGCTATTGAGACGCAGCACACCGTCTTCGTTGAGAGTGACGTCGATCCGTTTCAACCGACTTGAGTTCTCCATGGATTTATTTTTCTTCAGGTTTTCTATGTCTTTCTTGAAGGACTCGGCTTGACTCTGTCGGATAAGAGCCTTTTCCGCCTTCTTCAAATGTTCGGGTTCAATAGGTAACCATCTTCTTTTTGTCTCTTTGTTCGGTTTTCTCTTGTTGACGCTCCCTTTTCGACGACACATGTCTATGAACATGTACAATCTTGCCGTAGTTCGTAGCAGACGTGTCCAGTTACTGAATCTACAAGGTTCGGGCAGGCTCAGTTCCTGGACGATTCTTGTCGTAGCGCAGGTGGTGTTTTTCTTTTCTTCTGGATAGGACTCTTTCTTCTCTATTTCCTTTACCGGCCAGTCGGATTTCGGCTGGTAAAGGAATGCAGGCCCGATGAACCACCTTGTCTTGCCATCGAAGTTCTTCGGCACGTTCCTTGTTGCGTCGTCAGCTGGGTTGTGTTTGGTGGGAACCCATCTCCATTCAAGCGGCTTGGTCAATTCCTCTATCGCCGCCAGTCGATGAGCGACGAATGATTTGAAGCGTCGTGGGTCAGCCCTTATCCACTGCAGCACTGTGGTCGAGTCGGACCAGAAGACCCGAGATGTGATCTCCAGGTCGGACTCCTCGATGATCGTAGCTGCCAGTCTTGCCCCCATCAGTGCTGCCTGAAGTTCCAGTCGAGGGATTGAAGTAGTTTTGACAGGAGCCACTCTGGCTTTCCCCGCCATCAGCGAGATGTGACATTCCCCGGCGGCCGTCGTTGTTCTCCAATACACTGCGGCGGCGTACGCAGTCTCACTGGCATCGACGAAGGTATGAATTTCACCTGATTTCGTTGCCGGTGCCAGACATCTAGGAACTTCCAGGTCGCGAAGTGTTTCGATGTCTTCTATGTATTGCTCCCAGATTCTTCTTTGGTCGTCGTTGACTTCCTCGTCCCACTTTGTTCCGGTCCGCCACAGATCTTGTATGAGTCGTTTTCCTTTTATCAGAACTGGAGCAACGAGTCCCATAGGGTCGAATGTCGACATCACCGCGCTCGTCACTTCCCTCTTCGTAGGCGCTCGGCTTTTGTCGGTGACTTCTTTCGGGGTGTTTCGTAATCCAATGTTGAAGGCTAGCACGTCGTTGCTGACCATCCATCTCATCCCGAGAGTCTTTTCTTCGTCGCCTAGTTGCTTTTCTTGCGGAGCTTCTTCTGTTCTGACATGGGTCAGTGCCTTGTCGTCGTTGCTGGCCCATTGTCTGAGTTCAAACCCAGCCGCTCGGTGGATTTGACTCACTTCATTTGCTATCTTTGCCGCTTCTTCCACTGTATTGAAACTCTGAAGGTAATCGTCCATGTAGTGATTACGGACGATTGCTCTTGCTGCCTCGGGATGTTCCTTTTCGTGCTTCTTGGCGTTTGTGTTCTTTACGAAGATCGCTGTCGCTGGAGAGGACGCTGCTCCGAAGATAACGGACTTCATCCGGTACTCCTTGGGTTTTGTGTCCCGTTCTTGTCCTCGCCAGAGAAATCTCAGGCTGTCGCGATCTTCCTCCCTTATGCGGATCTGGAGGAACATCTCCTTGATATCGGCGACGACTGCTATGGGTCCTTCTCGGAATCTCAGAAGCACTCCAAAAAGGGATTGGAGTAGGTCGGGACCCGGTAGCAGCGCGTCGTTGAGGCTCTTCCCTTCGTACTTGGCAGCGGCGTCAAAAACGATGCGGATCTTCTTTTTCACGGGATGAACTACGGAGAAGTGTGGTAGGTAGAACGTTCGGTCGGGAGTGGATTCTGCTGGTGCTTCCTCGGCGTACCCATTATCTAGCAGGTTCCTTAATTGCTCGCCGTATTTCTCTCTGAGAACTGCGTCCTTGTCGAGTTTCTTCTCTACGCCCAGTAGCCTGTTGCGAGCCTGAGCGTAGTTGTTCGGCAGTATCTCATCTTCTTTTTTCCACAGCAGTCCAGATTCATACCTTCCATCAGGCATTTGTTTTGTAGTCTTCTCCAGTAGTTCTAATGCGCGGCCGTCGGCGTCGTTGCTAGGGCGGCGTTGTTGTATGCCGATTGAGTCCAGGTCAAAGTGGTTCTTGATCATTTCGTTGATCGCTTCTTCATTGTTCCCGAGATGACAGTGGTTCACATATTCCACTGGCATGGTGGATCCGGTGTGGCACCCATGAAGAACCCAACCCAGGCTTGTAAGTGACGCGACGGGTTCATTCCGCTTTCCTTTCAAGATCTTCCGGGATATGATTAGATCCCAATTGTCTTGACCGATTAGCAGCGCTGGTTTCTCTTTTTCATATTGCAGCTCGTTCCTTATATTTCTTAAGTGGCTGCACTCTTCAATTGTCTTCTGGCTGACGCACTGTGGTGACAGCTTTAGATCTTCGACAGTTCGTACTCCTCTTAGAGTCCGCTTGTCTCTTCTTTGAGCTCCCTTTATTTTCAGGTTCATTTTCTGGGAGTCCTTTTTCTCTATGATTTTTCCACCGACTGTTTCTAGAATCAGCGATTCTTTTCTGCCGGTGGCTCCAAGGCGGCAGGCGATGTCTTTGTCCAGCAGCGACACTGTCGATCCTTCGTCGAGCAATGCCAGGACGCGCACTGACCCGTTCGGTCCGTAGATATCTACCGGTATCATCTTTAGGTAGACTCTTGTTCCATCTGCTGCCGCGTATACGGATTTCACTATGTTCTCAGCGTCTTCCTTTTCTGTGGTTTGCTCGTGCTGTGGGCTCGACGACCTTTCTCGCTGCGTAGACGGTGCCACTGTTCGTTGAGTTGACTCCGAGTGTAGCGTAGTGTGATGAGGCTTCTTGCATTTCTTACAAGGTGGAGCCTTGCAATTCATCTTCGTGTGTCGTCGGCGTAGGCACTTGAAGCATAGTTGCTTCTTAACCACGATGTTCCACTTTTCGTTGGTGTCAGTTTCTTTAAATTGTTTGCATTCGGTGATCCAATGTTCCCTTTCGCAGTTGGCGCAGACTTTTCTGTATTTCTCTGAAGTCGTAGCAACTGTTTCTTCAACTGAATCTTCTTCTTGTGTTGCATTCACCGGATATTTCGGATTTCCATATTTTCTCTTTTGTGGTACCGCAGTATAGGTGACAATTTCTCTGTAATGCTTCGACTCATTTCCGGCGAGTACAAGTAGTGTGGCTTGTTCAGGGCGGTTATCGTTGTCACTGCGTTGCCCACTCGTGTCGAAAAAATACAGATGTCTCTCGGTGAGTCTCCTATGCGCGGAAGTTCCTTTATTTTCTGAATTTCTGCAAGTACTAATTGCTCTGGTCTTCCGAACCTTCTTTCTAGCGCAGCGATGATGTCCTTTGGATCCGATGCTACAAATAATAAGCTTCTTACGGCTTCCTTTGCCGTTCCTTTGATGGCTTTTCTTATCCGTGCCATATTGTGAGCTACAGTGCACATAGCCGAGCTATCCTCGTATGCCCTCTTGAACGGCAACCATTCTTCGTGTGCGCCGTTAAATTCTGGCAGATCCCATATCTTCGATGATGTGGTCATGGCTGGTTTCACCGCTAGGGTAGCGTTTATGATAGCATCAGCTAGTTCTTTCATCTCCGACTTCTGTGTCGGCTTGCTTTTTTCAGTTTCTTGCTCTTGGAATGTTGTGGTCTGCTCTACCCATTGCTCCACGTGTGTCGATCTCTCTACCTCGAATTCTTCATCGAGTTCTTCTTCCGACATACATTGTGCTAGTTCCCAATCTGTCTGGGCTAGGGCTGCAGCCGTCTGAGCAACTTCTAGTTGTCTCTTCTGGTATTCTCGCAGAGCTTCTAGTTCAGTCCTCCTACTTGATTTTGTCGATTTCTCCCGCATGGCTGGAACTGTCTCCGAAGACGTAAACGGTGGGACTGCTGGTCTTCCTCCAATATTCTTCGGTGTTCCCTTTTTCAACGCGGTAACGGGTCGTGCGCTAGCGGGCGCAGTCGCGGACGCGGAACGCGCAGGTGGCGCGTGGGCGGGCGCGGCGGCGGACGCGGGACGCACGCTCGCGGGCGCGGTCTCAGACGGTATGGTATGCGGGGGTGCCAGTTTAGACGTCCGGGTCTGGGCAACAACCGTCTCGGTCGCGGATGCGGTGCGCGAGGGAGGGGCGGCAGCGGCGGCCGCTGCCGACGCGGCGCGAGTAGTCCTCCCTTTTACCACTGGCCTTGCGGTGGCCGTCGTGGAAGTCCCGGAGGTTGCTTCGGCCGATCCCACGGTCGATTCTGTAGTTTTCGTGACGGTTGACGCGGGCGTATTCAGAGAGCAGTCGGTCGTCGTAGTCTCTGTAGAACTGTCCTTCGCCGTACTCCCCGGCGATCGCGAACGGACGATCGGCATCTCGATTGGTATCTTCTCCGTGATCCGGCTCGAAGGACCAAAAACTGTAGCTGCGGGGCACCAGATCTTTCAATTTCGGGCTTGTAGCGTGCCTCTGCTACCTTCAGTTTGCCGGCCGGAGTTACTTGCTGAACCGAGGGTTGCCTATAGTCCGTTTGGAATGAAAACTATGAGATTCTTCTGGAGGAGACTTTATTACTGAACACTTTCAAACTGTAGCACTATTACACACTAAACTAATTTAAACTGACGCGGAACTGAAACGGTACTGTACTGATTTCGTAGGCCAAAAACGCCGTCTTATATTGTTCATCCCTACCCGGCGGCTACCCACTAGCTCAGGTAGCGCGCTCGAGTCCTGAGCCAATCACAGAGCTCCTTTGTTCGGTGTCCCTTTCTAATGGGGTCCTCGTGTCTATCATTTTTCCCGTTAACTGTGAACACGTTGGGACTTGTTTTGAAATCTCCTGTCTTTGTTACACTTCATTATTTATGTCTATCTGTCTTTGTTGTTGTCGGACTGTGTTTCCTATCTGTTTTCTCCTGTGATTGACTCAAGGTTAAAAGGTAAAACTATCCTACCTAACGATATTCTAACCTGACTAAAAGTAATCTTTATTGTTTGTACACTTAATTTCTAAACTTAATCTACGTATCTTTATATCTTTGGACTTTGCTTATACTAATGGACGTCGCTAACAGAGGCATTTGTACTTATATCATTTTATTTGTACACAATCAAACCAGAGTGCTCTACGATGAGTCAAAGTCAATGTTAAAAAGTATTTGTCCTAGTAATATCCGCAGGAATCATTCTTGAAACGTCCTTTTAAGCTAGGTGAGAAAACCAGATAGTAGGTATTCTAGCTGCGGCGATGGCCTTGCAACCGTTATTTTATATTATATACAAATCATGATTAGTATTTTAGAGACTTAAAATGTAATTGATTATTATAAATATAGTTTTGTACATTTTGTTAAGTTTTAAAAGTAATGAAAACATTAACTTTTGTCGTTGGAATATTTAATGGAAAAGATTATTATTTTAGAGAATTGTCAACCTGAGAATGGTTTTCATAGTTTGTTTTAAAAATCTTTATTTTTATTTATAACTAATCAGATGCAGATGTTTTTGTTTGATAATATATGATGTAATTTGAGTCAAGAAACAAGATGGCGAAGGCATTGTAAATTGGACAATCAAGCGGGTAGGGACGCAAAAGTGACGGAAAAATAAAAGTGGGTTAAAACAGTTACAGTTTTTACATTTTAATATCTGGTTCCTTAAAAACTAATGCAAAATATGGGTAGGTAAGTACTTATGTTCCAAATGTAATATCTAGACATAGGTAGGTACCTTTAACTACTCGCCTTAGACATCCTCAAGGAATCTGCATGCATTCATGTCTTTTGCATTCACAGGTAGGTAGGTAGTTTCAAATAAAATCGATAGATACAAAACACTATGTAGGTTCTGCCGTTGTAGTGGCCGACTCGCCCCGCTCCCCCTCACCCCTACCGCCTCGCCCTCGCCCCCGCCCCCTCCCCCGCGCTCGATCCTTATCGCGCTCTCGCTCCCGCTCGCGCTCACCAGCACGCACTCGCTCTCGCTCGCCGATGCGTACCCGCTCGCCCATCCTAAGCTCGAGATTGTCGCACGACAACTCTTGCGAGTCCATGGATGCGGCTCCTAGCCCCCGCTCTATTCAGACGGAGGCTTCCTCCTTCGCGGCTTCACCGCATTTCTCGTCCGAAGAGGACGAAGCTGCCGGCTTTACGGTGGTTGGCTCGAAGCGGAAGAGGCCTCTGGCCAAATCTGCTCCCGTGCCTCCCGCTAAGGCTCAGGCCCTCCGCCCTCCTACCCCGACCCAACCTTCTCAATCGGTCCCTGCCGATAAGAAGGAAAAGTCCCCTCCTCCCATTTTCCTTCGTCAGAAGGAAAAATGGGACCACGTATCATCTGCCTGTAAGGCGATGAACATCCCCTACACCCATGCCCGTAGCACCCGGGATGGGATTAAAATTCAGCTGCCCTCAGCAGCGGCTCACCGCAGCCTCACCTCTGTCCTCCGTAACGAACGCATAGGTTTCCACACCTATGCGCTCGAAGACGAACGCCTTTTGCGTGTCGTCATCCGCGGCCTCCCTGCGGAGCACTCCACTGAGGTGATTAAAGCTGACCTCCTCCTGCAGGGCTTCCCCGTCAGGGAAGTCCATCGCATGTACGGCGCCAGATCAAAGAAGACCTTTGATCTGGTTCTAGTCGTACTTGACCTTACTAGAGAGGGAAAGGCCATCTTCAACCTGAAGGCCGTCAATGGCCTCTCAGGATTGTCGGTGGAGACTCCCCACCGTAACGGCACCCCATCCCAATGCCACAGATGCCAACTTTATGGCCACTCTGCGCGTAACTGTTTTTCCCGACCGCGCTGCGTCAAGTGCCTGGGTGACCACGGCACCGCTGACTGCACCCGCTCTCGTGACGAACCTGAGCCACCTAGTTGTGTGCTCTGCCAGGCTGTGGGACATACCGCGAACTATCGCGGCTGCCCCATGGCCCCTAGGGTGAACAAAAAGGTGGCACAGAGGACGCCCGAGCGCGTTGCGCCTCCCAAAACCCCGCAGTACTCTAAGTCAACCCCTAAGGTGACCGTAGTACCCGCGCCAGTTCCGTCCCACAACGCGTGGAACCGTCCCCTCCCTACCTCCAACTTTGCCCGTCAGGCAGTTCCCCTCCTCCGACCCCAGCAGCCGTTCATGCCTGCGTACGGCTCCCCGCCTGTAGCCCTCCGACCCTCCTGGTCGAGCTACCCACCCGGTTTCGGATACGGAGAAGGCCACTACTCCGATCAAGTCAATGATTTCACAAGAAATCTGCAAAATATGCGAGATCCGATTCAAATCGCAAATTATATTGCTCTAAATGACCAACTTCTTAGGTCCCTCCGTTCCCCCTCCCGCGTACAAAATAAAAAACCAATATGTTAGTACAAAAGGAGAGACTAAAACCCCATTCCGTCACCGTAGCGTTTTTCAACGCTGCCGGTTTAAAAAATCAACGCGACTTAGTTCACGACTTTTTGACCCGTCATCAAGTCGATATCATGTTAATACAGGAAACATTCCTAAAGCCCTCTATTAAAATCCCCCGAATGGCTAACTACCAATCCATCCGCAATGACAGAATAGGCCAAAGATTAGGCGGCACCCTGATCTATTTCAAAAGGTCTCTGCATTGCATCCCATTAGACACCCCTCCCCTGTCCAATTTAGAAGCCTCTGTCTGCAGGCTAGCGATGACCGGTCATCCATCGATCATCATAGCCTCTTGCTATCTTCCCCCATCTAAGACCATGCTCGAAAGCGATTTAAATTCACTCTTTAGTCTGGGAAGCTCCGTCATTCTGGCTGGAGACTTCAACAGTAAAAATATCATGTGGAATTGCCACGTCACTACCCCGAACGGCAGGCGTCTTGAGAGCGCAGCCGATGCCCTTAACTTCGATGTCATCCCTCCGATGACTCCCACTCATTATCCCACTGCTATTGGGTATAGACCCGACACCCTAGACATGGCGTTGCTTAAGAATATAACTCTTCGGTTGCATTCTATAGAAACGCTACATGAGCTGACGTCAGACCATCGACCTGTCCTCATGCGTCTAGGCTCCCCTCCCGTCTCGACCCCTCCTACCAAGACTGTGATGCAATGGCATAAACTCGAGAAAGCTCTTGGGACTATACATTCACCCAGCTTGGATAGGATCCCTGACGATATTTTATCCCCCGATGACATTACCGTTGCCGTCGACTCCCTGACCAACCATGTCACTACCGCTGTTAGCGGATTGTCGAAACAGGTACCGGCGGCGGGTGACCACCGCTGGGCCCTGCCAGACGATGTGAGACGGTTGATCACGGAGAAGAATGCCGCGATCCGTCGGTATAGCCGTTGGCCTTCCGACCTTAACCGGCATAGGCATCGTGTAGTGGAACGCAATCTTAAGAATCGAATCCGCGACTTTAGGGACGAACGGTGGGACGCAAAGCTCTCCGGGATCGAGCCAAGCCATCTGGCTTACTGGACGCTTGCTCGATCCATGAAAGCCGACAACGTCTCCGTTATGCCCCCTCTTTCCCGACCCAATCAGACCCCCGCATTCGAAGACGATGAAAAGGCCAACTGCCTAGCAGAAAGCCTCGAATCGCAATGCTCCCCTAGTCTCGCTCCCGTTGACCCTGAACACCTCGCTACGGTGGACAGTGAAGTCGAACGGTTAGTCTCTCAGCCCCCTAGCGCTCCTCCTCTTCCCCTGATTAAAGCCTCTGAGGTACAGACGATTATCAAGGGTCTCCATCCGAGAAAAGCCCCTGGTGCTGACGGCATCAGCAACAGGGTGCTTAAGAATTTCCCCACCGTCCTTATTTACCTCCTAGTCAGCATCTTCAATGCGGCTATGGCAACTTGCACTTTCCCCGACTCTTGGAAGGAAGCCACCGTTATTGGCATCCCCAAACCAGGCAAAAAGGCTACAGAGCCTTCTAGCTACCGCCCCATAAGTCTCCTCAGTTCCCTGGGGAAAATCTACGAGCGACTCCTTCTGAATCGTCTCTGGTCCCATGTTACCGAGCTCAAAATCCTACCCGATGAGCAGTTTGGCTTCAGAGCTAGACACTCTTGTCCCCAGCAAGTGCTCCGCATCACGGAGCACGTGCTCTCTCGATTTCACCATACCAGGCCGGCAGATACTGGTGCAATCTTTCTCGATGTGGCGAAAGCTTTCGACAAGGTCTGGCACAATGGCTTGATTTACAAGCTATCCAAACTCGGAGTGCCAGACAGGCTCGTGCTAATCTTACGAGACTTTTTACTCAATCGAAGCTTTCGCTATCGCGTAGAGGGTACCCTTTCGGACCCTAGACCTATCAGAGCTGGTGTCCCTCAAGGATCCATTCTCTCTCCCCTCCTATTTACGCTGTACACCAGCGACGTCCCTCGCACCCATCAGGTGGAAATAGCCCTATTCGCCGATGACACAGCCCTGTACACATCCGATCGGAACGCCGATCGGGTGTGTATAAGGCTGCAGAAGGCTCTCGATGCACTAGGTGCATGGTTCCGTAAATGGCGGATAGAGGTTAACCCGACGAAAAGTGCCGCCGTGTACTTTTCAAAGGGTAACCGTAATCCTTCCAGATCCGTCACTCTCTTTGACGAACCCATTCCCTGGGTGAAGTCAGCTAAATACTTAGGCGTAACCCTTGATTGTCGTCTATCCTTTGTCAAACACGTACGCACTGTACGTAACCGCGCCAAATTTATTCTTTCGCGCCTTCAGCCACTCGTATGCAAGAAGAGTAAAATGTCTCTTAGAAATAAGTTGACGCTTTACAAAACTTGCATACGACCTATCATGACTTACGCCTCCGTAGCGTTCGCTCATTCGATCAATTTAAAACCCCTCCAAGTAGTTCAAAATCGATTTTTGCGCACTATCACGGGTGCCCCGTGGTACATGCGTAATATCGATCTTCATCGAGATCTCGAACTCGAATCTATAGCCGAATTCATGAAACGCGCCTCCAGGCGGTTTTATGATTCGGCTCCTCACCATCCGAATCCCTTAATTAACTCGCTACCCGATTATCCAGTAGATCCGCCCGTTAAACGTACCCTCCGTAGACCTAGACACGTTTTAGGTGACCCAGATGACACGATCACCGCCGCGAATGCGGCGGAGGTCGCTTCATCGAGTCCGGACACAGGAAACACTCCACAATCACACCGACCCCGGCGGCGGGGTCGAAGACGTCTCCCCGTTAACGCCCCTTCAGGGCGAAGAGTCTCTCCGTAGCTCCCTTCTCCGGCAACAGCCCAAGCCGAGGTCCGTACCTAAGTGGTGCCCTTGTGCTCGTTGCCAACAAAACCAATTTTGTAATGGCGTAGCGCCTTCTGCGCTCGCCAGTAGCCCGGTAACGCTGTCGGAAATCGCTAGGCGATTATACCAGCATTTTAGTCCGTTCGAAAAAAAAGAAAAAAAAAAAAAAAAAAAAAAACTATGTAGGTAGGTACCTACCTAACTATTTCAAAGTTTCGCGGACTAAAATTTATTAAGTATTGAGTACTTAGGTACCTACCTACCTACCTACTTACAAAAACATGGAATTGTATCGGTACAATATCAGGTTCTATTCTCAAAGCCAAAAATATCAATCTAATTCAACCTATACCTACATAATTATGTAGGTAACTAGGTACCTAACCTACCTACTTGCACTCAGTGCCGGTAAAAAAATTAAAAAAAAATGCCATAAAAGTAGGTAGACAGGCAGGTAGGTAGGTAGGTACCTACCTAACTAAACAGCCGAGTTCCTCAAACAAAACCTAATCAGTCATTCATCATAGACTCCGGCAAGCTCCGGAGTGCTGAGTGTGTTGTGTATGCCGTAGGTAGGTAGGTACCTACCTACCGCATTTTGTAATATTTGATGAATGCTAAGGTAGCTCAACTATTGGTTTTCAGCTCATAAGAGACGCTAAAAGCTTTACAAGAAATAGTAATAAAGAACATGAACTGTGTAAAATACAGCCGCATTGTGTTGCCTACTGCCTATGGCAGCCAGTGGCTTACCGGCGCGACGCGGCAAGCAAGGCAAGACAAGCGACACCGACCCGAAGCCCTACAGAACATAGCGCGAGGGGACTCAGCACGAAGCCCTTACCGGCCGCCGTCTCCTTCACCCCCGCTACAACAGAAAAGGATGCAGCGCTCAAGTTGACAAAAAGCGGTGCGAAAAGCCTGGGCGTGACGTCACGGGGAGCGGGAGGGGCGTCGCGGCCGGCAGTCTTCGGCCGGCTGCCGCACCGTCCGCACGGTACACGATGCACTCACGGTGAAATAAAAAACTACGCGATGCTGTTCGAGAGTCCTAACGCGAAAATGTTCCCGGGGTTCAACATCCCTCCGCCCGTCAGGCTAAGGTGAGCGTCCGCCCCTCTCCCGCTCCCTTCCCGCAACACAGTGCTTACAAATCCAAAAGTGCGAGTGATTTCTGTAATTTTTAACCGAAGCCATAAAAAATGCCTATAAAGTGAACCGTGGTGGCGAGCTAGCGACGACTGTGCGTCTGTCTGAAACGCACGACCGAAGAAACGTCGATACCCGACCCGACCACTGCTCTAGCTATCTAGCCATTACTGCGCCGAGAGTCCTCAGCCACTCTAAGCCTCGGAACGTGAATGAAGTGCACGCTTGTTCTCAGTTTATCTGTGAGACATTCGCAATCCCTGCTTGCAGGAAGCGAGGAGAAGCAAGCAAAGCAAAACACTGCATTCCACACTTTGCAGCGATAACAATCGATCGAGCCATGCAGAGGTTAAGTTCGGCACTCAGTGCTCTCCTCGCAGTATTGCTTACACACGTTTTTGTGAAAACATTCGTTCGAAACGAATCGATTCACGACTATGACCCCCGATTGCAATTTTCTGGTTCAACTCGCCTCAAGGTCTTTGAAAACATGAGTTTTATGGACATAATAAGCTTTGCCAGAGTTATTTTTGGTCTGCGAGTTATCGATCAATTGCTTGATCGGAGTTCGAAGCTGGATACTGACGGGACATTTATAAATAAGATCAAATATCGACGGCTCGTGGAAGCGAGACGGACGACCGCCAGCGCCATCGTAAACAAAGCAAAGGCTTCCTGTTGCTCAGTTGCTCACAGTCTGCTCATTCCACTCGAGCCGAGAATCTTACGTTCCCAAGTCTCCTTGATGTTGAGTTCACAACTAAACTGTACGTTGCTATCTGCTGTTTCTTAGCTTTGTAGTTTCGATGTCAAGATTCAATGCGGTTTCTTATTGGAAACTCAGAAGATAGATCACGATACATCAGCTGTTTATCAAAAATGTTGAAAGGTCAGCAAAAGAAGCTGTAAAACCTCAGAAATTAGAAAGATTTGAGAGAAAGGTCTCATAGTATTTTGCTTGAATATAACAGTATGAAGCTGGCAGCAATAAAAACTGTAATTGTTACCAATTCGTATGTAAAATGAGCATCAGTTCGCGGAAATGTGGCCGAACCAAGCGTTGCAAGTAGGTACGATTTAAGTGGTCGCGATGTTATTGATTAAATTCGACGTAAACTACACCAGTCGGAGCGCACGCATAATTGTACCTACTTATTGCACAATACAAAGAATTTGTAACATGACTGTGTTGATTTGCATCAGAGTTTCCGCAAGATTCATCGCGAACATTGGCGTTAGCCACACTGCCTTCTGAAAAAAAATCTCTAGTGCACGTAACTAGGGTACTTTTCTATTCAAAAGTATTAAAAATTAATTCAATGCAGCTTACCGCTTGTTTCTAGAGGTTATTTGTACAATTTTACGAATAGTAAGACCTTATGATGCCCAGGAACTGTGTGATGTCATCTCAGTTCAGTGTAGATGGATCCCTACAGAAGTTTAAGCAAGAAAAGACAAGCATGCCAATATCACAGATGTTCAAAAACAGCACACGCTATACTTTGAAATAATTTGATTTGATGTTCGCAATTATAATTCTACTATAGAAAAATATGAGGAAACCAATTTGCGTTCTTGCACTCCTATTAGAATAGGTTTCCTGAATAATGATTGATGCTTGTCGCCTGTCGTTTTTAGAATAACTTGCGCGAGCAGTGGGCAAGTGCCCAAAGCGGTGTCTATCACACAGGGATTACATTCCCGAGACTAGGTATATCTTTTTGCAAGGAAATTGAATGTGTACATTTTAGATGGTGTTTTGTATCAGACTTTCATATAATATTCACAGATGATTGAATCCCCGAGGTTTGCGCAGCGGAATCAAACATTTATACAGCTTATAACATTAACCTCCCATTGGTTTCCTTTGATACAGAGCTGTTGGCGTTTATTCGCGCAAAACATCATAAATAAATTATCTAATTCTACGTCGACACGGTTCTATGTTTCGCTAACCGCTTTCAATAAAAAGAGATCTTCAATTGAACTTTCTGTTTTCATATCTATCCAGTTATCTATAAAGCTTAATATAACAGACTTGACAATAATTATATACTCCTATTATATCATCTGGAAGAATATCCTCCGCGACTAGCATTGCATTCAGCGCGGCTGTAGCCAGTGTTTTGGTAACGCTTCCGATTGGCTCTGATTTGGATCAGTTCAGCGATCTCTAGATCGTTTGCAATGGTTCCTAGATAGCTTAACTGTTTTCTATGTATTTTACAAATCTATACTAATATTATAAAGAGGAAAGATTTAATGGTTTGTTTGTTTTTTTGCATTGAATAGGCTCCAAAACTAATGGATCGATTTGAAAAATTCTTTCACCGTTGGGAAGCTACACTATCCCCGAGTGACATAGGCTATATTATATTTCCAAAACAAATTAAGGATCCTTGTGTAACCCGTGCGAAGCCGGGACGAGCCGCTAGTCAATTTTCTTTGTAAATATACGCATCGCCATAATATCTAACTTATGTGGATATAATTTAAAGTACTACATATTCCTTTATTAGTATGCAATAGGACTTTTTGTTAATTATTTCGTAAATCAGGGATCGCGCGTATTTGTCCTATTTTCCGACGCGACACCAGATTTTCTTTATCTCTGGAATACAAGGTATTGTCTCACCCAAATACCACCTAATCTGATATCTTGGTAGCTGAGGATTCAGTAGAATCCAATTTATGAAATAACTATTTAGTATCCGATAGCTGCCCCTCGCTCTTCCGACCTCGTCGGACCCCTATCGCGCCCTCAACCCGAGAAATATTGAAAACCCCTTTTTATTAGGAGTGTGTTTGACCGTTGTCACGTTTTTAGGGTTCATAGTTTCGTCGTGGTTATGACATGTGTTGGTCAGTTAGGTTATCATCAAAGTTGTAGCCTTTCGTTCAACCATCTTTTATCAACTTTGTACATTATTGTATCAATTCTTCTATATCTTAATTTTTGTCCTATTTCACTCTTTCCTGTAAGTAGTTGGTATGTGTGTTTTAGTAGCAAATGTAAACTATCTTTGTCTTATACCAGAGGTCTAAATTTCATATATTTTTGTAGCTGAGACGAGATTGGAACTGGAATTTGATTGTTGAAATTGGGCCTGACTGAAACGTTAATATCAAAGAGTACCTTGGTGATAGATGCGATTGAAACTAGAATTTGATGATATTTCGTTACGATAATAGGCCTCTGTTTTGGGAATAACATTTATTTACAAAGAGTATGAATACGAAACCGTTGCGCTATCTACGGGCTAGCCAAGTGATCCTTAGACAGCTCAGACAGACAAGCCCAATTTTGACAGTCAAATCCTAGTTTCAATTTCGTCTCAGTGGACTGATTCCGAGTTTTTTACGTTTTCCGGATAACGGATTTCAGTTTGCGCGAACTTTTTGTATGGAGCGCCCCTAGCAGCCTGTGGGGTACTAGCGTATCTCCATACAAAAAGTTCGCTCGCAAACCGAAATCCGTTACCCGGAATACGGAATAAACTTAGAATCCGCCTTCAGATCCAAAAATACGAGAGTTTCGCCTCAGGACAGGGTCTGCTTGTTCAATCAACAAATGGTACAAGAAAAGAACATCCTACTAATATTATAAACGCGAAAGTTTGTAAGTATGGATGGATGGATGTTGGTTACTCTTTCACGCTCTAACCAGTTGACCGATTTGGATTAAATTTGGAATAAACATAGATTATAACTTGGATTAACATATAGGCTACTTTTTATCCCGAAAAAATAACGGGAACGGGAAAAAAACTGGCACGCGGGCGAAGCTGCGAGCGGCCGCTTGTGTTCTATAACTGAGTTGGTGGCGATGTGTTGTTGTGATGCTGGTCGGGCATTGGCTTATGAACACGGTTGGTGTGTCCTCGTTGCATGAGCGCAGTATGTGGTCTGAATGTGACGTAGGTACTGCAGGCAGAATGAATCAGTTCTTGACCTTCGGTCCTTGTAAACCTGCTTGACGATTAAGACAATTCTACAGAATTCCGCTGGGAAAAATATTTAAGGATTGATTTTTAAAGTAATACTTCCAATGCGACTTCCAACAAGGTTGCGTTAAACGTTTAACGCTACCATGCAGGGGGTATGAAAGCACTGTTGTTTCTCTCTTTCTCTCATAGCCAGTTACATTTCGTA
The DNA here is from genome assembly GCA_947095575.1 of Electrophaes corylata. Classification (NCBI taxonomy): domain Eukaryota; kingdom Metazoa; phylum Arthropoda; class Insecta; order Lepidoptera; family Geometridae; genus Electrophaes; species Electrophaes corylata. The sequence goes on from OX352727.1 coordinate 135,558, forward strand.
TATTAAAATATTTTTTATTATGCATAGAAAATCGCAATCTTAAGAATCGAATCCGCGACTTTAGGGACGAACGGTGGGACGCAAAGCTCTCCGGGATCGAGCCAAGCCATCTGGCTTACTGGACGCTTGCTCGATCCATGAAAGCCGACAACGTCTCCGTTATGCCCCCTCTTTCCCGACCCAATCAGACCCCCGCATTCGAAGACGATGAAAAGGCCAACTGCCTAGCAGAAAGCCTCGAATCGCAATGCTCCCCTAGTCTCGCTCCCGTTGACCCTGAACACCTCGCTACGGTGGACAGTGAAGTCGAACGGTTAGTCTCTCAGCCCCCTAGCGCTCCTCCTCTTCCCCTGATTAAAGCCTCTGAGGTACAGACGATTATCAAGGGTCTCCATCCGAGAAAAGCCCCTGGTGCTGACGGCATCAGCAACAGGGTGCTTAAGAATTTCCCCACCGTCCTTATTTACCTCCTAGTCAGCATCTTCAATGCGGCTATGGCAACTTGCACTTTCCCCGACTCTTGGAAGGAAGCCACCGTTATTGGCATCCCCAAACCAGGCAAAAAGGCTACAGAGCCTTCTAGCTACCGCCCCATCAGTCTCCTCAGTTCCCTGGGGAAAATCTACGAGCGACTCCTTCTGAATCGTCTCTGGTCCCACGTTACTGAGCTCAAAATCCTACCCGATGAGCAGTTTGGCTTCAGAGCTAGACACTCTTGTCCCCAGCAAGTGCTCCGCATCACGGAGCACGTGCTCTCTCGATTTCACCATACCTGGCCGGCAGATACTGGTGCAATCTTTCTCGATGTGGCGAAAGCTTTCGACAAGGTCTGGCACAATGGCTTGATTTACAAGCTATCCAAACTCGGAGTGCCAGACAGGCTCGTGCTAATCTTACGAGACTTTTTACTCAATCGAAGCTTTCGCTATCGCGTAGAGGGTACCCTTTCGGACCCTAGACCTATCAGAGCTGGTGTCCCTCAAGGATCCATTCTCTCTCCCCTCCTATATACGCTGTACACCAGCGACGTCCCTCGCACCCATCAGGTGGAAATAGCCCTATTCGCCGATGACACAGCCCTGTACACATCCGATCGGAACGCCGATCGGGTGTGTATAAGGCTGCAGAAGGCTCTCGATGCACTAGGTGCATGGTTCCGTAAATGGCGGATAGAGGTTAACCCGACGAAAAGTGCCGCCGTGTACTTTTCAAAGGGTAACCGTAATCCTTCCAGATCCGTCACTCTCTTTGACGAACCCATTCCCTGGGTGAAGTCAGCTAAATACTTAGGCGTAACCCTTGATTGTCGTCTATCCTTTGTCAAACACGTACGCACTGTACGTAACCGCGCCAAATTTATTCTTTCGCGCCTTCAGCCACTCATATGCAAGAAGAGTAAAATGTCTCTTAGAAATAAGTTGACGCTTTACAAAACTTGCATACGACCTATCATGACTTACGCCTCCGTAGCGTTCGCTCATTCGATCAATTTAAAACCCCTTCAAGTAGTTCAAAATCGATTTTTGCGCACTATCACGGGTGCTCCGTGGTACATGCGTAATATCGATCTTCATCGAGATCTCGAACTCGAATCTATAGCCGAATTCATGAAACGCGCCTCTAGGCGGTTTTATGATTCGGCTCCCCACCATCCGAATCCCTTAATTAACTCGCTACCCGATTATCCAGTAGATCCGCCCGTTAAACGTACCCTCCGTAGACCTAGACACGTTTTAGGTGACCCAGATGACACGATCACCGCCGCGAATGCGGCGGAGGTCGCTTCATCGAGTCCGGACACAGGAAACACTCCACAATCACACCGACCCCGGCGGCGGGGTCGAAGACGTCTCCCCGTTAACGCCCCTTCAGGGCGAAGAGTCTCTCCGTAGCTCCCTTCTCCGGCAACAGCCCAAGCCGAGGTCCGTACCTAAGTGGTGCCCTTGTGCTCGTTGCCAACAAAACCAATTTTGTAATGGCGTAGCGCCTTCTGTGCTCGCCAGTAGCCCGGTAACGCTGTCGGAAATCGCTAGGCGATTATACCAGCATTTTAGTCCGTTCGAAAAAAAAAAAAAAAAAAAAAAAAAAAAAAAAATGCATAGAAAATACCCAGAACACCCGGAATAAATATTTGCAGATATAAGCATTTATCGTAAGGCGGGAATCGAACCCGCGACCTCCTGCGTCGCAGGCAGGCGTAAAGTAAATTAATAGTCAAAGCCCCAAGTCTTTCGATAAACATGAAAATATGACTAACATAGTCGTTTCTTAGCGGCCTTTTGAAGTGTAAATGTTATGCTCATTCCGAGAGAAATAAAAGGAAGTTTTTAAACATGCGCATGCGGCTCAGATCATTAACTTATGGTGATGCTGACGACCTGACGACTCCAGACAACTGAGGGGGACGGAGAGAGGAAGGGGGGAGGTACAGGTGCCTTATCCTCATTCTCACCTATTCTCAGGCACAATAATTAGTAATAATCAATTTATTGGTAAAGTTGGTTCGGATAACATTAAGTAGGGCCCAACATAAATAATAATAATAATAATAATAATGCTGGACAATCCACACAGCATCATCTAGCCCCAAGCTAAGCAGAGCTTGTGTTATGGGTACTATACTTAATACAAATATCACTAGTATTTGTATACAAATAAAATAAATATTTGTGAACATATTTAGATAGCGCCATCTAGCTCCAAACTAAGCTCAGCTTGTACTATGAGAACAAGAATGTCTTATATAATACTTTTTTTGCATATAAATAAAATAATTTATTAAAATCCATTTATTCCATAACTTGGTTTTTCATTTCAACTTATATAAACATTTCATTTCGTACTTATTACATTTTAAATTACTTACATACATTTTTTGCATTTACATGTAAGTGGGGTGTTATATTGTATTCTAAGTATGTAACATACTTAGAATACAATATAACACCCAGCCACAGAACAAACATCTATGTTCATCACACAAATGTTTGTTCTCGGTGGGGATCGAACCCACAACCTATACCCAAGCGCGGATCCACCGTTGTGTGCACGCTGGGCAGGCCCACAACCCTAATAGACCTGCGACATTTATCCCTTTTGATATCCTTTGAACTTGTAAAAAATCATCAAAATATGTGCCGAGCAAACAGACACATATTACTTTTGTAATATTTGTGAGCGAACAAACTAACATTTTACAGGTTTGTATTCGGCCCGTGGCATTGCCCACGTGGAACTATACACTGAGCAATATTCTTAGTCAGGGCGTCATGCATTTTGTAAACATTTTTTTTTTTTTTTTAACCTACTGTGTCCCACTGCTGGGCAAAGGTCTCCCCCAAAATCCTCCACTGGTCCCGGTCCTTGGCGGTCTCCCACCAATCTTTTTTGTGGGTGTCGAGATCGTCCCGCCAACGTCTTCTCTTCTTTCTAAACCAACGTCTTCTTTTGTAAACATATCCTTTGTAAAAATGTGCTGTATCGATGAGTACATACTGCGACTGGCACTTGGCCGATTTTTGGGTGGCTCTGAGCACAACCTTTTTTGAGGGCTGGATCCGCGCCTGTCTATAACTACACAAGGTAGCTAGGTACTAACTCGGCTGAGAGTTCAGTGTAACCTGCCATTGCGAAGGTTTTGCGCAAAACACGAGGTTTGCGGTTGACAATGCAACAATACCTCCGCCAACTTTTACGAATGAAATCAAATACCTACAGCTCACGACTCTCCGTTGTGTCTGCGACAGAAGTCCTTCTCAGGTGATTTTGATAAGCGTGGCGTAAGCGTGAGTTTGATAGTTTGTTTGTCTAATTATCTGTACCGTGAGCTCATTCCGAACAGGCCAGAACCAGGCGGATTCTGAGTTCCGAAATCTGATTTCCGGGTAAAAAAAAAATCCAGAACCGAGCAATGGATACGAGGGCATCTTTGTATAAAATCCGGAATCTGTTACGTAGTACTAAAAAACCGGCCAAGTGCGAGTCGGACTCGTGCACGACCCACAATAAAAACGACAAAAAAATCACGTTGGTTAAATATTTATTTTATTCTATTTTCTAGTATTTGTTGTTGTAGCGGCAACATACATACAGCATCTGTGAAAGGCTAAGCGGAGTCTTATACTTTTTTTTTGTAAATACAAACTTAGAATACAATATATCACCCAGACACAGAACAAACATATTTATTACACATTTATTTAGCCTCGTTGGGGATCAAACCTACAACCTACAGCGCAGAAGGCAGTGCTACTACCAACCGAGCCGATGACAAAAATAATCAAGCAATTAATTGTATGATAATAAAAAGTAGGAAAGTTAGTAGGTAGGTACTAGATCGTTTAGAAAGTGCTCCGCTACGGTTGAACGCAAACGAAAGACCACTTCCGAGTAACTAAACGTAAATCGATTGTAGCGAAAGTAATAATCGATCATTGTTTGACGAATAATCGACTTCTGTGGCGCACTCGCCGGCCGGGCTAACATGTGTAACGCGACAACTTTCGTCTACTCATTATGTCGTGCTAAAGCTTACCTACTAGCCTTGCTTTTAGCCTCACAGCTCTGTTAGTAGTTAGCTCTGCCTTCCTTGCGGTAAGTGGTGGGTTCGATCCCCACCGAGGACAAACATTTGTGTGATAAAAATATGCTTGTCCGTATCTGGGTGTTATATTGTGTTCTAAGTATGAAAAAAACGTTTATATGAATATTTTATCAGTCATCTGGTTCCCATAGTAGGTACAAGCTATGCTTAGTTTGGGGCTAGATGATGTTGTGTAAAAATGTTCACAAATATTTAACGTAAAAGAGAACAATTCTAATACCACCTTGTACCTTTCTACAAAATACAAAATGATTCTGTAATTGGCAACAACTCAATACTTATGCTTGGTATTTCTTTCGTGACAGGTTGCAAGCTCATCACCGCTGCTAGAATACTAACTAGTTTTCTTACTACGTTTTTCTTCACCGTTCGAGAGTGAAATGTACATTTTTCGAATATCAAAACCCATTGGTGCACGACCGGATTCGAACTCACAACCTAAGGATCGGATTAACGGAACGCCAATATCCATTTTCGATCGATCGATAAAATTGTTGAATGAAATTATGAGTTCTAAGAACAGTGACTTCAACATTGCGCGTGCGGCCTCACGATTTATAAACATGAAACATCATCATCAATATCCTCGTCATCGAGACGAATGATTGAGAGTCCGCTCGATACAATTATATAAACACACTAAATTGCTCACTTGTTGACCGAGCGAGCAAAGCGTTACAGTTTCTAGATTGGCCATAAAATTTGTCCGTCTGTTCGTCTACTTTTCAATCGATTTTGACATTTGATACACAAGTTCTTTAGTAGTAGTAGAGCTCTTAGTGAAGGGCTCGTCCGGGGCAGTACTACCACCAAGCATATTTCTTGCTGTGTTCCGGTTTGAAGGGTGTGGGTGCCGGTGTAATTACAGGCACATGAGGCAACACCTGTATGTCTCAGGTTGATGGACGCAGAGAAGTGCATCGTCGGTGACGTTCCTAACGAACGTGACCTACGAGGTAATGCTTTGTTATAGGCGATAGCCACTTAACATCAGGTGGGCCATATGTTTGTTCAATCCACATATTGCAAATAAAAAAAAAATCCCTGATTTATTACATTTTCGGCCCGTCTGTCGCCGGGCTGTATCTAGAGTTGAAATTTTCACAGATGATGTATTTCTGTTGCCGCTATAACAACAATACTAAAAACAGAATAAAATAAATATTTGAGGTGGCTCTCATACAACAAACGTCTTTTTTTTGCCGTTTTTAGAATGTATAATGTTACGGAACCCTTCTTGCGCAAGTCTGACTCGCACTTGGCCGGTTTTTTTATTGCTAGGCCCCAGACTTTTATAGTAGTGTTGAGGTATTCCTTGAAGAAGGTCCCTCATAAGTTAAGTTTGCAATAAACGATAAGTAGGTAAATCACCTGCCCCCCTTCATGTAACTCTGTTAGCATCTAAATCCAGTCGCATAGACATAGACATAGACAATTACAAACATTACGTCTGATATTGACGTCAGAGAGAAAATTAATAATGTCTATGCATAGCTTATTTTATTTATTTTTTACGCATGTGTCAAATATGACAGATTTTCTATAGCAAATATGTCATATTTGACACACGCGATTGGATTTTGATGCTAACAGAGAGTTACATGAACGGGGGACGGATAGTTATTCCTGGAAGTACATGGAGGCATTTCCAGGAGTGGCCTGGTTCAGGATGATGACTTGAAGCAGGAGTCAGGTTACTGTAACAAAGACCTCGGATTCCAGGCGTCTGAGCAGACCAGACGACAGCCATTTTGTAAATCAATGCGGAGCCCTACCACGGACACACAGACTTAACACACACTTTTCGATTAACATATTATCAGGCAACATAATAATAATGCTATCAGAATTAAAAAAAAAAAGCCGGGTAAATACGAGTCGGGCTAGTCAGGGTAGTGGAGGCACGTTCAGAATGATCGTAGTCTTTCCTGCGTGTCAAAGTCAAAGAGTATTTATTCAGTAACATCCGCAGGGATCATCTTGAAACGTCCCAAGCGTGCGTTGTGCTGAGATTATGAAACTTATTAAATGTCAAAAACGAGTGTGCTGTACTAAGAATATGGACTATAAAGTGCTGTAGAGCACACGACTGAAGTAAAACTTCTTTAATATACGAAACGTAACTGGCTATGAGAGAAAGAGTGAAAGAACAGTGCTTTCATACCCCCTCCATGGTAGTGTTAAACGTTTAACGCAACCTTGTTGGAAGTCGCATTAGAAGTATTACTTCAAAAGGTAACAAACTGTATCGAGTTTCAATAGTAGAGACGGCGAGGGCGCGCGCCCCTCCGTCCTCGGCGGGCGCGTTGCCGCTCCGCTGCAGCGCGGTGCCTGCACGGAGCGGCAACGCATCACGCCGCTTGTCGGGTTACACTGTTGTGGTCAACTCAGAGGGACGCGGGTTCCTTGTGTATTCATTTGCAGGTGCATTTCAAATCGTGAAGACTCAATCCTACTAATATAAACGCGAAAGTTTGTAAGTATGGATGGATGGATGTTTGTTACTCTTTGACGCTCTAACCAGTGGACCGATTTGGATGAAATTTGGAATAAACATAGGTTATAACTTTGATTAACATATAGGCTGCTTTTTATCTCGAAAAAATATCGAGAACGGGAAAAAAACTGCCACGCAGGCGAAGCTGCGAGCGGCCGCTAGTACAGTATATAATTCACACTACAGCTGTTTATGTCACCCATACCACAGATTAAAGAATAAATCAGTTTAATAATGTAATAAAAAAAAAACGAGTGTGATTTAGTTAAACTTCTTCAACATAGGCAACATAATAATGCTAACGAAACGTAACTGGCTAAGAGAGAAAGAGAGAAAGAACAGTGCTTTAACACCCCCTTCATGGTGGTGTTCAACGTTTAACGCAACCTTGTTAGAAGTCGCACTGAAAGTATTACTTCAAAAACTTTTCATATTTTCGGCGTCCGTTGAAAATACTCTACCACCTGCCATGTCGTCGTAAGTAGAGCATGCCGCCGGAGACTACAACTGTCATTGTCATTTTGAACTTTTAATAAACCTACAAACAAGAGCCTTTTTCAACCAGCTGGACATAAAAAATACGGCGAGTGAGAGAGTAGCGCTCGCGCTGTGAGGGTTCCGCAGTATGGTTTCACTAAATAGACTAAAATCTGGATTTTGTTATTGTTTTACCTAATAGCTGTGATAATAGCTTTACCCTCGCGTAAAAACTTTAAAAATGATGAAATATAAAAAACAAATTTTATCTAGTAAGTACAGGTTTTGCCACATACTAAGCTGTAAAATTAAGCAAAGCTCAACTGATAACAATTAAACATGCATTACATGGGCAGTATTTTGTCTTTTTTGTCAATTGAACTTCAATTATTACCTACCTGAAAAAAAAAATACAAAAATGTTATTTAAAAAAATTACAAATTACAGGTACATGAGGTTAAATTCCCTCAGGTTGATGGACGCTGAGTGCATCGCAGAGCATGTTCCTAACGAACGTGACCTAAAATGCAATACTTTGTTATGGGCGATATAGTTAGCACTTAAAATCACCATCTTGAATAAAAAAAAGAACCTAGGTATTTGAAAATTGTTTTGCACGTTTCCAATATGCACACGTTGTTCAAAACTGTTATTAAAAACGGCGCCAAACATGGTAATTTGTAGCAAAATGTTTCAGATGTTATGTGAATAAGAAAATATTGTGGGATAGTTTACATCAGGTAGGTAAGTTTTGCCATATATTTGAAATCAGGCCAATTATTTTTTTAAATCAAATTACAAACTACGAAATTCGATGGTACAAAATAAAAAAAAACATGACCGAATCGAAAACCTTTTTGAAGCAGATTGAATATGTGGGTTATAAAAATACGTACAAACGTCAGTAACCAGACGTTTCGCAAGCGATTTAATGTCACGGAACTCTAAAACTCGGATTAATTAGGTCAAAACTACAAGCGCCATCTAGAAACAAACAAGTGAAACAAGGGACAATGAAAAATTATACTCCAAAAACATTTCAGAACAAACTTCACGGATATCCGATCTCAATGTAAACTGAGCCTTATAGCCCTGAACTTTGAAGCTACTTTTCTAGAATACCTATAGGTATACTTAACAATTATATCCTACCTCTGTACAATATAGTTTCTTCACGATGTTATCCTTCACCATTTGAGAGCAGGTTTTGGATTTTTTTGTTTTATTTTTTAATAAAACGTAGGTAATATTTTGACAATTCATATAAAAAGATAGCTTCACGATTTCAATTCTCAGGCATGGTAGACATAGACGGCCATTTGCCCGTCGCGCCACATCGATCGTCTTGATCTAATTGACGACCGCCGCGACGCAGGAGGTTGCGGGTTCGATTCCTGCCTTGGGATAACTGTTTGTAGGATCTGCAAATATTGATTCCGGGTGTTCTGGGTATTTTCTATGTATAATAAAAAATATGTATGTATGTAGGTATTGCATTAAGTATATCAGTCATCTAGTACCCATAACACAAGCTCTGCTTAGCTTGGGGCTAGATGATGCTGTGTGGATTGTCCAGCATTATTACCTAAGCTCTTACAAGAACCAACCTCTCAGTAGTCTGTAGTCAGTAGTGTTCAGTTACTCGGTATGTTTACACTCAGCGTATAAACACGACCATTCAAATGTAAACAGTCTGTAGAAATTGTATTTTTATTAACTTCTTTATGAACTGAATAGAGGATACGAAATATACGAATTAACTTTTTTTTTATCTGATGTGGTGAGGTTTATAGTAAGTTTTAAATAATCTAAACAGACCGACACTAATCTAACTACTATAGGGAGTTTTTAGGGTTTCGTACCGAAAGGGTAAAATTGGATCCTATTACTAAGACTCTGCTGTCTGCCTGTCTGGTTAGTTAGAGAGTTGAAATTTTCACAGTTGATGTATGTATGTTGCCGCTATAACAACTAATACTAAAAAACAATAAAATAAATATTTAAGGGGGCTCTCATACAGCAAACGTGATTTTTTTGCCGTTTTTACTATAGATAATAGTGCGGAACCCTTCGTGCGGGAGTCTGACTTGCACTTTTTTAATTTTACTGGCCGGTTTTTTAATTATTTTTCTTCTTTTTTATATGGCTTTTGTGGATCTCACTTGATCAATGTCGACAAAATTTGCTACAGTAGAACGATAGAGGTCTGAGTTTAATAAAAAAGATAGGCCGGTGTTTAAAGAGAGTATAATGATTTTTTTTATACAACTTGCTGATGGACTAATTTATGACTGTTAAGGTTAAACAAGTCGGTACGTTGTCCATACAAACGCTGTACCTTGAAAGTTACAAGCGTTACAAGATTTAGTACTAAATCTTGTAACGCTTGTAACTTTCAAGGTAATCTGATTTTACTGTAGCATATAGGGCAACGTACCTAGATAATGGCCAGATAATTCAGTATCAAACTTAACTTCGGACGCACGTTAATAAATAGCAGACAACACTTACAGCGTTTGTATGGACAACGTACCGACTTGTTTAACCTTAAGTCAAAACCAACAAGCTTTATTCAGTTCTGAAGAATCTTTGTAACGTACAATCTGGACGTACCTCTGACTACCCCTCTTAAACATTCTCGAAGAATCCCGAGCAGGTACTAGGTACTGAGAGATCTGAGGGGATATCTACCGTGCTTTGCGATTAAGAGCCTAATAGTATTTATTTTTTTCTTTTTGAAGAAGTCGGTAATAAATAAATCAGACAGAAAGGTGATTGCGGTTTATTTTGAAGAGTTTATTTTCTAAATTTAAACTTTGATATCCGGTCCGCCATCTTGTATTCAGTTTGTGGTAAAGTTATCAATTAGATAGATCAAAGGAACTAAATGGTCAGTCTCCAAAAATAACAACCGCGGTCACACCGTAACGAGCGAATCAAAGTAGCGTATTGACTCAAGTTCAAATTCTCTATTGCGTTTTACGCCGTTATATAAAGAGATAAAGGTAAATATCAAACAACCCTGTTAATGCACAACAAATATTAAATTTGTAGATGGCGCATCTACTTAGGTAGGTATTTTTAGTTATTGATGTTGAATTGCGCAGGTTGTTAAGACTCCACGTTATTTACTTCTCCAGACCTAAACGCTGTTTTTTGGATGCTACTTTCTTTTTAGTAGACAAATATGTATCAGTTTTTTTCGCTATCTGTAAACTTTTGTATTTTTTAGGTACAAGTTTGCTACAATAAATTTACTCTTTTATTTACTTCTCGTTTGATTTATTTTCACAAACCTATCATCATAATATAGTTTATCAACTAGAACACTTTGCTCATTTAGTTTATCAAATGACTCACCTGATGTTTAGTGGTTACCATTACCTATAACAGAGCATTGCCTCGTAGGTCACGCTTATTATAAACGTGCCCTAACGATGCACTACTCTGCATCCCTGTGCATGTAATTCTAACGTGACAGAATACTACCTTGTTTCCTCACGGTGTTTTCCATCCAGTTTTTATGATATATTGCAAAGCTCAGTTGACCTCAAAATCCAGGGGGTTGATTACAACCCTTTGAGAGAGCAAGAAACTCATCAGGGATGTTTTCTTCCCGCTAAATCTTTGATTAAAAACTGAAACAAAGAGGGATACGGACGGAGGAGCTACCGATGTGAATAATTACTGCTTTCACCTCTATCATCCTTATTCTCCTGATACCTGCCGCGTGGAAGCTTAGAGCAACCCTCTACTCGATGGACCGATGATATTTACTAATATCCAGGGATTATTTTGAATACAGAGCACCGGTGGTCTAGTGATAGTGACCCCGCCTTCTTATCCTAAAGTCGTGGGTTCAAATCCGGTCGTGTCGGTTAATGTGCGCAATGCCAGTGCTCTCAAACGGTGAAGGAAAACATCGTGAGGCAACCAGTTAGTATTCTAGTGACGATGGACTTGCAACCTGTCACTTATGGAATACTAGCTACGGCAAAATGTGAATACGTACCAAATCTGGACGTACCTCTGACTACCCCCTTTAGACATCTTTGAAGAATCTCGAGTAGTTACCTACTTGGTACTCAGAGATTCGAGAGGATATCTACCGTGCTTGGGGATTAAAGTCGTGATAATATTTATTTATTATTTTGAAAAGAGATTTTGATGAAAGAGCATCGGTACCATAACACAAGCTCTGCTTAGCTTGGGGCTAGATGATGCTGTGTGGATTGTCCAGCATTATTATTATTTTAAGACTATTATAAGTGATCACTTTGATTCTCTTTGAAGTAAATGCCTTTTGACTTAGACTTTGACGGTCCCATACAGGTTGTTTAGAAGTGATTATGCTATGGCAGACAAGGACTGTTCTCTCTGTCTCTGTCAGTCCCATACAAAATATTTAAGACGTCGACGTGCGTATACGCGTGTCGTGTCTTAGACTGATTCTACCTTTAGAATTTGCTCGCGTGAAGCATTGTTACAGGTCGGTGTGAATGCCGTCGCTGTCTGACAGTGTGATGTAGGTCACGGACGCACATTAATGGTTTAATTCATTTCTTGAGATTAACTGTTTGCCATGGAGAAGCAAATATTGCAAAAGTAGCTTCATCAAATGTAATTTTCAGTATTCAGCATGTATTTTGCCAGTATGCAATAGCAATAGTCTATTAGGTACCTACTTTAATAAAACTGTCGAGGTCGAAAAGTCTGTACTTACATTCAACATAAAAATCGGCCAAGTGCGAGTCGGACAAGCGCAGGGAGGGTTCCGTACCTATATTCCGTATCTACAAATAAAACGGCAAACATCACGTTTGTTTTACGAGAGCCCCCTCAAAAATGTATTTTATTCTGTTTTTAGTGTTTGTTGTTATAGCGGCAACAGAAACACATCATCTGTGAAAATTTCAACTCTCTAACTATCACGGTTCAGCGGAGTCTTAGTAATAGGGTCCCGTTTTACCCTTTGAGTACTGAACCCAAAAAAAGACAAAAGCGGAGGCGACTTTAAAAAAACGGGTGAAATCAGTTTTTGGTAATGACGATGATGATGATAGTTCAGATGACTTTGATACCTAGGTAATTATTTACATAAATAATCTAAGTAGGTATTCGTTTCTTCCAAAAATAAGAAAAAAGCATATTGTAGGTATTACAAAACTTCCCGCCAAAACTTTGACAGCAGCCGTCAGATCTGACGTTTACATAAACCGCCGTAATGCGTCAGACTGTTGTAAATAATGTATTTGTTGAAGTGTTGGTTGTCGCCAAGCCGTCTGGCGCGTCCGTCATCACGTGAGGGTTCCGTAACGACCTCTCTGAAAGGGTTGAATAGCTACTGAACTCTTGAAATGATCTTGACCTTGTTTATCTACACCTGCTTACGTTATATATAGGTACTTAAGCCTTTATACTTATGTACAATTACAGAGTATAATAAGAATATTATTATGTCGATAGCTTGGAGGTAACGCTCCCTAGTTTTACAGAGCGGTTTTTCGCTGTAATAGGTTCCTTCTCAAATAGATTCTAGGCATGATTTTACTGAAAAGTTCATATATAGACTTACCTAGGTAGGAAAGTCGTATGATATAGGGACAAAATAACAGGTATGTTAATGACGAAAACCTAATCGGCCTTAACCACAAGAAAGGGAAGACAGACTTAATAAGCTTTTCAGGATTACAAAGTGAAATGATTGCCAGGAAAATATTTATTTTCCGTTGGTAGAATAGACGTAGCATGCGCTGCCATAAACATCCGCCAAGTGAAAACGATAAACAAAGGTAAAGCACTCTATAACGACCAATAAACCTCCACGCCTCATTGAAAGCTTAATTAAACTATCATTCGAAATTCGTATGCGAATTCTTACACACGTGCCGTCTGGAGTTCCACCATTTTATTAAATTCCTTTCCCGCGTCTTTATGTCAAATGTCAACGCGCCTGTCAGTGTCACTTACGATAATGAGATCGCGAGCTAAGCACTCTGTCTGTAAATATTCGCATTTAACATCCGTACTTTCTTTAGATAGGTAGGTGTTTATTATATTTATTTATTACCTACAAAAATAGTTTTCTAGAGTTTCTCAGAACAAGTAAAAGAATCACCTCAAGTCAAATTTTCAATTAAACCTTTCTCTATAATCAAGTTAGGTAACCTTGTAATTAAACCTCCATCGTTTTACTTAAACCCACAGACACAGAAGCCATGTATAAAAAAAGACGTAGGCTGGTACATACAGACATCGCGATGGAAACGTACTTATAAACATAAAAGACCCTGTCTGTGCTCTATAGGTATCTAATGGTTTTTTCATTCTATAAGACGTAGGTACGCGGTGGGAGTAAACAACAATTAATTTGATGTTCATTGGCTTCACAAGTTATGAAAAGATATTGCTTGGTTTTTATTAAGTAGCTATTTCAGTACGTTTGCGTACTATTATTTGCGTAGTATTAGTACGTATTACGTAGTGTTTTATTTGCAAATAAAATATTTTTTTTCCTAACGGCTACTTAGATAAAGCTGTTGTAATATTCTGTGGTCTTCTAGGTTGTAGAATGACGAAGTGACAGTTCGTTTGATAAACAAGCAAAAAACAAAACAGATTTAAAAAAAAATACCCGAGACAAACAAGTAAAACCTAATTTCTCATCCTCTTTTAAGAAAGTTGCGTGTGCGTGTTAAACTTGAAAATTGTAAAGCAATTTATGTCACTGATCGGGCAGAAGTACCTATTTTTTTTTTTTTTTTTTTTTTTCGAACGGACTAAAATGCTGGTATAATCGCCTAGCGATTTCCGACAGCGTTACCGGGCTACTGGCGAGCGCAGAAGGCGCTACGCCATTACAAAATTGGTTTTGTTGGCAACGAGCACAAGGGCACCACTTAGGTACGGACCTCGGCTTGGGCTGTTGCCGGAGAAGGGAGCTACGGAGAGACTCTTCGCCCTGAAGGGGCGTTAACGGGGAGACGTCTTCGACCCCGCCGCCGGGGTCGGTGTGATTGTGGAGTGTTTCCTGTGTCCGGACTCGATGAAGCGACCTCCGCCGCATTCGCGGCGGTGATCGTGTCATCTGGGTCACCTAAAACGTGTCTAGGTCTACGGAGGGTACGTTTAACGGGCGGATCTACTGGATAATCGGGTAGCGAGTTAATTAAGGGATTCGGATGGTGAGGAGCCGAATCATAAAACCGCCTGGAGGCGCGTTTCATGAATTCGGCTATAGATTCGAGTTCGAGATCTCGATGAAGATCGATATTACGCATGTACCACGGGGCACCCGTGATAGTGCGCAAAAATCGATTTTGAACGACTTGGAGGGGCTTTAAATTTTTCGAATGAGCGAACGCTACGGAGGCGTAAGTCATGATAGGTCGTATGCAAGTTTTGTAAAGCGTCAACTTATTTCTAAGAGACATTTTACTCTTCTTGCATACGAGTGGCTGAAGGCGCGAAAGAATAAATTTGGCGCGGTTACGTACTGTGCGTACGTGTTTGACAAAGGATAGACGACAATCAAGGGTCACGCCTAAGTATTTAGCTGACTTCACCCAGGGAATGGGTTCGTCAAACAGAGTGACAGATCTGGAAGGATTACGGTTACCCTTTGAAAAGTACACGGCGGCACTTTTCGTCGGGTTAACCTCTATCCGCCATTTTCGGAACCATGCACCTAGTGCATCGAGAGCCTTTTGCAGCCTTATACACACACGATCGGCGTTCCGATCGGATGTGTACAGGGCTGTGTCATCGGCGAACAGGGCTATTTCCACCTGATGGGTGCGAGGGACGTCGCTGGTGTACAGCGTATATAGGAGGGGAGAGAGAATGGATCCTTGAGGGACACCAGCTCTGATGGGTCTAGGGTCCGAAAGGGTACCCTCTACGCGATAGCGAAAGCTTCGATTAAGTAAAAAGTCTCGTAAGATTAGCACGAGCCTGTCAGGCACTCCGAATTTGGATAGCTTGTAAATCAAGCCATTGTGCCAGACCTTATCGAAAGCTTTCGCCACATCGAGAAAGATTGCACCAGTATCTGCCGGCCAGGTATGGTGAAATCGAGAGAGCACATGCTCCGTGATGCGGAGCACTTGTTGGGGACAAGAGTGTTTAGCCCTGAAGCCAAACTGCTCATCGGGTAGGATTTTGAGCTCGGTAACGTGGGACCAGAGACGATTCAGAAGGAGTCGCTCGTAGATTTTCCCCAGGGAACTGAGGAG
This sequence comes from Electrophaes corylata, assembly GCA_947095575.1. Taxonomy (NCBI): domain Eukaryota; kingdom Metazoa; phylum Arthropoda; class Insecta; order Lepidoptera; family Geometridae; genus Electrophaes; species Electrophaes corylata. The sequence goes on from OX352727.1 coordinate 151,369, forward strand.
ACTGATGGGGCGGTAGCTAGAAGGCTCTGTAGCCTTTTTGCCTGGTTTGGGGATGCCAATAACGGTGGCTTCCTTCCAAGAGTCGGGGAAAGTGCAAGTTGCCATAGCCGCATTGAAGATGCTGACTAGGAGGTAAATAAGGACGGTAGGGAAATTCTTAAGCACCCTGTTGCTGATGCCGTCAGCACCAGGGGCTTTTCTCGGATGGAGACCCTTGATAATCGTCTGTACCTCAGAGGCCCTAATCAGGGGAAGCGGAGGAGCGCTAGGGGGCTGGGAGACTAACCGTTCGACTTCACTGTCCACCGTAGCGAGGTGTTCAGGGTCAACGGGGGCGAGACTAGGGGAGCATTGCGATTCGAGGCTTTCTGCTAAGCAGTTGGCCTTTTCATCGTCTTCGAATGCGGGGGTCTGGTTGGGTCGGGAAAGAGGGGGCATAACGGAGACGTTGTCGGCTTTCATGGATCGAGCAAGCGTCCAGTAAGCCAGATGGCTTGGCTCGATCCCGGAGAGCTTTGCGTCCCACCGTTCGTCCCTAAAGTCGCGGATTCGATTCTTAAGATTCCGTTCCACTACACGATGCCTATGCCGGTTAAGGTCGGAAGGCCAACGGCTATACCGACGGATCGCGGCATTCTTCTCCGTGATCAACCGTCTCACATCGTCTGGCAGGGCCCAGCGGTGGTCACCCGCCGCCGGTACCTGTTTCGACAATCCGCTTACAGCGGTAGTGACATGGTTGGTCAGGGAGTCGACGGCAACGGTAATGTCATCGGGGGATAAAATATCGTCAGGGATCCTATCCAAGCTGGGTGAATGTATAGACCCAAGAGCTTTCTCGAGTTTATGCCATTGCATCACAGTCTTGGTAGGAGGGGTCGAGACGGGAGGGGAGCCTAGACGCATGAGGACAGGTCGATGGTCTGACGTCAACTCATGTAGCGTTTCTATAGAGTGTAACCGGAGAGTTACATTCTTAAGCAACGCCATGTCTAGGGTGTCGGGTCTATACCCAACAGTAAAGGGATAATGAGTGGGAGTCATCGGAGGGATGACATCGAAGTTAAGGGCATCGGCTGCGCTCTCAAGACGCCTGCCGTTCGGGGTAGTGACGTGGCAATTCCACATGATATTTTTACTGTTGAAGTCTCCAGCCAGAATGACTGAGCTTCCCAAGCTAAAGAGTGAATTTAAATCGCTTTCGAGCATGGTCTTAGATGGGGGAAGATAGCAAGAGGCTATGATGATCGATGGATGACCGGTCATCGCTAGCCTGCAGACAGAGGCTTCTAAATTGGACAGGGGAGGGGTGTCTAATGGGATGCAATGCAGAGACCTTTTGAAATAGATCAGGGTGCCGCCTAATCTTTGGCCTATTCTGTCATTGCGGATGGATTGGTAGTTAGCCATTCGGGGGATTTTAATAGAGGGCTTTAGGAATGTTTCCTGTATTAACATGATATCGACTTGATGACGGGTCAAAAAGTCGTGAACTAAGTCGCGTTGATTTTTTAAACCGGCAGCGTTGAAAAACGCTACGGTGACGGAATGGGGTTTTAGTCTCTCCTTTTGTACTAACATATTGGTTTTTTATTTTGTACGCGGGAGGGGGAACGGAGGGACCTAAGCAGTTGGTCGTTTTGGGCAATGTAATTAGCAATTTGTATCGGATCACGTAAATTTTGAAGATTTCTAGTGAAATCATTGACTTGATCGGAGTAGTGGCCTTCTCCGTATCCAAAACCGGGTGGGTAGCTCGACCAGGAGGGTCGGAGGGCTACAGGCGGGGAGCCGTACGCAGGCATGAACGGCTGCTGGGGTCGGAGGAGGGGAACTGCCTGACGGGCAAAGTTGGAGGTAGGGAGGGGACGGCTCCACGCATTGTGGGACGGGACTGGCGCGGGTACTACAGTCACCTTAGGGGTGGACTTGGAGTACTGCGGGGTTTTGGGAGGCGCTACGCGCTCGGGCGTCCTCTGTGCCACCTTTTTGTTCACTCTGGGGGCCATGGGGCAGCCGCGATAGTTCGCGGTATGTCCCACAGCCTGACAGAGCACACAACTAGGCGGCTCAGGTGCGTCTCGAGAGCGGTTGCAGTCAGCGGTGCCATGGTCACCCAGGCACTTGACGCAGCGCGGTCGGGAAAAGCAGTTGCGCGCAGAGTGGCCATAAAGTTGGCATCTGTGGCATTGGGATGGGGTGCCGTTACGGTGAGGAGTCTCTACCGATAAGCCTGAGAGGCCGTTGACGGCTTTGAGGTTAAAGATGGCCTTGCCCTCTTTAGTTAGGTCGAGTACGACTAGTACCAGATCAAAGGTCTTCTTTGATCTGGCGCCGTACATGCGATGGACTTCCCTGACGGGGAAGCCCTGCAGGAGGAGGTCAGCTTTGATCACCTCCGTGGAGTGCTCCGCAGGGAGGCCGCGGATGACGACACGCAGAAGGCGTTCGTCTTCGAGCGCATAGGTGTGGAAACCTATGCGTTCGTTACGGAGGACAGAGGTGAGGCTGCGGTGAGCCGCTGCTGAGGGCAGCTGAATTTTAATCCCATCCCGGGTGCTACGGGCATGGGTGTATGGGATGTTCATCGCCTTACAGGCGGATGAAACGTGGTCCCATTTTTCCTTCTGACGAAGGAAAATGGGAGGAGGGGACTTTTCCTTCTTATCGGCAGGGGCCGATTGAGAAGGTTGGGTCGGGGAAGGAGGGCGGAGGGCCTGAGCCTTAGCGGGAGGCAAGGAAGCAGATTTGGCCGGAGGCCTCTTCCGCTTAGAGCCAACCACCGTAAAGCCGGCGGCTTCATCCTCTTCGGATGAGAAATGCGGTGAAGCCGCGAAAGAGGAACCCTCCGTCTGAATAGAGCGGGGGCTAAGAGCCGCATCCATGGACTCGAAAGAGTTGTCGTGCGACAATCTCGAGCTCAGGATGGGCGAGCGGGTACGCATAGGCGAGCGAGAGCGGGTGCGCGCTGGTGAGCGCGAGCGAGAGCGCGATAGGGATCGAGCGCGGGGGAGGGGGCGGGGGCGAGGGCGAGGCGGTAGGGGTGAGGGGGAGCGGGGTGAGTCGGCCACTACAACGGCAGAGGTCGCCTGAAGGGCTTTTGCGGTGTTTACGCGGTTCGCGGGTGCCTGAGGGGCCGGAGAGGGGAGCGCGGGTGCTTTAAGAGCCGATTTATTTATAGGCGCGGCTGCCATAAGGGCCGAAGGATTTTTACGCGGCGCGGATGCCTTAGGGGCCGAAACTAATTTTGACGCGGGTGCCGTAGGGGCCGGGGAGGCGTCGCTAGATACGTCGGAGGCCTGAAGGGTCTCCGAACGTGTCTTGCGCGATTTTTTGGCCTGAAGGGCCGGGAGGGCGCGGGTCGCGGGAGGAACTGCAGAAGGCGGCTCCTTCGCTAATTCGGTCAGAAGTTGCGGGAACCGACGAATCACCGCCCGGATGAGCACAAGGGCATCCTCCAGGCTGGTGAGGTCGCCGAGAACCCGCTGCTCCATCCTCCTGAGGGGAAACACTCAGGAGGTGTGTATGTGAGTGACCTTCCCGCCGGGATAGACAGGAAGGGGTGAGGCCTCAGTGTCCTACCTAACTCGCGTGTCCTACTCGCCGCTTTTTTTCTTGCGAGTAGGGTGTGTCCTAATAGGTCTGGACAGTCGACTAGGAGATCCCCCAAGGCCGGTGGTTCCAGACCCGTCCGGATTAGGCGTTCCTCTGAAGGAGGAAAACCGACGCTCCGGGTCCACGCCCAACCAAGTTCGTTAACACCGCAAGGTATCCCTTGGTTGACCACTAAAAGGTGGATTTGACTTGTTATAGCCAAGAAACAAGGCGTCCTGAAAAGGACGTTGTGACGGAACTTGTTATAGTCAAGAAACCAAAGCGTCCTGAGAAGGACGTTGTTTCGGTACTTGCTTTAGTCAGAAACCAAGCGTCCTGAGAAGGACGTTTTGCAAAGAAACAAGTGCAGGCGCACTGAAAAGTGCGGATAGGCAAGGCCTATCCCACGGAGCGACGCACAGGTAGCTACACTGTGCGCCGGTAGCACGATGCGGGGCGGGCAGCGGGCGCGGGGGCCGGCGGCGGGGCAGTCCGAGCGGGAGCTCGGAGCGGGCGAAGAGACGTGCGTACTCGGCAAGCGAGCGGAGCGAAGTCCTGACCAGAAGTACCTACACTACGCTGTCGGTTATTTCACGCCCTGCACGCACCAATGAATGCAATCAGTCATTCGACTGTGAAGGAGCCTCGTTTTGTGGCGAAACCACTGCCTTTTGACCGATTTCTTAAACTTATAAATCGGTCTGCAACTGTCTACCTTTGTCACTGGTCTGTTGAACACACGCTTCGATCTCTCTCTCTCTTTGGCTTTATTGCTGCGCGATCTAAGCAAACAATGATTTTAGTTTTATTTTTTAGAGCACCGGTGGTCTAGTATGAATGACCGCCTTCTGATGTTAAAGGTCGTGTGTTCGAATCCGCTAATACACCAACGGATTTTTCTTTTCGAAAAATGTATGTGCGCAATGCCGGTGCTTTCAAACGGTGAAGGAAAACATCGTGAGAAAACCAGCAGCTTACAATCTGTCACGTATGGAATACTAACTACTGCAAAAATGTACTAAATGTATTATATGGACGTACTGCTGACTACCCCCTTGGACATCCTCGAAGAATCTCGAGTAGGTACTTGGTACTGAGTATTGGAGTGGATATCTACCGTGCTTGGGGGTTAAAGTCGTGAGGCAATTTTTTTTCGAGATTAACTTGGTAGAAACAACACTATCTACATTGCCTAACCGATTACTTTCAACAATAACCAGTCCAATTACTTTCAACAAAAGGTCAACATTTTTCCTTTTGTGTAATTTATTATAGTTTCGACACGTAGATGACTGACATGTGTTTAGTTCCTCTAACCAATTTCATTCGTTTCAAATTGGCCTAGTAGCAAATGCTTAGACAGTATTGGTCTACACTCAAAGTCAAAGTAAAAAATCATTTATTCAGTAATATCCTCAGGGATCATCTTGAAACGTCTTAAATCTAGGTGAATCTAAGCGCCAGTTCCTCGCGACCAAGCCGACCAAGAACCGGCAACAAACTTACGGCTTGGTTCCTACCGTCTTTTGTATGATCGTTTTACAAAGTAATAATAATGTAAATAATGAAACTACAATACTTAATCTCTAATTGTCAGTCTTGTCAAGCTACTTTTGATCACACATGCATAAGTAAAATGGTAATCAAGCTATAACTTTTATACACTCGCACATTAAATCCCAATAAAGTTTTTCCATTAATTATCCATTTCACAGTAGATAAACCTATTACTAAACAGTTTTGTAGCAAACAATAAAACAGAATGACCATTTTCACTTTCGATTTCCAAAGTGAAAGACAGATAGGTAAGGTAGGTAGAGGTCTTAGACGAGTAAACCACCGTCTAAGGTTAAACCGTGTGAAATGATAAAAATATTTTTATAGATTATAAACTTTTCTCTTATTCTATCACGTATGGAATACTAATTACTGCGAAATATGGGTATGTACTAAATGTACTATTTGGATGTACCTCTGACTATCCCCCTTAGACATCCTCGAAGAATCTCGAATAGGTTCTTGGTGCTAACAGATCGGAGGGAATATCTACCGTGCTTAGGGATTAAATCGTGATGCTGATTCTTTCTTTTCTCTTTCAAAGCGAAGGCCAGAGAAAGTTGCGAGGGATTTAGGGTAGACCTTTATTCAGCAGTGGGAAAATACTTCAGTAACACTGGAAACATATTAAAGAAAAACCAAATCCATCTAGAATAATAATCAGATAAGTTATGATAACTACCTAATAACTCACTAAATTGTATAATTTGAATTGTTAATCAAGTTATGTTACTACTGACCTACCTGCCAACGTTAATTTATTTATGAGTCTGACATTTCTGAGGAAAGCAAAAGTTGTAAAATGTTCCCACAGATGGGACTCGGCGGTTTGTTAATGAAAGCGCCGGTCACACTCCGTGGCTCTCTCGTGGTTAGTGAATTATGCGTCTAAACCACGCACGGCTTTATACCGTTAGTAAGTAGGTGATCAATTTGAATACCGAAATACTTACTGATTTTTGTTTTGCTGTACTGATACTTTATTATTACTGTCACACGTAAAGACCAAGCATACGATAATAATAAATACCGACACAAATACTGCATCTGATACTACACCATCTATCACCAAACTAAGCAAAATTTGTGCTATGGACATCTGATAACTGATAGAATGTATAGGTACTTACTTTTTTTGGAAACACATACCTTAAATACAATGTAATACCCAACACAAAACAAATAAATGTTTGTTCTCGGTGGAGGTGGAACCCCTATCCTACAGCGCAAAAGGCAAAACTGAGCTGTGACAGCTGTTTGGGTATGAAGCTTCTAAAAGTTGCTAGTCTCATAACGTGGTATTTTGACGCACTGGTAAAAAGACTCGAACATGCGTCATTACTCGGTGTTCGTCACATTTAACTAAGTACCTACTTTGATGAGTTCTAAAGATATTAAGTTTCATGTACATTGGCATTGGCACCCTTTGAAATCAAAAATTTGGATGCAAGCATCAGTGCTCAAAAACAGAAATAAATATAATGACGTGTATGGCGAATTCACGAATCTGCAAAATACACATTTCACAGGAGAGCTAAAAAACTTCATAAAAATATGTTTTTACACGCTTCAAATAGTTCCCAAGGGCCTATTTTGAACTTTTATATCTTTTTGTTAATTTAATTGGAAGCATGTTTTTTAAGCTTTTCTTAAAAGCATTTTAAACTGTTCGGCGTTAAAAAGTACTTTTCGTAAAAAGTGCAGATTCGTGAGTTCGCCATACAGGTGACGATATACTCTAGTGTTACTGATTAATTCATTTTGTTTTGTTTCAGGTAAGCGAATTCCCAGTTCAAGATTTGACCTAAGAATCTACACCGCTAGCGCCTACAGGGTGTACAGGAATGCGTGTAGAGATTGGGTCTTTTACTGGAGTACTGGACAAAGTGTTATTTACTACGTACGTGCAAGGTGTGATAATAGTTCAATCGTAAGTATAAAACCGTGATACCTGCTTGCTACTCGCAATACGAATAAATCGTCCGGAAGTACTTAGTATAACATAGACAATTAACTTTTTTGACTAGTTTATGTTGGTCTGGTAACATATACCAATGTAAGATAACTGCAGTAGTTATAACTGTGGACATTAGGACTGTCTTGTTTCTATCAAATAGAAAACAATAGTAAACAAACAATAATAAACAATCGTTAAAACGTCGGATTCACACGTCGCCTCGCTAGAACAATGGGGTAAGAAAAAATCAGGTAAAAACTAGTGCGGTGACGTCAGAAGCTAGTACGTCTAATAAGTAAGGTCAAAGTGCTTTTTTTATTGCAATGACGAGCTAAGTATAATGATTCCTGTAAATGACACACAGTATACAACCTGAACTCTCTTAGGCTCATGTTTACTTACGCTAGTCGGCATTTACACAAGTTTTAATATATTTAGGCTTAGATTAGATTCATAATGTCTATTTTCCTTTCTTAAAAAAGTTATGTTGTTGTTTTTTGTTATTTCTATCTACTTTTGGTCAAACTTTTAAATGTTCAACGCTTCATAGAATGCCATAAACTTATACGATCTTTTTTACTTTAGTATTTACTTTCGTGGCTTTCAGTAATTTTTTTTTTTTTAATGCAATACGCAAACGAAGAAAACGTTTAACGACGTGTAAGTAATAAAAATATAACTGTCAAGAAATAATAAAATTAAAACTTTTATGAACTTAAATGATGCCCACAGGTTTTGCATTCTTGTGTTCACACATGACACACGAATCTGAAAGTACCTACTGCTGTCTAATAATTCATCAGTGAACAGTAAATAAATACTTTGGAATAATAGTTGAGTCTTAGTTTATCTATTACTAAGAACGTAATAGCTAATTTTCAATCACTCAGTCATCCAAAATTACAGTACCTGGACTATTATATAGTAATTATTATGGTAGTTTAGTTGCCTTGTTGAGATTACTTTAGTTCAACACTATGGTAACAATATATCCTCAAAGATATTGAAGCCACCGCAAGGTACGGTAGACGTGCCTTGGAATCAGTCGTAATTTGTAAGTCATTATTTTAGAAAACATCAACAAAGTGAACTCAACTGAGTGTTGAAGGAGGAACTGACTAGATTAACCTAGTTATAAAACTATTCCAAGTGATGACGTTGATTCTATGAAATAAATGCCCTTTGACTTTGGCGAGGAACTGGCGCCTAGATTTAAAACTTTAGGACGATTTTAAATGATCTGTGGATATTAATGAATAAATGCTTTCTGGCTTTGAAGCATGTAGCACTACATACATAATAATATTATGATTAGGTGAGAAGCAGAGGTCACATTACTGATATCAAGGTTCTGATTTTGATGAAAGGCCAGTTCCGGTGAAATAATACGCCCGAGGTTACCTTTTTACGCTCAAGGAAAACGAGACTGAGTAATACACAGTGTTTTCAATTTACTGCCATAGTACCTACGACTTTTGTTGTAATTACAAGAAAATTCATAGTTTTTATGACATCTATATAGGTACATATGCATAGGTATTATGTCTGTAATATCTGTATTTCCAAACCGAAAAATTGCCAAAACTTGACAAAACTGCTCACTATTATTTTAAGATGATCTATATATCTATATACAACCTATAACATCTATAGCAAAAGGAGTATGAGGTATTTATTTGTAAAATAAATAACTTATTATTAGTTATTTATTGCATGCAATACATGTGTAAAGAATGTTATATATTATTATATTTAAAAAATGTACCTACTCTGCTTAGATCAAAACGTGCAATATTAATTCAATTAGACATTATTTTAAATAATTTTTCTTTGTGCTACTTGAATTGACTAAAATACTTAAGTTTTCGTAGGTTACTATGATGTGTTTGACCAGAGTTACCAGACAGCGTTAGACAAATATATCTCATCCATAAAGCTCTACCAGAGCGACACAATAAACACAGATTCGCGGCGCAGCCTCCTTGGACCAGCGCGGGCGCTACTCAACCGCGCTCGGCATTGAACCTCGCGGTCAATGACCCCCCGGACCGGTCGGCACTATATTCCACTCTGTGGCCTCTTTGTACTTGCTCTGCTAGTGTTTTGTTTTGTTTTGTAGGCGATTCTGGTGCGCACCTAAGCAGCATTTTGGTATTTTAAATCTGGTTATGCATAGATTTTTAACGACATGTATTAATAAAACCTAAACAAATGATAACTCTAATCCCTCACAAGTCATGAGAATCTGTAATTATGGAAGCCACAAGAACCACATCTGAAACTTATTTTACTAACTCATGTAAATATTTTGCATCAGTGTAGAAATTGAACCCACACCCAGTAAACTAATAAAAAGGAATAACGTCACAATTAGATATATTTCTAAAAAAGGGTTTCGTGACTTGTAAGTAATGCTATACAACATAGATTTTATGACTGTAATGATGTTACCCAGTTTAAACCTCTTGAGATATAGATCTGCAGTCTGTTTTTAGAGTCGTGAGTAATGCGTGGCTTATACCGGTTAGGACGGATCCACCGCGATAACGCTACACGCTACACTGACAGACGGAAGACGTCTGACATAACTTTTGGCATGATTCGAATTTCAAACATGACATGACACCTGGAAATATGAAATATTTAGGTTATGGAGTTGTTACATTTTCATTCCGTGTTTTAGCGCATCAAGCAATATTTGGAAAGGCATTTATGTATATTCTTGTAAAATCAGAAAATATGGAAAACAAGATAGAAATAAAGTTTATTTGACAAGGAAATTAAGGCAATTTTTATTGTTATTTAGAATACTCTTGCCATTGATTGATGATAAAGGTGAGAATAGTATAGTATAGGTGATGGACCAGTCTACTCCATCATGCATTTATTATTTACATTATTATTACTTTGTAACAGGATCATACAAAAAAACGGTAGGAACGCGTCGCCGTAAGTTTGTTGCCGGTTCTTGGTCGGCTTGGTGGCGAGGAACTGGCGCTTAGATTCACCTAGATTTAAGACGTTTCAAGATGATCCCTGCGGATATTACTGAATAAATACAGCAGCAATATTTGGTCGGCAGCCCATCGGCATCGCCTCTGGTGTTGCAGGTGTCCATGGGCGACGGTGACCATTTTCCATCAGGTGGCCCGTCTGCTCGTCTGCCTGCTATGGCATAAAAAAAAAATGATTTTTGATTTTGACTTTGACTACTTAATCACAGTTTGCACACCAGGATAAGAAGTCTTGCAAAAAACTTGCAACTTGGTTAGGTTAGGTTGGCAACTTGGCACCAGATAAATACTGCATTATTTTATAAAATAGATCACACAGAATCACGGTAGAAATCAAACCGTACGATTTTTGACTTCTAGGCTTAATCGCAAGGAATTATTCGCTAGATTCACCCACGTGATATTAGAATTATTATGATGAGTATAAATGCTTTTAGACTTACTCTTACCTAGCGCTTTCTGATTCCTTTTGCAAACAACTAATGAAGGTTTAGTGTGACGCAAAACGAACATATAGATAAGTATGTACTTTTAGGTAGGAAACCAACTGTGGGTATACATGTATGTACAGTTGGTGGCCATGTACCGTGTCACTGCCGCGCCGGTCATGGTGGTCGGCGAACCGTGAAGAATGCAAGTTGAGGCTATGCAGTTATACTATAAAGCCACCGCATATGGCTTCAGCCGTTTTTTTTTATTCACTTAGACACAGCCTTCATTAAGAGCTCTACTACTACTAATAATAAAATAAAGTGTTTGATATAATTTCCGTTTTTATCCCGTTCCGTTTCCGTTATTTTTTCGGGATAAAAAGTAGCCTATATTAATCCAAGTTATAATCTATGTTTATTCCAAATTTAATCCAAATCGGTTTACTGGTTAGAGCGTGAAAGAGTAACAAACATCCATCCATACTTACATACTTTCGCGTTTATAATATGTAGGTATTAGTAGGATGTCCGTAAGTAGGCACGTTGTAAGTAGGTAGAAAAGTTAAATCGATACGTAACAGTCTGTACGCCAATCGATGACGCAAAACCAGAATAAATAAAAAAAAACACAATCAAGTTGTCATTGTCAATTCAAACTTGTTCAGCAAGTTTTTACTTCAAAGTTTTTGTATCAAATGTAGCTGAACAATTGCTCCAATGATTGAGTTAATTATTTATGCGTTATTGACCGAGCAAGCGAAACGTGCAAAGCAAGATAATCTCAGTTTTGAGATTGGACAAAAATGCTTTTGTCCGTCTGTCTGTCTGTTTTCGCCTACAGGTCGCATTTCTCAACCGATTCGACTGACGAACATTGGCACACAAAGATTTAATATCATCCCTTAAATTATTTCCTCGAGTGGGATTTGAACCCACGACCTTTCCCTTGATACGGGGATGCGATACCCAACTTTTCACTACCGAGGATTCAAAATGACTCGATGAAAATAAGATTTGGAATGTTACGGTACTTGAGCGACCGTGGTGGTGGATATTAAATCTTTGTGATTTCCACTATAAAAACAATCATTGGCGTACAAGTTCCTTGACTTGCTATTTTGCTCAAAATCTACATAGGTAAGCGAGGTCTGCTGTTCTCACAGAACCACCTGTATACAGGGTGTAATAAGACCACTTCTAAATACTCAAGGAACGTGTAAAGTTACCTACAACAAGCTCTCACAGACTTGGCTAACAGTCAAATAAATATAAGTAGAGAAGTATTTTTTAAAGTAATACTTCTAATGCGACTTCCAACGTTGTTAAACGTTTAACAAAGGTTGCGTTAAACGTTTAACACTACCATGGAGGGGTATGAAAGCACTGTTCTTTCTCTCTTTCTCTCATAGCCAGTTACGTTTCGTATATTAAAGAAGTTTTACTTCAGTCGTGTGCTCTAAAGCACGCTCGTTTTTTATTATGCATTGTTTATATTGATGCCGAATACACGGGAAAAACGGACCGAACGGAAAGTGTCGATTTATTCGTGTTTTTTTTTTAAATTAGAATAATGATCTGATTGCGCAGTTTCAGTTTTCAGAAGTAGCCCTCTGACACCCGATATAAGTACCTACATGTGTACTTTAGTAATTTCACGCATGTAAGCGCTTTGTATCACGTGAATTATGATTTATTTAGCATTGTCTGTCGCTGGCGGAGTTCAAGGCAAAGGTCGGGTTGCTGATGTTCGAAATTTGAATCCAGTCAAGCGCCAGTGGAATTGTCTATTTGAATTTCGAATAGTCTGGTATACCTACGTAATGTGTTATGACCAGTTACTTATGACAAAACTATCACACAATTTGACGATAAATAATATTGAATTCAAAGAAAAAAATAAAGAATTATTTGCCAAAAAACATTTGTAAACTAACAAGTTTTATGTGGATCAGTTGAGCTACCTTTAGATCGTTTGCAACTGTCTGTAGATAGCTCAAGTGTTTCATAATATGTATTTTGTATATATCAATTTACAAATACCTGTATTAACTGTGATTTATAAATAGATGTTTATTTTAATTAAAAAAAACTTGAGAGGTGTCAAGGGACACCCGAAATAGAAATGAAAATATCTGGCTTGCTTTCTATAAGAGAGAGAGAGACAGACAGAGAAACATGCGACGCCGCACAGCTTACAATAGCTTACTATAAGGGCTCTTGGACAACTCTTGTGGCGCCGCGTTGTGGCAGATTCAAGCAACACGCGGACGTCAGAGTGCCTACAGCTATGTACGGTTTACGTTATTTAATTCAATTAATAATGTTACGTTCAGTTAAAAAAGTACTCTAAAAACAATAGATGGGTGGTACGAGATTCTGTTGGGTTGTGGGGTGTAAAAATTGCAACCTCATACCGATAAACCAGCCTTGCAGGAACATTCTGTTCTTCGTACCGTACGATCTAGGTTCACCAGAAAACAACATGAATATACACATACTAATACCAGCACAAATAAATAGCGTAACAAACATGCAGAATGTTAACCATATTTAATTTTAATTCTCGCATGAACATTTTCAAAGAATCACGTGCAAATTATTTTTTATGTTTTATTATCTATAATATGTTACAGATGAAAACGATGAAATAAAAAATAACTAAATAAATAAAATTATTATCGGTTCAATATTTCATACTTTTTCCTAAGCATGAAATAGGTTTTCACCAATAAAAATATGTCACTAATTTAAAATTCCATACCCATTGTTAATAATGAAAGAAAATCTTAAAGTTGTTTAATATCAAAATAAAAAATGCAGTTCAATGAATCTTATTTCAATGAACAATACTTATTCCTTCATTATTTATGATTCTTTGATAAAGAAATACCTACATCCTCATTTTCCATTTCTTTGCATGTATGGTTCTTTTAATTATTATTCAACTAATAATTAATTGATTTAATATTTCGTATATTGATAACCTCCTGAACATGATGGCTTTGGAATAATTTAAGCCCTTTAATTGTTAATTCATTGATCATCACATTATTAGTAATACGATAATCCTGTAAATAAATACGTAGTTAACATTATAATTAATTTGAAAGAATATCTCATATTTCGTGTATTTACTTACCTTCCGACACAGATTTTCCGCTAAAGAACTTCGCATAAATATTTTGAAATCCACACTTAATGATGGTTTGGCTCATAATATCTTTTTAATTATTTCTTATCGCGTTAAATAAAATACTTATCTAAAACGTTCAGTAACTTATATGCGAATCATATGTCAACTGCTATGACAAGAACGTTCCAAATTGTCGCTGTTAACCGACAGATGGCGTTGCCGTAGTTTTGGCATGATATCCAAGAGCCCTATAGCAAAAAGTGTCGTGACAACTTTTCGTAAGAATTTTTTCCGTCTAGCCCCCTTTCACAACGCGCGATAAGGAACTTCGTTCCAAAAGAAACAATAAAACAAGTTTTAGACATTATAAAACATAGGTCACGTTCGTTAGAATTGTGCCCTATAATATACTACTTTGCGTCTATCAATCTGAGGCATACAGGGGCTCAATTCATTGTAGGAAGGTCAGTCGGGTAGGAAGGCATAAAGTTATAATTTTCCTTCATTTCCCTCAGAGCAGGAAGTAGGTACACATAGCGTGCTATAATACAAGATGCCCGCAGACACGCCACAAAGAACTTTCTATTTCAACAATCATTATACGCGACACTGCACACCAGTGCAGGGGTGCAAGTTCTATCCTGAGCTGGGACAAGTATTTGCATACTTGATCCCGTATTATGTTATTTGCGAAAAGTACCATGCTTATTTCTTCCGAAAAGCAGCTTTTCCCGTTCCCGTATTTTTTCGGGATAAAAAGTAGCCTATATGTTAATCCAAGTTATAACTTGGATTAACATATAGATTATAATCTATGTTTATTCTAAATTTCATCCAAATCGGTCCACTGGTTAGAGCGTGAAAGAGTAACAAACATCCATCCATCCATCCATCCATACTTACAAACTTTCACGGTTATAATATTAGTAGGATTATAACTAAATAAAATTAGATCACAATACTCAATGTTATACATCTAAAAACATATAAAATCCTTTGTCCGCCATTGCTAGATTTATCTGTTCCCCGTAACCACTAACTCAGCCTCCCCGTGATCTCTGAACCCAATAACAGTAGCTACCCCTACAATCATCCCCTTGATTAAATAGGACAGAGGTCAATCCCCTAATTTACCTCAACACGGATAACTTGGGTTTCATTTTCATTAAGCCACATGTCATTTATTACAGTAGTGTTGCCTCTCACCACACTGGTACCTGGGTATGAGACTTGAGCATTGAGGGTTTATCCCAGACTATAATAAGAGGATTTTTAGGTATCCGTTTCTGTGTATCTCAAAATGAAAAACCCTTTTAGGGTAACTTAGTTCCCCTTCATCATCATCATCAAGCAGCAGTGAGCAGTTCCATAAGTCATCACTGATTGTAGACTTTCACCTTGAGGCTTTGCGGTAACTGTGACGAGAAGATGTGCCGTAATCTCCCGAACGCTGCCCAACCGAGTTGGATTCGTCGGCTGAACTCTTTGCCTAATGTTTTAAAAAAATAACTTCTAAACTAGCGCATTAAAACATACGACATACATTAAACGTCTAACTGCTAACTTTTTTTTACCTATAGAAATAAATTACTCATAAAAAAATCCTCTGGAGTACAGTCAGCTGCATTAGAATTCAATAATAAATAAAATATATACAAAAATAAATAAAATTAAAGTCGGCTGTCATTGGTTTTGCAAAAAAAGATGGCGTTTTTCTTAAAAACCAAAGGGAAACAAATCAGGACGGTAAAATTTGTACGAAAAATCTCTGAAAAACTTCACAACCAAAGTAAAAGGTTACAGATATCTTCAAAATAACACCCACTCACAAAAAACTCAACATCGCAATTAAACATTGTCTCGCCGCCGGGATCGAACTCACACCTTGCCAAAAGTATCGTCAGAGATATCGGCAAGTACCAGGCGCGCAGCACCGAGCAGGAGGTAGGTACGCTTCCGGCGACGCGACCGGGAGAGCTGGCCCACTTCACCACTTGCCACTTTATACGCTATGCCTGTTAGAAAGCGGACGGCGGAATAGCTGTGCCTCAATTCATAAGCGGGAGCGGACACGATCTAAGCAAACGAGTATACCAATTATAAAAACCTTTGTTCAGCGGCGGCCTTACCCATTGCGAGGCTTCGGGCGGCGGCAAGTATTTGCGAGGCCCTTTGTCCATCGTGAAAAGTATGTGATCAAAAACAAAAGTTTTAAATAAAGAAAATGTAGTTAAAAAAACTACATTTTTAAAATTTTCTTGGGTTGTTGCGCAAGTTCCCTGCAAGAGCGAGGCCCCGGGCGATTGCCCTGTTTGCCACCCCCTAAGGCCGCCGTTGCCTTTGTCCTGACTGACTGACATATAGACAACGCACAGCCTAAACCACTGCTCGTAGAGACGACACATTTTCAGGGTATACTCGTCTAAGACGAATCGTCTTGATGCGTAGAGGTGTATTATGAAAGGAATTCACGAAAAACAACGCTTAAACAAGAACGGCGGATTGAATACTAGATGACTGATATACCTAATACAATACATTACATACATACTTTTATTATACATAGAAAACACCCAGAACACCCGGAGTAAATATTTGCCGATCGTACAATCATTTATCCCAAGGCGGGAATCGAACCCGCAAACCGCAAAACAGGCGGATTTTCGCCAGCCGCGCCACATCGGTCATCAAGACGCTAAAGCTTATCACATGGATTGAAAATGAGACCGCTTCTAAATGTCTAAACTAGAACCTACAACTCGGCGCTGAAGGTCACGCTATCGACGATGATTTCAAACTAAGTTTGTAACTTTCTGTAATTCTACTTCTGATTTATCTTTTACTAGCGGCGCGTCCCGACTTCGCACGGGATTTAGTAAGAACCCTTAACTTTTTGCAAATATAATATAGCCTTTGTGAAAGAATTTTTCAAATCGGTCCAGTAGTTTTGGAGCCTATTCAATGCAAAAAAACTAACACACAAACAACATCTTTCCTCTTTATAATATTAGTATAGCTATAGATTATAGAAAATGCGCCCGACTTAGTTATTTTCATGCAAAATTCAAACCCTGCTTAAACGTGTAGGGGTTGAATTTCGGGAATTCCTTTCTTAGTACACCTCTACGCACCAAGACAAATATACCCTGAAAATGTCAAGCAGAACAGTAGTTTGACTGACATTTATACAGCCTATATCAGCTCGTGAAGTGTTGCAACTTGCAGGGTATATTTGCCTTGGTGCGCAAGGGCGTACTAAGAAAGGAATTCCCGAAAAACAACCCCTAAATCAACACAACAGCAGGGGTTGATGTTTGCATAAAAATAGTTTCACGCGTTTTTCCTCTTTTATACTACTAATCTTACTATCTTACTTATATTATAAACGCGAAAGTTTGTATGTATGGATGGATGGATGGATGGATGGATATTACTCTTTCACGCTCTAACCAGTAGACCGATTTGGATGAAATTTGGAATAAATATAGATTGTAACTTAGGTTAACATATAGGCTACTTTTTATCCCGAAAAAATAATGGGAACGGGAAAAAAACTGACACGCAGGTGAAGCTGCGCGTGGCCGCTAGTAAAAAATAAATTTGCCATTACTCTATGGTACTTTACTTATCTTTGCTTCTTCGCTAAGGACCTTCGATAGATGGCGCTCTGATGAAACAAGCACACCCACTTCCGGCACAGAATAACACTTCCGGCGGAAACTACCTCTTCACTATCTCTACAGAAATACGAAAATACTTATTTTTAGTGACAGTGGGTATTTCCTGTGATAGGGGTAATGTCTGCATGCAACAAACGTGTTTTTTTGCCGTTTTTATTATAGATAATGGTATGGAACCCTTCGTGCGCGAGTCCGACTCGCATTTGGCCGGTTTTTTCTAACTTATTTAGTCCCCCTAGGCCTTCCGGGTATTAATAAAAAGTAAAAAATACTATAAATTATTCAGTCGCAAGTATATTAACTGATCGAAGACGAGCAAATACACTCGGTAATGCAATAACTTATAACAACGTTTGTTATTATAAAAATCTAAAAACGTAAAATTGTTTATAATTTCTGAATAGAATGCGCATGCGCTGTCAGTCGCGGGATCGATCGCACATATTAACACTATATATTTTTATTCACACGCATAAACAACCAAGCTGAGAGCAGTATAACACTTAGCTATGGATTAGCATACTTAGCTATGAATGATCCTAGGGGGAAGAACTATTGGTTCGCACCTGTGTGCAAACTAATAGTTCTACCCCCTACGATCATTTCTGGATTCCACGCTAAGTGTGGTCGGCTCAATAGGTTTTCTTCTTTCACTCACTTCAGAATCAAAATCAGAATATTCTTTATTTACAATAAAGATTACTGTTGAAAGTCTAAGATGAAATGGTTGGAATAGTATTATAATTATTATTGTACAAACTGAGTATATCTATTGAACACTTATATTACACGGGTATTTATCGCTTACTTATTACCTTTTAAAAAAGAGTATATCTAAATAATTATAGACTATTAGTGGTCACCTCTGTGTACTTCTTTTTATTTATTTCATCTTTTACACAATCTGGAAGGATTGTATTTTCGTTGGTCTAGCTCTACTTTTAATGCCAAAAATACTCATCGCGTTTTTGACTTTCTTTTCTTTGCATGGTATAAGCATGCCATATGCTTATACCAGGCTAACCTATTACACCTCAACTTATTTATTTTTGAACCATGTGCATCTTTGTTACTGTGAATATCCATGAGTACACAAAAATAAAACAGCAGATAAAATATGCTTACGCTTGCCGGATTCCCGCTCTACCTAATTTCTATTCTGTCCGTAGACGCACCTAATAGTTCATTTGAAAATAGAATAACTCACGTGTCGTGCGTCTCTGTCTTTTAAACCACAATCGGTTTAAGCAGACAGAGATAGGTATAGTGTTCTATTTGTGATTCCTAGACTTGTGTGATTTATGGAATTAAACACATGCTTTTAAGATTATATTTTGACATTTTGAATTAATGAAGTACCTATTTTGCTAATGTTAATTTATAATATCAATTATCAATGACGTACTTATAACCAAGCTAATAAAAAACGACGAAGGTTTACAGCATGTTTTGATGAATAAAGTAGGTCAATTGACTCGGTAACACCAACCAAAAAGTTTTAATCCTTCTTTGGACTTTTTATTGTTGCCAGCGAATTATAGCTTATTATTGTTTTGCCTGTAATTGCGTCGCGTGTCTAATAAGCCTATAGTAAAAATACGAAATAGATGTGGGTACCTAATTTATAACAAAAACTGTGTCAAAACGATATTTTAGCATCTTTGTCTTTATCTTTAAGTTTGGTGCCAGCTTAGGAGTCCTATTTCCATCTACAAAAAGCTCTTACAATATGCACTGCATTCGATGGCTGGCCGCGTCTATTGTAGGCATTGTTGCGGCACTCTGAGAGAGTGCCTACGGGTTAGTCTTTGACAAATCGATGGCTTTTACGTACTTCAGACTTTATGACTAGCACAAAACTCTTGAAGACTTAGAGTTCTGGATATCAATAGTTCCACTATATCCGTTTGCTTATTCGTCCGGGAGTAAGCACCGTTTTCATCGTCGATATTTAAAATAACGCCATCTAGCTCAAAGTAAGCAAAGCTTGAACTATGGAAACCAGATAATTGATAGAATACTTTTTTGTAAATACGTAGAAAGAATATAAAATAACATCCAGACACAGAACAAATATCTGTATTCAATACACAAATGTTTGGGGAACCCACCGAGAACAAACATTTGTGTAAGCCATAAGTTTGTTGTTTGCTTGGCTTGGTCGCGAGGAACTGGCGCTTAGAAATTAATCAGAAATGAGGAAATCTGTAGAAGAACCAAGGTCACCGACAGCTCTCAGAATCAGCAAGTCAAAATGGCAATGGACATGCCATATAGCTCGTAGATAGAACCGATAACCGCTGGACAATACAGGTTCTCAAATAGCGACCACGAGCCGCACGCACGACGAAGCGTAGGACGTCCGCCTATCCGATTGACTGACAATGTTAGGATCGCGGATCGCGGGAAGAGGCCTATGTCCCATGGACTTATACAGACTGTTGATAAACTGTGACATCTAACTTGGCTACAGGACTCGAAGCCACGACCTCAAGCATGAAGGCGGGGTGACTCCCACTTCACCACCGGCGTTCGTAATAAAGTAGCGAGATGAATGTACATTCCGGACGCGTAGAAAGAGCGCATTACGCGTAGGTACTTATTACGATAATGTTGGCTCGAGTTCCACTAATCTATAAACTATATCCGTCCGTGTGTCCGTCCTCAACGTGAGTTACGGCAACATGGCGGCCAGGGCTGAACTGATAAATAATATTAACTGACAATTCATTCAATGATTACTTAATTTATTGTAAACTACTAACTTATTGTAATTTA
The DNA here is from genome assembly GCA_947095575.1 of Electrophaes corylata. Taxonomy (NCBI): domain Eukaryota; kingdom Metazoa; phylum Arthropoda; class Insecta; order Lepidoptera; family Geometridae; genus Electrophaes; species Electrophaes corylata. Next base: position 171,513 of record OX352727.1, read on the forward strand.
TACTAAATTAATTTTACTGTATTTATCATTTTTTTTATAATTCCGTTGACATTCTAGATAGCATAAATTAAATAAATCTAAATTGTTAATAATTTAAATAATCTTGTTAATTAAAATTTTGCACTAAATACAATACTGTGACATCTGTACCTATACATGTAATTTTGCAGATAAATACACTTTGACTTTGACTTGCTGCCACGAACCTGTTCTATAACGCATCTCTTTCTAACTCCACCCGAGTTAAGGGTCCCCCGTCATCATCAGTTAGAATAAGTTCTCTGCTGGACATAATCTCCTGGACATCCTTCTCCGATCTGGGAGATTACTCCCGATATTGTTTGGCTAGCCTCAAAGCTCAATTAGTAGCAATTATTTTAAGTTCTAATGTATAATCTCAGCGGTATTTTAACCATTATTACTTGAGGTTTTAGCACAAGACAAGTTGAAATTATTTGAACAAAACGATTTCCTAGGTTTTGAAGAGAAACACTAATAATAGCAGATTACTATTTTTTCTGTCGACTTAAAAAAAAACTATGCTCATCCATTTGACACTGACAGACAGACAGACGCCATTTTGAATAAAAGAAAAAAGATATATAGGTACTAGATAGACACAACACTACAGTATTAGAAAGTTTTCTACTTTTTACAATCATTTTGACCACGTCTCGTATTTTTTTTATACAACTTGCTGATAGAACAAGCAGATGACCCACCTCATGTTAAGTGGTTACCATCACCTATAACAAAGCATTGCCTCATAGGTCACTCACGCTCGTTAGGAACGTCACCGACGACGATGCACTACTCTGCGTCCATCAACCTGAGGCATACAGGTGTACACCGGAACACGCTGCGCTGCTTGGCGGCAGGAATAGGCATGGTGCTAGTACGCACCCGGACGAGCCCTTCACTAAGAGCTCTACTACTATTATTCTACTCTACTAAAAAAATGTACCGTTTACTAGTTAGTGGCAGCCCTGACAGGATTCGTAGATAAAGTTTGATTTACTCCACATCCATTAATTGCAAGACATACTGACGTACATACTATTAGTAGATTATGTATATCTTAAATCTAGCATTTGACTGACAAACTTTTGTCATAGTTTGACGACCGATGTGGCGCGGCGGGCGAATATCCGCCTGCAACGCTGGAGGTTGCGGGTTCGATGCCCGCCTTGGGATAAATGTTTGTACGATCTGCAAATATTTATTCCGGGTGTTCTGGGTATTTTCTATGTATAATAAAAAATATGTATGTATGTAATGTATTGTATTAAGTATATCAGTCATCTAGTACCCATAACACAAGCTCTGCTTAGCTTGCACCTAGATGATGTGTAAAAATGTCGATAAATATTTATTTTCCTATATATTTTTTATAACTTTAGTTAAGTTAAGTCTTTTAAAAATCTGTAAATAGATACAAAATATTTAATTTAGCTATTGAATAATAGTTAAAAATCGTCCAGCAGTGGCCTTCTACAGACTGTTGATAATGATGATGTTTATGAATTTAAATTAATAATTATAATTGTCTTGCGAGTAGATATTTATGATATTAATTTATTTAATAGTTTAAATGCTGCCAAATGTATAAAGTAGCCCAGCCCCTAATTTACAAACATTACGTCTGATATTGACGTCAGAGAGAAAATTAATAATGTCTACGCCGAGCTTATTCTATTTATATATAATATTGTGGTAAATAATAATGTTAATTATTAATACACTTATATCGTCGAAACTTCACACAAAGCCCTAAAAATATATGAAATAAAGATAGTTTAGGCACTACGTTAAAACGCAAAACTCCTTTCTACTAAATGTCTAATTTCTAATTTCTACTGAATCTTAACATTATATGAGAAAGTACATTATAGTACATACCTTTAAAAGCTGCCTTTCGACCTAAGCTGTATAAAAAAAACGAGTGTGCTTTAGAGCACACGACTGAAGTAAAACTTCTTTAATATACGAAACGTAACTGGCTATGAGAGAAAGAGAGAAAGAACAGTGCTTTCATACCCCCTCCATGGTAGTGTTAAATGTTTAACGCAACCTTGTTGGAAGTCGCATTAGAAGTATTACTTCAAAAAATGTACGGCAATGAATAGAAGAAATAATAAAATCTTACGTCAGGCCCGACTTTTGGACTAAACTTCAAACATTATTTAGATGTCCGTGAGTTTCGTCTCTCTGCTAAATCTCGTTCTTCTAAAAATCTGTCAAATAATGTGCCATCTCTTACTAATAGGTAAAGAAACAGTACAGGACTTATTATATAATTAAATAGCGTTTATAAGTATGGCGGCCTTTAACTCTCGAATACGAAACGTTCTTAGTTAAAGTCACGATATTTTGACAGTTTACAATGAAAATCTGTCAAAAATTCGTCACTTGAAACGTGATTAAATCTGAGACACGTTTGAGTACGTAAAATAAAAGAAGATTAAATTTGAGATGCGTTTATTTTGAGTAATCGGTGTTTAGTTTTAAAAATCATTTATTCAGTAATATCCGCAGGGATCATCTTGAAACGTATTAAATCTAGGTGAATCTAAGCGCCAGTTCCTCGCGACCAAGCCGACCAAGAACACCCAACAAACTTACGGCTTGGTTCCTACCGTTTTTTTGTATGATCCTGTCACAAAGTAATAATAATGTAAATAATGAAACTCCAGTGTGGTGCCAATCTAACTTAATAAGGTGATTGCAAGACAGAAAACATGTTAAGGCAATCATACCAAGATCTTATACTGAATACTGACCAGCATGCAGTATGTGTATGTATGTAGGTATATGTACGTTGCGGGAACCATCTGCGGCTGAATTTGACAAATGGCCGGCTCCCTAACGATGTGGTCCTCCTGTAGCTACCTACGGGCATGTTATGATCCTCCCGTGACGTCTCCACGTATTTCAACCTTTATTATATATTCATTACCTATTAATAAATTTTATAAATTAAAAAGATTTTTTCCAGTGTTTAATAAACTATTTTATAAAAAAAGAAATAGCATTACTACTTTAATCACCAAGCACGGTAGATATCCTCCACGGTCTCTTAGTAGCAAGTACCTAATCGAGATTCTTCAACGATATCTAGGGGGTGTAGTCAGAGGTATGTCCAGATATTACATTTGGTAGTAATCCACTTTTTGCAGTAAGTAGTTGGTTTTCCATACGTGACAGGTTGCAAGTCCATCGCCGCTATTAGATACTAACTGGTTTCCTCACGATGTTTTCCTTCAGTGTTAGAGAGCACAAACATTACATACTTAATTATAGGTACTTTTTGGAAAAATCCATTTGTCTGTTTATTATAGCTTTGATGTGAGATGGTTTTAAATCATCCTACTAATATTATAAACGCAAAAGTTTGTAAGTATGGATGGATGGATGGATGGATGTTTGTTACTCTTTCACGCTCTAACCAGTAGACCAATTTGGATGAAATTTAGAATAAATATAGATTATAACCTGGATTAAGATATAGGCTACTTTTTATCCTGAAAAAATAACGGGAACGGGAAAAAACTGTTACGCGGGCGAAGCTGCGAGCGGCTGCTAGTTACTAATAAGTAGTTTTTTGAAAGCAAATTCCATTTGTTTTGACGACCGATGTGGCGCGGCGGGCGAATGTCCGCCTGCGACGCAGAGGTTGCGGGTTCGATTCCCGCTCTGGGATAAATGTTTGTACGATCTTCAAATATTTATTCCGGGTGTTCTGGCCCAGAACACCCGGAATAAATATTATACATAGAAAATACCCAGAACTTCTGGGTATTTTCTATGTATAATAAAAAATATCTATGTAAGTAATATAGTATTGCATTAAGTATATCAGTCATCTAGTACCCATAACACAAGCTCTGCTTAGCTTGGGGCTAGAGGATGCTGTGTGGATTGTCCAACATTATTATTATTATTAATAACTTTTTTGGAAAACCAACAGTAGCACTAACCAGGGGCACTATCACCATGTTATACTCCAACTTAATTTAATAATTAATCTTAGACAAGTTTAGGGGCAGTTATTATGATATTAACCTCCGTATTCTAAGCCAAGAATACTTTTCAGTTGAGGATATTAGGAAAGCAAGGTTAGTAGTTGTATAAATTTGAATGGTGCAAACATAACTAACTAAACTAGCTACGTTTGCACCATTAATGGGGCAAATCAATGGTGCAAACGTAACTGCGGGATTATAAATCAGGCTCATCCAATCGGGCTGTACACGAGATATCTTCGTCTTCTTGTCCGTCATTCGACAGACAATTTTGCCAGTGTGGAGTGTTTTTAATAAATAGTTTTTAGTCAAGTCAGCCAAATTGTATCAAGTCGCGCTGTCATTGGTATTGAATAAAAATATAGCGCTTTTATTGGAATCCTAGAGAAACATTTTTATTCGGATTACGAATCATTAGGAAAGCCTCAGGACTTTTATATCTGTGTCCGCAAAAGCCCTTCTTGAGTCTGACTCACTTTCTCATAATCTTTTTTTCTATTTTACTGTTAATGATTTTGAAAATAATACTCAATTAATATTTTGGATAGAAACGGGATATTTACCATGATCAAAACCATGATAGTTTAAAAAGTTAATACTCAATTAGTCATTTTTGTCGTTTCCATTCGAAAATTAACTAAAGAAATAATAAATATTTGTGGACAGATGTAGACAAAATCATCTAGCCCCAAACTAAGCATAGATTGTACTATGGGAACCAATAAACAGCGTCTAATGTATTGTAAAATAAAGTATATTATTTGCCTGAAGTATTGTAGGTTCTTAAGTCTAGTAAAGTTTCACACACGTCGTTGACCTAAGTCATCTCGTAAGTTGAGTGAGTGCCTAGGATACGGGGGTAAGTATAATTTAGTAGCGAGGCGAGCCTGTAAGGAGTTATTTAGTAGTAAACTGGAAGCTGGCTCGTCGCCAGGGCCGCTGCTGTGCTGCTGTGCTGCTGTGGCGACACAGGACACACACGGGTAACTGGGTAAAACCATGAACTATAGACCGAGCGAACGAAGCCTCCCAGTTTCAAAATTTACCAAAGATTACCTACTTTTAATCCACCTGTCTGTCTGTTCTCGCATTTTTCAACTGATTTTGACGAAAATTGGCACCAAGTTCCTTGATTGACCGAGCGAGCAAAGCGTTTCAGTTTCAAGATAAACCGAAAATGCTTTTGTCCGGCAGACAGTCTGTCTGTTATCGCCTACAGGTCGCATTTTTTCATTGATTTTGAAGAAATTTTGTAGTCGATCGCTGTTTTTGATTGGAGGGAAAACCCCTAAGTTTTTGTAGCGTTATTTATCGACGGATTTCAATCAAATTCGAAACGCACACAGACTTCATTCTAGACGAGATTTTGCGAAAAATTGGTATTCTAAAAGGGGAGAATGGAGGGGGGTAAGGTGGCGTTAGATATGGACGGATTTGAAATTAAAATTTTGTACTACGTCATGGTGAAAGTATTGGTTATTACATAAACCATATGAATACATATGCTCATCTTATGAAACCTTTACATTAAAATTAGAATCTGAACCTACAGCTACGAAATTTTTTGCGAAATAAATGTCTATTATTGTTATTATGAAGTATAGTTTTATTCTACTAAGTTTCTTCAAAATAGATAATGGGAAAAACTGAAGCACACGGGCCTAAGCCAAGTGTAACACAGAAGTGGGTCTGGTTTCATTAGGAAGTTCTGTTTGTAAGATCTTTCTCATATTATTATTATTATCTAGTTGTAGTACAGCTGTCTTACGTAGACTGTGGCTAAAACAGTTAATTGTCGCGCCAAATTAAGAATCCAATTTAGAGGTAGGCAGTTGTTTTTAAGGTTTAGTGCTAAAACAAAGAGTTTTCTGTGTAACAGGACATTCAACATTTTATAGAAATTTGAATTTATCCTTCTACTGGACAGACGTAGCTTCTACACATGGGACTTTTCAACTAAAACGCGAAAAATACTTTATTTAAAGCTTTCAGTAAAGTCTATCTAAGCAGGTTGGTTGGTAGATACTAGAAAAAGGCACTGATGAAACAAGCATTTATTCAGTAAGTAGCGGTCGCTCGCAGCTTCGCCCGCATAGCAGTTTTTTCCCGTTCCCGTAATTTTTTCGGGATAAAAAGTAGCCTATATGTTAATCCAGATTACAATCAATATTTATTCCAAATTTCATCCAAATCGGTCTACTGGTTAGAGCGTGAAAGAGTAACAAACATCCATCCATCCATACTTACAAACTTTCGCGTTTATTAATATTAGTAGAATATCCGGTGCTAGGTAATCTAAGCGCCAGTTCCTCGCGACCAAACCCACCAGATAAGCATTACCTCACAGGTCACGTTTGTAAAGAACGTGCCCTACAATGCACTCAGGTTGAGGGTTGAGGAGGTTACCTGAGGCATACAGGTGTTGCCTCATGTGCCTGTAACTACACCGGCACCCACACCTTTCACACCGGAACACAGCAAGCTGTTTGCTGGTGGATATAGGCATGGTGGTAGTACTGCCCCGGACGAGCCCTTCACTAAGAGCTCTACTATTAAACTAAATACAAGAACATACGAGAAACGCCTTAAATTCCTAGGTACCTAACTTGAATTTAAGGCACACGCGGCGCAAACTCGTAACTATTTCAATATAATGTGTTCAGTGCAGTGAGCCCTCATGCATTCTGGAATATAATTTATTGGAGAAAATAATGAAGTTTGTTTTATAAGCTAGCTTTATTCTTATAGCTATTATGTTTGTTTGTACATAGTTGATTAGCCTAGCTCACAGGAGCTCTATGCTGTGGGTTGTGCGTTCGATCCCCACCGAGAACATTTGTGTGATGAACATAGATAATAATAATAATATTGCTGGACAATCCACACAGCATCATCTAGCCCCAAGCTAAGCAGAGCTTGTGTTATGGGTACTATTTGACTGATATACTTAATACAATACATTACATACATACATATTTTTTATTATACATAGAAAATATCCAGAACGCCCGGAATAAATATTTGCAGATCGTACAAACATTTATCCCAAGTTTGTGTTTGTTCTGTTCTGACTGGGTGTTATATTGTAATAAGTAAGTAATACTATCCGGCTGAGTGCGAGTCAAAAAAATCACGTTTTTTAGTATTTGTTGTTATAGCGGCAACATACATACATCTGTGAAAATTTCAGCTCTAACTATCATCACGGTTCATGAGATACAGCTGGAGACAGACGGACAGACAGACAGCAAAGTCTTAGTAATAGGGTCCCGTTTTACCCTTTGGGTATGGAACTATTAAAAAAGTATTCTATTAGTCATCTGGTTTCCATAGTACAAGCTTAGCTCCATCTTGTCTCACCTATGAGGCTTTACACCTGTATGCCTCAGGTTGACGGACGCAGAGCAGTGTATTATAGGACATGTTCCTAACTAACGTGACCTACGAGGCAATGCTTTGTTATAGGCTATGGTAACCACTTAACATGAGGTGAGCTATATGCTTGTTCCATCAGCAAATTGTATAAAAAAAAAACCTTAGATTCTTTACGCGAATTAGGCCTCTGAAAGCAATTTGTGTCAGGCAACCGAGACGCCGTCGCATTTGTGCCATGCGGCCTTAAGTAGGCCTACTGGCATTCCCCAGGGCATTATAACTACGAGCTATAAAATTATTTTCACCATTCAGCTTCAAATCAGGCTTGATAATTGAAATCTTATCGATTTTAATTAATATTCAATCGTCGGGAAAATTAATTTTCAAAATACCTACCGCATACTTTTTTATCAATATAACCTATTTATTAATATTAGGAGGTTCTTGTATTATATTGGCGACCGATGTGGCGCGCAACGCAGGAGGTTGCGGGTTTGATTCCCGCCTTGGGATAAATTTTTGTACGATCTGCAAATATTTATTCCGGGAGTTCTGGGTATTTTCTATGTATAATAAAAAAGTCCCTGAACGATCCCTTCTCCTAGAGCTCTGCTACTAAAACTACTAATAAAACAGTAGCTTACGGTGATAAACAGCTTGGCTATTTGGACATGCCACTGACTACCTCTAAACCTATAAATATCTTAAAAAGTACCTACAGTATAAAAAAATCGAGTGTGCTTTAGATTTAGAGCACACGACTGAAGTAAAACTTCTTTAATATACGAAACTGGCTATGAGAGAAAGAGTGAAAGAACAGTGCTTTCATACCTCCTCCATGGTAGCGTTAAACGTTTAACGCAACCTTGTTGGAAGTAGCATTAGAAGTATTACTTGAAGGTTTGAAGGGTGTAGGTGCCGGTGTAATTACAGGCACATGAGGCAACACCTGTATGCCTCAGGTTGATGGACGCAGAGCAGTGTATTGTAGGGCACGTTCATAACTGACGTGACCTACAAGGCAATGTTTTTTTACAGGCGATGGTAACCACTTAACATCAGGTGGGCCATGCTTGTTCCATCAGCAAATTGTATAAAAAAAAAAACTTCAATAAACTACCTAGATAGTCGTGATTCGTGATATTTATTTCTTTGAAGCAATGAAACGTCAATAATTAAAAGTTGTAGTATGTCGAAGGGTAAGTTTCCTACCCTGATAAATCAGGGGGAGGTTCTTAATCAAGTGGCAACAATAATGAAAAAGTGGGTCTTCCGACGGTAGGTACCCCATACAGGCCTAACTAAGTCTCGTTTATAATTAATAGTATTATTTATCAAAAATAGAAAAACATCGTGAGGAAGCTAGTTAGTATTTTAGCAGCGGCGATGGGTTTGCAACCTGTCACGTATAGAATACTTACTTCTAGGCTTGGTCGCGAGGAACTGGCGCTTAGACTCACCTAGATTTAAGACGTTTCAAGATGATCCCTGCGGATATTACTGAGTTAATGCTTTTAGACTTTGACTTATAACCTTGAGGTGGTGCTAAGTCAAAGTCAAAAGTCAAAGTCAAAAGTATATATAAATATGTCACTCTGCAATAATAATTTAAATTGAATAGCCCCATATAAATCACAGCTAACCATAATTCCCGCCATTGTCCTGAAATTCCACCGATGCTCCTAACGGGACCATTCAGGAGACAAAAGGAGTTATTAATTAGTGAAGCGTGATCTACAGCCGAGGGGGTCTACCGACACCTTATTTCATTATTGACATGGCAAAACCACCCCACGACTTATTTTACACGACAAACACACCTGCTAGTATTTTTGGTATCTTTTAGGATCTATCTTTTGGCCTTTTCTTGTGTCGTTTAGTCAAAGTCAAAGTAAAAAGGTTTATTTTGATAAATACATACTTAAAATACAATATAACACCCAGACACGAAACAAACGTCTATGTTAAACACAAATGTTTGTTCTCGGTGGGAATCGAACCCACAACCTACAGTAGAAGGGGCTACTACTGAGCTAACGTCATTTAAATTTATTGCGTAAACAAATTCGATATAATACAAACTAGTGGCCGGCCGTACGCCCGTGACAGAATTTATATAGAGGTCTAGTTATTTACTAAAATGAAATTACCCAAAAGTGCACTAATTTTAGTGCCAGAATAAAATATTGCTATCTCTAGAAGGTACTTTTGAAAATACCGCTCCATAACCTAAATCTGTTACAAGAACTTGTTATTGGTCTATATGGATGGATAGACCAACATCTTACTATTCATCTGTCAGGATGTATGAAATAATTAACTATGGGAACACTAGACCTATTTCACTATGACTTGTGGGTAGATTATACTTTAAAGGACCTGCCTATATTTAGGTTATGCAAATACTTTGTGAATAAAGATATCAGAAGCTTTTGGTACTTAGTAATTTATTAGTTACCCACTAACACATTAACACAATAAAATAAGCAGCAGTTCAAACACAATAAGTCAGTACTAGGTATAGATAAGCAACCAGAAATAACATCATACCTTGTCTCTCGTTAGCACATTGTTTACTCGATCTCGAAGATAATTATACTGAACTTCACTTGTACAAAACACTATTACAATATTACTGTATAAGTCTATCCTTCTACTTCACAATTACTTTTTGATGACTCTTCAATGACTAACTATGTGATAACTCTTTAAGACTATCCAGTTCAAGACTGTTCTGTAGACTGTTGTAGACTGTCTTTCAATATGTTTTACATTTCAATTTATACCCTCTGAGGGTCGTAAAATCTTGGACCAATCACAGACAAGGAAATATTAAACCAAAATATCTTGACTTAATAGCAATAACCACAGTATTTGCTGTTGTTAAACTCTTTTGAAACCATATAGATGGCTTATGAAAGTATTTAGAACCACTAAATCCTATTATTTAAGGCAATATTTCCCAATTCTGTTTTGGACCAATCACAAGTGTTCAAAGATTATCGTATTAAATAGACAGTTATAACATAATACATTTTAACAGAACCTTTTTAAAAGTTACTTTATGAATTATACTATTTTCGTATCAATTAATAATATTCTCAGAATAAAGTCAGACATAAATAATACTTCAAACACTACAATAACAAACAAGGCAAGGTAGTCATTTTTATACTCAAATATCTTATTTCGCATAATGAACCTTAATGTTATTTGCATGAGCCATTATAAACTATACCGTTGTTTATAATTTACACTGTTACCACAAATATATATTATTTACTTATTTCGATGTTTATAGTTCTTTCATTCTAAAACATGCTCTTGGGTTGCCATGATAATATACTTTTGACATTGATATTCTCAACTATAATCCGTCACATTCTAAAACATGCTCTTGGGTTGCCATGATAATATACTTGCGACATTGACATTCTAACTATAATCTGTCACGGCCAGACTGACAGGTACTGCGTCCCGAAGTACATAGGAAATTCTATTTATACAAGAGCCCTTAATATAATAACATTAGTACATTATATTATCTAAAAAGATCACCGTATAATCTGAAGACTTTAAAGTAAGTTTACACTTGTTCCAACCCTATCCGGCCCATCTCGAGTAAAAGAACAAGCAAGAAACCTCGGTGGGGTAATTTCTTTTCGCGACTACCTAAGCGATCTCTTTTACAATTATATTTTTATAAATAAATTAATAAACAGGTACTTCATTAAAAATACAATTCGCTCGGGCATACTGACCCAAAATAAAAATAGAACCAAAAGAGTAGTTAAAGTGGCAAAGTTTTAAAAGTAAAAAAAATTGTGTAAATATTTTGCTCGCAAAGTACCCATTTACTGGTTTTTAAAACTAACTGGCTCAGTATCAGATAATTTACAGTGTTCAATTCTAATCCATATTCTTATCCGCTTCCCTATCCATGTTTCTAACCACATTCCTATCCACATCAATATCCGCGTCCTTATCCGCATAACTAACCGTTCAATTTTAATCCATATTCTTATCCAAGTTACTATCTGCATTCCTATCCACGTTCCTAACCGCATCCCTATCCGCATCCCTATCCGCGTCCCTATCCGCGTCCCTATCCGCGTCCCTATCCGCATCCCTACCCGCATCCCTATCCGCATCATCCCTATCCGCGTCCCTATCCGCGTCCCTATCCATATTCATCTCTATATCCCTATCCTCAGCCCTATCCACGTCCTTATCCACAACGAAAGGATATTCATGCCATTTTTAAATCAATTACAAAATCATAAGAACTATGAATATTCTTGTATACTAAAATATTTTTAAAGCATGGTGCGAACCCGACTCAACATCGTCATCATGTTTCCAACATTACATCATATTAGTACATAATACCTATGAATCCCAAAATACATTACAGTATCAATGCCAGGATCACTTGCTACTGATGCGCAATGCCACGTCGTCACCGTGTTGTCGTTCCGACGGTTTTTTGACGAGGAGGGTAGGTGGAGACATCAATGTAGATTCTTATCCATGACAGGTACCATATGAAAACCAGAAAACAAATTGCATTAGAATAATGTACATACACAAGTATAACTTTCCTCTAAAATCACCACATCCGGCTGGTAAATAAGTCAAAAATCAGAAAGCTTCGAGAAACAAAGATAAACAATAAAACAGTTGGAATTTAACCAGTCACTCTAACAAGATCACTTTTATCAAGTAAACTTTTTTTTTTTTTATCGACAGTAGTAATTAAAAAGCTATAAATGATGCAGCAACTTCATCTATTTCTGTTCTTTACAAAGGGTTTGGTTTCAAATTAAATTGTCAGTACAAATGTGTACTAATACTTAACTTTTGTTTTTGAAGGTAGTTTCAGATTTGGTAATCTGGCCAGCAATGATTATGGAATCTTCTTGTAGCATAGGTACTTGTAGAAGCGGCAATGGATACATCATGGATGGATTGCTTGTAAAAACGCGACGACAACGACGCCTCAACAATTTTGGTTCCAACATGAAAACAGTAAAAATGCATTAGAAAACACTTATGTAGACATGAATTGTATCCCACTTCTGATGACAGAATTTTTATAAAGGGGTCTAGTTATTTACTAAAATGAAATTACCCAAAAGTGCACTAATTTTAGTGCCAGAATAAAATATTGCTATCTCTAGAAGGTACTTTTGAAAATACCGCTCCATAACCTAAATCTGTTACAAGAACTTGTTATTGGTCTATATGGATGGATAGACCAACATCTTACTATTCATCTGTCAGGATGTATGAAATAATTAACTATGGGAACACTAGACCTATTTCACTATGACTTGTGGGTAGATTATACTTTAAAGGACCTGCCTATATTTAGGTTATGCAAATACTTTGTGAATAAAGATATCAGAAGCTTTTGGTACTTAGTAATTTATTAGTTACCCACTAACACATTAACACAATAAAATAAGCAGCAGTTCAAACACAATAAGTCAGTACTAGGTATAGATAAGCAACCAGAAATAACATCATACCTTGTCTCTCGTTAGCACATTGTTTACTCGATCTCGAAGATAATTATACTGAACTTCACTTGTACAAAACACTATTACAATATTACTGTATAAGTCTATCCTTCTACTTCACAATTACTGTTTGATGACTCTTCAATGACTAACTATGTGATAACTCTTTAAGACTATCCAGTTCAAGACTGTTCTGTAGACTGTTGTAGACTGTCTTTCAATATGTTTTACATTTCAATTTATACCCTCTGAGGGTCGTAAAATCTTGGACCAATCACAGACAAGGAAATATTAAACCAAAATATCTTGACTTAATAGCAATAACCACAGTATTTGCTGTTGTTAAACTCTTTTGAAACCATATAGATGGCTTATGAAAGTATTTAGAACCACTAAATCCTATTATTTAAGGCAATATTTCCCAATTCTGTTTTGGACCAATCACAAGTGTTCAAAGATTATCGTATTAAATAGACAGTTATAACATAATACATTTTAACAGAACCTTTTTAAAAGTTACTTTATGAATTATACTATTTTCGTATCAATTAATAATATTCTCAGAATAAAGTCAGACATAAATAATACTTCAAACACTACAATAACAAACAAGGCAAGGTAGTCATTTTTATACTCAAATATCTTATTTCGCATAATGAACCTTAATGTTATTTGCATGAGCCATTATAAACTATACCGTTGTTTATAATTTACACTGTTACCACAAATATATATTATTTACTTATTTCGATGTTTATAGTTCTTTCATTCTAAAACATGCTCTTGGGTTGCCATGATAATATACTTTTGACATTGATATTCTCAACTATAATCCGTCACATTCTAAAACATGCTCTTGGGTTGCCATGATAATATACTTGCGACATTGACATTCTAACTATAATCTGTCACCCGCGTGGCAGTTTTTTCCCGTTCCTGTTATTTTTACGGGATAAAAAGCCGCCTATTTGTTAATCCCGGTTACAATCTATATTTATTTCAAATTTTCATCCAAATCGGTCTACTAGTTAGCGTGAAAGAGTAACATCCATCCATCCATACTTACAAACTTTCGCGTTTATAATATTAGTAGGATACTTACAAATCTATCATTCGATCAGTCATTTGGTTCCCATAGTATAAGCTATAAGTTTGGGGTTAGATGTTTATAATCATTATTGTAATACTAGAAGCCCAGTGCTGTCAAACGGTGAGGGAAAACATCATGAGGAAACCAGTTAGTATTCTAACAACGGCGATGGGCTTGCAACCTGTCATATGTAGATTACTAACTACTGCAAAATATGGGTGTGTTCCAAATGTAATATTGGACGTACCTCTGACTATCCCTTAGACATTCTAGAAAAATCTCGAGTATTTGGCACTAATAAATTTGAGGAGATATGTACTGTTTTTTTATTTTTATAATGTTTTTTTCCACCTTGTAGTGCCTTGTCACGATTAGAGTTATGTCACCCTGTACCCATAAACCATTTATAACCACGGCCCGCTCGGAACAGGGTAGGCAGACAAAAGCATACGCTAATTGTTGTAGACAGATATTCCCATTGAAATAAGGTTAGTCAGGAATGCAGTTAAATCATATTAATTGCTGTTGGGAAATTTGAAATTAATTTATCGATGTTTAGGGAAACTGGAAATTGGGCTGAGTTATGAGAGCCAAATTATTTTACAAAGTATTTTATGTTTAAAGTAATAAATAAATAAAAAACCGGCCAAGTGCGAGTCGGACTGGCATACGAAGGGTTCCGTACCATTATCTATAATAAAAACGCAAAAAAACACGTTGCATTTATTTTATTCTGTTTTTTAGTATTTGTTGTTATAGCGGCAACAGAAATACATCATCTGTGAAAATTTCAATTCTCTAACTATCACGGTTCATGAGATACAGCCTGGTGACAGACAGACAGACAATGGAGACTAGTAATAGGACATAATTAAGCCTCCATAATTATCCAGGAAAAACTATTTTAAACTGACGACCGATTTGGCGCGGCGGGCCAATGTCCGCTTGCGATGCAAGAGGTTGCGGGTTCGATTCCCGCCTTGGGATAAAGGTTTGTACGATCTGCAAATATTTATTCCGGGTGTGCTGGGTGTTTTCTATGTATAATAAAAAATATCTATATATGTTATGTATTGTATTAAGTATATCAATCATCTGGTACCCATAACACAAGCTCTGCTTAGCTTGGGGCTAGATGATGCTGTGTGGACTGTCCAGTATTAAAAAAAAAAAAAAAAACCTTCTACATCCAAAAACTTCGCGCCATCTTTCTTCTAACTTATAAAATACATCCAAACCTCGCGGTGACACGATTGGAGCCATGCCACTGTCTGATTGTAGCTATAAGTATCGTAAAAAGAAATAAACAACCTGACAAGCGCGAGTCGAATACGCGCACTAAGGGTTCCGTACAACACATTGAGCCGAATCAAAAAACTCCGATAATTATGTATTGTTTTTACTAAATACCTACTAAAAAAAATTATAATATTATCTATAAATATTAAAATGAATTAACATTTCGTAGTCTCACAAAAACTCGATAGCACTGAATGGAATTGCCTAATTTTGGCTTTGAAATGTTTGTAGAAGTCCAAGGAAGGTTTAAAAGGTGAGAAAATCTTAAGTTCAGGCAACGTAATGATGATGATGATGGCAGACACAGAGTTACTTCCAACTTGTTGCTTCCAACGAAGCCCAAAACTTGTTAACTCTGTTAAAATAACAAAAAGAAAGTATACAAATTAAAAAATATAAATTAAAAAAACTGTATAATCGATAAAAAACTAGAAACCTTGGTTTGTCAACCTCCTATTGTAGTGCCCTAAAGGGGCACACATGTGATTCTAGCACTATACCTAAGTGAATTTTGTACATCCTAACCCACCATGTGATGACAATAAATATATTGAGTATACGGAACCCTAAAAAATTGGCAGGCAAGGCTGTAATAAGGGCACAGATAAGGCAACGTGTCGTATATTAGGGGCACAATGGCGGGAACGAATTTACGACTGATCCAATTTACAATCGAGATTCTTCGAATTGAGATGCGGTAATAGAATTCTCTGCTGCCTCGTAAACTGTACAGCGGAGCCACGTGGGCTCTGGGCTTGTTTATACTGCTACAAGCGTTGACACTGGACGTACTGGCGTGGAGGTATACCTCTCCCTGTGGCCTATCTCCTATGCGATGTGCCTAAACCTACCTACGTGGTAATGCGATGTACCTACTCTGCCTACCTAATACTTGTTCCTACCACTTTCTACTTAGGGTTTCTTAGGGGGTACGTGAAATAAATGTCGCGATTTTCTAACTGAAAACATATAAATATTGTGAGGAGTGCGCCGCGCTCCAGGCTAGCGGCGCGTGCGCACGCTGTCGACGGCGGCGGGCGCGTGCGTCACGTCCCCACACTACCCCCCCTCAAGCAAGCGTACACACGATCACTGCCTGCTCAGACCGAGTGCACTCGATTCCGCAACCGTTCTCCTTAGACTGATTCGTCATTGGACTGTTCGTCGACAGGATAAAAATAATAATGCTGGACAATCCACACAGCATCATCTAGCCCCAAGCTAAGCAGAGCTTGTGTTATGGGTACTAGATGACTGATATACTTAATGCAATACATTACATACATAGATATTTTTTTATTATACATAGAAAACACCCAGAATAAATATTTGCAGATCGTACAAACATTGACTTGACGACCAATGTGGTGCGGCGGGCGAATGTCCGCCTGCGACGCAGAGGTTGCGGGTTCGATTTCCGCCTTAAGATAAATGTTTGTACGATCTGCAAATATTTATTCCAGGTGTTCTGGGTGTTTTCTATGTATAATAAAAAATATCTATATATGTATTGTATTAAGTATATCAGTCATCTAGTACCCATAACACAAGCTCTGCTTAGCTTGGGGCTAGATGATGCTGTGTGGATTGTCCAGCATTATTATTATTCTTCCAGCGCTACAACGCTTGGGAGTGGCATTTAAGCTGAGCCTGGACCTGTTTGGCCACACTCACATGGGGAAAGGCAGATGGGTACTCAACTCACATTAGAGTAGGTAGGTAATGTTCCTATTGTGGGGAAACGTTTGGAGTTGGTACAAGGGTGCTCATTATTGGCTACTTACCTATCTACTAGGTTTCCTAGGTAGGATTAGGTAGGTAGGTACCTATATTCTAATCTTGTTTGTTTTTTTTCTGTTTATTGTAAGTACTTACCTATGTTATGTTGTCTCTTTTTCCCTACTTATTTCTTATCTTTGTTTGTATGCCAACCTATCTACCTCTTTTAGATGTAATTTTTCCTTATGTGTGTGTGTCAAATAAATATATATTCTATTCTATTATTTATCTCAAGACGGGAATCGAACCCGCAACCTCTGCGTCGCAGGCGGACATTCGCCCGCCGCGCCACATCGGTCGTCATTGATGATTCATTTATTTTCGTTTCACCGACAGACTCTTTCATCAACGGACGTTTCGCCGACAGAACTTTTCATCCATGACACTTTCGCCGACAAGCCTTGAATACAACATAATGTTACATCGACACGACGATAAACCTATAACAATTCTAACTACAGACCTTGCCAACCTCGCCATTCACCGTCAATCTCAATAAAATAAACTCTTACTTATGAATGTTATGTTACCACGTTATCAGAGGAACAAAGATTTTATTTATTATATTTTATTGACAGCCGTCACACCTCATTTCGTAGTAACCCTTCTGCGCTGTAGGTGGTGGGTTCGATCCCCACCGATAATAAAAATTTGTGGGATGAACATAGGTGTTTGTTCTGTGTCTGGGTGTTATATTGTATTCTAAGTATGTATTTGAGCTGTCATCCTTAAAACGGGAGTAAAATGGGGATGAAGTTGGCGAGCGGGTCAGCTAGTACTGAAATATTTGCAAGCGCAATACATAATTTGAAGCGTATCATTCAGTTTTTTAAATCCAACCAAACTACGTGAGTATTTTTTAATGATGGCCACACCGTATCCTTGACACTGGCAACAAAAAAAGGCGATGACATTTAAAAAAAAATTGGCGCCGAAAAATGTCGATTCCATTTTCAAATGTATAGGGCTGGCAGGCGCTAGCAAATTTCGAAAATTGTTCCGCAAACGCCAGATATTTTGCAACGGTACTCCGAATTAAATAACCGGAGAAAATGTGTTTGATGTCGAAAAATTCGTGTTTTATTCACGAGCGACGATTTTTTTAATTATTTAACTAGGCTGAGCCCTCGACTGTCGCTGAAGTGTTGTGTTTCATCGCGTTTATTTTATGTTTCCTCTGTTTTATGAGTTACTGCTTTCAATTTAAACTGAATAACAGAATGTTAAATCCCTGCTAATGTATTTTTGGATTGACAAACATAGATTTGAGTGGAAATATAACTACCTACACGATTAAAAGCGATAGGTGTAGGTTCGATGCTCTTGTGACGTTTATGGTTTTCTATTATTTAAAGTTACTTCTGAGTGTTTTGGATTTAGGGAGTAAAAGATATAAGATTCTATTGCATATTGTTGTGTTGATAGTATTAAAAAAAATGTTGCTGTCCTTTTTCCTCTTTCCTTTCAGTACGAACCTACTTCTTAGCTGTCATATAATCATGAATCTTTGTTTTTTTATACAAATTGCTGCTGTAACATGCAGATAACCTACCTGATGTTAAGTGGTTACCATCGTCTATAACAAAGTATTGCCTACCTTGGACTACCCTCTTTTGACATCCTCGAAGAAACTCGAGGTAGGTACTTGGTACTAATAGATCGGAGGGGATATCTACCGTGAGTGAAGTCGTGAAGCTATTGAAGTAATACTTGTAACGCGCTTCCAACAAGGTTGCGTTAAACGTTTAACACTACCATGGAGGGGGTATGAAAGCACTGTTCTTTCTTTCTTTCTCTCATAGCCAGTTACGTTTCGTATATTAAAGAAGTTTTACTTCAGTCGTGTGCTCTAAAGCACACTCGTTTTTTCTTTGTAAATCATACTAAGAATACATAGAAGTGGCCTAGCGGCCTAGGGGGGCCCTAGCTTAACTCCATACACCATTTGAGCTCGCAAACTGAAATCCAATATCCAGAAAACGAAAAAAACAGAATCGGCTTAGGTATACTGAGTTGTGACGGCTGTTTATTGCTAGTCCACCGCTAGTCCGCGGCAGCCCTGACACGCACTAATTGCCCTGCCCTGCATAGAGGTATAATTAATGACTACATCCATTAATCTGTGAACACCTGCCTCCCTGCCTCCCTGCCTCGCACGTCCGTCACTGATATAGCGGAGCTTACCCGCGCTAACGTGGACAGCTCTTATGTACTACTAGAGCTCTTAGTGAAGGGCTCGTCCGGGGCAGTACTAGCACCATGCCTATTTCTTGCTGTGTTCCGGTTTGAAGGGTGTGGGTGCCGGTGTAATTTTATTTATTTATTTAACGCACAAAACACATTACAATCACAGAAAAACTAAGACTAAAAATAACAGTTTAGAACTAGATGGTAACATAAAATGTGCGTACAGCTAGGTAGTAATATGTACGAATTTAAACTAAAAAATAAACTAAGTGACGTTATAAGTATGGGGGGTGGTGTAGGGGGGGTGGAGGGGGTTATTGTACAAAACAGCACATCATCAAAAACAAAAATAAAAATAAAGATAAAAAGTAATTACAGGCACATGAGGCTTAACACCTGTATGCCTCAGGTTAGTGGACGCAGATCAGTGCATTGTAGGACACGTTCCTAACGAGCGTGATCTATGAGGCCATACTTTTTTTAGCCGCTGGTAACCACTGAGCATCAGGTGGGCCATCTGCTTGTTCCATCAGCAAGTTGATTAAACAATCCAGTTATAGCCAACTAACTTTTAACTTTTATGACTTTATTTTAGAATAATTTTGTGATTGTACTCTTTGTGTGCTTTTAAATATATAAATAAAAATAGGTATAGGTTGGAGGTAGGTAACCACTCAACATCAGGGGGCTGATTGCGTATCTTCTGTTGCACAAAATCCTGTTGTACGTGTCAATTATTACAGATTTTCTAAAGAAAATGCCCACTTGCAACAGGAACATACAGTTCTCTGGTGAGTTTTTTGCATCACTGTCATAAAGTGCTGGATAAGAACCACCACCCCACGAACTTGTAACTTCCACTAAACTAGAAGAACGCCTTTTATACAATCATCAGAATCGACGTAAATCCAATTAAAATTCAATTTGTCAATAATGGCGGCGACGCATCCATCAACTCGCGACGTCCAGCAGCCGCCGCGCCGGTGCACTCGACACCAGGAGTGACTAACGAGGATACACCACACTTTATTCTGTATCAATAACTTAAAAAAACCAGCCAAGTGCGAGTCGGACTTGCGCATAAAGGGTCCCGTATCTCTAATAAAAACAGCAAAAAATCACGCTTGTTGTATAAGACCCCTTAAATATTTATTTTATTCACTTTTTTAGTATTTGTTGTTATAGCGGCAACAGAAATACATCATCAATTTTTAGCGATAAGATCGCCCATTGTACATTATCTGTTGTTAACTACTATTGTTTTTTTGTTTAATTCTCTAGCTTGTAAGGTGTACAATAAATAATTTTTCATCCCACCATCTCGGAAAGAGTATTTTTAATCTTCAATATCTGAGTGGAAAAGCCGTTTTTATTCTCTAGAGGATAAAGTAAATTGAATTTAGAACATCGTGTGCACTAAGTTTGTGAATTAAAAAAAACATTAAACCTATTTACTGCTACCTCTATGGTGCCGAATATATCATACAACTTTTTTTTAATTTGTTAAAAACTCGAGACCCGGAACCTTCTTGGTGTTCTTTTTTCAATTTGCTTTGTACGCGGTTCTTTACGCGTTTTTTTACGCGACATTTTTTCACGTCATTGTTAAACCTTATATTAAAAACAAGAAACTTGAAAACAAGTGAAAAAAACTAGAATGAGTGATTTTAGCGACGAGGAAGTTTGTTTGACGCCAACAGAATTGACTTTTCCTCGCTGAGGTGGAATGAAAAGTTACTCGTTGCGCTCGTGATTCAATTTTAGAATCCTTCGATTGGTCGGTCATCAAAATTGAACACGCGGTTAAAAAGCAACTTTGCACTCTTGTATAACAAATAACTATTCATTCATTCGTCATCTGTGAAAATTTCAAGTCTGGAACGGCTGGACCGATTTGGCTAATTTTGGTCTTGAATTATTTGTGGAAGTCCAGAGAAGGTTTAAAAGGTGAATAAATATGAAAATGCTCGGAATTAAATAAGTTATAGAAATAATGCGAAACGTAGTTCGCGGGGTCAGCTAGTGTAAAATAAAAAACTATAATACCAATATTCAGCACTGAAAATCACGCCACTATTATCGCGGCGGGAAACGAACCCGCACCTCTGGTAGTATAGCGGTAGTATGCGTGTATGAGCTATCATGTTCCACCCGGCTGCGCTCGGGCTCAGCTGATGTGCACACACCTCGCCTGCTTCATGCATTTCGTATTTATTCGCACAAACGACAGATAACGCTGGCGCCGATGAGCTTTCCAATAATCTTTTACTAAAATACTCGGCGTTGATATTTTGTAGTGAAATATATCAGTTAGCAGGCACGGTATGCATACGGCGAGAGGACAGTTTGCTATTGTAAACTCCGAAAAATATTAAGTTTAAACTAAAATTTCACTTCCTGGTAGACGTAGAAAATTTTCAATAAGTAAATATTTGTAGACATTACTACGTAACATAATTTAGCTCCAAACTAAGCATAGCTTATACTATCCTACTAATATTATAAACGCGAAAGTTTGTAAGTATGGATGGATGGATGTTTGTTACTCTTTCACGCTCTAACCAGTAGACCGATTTAGATGAAATTTGGAATAATTATAGATTATAGATATGTACCGGGGATTGAAGTCGTGATGCAATTTTTTTTTTAAACTTACCAAATGACCTCACCAATCGCTTAGATTCTCCTAGATTTAAGACGTTTCAAGATAATCCCTGTGGATTTGACTGAATAAATGCTTTTTGACTTTGACTTTGAATCTTATTTGTGTCCTGTATTTTTGTCCGTAACAGATAAATGTTTTATTCTTCATAATCAAATACTTTTTTAATATTCTCTTTGAAACTATAAAAACTAACGATTGTTTTAAATTGTTTCAGGTAACAGAACTCAAATAGAGCAACGCCCAGATCTCGACCACGAGATAAGTATGAGAATACGTTTCCACTGAAATAAACTCGCCCGAAATATTTAATCTAAAAATTTTAATCTACACCAATAATAAGAATCTTTGTTCTGACTGAGTGACATATAGACAACGCACATTGGAAAACTTCCATACCGTGACCTATCTAATACTTGACATTTGGAGGCTTACGGTACGGGTTACTAATCAAGCAAGTATTTTTTTTTATAAAACTTGCTGATGAAACAAGAAGATGGCCCACCTGATGTTAAGTGGTTACCATCACCTAAAACATAGCATTGCCTCGTAGAACACACTCGTTAGGAACGTCACCTACGATGCACTACTCAGCGTCCATCAACCTGAGGCATACAGGTGTTAAGGCTCATGTGCCTGTAATTTCAGTATCGAGCGAACAACCGAGTTGACGGTAGCCGTTTAAGTGCCCTAGAGGAAAGAAGAAGAAGAGTCAGCGTTAGCATGTAATGATGGTGTAGATACGCAGATGTAATGACAAGCGGCATGACGTGCCAAGCTGTCAGTCAGCAGGTCGACCCGCGACCCGACTATATATAAACGGTAATGGCCGATCTCCTATTAATCTAATGCCGCTGTGACAGCCCAGCCGGACGACAACGTAAATAGCCCTTTAGTCTCGTCGCACACGGGGCACGCGCCACAGCCACAAATGCCGCCACAAACAGCAAAAAACACCACCACCAGAAGACAAAGTACAAATTTGACATTTTAGCGTAAACATAAGAACCAAGGTGACCGACGTAGCTCTCAGATCTGCATCTGAAGTCTGCATCTGCATGTTGAAGTGGTAATGGGCTATATAGCTTGTAGAACTGATAGCCGCTGGGGAGTAAAGGTTCTCGAGTGGTGACCACAAACCGGAAGATGAATCGTAAAACGCTCTCCTACCCGATGGACTGACGACATTATGATCGCGGGAAGTCGATGAAGGGAACTTGGAATCGTTCTTCCTAGAATCGTATGAAAGAAGCCTATGTTGATGACAGGCTGTTGATGATGAACGTAAACTTATCGTAACGATATCTGAAATTTTGGAAATTCCTTTCTAGTAGTAGGTTCTAGTAGGTACGCTTCTTCACACCAAGATGAATATACCCTGAAAATCTCAAGTCTCTACGAGCAGTAGTTTAGGCTGTGTGTCGTCTATATGTCAGTCAGTCAGGAAAATGATTCTTATAATTAATTACATAAAGATGTGTGAAAAATTTAGTCCTCAGTTCAGTGGCGGTGTTGTGGCTGTGGCTGTGGCGCGTGGCCCGTGTGCGTCGACTCTTAGTATCATTTTATTTAATTTAGCTACTAGTGGGCCCCGCTCTAGTTGCATACAAGTTAATTAATATTATTATCAATTTATTTCAGATTATTGTACAAATTATTATTAAAATTATACATAACAAAGAAATACATAAAAGACGTAAAAAAGTAAAGAAGTTTTACTTTAAAAATGTAAAACAATGCTGTCTGTCAAGCGATCGCAAATGTTGGCGACGTTTTTGACAGTTTGCAGCCGTGCTCTATGAGCTCAATGCTAATAAAAGAAGAAGAATGCTCGACGTTGGCAAATTCGTGGCAACCCTCAGCCGCTGAAAAGCCATATAATAAAAGAAGAAGAAGAGCTCAATGCTGCTATGTTCTAGAGTTTCTGTTGCGTAAAAGTTTATTTTAATTATTCTACATAGCTGACCCGACAGATGCTGTCCTTTTTTTCTTTCAAAATAACCTTCTGACAATAAAACACAACAAAAAGAGAATTAGCAAAATCGGTCCAGCCGCTCACGCGTGATGGCGTGACCAGAGGTAATAGGTGTAGGGTCTACAGGATGCCTTAGGTATCCAATAAAACACCGATAATATCGTTACGAGGTGTATCTGAAGTGCACGCACCTGTGAGACATCCGCTCGGTCCAAGCGCCGGTTGGCGAATGCCACTCCAGACACTACATTCTCATCTTTATTAAATTTTTTAAAACTTCAGAATATAACAGTTATATGCATTCATTTCAGTTATACATATTTAAACATAAGTCAGTCACTATGGAACTATCAGGCACAACTACTTTATATCATTAAGTAAGTAAGCATAAACGAGAACTCTTTTCCATTTTCGTTTCCTACATTTTACGTTCATCGTCATCATAAATATTTACTTGCATTATTATAAAAATAGCTTGTATAACTTATTCAATTGACATGTTCCGCTTATAATAAAGATTAAACATGAAATTAATACATAGTGAAATGAATTTGGTACATTATTCAAAGCCAACCATGAAATGTTGAAATGAATACATTTACAGCATTTACTTTTACTAACAGTTGTATTACAAGAATAATAATAAATTTACTTTTGCATTTCCTATTTCCTATCTCCGTATTCCTTCCCTTGTTTGATTTTTCTATCCATGGGCATCAATTATACTTATACTAAGTACCTACGTTATTATAACTTTAAATGAACGCATCTCTTATCTGACTGATTTCCTCACCATATGTGTATTTCAGTAATTCTCTAAGTAAGTATGTGACCCAATCTACACAAAAATTTCGAAAAGATGCAGCTTCACTGTTGCACGTTAATTATGCGAAACAGGATATTCATGTTCATTTCCTCAATAAGTTAGTCAAGGTAGGTAGTCTATTCTTTTACTTCTATTAGAAAACCGGCTTAGAAATACAAGCAGGGTAGGTGAGAATATAACTATAGAAATAGTGCAAAATTTCTTATTTAGGTAGGTACACTTACTAATTGTACTTGTATTTTTAGATTTGAATCTATCAGTTCTATCGTCACTACGCTATCAACTAAATAGTATACTTATTATTGTGAATGGATCAAACTCCATCATTTTAGTACAATAAAGAATAGATTATCTTTACCTCAACAACAACAAACAGATAGATGTGATCTTTTGAATGATTAGAAGTCTTTAAATTAATATTACAACTTCAGTGTAACATATCACATTGAAAGGATAATGTAACCTAAAGTATAATTAGGCCTAGCACTGGACAGACTACCTTGGTAGAAATTTTCAGAGCTGAGTAAAATTCAAAAGACACAACAACTCAGGTCTTGGCCTTTGTCTGGCCTGTTGATTAGCTTCAGACTACTACTCGGTAGTAGGTACTTAACGGAGTATCTTCAAGAAGAAATCCATCCACCAACCCAATCCAAGATCCGGTGATGATATCCACAGATATCAGCGACCATACTTTGCAGCTGCAAAAGTCTCGCTGTAAGTTATCCTGAATTCATAAGAAGTGGATGGCAACTATCTGTAAATATACATAGATTTATTATTTTTGTCGAACATTCCTCAATAACCAACAATGTATTACATTAAGTCGAACCAAATTTACCAACAACGTCAGGTTTCTACCGGACATTAGAAAACGAAGAAGAATCCCGTCAGTCACTGGCCAAATCTACTATGACGTCATTTTAGTCGGCAGTGTTACCAAGACTTTAGCTCTTCGGGCATGCCATACAGAAGCTTCTTATGCAGAATCAGATAGACAGAGATCTCGATCCACCGAATTTACCCAAGGTGAACTTAGTTTCGCAGTTAGCAAAAAGTGACTGACGTGCATGAAAGCTTAAACCGAATTAAATATACCTCGTATTATATTATCACAATTAATATATTACAAGTATTATCACAAGTATTTATATGTGAGGTAGGGTTCAAAAGGTTTGATTGTTTTAATTTTTATAAACAAATCATTATCATCTCCCATGGAAACGTCTCGTTCAGTCTGTACCAAAGTACTCGGGGCACTTACAATTTAAATAATGTATGATTTAAAGGTATTGCTATCTTATGAAAGCAGCTGATATAGATTTTGGTAGAATTACTACAGACACATTTCATAAATTCAGTAACTAGGTTCATTAGATGGCATTGTGTTAAATATATGTCAGAATTAATCAATTTGATGAGTAATGGACTCAAAGCAGGTAACTTGTAACGTTAAGTCCATAAGAGACACTATTGTTTAAGATTGCACATGACTAGTCGGTAACCAATAGATTTTAATTACTTTAACAAAACATTGACATCTTTGATGCTTAACTAGGCAGTAGTTTCAAAAACAAAAGTGTTACTACCACAACAACGAACAAAATAGAGTAAAACTCGAAGTTCTATTATTACTTCGCCAAGTTTTTTTAAATTTTAATTGATTTTGTTATACTTAATTGTTTTGTGACTAGTATTTTGACTATTTTGTACTTGTGCTTATTACTCTCCTCTTACTTTGATACTAGAAAGTTACTAGTTTGATTGAAGCAATGTATTTTCTATCCTATTTGTTTTTCCTTTTAAACATACTAGTAAATATTATTGTGTTAGTCTTTAATTGTCCATGTATTTTTAAGTTTGCACTAGTCGCCGACTTGGTTGGACTCGTCGATGGGTGGTGCAAATATGCCTATGCATTGTTATCTCACCTTGTGTACTCCGTGTGAGAAAGGGTTAAACTTAGTAATGAGCATTATGAAGTTATTACACACACATTTAAATACTCCTTTAAAATACCGTAGTAGGTAACCGTAACTTTACCTAAGTACTGACAATAGGCATTTAGAGGAAGTTTTCTGGTGAAGTAACTTCTGAATTTATTCAAAATAATGTTTACCAATTGCAAAATTTTTTTTTTACTAAAATATTATTAATCAAGAAATTTCTTGATATAAATTAAACGTGTTAAAACTTTTACACTGTAACTTCATATTTCTCGAGGTATTTAATTACACCCAAACTGATGAGTCTTTCGAACATGATAACTGTTAACTTCTTTTTTTTTTTTATTTATCAAACTAGGATAGTAACAAGCATAAGTAAAGAAGAGTGGAGTAATCACCTCAGAACATTTGTATAAAAGACATGGTGACCAGTGTCACCTTAAGCAGGTACCTATTATCGTTCATTAGACTAAGTAGTTGAATGTTCTGTCCACCTGTGTTGTTTAGGAGTTAGTTTGTAGGTATCAGTACTACATTATTACTCTTTACGTGGATGTTCCATCCATTACACCATGGTTACCAATGGTGATGCATGCCATGAGTCGAGAGTAGACCCGTTTGCTGCTGTACAAAGCATGCAAGCATTCACAGACATACTTGTTGTCCCATTTGTTTTGTTTTACCTTCTTTCACTTTTATTTTAAACTAGCGGCCGCCCGCAGCTTCGCCCGCGTGGCAGTTTTTTCCGTTATTTTTTCGGGATAAAAAGTATCCTATGTCCTTCTTCTGGCTCTAAACTACCTCCCTGCCAATTTTCAGCTAAATCGGTTCAGCCGTTCTTGAGTTATAAGTGAAGTAACTAACACGACTTTCTTTTATATATATAGATATAAAAGACATTTTTGTGCATCTTGTTTGTTTCACTTTTTGTACAGTTAGGTTTTAGGTGCTATTTATATAGCGTATATGTAAAATTTCTCTAATTTGGTAAAGAGATGTCTGCATTTGTGGTTCAAAAAGGAATTACATGATCCAGCGGTCACGGACCAATTAATAACAAGGTAGAATATGTAATAAATTATTATAATAAAGTATTCCCCGGTGGATTTTATTGACATAAGTACTCATCTGTACAGGGTACGTTTATCGGGCTTGAGTAGGTCATCGGTAACAGGTTGTTCTAACCCATAACGGGAAAATGTCTTTGTAGCAGTAAGCAGGGTGTTTTACGTGAAAGCGTCGTCACAAAATATTAAGCAGGTTGTTTTAAGTGATCCGTAGGCTTCTACTTACTGAATAAATGCATTTTGACTTTGGCTATGACTTGAAAGCGTAAAATAGCCAACGTGTAGTGGTAGCCTACCACTACACCACTAGCCTACCTACCACTGGTAGGTAGGTTTTTAGAGTTTTCTTCTGCATCCAGCAGCGTTATGACAACAAAAGACAAGAATTTTCCCCTAGTAACTAAGGGATCTGATCAAGCAGTTGAAAACTATTTGATAGCTTATTTGACGATAACCCAGCTGAGCTGATTTACCCATGAAATAAATTGTTCAGTTGCAGGTATTTGTACCGTTTTGCGTTTAGTAACAATGGTATTGCATTGCTTGTATAGGTATACTCATACCAACTCTTCACTTTAATTTAGTTTTGGCATGGCCTTATGTAAACTGTATATGCATGGCCTTTAATTTAGTTTGACAATTTAATTGCATGACCTTTAGCAAGAAGAAATAGCATGGCTCTTTGGCCCTTAATTTTGAAAATGTCACCTGTAACTATGGTTCATTATATAGCATGGCTCTTTGGCCCTCATGGTCTTTCATCGTTATTGATGACAATTTAATTGCATGACCTTTATCAAGAAGAAATAGCATGGCTCTTTGGCCCTCATGGTCTTTCATCGTTATTGATGACAATATAATTGCATGACCTTTAGCAAGAAGAAATAGCATGGCTCTTTGGCCCTCATGGTCTTTCATCGTTATTGATGACAATTTAATTGCATGACCTTTAGCAAGAAGAAATAGCATGGCTCTTTGGCCCTCATGGTCTTTCATCGTTATTGATGACAATTTAATTGTATGACCTTTAGCAAGAAGAAATAGCATGGCTCTTTGGCCCTTGGTATACCTAGGTAGGTAGGTTTTGGACATTTAGGCAGGTTTTATGTACCTACCTGCATTAGAGTAACATCATAAATAACTTTAACGTTTTATCATTAACGTCGTGGCCCTTTACGTGCTCAGTGTAAACAAGGTACTTTATTGCATGGCCTTTATTGATTTTTAAAACATGTACCGAGGTAGGTACTTACATAAAATCATGTATTTCCGAGGTTTACCAACAAGAATGTTGGAGAGCATGTAAGGCGGTTCAAAAGTTGCAACTCCATAGATAATATTCCTTACGTGCCATTCGTGGCCTAGATGGCGTAGGTAAATGGGTAGGCAGGCACAATTTGGCAGTGAGAAAATTACAGTGAATCTAATCTATTCACCTGGTTGGTACCTAAGTAGATATTACAACCCTTTATATTATTTGTATAAGTGTGTTATGTTACTGTAAGTATACCTAGTATCAGTCCGAACAGCACATTGTCTAGCCCTATCGTCCACCGTTCCACCACCGACCTAGACCGTAACATGCGTGCCATAGCCGGAGCGACGACGACGCGACAGTACATTCCCGACGATAACATTTCCAGCGCGGGGCGGTACACTCCCGCCTCCACAAAACGCATGGCGCGCGATTCGGCGACGACGACGACGCGACGACGGCTTTCGCAAATTTTTACTTACTGAGTGCGAGTGCGGTGCGGGTAGCGGCGCCGAACGGTGGACATACCTACGCTTCAGACGCATCAGACACGAAAATGTTATTTTAACTAGAACCGATCAAATAATTTGTGTCGGTAGGTAGGTATGAATACAAAAGGTAGACTTACTAGGTATAATCATCGCCCAGGTGGGTATTTACTTTATGCATAGCTGAACAAAACACTTTTACGATTGGTAGGTGATCTATTAATCAAAGAATTACTATCCCATCCTCGTCGCCACTTGTAGGGTCTACAGGATGCCTTAGGTATCCAATAAAACACCGATAATATCGTTACGAGGTGTATCTGAAGTGCACGCACCTGTGAGACATCCGCTCGGTCCAAGCGCCGGTTGGCGAATGCCACTCCAGACACTACAATAGGGATTCATTTTTAATTTTTAAGATAGATTATTTTAAGTTCTTTTACAAATTCATACATAAATTATTATTAAAATCACAATTAAAATTATTGCATACTAAGAAATTCCACACTTTAAAAATAAAAACAAAATTACCGACTAATCTATTCTAAACGCATTTTAATACTGTATAAGTCATATTTTATGTTTTATGTGTACATACTAGTGCAGTAGACATACATCTATACCAATTATAAGAATCTTTGTTCTGACTGACTGACATATAGACAACGCACAGCCTAAACCACTGCTCGTAGAGACGACACATGTACAATGTATATTTGTCTTGGTGCGTAGAGGTGTACTAAGAAAGGAATTTCCAAAATTCAACCCCTAAAGGGATAGTTAGCAGGGGTTGAGTTTTTATGAAAATAGCTTCACGCGGACGAAATCGCGCGCATTCGCTAGTGCATACATTAATCACGCCTGTTTCCCATGGGGTTAGGCAGAGACCACGGATTTTCACTTCCTACGATTTAGCTGATACTAAAACGGTCATTAAGCTAGGTCAGTATATTTCCGTACGGAGAGGACGGAGGTGGTCAGGGTTAGGTAGAAATCAAATGAATATTGGAGTAGAATGGTCCACCTCACTTAAATAGGAGTTCCCTCGGGTTCACGAGGATATAATAATGCTGGACAATCCACACAGTATCATCTAGCCCCAAGCTAAGCAGAGCTTGTGTTATGGGTACATACAACAAATTACATACATATACATTTTTATTGTACATAAAAAATACCCAGAACACCCGGAATAAATGCTTGCAAATCATACAAACATTTATTTCAAGGCGGGAATCGAACCCGCAACCTCCTGCGTCGCAGGCGGACATTAGCCCGCCGCGCATCATCGGTCAGTTTCAACAGAAAAAAGTAAATTCTACATTTGTACTACTTTACAGATATTTCGGTATATTACTAGTTTGAAGGTTTTCTGAAAAGGTTTTTCCCTGGCTCGCGGCCAAAATACTTGTGTGTTCCGCTCAGCACTGCAATATCTACCTCTGTACACCTACCTTATTATTATATGCAGGGATTTGACGATGTCCGCCTGCGACGCAGGAGGTTGCGGGTTCGATTTCCACCTTGGAATAAATGTTTATACGATCTGCAAGCATTTATTTCGGGTGTTCTGGGTATTATATGAATAATAAAAAATATGTATGTATGTAATGTATTGTATTAAGTATATCAGTCATCTAGTACCCATAACACAAGCTCTGCTTAGCTTGGGGCTAGATGATGCTGTGTGGATTGTCCAGCATTATTATTATTATAAATACGGCAAAAAAAAACACGTTTGTTGTATGAGAGCCTCCTTAAATATTTATTTTATTCTGTTGTTTAGTATTTGTTGTTATAGCGGCAACATACATACATCATCTGTGAAAATTTCAACTCTCTAACTATCAGGGTACATGAAATTATAAATAAATAAATAAATAATGCTGGACAATCCACACAGTATCATCTAGCCCCAAGCTAAGCAGAGCTTGTGTTATGGGTACTAGATGACTGATATACTTAATACAATACATTAAAGTTTTTTTTTTTTTTTTTGCCTCATGTGCCTGTAATTTCAAAAATCTTTGGATACCTATGTTGTCGCTTGCAAGGGTTGAAACCCTTTACAAATATTCCTTTAAAACATCCCCATATCTTAAACAACTTTAAAGCAAGATAGTCCACGTACTAATCTTAGTCATCCATATTCAATAACGCCTCGTCGACAACGCAAGCATCCTTCACTGAGTACACTCGGCGGGTACAGGCAGCGACAAAATTACATGAATATATCTTCTATTTTTTATTTGACTGGAATTAAGAAGTAGATAGCCCACCTGATCTTAAGTGGTTACCGTCATTTATAACAATCGTCAGATCTTTTACTACCAAGATATAAAAGTACCAAGAACTCAAGGTTCTTAGAGGATGTCTAATGAGGTGCATTAGCATATACTCACATTTTGCAGTAATTGGTAAGTCAAAGTCAAAGTCAAAAATCATTTATTTAGTAATATCCGCAGGGATCATCTTGAAATCATGGTGAATCTAAGCGCCAGTTCCTCGCGACCAAGCCTAGAAGGTATTCCACACGTGACAGTTTGCAAGCCTATCGCCGCTGCTGGAATACTGGCTGGCCTCACGATGTTTTCCTTCAACATTTGAAAGCACTTAATTTTTTCAAATAGAAAATTAAGACTACTCACCATATTGTTTATGGTTTATGTAAATTTTACTAAAGTCTGGCGATTTAGGTAAAAACCATAACTTTATATTAACTTCTGTCGCGAACTGTACGTACAGACAAAGAGTAGGTGCTTACGTAGAGGGGACACTTCTGAAGCGCTTGCAGCTTCCGAAGAGCTCGCTGAGCGTACTCTAATCCCGAACTGACCCACAAATGAAAGGTGAATGTAGCCGGATCGATTCCGGTCATGCACCAATGAATTTTTCTATTCGTAAAAACTATGTGCGCTGCCATCAGTGCCTTCAAACGGTGTAGGAAAACATCGTAAAGATAAAGATTTTTAGTTTTAATAATTTTTTTTTGAGACTAAGGTAAACTTAAGTGTAAGCTATGTATAACTTTTGGGCGCTTTGGTCTTTACTGTAAGCTCAAATTGTGTTTTTCTGTAAATAAATAAATAAAGTAAAGAAAACTGGTACCTAGTTTTCTAGCAGCGGCGATAGGCTTGCAACCTGTCATATATGGAATACTTACTAATGCAAATTGTAGGTAAATGCCAAATGTAATAATTGGGCTGGAGGTAGTTAAGTCCTGAGGTAGACGTCCTTAGGGAATGAGTCGGTACAACTTGTTACTAAGAGACCTGATGGGATATCCACCGTGCCTGACTATGTAGGTATGCAACACTGTGAGGCTAAATAATGTTTAAAAAAATTAGTTTTTATCAGTTTTTTTTAGTTATAGAATTCTTTTGGGTGGATTTTTTTAGTTATTTTGATTTTATACCTGAACTACTGAACTGATTTTAATGAAATTAATATAGGATTAAACTACTAAATTTACTACTACTAACTGAGGTTTAACAGCTGTCAAGACAAAATATCATGCTAAAAACAAAATATCATAAAAAAACAAATAAAAAAATCACCGCCGCCATTTTGTTTTATATTCCCCTTGATCCTGTCAAGTTCCTGTCAACTCGAGACAATGGATGATGCTAAGGGTTCCTTCCCTCTTGTGTCTAACCGACTCCGCAAACTGTGATATGATCATCCTGTATTGACTATTCAGTATGTACCTACCACCTACCAACAGATAATCGATCTCTTATTAAGTAATTCGCGACAGCCTTGCGTTAGGTCTTAAATATGAAACCACTGCAATACTACACCACTTAGCATCAGGTGGGCCATCTGCTTGTTTCATCAGCAAGTAACATAAAAAATGAAAGAAAAATGGATTGCTTCTTACCCGAATGCCAAATGACGGAGGGTTATTAATGTAGTTCTCAAGAAACTTATATTATTTATTTATTTACTATAATAAACATGGTTAAAACCAATTACACGAATTAAAGATAAAAATGACAAATAAATGTAATTATAAAAAAAATGGGTACAAAAAAAAGTTAACAACTCATGCTAAGGCTATTTTTAACTTTAAGCCTTAAAACTTTTGTTATATTGTTATTTTTTTATACAACTTGCTGATGGTCCACTTGATGTTAAGTAGTTACAATCGCATATAACAAAGCATTGCATCGTAGATCACGCTTGTCAGGAACATTCCCTACTACACAGCGTCCATCAACCTGAGGCGTTAGTGTTAAGCCTCATGTGTCCGCTAGTGATTGTATATTTATACTTGTCGCAATCCTATCGCGAGTTACGCAATAAGGGGGCAGATTGCTGCTATTCAGCAGAACTGGTTCAAGAGATTTGGCAAATAAAAAGTACAAAGAGTCTGCGTCAGAAGTATCGTCACTTCAAAAACACCCTTCTGTATCTTAACTACATTGAAACGTAGGTACAGTCAGCTACATAACAATACAATACCTTCCATCAATACTCAATCCTACTAATATTATAAACGCGAAAGTTTGTAAGTATGTATGGATGGATGTTTGTTACTCTTTCACGCTCTAACGAGTGGACTGATTTGGATGAAACTTGGAATAAACATAGATTGTAACCTGGATTAACATATAACCTACTTTCTATCCCGAAAAAATTACGGGAACGGAAAAAAAATGCCACGCGGGCGAAGCTGCGAGCGGCCGCTAGTGTATACTAAAGGTCGGATTACACGATCAAGCACAACGCACAGCCGGTCGCGACAGACAGCATGATTGTTATGCTTGTCAAGTCACAGCTGACTAATTAGTTATGACGTCATTACTAACATTAGTCACACGCAGTGTGGTGTTATACTAATAGTAAGGTTACTTTCATACTGGTTTATAATAATTAATAAATAGCATCATGGTTTTAATCCTCCAGCACGGTAGATATCTCCCCCCCCCCCCCCTCAAGTGCCTATGGAAGTATCTATAGATAAAAATGAACATAAATTCTCGATAAATTCTCATATTGTGTAGTGTAAGTATGTATATTATTATCATACTAAAAGAGGAAAAGTTTGTTTGTTTGTATTGAATAGGGTCCGAAACTACTGGACCGATTTGAATAATTCTTTCACCGTTGGGAAGCTACACTATCCCCGGGTGACATAGGCTATATTATATTTTCAAAAAAATTAGGGGGTACTTACTAAATTAACCCGTGCGAAGCCGGGACGGACTGCTAGTGAGTAGATATAGGCTTATCATATATTATTCTTAGTAAAAATGTGTACCTAACACATTTTTACCACTTTATTTATTCTTTTCTCTCAGCTCAAAGGTTTGTATTGTACTGTATTGTATGTCTTTTGTAACCGTTTTGTTAATATTTCTGAGTTCAATAAAGAATTTAAGGTAAAATGGGGTTGTATCGAAATTTATCGAAATTGGTAACATGTTTGACGCTAGGTTCATAAATTTGAGAAGTTTTACCGAATTTATCAAACGCGCGTGATTTCGTCTGCGTGAAGCTATTTTTACACGAATTTTAACCCCCGCTGTACACGTTTAAGGGTTGAATTTCGGTAATTCCTTTCTTAGTACACCTCTACGCACCAAGACGAATATACCCTGAATATTTCAAGTCTCTACGAGCAGTGGTTTAGGCTGTGCGTTGTCTATATGTCAGTCAGTCAGTCATGACAAAGATTCTTATAATTGGTATAGATAGATTTATCGTGTACTATTCTCACAGAGCCACAAGTTTGTATGATTCTTACGTCACTTTTTTTTATACAATTCGCTGATGCAATAAGCATATGGCCCACCTGATGTTAAGTGGTTACCATTGCCTATAACAAAGCATTGCCTTGTAGGACACGTTATTCAGGAACGTGGTCTACAATATACTACTCTGCGTCCGTCAACCTGAGGCATACAGGTGTTGCCTCATGTGCCTGTAATTACACCCCCACCCACACCCTTCACACCGGAACACAGCAAGAAATAGGCATGGTGCTAGTACTGCCCCGGACGAGCCCTTCACTAAGAGCTCTACTACTACTGACTACGTGACGTGTATCCGTTCGTCCTTCGCTTTCAACCTACAGTCAGAGATACTCTCAGTGTCCGCGATGCATTGTCCAACACAAAGGTACAACAACAATAGTAACATAATACCGCCATTCAACATTCAACACCTTCGCATTGTTTTAACTTACCGACTGGAACTCAGCTTCTTTGAGAAGTTTGAAGACACAGCCTGGAATAGGATCCTTCCATCGATTCCCGTGGAAGGACTAGGAGATATTACCTACGAACCTAGTCATAGTCAAAGTCAAAAGGCCTTAAATATTATACACTAGGGAAATATCTTTTACTAGCGGCTCGCAGCTTCGCGCGCGTGGCAGTTTTTTCTCCGTTCCCGTTATTTTTTCGGGATAAAAAGTTGCCTATATGTTAATCCAAGTTATAATCTATGTTTATTTCAAAATTCATCTGAATCGGTCTATTTGTTAGAGCGTGAATGAGTAACAAACATCCATCCATCCATCCATCCATACTTACAAACTTTCGCGTTTATAGTATTAGTATCCATTGTACCCGTTTGTGGGTTTAATAGCTATACTATATTTTCAAAAAATTAGGGATCCTTACTAAAACCCGTGCAAAGCCGGGACGCACGAAAAATCCATTGGTGCACGACCGAATTTGAACCGATTACTTTAGGATCATGACGGAGTCTCTCCCACTAGACCACCAAGATGCACTATTTATTGCAATTTCGATAACGTGCATTAAATTGCATAGATTGTAATAGTTGCTATTCCAGTGTGGTACAAGCTTATAGTGACGTCATAATTCAGCTACGCCGTAGGCGCGTGTCTACGCATCTGCTACGCCGTCGTAGAGAGTTATTGCGCGTAGCGGCCGTAGCTTCGTAGCCAGCACTCTAGTGCGAGCACGCGACTCCACTCGCACTAAACATAGATTAGATAAGAAAATTCTTTATTGCACAAAAAAGAAGTACTTACATAGGCCAACTTAATGCTAATTAGCATTTTCTTCCAGTAAACCTTGGTGTGATGTGGAGTGGGTGGTAGTGCTTTATGAAATAATATAAGAGTGATACGCCTAACTACTAGATAAATAAGAGAAAAAACATTGACATATATATTATTCATAATATATAAATAAAAATAAAAGTACTTACTTAAAATGTAATAAAAAAAAAACATACCAAACAGATGAAAAAATGGATTATCCAGCATTATTATTACTATAATTATTATTATTATTATTATTATTATATATTTTTTGAACAGAAAAATCCATTGGAATCCAACCTGAGGCATACATGTGTTGCCTCATGCACAATGTGGATATGTACCAAATGTAATATTTGGACGTACCTCTAACTACCCCATTACGCATTCTCAAAGAATTTCGAGTAGGTACTTGTAAGAAATCTGAGGGGATATCTACCGTGACTGAGGATTAAAGTCGTGATGTTATTCCTATTTCTTTTTTCGATAGAAATTCGGCAACGGTAGAGATTCTATTTGTGCTCAGATCGCGAGTGAGTCAAACATTTTATTTTTCTATAGATAGAGACTTATAGCATCGTATGTTGTAGATAGCTCTACAGGGAGATACAGCATAGCGCCTAACCGCCCTCCTGAGACGAGGCTTGGAGTTCAATATCTATAAACTTGAATATACAAATAAATATAGAATTTTCAATTCTTTTCAAATACTTCTGTAGTTTGTTTATTTAAACTAGCTACTGTGACCAACTTTATAAGTAGTAGTTAGTGGTTTTTAGTAGGACTGTGTCTAACTTTATAAGTATATGATTAAATAATTAAAGAAATAAAAAATAAATAAATAAAATCACTACTACTAACTTATATCTACTAGCAATTTGAGTTTAAGTTTAGATAAATAAATGGTGTATCTATGTATTGGTAGGTTGTTGTAAGGCTTCTACCGTAATTAAATAAGGCTTCAATGAAAACATACCTACATATCTATGTGCGACGCGGAAGTTACAACGCTAGATTAGCACCTTAGCAAGTATTTATAATAGATACTTATGTACAAAATACATATGTACTGGAGCTATCTACAGACCATTGCAAACGATCTAGAGATAGCTTGACTGATCCAGATCAGTGGCAATCGGAAGCATTTCGAAAACGTTGCAGCCACGCTGAATGGAAATACTAATGCCCTGAGCCAGATAACACGAGAGACAATAAATATAAATGTTAACACATTTACACAACACCTTCCAGCCCCAAACTAAGCATTACTTGTACTATGGGAACCAGATGACTAATAGAATACTTGTGTACACGTTTTTTGTAAATACATACTTAGAATACAAGACAACACAGACACAGAACAAACATCTATGTTCATCACACAGATGTTTGTCCTCGGTGGGAATCGAACCCACCACCTACAGCGCAGAGGGCACAGTTACTACGAACAGTCGGTTGATTCTGAGTTTTTTACGTTTTCCGGATACAGGATTTCGGATAACAGAAATAAAAAAAAACGAGTGTGCTTTAGAGCACACGACTGAAGTAAAACTTCTTTAATATACGAAACGTAACTGGCTATGAGAGAAAGAGAGGCAGAACAGTGCTTTCATATCCCCTCCATGGTAGTGCTAAACGTTTAACGCAACCTTGTTGGAAGTCGCATTAGAAGTATAACTACAAAATACCGTAACTTTCTTTCATGTTAACTTATAAATGTAAGGAATAAATTTATTTACAAAGAAAATTATAGCTAATACAAGTATTTATAATTGGTATGTACAAAATACATGTGAAACAGTTGAGCTATCATGTTAACTGAAGTGCATCTATAGAAGCTGTCAATTTGTGCAAAGCATCAGGCACAGGGCGAGTCCATCCCTCTCTGCCACGGACAGGCTCGGGGGGTCCTTACGACCCCGGGTTTTTGTCGCATTAACCCTAACAGTTCACTTCACATATGATTTATAGCCTTTGGGGTAATCTATAACCGTTTTTGTAGAGCATTTTGTTTAGTAATCTTCAACCATAAAATCGTGGGTTCAAATGGATTTTATTCGAAAATATTAGTCGAAGTTAAAAAGCATTCATTCAGTTATATCCGCAGGGATCATCTTGAAATGTTTTAAATCTAGGTGAATCTAAGCGCCAGTTCCTCGCGACCAAGCCAAGCAAGAACATCCAACTCACGGCTTGGTTCCTACCGTTTTTTTGTGTGAATCCTTTTACACAATAATCTATACCAATTTTAATAATCTTTGTCCTGACTGACTGACATATAGACAATGCACAGCCTCAAGCACTGCTCGTAGAGACGACACATTTACAGAGTATATTGGTCTTGGTGCGTAGAGGTGTACTATAAAAGGAATTCCCGTAATTCCACCCCTAAAAGGCTACAGCGGGGGTTGAAGTTTGTATGGAAATATCCTCACGAAGTCACGCGCGTATTAATACTAATAATACGCTCATTAAAAAACATTCACTTAGGATAAACTCGTAGGTATATCTTTCAAGACTATTTTATATTAATTCAAAGGGTAAAATACCTCTGTGTCATCATTACTCTACACTAGTCCTAGCGACCAAGTCTAGAAGCCAAGAAACATACGTTCCTACCATTTTGTGTGGTTCTTTTTACAAAATCACGTTATAATACAAAGCACCAGTGTGGTGACTGTCAAAATTAATTATTTGGTTATTAAGAAAGTAACCAAAGTTAATGTAATGAGGTCTGCCCCCTGTAACCATGGCAACGGGCCTTGTGACTTCAATAGTACATATTGATCCTAACAGACGCTCTACAGTTACAATTCTCTGCATTGCGATGTATTTTCTCTAGCACGCGTAGCTCAGGTTAAGATGACAATAGTTAGTTTTTAGGGTTCCGTACCTAAAGGGTAAAACGGGACCCTATTACTAAGACGAGGAGTCTGTCCGTCACCAGGCTGTATCTCATGAACCGTGATAGAGAGTTGAAATTTTCACAGATGATGTATTTCTAACAACAAATACTAAACAATAGAATAAAATAAATATTTAAGGGAGCTCTCATACAACAAACGTGATTTTTTGCCGTTTTTATTATAGACTAGCGGCCGCTCGTAGCTTTGCCCGCGTGGCAGTTTTTTTTCCCGTTCCCGTTATTTTTTCGGGATAAAAAGTATAAGTGTATATAAAGCCTTTATGTTTATCCAAGTTATAATCTATGTTTATTCTAAATTTCATCCAAATCGGTCTACTGGTTAGAGCGTGAAAGAGTAACAAACATCCATCCATCCATCCATCTTACAAACTTTCGCGTTTATAATATTAGTAGTATGTAGTAGTATAATGGTACGAAACCCTTCGTGCGCGAGTCCGACTCACATTTGGCTGGTTTTTATTTCATACAAACGTTGCAGGGTGTAGAGGTGTACTAAGAAAGTATTTCCCGAAATTCAACCCCTAAACTGGTACAGCGGGGGTTGAAATTTGTATGAACATAACACACACATGCCAGTTTTTATAATAAACGACTAAGTTTATTTCACAGAATGTTCTACTCGTTCAAGTATGTATCTTGTGATGCAAGGTATAAGGATGTTTTTCCCATGGCATCACGGCACGGTAAACTCTGTAACATCCTGCATCAGGGCTGGAAATAGACGGGGCAGTTTCTGGCTCCTATTGATCCCAGAGGAACAGAACAAGTCTATGTTACTAATGTACCTGAATCACCTGTATTCTAAAACAATCAACTCAGAATAAGGCAAGAAAGACAAATAGTATCACGACTTTACTTCTCAGGCATGGTAGATATCCCTTCTCTTGGTCGGCTTGGTCGCGAGGAACTGGCGCTTAGATTCACCTAGATTTAAGACGTTTCAAGATGATCCCTGCGGATATTACTGAATTAATGCTTTTTGACTTTGACTTTGACTAGGTGAAAGTGCCAGTTACTCACGACCAAGCTTAGAAGAACTGCCAAGAAAGTTACAGGCGACGTTCCTACCGTTTTTAAAAAATATAAAGAGTAGTATATTATCATAACTAGCGAAATGAAGTCGTACAGATCAGACATCAGTCATCAGTCATCAGTCGTCAGTCTACATATAGCTTTCGTTCTTATAATCTATTTGGAAACCTAAATTTAGCCTACCGTGGCATACCTAATTGGTACCTTTTAACTAGGTATCTAACAACTAACTTAGCGTCCGAGGTCGCTTCACGGACCTCGGACGCTAAGTTAGTTGTTATAATTTCATTACGACCCTGCACTTTGCTGTCGAATTGGAACTCTGTGGTAATAGCAATACAGTTTGCCGGTAGAATAAACAGGAAGCGACCGTAAACTGCACTGAAATAGATGATACTAATATGCGTAAAATTATGTTGATAAAAAACACCTACTGCACAGAGTAAACAGCAGTTTTCATAATAAAAGTAGCTCGTTTGACTTCCTGTTACAACAGATCCCGCCATTTTCAGACATTTACAAATAAACAAAGATGGCGGATTTCACAAATCCTAGCTATCTTGTACTTTATGTGTATGGAAGTTTTACGAGAAGTCTTGTTTATGTAAATACGTGTATTATGGATCGGTGCGAAAGTTTTTATTAGGGTATATCTTATTTCAATAAGATCTTGATATGATAAAAGCAGCAAAGACTGTGCGCTTACATTTTAGAAGGGAATACATTTTACTATTACTTTTAGGTGGTAAAAAGTACTTTGGTAAAGAAACTTTTAATTTTTGTTCATAATTTTTAGTTAGGAATTGAATTTTATTTGGTAAATATTTCTAAGAAAATTCTAAAATGCTAAACAGCAATAATACTCCAATCAGTGAGCCGGCCAGATAACAGATGGCGCTGTCATTAACAGACAATTTTCATCGCCTTGAGACAGGACTCTGCAGCGTCTTGAAGGTTTTTGCGTGAATTATTTTCGGCATCTGGGAAATTTACATTCTACTAAGCTAAATTTAATGATCAGACTGTCTTTCTGCACAAGTTGTCCCAGACGACGTTATATTCGGAGAAAAAAATCACCACTTTACGACGTATTACCTAATAAAAGTTTACGTATACCAACGTAGGAAACCTAGTTCTGGATTATGGCTTGCCCTAATCCAGAACTAAGTTTCCTAGTAAAAATATAGTAAAAATTAGTTAAAAAATCTTAAGAAGTATGCGACGAAAGTTTTTTTCTGAAGTCATTATCAAGTCAAAACAAAAATCGCAATGATTTTTGTTTTCTAGATGTTTGATAGTTTGAGTAAAATATTAATAGATAAGTCTTTTGGGTAAACTATTTACTATGTGCTGTATTTTTTTGGCTACGGATATTTGGCTTTGGACAGTGCCTTAATTTTCTTCCATTGAGACTCCGTATTAGATCAATAATTGGCTTCCCTCGGAGATATCGTGGCATGGCGTGTACGAAACTCCTTGGCGATGCTAATCCGACGTTACCAAACTACTTGGTTTGTTTTCATTCCATTTTCAAACGTTTTAAATATTTACGTAGCTACCTACAAGGAGGTCGCATACCTATAGGCACGGAGGTGGACTCACGGATAAGTGGAATAGGTATTACTCGTACCCAAAGGGTAAAACGGGTTCTTATTACTAAGACTCCGCTGTCTGTCTGTCTGTCCGTCTGTCACCAGGATGCCATGAGATACTCATGAACTCATCACAGTTCATGAGTATCTCAGTTGAAGTTAGAGAGTTGAAATTTTCACAGATGATGTATTTCTGTTGCCGCTTTAACTACAAATACTATAAAACAATAAAATAAATGTTTATACGTGTTTTTATTTACCGTTTTTACTATAGAAAATGTACGGAACCCTTCGTGCGCTAGTCCGACTCGCACTGCGCCAGTTTTTATGATTTGTTTTATTTTAATAGTATTATTATTTTCACTTTACGTATTATCACGATGTGACTTTTGATTTTGATTACAAACATTTAGAACCCACGATTTTTGGAAATAAGGCATAAACTTTTTTATTACATTTTGTACAGATTCCAGCATTATCTAGCCCTAAACTAAGCATAACTTGTATTATAGGAACCAGAAAACTGATAGAATACTTATGTACGTTTTTTCTTGTAAATACATAAATTACATAGAATATAACATAACAAAGACACAGAACAAACATCGATGTTCATCACTTAAATGTTTGTACTCGGTGGGGATCGAACCCACAACAGCACAGAAGGCAGGGCCACTAAACTGTAAGGTTAATCAAATTGCATAAACATACAAAGCATCTAGTGATATTTTGTGGTTATTCCATATGAGTGGGTACATTTAGGTAATGAGATATCACGATTTATCGCCCGATATCCTGAACGAACCAGGAAATGCATGTTTTGGGGATGTACCTACGTCCAAACACAACATGCAGGCACCCGCTATGTCGACGCAATTGGTAGCCGTTTGCGCCTGAAACAGGTTCATCTAATTCAGGAATATTATAAACTGTTATCTTTGCTATAATCTGTAATTGTTAACTTACCACTAGGACAATTAGTAAAGTGTTTTTTTATTGAAGTAATAAATAAATAAATAATGCTGGACAACCCACACAGCATCATCTAGCCCCAAGCTAAGCAGAGCTTGTTTTATGGGTGCTAGATGACTGATATACTTAATACAATACTATTAACTAATACTTACTTACTTGACTTTTTTGTTTTTTTTTTTATTTTAGTAATACTTCTAATGCAACTTCAACAAGGTTGCGTTAAACGTT
Source organism: Electrophaes corylata (assembly GCA_947095575.1). Lineage (NCBI taxonomy): Eukaryota > Metazoa > Arthropoda > Insecta > Lepidoptera > Geometridae > Electrophaes > Electrophaes corylata. The sequence continues at coordinate 214,774 of OX352727.1, forward strand.
TAACACTACCATGGAGGGGGTATGAAAGCACTGTTCTTTCTCTCTTTCTCTCATAGCCAGTTACGTTTCGTATATTAAAGAAGTTTTACTTCAGTCGTGTGCTCTAAAGCACACTCGTTTTACTTCAGTCGTGTGCTCTAAAGCACACTCGTTTTACTTCAGTCGTGTGCTCTAAAGCACACTCGTTTTTTGTAGTAGCCCTGCTTTCTGTGCTGTAGGTGGTGGGTTCGATTCCCACCGAGAACAAACATTTGTATGATGAATATAGATGTTTGTTCTGTGTCTGGTTGTTATATTGTATTCTAAGTATGTATTTACAAAAAAAAAAGTATATAAGTATTCTATCAGTCATCTGGTTCCCATAGTACAAGCTATGCTTAGTTTGGGGCTAGATGACGTTGTGTAAAAATGTCCACAAATATTTATTTATTTTAATATAATTGTTAAAGGCAGAGGTTGGTTCATGTTCTCGCATGACTGATCTTACAGCTCAGTTCGTAGTACCTGCCTTCTGCGCTGTCAATGGTGGGTTCGATCCCCACCGAGTACAAACATTTGTATAATGAACATAGCTTGTTCTGTGTGTGAAAAAACCATAGCGCATTGTCAGTCCTCTCAAACGGTGAAGGAAAACATCGTGAGGAAACCCGTGGCTTAGACAGCACCGCACTTATTGACAATGTGTTTCCTGTGGAAGCTGACTAAGCTGCGTGAGGATGGAACAGGTGCTACAAATCTACTCCATCTAACATCCTGCCCTAAGCACTACAGCGTCCCGCAAATAGATGCATCCTACTAATATTATAAATGCGAAAGTTTGTAAGTATGGATGGATGGATGGATGGATGCTTGTTACTCTTTCACGTTCTAACCAGTAAACCGATTTGGATGAAATTTGGAATAAACATAGATTATAACTTGGATTAACATAGGTATAGGCTAGTGGGCGAAGCAGCGAGCGGCCGCTAGTGATTAAATATATCTGCCGCTATGTCGCGTATCTAGTCTCTGCTAAATGGCCCGCAAAATAAGAGACAAGGAAATATTCCCCCAAACGAATCGCAATTTTATTACATTGCTTATTTTGGTAAGATCGCCGCCGCCGCCACTCTGTCTGCGGGTATTGATTCAATCTTCATATCTTCAGTTTTTCCTGGAACTCTGTATAACGACAAACGAAATTTAGTTGTAGAATTTTGTGTTACACTGCGCGGCAGGCGTCACGCGATAACTCGACTGCGGAGCGGATATTTGTTATTGACGGGCTATGTAAATCAAAATATCATTATATGTATACCATTTTGCAGAGTAAACTCTCGGTAGATACTTCTTCTGCAGAAGATCGGGCGCTGCCTTTAGCAAATTCTGGTAAGTTAGTAGTGGCTGTAAAAAAAACCCTTCGAAAAACATATTTCTACGGCACACAGACGAAGTAGCGGACAAAAGCTAACTTTTAAATATCTTTACTGACTTCGTAAAATCTGCACAAAATGCTTGTTCTACGCTTATCAGGACAGTTAAGCCACATGCCAACTGACTATAGAGCGCTCATAAAAAACAGGAAAACCCGCGTAATACGATCGGAAGGGACTACCAACATCACACTGGTAATTGTTTTTATAATCGTTTTGGGCTGTTTTAAACCTGTGTTTTACGTAAATCAGATAGCGATCTTTTAACAACCAACATCGTAACATTTTACGTTTTTCATGTACAAAATGTTATAAGTAGGTGGGTACCTACTTTACTGGATGCTGCAAATCTGTGGGTAGAATAGACGACAATGCGTTGCCCATAAATTATTTTAAAAATGCCACCGACTCTGCTCTCTAATGTCACTGTCAGTTTGTTCTGACGGCACGTTTTCAGCGCGAATTTCTTTTTTACGTTTTTCGTGGCAAGCAAGGGTAAAAACTCGTGTTCCTAATCGCCAGCCATTACCTGCACATGTCGTTTATGCGAAAAATATTCTAATTCGATGGCGAGCGTCCGGTTCTAATAAATCATGCTAAGATTTTGGCTGTAAAATAATGGCTCACGCATGGTTAATTTTTGACACCTGACGCAATGTGTGCCCCTGACTGCCCCTTCGGTCTCGATCGAAACGAAGCGATCGCAAAACCATACGCATACTAATACTAAGTAGGTAAACCGTAAATGAATGATGGATAAACTTACACTGTTTTGCATGTTTTTCTATAATCAGCCCGCTCTGTTCTTACTAGCGGCCCCTCGCAGCTTCGCCCGCGTGGCAGATTTTTTCCGTTCCTGTTATTTTTTCGGGATAAAAAAGTAGCCTATATGTTAATCCAAGTTATAATCTATGTTTATTCCAAATTTCATCCAAATCGGTCAACTGGTTAGAGCGTGAAAGAGTAACAAACATCCATCCATTCATCCATACTTACAAACTTTCGCGTTTATAATATTATAGTAGGATATTGCAACACCCTTACAGGGTAGGTATAATAAGTGCATTGACGCCAAAACCTACCAAGTCCTAAGATGACAATGCTAAACATAGATAGGTAGGTACTTAATCTAATCTGTGCTATTTATTATGGCAATAAACATAGGCAGGTACTAAATACTAAACCCACCCCACGTAACCAAAGCCTTTGCAGTGAGTACCTATAGTCTACCTGCGGAGTTATCTTCCCGGGAGTGTCTTTTGTGACTCAGGAGCGATACTCTCGAAGTTGAAGCCAAAGCGAAGAACTAACATTCGATTTTTATCCGCCTTTCCCAATACCAAGATGGTCAAAATGTAGAAGACACAACACAAGTTTTGCTAGCAACCGAAAATACAGTCGCTCTTCTGAAACTTACAGTTACGCGATGTCGCCGTTAATACAAATAAAATGACTGAAAGGCGAACTAATACGTGCAAACTACTAAAGATAAGATATCTAATGTGACCATGCTTTCAGTTCTACCATGCATGAGCTTGCAGAGACACGCGCCCTCGTAAACAGCCTCAGTCTAGCTCGTTATCACCGCTATTAGATCGAATCTTCAAACATAGGTACCAATAATTATGGAGATAGGTGATTCACGAGACGATGGAAACTACGGCAACTGTACGTACGGCTTTTGTATTGAGGCTAGCTGACCCGTGCCCACTCCTTTGGGCGGTAAACGTCGTATTATCTTTCTATGTTTCTGCGCAATTTTCGTATTTTTTTTTACTGTAAGAACCTTTTCTACAAAGTAGGTAGGTATTAGAAAAAAAATAAAAAAAGACGAATGAAATCGGTAAAGCCGTTTTCAAGATATAGCGTGACCAAGGGTTAATTTTTAAAAGTTAGTATTTACGAACTAGGAACAACCTACCTACCTATAGTAGGTATACCTAGGTATCTAGGTACTTCTTGTAGGTAGGTAAGGTACCTAGTACTAATTAGATTATGATATTAATTATGACTCCATCTCCCTCAGCACCTTTAGTAAATCAAAGTCTACTGAACTGTAACACTTAATTAAAATCTCGCACTAAAATCGCAGACGTCCGGAGGCTGTCTAACAAACAAAACGCCACCCTAAAGACAACCCAACTACCCTTCGAAAGGGGAGAAATCAATAAAATTCTATTATGTTCTCGGCCTGGTATTGCGCCATCTAACGGAAATCGTTTGTACTAACTTCATGAAAATTCGAAACGTTCAGCTTATATCAATGAAAGATAGATGGCGTTATTAAGCCTACGACGTCCAACTAAAAAAAGATGCTAGTTATATTTTATTTATTCTAATTTAAGTTTGTTTTTTTTTTGTTACAGGTAAATAACGACAATAACTTTCAAACGAGAGACATCAAAAAGTTTTACGTCAAACCATGGCCGGCGCAGTGGTGCCAATTCTCAGCAAGGCGCAACAAATTTGAAATTACACCAAACGAATCTCTATGAAGACGTGACCTACAAAATTTAATCATTCTTAATAATAAATAGAACAGTTTGCGCATTATAATTTTTGTTGGTACGTTTACTGGTTCATAAATCATGCCATTAAATCGTCCTTTAGTACCGAAGCAGGCTCGTTTCGAAAAGCCATTATGAAAATCGTAAATAATAGCATTCAGGAACTTTCCTTTCAGTTGTTAACTTTGCTTGGTCGCTGAATTACACTGCCTCCAATGAGTGTTGTTATAAATAATATGCCAACCTGCCCATTTTTACTTACCTACTGGTTAATACCTATAAGTAAATTATGATGAATGCTTACTTCCATAATATTCTTATATATCAAAATTAATTGCTGTTCGTTAGTTTCGCTAAAACTCGAGAACAGCTGGACCGATTTGGCTATTTTTGGTATTGAATTATTTGTGGAAGTCCAGAAAAGGTTTAAAAGGTAAAAAGATATATAGAAGACAACTTTTAGTGGCAGTAACGAAGTTCGCCGGGTCAGCTAGTCAAATATAAAAATATTTTCTTCCTTTCTGTAAACATTTAGATGTTTTATTTCTTAGATAGGTAGTAAATACATTTACATAATATCATTAGGGGTAGGTACATAAGATGAAGATTCATTGATGATCTTATGATAGTAAGACTTGGGTGTTTTATACACCTCGCATTTTTATTGTAAAACTAGCGGTCGGTCCCGGCTTCGCACGGGTTTTACTAAGGATTCCAATATAATATAGGTAGCCTATGTCACCCGGAGACAGCGTAGTTTGTGAACTGTTCAATTTTTCAAATCGGTCCACTAGTTTCGGAGCCTATTCAATGCAAACAAACAAACAATCAAATCTTTCCTCTATTATATTAGTATAGATAGTTACGAATCGTAGTATAGGTAAACTGTTTTTTTTAAGCTACTGCTGGTGGAACAAGCATGTGTAGTAATCATCATCATCATACAAGGCATTGCTTGGTAGGTCACACACATTAGGTACGTGCCCTACGAAGCACTACTCTACATCCACCAACCTGACCTCATGTGCCTGTAATGTCCCGGCACCCACACCCTTCAAACCGGAACACAGCAATGCCAGGATCACTGTTTGGTTGCAGAAATAGGTATAGTACTTCGCCGGACGAGCCCTTTCACAAAGAGCTCTACTACTATTAATTACCTAATTGGGTTTCATTAATTCTGCCTCGAAATAAGGTGCACAATTGTATTAGATACATTGTATACTAACTTTAGATGAACAAAAAGCTGTAGCTTGATTACATAATTTGTAATATTCAAAATATTCGTTCATTGACGACCGATGTGGCGCGGCGGGCGAATGTCCGCTTGCGACGCAGGAGGTTGCGGGTTCGATTCCCGCCTTGGGATAAATGTTTGTACGATCTTCAAATATTTATTATGTATGTAATGTATTGTATTAAGTATATCAGTCATCTAGTACCCATAACACAAGCTCTGCTTAGCTTGGGGCTAGATGATGCTGTGTGGACTGTCCAGCATTATTTATTATTATTATTATTATTATTTATTGAAAAAACCGGTAGTCTACCAGTGGAATAACTTTCAGGCTTTGTCGTGGTAGAATGCAAAGCTGTGTCCTTTGTCGCTTATTGATACCAAACTTTAAAAACAATCAACTGTAGAACGTAACTTGATTCCGCTTCAGTGATGCGAAGACCGGAACCAGTGACTTGAGTCAAATGAGTAATTGTATCATTAACGCTTTATCAGTGCTTTCCGCGCTATTAAGCCGGATATCAAACGCAGCGCTCGTTCAATGGCTGGGGTTGGGTTATGATGTATGATTTACTGAGCTGTCATATTCACGGGCGACCATAAAATGCAGGGTTCGGCGGCATTGCCGGCTTTATGGTGGAAACTGCTGAGATGATAATCTTTTGTCTCTTGTTTTCGAGTCCCTTCGAGTGTGAATAATGGATGGTGATTTTGTGAAAATGTTTATTTTTCGATCAACATAGATTTAAAAGGTTTTTTATTTACTTTTACTGACTTTACCTATTTTTTGTATTCTACTTTTTGATGGAACAAGCAGATGACTCACCTGATGCTAAGTGGTTACCATCGCCTAAAACATGAGAAACTTGCCCTTCGATGTACTACTTAGCGTCCATCAACCTGAGGTATATAGGTGCTAAGCCTTATGTCCCTGTCATTTCACCGGCACGCAAGCATAGCAAGCGGTTTGGCGCTGTTAGCAGAAATAATCTTGGTGGTAGTACTTCCTCGGACGTGCCTCTCACTTAGAACTTGTACTTATCTCCCAAAATATAGTCAAGTTTAGTTCAAGTAGCGTTGGTGACCTATCTAACATTGTAAGTTAGATGTGAAACTGGAGTTAAATAAAAACACTGCTGTGTAAGATTTTTAGTTTCCCCCGAGTGGGTATCAACTGCGCCACGGCTCCACTATTTCCAATAAAAAATTCGAACGACATCCAATCAACCGAGACGGCAAATAATATAAATTTCTCTTCTAACAGCTCAGCGTGAACTCGGCAAAAACGGAAAAAAATACAACCGCTTACGTCATCGTTGGAAAATGTCACCATAGTCCACGCAATTTTCAATCTTACTGCTGTCAGTTTAAAGGCATGCCTTTTATAAACCGTTGAGGTTCGTTTTCCTAATGAAGTAAGACTGAAAAAAGCCACGTTAGGGGACAAAAAGTACCTAGTGAAACTTAGTAATGAGCCGGGAACTGATGTGTCATCTGTCAGACTATTTAGGTTGGGGTTTTTGTTCAAAGGTTTGTAGCTTGCTCATGCTCTAATGGTATTAGCCTTTTTAATCCTGGATTTTTGTGGCCTATTTTGCGAGACTTTATTGCCTATTCGTTGCAAGGTCTGTCCTACTAATTAGGAAACTGAGATTATTAAAAATATTCGCGTTTTAAATCTACCAAGTACCTACCTACCTCGATAACCGTTCCAACTTCCAAATAAATAATTGTGATCGTCAAAGCTCAGTTTGTAGCAATCCTTCCTCTGTAGGTGGTGGGTTTGATTCTCACCGTGAACAAGCATTTATGCGATGAACATAGATGCTTGTTTTATGTCTGGAAGTAGTATTGTATTCTAATTATACATTTATAAAAAAGTAAGTAGTAAACTTAATGATCTAAGGTAGTAAAAAAGTATTCTATTATCTATCCCACAGTACAAGCTTTGTTTAGGTAATTCGGAGTTAAATGATGCTGTGTATTTGGTCTTATTCAAAAACAGTCTGATTCTGACCAAACAGAAACTTTCCTGTGACAGCTATTCATAATAATATAGCAAAATCATACAGTTTTTGAATAAGACCAAACATACAGCATCATTTAACTCCATCATCATCATTTATAATTCTTAATATCAACTTTACTATGTACTGTTAAGTCAAAGTCAAAGTCAAAAAGCACTTATTCAATAAAATCCGCAGGAATCATCTTGAAGCGTCTTAAATCTAGGTGAATCTAAGCGCTAGTTCCTCGCGACCAAGCCTATAAGAAAGTACCTACTTACTTATATTTCTATTAATAACCAAATGTTTTACCGTTGTTGTACTGACCGTTAGAGCAGGCAGTAGAAATGCTCACAGTTTCAATTTAAGCTGTATTCTGCCGTTAGCCTACATTTGCTAAAAGCTTTACGGGTGGAGCTATCTGTCTGTGTCTCGGGGTAGGGGAGAAAATTACTGTGTTTTTTCGTGTTACGTTACAAACAACAGCGAGAATAAAGCGTATATCCATTTGTTTCTTTATTCCAAACAGGCACTAGAGATTTACTTACTATATGTAGTGCCTATATAATATACCTACTACATATGTGTGGCTAAATACATAGGTAAGTAGGTAGTAGTAGGGATAGCAATGTAATCTGTACTAATGTTCAAAAACTGTATCAATTTTGTTAAATTATAATAGCTACTATATCTGAACATAATACCAATCAATTGGTTGGTACGTACCTAGTTACACTATTTTCTGTAGGTACCGTTGTGAGTTTAAAACCAAAAATAGCATCACGACTGTTATGGGGTAGTCAGAGGTACGTCCAGATAGTATATTTGACCTACATTTTGCAGTAATTAGTATTCCATACGTGACAGGTTGCAAGCCGATCGCCGCTGCTAGAATACTAACTGGTTTCTTCACGATATTTTCCTTCACCGTTTGAGGGCACTGGCATTGAACATATACATTTTTCGAACGGATAAATTCATTGGTGCACGACCTGATTTGAACTCATTACCTGAGGATCAGAGGGCGGGGTCACTTCCACTAAGCCATCGGTGCTCTCCTTCGTCCTGTCTGACTGACATGAAGACAACGCACAGCATAAACTATTAATAATAATAATAATAATGCTGGACAATCCACACAGCATCATCTAGCCCCAAGCTAAGCAGAGCTTGTGTTATGGGTACTAGATGACTGATATACTTAATACAATACATTACATACATACAAATTTTTTATTATACATAAAAAAAACACCCAGAACACCTGGAATAAATATTTGCAGATCGTACAAACATTTATCCCAAGGCGGGAATCGAACCCGCAACCTCTGCGTCGCAGGCGGACATTCGCCCGCCGCGCCACATCGGTCGTCAATTATAGCTCGGTCGGTACCTATACAGATTTCATACTTTACAGGGTATGCATTTCTTTGTGTGTAGTGGTGTGCCGCGAGGTTTAAAGTTTGTATGGAAATAACTGCATGTAGATGTTTTCACTAGTATAAGAATCCTCATTATCCTCATTATTGTTTATTAACAATGATTGAAATATCATCGCTGAAAACGCATTGATGGTTGGTAGTAATTTATTATTACTATCATTTTACTCGCCCATTCTTTTCCACTGCTGGGTAAATGCCTCCCCCTCTTTCTTCCATATATCTTGATCCCGAGTCAAATTCGATCAATCTCTATAGAAAACGTCCAGGTCGTTCACCAACGCTTCTTCGGTCTGAAAGTTGTGCCAAGATCGGCACCGAGTGGATCCCCGAAGATGAAAGTCACCGAAATTTACAAAAAGTAGAAATAATAGCGGTCCTAAAATACTTACCCTAAATACACCGAAGTTGTAATTACAATTATGCCCCAGTTTTTCGTATTTATAAACTACTTTCATCATAGTTTATTTGTTTTTATAGTGCTTACTTGCACTTAAGGAAATCACAAAGATTTTTATATTATCTCTTGTCGATTCAACTGAATGCAATTTCGGTTATCGAACAGGCTTTGATAGTGTAACGTCAAGCTTGTAGATGGAGCCACGGTCGTAAAAGTACCGTATTAATAATAATAATAATAATAATGCTGGACAATCCACACAGCATCATCTAGCCCCAAGCTAAGCAGAGCTTGTGTTACGGGTACTAGATGACTGATATACCTACTTAATACAATACTATATTACATACATAGATATTTTTTATTATACATAGAAAATACCCAGGACACCCGGAATAAATATTTGCAGATCGTACAAACATTTATCCCGAGGCGGGAATTGAACCCGCAACCTCTGCGTCGCAGGCGGACATTCGCCCCCCGCGCGACATCGGTCGTCGGTATTAGAAACATTCCAAATCTTATTTTTCACCGAGTCATTTGAATCCTTGGTGGCGAAGTTGGTATCGCATCCCCGTATCAAGGGGAAGGTCGTGGGTTCAAATCCTACTCGAGGAAAATAATTTTTGGGATAATATAAAAATCTTTACTTTCATGATAGTTCTTCTAAATGTGAAACTGTTACTTGAAATTATGATTGGCTAAAACTGTGTCTCCATCGCATTGCGAGGAACATAGCGAACCCAAGGACTAAAACTCGCAGCAAACTATTGATTTCACCCTAAGCTCAAATCTTGTTCTCTCAAATAACCCCAGGACATCTTTCTTATAAAAGAACGGGCATTTTGCCCACTCATAAGATCTTGTTATATTGCAACGAATAATTTCAAAAGATATTAGAAAATTAAAATGCTTTTTCGGAAACAGTACCTTAGGCATAACTTTTTAAACTATCATGGTAAATGTCCCGTTTCTATCCAAAATACAGTACCTTAGACACCTTTGAGGCCAAGCAGTTGTACTACTTATGTTAGACAGTAACATTATTCTTCCTAGGTCCTAGGTTAGGCTCCTAGTCAAGGGTTGACAAGTACAAGAATAATAAACTTACATTCGTAACATAAAACCAATGCTTACATAAATATAAATAAATATTTTTGGATATTTCACTCTTTAGCCTGAAACTAAGAAAAGCTTGTACTTTAGAAACCAGGTGACTGATAAAGTATTGATATTTTTTTTGTTGTGAATACATACGTACAGAAAACAATCTAACACCCAGACAGAACAAACATCTGTGTTTATGATACAAAACTTATCCCCGGCGGGGATCGAACCCACAACCTATTATACAGAAAACAAAGTTACTACCGACTGAGCTGTGATGCCAGTCTTGCAACCTAAAAAATAAATAGAGAAACAATAAGTCTAAATAAAAATACCAGCTTCACCAAAACTTTTTTTAATACGATTACAAAATATAAATGACGAAAAGTCTAAAGGTTGCTCCAATAATAGAATGGGGTAACCGGAAAAGTTACTACCAATTTCAAGGGTTCGATCGAGGTCATGACCCCGCTCGTGCTAAATAAATATCAAGCTATCCACCCGAATATAAATCGCATTAATTATTCCAGCCGAAACCAACTCTTACCCCTAACTTAACTTTAGCAAATTTATCAGCCACTGAGTATTAGAAAGTTTCATTGTATTTAAAGTTTTGAGTAGTGAAATTGATACAAGTTATTATTTTAACTGAGCACAAACGCAAATCACAGTAAACCATATTTTACGTACAAAACAAAAAGTTACGTTGGCTCTAACGAAATAGAATTCAAATCCCTTTAACAACGAGATTACACCCCCAGAATTTTATTTGCGATCATAACCCCCGGAGAAAATGGCCGCGCGAGTCAGATGCAGCCAAAGATGGCGCGCGCATGCGTCGTCTGCCGCTCGATACATGCACCCTCTGGATAGCTGTGCTATTAATCACCCAGTTGTTTTAAGCTTAAAATCTATTCACTGAAACCACACTATCACAACACTGAGGAATGTATTCCGCAGCTGGCGGGAGGATCCTCGGCCACTCCTTGCCTTCTCACCGGTAAACCTGTGGAAAAAAACACTTTAGGACACCGAAAATACAGGTCGTGATTTTCTTCTGGTTCTGGAGCCAGTGGCGGTGGTGGCGGTGGTGGTGGTGGTGGAAGGCGACGCCGCGGCCGGCTTGTCCGGACGCAGCAGTAGAGAATTAACGTACTGCTGTGACAGGACAATATGGTCGCAGCGCGCGAGGCTGGCGGCGGGCGTCAGGCGTGTGAGGGCGCGTGGCAGCACGGCCGCTGCCGCCGCGCCCCTGTACCCTCGCGCATGCGCGCCGAGCGAGGAGATGGGGGCGTACACACCCTCAATGAACACCCTCAATCACCTATCGATTTTCCAACACAAAAAATATAATTAATTACTGTTGCATCCTCACTGTTCGGAGATGAACACTCTGGATGTGGGTTAGTTCATTGCCCAAGGTACCTTTAGCTTGCAAACATTTAAACTGCTTGACACCGGTGTATGTGTGGTACAAGTCTAAGTACAGTCAGCCACAGAAGTTTACATTTGATTAAAATCTTGGGCACCTTAGGGGCCTTTGACCGTCAAAATTTTAAATGATTTTTATAAGATTGCCTAAAAGTATTTTCAAGCCACAATTACCATTGAGAATATCCTCATGTCCAATTGAGGATTAATCTGAGAATCCCGCCTCACGTCACTGGCAGGGTATCCGCCATCCTATTTCCATTTCTTTGAAAGTCAAAAAGACCCGGTTGACATGCACTGCAGTGGGTAAAATTACCATTGTTAGTAGCAAAACTAGTGGTGCCGCATGTGACTTCATTCACGTGGTGCATTTTTGCTTTCATTTAAACTTCAACCCCGCACACCTCTTTAGAAGTTGATTTTCTAAATATGCCTCTATGCTCCAAAACAAATACACCCTGAAAATTTCTAGTCTGAAAGACCAGCTGTTAGACTGCGCGTTGTCTATGTGAGGGCAAACGTTCTTATGATTTGGTATTATATTTGGCTGTCGCTTTTCTTGCGAAGTTTTTGATGGATTAAGTACAAATAAAAGCGTGTTAAAAACAACTTTCCCATTCATCATTTCGGAGTTTTCAGTAAATACGACATTACTTTTCACTCAGAAATATATTTTTCTGAGTAGGTAGTTGGTAGTACATGCGAATACATTTATTGGACGTATAACAGAAACTGTTGTTGTGAGGGTACGAGGAAAATTAAAAGCATTCTGATGTTTTATTATTGCGTTAGTTTAGTTAGCGATGCAACGTATTTTTATGTATTACTTGCTGAAAGAAAGCAAGACGTAACATTAGTTGCACCATATCCCAACTGATGCTACGTGGTAACCAACAAAACTTTTTTCTTTATTTATTTGCTGAGTTAAATTAGAACAAAACATCGTATCACAAGTCTCGTATGTCAGAAACGTGCTATTTGATACATTACCCTGCGTACATCAACCTATAGAGGTGTTAAGACATGTGCTTGCCATTTCACCACCCACACCCTTCAAACCGGAACACAGCAATACAATTATCCGTACGGAGCAATGAGGTACGGTGGAAGTACTTCCCCGGAACAACAAACTTGCTATTTCAAAAAGTAAGACATTCAAGCAACAATTTGGAAGTAACCTGCTATAGCTATACCTAGTCGTAGGGTCAAGGGCTCATCCGGAGAAGTACTACCACCACACATTTTACATGTTTGGGTACCGGTGAAATTACAGGCACTTGAGTTGCAAGTTTGCAACACTTGATGGACATATTTCAGTACAACGTTGGCAGAGCAACGTGCGTGGCCTGCGGGGTAATGTTTTATTATCCGCGATGGTCAGCATATTACATCAGATGGGGCATCTGCTTGTTACCTATACTAGCCGTATCAAGAAAAAAAACCTATCCTTAAGTTGGGTACACAGCAGACAGATCTAAAACCACAAATCACTTAGCTCCTACACGTGGAAGGAAAGCATCGCTTAAAATTTACGGCAGTGCTTTTTACGCTCAAATTAAAAGCCGGAAAATTTTAGTACAGAATTTTATTTCATTTTAGCGGTCGTTTTATATCATCTCGCATACCGCGAGGATATAATGTCCATGGAAATGCTTTCATAATTATTTATAACGGTTTTGTGGACGCAGAATGTTTGCTTTGGAATTTTATGCCGAAACAATACTGAGTTGGTCGTGTTTTAAATTAAATTTGTTTATGACTAACAAAAATTACAACACCTATATATCCTAATGAATTGGAGGACATTCATATTTTTCTAGCACGGTAACTTTTTATCTTACAATATTATTGAATTTTTACCTAAATAAGCATTATGTTAGTTAGATATGTGGTTCTCATGACAGGTACAACCCAACTAGCAAAATGGTCTTGTTAAAATTGTTAAAAACGCTTTGAATCTAGATAAAATATTAAAACGGCTTTGGTCAATCCTTGCTTGCTCATAAGTGCATTTTACTATGGCAAAATTATGCCACGAGCAAAAATCTCATAAAACAGTGTAGTAAACGTATGCAAGGTTAATTTGTGGGATCTTTACAAGATCACTTCACCGAGTAGGCATATACTAGCACGAAATATTACTTATACTCTAACTTAAATACTCTAATGTCAATATAGGACTAGCGTCGCACTGAGAAAATCGCAAGCTAGAATAATATAAGACATTGACCTTGAAAACGACCGTCACAGAACTAAAAATCACCAATAGTCCACCAATTAGTTATGTATTATACTAGAAATCACAAATTGATTTTATTTTCAGCTTCTAGGTACCGAATTGATTCGCCATATTATTTGGTAGTTTTAGAAGCAGTTTCAATTAAATATTCACAATTTAAGGTGTTTTGTGAAACTATAGTTACGGATATGGACAAAAAGAAGTGGAAACAGTTAAAGCGAAGTGGAGGTTTTAGAAGAAAAGTCCTAGCAAAATATAAACACTTCAAGAGAGAAATTAATATTAACGCAAGTGGTTCCGCACACATTTTTGATACAACAAAAACTGAATGTTGTAGTTCCGCGGATTCGCAAACACAAGAGCAGCCCAATGCGTGTCTTGAGACAGTAAAACAACGAATTGGCGATGGAAGTAGCGGTTCTGTAGACTTTTTATATTCCGATAATAATTCTGAATCTGATGAATTTATCTCAAATGAAGAAACGTATTAGAAACTGGGCTCTTACGTGCAATATTCCTCATGCAAGTATGCATCAGTTACTTGCAATCATAAATAAAAGAATACCAAATTCTTTACCTACAGATCCTAGGACACTACTTAAAACTAATATCACAGAAATATCTATTACACCTGTTTGTTCTGGTTATTATTGGCATAATGGATTAACCAGGCAGCTAAAAAAATATTTGGAAATCTTACCTGTGGTACCAGATAAAATATCATTAAATATAAATATTGATGGTTTACCTGTTTATAAGAGTTCGAGACATCAAACCAGATATTCGTAATCAGCACCCCCAAATTAGTCGAAAAAGATATCCATGTCAATTTTTTGCACCATCATTTGCACCCGCCATTTTGAATTTCAAATCTGGCCAGATATTCGTAATCAGCACCCCCAAATTAGTCGAAAAAGATACCCATGTCAATTTTTTGCACCATCATTTGCACCCGCCATTTTGAATTTCAAATCTGGCCAGATATTCGTATTCAGCACCCCCAAATTAGTCGAAAAAGACCTCCATATCAGTTTTTTGTGCCATGATTTGTACACGCCATTTTGAATTTCAAATCTAACCAGATATTCGTAATCAGCACCCCTAAATTAGTCGAAAAAGATACCCATGTCAATTTTTTGCACCATCATTTGCACCCGCCATTTTGAATTTCAAATCTGGCCAGATATTCGTAATCAGCACCCCCAAATTAGTTGAAAAAGACCTCCATGTCAGTTTTTTGTGCCATGATTTGTACCCGCCATTTTGAATTTCAAATCTGACCAGATATTCGTAATCAGCACCCTCAAATTAGTCGAAAATGATACCCATGTCAATTTTTTGTACCATCATTTGCACCCGCCATTTTAAATTTCAAATCTGACCAGATATTCGTAATCAGCACCCTCAAATTAGTCGAAAAAGATACCCATGTAAATTTTTTGTACCATTATTTGCACCCGCCATTTTGGATTTCAAATCTGACCAGATATTCGTAATCAGCACCCCCAAATTAGTCGAAAAAGATACCCATGTCAATTTTTTGTACCATCATTTGCACCCGCCATTTTGAATTTCAAATCTGACCAGATATTCGTAATCAGCACCCCCAAATTAGTCGAAAAAGATACCCATGTAAATTTTTTGTACCATCATTTGCACCCGCCATTTTGAATTTCAAATCTGACCAGATATTCGTAATCAGAACCCCTAAATTAGTTTAATGCAGAATTTTAAAAGACGCAAATGCCTCATGGACTTAAGTGCCCCAGGTGACTTAAAGGTACGTAAATAAAATGCATCGTATTATTTCTAAATAATCTTTTATTTCACAAAATTCAAATTTTTATTAATAATTATATACCTAAGTACATAATTTTTACCTTCTTTTTAAAAGAAATCGGAATCTGTGTTTTATACATCGGGCCTGTTGTAAAGTTTAGTTTCTTTTTTTTGCGATACAATTTATCAGGCTTCACTTTTCATTTGGGAATGATTCTCCATTTCTCCGTAAGTCATTTTGAATTTTTTTTTCGGACATTTTAGTAAGTATATCCTTATTTTCCCATTGATTGGCTTGGCACTGCAGTAAGTAATGGCTTGCCACTTTCAATCGTTAGAACTATTTTTACGGCACAATAAACTGCAACAAAACAAAAGTAAATAAGTAGGTAGGGAGCGATTAAATACAGTCGCACTCGTTGATTGATGCACTACGCTACCTGCTTACTGTACTAGCTACCTAACAGTCTTACGTAGGTAGTCGGTAGTATGAGTAGTAGGTGCCGCCTGCCTACCTTTACCTACTAGGTATATACTATAGATCGACTCGTGCTCAGTATGTCTGCAAAATTAGTAAGTAGGTACTTAGGTACATATATTTTTTCTTAATTTTCACCCGGTCTTGATAAAGCTACTAACCTACTTGAAGAAATACATAAGTAGGTATCTACCTACTTCGGTTAAGTAGGTATCTACTTAGATAGGAAGAGCACCGGTGGTCTGGTAAGGGTAGATATCTCCTCCGATATCTTAGTACCAAGTACCTACTTGAGATTCTCTGAGGATGTCTAAGGGTGTAGTCAGAGATATGTCCAGATAGTAGGTACATTTGGTAGCACCCACATTATGCAGTAAGTCCACACGTGACAGGTTGCAAGCCCATCTCCACTGCTAGTATACCTACTAACTGGTTTCCTCGCGATATTTCTTTCACCGTTTGAAAGCACTGAAATTGCGCACATAGGTACACTTTTCAAATAGTAAAGTCCATTAGTGCACGACCAGATTCGAACCCACGACCTTAGGATCAAAAGACGAGGTACTTCCACTAGACCACCACCGGTGCTGTTACTATCTAAGTAGTTAGGTAATTAACCGAAGTAGGTAGGTAGGTCCTACCTATGTATTGCTTCAAGTAGGTTAGTAGCTTATCTATAAACACAGGGTAATATTTTAAAAAAGGATATTTACCTACCTATCTATTTACTTATTTTACAGTCTTTCTATGAGTTGCTCTATTGTAGGTAAGTATAGGTAGGTAGGTGACGACACCTTTCGACACCTCCTACTCATACTACTACTTAGGACTGTTAGGTAGCTAATACAGTAAGTAGGTACCTACTTACGAAGTAAAGAAGGTACCTACCTAACTTACTAGTAGTAGGTAGGCATATGTATATGCCTTTAGGTAATCGTAATAGTAAGTAGGTATGTGCGTATCTACGAAAATAACCAAAAAAAATTAATGATACATAACTGCAACTAAAACCTACAAATATGGGGGAAACCTATGTCCAGCAGCGTGTTCTTTGAGGTTAATGATGATTGTTGGATGGAAGAAGCTCGGTACGGGTGGTACGGAGCCGTGGACAGCGAGCCGCGCCGCCGCCGTATACCTGCCGTGCACACGTTTACGCCTTTAGAAAAACGAACCCTAATTTCCGTAATGGCTTCCCATCACACAAATCACAGAAACGTCTCGTTTGACGACAAGATTCTCATAACAACACATTTTGAAAGCTTGGCCACGTTTAGGGCTTGCAACGGTCTCAGTCAATCCAGCGCCTATTTTATAATTTAAAAAATAAATTGAATACTACATAATAAATGGAGCGCATTGAAAATTTACCCAATATCTATATACTTATCATCAGAAAACTTACCTGTGCACTCAATTTAACTCAAATATAGCTTCCAAACAGACGCACGCTAAACACTATACACTTTTATCATAAATAAAGTACCATATTTCACGAGCGCAGCAACTCTATGAAAAACAAACAACGAATCTCCTCAATTCGCGAAGTACGGGACCACGGCAGGAACCTGGGTCTCATTACTGTCATAGTTCGGCACATTTGAAGATTATTAGCGCAAATAAGTGCGTTTTATGACATAAATACGACTAAAATGCAGCTTACAACACTGTTATAGTTCTTGATATAGAACTATTAGTCCCGCGATTTGTGCCCAAATCGGGTCGTTTACAACACTACTACACCATATCATGGCTAAATTACTATCCAATAGATCTTGACCAAAGCGCATTGGGCGTTTGTATAACACCATTTTTTGCTAGTTGGGAAGCATGTCATCCACTATATATTATTTTTACGCCAAGAAAATTGTAGTAAACAGGTGTATTATGCGATTGAAAAAAGCCTGAGGATTATGAGGTGAGGTGAATGAACTGTTCTGTACTGTCTTCATATGGAGTAAATAGAAACCAGAGGGGTAAGAGTTGTTGCTAACATATTCCTGTTGTAAGTGTCGAATTTGCCAGATTTTCTATAGCAAATCTGTTATTCTTGTCACTTGCAACAGGAGTCTGTAAGTAACAGAAGATACGCAGCCAGGGGGCTGGTCTTAGCTCTGAAGCCCTTTATGAGGTTTCCAATTATTATTACTGAATATTTTACCTACAAAATAAGGTATTAAGCAGCGCCACCATGACTGACACATGTGATCTAACAATAAATGGGTTCAACAAATTAACAAGAGATGTCGTATTATGTAATCATAGTCATAAATGCAGCAAAGTAGTGATTAAAATACTCTTTATATCTTTGTATATTAGGATCGTAGCAAGTAGAAATCCGTAGTCCCTACCTTTGTGAACATACGTTAGGGCCATGGAAAATAGGTGTGATTTCAAGTTATTAGGTAGGGAAAAATTTCGTCACGCATACGTGAGGTAAAAAGTTTAGTCCACAAATGTAGCTCAGTTTTTTATACAAATGCCACCACTTCACCTCTTTTGTGTTTGAAATAATCAGTAGAGTACAAAAACGTAGACTTTCCCAAATATCTATTCAGCCGTAACGGCTCAAGTTACGATCTACACGAACGTTGACAAATAGCCTGGTCTCATCCTGAGATGGAATTAACGAAACAATGCGTCTTGCCGTCGCCGTCTTGGGTGAATTATCAATTATAAAAGGTACAAAAAAGTATACAAAAGCCGCGATTTTGGCTTTTTTAAGAAACTTTCACAAAGAAGATAAGTTATTTTTGTGAACACAAGAAAAACAACTACCTAGGTATTCATTGAAAACTTATTTATAACCTTTTTGAGTCTCAAAATGAACTTACACAGTAAAATACTTCGCTTTTCGAAGGATAAAAATAACTTAAGCCAAAGGTAGGATGAAAAGTTTGCAGACAGACTGTTTCAAAGAAAAAGTTTTTTGGTTTTTTTTTTGGTTTCAAAGAAAAAGCTCCAGAATTGCAAATCTTCGAATGTGTAGGCAACTACAAAAGTAATCATCCTCTAACGATCCCAACACAATTCCATCCGAAATGTCGGGTCCATTGTCAAGGAATAGTGGAACGCAGACCCAAGGATTATGTGTGGGAGATAAATTACCAGCGGCCTCCGTGATTTACGAGGACGCCAGGCAGATTCACAAGAATAAAAATTGTTACCCTCTGCAGCACATCCATCAAGCAACTTTGCAGTTTCCTGTGGTTTAGTAGTAATTTTTTGAATTAATCTTGCTGGAGAATTAGCGTTCGCATTTAAGTTAAAAGTTTGACCTGGTTTTGTAATTTATTGAGCGGATTTTAGATGCTAACTCGGAGATTTGCTAAAAGCTGGCGTTCTGCCTTGGAGGATAATGTAAAAAAATAAAAATATGAAAATTTATCCATAACTTGCAAAGTGAGCCCCAAAGAAATCTATACTTAATTTTATAAAAAGGAAAGATTTGATTGTTTGTTTGCATCGAATAGGCTCCGAAACTACTTGACCAATTTGGATTTTTTTTTCACCGTTGGAAAGCTACACTATCCCCAGGTGACATAGGATTTATGTTTTCAAAAAAATTGGGTTCCTTACAAAAACCCGTGCGAAGCCGGGACGAGCCGCTTGTGTTTGATAAACTTGACAAACCAACATCAAATATTTGAAGTAACAACCCGCACGAACACCAGGAGCCAAGGAATTTAAGGAGGTCACACCCTGGCAAGAGAGGGACGGTTATACAAATTTTATCTTGTGTGCTTTTGAAATGCTAGAAAAATCGCAAGGGGTGATAAGATGCGTAGTGTAAGAAAGAGAAGGAGTTTTGAGATAAATGCGCAACGCAGAGGGTGATTTCTGTAGGGCAGCTGGCTGGCGCCGCCGGTATATGTTCATTTTCAGTAAAATAGGAGCTTTTCCGGCGCCGTGCCCAACTTTTTCTGTAGTATCTACATAAGTAGGTACTGCATGCATGATATGTAAAAATTGGAAAACTTTCTAAATAGCATTTTATGGCAGGCGCAGCATAAGCTAGGCATTATTTGCGATGCGATCAATCGCAAATAGTCAAATAGTAAGTCGTATCGTAGTGTACATTTTCAGTCACTATTTTCTAACTCGTAGTTTTGATTACTAAGGCAACATAAAATTTAAGCTGGAGTACCTACCTAGGTATCCTATTATTACTATTTGCATATTATACTAGTACTTACTATGAATTAATGAATGTTGCTAGAAATATTAATTACTAGCTGACCGGTGCCCACTTCGTTGAGCGGCAAACATGTTTACTTACAAATCTTAACTGAAGTAGTACTCGATGTCACCAACAGATGGCGTTAATACGGCATTAAATAGCGGCCGTTCGCAGATTCGCCAGCGTGGCAGTTTTTATCAGTTCCCGTTATTTTTTAGTTACTCCTTGTTACATTAGCTATCTGCCAGTGAAAGTCCCGTCGAAATCGGTCCAGCCGTTCCAGAGATTACACGGAACAAACAGACAGACAGACAGACAAAAATTAAAAAAAATGCTATTTTGGTATATGTATCGTAAGTATATACATTCCTATGCATGTAGTAAAAAGCGTTATTTTAATATTACAAACAGACACTTCAATTTTATTTATTTGTATAGATTTTGTCATAAAACTATATTACATTATAAATTAATGTCCTTTTTATAAAACACCTGCGTAGGGAGCCGACCTCGCCTCGGAGCCGCGCGGGTACCTCCTAACTCATAGATCTAAACTACTCCCCTGCACGCGCACTCCCAACTTGGTGACGCTCACTTCGCAACGAATTAAAATATTACGATTATCGTAATATTTTAATTTCGCCATAACTTCAAAACCAAACATCCAATTCTAACCATCTAAAGACCAAATATTATCTACATGAACTGTACTTAGTGATAAAATAATTTATTTCGATAAGGATTAATAGTATGAGTAAAATAAATGCGTTTAAATGTAGTCCAAAAAAATTGAAGATTTTTAAATAAAAAAATGGTTGTTGTGCCTCACTCGACATAGATAGGTATAGTGTGCCGCTGACTTTTTTGTAGATATTTATAAGATCTACAATTATTTAGAACATTTTATGGTTCTATCTTTTATAGTTTAGGCAGCGTACGCAAAATAAGTAACTTTTCTGGTTGATTTTTTACACCTTGTGTCTGAAAAACCCAAATATTTTACGGAACGCTATTTTTTTCCAAAATAAAATATAGCCTATGTTACTCAGTGATAATGTAGCTTTCTAATGAAAAAAGAATTATTAAAATCGGTCCAGTACTTTTTGAGTTTATTCATAACATACAAAAATACAAATCTTTCCTCTTTATAATATTAGTGTAGATAGTGTAGAAGTATAGATTTGCTGTCATCGTCCCACCGCAGGGCAAACGCCTTCCTATTAATTAAAATGAAATTAAAACAGATTACGTAGGTGTGTATGACTAAGAACTAATGAAATGTATTTAGTTTATACTATTAGCTTACAAATTTTATTACCTACAGTGTTGTAGGTACTCGCTCAAAATCAAGTCGAACGTAGGTAGGTACGCTTGAGAAATCACATTATTAATTAAAAAAAATACCTATGTTCGAAAATTTAATTTTAGGTAGGTACCTACTTACATAAGCACTTACCGTTGGTTTATTTACAATAATAAGTTATTCTTACAAAATTACATTTAAAAAAATCTAAACTTTTACATAGTTCTAGTCTAAGAATATGGACTTTCTTAATGGTTTCTACTAGGTTTCTAGATTCTAGTAGGTACTGCTTCTCAGTTATTCGTTTGTCGTGATTGACCGACCAATCCTGACCAATCAATTCTATCGCCGCATTCTCGCAATGTCATTGATTTGTTTGACAATGACAATTTTGATTGAATGAAAGATGAATAAAAAATTTCAGTTTTATTTTTAATGGTCGCCGGCCGGTTTTTATATTATTTTCGATGTTTTGTTTTGAATTTTGTGTTTAATTTACTTCTTCCAGGATGATGATTGCGTATTTTCAAATGTAAATATCTGTCTATTTAATGTGAAATTCGAACTAGTCATTTTATTAGCAAACATCGAATTATTGTGTAACTCGTATTTTTTTCTGCTTATCTAGTGTTTACTTGCAGTTATTTTCAAAACGATCATTCTGTAATTATCAAAGATGTTCCACGTAAATTTACACAACCTCCTCGGACCGCAATGTTTTGTTTTCCACCTGAAGTTTGAAAATCGAGTGACGCGCGATTGTCATTCTTGTTCACCGCATCTCGCGGTTTCCTGGCAAAGTTTCCTCAGCTTTTCCTGTGTTTTTCAAAGCAAAATAAACTCAAGCTGATAAAAAACAGCGAAACTAAGCTGAAAATCAAGCTAGTACTAAAACAGTACTTAGATATAGTCGTAAAACTTACTTTCTTACGACCCGTGTAATTCACGCAGACGCAAACTCGAAAAATAAGCTAGAAACTCAAACCTCCATATCAGAATCCTGTAAAATATCAACCTACCTGCCTATCCCAACGTGACATACCTGCTGAAAATCTGAAAAAACCTAACAAAGCATTGAAGAAGTGATTATAGTGAACATGATGGGATTATATTCCAGTGGCGCGCTGGGCGGCGTGGAGGTGATGGAGGGCGAGTTGTCAGCCGTGCTGAGCGCTCAGGCGCAGGCACAGGCGCACGCACACGCCCAGCATCAGCACCAGCTCCAAGCACATCAGCAGATCACTATCAGTAAGTCTATCTATGCTCAAAACCTCTTGGCCCTCAGTATTTGTATGACTGTCTAACATGAAATTATAAATGGTTTCCATGGGGGTTCTTGAATGGCGACTGGTTGACCAGGATTCAGAAAAGGAAGTGTAAGACGGCCTTCTATCAGATAAACGGACAATATTGCTAGGATTACAAGAAGGCTGTGGATAAATAAGGGTCATAATGATTCTTCCTGAAAAGTATAGAGGAGGCTTATATACAGCAGTGAATTTATTTTAAAAGTGTATAATAACAATAATAATAATGCTGGGCAATCCAATGGCATAATGATAGGCCTCACAGCTCAGTTAGTAGTAGCACTGCCTTCTGTGCTGTAGGTCGTGGGTTTGATCCCCACCAAGGACAAACATAGGTATATGTTATCTGTTTGGGTGTTAATAAATCACTCATCTAATTCCCATGCTTAGTAAAGGCTGGATGATGTTGGGTACAAACATTGAGAAATATTTATTTTTAATTAAAAAAATAGAATATTAATTTAACTTATCCCAAGCATGGTAGATATCCCGTCCGATCCCTACCAAGTACCTAATTGAGATTCTCCGAGGATGTCTAAGGGGTAATCAGATGTCATCTCCACAGAAACCTCTCCATCATCGGGGCGCAGCACACCAGTTCAAGCTACCACCGCGCCAGCCGGCTCCACCTCTCCTTCACCTTCGAAGCTGTTTGTGGGCGGACTTAGCTGGCAGACCAGCTCAGAAAAGCTACGGGAGTACTTCGCTATGTTTGGAGCAGTTGCTGATGTGCTTATCATGAAGGATCCTGTTACACAGGTGAGGGTTGATAAAGGTAGTGGGATGGGATGTTCTTTCATATCAGGTTTTTAAAGTTGTACTATAACGTTAACGAGTATTTTGTTTCAAAAAGGAAATATAACCCAGTTCCATGGTATAACTGGAAACCTGACATGAAGGTATATTATACTAGGTACATATTGGTACCTAGTATAATATACAAGGTAAAAGTAACTAGTAGGTACCAATTTTTTTATTATTATGATAATAAGTAATGAAATATTTTAATTTATAAAAAAATTAAGAAAGAAAGATCTTCACGGTTTTAATCCCAGGTACGGTAGATATCCGTTCAGATCTCTTAG
The DNA here is from genome assembly GCA_947095575.1 of Electrophaes corylata. Lineage (NCBI taxonomy): Eukaryota > Metazoa > Arthropoda > Insecta > Lepidoptera > Geometridae > Electrophaes > Electrophaes corylata. Next base: position 238,684 of record OX352727.1, read on the forward strand.
TATCAAGTACTTACTCGAGATTCTGTGAAGTCGAAGGGGGTAGTCAGAGGTACGTCCAGATATCATGTTTGGTACATACTCACATTTTGCAGTAGTTAGGATATTTTAGTTTACTCAAAGGTAAATTTTAAGGCTTTGTAGGCCTTAAAAAGAGATGATTTTTTTAATTTAATCAGAAGAACCACACTTGAAACATCTTAACAACTAGATGAATCTAGATGCTAGGCAAACATACTTCTGAAATATAACATACAAATTTTTAAAGACAGCCTTCATGTAGTTTCAGAAGTTCCAGTACCAAAGCTATCGGTCAGTTTTATAATTGGTTGTTAGGTTTGGATAATTTGTAGGTATGTGTGGTTAGTGAGGGCCGCTGTCTACTAGAACACATGTTTGTGCTTTAGTAGATCATGCCCTGAATGTGTTCTATAGACAACAGATGTCAGAGCTCAGTTTGTTGGATCTAGATATAAGTGCATTTAAGTAAGTGTATAGGTGAGTAGGTATGTAGACATACCTACCCATAGTTAGTATGTGGCCTCGCAGCTAGGTAGGTAGTGGGTTCGGTCCCCACAGGGAACAAATATTTGTGTGATAAACATAGATGTTTGGTCTCTGTCTTGGAGTTATATGTATTATAAGCATGTATATACAAAAAAGTATATAAGTTTTCTATCAGCTATCTCATTCACATAGTACAGGCTTCGCTTAGTTTGGGGCTAGAAGGCGTTTGGTGAATATTTATTATTATTTTATATATATACCAGTTTTAAGAATCTTTGTCCTGACCGACTGACATAGGCAACGCACAGCCTAAACCACTTGCCTTAGAGACTTGAATTTTAGGGTGTATTCGGCTTGGTGCGTAGAGGTGTACTTGAAAGGAATTACTGAAATTCAATCCATAATAAATTAAGCGGACGAAGTCGCGCGTATTAGTTAAGTTAGTCAGTAGTAGAAAGTCATTTTCTTCATGTTATAAGTACTTTATATTTGTATGGGTATTAATGCTCCGCGGACTTCTTAGGTGTAGATAAACACAAAAAACCGACCAAGTGCGAGTTGGACTCGCGCACGAAGGGTTCCGTACCATTATCTATAGTAAAAACCACAAAAAAATCATGTTTGTTGTATGGGAGCCTCCTTAAATATTTATTATTATTCTGTTTTTTTAGTATTTGTTGTTATATCGGCAACAGAAATACATCATCTGTGAAAATTTCAACTCTCTAACTATCACGGTTCATGATATACAGCCTGGTGACAGAAATAGGGTCCCGTTTCCCGTACAAGCGGAACCCTTAAAACTAGAAAAAATATATTTTAAAGTCGGCCCTAGACTCGGAAGTCCGCTGATTTACATTCTATGAATATTCAGGCTAGTGTCTTCAGGCTTGACCTACATTCGTTATAAAGTATTTATTAAGACAGTTTTTTGTTTGCCTTGTATATGTCAAAGTTGAAGTCAAAAAGCATTTATTCAGTTATATCCAGGGATCGTTTGAATAATAATGATGCTGGACAATCCACACAGCATCATCTAGCCCCAAGCTAAGCAGAGCTTGTGTTATGGGTACTAGATGACTGATATACTTAATACAATACATTACATACATAGATATTTTTTATTATACATAGAAAACACCCAGAACACCCGGAATAAATATTTGCAGATCGTACAAACATTTATCCCAAGGCGGGAATCGAACTCGCAACCTCCTGCGTCGCAGGTGGACATTCGCCCGCCGCGCCACATCGGTCGTCAAATAATCTTAAAGCTAGGAAAATACATTTATTTACAAAGAAAATTATAGCTAATACAAGTATTTATAATTGGTATGTACAAAATACATGTGAAACAGTTGAGCTATCTACAGACCGTTGCAAACGATCTAAAGGTAGCTCAACTGATCCAGATCAGTGCCAAGCTAGGTGAATATAAGCGCCAATTCCTCGCGACCAAGGCTAGAAACTTAGTTTAGACTGCAGTCTGTTTAGTACTCGTTTAGTCTGGACTCGTTTGGGGGTTGAATTTCGGTAATTCTTTCTTAGTACACCTCGCACCACGACAATATATACATAAATAGAATGTGTTGCGTATGTTTGTATGTTTATAGGCTATGCCTAGTGGTAGGATACTTTGTTGTCTATGGAACACAGTACTGAACACACTCGATATGGGAAATGGTTGTAAATAAACTACAATGTATGGATGGATGGATGGATGGATGTTTGTTACTTTTTCACGCTCTAACCAGTAAACCGATTTGGATGAAATTTGGAATAAGCATAGATTGTAACTTGGATTAACATATAGATTACTTTTTATCCCGAAAAAATAACGAGAACGGGAAAAAAACTGCCACGCAGGCGAAGCTGCGAGCGGCCACTAGTTAGTACATAACGCATGCTAGATTTACTAATCTCTTCTAAGCTCGTGTGATACAAACGTCCGTTTGCACTACGGATGGCCGTCGGTTGGATATCCAACGTTTATTAGTAACTACTATGTTTTTTTGAGTTATATATAGTTGTATTACAACTTACTGTTGCCATTTTGAATCTCGTTTCCTGTTGTAGAAGTTATATAGTACCTTTTATAGCTAGAAAATATAAATTAGGTGAGAAACGCTGAGTTTTCCTAGACTTACTTCCTTAACGATTTGTCAGGCACGGTAGATATCCTCTCAAAGTTTTTAGTACTAAGTACCTACTCGAAAATATATAAAATGTCTAGAAAAGTAGTCAGAGGTACGTCCGAGTATTTCATTTGGTACATACTAACATTTTGCAGTAGTTTGTAATACGTACGTGACAGGTTGCAAGCCCATCGCCGCTTCTGGAATAATAACTAGTTTTCTTGCGGTGTTTTACTTTACAATTTGAGAGTATTGTTTTTTTTTTTATATTCCTTTTACAACGTTATAACAATTATATACCATGACATAAAAAGGGTACCTATGCTTAAAGTTGATACAGGTAGTACATCGTAGGGCACGTTTATAACGTGCATGACCACATAGCATTAGGTAGGCTATCTATGTCAAAATAGTCACATAGTCACCACCAAAGTAGCGCGGTATCCCCTCAGTATTGTAGGTCTAAGTAGGGGTGGTAGATGGTAAAAATAATATAGCTTAATTTTAACTTAAACTAATCTAATATTTTGGATAGAAACGGGATATTTACCATGATTTTTGAGTTTGATTGTCTCTCGATATTTCGGCACAGTTGCATGCGCCGAGATCACGGGTCGAAGTGAAGTCAAAATCAAAGTAAAAAAGCATTTATTCAGTAAAATCCGCAGGGATCATCTTGAAATGTCTTAAATCTAGGTGAATCTAAGCGGCAGTTCCTCGCGACCAAGCCGACCAAGAACCGGCAACAAACTTACGGCTTGGTTCCTACCGTTTTTTTGTATGATCCTTTTACAAAGTAATAATAATGTAAATAATGAAGCTCCAGTGTGGTGCCAATCAAGTCTGTGGCAAGTATCTAATGTTATTGGAAAACAAAACGCTTTACTCTTCCGTACTCTTCACACACAAACTACACACGAAGGTTCGTAGGTTCGACCCGTGATCGTGGCGCATGCAACTGTGCTGGAATATCAGGAAACAATCAAACTCAAATACCATAGTAAATATCCCGTTTAAAAAGTAATTTAATTGTAGAAATCAGATTTGTATTTTATTTTTAGTTAAATGAATGTCTGGTTGGTTGTAGTTGTTTATTGTATTTCTGTCACTATTTAGTCTTATTTTTTATTTATTTTAAATTAATCCCTTTGATACCGTTTAGGTAAAAGTAAAAAAAATGGTTTATTGGTAACAAAATCTTTATGATTTTTGTAATTTCTGAGTTTTTATAACTGTGTTGATATGGTCAAAGTGTGCTTGGAAAAAAGACTAGTGATAATGATAAAAAGTAATTATATTATGATCAAGATAGGGTGAAAGTAGATTTCAAAGTCGAAAAACCTTTACTCAGTAACTAGTGAAACGCGCGCGATTCCGTCCGCGTGAAGTTATTTTCATACAAACTTAACCCCCGCTGTACCAGTTCAGGGGTTGATTTTCGGGAATTCCTTTCTTAGTACACCATCACGCACCAAGGCAAATATACCCTAACATTGTCAAGTCTCTACGACCAGTGGCTTAGGCTGTGCGTTGTCTATATGTCAGTCAGTCGGACAAAGATTCTTATAATTGGGATAGATAGTGGATCATCTTGAAACGTCTCAAAGTTAGACCTTAGGTGTTAAAGCTTGAAATGTACTTTATCCTCGCACACTGACTAAGTAGAGGCGCGACTCGAGCAAAGCAACAACAACCAACTCGGACACGAGTAGCTGGCTGCAGGCAGTCGGCAGCAGCTCAGTGGCTCAGTGTTGGAGCCGCGCGCAGAGGTCGCGCGGCTTCGGCTTCATAACATTCCAGGAGGCGGCGTCCGTGGACAAGGTGCTGGCGGTGCCCGTGCACACGCTGGACGGCAAGCGCATCGACCCCAAGCACGCCACGCCCAAGTCCGCGCCGCGCCCCGCCAAGACGAAGAAGATCTTCGTCGGCGGCGTCGGCCAGGACACCTCCGCCGAGGAGGTGCGCGCCTACTTCTCGCAGTTCGGCCTCGTCGAGGACGCCGTCATGCTCATGGACCAGCAGACGAAGCGCCACCGCGGCTTCGGCTTCGTCACCTTCCACTCGGAGGAGGCGGTGGAGCGCGTCTGCGACATCCACTTCCACACGATCAAGAACAAGAAGGTGGAGTGCAAGCGCGCGCAGCCCAAGGAGGCGGTGACGGCGGCCCCGCTGGCGCTCGGCAAGCGGCTCGTGCTGCGTCCGCCTCGAGGCGTGATGTACGCGACGAGCGGCGTGGGAGCCGTGCCCGCAGTGGGCGCCCACGCCTACAGGTACGCGCCGTACGCGCTGCCGGCCGGAGCGGGCGCCGCGCTGGTGGCTCCGCAGCCGCAGGCGCCGGCGCCCGCGATGCCGCAGTTCGGCGCCGCCTACTCGCTCGCCGGGGTGGACATGTCCTCGTTCCAGGGCGTCGACTGGGGCGCCATGTACGGCCTCCCGATGGCCTACATCTAAGCGGACGAGCGCCCGCCGGCCCCCGAGAGGTTTCCCTTTTTGTTTTCTCGGACGAGTTCCTAATTCTTAAGTGTCGCCGCGTCGGGCCGCGTCGGGCCGCGGAGTACGCGGAGTACGCGGGACGACGTCGACGCGCCCGCGAGGCATCAAAGATGACGCATTTTAAAAGTTTTTTTTAATTTAAAAGTTAGTTGAGGTGACCCGGCGCGCGGCGCTCGGATGTATGCTTGTTGGGTTGTTGGGTTGCTGGAGTTGAGGTTGAAGGTTGTAAGCATGTTTGGGATGAGCATCGCCTCGATATTAAGAAGATCTCAAGTAATTTAGTTGCGTAAAAACACTAATTTTTTCCCTTTTATTTTTCTTGAATTTCGTAATTAGTACGTAGATGATAGTGCACGTTTTGGCAATACAATATACTTATACCTAGTATTATTATTATACATTTATATAACGACTGTATGAATCTCATTGCAGCTATGTATTATTTTATATTATAAGCGTACCTACATTTAATATTATATTTGGCGGCTTGCGTGACGTCGTGTGACTGTAGTTTTAAATTCATTTATTGTAAGACGAGTATAGTAATTAGGATATGAAGCTAACACAAATCATTCCAGTATTCGAGTAGTGCCATTGATTTAATAAAATTGTGCCAAACAAAGTATTAATTGCTCCATAATTTTAGTGATCTTTACACTTTCAGAGTATCTGGAATCAGTATTTATTTCGATTATTAATTAAACTTTCCTCATAATAGTTCCTGATGAAACTTCCAAAGCGATAACTATAAGAACGTCTTACGCTTTTGTAATCTATGAGCCTACGCTACAATATCTTAAAAACTAGTGCCTGATGTTGTCAATTCTATATGACTAGTTGAATTTGATAGCACTATAAAGGTTTCTGTACTTTGACTGAAGCTTTAGCGGTGCCAATGAACTCCCGATTTCAACATCTTACGTCCGTTAGTAATACTGGTAATACTAAGAATTGTTGTCGGATAAGCCTTCATCGCATTGGTACAGGCCAATGAGGTAAGCGTTTATCTGGCAACGCTCCGTTGTACAACTAACAGACGCTCGTAGAATCCGGGCATAAGTCTGTTTAGCTTTCTGTGAATACCCGCAGAATCGACAAAAACGACATTTAGTCGCCTTTGCTTTATCGCGTGTTGATCGTACAGGATTGTGTGTAGAAAAGAGATAGTTAACTTAAATCGTTCTATTTGGTCGGTTTAATCTAACCTGCTCTTTCACGCACGATTGTTGATACGAATTAAATGTAAAAATTACAGGCACATAAGGCTTAACCACCAGTATGCCTCAGGTTTGTGGACGCAGGGTAGTGCATCGTAGGGCACGTGCATAACGTGCGTGACCTACAAGGCAATGCTTTGTTATAGGTGGGCCATATACTTGTTTCACCAGCACTAGCATAAAAAACGCGATATAGTGTGTGTAAAGGTGGCTACGTCGAATGAAACTACGTCATTACGCCGCGTAACGTACGTCACACGGCGTCACCCGCGTCATAGCTCACAATACTCGTATCATACATATCCCAATTAAGCGGAAAAGCAATCTCATTTCACATATTATTGTATGTATGACTCTGTAGTTTTAGACGCCCTGGTGGTGGTGATTTTTGAAACTTGGAACCTTGTGGTACAAACTGATTTTTAAATATCTTTTTACATCATAAAAAATGTATGGGAAGAAAATATGATGTCGTATGTCGCGTCATCCTCATACATTTTATTTAATTATAGTATTGTCAATTTTAAAGATTCAGTTTGTAATGTGATTGGTAAAGCAGTTGGGTTTTTTGAGTGTATTTCAGCTTCTGTTACATCGTTTTCAAATGCTTTGGTAGATAGTGATCTTAAAAAACTAATTGCCGTATGTACTTAATAATTTTAATTTGACTTTATATTTCCGTATTGAAAAATCACTCTTTGTATTTTTTTGGTATTCCTAGCTTCAAGGCTAAACGCAATAGTTTCTGTCGTATCTAGACGATTAGACAAGAGACTTTATAGTAAATTAGTGACAGAGGTCAAACTGTTTTAGTATAAGCTTTGAGGTTCAGTAGCGCCATCTATATGTCACTTGTCAAGCAGTTGTGACAGCTGTCTGCGAGTATGGTACTGCAGCTTCAAAAATCGCCATAATGTTGGGCTTAGCAAGTATTAATTATTAATATTAACTTAGTTTATGAGGGAATGCGACTAACACCCCAGTGTTTTGACAATAAGCTAAGAATAGAGCCGCTGCTGTAGACTAGTGGTCTGTCTTTGCTTGGTACATAATTACATTTTAGTATTATTTTGGTTGAGTTATTGGTATAGGAGTCGAGATGCAAACAATTCAATATTACAATTGTTTGAAAGTTCGTGACAGCGAACATTATAAGTACTTATCAGGTTATAATAAGAATATTTCCTATTAAATAATTATATTTATTATGGTCTAAATATACTTGCATACAACCAACTGTAACCGTGTACTTAAACCTAGCAGCTAAATTATTTTAGTGAACCTTAAATAATCCGTAAAAGTTTATAAACACATCATAAAAAATTTGGATAGTAAGTACCTAACATAAAGGCGTAAAATAAAAGTATTAAAATTTACATTCGACGTATTAAAACAAAAATTTATAAGTAAAAATCTGGCTCAATTTTTTCTGCCAATATTTTCGAAATTATTTAAATCTTATTTGAATAGAACTCAATTTAATATTATAAGTATTATAATTATATTAAAAAGTACTTAATTTATACCTAAAATTTAGTGTAATATCGTTCTAAAGCAATATTTATTATAACCCTGTGATTAGAGAGTATTATTAAAAGACAATTAAGGTTGTGTTCGTGCAATTCCTAGAATTAAGACGGTCTTTCTCTAGGACATAGTCCTTAAACCTTCAGTATTATAAATTAAACCTAATATGAAACTTTTAGCAGCTGGTTTTGGCAATAAATTAAAAACAAACCAGGAGGAAATAATGTTCCTTTGTTTTTAGGCTTTGAATCTATTTCTTGTACTTACAACTCGTACTTATGAATCCTGGCAAAGACAGACAGCGTAGCGCAGCTGCAGAATGCATGTGGTAGCTTCGTCGGCTACATTCCCCTGCCAGCCGGCACACTGTAACCGTGGCGTGTGGAGACCTTTATATACCCCCTTTTTACCCCTTTATAATTGTTGCCTTTTCTGTCCTTTATTTACCTTTGAAAACGTAAACTACATTACTTACACATGATAGCAATACCTCCTTATAAATCCTCTGTCTGTATAGGCAATGTAACGTATCCCAAACTACGAACGAACGCTTGGTACCAACGTCCAAACGTAGGATTCGCTGTGTCAAGGCCATCCTAAACTCGTTAAAGCTTCAGCAAACGACCAATAATTTTAACTGCCACTGTGTAGCTTTATTACGTGTTCTATATATTCTTCGAAAGGGTTTTTTTCTTTCCACACGTCACGGCTACCTAATTGCTAAAATGTAATACACATACCTAATTATTGTAGCAGTATTTTTAGCCTAAGGTAGGATTAGAACCTTCCTGAGATTAACTGCGGCCGTCGCATTTTGTACGTTCTTATATTTCTGTTGTTTTTTATTTAAACCACGCGTACAACCCAATTGAAATCCATTCTTCTAATTTTAAATCAGTTTGCTTTACTTTAGATTTAAGTATATTTCAATTTAAAGTTAAATTATCATAAACAAAAGTGTTTATTTCTTTTGTCATTTGTTTGAGCAGTTTTATGTTCTGTTATACCATAATATTTTGAGTGCGATATAGCATTAGATAATTGTGCTACGCTTTACCCTTGAATCATAGATAATGACGCAGCAATTTGCGACGGCCGCTCGCACAGAAGTCGACTACACCTTTGTATATTAGCATTTCCTTGACAGTATTATAACGGTTGACTATATTGTGATTTGTTTCGCCACCCCGCTTAACGACTTGCCAAAATTTAACCATGCCTTGGGGTGGCGTTAATGTACTTAATTAGTTTTTTTTTTCTTATTAATTGTAGTGTTTGAAGTCTTTTGGATTTCTATGCGTCCCTTTTCCACCCTTGTATTAGTTACGTTTGGTAACTTGGTTTTTTGCCGGCGTCTGTCGCTAGGCGCTTCGCAATTGTTGTTTTGACCCCATTTAGAAGCTGGGTCTTATTGTGAGGGTATTTAGCATCTTATTGTAAGGTTCTGTAACTTTCCATCATGGCATCTACATGTTAGTCTGAAGCATATATTACTATGGTATTGGCTCTCGGCGACAATATCATCTGTCCATCGGGCGTGGGCCATTACATGTAGCGTATTTCAGTAAGATTAATGCTTATAGTTCACAAAATGACACTTGCGAAGACCGTATAGCTTTTATTTTTTGGCAGCTGACGTCGGCCGTAGGTTAGTAGTAGTATGTACTTAGAGTTTGCCCGTTGTAATGGAGCACCTAGACGTACCCGATGTGTCATTACATGGATATTAGAATAAACGTGTGTTTTATTTAGCTCCCGGAGCGCGGGTAGTTCTGGGTTTTGGTTCATCACTCATTTTCCTTGAATAGATTGCACGTCGGTAGTTACTTGTGTGTTGTAGGCCCCTTGTTGGGCGCCAACGGTGGGTGGTGAGATCCCGGTAAGTGCGACGATTGAGGCATGAACATTGTACATTACAGTATTTACAGTAGACTCGTGCGCGACTAACTCGATCTCTCGGACGTAAGGCATGGTTGGCATGGACTTTGATACGTAAATTATACTTCTTCCATAATCCCTGTCAATTTCTAAGGCGTCGGTACGCCACACGTTGGTTGTGATACGTGCTAAGCGATATTCCTTTTAGGAAGATTATTATAACTAAAAGGAATATGTTACGTAGACACGTAGTTTATACCTTGTAGTGACGCTTCGCTTGAGGCCTACGGTCTTCCGAATGAGAGATTCATTTGCCAAAATAGGTACAGGCCAAAAGTTAGCCAAACATTATTTTGCTCAATTGTATGTCGCAGCTTTAAACTGTCTCGCGACTTTGTGGGTAGGAAATAGCTCAGGCCTAACCAAACAATGTATTTTAGTGGGAGTGATGATCTAATGAAAATGTGATTTCTGGGATAAGACATGAAGATCCCTAATGTGATTAGTAGAATCTGGTGAATGTGTAATTCTTAATCAGTGTTGTTCTTATTTTAAATCTGTCGCTGGTGTAAAAGCAGTCAATGAGTGATAAGTGGATGATCTATTATGGTCCTACTTATTGTCTACCTTGTCCACGAGATCTTATTTCTCGTACAAATTATACTAGAAATAAGATGTGGTTCTTCAGTAGCATGCGTGGGACCACAAGGAAACATTCGTGGTGTGTCAAATGCTGCGACGCAAAGTTTTGCCAAAAAAGCAACTTTACGCAAACTGTAGCATAAGGATGTGACAATAATTCTGGACAAGCCAGCTAAGAAGCTAATTACTTCGTTGTCGGACGAAACATTCCTTTCTAGTCAGTTTTTAGGTTAACATTCAAAGTAATCAATTTGGCGAGAAACATATAGTCTAATCTTGCTCAATACTTGTTGCGTAGCTGTAGTTGTATCGATAAGCTTGATGCAGTAGTGATGTGCCATACACAGTACACTCGGTACGCCATAGCACGCGTCAATGTCGAGACGCCTCGCTTGCCGCTCATCCAGGACGCCTGGACCAAACGTTTCACAGCATTCAAATATTTATTCATAAGTTAATAATATACATTAATATACAATTTTTGGATTAAAATATAATGGTTAAACAAAACTATAAAGTTATCTTGTGTGTTTTAAATGTATGGCGATGCTAGAGTAGTGATGTAGTGTAGTAATTTTGAAGTTTTACATAAAGTATGATAGCGTATGACTAACCGAAAGCAATAACGTAATAATAATGATTACTTACAGCACGCGCGCGCTGCGGCTGGGATGTTGCGGGGATGGGAGGGTATGATGGATGGATTCTTATTCCGAACTGTCACAATGGAAATGTCACTGTGACATTGACGTTTTGACTGCTCGGGTGACGCTCGTTGTCTCGCTCCGTTTTATGTATTGTTACAAACACTTTGCTAGGATATAATGATTGGCTCAGCAGCGCGCGCTACATGTTAGAATCTAATAATATACACACATTGCATACAATATTGAATATATTACAATATTTTTGTATTATAGGTATCGGTGTAATCTGTAGTGAGTTGGTAACTTGTATTTTAAAATTTAATGCGATCACTTGAATGATATTGTGATTCACTTATTTATAATCATTAAGACGTATGATACGTCTATGCTTAAGGCGTGCGGCCGATTTTCCTTGTATTAAGTACTTAAATAGTTTGACTGACAGCCCAGGCGACGATTAAGTCGATACCAAGCCTTGACAGTCACTGTTTCAAAATCATTTACAGTTTGGTGAAGACCAGGCATCACTCAGAAAACCGGTGCAATATTATTGAAATACATCGGTGATAAATTTATGTTTATTAACTTCTGAGATATCGTCAGTCAAATAAGAAATCAATTTAAAGAGATGAATTATCGGGATTTGGCTACACTTTAGGTAATTCCGAAGTTAAATGACTTTGACAACCTTTAATTCATAGTTTTCGCCGACTTTTTTTAACATTCCTCTACGTATAAAATTGTTGCATTTTATTTATGGTAGCTTAAAGATAGATTCATAGACAATTAGCTATGGGCTGTTTCCATTACTGACACCATAATGCTAGTATTTATTATGCAAAACTGTATTTTGTTCGGAGGTGCCCGTAGATAGGGTTTGGGTTTGTAGATTTAGCTGTAATTTTTAACAGGTGACGAGGTCCTGGAACCATAGGCATCTTATTTATTTCTTGTAATCTTTTCGTAGATAACGTTGGAAAGTAGGCTTTGCAGCGGAGAGTAATTGAATGTTTTGTATAAAAGCGTAAATTATTCATGTTTGTAGTTATTTGTATGTAACCAAGAAACAACGCCTTTTTTGCTGAGACTTAAATGATGTCGATGATTCTACTATTTGTAATTTGATTCCATGGTACTCAAAAAAGGCGTTTAGTACTTATCCCATAGTTTCGGGCTAACTAGCGCCCTCTAGCTAGTGGGTACAGTAGACTGGCCGCGCGCCTCCTTCAACGCATTACAGAATATCTATGGTTCATCTTCACTTAGAACGAGTCTTAGAAAAATAAAAAATTGGTGACACACTGTCGTTTTTCATTTATCGCTTATTCGTACCTTTTTAGTGATAGAGATTCTGTAGTATAGTCGAAGCTTCGGTCCCACGTTTGGGCTCCAACTTTAGTAGTGAAAAGTGACGGTGTAGATTTATTTGTAGGTGAGAGTTGTTGGAAGTAGATGCATGACGCCGTTTGGAGCTGAGTAGCGGCGCTGCATGAAATCGGTGTCAACGGAGTTCCTGGACCTCGGAAGATCGAAGAACCCCCCCTCACTGGTCAACGGTGAGACAATACTGATTATCTTAATTTAATCACTACTTTAACAAATACTGTACCACTCATTGTGTACCATCTGGTAACTTTCTGAAATTAGCCGCTAGCTGCTCGCAATAAACATAGTTTACTGCGACGCATAAACCTAAATAGTTACCTTCAAGTGGCATCTACTTAGGTACGTTTAGTTTTGTCAAAAGTAAAACTAGTTCAATCATGCATGGTAAGTCAGCCATTTTAACGATATCAGTATTGTCTTCACGAGTGCTGTTAATTTCTCTGCTTAGATTTTGTCTACCCATTCGGTAAAGTGCATCCCAGTAAATAGTGAAGTAGTTATAGTTTCGGGTGTGGGTGCTGGGTTTTGTTCATACATGTAGGTACTGTAGCTTAGTTACAAATGCTAAGACTGGTATTGACTACTTTGGGACATTTTTATGCATCTAGTATTTGATCCGATGCATGGAGGCTAGACATTTTGCTATCAAATTATTGTCAGCGTGATGGTTTATAAAAACTTTAAGTGGATGACTTATGAATGCCACCTTAGCTTTCGCTTGCCGCAACATGTCTAATCTCCAAGGTATGGTTGTTTTTGTGATGGCCAGTATCTGGTCTTCATTCAGTTGTTAGTTTTTTTATAATTGCGTACCGTATATATAAAAGAATTTTGAAAATGTGATAACTCGTTGGAGCTTTGGAATATTTTGTTCGATCTTGTGTAGTTGAGTGAGTAGTCTATTTTGTAGTTTGAATAGTCGAAAATAATTATAAAGCATATCATCAGAGAGACCCACTGACCGAGACACAATCGTATTGTGCCTTACGATTAGATTTTTTTAATTAAAAATAAAAATTGCTTTGTCGTTACTGTAGAAATGATAGGCAAGTAGAAACGGACCAAAGATCAATTAATTGGAGAATGAAATGAAAATATTTTTTGTAACAATTTTAATTTCCCTGTTGAGATCGAGAAACGTTTTATCTTAGTACCTATACTGACATTGTAGTGCAACTTAGTATGAAAAATGTAATATTGAGACTAACAAAGAATAAACATTTTGTAGAAGTACAAATTACTAAGTAATGAGGTATTTTGTAATGCATTTGACATATTGTCTTCCTTTAAAACTATAGACTGACTAGTCACCCATGTATTTAATTGAAATCCCGTTACACTGGGATGCACTAGATTCTGTAGTAGAAAAAATGTAAGGGCACTTTTTGGATCAAACGTTATCTTTTAACTGTCTGTGACTATATTTAAACTAAGTTTTTGCTCTAGTGTGTTAGTGGAAAACAGTTTTGCTGGATTTAAAAAAAAAGATCTTATAAAAGTGCTCCTTGATAAAGACATTGTAGTTTCAAAGTGTTCAGTAGATGTAAACCCCAGTACAATGAGTACAGAGTGCCTGTGTGTGACAATATCATGTATCACACTTTATTTGAAATTTTTTAACGGTCACTTTCGGATATGGCAAAATGTTTGGTAACCCCCTAAACCGTATCAAGTAAATTAATTTTTGTAGGTTTCCTTTGTAATTGTAATTAGGCTAAAATGCTATTTTGTGAAACCAATAATTGTATCACCCTCTTAGCTAGCATAGATTTTCTCAAACTTACACTTAGTTCTTAGCAGAGATATTTTAAAGAATGATTTATATATGAGGGCATTTTCTAACTTTGCTTTATTAGAGTAGGTCCAAGTATGATGCTTTAGGAAACGAAGGTAGGCATATCTTTTGCTATATCCGAAATTATTTTTAAAAATATTGTTAAATTTACAAGTCTGTATATGTGACCCAACTTAGTATTATAGTCTAGTCAACATTTACTTTATTGTGGCTCCTATTTATCAATATTCTAATGGAGTCTTGCAGTGTTAGTTGTTTTTACAAACTTGTAAATAATTAGAGTAAGACGTTGTTATGTATCGTGTATTTTATAAATGTAATGTAATTTTATTTCGGGGTCACTTTAGCATTTCTTAGACTCTCTTATCTCTTCTCTATATTTGGTATTTGGAATCTTCCTTCAATTTGAACGTAGAAATTTGATCTTTAACTCTGCTAGTGAACTAAATAATTCAGTAGGTGTTTGTAAATTACGTAAGGTTTAAATAGTAAAGTTAATAAGTTTTTCTTAGGACCGTAGCACACTAGGTTTTCAATCCATACGAATATTTTGATTTACTACATACCTACTCTTATTGTAGTAAGTTTTACCTACTGCTAGTCAAAAAACTGTATTACGGCTTTATTTTTATTTAAAAACCTGTTTACCTAGTACTTCCAAAGCTACCCTCAGTACCCTTATTTAGATAGTTCTAATTATACTTGACTGTAAGTTTTTCAGTAAAATAGATAAATTCGATCTACTTACTTACATATGTATTTAGCAAATGATAAATTATTTAGTTCACTAAGTAGCAATTTCATCTCTTAGCGATTGAGCATTGATATGAAAAAGAAAGTGCCCCACGAATTTGAATAGTAAATAAGTCCGCATAATAAACAATATAAAATATTACGATATTCCATATTTACATCATTTATTTAGTCGTAGTTTTTGTGATTTGTATAATAATTGGAATGTATAGATTTTTTACTAAAGTATTACACTATGGACGTTAATACTCGAGATATTTACATGGCCATTTAGATGAAAACGTACATCTACCCTCAATTCTAAACTAAATTTATTCGTGACAATTTTAAATTCCTGTTACTAACATACTATTATAAAGTATTCATTTTATCTCTTTTGCATTTA
Source organism: Electrophaes corylata (assembly GCA_947095575.1). Classification (NCBI taxonomy): domain Eukaryota; kingdom Metazoa; phylum Arthropoda; class Insecta; order Lepidoptera; family Geometridae; genus Electrophaes; species Electrophaes corylata. Next base: position 254,046 of record OX352727.1, read on the forward strand.
AATACTACACACATTGTAAACATAGTAGGTACCCAGTTCTGCGAATAATTGTCCTCGCTAGCACAAACTTCCACTGGTAGAAATCTTATAAATGAGCAATTTACTGGATTTTGTGGAGCTATTCTGCTCCACAAATCAGAAGATGAGGATTCTCATCAGCCCCTGTTTGCGTATCTTCTGTTGCTAACAGACTCCTGTTGGAATTGTCAAATATGTACACTTACAAAATCACCCCTCAGACCTACCTACCTGAGTCGCTACCTTTTGGGCAGGACGTTTCTGACTCCATTCACTTGAGAAATATTGACTCGAAAGAAGAAGAAGAAGACCCCTCAGATCTTTACCAAACTTATGAGACAAGCTGAAAGCGGCTGCCTTTCAAATAAACAAAAACTATCGATATCGGATCTCACAAGGCGAAAATATTCAGTGACTATAAAAATATCCTGACGCCAAAAACAATCTTTAAATTTGTTCAAAATTTCGTCCAGCCCCCGTTCGTGTAACTCTGTTAGCATCAAAATCCAGTCGCATGTCAAATTAGCAAATATGTCATATTTGACACATGCGACTGGTTTTTGATGCTAACAGAGTTACATGAAGGGGGGGCTGATCGTATTTAAAGTTCGTTCGTTAAAATACGACCTGTAGAGAAATAGGTAGCACCAAACTGACAGAAGAAAAACAATTTTGCCAGACTTGAAGCAGACGTTTCGCCCGCTCGGTCAATTAAGATCTTTCAACTTTAGAGTAACACTTCTATGTGGTGGTCAGGTACATCGAAGGATCCTGACGCGCGTGACCTGCGGGACAATGTTTTTGTCCTAAGTGATGTTTACCACTTAAAATCAGGTGGGCCATCTGGGTAGTTGTTGCGTCAACCAATAAAAAATCTATTAAAGATAAAAAGTTCGTTTCGTTTAATAAAAATAACTTGAAAACAAAAATGATAAAACGGCATACTGCAGCATTTTTTTTACTTTTTAGATTCCATATCAATCGCACATTGAAAGTAACTACGAATATTTAAGTTCCTTGGTCTTCCGACTTATTTTTGTCCCACTCTACCTAAACGTGGAAATCAATTATAAAAAAATTAAATGTCGCTTTTAATAAATAAATAATAATAATAATCATTTATTCTCAAAAAGATAAATACATTATAACTTACATGAGAATCAATTAATTAATCATTATACATAACAGAAAAGATTAAAACATTTAGTTTTATAAGTATTCGGGAAAGGCGGGGCTTTCATCAAATCCAATAACAACGAATATAAGATAACTAAGAATAGATAGGATTACTATTTACCTAAATGGCTATGTAAATAAATTATTTTCTTATTACGATCTAACTACATAGTCATCAGTAGTGTTAAAATGTGAACGCGAGTAGGTTCCTACTTAAGTAGGTAGGTAGTGAGAGAGTTTATCTCGCTTTATTCATCTGCAATCTAGATGCGTTCGGTCTCCGAACGCACGCGCCGTCTGGCGCCAACGGATGCTGCGATTTGAATTTCAAAATATTTGAAACAGTTTTATCAATAAATGGTTTACACTTGAGCAGCTTGTTTTTTTGCCACTTCGATGGAGTTCCCTCTTAATAGTACCTACCTATAAATATTATGGATGAGAAAGACCAAATAAAAAAAGGATGGTTGCGTGAAAGATGCGGCTAGTAAGAAAAGAAAACACTGAGATGACAACTGATGAAGAGAGTGGAAGAAAAAAACCTTTTGTGCAGACCCTACGTAGTGTGGGTTAAGGGCAGGAAGATAGTGGTGAGAGTAGGTAGGTAGGTACCTACCTACTTCATGTATGTGGGGCAAGTGAGCGAGAGTAGGTAGGTAGGTAGGTACCTACGGTACAGGAAGGCACAATCGCAAACGCAGCAACCCATGAGGACCTGCGTCGCGTCGACTCTCTCGAGACATGTAGGTAGGTACCTACCTATATCCGAAAAACGAAGAAACATTGAATCAGCCCACTGGAAAAGAGTAGCGATGAGTGATAGCTCGTAGAACTGATAAACGTAACGAATGGGAGAGGCCTATGTCCAGCTGTGGACTTCATGCTGATGATGATGAGTACTATGTTTCTTGTGGCATTCGTGAGCGGAGGTTTCTTTATTTTGTGAGAAGGCAAGAGGAGAGTGAGGTAACCATAACCTACCGAATAGTTGCTAAGTATCTACCCCGGTACATATTAGGTAGGTAGGTACCTACCTACCTACTATAGGAACCTACGCTAACGTGTGTTGGGAGAACGAGAGTATGCGGAATCTACACTGCCGGCCGATTAACCAGGATTTTAAACATAAAATAGTAGGTTACCTGCCTGTTCGTAGACACGCTAACTAAAAGGTAAGAAAATGTGAATACCTATGGTAAAATTAATTAATAAAATGCCTCGCTTGCGATTTTGAGAACACTGGTACCTACCTATCCTACGTGTCCTAACCAACCACGAAGCCTGGCACGCACCGGCGCGGCGGCGGCGATGCTGTGGTTTATAGTTCTTATGTAGTTCGCTAGATGGCGCAACAGGTGGCGACTTGTAATATGCTACCACCGAAAACATTATAAGTAGGTAGGTACCTAGCTAAGTTTTGTGAAGGCAATACTTACCTATTTAATTACACATAAATAAAACATGTAGGTAAGTAGTAACCGCTTCCTCCTCGTGCTCCTACTAAATACTCCTACTGATAGGAACACTGGGACATCCATGTTCTGATGCTCCTACTGCAAAAGGCATGTAGAGAGCTCTTAGTGAAGGGCTCGCCCGGGGAAGTACTACCACCATGTTTATTGCCTGTTTGTGAGCACCGCAGCGTGTTCCGGTGTGAAGCGTGTGGGTGCCGGTGATATTACAGGCACATGAACCAACACCTATACAAAAAATATATATATATTACCGAAACGGAAATACAATTATATGCCTCAAGTTGATGGACGCTGAGCAGTGTATCGTAGGGCACGCTCGTAACGAACGTGACTTGTGAGGCAATGCGTTGAGCAACTCAAAAAAAAATTAAGTAAGTACTTTTGTACAGTGTCGGTAACAAAAGTAGTTAGAAAAACAATTTACATAGTCAATGCTATTTTTCTACATCATCAACTGCATAAACTATGGAACCTTTAATATAATATAGATTTTATGGCGCAATAAATGCATTGTTTTTTTGCCTTCTTCTTTCAAACTCGGGACTATTGCCACAACTAACTATTCTACTCACGTAGACATGTTCGTGGCATGAGATGAATCTCACGGTTCGGTTGTCAGCACTGTGCTTTTATTTTGGCGGCAAATTGTACAACTGCCAAGGTCAGGAACGCGCGGGAATTCGTGCGTGAATTGAAAAAGTGAAAGAAAAAGTTATAGGCGCAAGGGGTAACAACATAATTTCGTTCACGGGTTCTCTATTAATTCTCTCCCTTTACCAATATGAATTAACTATTGCTAAGGGTATCATCATATCAGCTAGACGAACCTAGAAAACACCAAAACAATAGGTATAGGTACAAAGCTTAGATCATTTACTCTCATCAGAGTATAATATGATCTAAGATACAAAGTTTAGTCCAAAAGTACGGAAATTAAACCTAAAATTAGATCATTACTCGGACCCGCTTGCAAAACGATCACTAAATGTATTTAGCGAGCCCCTAAGCATAGCAAGCAAAGCAAGCTAATTGGGTACCTACCTACCTACGTTTAATATCTTGCACAATAAACGTTAAATCGCTACCTATTATGTTTATGCTAAACATGTTTATCTTGATAAAAGTGATTAACTAAATAAAAATTAAAACAGTTTGCGGTGCCTCACAGTGACTGACGCGCCTAGCAAGAGTTTCATAGCCAAACACATCTGAAAGTAGGTACTTATAACAAAAAAGTCAGGCACTTGATAAATTTAAGAAGGCTTCCGTACCATTATCTATAATAAAAACGCCAAAAAATTACGTTTGTTGTATGAGAGCCCCCGTTACATATTTATTTACATAATTTTCTAGTATTTGTTGTTATAGCGGCAGCAGAAATACATCATCTGTGAAAATTTCAGCTCTCAAACAATCACGGTTCATGAGATACAGCCTGGTGACAGACAGACAGACAGACACAGACACAGACAGCGGAGTCTTAGTAATAGGGTCTTACCCTTTGGGTACGGAAACCAAAAAGTCAGGATTTTGAACTTGAAGTCCATGTTCAAATAATGCTTCTGTCATTTCTATGCCAGGAACTTGTTTGAAAGGTGTAAAAACAACCCTCTGGAGGCAGTCTCACTAAGTGGAAGGGCTCGTCCGGGGAAGAGCTATCATTGTAGGTACAGTCAGCTGCACTAGAATGTATACAATTCGTAACTTTCAAAACGGTACCAAAACCTTATAGTAAACTTTTTAACAGTAAAAACTCAAAAAATTGTGAAATTAGCGGATAAGTTATTTTTCGAGTTTTTACTGTAAATATTAATTGTAACGCTGTAAAACTATTCTGTAAGTTACGAATTGTATACATTCTAGTGTAGCTGACTGTACCTATTTTTATAGCCAAGCAGCTGGTTGAAAGGGTGTGGGTGCCGCTGAAATTACAGGCACATAAGGTTTGACACCTGTATCATCATCAGCCTGTAGAAGTCCACCTCTAGGCCTCCCCCAGACGTTTTCAGGAAGAACTATTCTAAGCCCTTTTCATACATCGACACCGGTATACCTCAGTAAATTGATGCATAGGACACGCTCGTTAGGAACGTGCCCTACGAGGCAATGATTTTTAAAGTAACCACTTAACATCGGGTGGGCCACCAGCTTGTTTCAGCAGCAAGGAATATAAAAAAAGTCTGTGGACAGAGAAGACTCAAAATCGTTTTTTTCTGGAAACGTATAGAATCCCGGATCCGGTCCACCAGTAATAATAATAATAATAATAATAATCCACACAGCATCATCTAGCCCCAAGCTAAGCAGAGCTTGTGTTATGTGTACTAGATGACTGATAGGTATACCTAATACAATACATTACTTACGTACATGCATACTTTTATTATATACAAAGAAAATACCCAGAACACCCGGAATAAATATTTGCAGATCGTACAAACATTTAGCCCAAGGCGGGAATCGAACCCGCAACCTCCTGCATCGCAGGCGGACATTCGCCCGCCGCGCCACATCGGTCGTCAACTTTAGTATACTTGGCTTTGAGGTAAGTACTTACCTACTATTCTACATATGTGCCAGAAGGCTTTAGGTATATCCTACTAATATTATAAACGCGAAAGTTTGTAAGTATGGATGGATGGATGGATGGATGTTTGTTACTCTTTCACGCTCTAACCAGTGGACCGATTTGGATGAAATTTGGAATAGATATAGATTGTAACCTGGATTAACATATAGGCTACTTTTTATCCCGAAAAAATAACGGAAACGGGAAAAAAACTGCCACGCGGGCGAAGCTGCGAGCCAAGCGAGTGTGTTTTACATATGTGCCGGAAGGCTTAAGGTATATATACTACAGGTTACAGGTACCTATGATCTTAATCTCAAAGAAGGCAGTTTCAACACATCAAGTTTCTCGTCAACTCATTAACCTCCTTCGTATGTCGAGTAAAGCAAGATCACAGATTCCCACCGTGCCACAGATTAATAAAATATAACTCGCCCACAGAGTGTCAAATATCACACTGCGCTTGATACTATGGCTACTATCGTACTATCAATCTTCATGTACCTAACAAATTAGTTTTTGAAGTAATACTTCTAATGCGACTTCCAACAAGGTTGCGTTAAACGTTTAATGCTACCATGGAGGGGGTATGAAAGCACTGTTCTTTCTCTCTTTCTCTCATAGCCAGTTACGTTTCGTATACTTCAGTCGTGTGCTCTACAGCACGCTCGTGTTTTTACTGGTGGCGCTCGCACTAAGTGCGGTACCGCGGTACTTACCTTACAGAAAGTTCAGCTAGCTTTCGTGCTTCTGTTCATACACACAGTTACTGTTCATACTCTATAGCTGACTGCCAGTACTCTAGAGGGTACAGTCCGCGCGTGTTCGTGACACACATAATTCATTAGTTACTTTACTTGTCTGTAATGGCTGATTAGTTTAGTGATGGGACTGTCCGGACATTATTTGTCCGGGCGAGTACAAAGTCAATATTATAAACTTTTTTTGCTGGACAATCCACACAGCATCAAGCCCCAAGCTAAGCAGAGCTTTTGTTATGGGTACTAGATGACTGATATACTTAATACAATACATTACATGTACCTATAGATATTTTTTATTTCCCAGAACACCCTGAATAAATATTTACAGATCGTGCAAACATTTTTATCTCAAGGCAGGAATCGAAACCCAACCTCCTGCGTCGCAGGCGCATTAACGTGCCCTACAACGCACTACTCTGCGTCCATCAACCTGAGGCATACAGGCGTTAAGCCTCATGTGCCTGCCACACCGGCACCCACACCCTTCAAACCGGAACACAGCAAGCTGCTGTTTATTCTCTGTCTGGGTTTTACATGTTTTTAAAACGTATCTCTATAAGTATTTTATCAGTTATCTGGTCCCCATAGTACAAGCTATGCGGAGTTTGGGGCTAGATGATGTTGCGTCCTCTAAAAAATCCAAAGCTCATGTAACATTTCAATGGACTAAATGTAGTTTTAAGTTTACGATTGTAAGTAGGTACCTATAGGTAAACGATCGTAGCTGTTATAATCTGTTTGGGTCAATAAAAAGCTTTTCTTTGTTTGTTTTTTTCTTTCTAACACAAACTCTGATTATAAACGCGAAAGTTTGTAAGTATGGAAGGAAAGATGGATGGATGGATGTTTGTTACTCTTTCACGCTCTAACCAGTGGACTGATTTGGAATAAATATAGTTTGCAATCTGGATTAACATATAGGCTACTTTTGATCCCGAAAAATAACGGGAACGGGAAAAAACTGCCACGCGGGCGAAGCTGTGAGCGATCGCTACTTAAAAATATATAGAATCCGTCTTTTCCACGTAAAAATATCAAATATTGAACATCCCTAGTTGCAATACAGCGCGTGGTACTCACCTAGTGCATCCACACGATGCTTAGGCCTCTACACACGAGACTTGTATTGCGGTCGAGTAATGCACTAAAATATTGGGAATTCCTTTCATAGTTTCTACGCACCAAGATAAACCTACCCTGAAAATTTCAAGTCTCAACGACCAGTCGTTTAGGCTGTGCGTTGATTATCATTGTCAGTCAGTCAGTTAGGAATTCAGGATAAAGATTCTTATATTAGCAGATATAGTAGAGATTATATTGTTCCCATATTTTTTTTTCCTTAGTTTTAGTTTTGATGTTTATTGAAATGTCCAAACATATTTATTTATTCCAGAAATCCAAATTCGTACAAAGACCTTATTTACCTTGAATTTGTTGATTTATTACCAAGCACACATTATAATCTAAAGCGTTGTTATCCTACTAACTAGGACTAAACCTAATTCTTAAAATTATAATAATAATTATGTAGGTATACATTCAGAATACCTACGTACGTAGGTGATTACGTAATATAATAGAAACTGGCGCTAGACTCAAGACTTCAAGACGATTCTAGGTGATTTTTTTCAAGATACTTAGAATTATCTTCACTCCAAGATTTCAATGAATAAACGACTTATTCTTGAGCTGTTTGGTATGTATACCTACCTACCTACCTACGCAGAGCATGTAATTCTCGTATACCTAAGTACCGACAGGTTCCCACAATTTGCGGTCACTTGCCTAATCAAAGATCAACGACTCGCAACGCAACCGGTCAGCCAAAGCCAAACAAATCACTTCAACTATTCTGACCCACTGTCCTTGTCTGCAGGGACCCGTATGTAAACTTAACTCTTTTCTCATTCTCACCGCCCAGTTGCCTCTGGTCGAACAGCAAAACCGCGCGTGTTCGTAATTCAAGTAAAATTAAAAAGTTATCGCTTGCCGCGCTTTCGACTAACAAAGGAGGTGGATTGAAAAAGGTTGACATCGGCACTATTTTCAGGTAAGTTTTTTTTCTTTTTTCGCGGCAATGTCGTAGAAAGTTTAAAGTTACGAAGCTTGTTTTTCTTTATTTGCTCTTGTAGCGGTTACATAGGTACCTACCTACCTAATTGTTTTATGAAGGTAACTACAGTTGGTAACAAGTCGCTTTGGTTTATTTGTACGGTTTCGCTAAGTATCGTAATCACGGAATAAAACCAACCAAGCGTAACTTAGAGGTACTTACCTATAGGTATGTACCTAACTGCACCTATTTTATGCAATGTAGTGAGTTTTCAAACAATTAGAATTTGTGGACCACATCATCTAGCCCCAAACTAAGCTTAGCTTGTACTATGGGAACCAGATGACCGACAGAATACTTACTTATAATTTTTTTTGTAAATACATACTTACCTATTTAGAACACAATATAACACCCAGACAATTTACAAACATCTATATTCATCACACAAATGTTTGTTCTCAGTGGGAATCGAACCCACCACCTTGCAGCACAAAAAGCAGGGCTACTACGAACACCAAATACTTATGTAATATAATATTCTATACCATTTATAAGAATCTTTGTCCTGCCTGACTGGCTGACTGATATACCTAAATACAACGCACAGCCTAAACCTTGGGAACCCTGGGAACTTGAAACTTCCAAGGTACCTATATTCGTTTTGATTCATAAAGGTGTAGGTACTAAGAAAGTTGTAACCTTGAAAGGTATACCGCAGCAGGGGTTGAAGTTATATTTTCTATCATACTTGTTGATGGCACAGATGGCCCACCTGATGTTAAGTCACCATCGCCTATAACACAGCAGCACCTCGTAAAGCACACTCGTTAGAAACGTGCCCTATGGTGCACTGCTCATGTGCCTGTAATGTCCCCGGCACCCACACCCTTCCCACAGGAACACGCTGTGCTGCTCACAGACAGGAATAGGCAGTACTAGTACACACTCCCAGAACCCTACACTAAGAGCTCTACTACTAATAACAAATACATAATACCGGGTGTAATAAAACTACTTCCGAAAACTGAAACTGCGCATTTAGACCATATTCTGATAACAAATTAAAAAAAATTAACTAATAAAAATCGTCACTTTTTGATAGTTTTTTCCGTGTTATCAGCATCAATATCGACAGTACATTATAATACAAACGCAAGTACCTAATTATTTTATTTAAAAACGCGTAGAATCGACAAAACACCAAAAACAGCAATCTAAAACAAAATCGTGATCATCTGACAGGTGCGTTGCCCTCGCAGTCGACGCCAACGCGCGATCCTTGACCGCTGTAAATAATCGTATTACTCTAGATCTATTTGAGTGTCAGTCAAGTGGTATTATAATATAGTATAAGAGCTTGTTGTAGGTAACTTTACACGTTCCTTGAGTATTTACGACCGATGTGGCGCGGCGGGCGAAAGTCCACCTGCGACGCAGGAGGTTGCGGGTTCGATTCCTACCTTGGGATAAATGTTTGTATCATCTGCAAATATTTATTCCGGGTGTTCTGGGTATTTTCTATGTATAATAAAAAATATGTATGTATGTTATGTATTGTATTAAGTATATCAGTCATCTAGTACCCATAACACAAGCTCTGCTTAGCTTGGGGCTAGATGATGCTGTGTGGATTGTCCAGCATTAGCATTATTATTATATTTATTATTCGGCAGTGGTTTATTACACCCGGTATAATGATGCAAGTATCACATACATACAACAGACGTACAGAAACTCAAGGTCTCTGACTAACCACTCACTCACAGCCGCCATCCACTTTTTGTACAACTACTGTTAAAGCAATTAAAAATTAAAATCATTGAACCTAAATAGTTAGGTAGACTTGTAGCCATTAAATAAATAATGCTGGACAATCCACACAGCATCATCTAGCTCCAAGCTAAGCAGAGCTTGTGTTATGGGTACTAGATGACTGATAATACTCGATACAAGTATGTAATGACATACAAACATATTTTTTTTATTGTATATAGAAAATACCCAGAACACCCGGAATAAATATTTGCAGAGACTGAGCTGTGACGGCTGTAATAAAAACCGGCCAAGTGCAAATCAGACTCGCGCACGAAGGGTTCCGTACCATTATCTATAACAAAAACGCTAAAAAAACAAAGTTTGTTGTACGAGAGCCCCTTTAAATATTTACTTTATTCTGTTTTTTTAGTATTTGTTGTTGTAGGGGCAAAAATACATCATCTGTGAAAATTTCAACTCTCTAACTAACACGGTTTATGAGATACAGCCTGGTGACAGACAGACAGACAGATATTAGCAATAGGGTCCCGTAAAGTATTTAAGTATTTTATCAACTATCTGATTCTCAAATTTCAAGCTTTGCTATGTTTGGGGCTAGATGGCGTTGAATCAAATGTATGTTAAAATACAGTGTTTTGTTTAGAACAAATATTTGGCAGCGTGAATACAGTGACACATTATTGATTGAATTATGGACTTGCCTTGACTACCTACGTCCGGACTGCAAACCGCAGTGTTAGAGTACCTAGATCTCAGTCTTCGGTCACTTACCCCAGGTCAATGAATACAATCAGCTTATCCTGACCTCTGGATAAGATTAAATCGTTCTGAACAAGAGGTCAAGGCTCCTGGTGAATCATTTATATCCGTTTTATCTTGACCCGTAGTTACGAGTGAAGTGGTTAGCTGGAGAGTTCAACACTTTGTGGTGAGACACCTTTGACCGTTCTGATAATTTGTTACCGTCCGGTAGTATTAGGTACTAAGGCCCGCTTGCACAACGGTCGCTAAATGTATTTAACGAACCCGTAAATGCATTTAGGAAGATAATTACGTTCAACATTTGTACAAGTAAAATTAAGTCGCTATTACGTAATGTAAACGTAATTTACGTTTACGCTAAACATGTTTATCTTGGTAAACGTGATAAGCTATAAGGCTAGTTTATATTACAGGACGCAGGAGGTTGCGCGTTCGATTCCCGCCTTGGGATAAAAGTTTGTGCGATCTGCAAATATTTATTCCGGGTGTTCTGGGTATTTTCTATGTATAATAAAAAATATGTATGTATGTAATGTATTTTATTGAGTACCTATATCAATCATCTAGTACCCATAACACAAGCTCTGCTTAGCTGGTTGTTATAGCAGCAACATACATACATCATCTGTGAAAATTTCAACTCTCTAACAATCACAGTTCATGAGATACAGCCTGATGACAGACGCACAGACAGACAGCGGAGTCTTATAGGGTCCCGTTTTACCCTTTGGGTACGGAACCGTAAAAAATAACATTATCTAGGTATCTATACCAATTATAAGAATCTTTGTCCTGACTGACTGACATATAGACAACGCACAGCCTAAACCACTGCTCGTAGAGACGACACATATTCAGGGTAGGTATATTGAAATAAACAGGCGACGCGGGTCCACTAGCACCATGCCTATTCCTGTCGCCAAGCAGCGCGTGTTCCAGTCTGAAGGGTGTGGGTGCCGGTGTAATTACAGGCACATGAGGCAACACCTGTATGCCTCAGGTTGATGGACGCAGTGCAGTGAATTGTAGGGCACGTTATAACTAACGTGACCTACAAGGCAATGCTTTGTTATCGGCTATGGTAGCTATACTTAACATCAGGTGGGCCATATGCTTGTTCCATTAGCAAAAAAAGAGATTCTGCAGCAGCGTTTTCATACTTAAAAGAGGGTCCCAAACCCATAAAATGTAACCTAGATTAAGTTTCCTTACTGAAATAAAATATTTGTATTTGTATTTGTTTTCGTTTTAGCGCATTGGTCTTATTTCCTTTTGTTATTTGAATAATTTCTTTGACACAGCGTTGTACACAGATTACACACGAGTCAGTACGGGGTCATCGTGTCAAGAAATATGATATGTGTTATCAGTCTAAAGTAGCTCGTTGTGGGAGCAACTTGTATTGTATATTATATAGTTATTATAATTATAAAGTTAATGTTGAGAGTGATATTAAATATTCTTAAAAGGGTAAGTTATTGAAATCGTCAGTAAAAAAAGAAAGAAATAGGATGACTTTAATACCTAAGCACGGTAGATATCCCTTTCGATCTCTTAGTAGCAAGTACCTATACTTGAGATTCGAGGATGTCAAAGGTTAGTAAGTTAGTTTGTTGCCGGTTCTTGGTCGGCTTGGTCGCGAGGAACTGCCGCTTAGATTCACCTAGATTTAAGACGTTTCAAGATGATCCCTGCGGATATTACTGAATAAATGCTTTTTGACTTTGACTTTGACTTTGAGTCAAAGGTACGTCCAGTTTAGGTAGGTACATTCCAACATTTTGCAGTAGTAAGTATGACAGGTTGCAAGCCCATCGCCGCTGCTAGAATACTAACTGGTTTCCTCACGATGTTTTCCTTCAGTAAATACTATCGCGGAATGTTTTCAAAATAGCGGGTTGAATTTTAGAATATGTTTGTTTACACAACATCATCAAGCCCCCCAAACTGAGCATGGCTGGTACTAGTGTGATTAACCCACGAAACACGTTCTACAGAAGAAGGCACTGCGATTTAACTCTCGGTATTTTACTGACTCGGGATGATAAGCAATATTCTATCGTAGTCAGTTCGGGCGCGGATCCAGCCCTCAAAAAAGGTTGTGCTCAGAGCCACCCAAAAATCGGCCAAGTGCCAGTCGGAGTATGTACTCACTCATAAACGATATAGCACATTTTTACAAAGGATATGTTTACAAAATATATGATGCCCTGACCAAGATTTTGCTCAGTGTATAGTTCCACGTGGGTAAAGCCAAGGGGCAGATACTAGTAATTTAATAAACCTGTAAAATAATAATAATAATAATGCTGGACAGTCCACACAGCATCATCTAGCCCCAAGCTAAGCAGAGCTTGTGTTATGGGTACTAGATGACTGATATACTTAATACAATACATTACATATATAGAATTTTTTTATTATACATAGAAAATACCCAGAACACCCGGAATAAATATTTGCAGATCGTAAAAACATTTATCCCGAGGCGGGAATCGAACCCGCAACCTCCTGCGTCGTAAAATGTTAGTTTGTTCGCTCACAAATATTACAAAAGTAAAATGTGTCTGTTTGCTCGGCACATATTTTGATGAATTTTTTCCAAGTTCAAAGGATCAAAATGGATACATGTCGCAGGTCTATTAGGGCGGGCGGGCATGCCCATCCTGCCCACAACGGTCGATCCGCGCTTGAGTCAGTTCTACCACGAGTTTTTCACTTTCCACTGTTACGAAAAAAGACAATACTCGTAGTTTCTCGCACCGTATTGTAGAGAGAAACCAAACTTTCACACATGGTGCGTGACTATAGGTACTATTGCACTTACGTAGCATGTGTGCGGGTACATGTGTGCGTTTGTACAAGTTTCTACAGGTCAATTGTCTCAACCTCATAGCTAGATAACGGTGGGGTGACAGGTGATAGACTGAGCGGGAGCATAAGGGGAAGCGGTTATGGAATTTAATTCTGCTAACTGTAAATGTCGAGAGCGCAAACCAATAAATCAATATTTTGGATAGAAACGGGATATTTACCATGATTTTTGAAATATAATGAATATAGTGGGTAGACCCACTTGCCAAAGACTTCAGTTCGACCCGTGATCATGGCGCATGCAACTGTGCCGAAATATCGGGAAACAATCAAACTCAAAAATCATGGTAAATATCCCGTTTCTATCCAAAATATTTTTGAAGTATGCGACTTCCGACAAGGTTGCATTAAACGTTTAACACTACCATGGAGGGGATATGAAAGCACTGTTCGCTCTCTCTTCCTCTCATAGCCAGTTTCGTTTCGTATATTAAAGTTTTACTGCAGTCGTGTGGTCTAAACCACGCTCGTTTTTTTTTTCAATAACGAATACCTCAGAAGTTATTTAAAATAGGATATTTACAATGTTTAAAAGTAAAAAAGGGGGGCACTGAAAAATGATTGTTTTTCGAACTTGGCGGTAGACGAAATAAGTATAAGAACCTCTGCACTAGGCGGTAGACTAGCCCGCTCCGCTTCACGCTCTGCTTATGACCACGCAGCTGTCTCCCCTGAGAGCCTATAGCTGGACAGTATGTAACTGCTTATAACAGTTGTCCAATTTCACAAAATTGACACCGTCTTATGTAGGGTAAGTACCTACTTACTTTCTAAAAGTGCTGTTTGAGTTGGCGAGTGTGGTGTCGAGGTTGATACAGGTACCTAGCAGGAAGCCATACATACAAATAATATACGGGAAAGTGTGACTGTGTGTTATTTCACGGTAAATCAGTTTAGATAAAATTAGATTTCTTTATATAAGTAAAACGGACTTGGCAAGATTTGGTGGTGGTGTCGACCGATGTGGCGCGGCGGGCGAGTGTGCGCCTGCGACGCAGGAGTTTGCGGGTTCGATTCCCGCCTTGGGATAAATGTTTGTAAGATCTGCAGATATTGATGCCGGGTGTTCGGGATATTTTCTATGTATAACAAAAATATCTATGTATGTAATGTATTGTAGTCATCTAGTAGGTACCCATAACACAAGCTCTGCTTAGCTTGGGGCTAGATGGATGCTGTGTGGATTGTCCAGCATTATTATTATTATATGCCAGTCAGTCAGTCAATCGGTCAGTCAAAACAAAGATTCTTATAGGTATAGATGTGTCTTGGTGTCTTGTGTCAAGCTTCCGATGAACACTAAACACGACACCTTTTGGCCAGAACCTGCTACCCATGCACGTTGCTAGTCACTCGGTACTCTCACCACAAAGGTATTCAAATTCCCTTTTCGGTGAGATTCCAACTAAACTCTTTTTTATGGTTCCGTACCCAAATTACTAAGACTTCGCAGACTAAGGTGGCAAATCGTTCCATTCAATTCAATCAATAATGTGTCACTTGATAAATATTTGTTTTTAAACAAAACACTGTATTTTAACATACATTTGATTCAACGCCATATAGCCCCAAACTTAGCAAAGCTTTTTTTTTTAGTTATTTGGGAATCAGATAACTGATAGAATACTTAAATACTTTACGGGACCCTATTGCTACGACTCCGCTGTCCGTCTGCCACCAGGCTGTATCTTGTGAACCGTGATAGTTAGAGAGTTGAAATTGTCACAGATGATGCCGATATAACAACAAATAAATATTACGACAAACGTGATTTATTTGTCGTTTTGTAATAGATAAAGGTACGGAACCCTTCGTGCGCGAGTTCGACTCGCACTTGGCCGGTTTTTTATTTATGCTGCTGCTGGTGGTACAAGCATATGGCCCATGTTTAGTGGTAACCATCACCTAAAACAATGCATTACCTCGGAGGTCACGTTCATTCAGAACGTGCCATACGATGCACTATGAGACATACAGGTGTTGTATTGTCTCCGGCACCCACACCCTTCAAACCGGAACACGCTGCGCTGCTTGGCGGCAGGAACAGGCATGGTGCTAGTACTGCCCCGGACGAGCCCTTCACTAAGAGCTCTATTACTATTCAAGAAAGCTCAACTACTATTCATTTTATTCTTCCAGAACAAAATGAAGTTCTTCCTGTTTGTATGCTTGGTGACAGTCTTCGGCGGAGTCATCGCCAAGAACAAGAAACAAGATGATAAGGTAAGAAAAAAACCAGATGGCTGTTAGAATACTTATATACTTACTTTTTATAAAATAAACTAGCGGCCCGTTCCGGCTACGCACGGGTTTTAGTAAGTATCCCTAATTTTTTGAAAATATAATATAGCCTATGTCATCCCGGGATAGTGTAGCTTCCCAACGGTGAAAGAATTATTCAAATCGGTCCAGTAGTTTCGGAGCCTATTCAATGCAAACAAACAATCAAATCTTTTCTCTTAATAATATTAGTGTAGATATCCAGACACAGAACAAACATCTATGTTCATCACACAAATGTTTGTTCTCGGTGGGGATCGAACCCACCACCACAGAAGGCAGGGCTACTATAAACTGAGCTGTGACGGCTGGTATTATTCTTGGTATGATTGCCTGTTAGATTGGCACTACACTGGAGCTTCATTATTTACATGTTCTTAAACCTAAACGTACCTATGTATATTTTTTTTTCATATAATGTGTTAGTTTTAAGTTTATGTTTAGGTTAACTAGTTTCAAATAAACACTTTGATTTGATTTTATTTCATTCAAAACAACGGTAGGAATCAAGCCGTAAGTTTTTGCCGGTTCTTCTAAACTTTGTTGCGAGGAACTGGCGCTTAGATTCACCTAGATTTAAGACGTTTCAAGACGATCCCTGCGGATATTACTGAATAAATGATTTTTGACTTTGACTTTGCCTTTGACTTTGACTGAAAGAATAGCCTCACACTGCATGTAATAAATCCTTTTCGGTTCCAGGTCAAAATAGCGGTCTACTACGAGTCTCTGTGCCCGGACAGCAAGAAGTTCATAACCCAGCAGCTAGCACCAGTGTGGAGAGACTTCCGAGGCACCATCAAGGTCAAGATGGTGCCCTACGGGAAGAGCACGGTTAGTCACATCACCTGTGCCCTACAATTTGATCTTTTTTTTAATGCTGGGCAATCCACACAGCATCATCTAGCCCCAAGCTACGCAGAGCTTGTGTTATGGGTACTAGATGACTGATATACTTAATACAATACATTACATACCTAGATATTTTTTATTATACGTAGAAAATACCCAGAAACACTTGGAATAAATATTTTCATCATCAAACATCCATGCCAAGGCGGGAATCGAACCCGCAACCTCCTCCGATGTGGCGCGGCGGGCGAATGTCCGTCTTTGCATTAAAAGATATCCTATAATCAAGTTTGTCATGCGGACTCTTTGAATATGGCTTCTTATTCTACTCAATGTTTTGTAGTTTTTACGCGTTTCTAATTAGATAATTAGGTATATATAATGTTTATTTTATAATGTATTGTCGATATTGATGCTGGAAACACGGACAAAAAATGTCAATGATTTTTACGCGTTTTTTTTAAATCAACCATGGTCTGAATTCAAAGTTTTAGTTTCTCGCTAGTAGTCTTTTTACAATCGGTATTACCTTGAGCTCATGACTTATTCAACATACTTTAACGACCTTAACCTTTAAATAAATAAATAATGTTGGACAATCCACACAGCATCATCTAGCCTCAAGCTAAGCAAGGGTTATGGATACTAGATGACTGATATACTTAATACAATACCTACATTACATACATACATATTTTTTATTATACTTAGAAAATACCCAGAACACCCGGAATAAATATTTGCAGATCGTACAAACTAACACTAAAATCTTTAATAATATTAGTATAGATAGGTATAGGTACCTTAGATCATATACTCTCATGATCTAAGAGATATACATATCCAGACACAGAACAAACATCTATGTTCATCACACAAATGTTTGTTCTCGGCGGGAATCAAACCTGCAACCTCCTGCGTCGCAGGCGGACACTCGCCCCCCATTCGCAAAAATACCGTTATTAGGAACTAAACAGATGCATAAAAGAAATTTAAAATTATTTTTCTCAGCACGATAAGGTGAATGGCAAATGGCAGTTCATCTGTCACCATGGAGTTGATGAGTGCTACGGTAACAAGGTAAGGAACTAAGATATAGAATAGTAGAGCTCTTAGTGAAGGGCTCGTCCGTGGAAGTACTAGTACCCTAAGAATATGAACTAAAGATAGTAGGTACCGTACCTATTCCTGCCGCCAAGTAGCGCATTGACATTACAAGTACACGAGGCTTAACACCTGTATGGATTCGTTTTCTGTCATCTTTGGAAGCAACATTGTACTTTCATTTTAATTGTTTTTCTAGTATTAGGTATTTTAAGTTCTGATGGGTAATTTCGGTGGTGTTTTAACAATCATTACTTGAGGTCTTAGCACAAGTGTGAACAATTGAAATGAAAGTGTGTTATGAGGCATCCTGATTTAAACGAAAAACCCAACCTTTGGTTTTGAAGAAAAACGCCATCTTTTTCTTCAAATCCAATGACAGCCGACTTAACTTTTTTTACCGACTCGACTTGACTAAAGTATTTTATTCAACCCACTTGACATTGGCAAAATTGTCCGAAAAACGGACAGATGCCACAAAAAAAAAACACCTGTATGCCTTAGGTTGATGGACGCAGAGTTCAGAAAAAACATTCTGGTCCAAGTCTCCTGTTACGACAGGAAGGTGATGAAGGAGTCCTCTTCTACTCCCAAATCCACAGCTAACACTGATAATTAATATTTCAGATTCAGTCCTGCATCCTGAAGGATAAGAGTCTCCAGGATGTGGATAAGATGGACCTGGTCATCTGCCTTATGGGACAAGCCAGTCCTGACAAGTCCTTGGACACAGTGAGTGCTTTTACAGGAATTTTAATGTTAACCCTGATTTTTTGTCTCTATGTCCAGTGGTTTAGGCTGTGCGTTGTCTGTGAGACAATCAGAACAAATATTAGCTCTAAAATCTTTATCTAATCCCAAGGCAAACCTTACCGACTTTAAATAAAATGTTCAGAGTAGTTAGTAGTAGTAGAACTTTTAGTGAAGGGCTCGTCTAGGGAAGTACTAGCACCATGCCTATTCCTGCCGCCAAGCAGCGCAGCGTGTTCCGGTTTGAAGGGTGTGGGTGCCGGTGTAATTACAGGCACGTGAGGCAACACCTGTATGCCTCAGGTTGATGGACGCAGAGTAGAGCATCGTAGGGCACGTTCCTAAAAGCAAAGCTTTGTTATAGCCCATCTGCTTGACCCATCAGTAAGTTATAAAAACAAACTTAATGAATTTATCGTCCGCAGTGCCTGACACAAGTGAACAAAATGTCAGAATCTGACAAGATTAAGCGCTGTGCGTCCGGCGAACAAGGAGACAATTTGCTGGCTGCATACGGCGATAAGACCGACCAGGTGTTCCGACCCCTCGCCTTCGTACCCACCGTCGTCATCAACGAGGTAAGCAACACGACAAAAAGATATTGATATCGTAAAAATCACCTACAATCTATCAATATATCAATCACAAAAAATCTTCTAGGCTTGGTCGCGAGGAACTGGCGCTTAGATTCACCTAGATTTGAGACGTTTCAAGATGATCCCTGCGGATATTACTGAATAAATGAATAATTGAAGACCAGCGCAAGTTATTGCGATTTGCATATGCTGAGTTAGGGCCATTTTGTTACTAGCAAATTTTGAACATGTTCTTAAACCTAACGTACTATATAAATTTTATTTTTTTTACATAATGTGTTAGTTTTAAGTTTATGTTTAGGTTAACTAGTTTTTTTCACTTTTGATTTGATTTAAATGATTTTTGCAAAGTCAAAAATCTTGTCAAAAACTTTGATTTTGAATCGTCTTAAAGCTGTGACCATGTGGCATCCTGATTTGACGAAAATGTTCTCCGTGGGTTTTGAAGAAAAACGCCATCTTTTTCATCAAAGCCAATGACAACCGACTTTACTTTTTTTTACTGATATGACTTCACTTAAAACTATTTACATAATCCACTTGACATTGCTCTAGTTTGAGGACCGATGTGGCTCGGCGGGTGAATGTCCGCCTGCAACGCAGTAGGTTGCGGGTTCGATTCCCGCCTTGGGATGAATGTTTGTACGATCTGCAAATATTTATTCCGGGTGTTCTGGGTGTTTTCTATGTATAATAAAAAATATGTATGTATGTAATGTATTGTATTAAGTATATCAGTCATCTAGTACCCATAACACAAGCTCTGCTTAGCTTGGGGCTAGATGATGCTGTGTGGATTGTCCAGCATTATTATTATTATTTTATTTTTTTCAACGGCTCACCTTTGTTCACCTGAGTGATTCTTGGGAAATATTTAGTTTCATCACACATTTACAATATTATAAATATAAACTCCTCACAGCACAAGCTTTGCTTAGATTGGGGCTACTAGGGGGCTTAGTGCGAAATGTCCGCACAAATATATATCACGCTTCGCTTTCAGCGATAAGACCGCCCATTGTACTTCTGGTTTCTTAGTTGTAATTTAATTTTTCTAATTGTTTTAATGGTGTACAATAAAGCTATAATCTATCTATTTTTACTTCTTATTTTATATTCACAGAGATTCGACCAAGCAGTTCAAGATGAAGCTTTCATGAACCTGAAGGCTGTTGTCTGCAAGGCAGCCACCGGCAACAAACCTTCCAACTGTTAGACTCCAGACTATACCTAGTGCTCCCGAGGGAACAGTATCCCGCGAGCCCTGATAACTAAGCAATAACCCACACTTTACCATTTACAAATATTCAAATCTGTCCATACACGCTACACCAAACTATCCCCTTTTCTCCCTGTTTTTGGTTATTTTCGCAACAACTTATGTAGATTATTTGTTTTTTTTTATAGTGCTTACCTGCACTTAAGGAAATCACAAAGATTTTTATATTATCCCAAAAACTATTTTCCTCGAGTAGGATTTGAACCCACGACCTTCCCCTTGATACGGGGATGCGATACCAACTTCGCCACAAACTTATGTAGAACTAGCGGCCGCTCGCAGCTTCGCCCGCGTGGTAGCTTTTTCCCGTTCCCGTTATTTTTTCGGGATAATAGCCTGTTAATCCATGTTCCGTAAGTTATAAGTTAATCTGTGTTTATTCCAAATCTCATCCGAATCGGTCCACTCGTTAGAGCGTGAAAGTGTAACAAACATCCATCCATCCATACTTACAAACTTTCGCGTTTATATTAGTAGGATTTATACAAAGGTCTTATAAATTAAGTACAACTCAAACATACTCATGTAAATGTAATACCCGGTTTTTAGATTTTAATTGTATTTTAGAAATCATATTTTTTAATAAATATTTAGTACTTAATACTTTTTTTATTAAATAAAAATCAACCCCCAACCCTGAATTTTCAATTATTGTAAAAGTTGCCTCTTTATATATTTCGATGTAACACTCGCGTGCAATTTGATTTGAGTAAAAATCATCGGACCACCAGACGTACGGAGACGAGACACCCATTCATGGTTGACACCCCTTCCACCCGCACCAAGCACCCGCACCCGCTTTGCCTCAACCTTTATTATGCGCACAGCAAAGGAATGGAACTCGTTGCCGTCGTCTGTTTTTCCGATCACGTATAATTTGGATGTCTTCAAGAGAAGAGTGAATAGGTATCTTCTAGGAAAACGTGCTACACCGTAGACTGCGTCATCACTTAACATCAGGTGAGATTGCGGTCAAACGTTTACCTATAGCATGTAAAAAAAAAAAAAAAAAAACTTGGTCTTGGGTTCGAGTCGAGACTGGGTCCATGGGGTACAGAGGCCCTCCAGGGTTATAAAATTCTATATAGACATCTGGTTGAAGCGACGCGTGGCTCGAGGACAGGTACCTGAGTGTGACAACCGTCACAGCTCAGTTCGTAGTAGCCTGCCTTCTGCGCTGTAGGTAGTGGGTTCGATTCCTACCAAGAACAAACATCTGTGTAATGAACATAGATGTTTGTTCTGTGTCTGGGTGTTATATTGTATTCTAAGTATGTATTTACTAAAAAGTACGTAAGTATTATTTTAGTCATCTGGTTCCCATAGTACAAGCTATGATTAGTTTGGGTATTTTCTAATAAAAAAATATGTATGTATGTAATGTATTGTATTAAGTATATCAGTCATCTAGTACCCATAACACAAGCTCTGCTTAGCTTGCGCCTAGATGATGCTGTGTGGATTGTCCAGCATTATTATTATTATTTACAGAGACGTATTTTTATCATAGATCAAAGACTCTGTACCATATAAATATTGTCCTGCCTCGGCATCAAACCCACACAACAAAATAAAAGAACCGTTCACAGATTTAAATCTATATTTACAAATCTTCCATAATTTTTAGTTTAATTTAAACTAATCTTATTTATAATTTAATACTAATATTTAATTAGCTACATATTATCATGAAATTATAAATTTAAGAATACCTATAAAAAATCATACAATAATTATGAGTACAAAAAAATTTACTGTAATCCCTATTAGGCACGGTCCACCGATATCTATATTGACCCATATTTTTATGCCATTTGCTGATAGAAGTTGATAACCCACCTGATGTTAAGCGGTAACCACCAGATATATAGCGTAGATCACGCACCTATTATGTGCCTGTCATTTCAAACCTATTATATTAATTAGCAACTTATGAAAAAATGTGGTGGGCAAGCCTTTAGCATCTAAATCCTGTGTCAGGTAACCCCCCTGACGCTGTATAACACTCATATTCATTGTCAGGGCTTAAACCATCCCCTATAATCTAAAAATCTATAAATTGTTAGAGGGGTAGTCAGTTACGTCCTGATACTACATATGGCACATGCCCACGTTATACAGCAGTTGGTATTTCAAACGTAACTATACTGACTACTGAAACTGGTTTCTTCACGATGTTTTCCTTCACCGTTTGAGCACTGGCATTGCACGAATAAATTTTTTAATAAAAAAACCATTGGTGCACGACCGGATTTGAACCCACGATCTTGACACTCCCACTAAACTGATGCTGTTTTTTTTAAACTATTATACTGTTTGAGCTACATAATCTAGCAGCGGCGATGGGCTTGCAACGTATATGGAATACCAGCGTAACCTACCTCTGACTACCCCTTACACTCAAAGAATCTCGAG
The DNA here is from genome assembly GCA_947095575.1 of Electrophaes corylata. Lineage (NCBI taxonomy): Eukaryota > Metazoa > Arthropoda > Insecta > Lepidoptera > Geometridae > Electrophaes > Electrophaes corylata. Next base: position 276,792 of record OX352727.1, read on the forward strand.
CAGGTAATTGGTACTAAGATATCATAGAGAATATCTACCTGGGGATTTCCTAACTATTAAAATGTTACCTTTGACTACCCCCATTAGAATCTTGTTGGTAATAAAAACCATCTCAAGTACTTGGTAAGAGATTTCAGGGGATATCAAAATATCAACCGTGCTTAAGGGATTAAATTACGAAGCTTTCTTAACTTTTACGCTTATGTACCGTACTCTTATGTGATTTCAATGTACGTTTAGTTTGAGCCACATAACCGCACACTCCACATCGGAACTTCTCATTCATCGCATAACAAACACTCTGATGATCCAGGAGCTCCTTCCTGGATCCCAGCTCCAACCCACAGGCACCACAATTATACATATTAGGATCAAAATCATGAGTTTTCAAATGATACATCAAACTCATATTATACTTTGACCGGTAACTACACAACGGGCATTTGAACCGTCTCTCATTTAAATGTTTCTTCTGATGTCGGTTCAACTGAGATTTGTTCGTTGATGTAAAACCACATTCCTTACAGATCTGAAACACTCGCGTCTTCCCCTGACTCGGCTCGTCTATTAGATGCGTTTTTACATGCTTCTCGTGTTCCGATCTTGTTGTGGAGACATTTTGACAATATGTGCAGTAGAAGTCAGATGGGGCGACTAGGATGCTTTTGATGGCTTCCTTCTTCTTCTTCTTCTTGGCTTTCTTTTCGCGTTTGATCAGTTTCTGTAGGGGGAGGTCGTCTTCGTCTGTCTCGTCGGAGACGGAGAGGGTGTCGATGTGCGGTTCCTGTAGGATAACGTCGTCCTCGTCGCTCGATGTTAGAAGGGATATGGGGTCGATTGGTTTCTTTGTTTTTCTGGAATAAATAAAAAAGGAATTTAATTTTAATCAGGTTTGAGTAAGGACGATCAGTTTTAAATCGAACCTCATCAGTTTCTCATCAAGCACTATCAATTACTCATTAAAACCCCCATCAGTTTCTTATTAAGCCTCAGTTTCTCATCAAACACAATCAATTTCTCACTAAACCCTATCATTTTCTCATCAAGCTCAACCAGTTTCTCATCAAGCTCATTAAATTTTTATCAAGCATCAGGATCCACTCACTTGTCATCGACTATAGGTTCAGTGAGTGCTACAACATCATCATCATCATCACTAAGGTCGATATGCTCGGTGCACTCCTCGTCTTCGGCGCGCGCCTCCAGCATCAGCGTGGGGTCGATGTCGCATTGAACACTCTCCATCACCATGAGGCAGTCGTTCGTCTGCTCCGACGAATCAGCCAGATTATCTGGAACATGGCATACGCATTTAGTAGTAGTAGAGCTCTTAGTGGCGGGCTCGTCCGGGTGCGTACTAGCACCATGCCTATTCCTGCCGCCAAGCAGCGCAGCGTGTTCCGGGTTGAAGGGTGTGGGTGCCGGTGTAATTACAGGCACATGAGGCAACACCTGTATGCCTCAGGTTGATGGACGCTGAGTATATAGTGCATTATTGGTGACGTTCCTAACGAGCGTGACCTACGAGGCAATGCTTTGTTATAGGTCCATCAACAAGATGTATTAAAAAAAAAAACGCGTCATGGCTTAACGACTTAGACATAGACGACCGATGTGGCGCGGCGGGCGAATGTTCGCCTGCGACGCGGAGGTTGCGGGTTCGATTCCCGCACTGGGATAAATGTTTGTACGATTTGCAAATATTTATTCCAGGTGTTCTGGGTATTTTCTATGTATAATAAAAATATCTATGTATGTAATGTATTGTATTAAGTATATCAGTCATCTAGTACTCATAACACAAGCTCTGCTTAGCTTGCACCTAGATGATGCTGTGTGGATTGTCCAGCATTATTATTATTATAGTAAGACCATTTTCGAATACTCCAGGAACGTGTAAAGTTACCTACAACAAGCTCTTATTTATTTATTTATTTTATAACGGAAGTAATTTAGTATTTACAAATATTTACATCTAATATTTAACCTATCTACCTTATATCTACATATTTTATCATATCTTTTTCTACCTATAGTAAAGTGCGGGTCTTTACTATAGGTAGAAAACAGAATTCAAATCACTGACCGCAGTAAGTGTGCCCAAAAGGCTGGCAACGTTACCTCTTTGAATAGCTAAACTAATCTGTCCAAGATAATATTTATTTATTGGAAAACCAACAGCTAATACTAACTAAATAACATTGGGATAGAACCGGAAAGCCAATTATAGGTTTTCACGTACAGAAATTAGTTATGATACAGTTGCTAACTGTGATAGTCCTACTGAAATCTACAACATGATGAAAATACAAGTTAAACATGATGAAAATTGCTATAGTTACTAATACATATACATATTTTACTCGCTATTAAAGAATTCACAGTTCAACCGCTGTCTAGGTGAACCAACACTCGTGCAGAATACATCTAAATCTAGATGCTTATTCAGCTTATTGAAGTTAGTTAAGTTAGTTAGTTAGTTTGTTTTTAATTTGTTATTTGATTGACATTCTCATTACTTATTTTGTTTTTGATTATTTCTATGTTTATAAATTAATTGTATGTGTACTATGTAAATTTAAATATTGCACGCCTAGAATTAAGCAGAATACATCGAAACATATAATATAATAATTGACATCTTTTTAACATGTATTTCGAGCAATAAATATTCTTTGACTTTGACTTTAGCACTCGCTCGCCACAGAAATGAGTTTTACCTGTAGTTAGTATAGCTTACAGAATACCACGTGGCTGACAAATACATTCAGAGTAATTAGATTATTTTGCTGAAAATCCTATTTATCAACCATGTTTTGCCTGTTTAGCTGGATCCTACATCTATCGTATACTTTTAAGCGAACTATCAACAACTTTTCAATTACAGCTTATTTTGAGCAGATTCCGTCATGGCTTAAGACTTACCTTGTCCGACAGACAGCTCTATAAACACGGGCACGTGCGGCTCCATGGTGATCTCCTCAACATCCTCAATGGGGTTCAGGATATCCTCAATGGGGCCTACAGTGTCCGTCATGGCAGCAACCTGGATAAATGAACATAGCAGATATTTACGTCATGAACATAAGTGTTTGTTCTGTGTCTGGGAGTTATATTGTATTCTAAGTTTATATAACTTTTAAGACTATCATGGTTTTGATCAATATTTTGGATAGAAACGGGATATTATTACGGGATTACGGGAAACTAAAAAATCATGGTAAATATCCCGTTTCTATCCAAAATATATTCTAAGTATGTATTTGAAAACATACATAAGTATTCTATCAGTCATTTGGTTCCCATAGTATACAAGCTATGCTTAGTTAGGGACTAATGATGTGGTGTGCCAACAGCGGTGATAGGCTTGCTAACTGTCACGTATGGAACAACTACTGCAAAATGTGGATGGCGTCAAATTAAATTCGGACATACTTCTGACTACTCCCTTAGATATCCTCAAAGAATCTCGAGTGAGCACTTTCTACTAAGTGATATGAAGGGATATCTTCAAGCCTGAAAGTCTATTTTTTTTATAATTACCTGTCTCTCAGTCTTCATGTTGGCTATCTGGTAGTTAGGGAGGTGTTCCTCCAGGTCTTCCAGCAGGGGAGGGGCGGCCACGTGAGCATTACTAAAACCACATTCAAAATTACTAGCAGTTCTGCGAACAGTAGACATAGACATAGACAGAAATTTATTTGCTGCTTTAGCACACACATTACAAGACCCGACCAGAAACTATTAAAACCTACAAGATTCAATTAAAAATGTACACCCCCGACTCCTAAGAACTCTCCCAAATAATTCACCTTTCAAATAAAAATAAAATCAAAATCGGTTCATCCGTTCGGAAGCTACACACACCCCCACACAAAAACCCACCCCCACATAACCCCTTCCCTACACACACCCCACACGTGCCCTACGATGCACTACCCTGCATCCACCAACCTAAGGCATACAGGTGTTGCCTCATATGCCTGTAGTGTCCTCAGTACCCTTCAAACCGGAACACAGCAATACAATCACTGCTTGGTCTTCTACTTCCCCGGATGAGCTCTTTTAAAAGCTCTACTACTACAAAAGACCAACTTAAAGTTATAACCTTTCAATAGGATAAAGTTGGATAAATTTCAAAACTAACCTGTTAATACTATCCTGACTGGTACTATCTTCACTAGCATGTCCATTTTCTTTTAGCCGGGGTCTCATCGGAACCCATTTTTTCTTAACTCTCTTATTTTTTGGTCTATCTGCTGCCCTCTTACCAACTCTTCTACCATTATCTTCATCTGTAACAACTTCTGTACTGCTGGTATCAACTTTTGCAACATTATCAACATCTTCATTGCGGTTATCAACAATTTCATTTTGTTTATCAAATGTTTCATTACGGCTATCAACTTTTTCATCTAATACATCAACTGCTTCATTACAGTGATCAAGAATTTCATTAATTTTATCAATTGTTTTACTAAGATCATCAACTATTTCATCTGGTTTACCAACCATTTCATTACAGGTTTCAACAATTTCATTTTGTTTATCAATATTTTCATCAATTTTTTCAATACTGTTCAAAACTTCGTTATTATGGTTCTCTTCCACATTAAGTCCATTTTCTTTGCTAGAAATAGAAATAAAATTAATACCACTATAAGAATTTAACCTGACTGTAAATGCTGGACATAGAACTCCATATTTAGGGGGGGTTTCTATAGTCAGCATAGTCAGCTTGGAGTGTGCCTTTTCTTAGTCTTCCCTTACAACATCCAATGAAGGAGATGTAAGAGTCATATTTTTTAAGAAACCTGAGTTTACTCAATTGAGAACTGCAACGCAAGAGGGTTGCGGGTTCGATTCCCGCCTTGGAATAAATGTTTGTATGACCTACAAATATTTATTCCGAGTGTTCTGGGTGTTTTCTATGCATATTAAAATATGTATGTTTGAATTTTTAGGGTTCCTTACTCAAAGGGTAAAACGGGATCCTATTATTGAGACTCCACTGTCTGTCTGTCTGTTTGTCACCATGAACCATGATAGTTGAATTTTTTTTTTATCAGTCAGGACGGAAATTCTTATAATTTATATAGATTACTCTACCTGATGTTGCTAAGTTCTCCATAATTTTCAAATATATCAACTTTTTCATTATTCCTACAATTTTTAATGTGTTTATCAGTGTTAGTAGATTCCTTGTCTGCGGTGCTTTCCTGGGACTCCTCAGCTTCCGTGGAGCTTCCTGTGGTAGCTAGGGGGTCCTTCGGCAACTTGGGGGTCCGTGTCTGGAAATAAGTTTGTTATTACAACTGAGCACTAGTAGTTCGAATCCGGTCATGCACCAACAAATTTTTCTATAAAAAAGGTTTGTGTGCGCAATGCCAGTGCTGTCAAACGGTGAAGGAAAACATTGCAAGGAAACCAGTTAGTACTCTAGAAGCGGCGATGGGCTTGCAACCCGTCACGTATGGAATACCAACTACGGTAGTACCACATATGATATTTAGATGTACCTCTGGCTACCCCCTTTAGACATCCTCAATCTCAAGTAGGTATTAGGTAGAAAGAGATCGGAGATAATATCTACCATGCTTTGGGATTAAAATCGTGAAGCTGTTTCTTTCCTTTATTTTTTTTTACAATTTGTTGATGGAACAAGCAGACGACCCACCTGAGGTTAAGTAGTCACCTATTGGCGTGTGGTGCATATCAAAAAAAGGTCTTGAAATTAAACTCCTAAGCAACAGGGGTTGAAGTTTGTATAAAATTTATCTTCTACTAGTGTTATTGAAGTAACACTTCTAATGCGACTTCCAACAAGGTTGCGTTAAACGTTTAACGCTACCATGGAGGGGGTATGAAAGCATTGTTCTTTCTCTCTTTCTCTCACAGCCAGTTACGTTTCGTATATTAAAGGAGTTTTACTTCAGTCGTGTGCTAAACACACACACGTCGTTTTTTTTTATAAGTACTCACGTTGTATAAACAGAGGGTAGGCAGTACCTTGCCCCTCAGCCTGGTCTTGCCCCGCACATGTTCGTACTCATGCGGCGCGAAGTGTCGCGAGCAGAGCCGGGGCTCGCCCGCTAGCTTACCGCATCCGATCGCCTCTAACCAACGCTTGCGGACCAAACGACTCGTTGGGAACCTGCAAACAGATCAATGACTTAACATCAGGTGAGATTGCAGTCAAATTTTTTTTTTATACAATTTGCTGATGGAACAATATGGCCCATCTGATGTTAAGTGGTTACCATAGCCAATAACAAAGCATTGCCTTGTAGGTCACGTTACTTAGGAACGTGCCCTACAATACTATGCTCTGCGCCCATCAACCTGAGGCATACAGGTGTTAAGCCTCATGTGCCTGTAATTATGTTTACCTATAAACTACAAAAAAAAACGAGTGTGCTTTAGAGCACACGACTGAAGTAAAACTTCTTTAATATACGAAACGTAACTGGCTATGAGAGAAAGAGTGAAAGAACAGTGCTTTCATACCCCCTCCATGGTAGTGTTAAACATGGATAGATGGATAAATAAAAAATAAAATTAATTTTTTTGGGATAATATAAAAATCTTTGTGATTTCCTTAAGTGCTACCTGCACTCAGTGGCGGATTTGCAGTCTCGGCCACCCTAGGCCCCAAGCCATCAGTCACCCCTTTCTCAGTATCCACCATATACTGCCCTACGGTCGTGGCCGCCCCTAAATCTGGCCGCCCTAGGCCCGGGCCTACGGTGGCCTTAAGGTAAATCCGCCACTGCCTGCACTATAAAAACAAATAAACTATGGATAGATGGATGTTTGTTACTCTTTCACGCTCGCTCTAAGCGTTGGTGGACCGATTTGGATGAAATTTGGAATAATTATAGATTGCAACCTGGATTAACATCTCTTTTTTATCTTGAAAAAATATAGCTGCGAGCGGCCGCTAGTAAATAAATAAGCTACAATAAATATTTTTTCATTCGAAAGTAAAAAAAGTTAAATGTCTTTATTTGGGAACATAATTTTTCAGATATCAGAATAACAAAAATTGGCAGCGATGCAACCTGCAGAAGTAAAATACTGAGTAATTCAGTCATTCATTGTGTAGTCTATAAGGTACTTACTCAAAGTATGTGACATCTTTGTCTGGAGAAGTGACACATCCCTCGATGCAACACTGGCTCATGATTAAATTAATTAATCTATATCCCCGCCATAACCAACCCTAAAATACAAGAAAAATTTAATTAATTTTTATAGTTCTAAGGGTATCACAAAAAATTTTAATAATATCGGATTTGGCGAGGCGGGCGAATGTCCGCCTGCGACGTAGCAGGTTGCGAGTCCGATTCCCGCCTTGGGATAAATGTTTGTACAACCTGCAAATATTAAACGTTGTGAGGAAATCAGTTAGTATTCTAGCAGCCGTGAGATCTAGAACCCATGAGGGTTTGCAACATATGGAAAACTAACTACTGCAAAATGTAGGTAGGTATGGACCAAATGTAATACCTGGACGTACCTCTAACTACCCTCTCAGACAAAGAATCTGAAGTAGGTATGTGGTATTGAGACATCTGATGGGATATCTACAGTGGTTGGGGATTGAAGTCATGATAATTTTTTTATGTATATTTCTTATATTGACGTTTTGCATAGTAAAGCATGTTATAAAAGTTTAAAATATTCTTTGTGTATATTAGCTAAGCAATAGGTACATAACTTAAATGGGTATATAGGTACATAAAGTAAGTATTGAAAACATTTTAGAAAATATAATTTTAAGCTTTAAAAAAGTTTTCTAATACAAAATCTTTAGTTTTAAAAAGTAGTACAACTTATTGAATAATGAAGATTAACTTTGCATTAGTTGACTTTTAGAACTAAAAAAAAACAATTTCTGAAATTTAAATTTTTTGGATGTCAACTTATCCCAGTCTGTACATACACTTATCTTTAACTCTATTTTTTTAAGTAGTATCTTGATGAGGCAAAGTAATTATGAACTAATTAGTAAAAATTTTTCAAACTAAATCTCCCCAAAATATATTTTCAAAAGAAATTAAAAATTCGCGATTTCAAATTTCGTCTTACTGTGAACGTGTACTATCCAATAACTGGTAGCGACTTATTCTGGAAACACAATATCGAAATCCCAACGACACAGTACATGAACCTTATTGCTATAGAGCTAAGGGTCATATTGCGATATCAACAACAACTGCTCTGCGATTCAAAAATAATGCGATTTCGAGAATCAGGACACCAAATAATTAATTCAACGCGATGAAAAATCGATTTTTAACACAAAAATCAAGTAACGTAATAGGTTTCTAATGTTTGTAAACAATGTTAGAATGTTTTTGCCCGCGAAAACACCGCTAAAAGGTTAGATTCAAGTAAATATTATTGTGGCACTTACTGAAGTTTTTACAATAGATAGCACTCTTAGACCTCGGGAAACACGTTGGAAATGGAACTTAGACACTATTTTCACACATATTTTGCGCAATAACGTTCATAATTCGCTTTAATGTATAAAAACAAAGAGGGACAAAAATATTTAGACTGCTTGATTTTTCTTCGTCAGCTTTTTGACATTAGTTTTGTTTGTTTGACAGATGGAATGGACGATCACTAATGTTGCCTTTAAGCTTTAATTATGGATGGCGCCGTGCTGAACTAAATGTGTAACAAAACGACAAAATATAATCGACTAAACTGTACGTCTATGCTGGGTGTTATATTTATTAGTTTTAACAAAATATTTCAAATAATCTATCTCACTGTTATTTTGTAACTATAAATATGAAAATTGATTTGAAACGTCGGTACATTCATGGATTATTCACTGTAGTATACCTAGCAATATTGTACGCCCCAAATGGGTGGGCTGTTGAAACTTGTTACACACTATTGTAAGATTTGTAAGACATAGTTTCGTGATTTTTAATTATAAAATACAACACTACACTCAGCGCAGCCAGTACCGTTTAGTCGATTACATTTTTATCGATTACGATTAAGTTCGTTCTCGTTGTTCAGTGCCACAGAGTTCAACAGTTTTTATTAATTCTAAACCATTCATTCAATCACTTTTTATTGCTCCTCTTTCTTTGACAATTATAAATCAAAATAAATATACAGTGATTTATTACAGGAAATAAGCCTCCCTATGTATGTATGTACTTAGCTACTGTAGCTTTTAATGTAGCTAAGCTACATTAAAATTTCAGCGTGAAACGCTTATTCATGCATGATCCTTAGATCATATACTAAATGATCTAAGGCATGATCATAGAAAAAGCATTATCATCACATAATATGATACTACGCCGAGGTAAATAGGTATGTAGGTACAATTGTACCAATATGTATCTGTTTTAAACGTACCCGGTATTCAAAATATTTATTATTGTGGATAGATGAATGAAATTAATCAATCACTACACTACGTCGGTCTTTTAAATAAATACAACTCACTCATTCCTGAAATGAATGCAATAGGTACATTGTTTGACAGATCGGGGTATTACTGTAGATTGTCTTGGCGCAGTTTGCGCCGCTTCAGATTATTTCAGTCAATCAGTCAACTAGCTACCTTCAAGCAGGTAGCGTGTCTTCTCTGGAATAAATTATTTGTAGATATTCTGTGGACTGCTGGGCTGAGCACGCGACAAAATGCGATCATTGGCTGTTTTTGATTTTGATCGTACAATAGTCCTTGATGATTCCGACGCGACAATAATAAGTAGATTGAGAGAAAAACAGCCTCCTCCTGAATGGGAAGCCAGCAATCATGACTGGACGCCTTATATGAGTGATGTAAGTATCTATAAATACCTATCTACTTGAACTAAACTACCTAAGATGTACAGATATTTCTCATAATTTACTCTAAGTAGGTATGTATTAAAAATATAATAAAAATAATAATAAATTGACGACCGATGTGGCGCTGCGGGCGAATGTCCGCCTGCGACGCAGAGGTGGGCAGAGGGGGAGGCGGGAATCGAACCCGCAGTTCGATTCCCGCCTTGGAAGAAATGTTTGTACGATCTGCAAATATTTATTCCGGGTGTTCTGGGTGTTTTCTATGTATAATAAAAAATATGTATGTATGTAATGTATTGTATTAAGTATATCAGTCATCTTAGTACCCATAACACAAGCTCTGCTTAGCTAGGGGCAAGATGATGCTGTGTGGATTGTCCAACATTATTATTATTATTATTAATAATGATGCTGGACAATCCACACAGCATCATCTAGCCCGAACGAAGCTAAGCAGAGCTTGTGTTATGGGTACTAGATGACTGATATACCTAGGTACCTACTTAATTCAATACACATATATACCTACATGCTTACATATTTTTTTTATTATACATAAAAAATACCCAGAACACCCGGAACAAATATTACAAACATTTATCCCAAGGCGGCAATTGAACCCGCAACCTCCTGCGTCGCAGACGGACGTTCGCCCGCCGCGCCACATCGGTCGTTAAACATACCTACTACAAAACTATACACAACACAGTATGCAAAACTATACAGTTTGGCCCGTGATCACGGCGCATGCAACTGTGCCGAAATATCGAGAAACAATCAAACTCAAAAATCATGGTAAATATCCCGTTTCCATACAAAATATATATTATTACTATTACTACTTCGGTGTTTTATAGTGTCCAATGTCTATAGCTACGTATAAAATTATGGTTTACGATCTCTTAGCAGAGTGGTTTCCAGACTCTTTTGTTTCATAGACCACTTTCAAAATTTTGCTGGATCTGGTGGACCCCCTGCATCTACATTACTACCAATTTCTAAATCTCGACGCGCGATACTGACATGGTCTGAGTTCGACTCCCAGTTCGGAACTATCCATTTTTTTCTCTATTTATTTATAAATTTACTTATTGAGAAGGTTTAATTTAGGTATCATATTATTTGTATCATCGTATTTTTGACAGCCATCACAGCTCAGTTTGTAGTAGCTCTGCCTTCTGTGCTGTAGGTGGTGGGTTCGATCCCCACCGAGAACAAACATTTGTGTGATGAACACAAATGTTTGTCTGATGAACAGAAATGTTTGTTCTGTGTCTGGGTGTTGTATTGGTATTCTATGTATGTATTTACAAAAAAAAAGTATAAAAGTATTCTATCAGTCATCTGGTTCCCATAGTACAAGCTATGCTTAGTTTGGGGCTAGATGATGTTGTGTAAAAATGTCCTGACATATTTATAAAAAAAAAAAAAAAAATTTAAAATAACAAGCCAACATTTTAGTTCTTCACTATAGAAACCAAATTAATTTTCATGCATCCCTGCTTACGATTGTAGACCCCCCCCCCTTTTTTGACACGTCCAACGTAGACCCCCGTCGAGTCTCCCGTGGACCCCTGGGGGTCCACCTTGACCACTTTGGGAATGACTGTTTAGCAATATGTAGGTACGTTCGATGTAGGTAGCTCGTTGGCGAGGCAACGCTATCACGTTAGTTAATTTAAGATTAGGCTAATAGCACATTGTTTGAACAGATAAAGATTAGATTGGTATCAGAATTATCCTTCCAACGATGTAATTACACACACCTTTTTTAATAGTAGAGCTCTTAGTGAAGGGCTCGTCCGGGTGCGTACTAGCACCATGCCTATTCCTGCCGCGAAGCAGCGCAGCGTGTTCCGGTTTGAAGAGTGTGGGTGTAATTACAGGCACACGAGGCTTAACACCTGTATGTCTCAGGTTGATGGACGCGTAGTAGTGCATCGTAGGGCACGCTAACGAGCGTGACCTGCGAGGCAATGCTTTGTTATAGGTAATGGTAACCATGTAACATCAGGTGGGCCATCTGCTTGTTCGATCAGCAGGTAACATTAAAAAAAAACCTTGCAGCTAGTATCTAGTAAAAAGTAAGAAATTAATAAATGATGTAACTAAAAATTTATGCATTTCGCTATTTTTCCATTATCTGGGCTATAAGCTAGTTTTGTTACCATACAAATAAATAAAATTGAAGTGTCTGTTTGTAATATTAAAATAACCGCTTTTTACTACATGCATATGAATGTATATACGGTACATATACCAAAATAGCATTTTTTTAAATTTTTGTCTGTCTGTCTGTCCGTCTGTCTGTCTGTCTGTCTGTCTATCTAAAAGCTAAATAACTTTTTTGTTAAATTCCGCGCGGACGAAGTTGCGGGCATAGCTAGTTAATTAATAAATATTCACCTAACCTTCACTAAGCATAGCTTTTTTTAAATATTTAAATAGCAGAAAATATACAACTTGTATTGTACCATAGATTAATTAGGTACCTCTAGTTTATTGTTTGTGTTTTGTTTGTCTATGATTGTAGGTATTTTCTTGGTATCCTACCTTATCAAGAAATCAATGAAATTATCATGAATTTACACTTTTAGCCTTTTGGATGCGTTTGTCGTAATTCAGAGATAGTGCAACTTAGGTAGGTGGTGATAATTTTACTATCACGAAAAAGTTCTTACCTTGATAAGAGAATCAAATGTGTTGGACAATCCACACAGCATCATCTAGCCCCAAGCTAAGCAGAGCTTGTGTTATGGGCACTAGATGAAAGTCAAAGTCAAAAAGCATTTATTCAGTAATATCCGCAGGGATCATCTTGAAACGTCTTAAATTTAGGTGAATCTAAGCGCCAGTTCCTCGCGACCAAGCCGACCAAGAACAGACAACAAACTTGCGGCTTGGTCCCCGTTTTTAGGGTTCCGTAACCAAAGGGTAAAACGGGACCCTATTACTAAGACTTCGCCTGTCTGTTTGTCCGTCTGTCACCAGGCCGCCGTCTCATGAACCGTAATAGTTAGAGTTGATCACAGATGATGTATTAGGTACTGTTGTGAAAAATACTAAAAACAGAATAAAATAAATGTTTAAGGGGGCTCTCTACAACAAACGTGATTTTTTTAGCGTTTTTATTATAGGTAATGGAACGGAACCCTTCGTGCAAGAGTCCGGGTCGCACCTGGCCGGTTTTTTGTATAATCGGTGTAATTACAGACACATGAGGCTTAACGCCTGTATGCCTCAGGTTGATGGACGCAGAGCAGTGTATTGTAGGGCACGTTCCTAACTCACGTGACCTACAAGGCAATGCTTTGTTATAGGCTATGGTAACCACTTAACATCAGGTGGGCCATATGCTTGTTCCATCAGCAATTTGTATAAAAAAAATCCTTTTACAAATAATAATGTAAATAGATAATGTGTAAAAATGTGCTCAAATAAAATATTTACAGGTATTTGAGCACGCGTTTTCCGCCGGACTCAAGCAGGAGGATATCCTGGCTGCGATAGCGTCAATGCGGCCGACTCCCGGCATACAGGAGCTGATCTCCGCGCTGGCGGCCGCTGGCTGGGACGTCGTCGTGCTGACGGACGCGAACAGCGTCTTTGTGAGGCATTGGCTGAAGGTGTATGGACTGGAGGTTAGTAGTAACGGGTAGCGTTTGAATAAACATGTAGTCAACTAAAAAATCAAATTTTTCAATAAAATATACACATTCTATGTTTTAGGTAGGTACTTGGTACTAAGAGAGAGAAAGAAAGAAAGAAGTGAACACTGAGATGACGGCTGTTAGAAGAGAGTGGAAGGAAAAAACCTGTAGTGCCGACCCCGCTTAGTGTGGGATAAGGGCAGGAAGATGATGATGACTTGGTACTAAGAGATTGGAGGGAATATCTACCGGGCTTGGGGATTACAGTCGTGATTTTTTTTGTACAATTTGCTGATGGAACAAGGATATGGCCTATAACAAAGCATTGCCTTGTAGGTCACGTTAGTTTGGAACCTGCCCTACAATACACTACTCTGCGTCTACCAATCTGAGGCATACAGGTGTTGCCTCATGTGCCTGTAATGTCACCGTCACCAACACCCTTCAAACCGGAACACAGCAAGCTGCTTAGCGGCAGAAATGGTGATGCTATTTCTTTTTCTTTTTCTATCAGCAAGATTTTAGAAAATCTTTTCGACCCTTACAGTTTTATTCTGGTAAGTAGGTATAGATATTAAGTAGGTAGGTGTGTATTAAGAATCCCTGAAATTTCATTTAACTCCTGTAAAGCTTCTAACATCATAAAACAAAGATATGCTAATTGAGTCTGCGATGTTCATGAAATGAGCTAACTTAATTAGAATGTCGTGCTGCGTTTTTTATAACCACGATATTACACTACACACGTGACTATGACACGGTGCAGACAATCCATTTACATTTAGCCTCAAGCTAAGCTTAGCTTGTACTATGGGAATCAGATTAATCATAATGCTGGACAATCCACACAGCATCATCTAGCCCCAAGCTAAGCAGAGCTTGTGTTATGGGTACTAGATGACTGATATACTTAATACAATACAAACATACATACATATTTTTTATTATACATAGAAAATACCCAGAACACCCGGAATAAATATTTGCAGATCGTACAAACATTTATCCCAAAGCGGGAATCGGGTTATTCCGGGTGTTCTGGGTATTTTCTAGGTATAACAAAAATATCTATGCATGTAATGTATTGTATTAAGTAGGTATATCAGTCATCTAGTACCCATAACACAAGCTCTTCTTAGCTTGCGGCTAGATGATGCTGTGTGGATTGTCCAGCATTACATTATTTGTAGCTCGGTTATATCTTGGTTTCCAGGAACACATAACAGCTGTGATCACAAATCGTGCGTTCTGGCAGAACGGCCGTTTACTTATAGAACCTTGCATGAACCAGACTGCATGTTCTCAATGTCCCAGTAACCTGTGCAAGTCCCTGGCGCTAGCACAGTGGACAGACACTCGTCCATACGATAAAATCGTCTACTCGGGGGACGGCAGGAATGACTACTGTCCCGCTAAAAACTTACCAACTACTGTAAGTATTTTATAGTTATTCTTTGAAGTAATACTTCATAATTGACAGCCGTCGCAGCACAGTTTGTAGTAGCCTTCTGCGCTGTAGGTGGTGGGTTCGATTCCCACCGAGAACAAACATTTGTTTGATGAACTAGATGTTTGTTCTGTGTCTGGGTGTTATATTGTATTCTAAGTATGTATTTACTAAAAAAAAATTATAAATATTCTATCAGTCATCTGGTTCCCATAGTACAAGGTGTGCTTAGTTTGGGGCTAGATGATGTTGTGTAAAAATGTCCACAAATATTTATTTATTTATTTATTGAAGTAATACTACTAATGCGACTTCCAACAAGGTTGCGTTGAACGTTTAACGCCACCATGGCCAGCCATGGTAGCGTTTTCTCATAGCCAGTTGTTAGGTACGTTTCTACTTCAGTCGTGTGGTCTAACTAAAGCACACTCGTTTTTTAATTACAGTTAGTAGATCTCATAGTGAAGGGCTCGTCAGAAGGAAGTACTACCACCATGCCTATTCCTGCCAGCATTATTGCGAAGCAATGCGCGTCAAAAGTCAAAGTCAAAAATCATTTATTCAGTAATATCCGCAGGGATCATCTTGAAACGTCTTAAATCTAGGTGAATCTAAGCGACAGTTCCTCGCGACCAAGCCGACCAAGAACCGGCAACAAACTTACGGCGACGCGTTCCTACCGTTTTTGAAGTGATTCTTCTACAAGGTTGCGTTAAACGTTTAACACTACCATGGAGGGGGTATGAAAGCACTGTTCTTTCTCTCCTTCTCTCATAGCCAGTTACGAAGATATTAAAGAAGTTTTACTTCAGTCGTGTGCTCTAAAACACACTCGTTTCTTTTGTATGATCTTTTTCAAATAACCAAAGTTCTTGCTAACTAATCTCTAAACATTCCTTTCTAGGCAACAGTATTCCCACGCAAGAACTACCCCATGCACTTGCTCATCAAGAAGACTCTAGACTCCCCGGAGCCCCAGGTCTCAGCCAATGTGGTCCCGTGGGAAGATGCCTATCGGATACTGGAAGAAATCTTTCCTGGACTTGTGATACCTTTGTAGGGTAGTAGTTTTCCGCTTATGATGGTAGTTGACCAGGAAACCAAGATAATAATCTAAATATATTTAACTCAAAGGTGACTGACTGACATAGTGATCTATCAACGCACAGCCCAAACCACTGGACGGATCGGGCTGAAATTTGGCATGCAGGTAGATGTTATGACGTAGGCATCCGCTAAGAAAGGATTTTGATTAATTCTACCCCCAAGGGGATAAAATAGGGGATGAAACTTTGTCAATTTTAAACCGATCGGGCTGAGACTTTGCATGCATAAAGCTACTATGATTTTGTCCCGAAAAAATAACGGGAACGGGAAAAAACTGCCACGCAGGCGAAGCTGCGAGCGACCGCTAGTAAGTCATATAGTTCATCATCATCAACAGCCTGTAGAAGTCCGCTGCTGGACATAGGCCCCACACGTTTCAGGAAGAACGATTCTGAGCCCTTTCCATCCATCGACTTCCCGCGGTCCTAACAATGTCATCAGTCCATCGGGTAGGAGGACGTCCTACGCTTCGTCTTCCGGTTCGTGGTCGCCATTCGAGAACCTTTACTCCCCAGCGGTTGTCGGTTCTACGAGCTATATGGCCTGCCACTGCCACTTCAACTTGCTGATTCTGAGAGCTATGTCGGTGACGTTGGTTCTTCTATGGATTTCATGATATTTTTAAAAATGCATATTTTTTATGTAAGTGAACTCTTTTATTAGTGAATAATCAAATCGTGATAAATATTATAATCTATGAATTAGTCATATTTCAGTGAAGAAATATTTTTAGTTAATTTAACCCAGTTTTCTCGATTGCAAAAAAAAAAGTAAGTACGTGATATTTTCCAAGACCACCCTCTTCCCCACTGTGAGGTTCTTTAACCCTCCTTAACCCTCTCCCCTCCTAAATCCCTCACGTAATTAATGGACGCCCCCTAGGGGTAGTCAGAGATATCCAAATACATTTGGCACACTTTGATTTTTTTCATTCTTATTTTATAGCTGTACTTACGTTCATACAATGTACTTAAGTAATCTATTATATAGGGAGTTTTATTAGTGTATAAAATAATTGAATTAAATTCAATAAATAATGTGATATTATAATTCGCTGTTTTATTTTACTCCACATACGGTCTTATTCGTGTCGGTCCCGAGCAGTTCCTTAGCCAAAATGGCCTTTAAGTAAAGACATAGTTTCTTCCAGTTGTTTATGGCTTCTGTCCTTTGTGTTTTCTTCATAATGGCAACGTATATGTGGTATCCTAATTTGAACAAAACTGTTTCCCTTGTTTTGAAAAAAAAAACGCCATCTCTTTAAATCCAATGACAGCCAACTTAACTTTTTTTTTACTGACTCTACTTTACTTAAAACTATTTACTTAAGTATTCAATTTTTTTATATAATTTGCTGATGGAACAAGCATTATATGGCCCAGCTGATGTTAAGTGGTTACCATCGCCTGTAACAAAGCATTGCCTTATAGGTCACGTTAGTTAGGAACGTGCCCTACAATACACTGCTCTGTCCATCAACCTGAGACATACAGGTGTTGCCTCATGTGCCTGTAATGTCCCCGGCACCCACACCCTTCAAACCGGAACACGCTGCGCTGCTTGGCGGCAGGAATAGGCATGGTGCTAGTTCGCACCCGGACGAGCCCTTCACTAAGAGCTCTACTACTACTAAAAAACAATCCACTTGTTTGGCAAAATTGTCTGCCGAATGATTAATACATGCCCAAGATAAGTATTTTCTTAACACAGAAAATCATAATAAAACAAATGATAAAATCAAATAATTTATTATAATAAATAAGTATTTACAAATACATCAAAAGGTTAACTAATTATTCATTTACATTTAGTAAACAATTTAAGTTCAACCACTTCACATCTGGTAACAAAATTAAAAATTTTAAGTTTTAATAAGTAGATAAATTAAATAATAAAATATTGTACTAATTATGCATTATTATTGCTTTGGGTACATTTGGATTATGTAAAAAAGTATCTAATATAATATATGGTACAGACAGCGACAAAAGTAGATGACTGGTTTATTAGAGTTAAATAAATATTTGTAGACATTTTTACACAACATCATCTAGCCCCAAACTAAGCATAGCTTGTACTATAACAGATATAATACTGATATGCGTTTTTTTAGTAAATACTTAGAATACAATATAACACCCAGACACAGAACAAACATCTACGTTCATCACACAAATGTTTGTTCTTGGTGGGGATCGAACCCACTAAGCTATGAGGTCAGTTTAAATGGCTGAGCCATGGGTACCGTAAGAGGCGACTGAACATCGCACTACGGTCACCGCCTGCCAAACTTGGCTACGGTAAACCCCTGAATATGGGGGAATCACTTGGTATGTATCTATGTAACGGAATCTATGAACGTGATTTTAAACAACGGACCGATGACGATGCAATATTTTTAACTTTTTTAGTTTGATTCTCTATAAAAGCGTGTTTTTTGCGTTTTTAAACTATTATTTTTAATTTAATACAATATGCTGATTTAATTAGCAGATGGTCCCCCTGATGTTAAGCGGTAACCACCACCTTTATCAAAGCATAAATATGATATGGCGAGATTTGAGCTGTTCAAGTTTGAAGTCAGATATTCAAAAAACCTAGTCGCTAGGTTTTTTATAAAATCCAGAAAAAAAAATTATTGCAAAGATTTATCTGTTTTTGTCGCTGCCTGTACCAATTCTACCCTACTAGGCATAAATAAATTTATAGTTTTGAGTATATATTCCTTTATGTTCAATCAACTATTCATATTTGTATGATTATGACTTTATATTACCATATTAAACACTGAAATTTTATACACTGTTTTCTAGATCAAATGTTATTCAGACCATAGCTTATTTAAGTTCTAAATCAAATTGAAATATTAATTTTAATATTTGCAAAGAATAAACAATAATGCGGTTTCAGAGTTATTATGATTGTTATCAGGTTTCAGTTATTCCATTTTTTATGAGGTTTCAAAGTTTTTCCACTTTTTATGAGGTTTCAGGGTAATTCAAAACGTTATGAAGTTTCAGAGTTATTCGAAACTTTATGAGGTTACAAGAGTTATTTAAAAATTATGACGTTTCAAGAGTTATTAAAAACTTTATAAGCTTTCAAGGGTTTTTCAAAACTTTAGTAAGTTTCAGAGCTATTCAAAACATTGAGGTTTCAAGCGTTATTAATGAGGTTTCTTATTCATAACTTTAGGAAGTATCAGAATTATTAAAAATTTTAAGCGGTTTCAGAGTTATTAAGACATTCTAACCATGGAAAGACTTAAAAACCCTGTCAATCTGATGAAAAGGCCTCAAAATTAATTATTAATGTTTTACAGTGGATGATAATATTGAGACAAAATGTCTAATGCATGAGGAGATATGTAGTAGGGTTTCCACACTACCTAGCTAGCTAATAAGTCTGTTGCCATCTCTTTTTGTTAACATGATAGTGGTAGAGACAAGTATATTTTACACAGCCGCTAGGATATCAAATATAAGTCTCATTTGATCACACATTGTGTCTATCACCCAAGTCTACATCCGAGAATTCTCTCAGAGGGTCGGAGACCACATCGGATTTTAAACTCTGCTCCAACGACGCAGAATCACTTTTCGCTTGACCAGAATCGTCCAAAATCTCACTCAGAAAGTCCTTCTCAGTTGGGACCACTCCTTGTATACTGAGGGGTTCAGCCCCGTGTATACTAAGAGATTCAGCCCCATGTATACTGAGAGACTCAACCTCATGCACACTCAGAGGGTCAATGTCTTGTATACTAAGAGATTCAACCGCATGTATACAGTCGGGATCAACCCCATGTATACTGTGTTCAACCTCCTGTATACTGAGAGGATCAACCCCTTGGACATTATTGACTTCAACCCAGTCTGTGGAGTTCTTCGACTGATCCACTGCATCCGAATCTTCACTACAGTTCTCCAGCTCATCCAAATCTCTTTCAGTCTCTGTAGGGGTAGTTTCAGAGCGGCATTTAGAGGGAGATAGGTTCTGGACGGCCGCTTTTGATACAGTTTTGAAGAGATCTGCCACGTTCGGGTCGTTGGAGAGCTTCAGGGCGTGTTCCCAGGCCGCGTGCGCTTGTGTCAGTCGGCACACTTGTCCGTTCGCCAGCTCTAGGAGGATGGATTTTACTTCGGCACGGGTTTTTGGAAGCCAGTCGCTTAGTTCCGCACGGAGAGCTTCCGAAGCTTGTTGGAGCCTGCAGAATTATTAGTAAGTCAAATATATTTAACATAACGCCATCTAGCCCCAAACTAAGCACAACTTAAAAAAAATATTTTTATTTATTTATAAATAAGTGGTAACGCCATCTCTTAGCATAGTGAGGTTACACTATTTCACCTATCCTTACCTATAAATTCCTTTCCTATTGCGCGCACTAGCGCCCCCATGTGGAGTAATTTGGAAAAGGTCGTATACGCAGTCCGATTCAACGCGTCATCGAGTTTACGCAACCCGCAGTTACCGCAGCCCTTGAAGAAAGTGATCTTCCCGGGTCCTTATCATACATCGCATCGCAATAATTCAAAAGTTATTTCAAAATAAAAATTAATTTTTGAATCCAGTACCGAAAACACGCCGAACAAACCCGAGCGCATGTGACGTCATTATTTTAGTTTTTACTCATCCAATAGCCGCAAACGCTGTACTGCAGGTATAAAATTATGACGTCACAACTATAGTGATCAATCATGGCGCGTTTCTAGTCACGTGGTTTTTTTCTAAATTTTATCAATTTTTAATTGTTTATTATTAATTGAACTTTTTTTTTTATTAAGTTTTTTGCATTAAATATCAACATTATTAATAATAATGTTTTAAAATACATAAAAAAAACAATATTTATTTATTTTTCAAAACCCCAATTGACAACCGTCACAGCTCAGTTGGTAGATGGTGGGTTCGATCCCCACCGAGAACAAACATTTATGTGATGAACATAGATGTTTGTTCTGTGTCTGGGTGTTATATTGTATGTATGTATTTACAAAAAAGTATGTAATAAACAAATACTGACATGCATTTGACACAGCGCCAGCCAGCCCCAAACTAAGCAAATCTGCTATGAGAACCAGATATACCACCCAGATACAGAACAAACATTAAGTTCATCACTCAAATGTTTGTTCTCGGTGGCCATCGAACCCACAACCTACAGCGCAGAAGGCAAGGCTACTGAGCCAACTGAGTTGTGATGGTAATTGAGTAAAATATTGTTATAATCTTACTTATTATGCAGATCTCCCGTTGTACTGGAACCGGCCACGTATGCAGCTGAAAAAAACATTTTTAAAATTCAATTTAAAATTTAAATTTACATTTTTACTAAAGTATCCTTTTCTAATTGACCGAGCGAGCGAAGCGTGTCAGTTTCAAGATTGGCCAATAAATGCTTTTGTCCGTCTGTCTGTTCTCGCCTACATCTCGCACTTTTTGATCGATTTTGACGAAAATTGGCACACTTCCCTGAAAATAGGGGATCCTTTCCCCCTTTCCTGTTATTGTTGATTGGGTTATTTATGGACAGATTTTAATCAAATTTGAGAAGCAATCTAAGGATTTCATTCTACACAAGATGTTGCGAAATAAAATTCAAAAATGGAAAAAAGGGGGGGGGGGGGGAGGTTTACTAGCGATAATATATGGAGGGAATTCAATGTTTGTGAAAGTGTCAGTTATTGCATGGTTAAAAGGGCTCGCGAGGGATACTGTTCCCACAGGACCATGTTCTGTTAGCATGTCGTTTAAAAACCAGGTAGAGTTTATTGTTACAATAGTGATATACGCGTGACCAGGATTTACAAATAGAAAAAAAAACGCTTTAAATTTTTTTTAATTCTCAGGTACGGTAGATATCCCCTCAGATATCTTAGTAATAAGTACTTACTCGTCTTTAAGGATATCTGAGGGGTGTAGAGGTACGTCTAAATATCTGCCAGTCAAACGCCAATAAAAAAAAGGTGGGCCACAA
Organism: Electrophaes corylata; assembly: GCA_947095575.1. NCBI lineage: Eukaryota > Metazoa > Arthropoda > Insecta > Lepidoptera > Geometridae > Electrophaes > Electrophaes corylata. The sequence continues at coordinate 298,807 of OX352727.1, forward strand.
CCGGTCGTTTTGGACAATAATACAAAAGTAACAGGTCGGACACAGGAGGGATATTGGTATAGATAATACACTCGCCATGTAATTTCTCTGCCTGATATGATTGATATAGTTTGTTAGTTTTTATAGTGCTTAGGAAATCACAAAGATTTTATATCATCCCAAAAATGATTTCCTCGAGAGGGATTTGAACCTACGACCTTCCCCTTGATACGGAGATGCGATAACCAACTTCGCTACCGAGGATTTAAATGACTCGACGAAAATAAGATTTGGAATGTTTCATACGGTACTTTAGCGGTTTTTCGAGAAAATAATATTTTTGGGATGATATAAAATCTTTATGATCGGTATAGATGGTGCACTCACCGTGCAGAGCGTCTCTCTGTCGGATCTTGTCGAGATGTGCGGCGGTGTACGTGGCGAGCAACGGCAGCAGCGCGCGCGGACGCAGGCCGGCGCGGGGGCAGGCAGGGGGGGCACCGGGCGCGGGGGCAGGCAGCGCCGCGCCCAGCGCCCCCGCGCCCCGCGCCGTGCCCCCGCGCGCCTGGCTGGCCCACGCGTCACACGTGCGCTTCATGCTGACAACAACGCAACACTACTTTTACTGACGACCGATGTGGCGCGGCGGGCGAGTGTCCGCCTGCGACGCAGAAGGTTGCGAGTTCGATTCCCGCCTTGGGATAAATGCTTGTACGGTCTGCTTGTATTTTCTATGTATAATAACCAAATATCTATGTATGTAATATTGTATTATGTATATCAGTCATCTAGTACCCAAAACACAAGCTCTGCCCGCACAAGCCCGGTCAATTTAGACATTCGAAGTTACATTCATTCCCACCAAGCTGAAAATCAGTATGATTGTTTAAAAATAAAATTTGAAAGTTCCCCATCTTTCCCCTGTATGGAATTTTTTTTATTCAAGGTCAAAAGTAAAAAAAAATAGTTTTTTGCGATTTTCACAAAAACGGTAAGTTTTATCATAAAATACTGCAGACAAAAATTAAAGATTACTAAATTATCTACCAAAAACATATCAATACTTTTTTTTCTACGAGCCACCGTTTTTGAGATATTACGATTATGAATATCAGGTAAAATGAAACCCATTTCATGTTTCCGTTATTTTTTCGGGATAAAAAGTAGCCTATATGTTAATCCAAGTTATAATCTATGTTTATTCCAAATTTCATCCAAATCGGTCTACTGGTTAGAGCGTGAAAGAGTAACAAACATCCATCCATCCATTCATACTTACAAACTTTCGCGTTTATAATATTAGAAGGACTAGCAGCCCGTCCCGGCTTTGCACGGGTTTTAGTAAGGATCCCTAATTTTATTGAAAATATAATATAGACTATGAATCATTTTATTTGTTTAATAGCATACATGTCAATTGAATTAACTATTGTCTGCCACCGGGGATAGTGTAGCTTGCCAACGGTGAAAGAATTTTTCAAATTAATCCAGTAATTTCGGCGCCTATTCAATGCAAACAAACAATCAATTCTTTTCTCTTTATAATATTAGTATATATTAAATAATTAAATAAACCACCGGTGGCCTAGTGGAAGCGACCCCAAACAGCATTAACTCAATAATATCCGCAGGGATCATCTTGAAACATCTTAAATCTAGGTGAATCTAAGCGCCAGTTCCTCGCGACCAAGCCAAGCAAGCAACACCCAACAAACTTACGGCTTGGTCTTATGCCGTACTACTAATGTTGTACTACTAGAGCCATACTACTAATTCCGTACTATTAATGCCGTACTACTAATGTTGTACTACTAGTGCCATACTACTAATTCCGTACTATTAATGCCGTACTACTAATGTTGTACTACTAGTGCCATACTACTAATTCCGTACTATTAATGCCGTACTACTAATGTTGTACTACTAGTGCCATACTACTAATTCCGTACTACTACTGCCGTACTACTAATGTAGTACTACTAATGCCGTACTACTAATGTAGTACTACTAATGCCGTACTACTAATACCGTACTACTAATGTCGTACTACTAATGTCGTACTACTACTGCCGTACTACTAATGCCGTTACTTACTTGATCATCTCAGCGTTCAAGGCAGCTGTCCCGCGATGAAGACGGGTGGTCAAAGAGCAGAGAGTAGTCAGCTTCTGCTGGAGAGATGTCAGATACTCTGCGTGTGACGACCACTCTGGGTCTTTTACTCTGAAACAATGTCAATAATAATAATGGTGGACAATCCACACAGCATCATCTAGCCCCAAGCTAAGCAGAGCTTGTGTTATGGGTACTAGATGACTGATATACTTAATACAATACATTATATACATTCATATTTTTTATTATGCAGAGAATTTACCAAGAACACCCGGAATAAATATTTGCAGATAGTACAAACATTCATCCCAGGGCGGGAATCGAACCCGCAACCTCCTACGTCGCAGGCGGACATTCATCAGCCGCGCCACATCGGTCGTCACTATACGTACGTCTAAAGTTTTTCGTCGAGTGAGGTTAGACTCCGATGGCGCAAATCGGTAACATATCAAGGTCGTGGGTTCAAATATTCGTTGCATAAGATTGAGATGATATAGAATATTAGAGATTTCCTCACGTAAGTGAAAACTAAAATAAGTGAGGGTCGAAAAATTACACATTATAAGTATACCTGGCTCCATTGCTGGGTTTGTTGTCGGCTCCTCCGTATAGAGCACTGCCAAAGCCCCACAGGTTCAAAGCGCTATTTTCACTCTTAAACACCTGTAATTAATAATAATAATAATAATGCTGGACAATCCACACAGCATCATCTAGCCCCAAGCTAAGCAGAGCTTGTGTTATGGGTACTAGACGACTGATATACTTAATACAGTACATTACATACATACATATTTTTATTATACATAGAAAATACCTAGAACACCCGGAATCAATATTTGCAGATTGTACAAACATTTATCCCGAGGCGGGAATCGAACTCGCAACCTCTTGCGTCGCAGGCGGACATTCGCCCGCCGCGCCACATCAGTCGACAAATGACACTTTAAAACATGCTATGTAGATATACAAAAATTTAAAAACTTCACCACTTAGGCACGGTAGATATTCCCTCATATCAATAGTATCATGCACTCAATTATCAGAGCTATAATATTTATCAGAGCTTAAGTGAAGCTAAAATCCCAAAACACTGGAGAAAATCAAAAGTAATAGCACTTCTCAAGCCTGGCAAGTCACCTGATAACCCCAAACACTACCGACCTATCTCATTGCTATGCCATACATATAAACTTTTCGAAAGACTTATTTTGAACCGCCTTACACCGGTAATCGATCCCAACTTAATACCCGAACAAGCCAGTTTCAGGCCAGGTAAGTGTTGCTCCAGTCAAATCCTGAAACTAACTCAGCATATCGAGGATGGGTTTGAATCAAAAAAAATCACCGGCCTTGCTCTTGTTGATTTATCCGCAGCATATGACACCGTAAATATTAAACGGCTTCTCGTTAAGGTAGGAATAATGATAAACGACGCTGGCTTCATACGCATCTTGAGTGAACTTCTTTATAATCGACGCTTTCAAGTTCACCTTCATGCGAGCAAAAGCCGGTGGCGTAATCAAAAGAACGGTCTACCTCAGGGTAGTGTGTTAGCCCCTGCACTCTTTAATATTTATACTAACGACCAGCCTAGTACCCCCTTAACAAACCGGTTTCTCTATGCAGATGACTTAGCGTTGACTACACAAACAACATCATTTGAAGAGGCAGAAAAAAATCTTCAGTCAGCCCTCGATGTGCTTACCCAGTATTATGACGCAAACTGCCTTAAGCCTAACCCCTCCAAAACCCAGGTCTCTGCGTTTCACCTGCGAAACTGTGAAGCTAACCGTAAGCTTATTATCAGCTGGCAAGGGGTTTTAATTGAACACTGCCCACAACCAAAGTACCTCGGGGTTATACTAGATCGTACGTTGAGCTTTAAAAACCACTGCCTTAAAACCAAACTCAAAGTTAGCACACGCAACAACCTGCTCCGCCGCCTCACCACTACAAAATGGGGAGCAGCGCCTGAAGTCCTTCGTACTACTGGTATGGCTTTGTGCTTTTCTGCTGGTGAGTTTGCGTGCCCTGTTTGGAATCGCTCCGTACACGCTAAGCATGTTGATATTGCTTTAAATGAAACATGCCGTACAATTACCGGATGCCTGAAGCCGACCTCACTTAACAAGCTATATCCTCTAGCAGGTATAGCACCACCATCTGTCCGCCGAGATGTCGCTTGTATAAGTGAAAAATCCAAACAGGAAACAGACTGTCGACACCCGCTGTATGAACATCAACCCACACGAGCCCGACTGAAAAGTCGCAAGAGCTTCATACATTTTACTCAAGCCTCCAACGTTCATCCAGCCGCTTTGAGGGTTAGTCGATGGAAGGAAAAACACCCTCCTCCGACCGACTTTATACCACCTTACGAACACCTGCCCCCAGGTTACGAACTTCCATGGCCTGTTTGGAAGTCTTTAAATCGACTCCGCACTCAAACCGGCCGTTGTAGGGAGAATCTCTGCAAATGGGGCATGAGAAACCCCTCCATGACTGCCTGTGACTGTGGAGCTCCTATACAGTCTATGGCTCACACGCTTATCTGTCCCTTGTGCCCCAACACCTGCACAAGGGACGAGCTTAACAACGCCACACACAACGCTATAGAGGTGGCTAAATTCTACTCGGACAATATATAGGTGTACCATTGACACGAAAGAAGAATTATCAGAGATACAACAAATGTATGTTGTCGGTGGGGATCGAACCCACAACCTACAGCGCAGGCACTACTACCAACTGAGTTGTGACGGCGTCACATGTATGAATGAAGCACTAAAAAGTTGATATAGTAATTCTTTGTTCATTTTAACAAAATTTTGTGAAATTAATCCTAAAGTCGGGAAGCAGTTTTTTTTAATTGGCAACACCAGCACCCAATTACCTTGTCCAGCTCCTCGTCAGGAGTCGTCAGGAACAGCCTGAAGTCTTCGCTGTGGGTGAATATCGGATGTTTGGCAATGCGATCTAAAAATAAAAAAGTATGTTTAGTAGGGAATTTTTTTTGGTGTTCTGTTATTATGGCCTAATTTACACTAAAATGACGGTAAACTTGTAAGTAGTTAGAGTACAGATAGCAGTTAGAAGAAATAACCTGAGTTATAGAGTTGATGCACACTGAAAAGTGAAAAGGAGTGAGAATGCTTCCTTGCGGCACGCCAACAGATATATGACAGCGGTCCAAATATGACTCGTCTACTGTCACACATCGCGAGCGACCAGAAAGGTATGATTTAAGCCAAGAGGTTACTGGGTGAGATTTATAAAGGGAGGAAAGAATGGATAAAAGGATATCATAATCAAACGCACTGCTAAAGTCTAATAAAAATGCAATAAGGAACTTATAGTCTCTATCTAGGTGCCAGTTCCAAGCCTAGATCAACCAAGAAACTAACGGTTTTTATAAAGTACGAGGTATGTTGTGGAAGACAAATTATTAGGATAACGAGAAGGCGATGGATGGAAAGGGCTCAAAATCGGTAAGGTGGCAAAGGTATGTAGAGTTGGTAATATGTAAGGTGGGTAAGGTATGTAAGGTGAGTAAGGTAGGTAAGGTGAGTAAGGTGAATGAGGTGGGTAAGGTGGGTAAGGTGGGCTTACCTAGGAAGGCATGCAGGGCCAGAGTGCGCACGGCGACGAAGGAGGCGCAGTAGCGGTCGAGCTGTTGGCGCGCCGAGTGCAGCGGCGGCAGCGCCGGCGGCGCCAGCCACGCCTGCGAGCTCGCCAGCCGCAAGTGCAGCAACTGCAACAACGCTCTGTCTGCTGTGCCGTGCTGTGCTAGCATAGCTATCCCATACCCTACCATACCGGCTTAAATAACACTACTTCCCAAAACTAAAACTGTGCAGTTTTAGTTTCAGAAGTAAATAAAATAAATAAATAAATAATGCTGGACAATCCACACAGCGTCATCTAGCCCCAAGCTAAGCAGAGCTTGTGTTATGGGTACTAGATGACTGATATACTTAATACAATACTATATTACATCGTAGATATTTTTTATTATACATAGAAAATACCCAGAACACCCGGAATAAATATTTGCAGATCATTCAAAGATTTATCCCAAGCCGGGAATCGAACCCGCAACCTTTGCGTCGCAAGCGGACATTCACCCGCCGCGCCACATCGGTCGTTAAAATTTAGTAGTCTTATTACTTATCTCATTCTTATTCAGACAGACAGACATATAGATTCTGCTAACAAAAAAAAACCCGGGCAAGTCGGACTCCGTAACGTAGTTTACGCACTAGCACGAATTAATAGCCTATATGTTAATCCAGGTTACAATCTATATTTATTTCTAAATTTCATCCAAATCGACCCACTGGTTAGAGCGTGAAAGAGTAACAAATATCCATCCATCCGTACTTACAAACTTTCGCGTTTATAATATTAGTAGTATAAGGGTTCTGTACCATTAATTAAAATAAAAACGACAAAAAGAACATGTTTTTCTTGTATGAGAGCCCCTTAAATTTTTTTTTTGTGTTTTTTAGTATTTGTTGTTATAGCGGCAACAGAAATACATCATCTGTGAAAATTTCAACTCTCTAAGAATCAGGGTACACGAGATACAGCCTGGTGATAGACAGACAGACAGCAGTCTTAGTAATAGGGTCCCCTTTTACCTTTTGGGTATGGAACCCTAAAAAGAAGAATAATCTACCTTAAAATGATTGTATCTCCTCCGCACAGCAGGTGGAGTCGGCCATCGAGCACAAACACAACGAACCCTGTATGTTACAAATGTTTCCAGAGTTGACAACTGTTTCATCGGTGCATCTACCTGAAACATACAGATGATTATCAAGAGACATGATTTTGAGTAGTTACTTTATATTGAGCAGGTGGGAACGACTTTAATCCCCAGGCATGGTAGATATATTAGGGATGAACTAGATTTTTTTTATTTTATTTCTTGATAGAACAAGCTGATAGCCTACCTGATGTTACTCTTACCATCGTTTATAACAAAGTATTGCCTTGTATTGACACAGAGATGCGCTAATCAAGTCTAATCCCCCTCGACGAAAAACTCTTAGATTTCTTTATTCAGTATGTACTTTATGATCTAGAAGATATACCTTCACAGCAATATCATATCCAGGTTCCATCATCAGTGGAACACCTTCTCTTGCGTCATCGGTAACACTTGGAGCCTCTGTGTCTTCAGTGTCTGCATCGTTCAGATCCAGCATCGCGGAACTGCTCTCACTAGCCATTGTGCTGAAGAATAATAGATAATAATAATAATGCTGGACAATCCACACAGCATTGTTTAGCCGCAAGCTAAGCAGAGCTTGTGTTATGGGTACTAGATGACTGATATACTTAATACAATACATTACATACATATTTATTTTTTATTATACACAATAGGTACAGCTTGTTCTATGGGAACCTAGTGATTAACAGAATACCAAAATGTATTTTGTTAATTGTAATTTTTTTGGTTAATTCATACTTAGAATACAATATAACACCAGAGAACAAACATTTAAGTTCACACAAATGTGTGTCCTCGGTGGAAATCGAGCCCACTACAGCACAGAAGGCATAAGCTACCACTAAATGAGCTGAGGCCATTATAAAATAATTATAGCATATTATTAAACTCAGTTATATTGAGTTTACATATTTGTTGAGTCCACTGGACTGGACATTTAAGTTTCCTCTTACTGAATCAAAACAAAGGAGATACCTAGTAGGTACCTAACGAAGCATATGTAGGTACCTTACATGAAAAATGAAAAAAGGGGCGAAACATCTGATACCTTTCCACCTGTGTTGTGGCCTGATAAGCTGCGTATTATCAGGAATGGTAACAGAGCCGATAGCACCGTTATCGCGTTTTGCAAACCCAAATACGGGGTGAAACGTCGGTGCCCTACTTCAACAAAATATTGGATCAATAGAAACTGCAAGGTAAACACTTACAGTTTTTAAATATTGGATTACTATCCAACGATTGTTGCAACGTGTGAAATTTAGGCGACATATGTTTACTTACACGTATTTGTCCTAGATTCGGCAATTTCTAAATAATTACAGAGAAAAACAATTCACAAAACACTTCCCATCTCAGGAACGACCGACGAACGGAGAGGGAGGATAGGATTTACGTTCCGTTTCGCTCTTTGATCAATGTCAAGTCACGACGACATTTTACACCATAAAAGCCCTAGTGCCAAAGCTTTAATTAAAATTGATCTGAGAAAAGCTATAAGCTGATAGTGCCAAAGCTTTTATTTAAACTACTTTGATTTGAATAAGTTACCAACGTAGTGATTCTTTCTGTACCTATGTGATTCTTTCTGTACCTATTACAACCACTACTTTTAGTATCTAGTCAACATTTGTTCGTGAAATGGAACGTAAAGTTATTCTGTTCTCGTCTTGAAAAGTTCTCGATTTTCATAATTTAGTCGATTATTTACAGGAGAGCAAGCACTAGAAAAGTAAAATACTCACTCATTCTCATTTTGTATCTATATTTTACGTCACTCATGTCACGTCATGTAACGTCACGCCATCAATCCGTCAACCATCTTGGTGTTTTCTTTTCCTTCTGCTTGCTTGTTTCAAAAGGAAAGTCTTAAACCCATGGTTTTTACAAATTTAATTTACCTAACGCGTGCAAAGCTCGCTAGTAAACAGATAATTTTATGTTTTTCACCCAAAAGCTTAGGTAAACCACCAAAATTGCTGCTAAATTGCAAAGCGTGAACGCTCCTCGCGAGCCCACGCAGCCAGTCATGAGTACAAGCTCTACCATCCTTAGCATGCGGGAGAAAGAGAAATACATCGAAGATTTCGACTTCCCGTTCTGCGATGAGTCTTCCAAATACGAGAAAGTTGCTAAAATCGGGCAAGGAACCTTTGGGGAAGTGTTCAAAGCTCGCGCTAAAAACAGCAGCAAAAAATTCGTTGCCATGAAGAAAGTGCTCATGGACAACGAGAAGGAAGGCTTTCCAATCACGGCACTGCGAGAAATAAAGATCTTACAGCTATTAAAACACGAGAATGTTGTGAATCTAATCGAAATCTGCAGAACTAAGGCTACGTTGCACAACAAATATCGATCTACGTTTTACTTGGTATTCGACTTCTGTGAGCATGATTTAGCTGGTTTACTGTCAAATGTGAACGTCAAATTCAGTCTAGGAGAGATTAAAAAAGTTATGCAGCAGTTACTCAACGGCTTATACTACATACACAGCAACAAGATCCTACACAGAGATATGAAAGCGGCTAATGTGCTTATTACTAAGACTGGGATTCTAAAACTGGCTGATTTTGGTCTAGCGAGGGCCTTCAGCGTGGCTAAAGCTGGCCAAGTTAATAAATATACTAACAGAGTGGTCACTCTGTGGTATCGGCCACCTGAACTCTTGTTAGGTGAGTTATACACTTCTGAATAGTTCATCATCAGCCTGTAAAAGTCCACTGCTGGACAAATGCATCCCCCAGATGTTTCCAAGAATGATTTTGAGCCCTTTCTAGCCATCAACTTCTTGCAATCCTAACAATGTTGTCATTCCATCGGGTAGATCTTCTGAATAATAATAATAATGCTGGACAATCCACACATCATCATCTAGCCCCAAGCTAAGCAGAGCTTGTGTTATGGGTACTAGATGACTGATATTCTTAATACAATACATTACATACATACATATTTTTATTATACATAGAAAATACCCAGAACACCCAGAATATATATTTGCAGATCGTACAAACATTTATCCCTAGGCGGGAATCGAACCTGCTTTGCCCACAGTGCTATATCGGTCGTCAAATAATTAGTAAACTAATTAGTTAATATTGCAAAAGGTTAAGGTTGCTAACAAGAGCTGAAAATTTTTTGCAGGTGTTTTTATTAAATCAATCATAATGGTTGAAACCTACTTTAATCAATGATACTGAACAATATTATAATAACTGAATTAAATGAAACTTATGAGATAAATTATTATGAGTAAAAAATACTATTGCACACCACATAATATGGATTAACATATAACACACAAAAATACAAAAATTATAGCTAAATATTATAAGTGGTAGTTTCACTGAATGAAATTAATCTCTTCCAGATTTGTATTTGTTTTTTTTTATACAATTTGCTAATGGAACAAGCATATGGCCCACCTGATGTTAAGTGGTTACCATTACTTATAACAGAGCATTGCCTCGCAGGTCACGTTTATTATAAACGTGCCCTCACGATGCACTACTCTACCTTAGGATCAGAAGGCGGGGTCACGCCCACTTGACCGCCAATGCTCTGTTATAACTTCTCCAGTAATGAGATTTCTGTGTAACTCCAGGGGATCGTAACTACGGGCCTCCGGTGGACATGTGGGGGGCTGGCTGCATCATGGCAGAAATGTGGACGCGGTCACCTATCATGCAGGTATCTACACTTCTACATTTATATTATAAAAAAAATATGGCGACCGATGTGGCTCGGCGGGCGTATGTCCGCCTGCGACGCAGGAGGTTGCGGGTTCGATTCCCGCCTTGGAATAAATGTTTGTAGGATCTGCAAATATTTATTTCGGGTGTTCTGGGTATTTTCTATGTATAATAAAAAAATATCTATGCATATAATGTATTGTCTTAACTATATCAGTCATCTACTCGTAGTACCCATAACACAAGCTCTGCTTAGCTTGGGGCTAGATGATGCTGTGTGGATTGTCCAGCATTATTATTATAAAGAGGAAAGACTTGATTGTTTGTTTGCATCGAATAGGCTCCGAAACTACTAGACCGATTTGAAAAATTCTTTCACCGTTGGAAAGTTACACTATCCCCAGGTGACATAGCCTATATTATATTTTCAAAAAATTTGGGGGTCCTTAGTAAAACTCCAATAATGTAACCCGATGTGTAAAACAGATGACCTAAAAAATTCCTTACGTCGCGTGCGCTGCAAAAACTATTGATAATAGAAGAAAATAATGTACTTCGATGTCGTGGATTTTGGTTAATAAATAGTAGAGATATTCAGTTACAGCGTTTATATGGAAATAGTAACGACTTGTTCCACCTTAAAATGTATTCCAGGGTCCAACAGAACAGCAGCAATTAATCCTGATCTCCCAGCTGTGTGGCTCGTGCACTCCTGACGTGTGGCCCGGAGTGGAGAACCTGGACCTCTACAACAAGATGGAGCTGCCCAAGGGACAGAAGAGGAAGGTGAAGGTAAGACAGTATACTAATCATTATTATCCAGTATAATAATTCCACTAGGGAGTCTGCAATAAAATAAAAACCGGCCAAGTGCGAAGCCTTCGTGCGCGAGTCCTACTCGCACTTGGCCATCTTTTTTATTATAGACAATGGTACGGAACCCTTCGTGCGCGAGTCCTACTCGCATTTTTTATTTTCTTAAGTATTTATATGATCCTTTATGTGTTTCAGGAACGGTTGAAACCGTACGTGAAGGACCCCTATGGCTGTGACCTTTTGGATAAATTACTTCAGTTGGACCCGGCTAAAAGGTATTTTAACAAAGTTATTTTTATACCAACTAACACCTCTTAATAAATAAATAAAATAAAATAATGCTGGACAATCCACACAGCATCATCTAGCCCCAAGCTAAGCAGAGCTTGTGTTATGGGTACTAGATGACTGATATACTTAATACAGTGACAGACAGACAAACAGACAGACAAAGGAGTCTTAGTAATAGAGTCCCGTTTTATCCTTTGGGTACGGAACCCTAAAAATGGTTTGTTGGCAACGAGCACAAGGGTACCACAGGAGCTACGGAGAGACTCTTCGCCCTGAAGGGGCGTCAACGGGGAGACGTCTTGGACCCCGTCGCCGGGGTCGGTGTGATTGTGGAGTGTTTCCTGTGACCAGACCTGATGAAGCGATCTCCGCCGCGTTTACAACGGTGACCGTGTCATCGGGGTCACCTAAAACGTGTCTAGGTCTACGGAGGGTACGTTATGTAGCTCGCTAGATGGCGCTACGTATGTATTCGACTATAGACGACCGATGTCGTGCGGCGGGCGAATGTCCACCTGCGACACAGGCACAGGAGGTTGCGGGTTCGAGTCCCGCCTTAGGATAAATGTTTGTACGATCTGCAAATATTTATTCCGGGTGTTCTGGGTATTTTCTATGTATAATAAAAAATATGTATGTATGTAATGTATTGTATTAAGTATATCAGTCATCTAGTACCCATAACACAAGCTCTGCTTAGCTTGGGGCTATATGATGCTGTGTGGATTGTCCAGCATTATTATTATTATTATAGGACTGTTCAGTACTCAATATCAAGCGGGTTCCTTAACTCATTAAAGATGAATTTCCCCAGGTTTGATGCAGACACAGCTCTGAACCACGACTTCTTCTGGACGGACCCGATGCCGTGCGAGTTGGCGAACATGCTCGCTCAGCTCACGCAGAGCATGTTCGAGTACCTCGCTCCTCCGCGGAGACCAGGCCACCTGAGGCATCACCACCATGTTCCTGGACCCCAAGCCAAGCCAGCACAGCCTCAAGACTCCACCTACCAGGACAGGGTGTTCTGAACTACTCACATGATAGTATACTTATGTAGTAGAGCTCTTAGTGAAGGGCTCGTCCGGGGAAGTACTACAGCCATGCATATTCCTGCCGCCAAGCAGCGCAGCGTGTTCCGGTTTGAAGGGTGTGCCTCAGGTTGATGGACGTAGTGCATTGTAGGGCACGTTCATTACTCAACCTGCGAGGCAATACTTTGTTATAGAGGATAATAACTATTACCATTTGATGTTAAGTTTTTACATCACCTATAACAAAGCATTGCCTTACAAAAAGGTGCCCTACGATGCACTGCGTTCATCAACCTGAGGCATACAGGCTGCCTAATAATGCTTGTAATGTCCCTGGCACCCACACCCCTCAACCTGGAACACTGAACTGGTCACAGCCAGGAATAGGCATGGTGCTAGTATTTCCCTGGACAATAATCTCTAACCTCATTGGGTGACACCTTATAACTCAAAAACAGCAATGTATGCATTGCTGTTTGGGAAGAAATCAAAGTCAAAAAGCATTTATTCGGTAATATCTGCAGGGATCATGTTGAAACGTCTTAAGTCTAAGTGAATCTATGCGCCAGTTCCTTGCGACTAAGCCGACCAAGAAACTTAAACTAAAAAAACGAGTGTGCTTTAGAGCACACGACTGAAGTAAAACTTCTTTAAAACGTAACTGGCTATGAGAGAAAGAACAGTGCTTTCATACCCCCTCCATGGTAGTGTTCAACGTTCAACGCAACCTTGTTGGAAGTCGCATTAGAAGTATTACTTTAATAGTTACATTAGTGGTAGGTACTTCTACAATTTCTTTCATAAAGGGCTCTACTACTACTACTTAATAAATTTATTTTACTTATGTAAGAATTGATAATGTAAATATTAAATAATGTTGTAATAAACAAGACTGCAATTATAAAGCTCTTGCAAATATTAATTTAGTGATTTAGTTAGTTTGACAGGTAATAAATGTAATGTAAAAATAGTTTTTTGTATTTTTTTAAAAGTAATCACGCCGTTTGCAACTTCTTACGTAATGGGATACCAACTACTGCAAAATGTTGGTACCTACTTATGTACCAAATGGAATACTTGGACATACCTCTGACTACTACCCTCATTAGACATCCTCAAAGAATCTTGAGTAGGTAGGTACTTGGTATGATGACGGGTCACATACAAAATCATAGCTAAAAGCTGTCGGCGTGAATATATACTAGACAGCTAGGTACATTAGTTTATTAACGCAGTGAGAAAAAGTTATAAACAGTTTTAAGTTCAACTTAATTAAAACCATGTCACCTAGTAGATAAACTCTCTAATTTGTCCAAACAAAGTAGAGCTCACTTCTCAAATGTGCTCATATTTACAGAGACGAATTTTTTTTGCGCCGACCCTAACATCTAGGGGTATCATTGATCGAAGATGAATCGAGATAACATTGTAAGGAAATTAGTTATTCTAGCAACGACAATGGTTTTGCAGCTACTGTAAAATGTGGGTTACAAGAAAAAAGTACTCTGTGGTTACAAGTGAGTGCCAATGTGCCAAATGTGTGGACGTATTGTCGTCAGGACAAAATATGTACAATAAAAGTTTAAATAATCGAATTGATTGTTTTATGAGGCCCTTTATACAACACTACACATTTTGGTGACGTTTTCGTATATTTTACTTGACTGACATGACAGTGACATCTTATTTCATGGTAGGACGAACTAACCTCAATTTTGTGCCTAAATTTTAAAATTCAGGAAAGAATTAAAATTCTGCAAATAAATCAACAATGGCATCGCTGAAAGTGTGTTCAGTGGGACGACTAGTGAGATATGTTACCGATTCATCTTTCAGGACTCTTCGCTCGAATATATGCAGGTTAGTTGCGCAACCTTTGGTTGTAACCTCTACGCTTTATTTACATCTATTTTATGCTGAAAATATTCGGAAAACATTCATTGTAAGCACTTATTGCTTACCTATTTTATCAGTCTTCTTCAGTATAGTATTCATTAGAAGCTCGGAAAAATAGTAGTTAAGTAGGTACCTACCTATCAAGATTTTTAAATTTGTATTTCTATATACTCAGATACGCAAGTACAAATGTTAAAGCTTTGCTAAACTACGCTTTAGTTACTAATTATTCATAATAATATGTACGTAATGATTCCTAAGTCATGAATAATCTATCATAAATGTTGCATCATGCTCCTTATCTAGTTTCTCACTACCTTGGATTCTCTCCCTTAAATTTGCAAAACCTTTGGACCTTCACTCGAACGAACTAACCAAACATGTCACACTATTGGCCATTTTCATTTAAACCGATACTCCAACGAAAATCGCCCAAACTCTTGTTCAATGCCTGTACAGGCATATTGCAAAAAACAGAAGAGAATGTCCTGGCTTACAGTCCTTTACATAGAGGCCTGATTACAAAAAACAGCTCATGCTGTATAAATAATGTACAATAGATAAAGATACTTTCTTTTTGTTTGTAGAAGTTCAAGCCGAGGCTACAGCACGGAAGAGAAGGCAGAAGAGACGGAGGCAGAGAAGCCCGCCACAATTGAAGAGTGCCACAAGCACATTGATTCACTAACCAATGAACTGAGTGCTCTTAGAACTCAAGTACAGGACTATGAAGTGAGTGTCTTCATGTATCTCTACTAATATTATAAAGAGGAAAGACTTGATTGTTTTTTTTTTATCATTGATAGATCGTCCTTTGGCTTTAATCTCACCTGGTGGTACGTGATGATGAAGCAGGACGGTCTAGGAGACACCTATTCGTTCTAGTCTTAAAGAGATTTAGATTATAGTGTTCAGGAAAACAGGCTGGATTGAAAAAAAAAACCTGTTACAAAGTAATAATAATGTAAATATTTTTTTTTTTTTTTTTTTTTATTTCCTTTCTTTTCTTGCAAGCTGCCCTTAGGGGCATTAAGCGAGAGTTTGGTATTACACGACGATAGGCAGGAGTGGCATGCGCCCAGTGGCACATCCATCTAAGCGATCTTCTAATCTCGGATTAGGTCTTGAGGAGCTCTTCTCCTTATTCTAGTGAAGGTTATAGAGGCTGGATTCATCAGATCATAGGCCAGTTCGTTCGGATGGTGCTCCAGGCGTTTGGCATACGACTTTAGTTTGGTTTTAACTTCTTCTCTAACGGTTGGGATGTGGAGATCACGATGTAGTTGGTTATTACTGATATACCATGGTGCGTTTGCGATCATGCGTAGCGTTTTGGATTGAAAGCGCTGTATTATTTCTAGGTTAGAGTTTGCAGCCGTTCCCCAAAGCTCTGCACCGTACGACCACATGGGTTCCATAACACAAGTCATCTCTTCCCACTACCATCTTTATGCTGACGACTTGCAAATATACTGCCACTTCAAAGCTGAGGACATATCTGAAGGAATTAACCAAATCAACACAGATCTCGCTAATATTAACACCTGGGCGAAAGCTTACGGTCTCTTGGTTAATCCTTCTAAGTCTCAGGCAATGATAGTTGGCAGCCCTTATATGCTAAATAGTGCTTTACAGGTTCCACCTCCTCCTGTGTTATTTGCTGGTGCCACTATTGCATACTCTAACAAAGTTAAAAACCTGGGAGTAATCTTTGACAGCCAGTTGTCCTGGTCCGGTCATATTAACGATGTTAGTAGAAAAGTCAATTTTAGCTTCCAGTCTCTCAAGCGTCTCCAAAAGTTTCTGCCTTATAAAACTAAAATCACCCTTACTCAAACACTTCTCCTATCTCTTCTTGATTATGCTAATGTATGTTTCTTAGATGCCACGGAGGAACTTTTAAACAAACTTGAACGTCTTCAAAACTTGTGCATCCGTTTTATTTTCGGTTTGCGCAAGTTTGACCACGTATCCGAGTTTAGATCCCAGCTAAGTTGGCTTCCTATCCGTCGTCGTCTTGACCTTCACGTTGTCACTTTTCTCTATAAAATTCTGTTTGATCCTCTCTCTCCTTCTTACCTCCGTGAGCGTTTTAGTTTTCTTGTCCAACGCGGTGAGCCTTGTAGGTCATCCATGTCCCTTCTTCTCAAAACCCCTACACACACCTCCAGTCGTTACGGTAGTTCATTTTCTGTTCGCGCTGTGAATCTGTGGAATGATATCCCCCACACTATTCGTGCTAGCCCATCACTTAACGTTTTTAAAGCCAGAGTTAAAGAGCACTATCACTTGTTAGCAATGTAAAATTTATATTTAGTGAGTATAATAATTGTATTGTATTATTATTATTATTATTATTATTATTATTAATGGTTATATTTTTATTATATGTAGGTATTGTATTATATGTATTGTGTAGTGTAAGTAGTATATTATTATGAGTAGATATAGGTTTTTCATATATTATTCTTATTAAGTACACATTTCTACCACTTTATTTTTACTTTTCTCTCTGCTCAAAGGTTTGCTGGAAGAAAACTCTTTTCAGGGTTAAGCTCGCCTTTGTACATGTCTTTTGTAATCACTGTTTTGTAAATATTTCTGTGTACAATAAAGAATTTAAGAATTTAAGAATGGGTTTCAGAATGCATTTGTAAAGAAGGACTTTGTTTGATAGGGAGAGTTTAGATTTGCGAGCCATCAAAGAGTTTAGTTTGCGGAGTTGGATGCCTAAGGCTTTTCTTTTAGTGTAAATGTGTTTCTTCCATGTGAGGCGTCTGTCTAGGTAGATACCTAAGTAGCGGACTTCCTCGCTTTGAGGGATTTGAATTCCATTAAGCTCAACAGCGGGACAAGAGCCTTGTCTAAGTGTAAAGGTAACCTGCACTGATTTGGTTTCGTTGGCTTTGATTCGCCAGTCTTTCAGCCAGTCGGAGATCAGGTGAAGGCTTCTCTGCAGCATAGCGGATGCGACTGTTGGATTTGGGTGAGTTGCGATCAAAGCTGTATCGTCTGCAAAGGTACCCACAAGAACGTCATCTAGTGTTGGCAAGTCAAAGGTGTAAATGAGGTATAACATGGGGCCCATAACACTTCCCTGAGGGACACCTGCTTTGATTGCATATAGCCTAGTTCGCTCTTCACCATGTTTGACGTAGAAATGCCGTTGACACAGGTAGGACTTTATTAGTAGATAGAAGGTTGAAGGTAGAGCAATTTTGATTTTATAAAGAAGACCTTCGTGCCATACTCGATCAAATGCTTGAGAGATGTCCAGGAACGCGGCTGAGCAGTATTCTTTATGTTCGAAAGCATTGTTTATCTTGGATACTAAGCGGTGGACCTGCTCAGTAGTTCCGTGTGCTTCACGAAAACCAAATTGGTGCGATGGAATAAGCTTCGATTTGGCTAGCTCAGGTGTTAGTCTCTTCAAGACAAGGATCTCAAAGACTTTCGATGCTATCGGGAGAAGGCTGATGGGACGGTACGATGATACGTTTTCCGGATCCTTTCCTGGTTTGAGAATGAGTATAATCTCCGCTACTTTTCATTGCGCTGGAACGAATTCTAATCGTAGAACCGCATTAAAGATTTGGGTTAGCAGCACGATGCCGGAGTTTGGAAGTTCTTTCAGAATCTTGGCCGTAAGTAGATCATATCCAGGGGCTTTATTTAGGTTTAATTTCCTAACCACTGAGCAGACTTCATTTTTAGTGAACTTTTTAATTGGTGGGGCGAGTTGATGGGTAGTGGACAAACTTTCCATTATACTGTCGATTTTGGACGATCCGGTGTCTGGGTTCGGTGTAAATACATTTGATAGGTGCTCAGCAAATAGTCTAGCCTTGTCAGCATCGGTTCGGGCCCAGTTTCCATCACCTGTACGTAGAGGAGATTGGAAAGATATTGGTCTCTTGATAGTTTTAGTGACCTTCCATAGTGAATAATCTGTGGCGGCAGTGGCACTTAGTCCAGTTAGAAGATTTTCCAGATCATGGTTTTGTATATCCTCGAGCGTGTTTTTGAGTATTTTGATATATTTATTGTAAGCTTTCTTATCCTTAGGGCTTCTGGTGTTTTGCCACGTTTTTCTAAGTTGCCTCTTTTGTTGCACAAGGTCAACTACAATTTGAGGGAAGGTGGGAATGCTGGAACGAGTTTTGGACTGGTTTGGCGTTGCTTCCCAAGCAGCAGATTGGATACAAATATTGAATTTTTCAACAGCGTCGGAGATGTCAATGTTAGATTTAAGTGGGATTTGAAGGTCTATTTTGTCTTCAACAAGTTCTCTGAACCAAGGCCAGTCCGTCTTTTTACTGTGGGCTTTACACGGTTTTGTCACCTCAATGGAGTCGTAATGTAAATAATGAAATGGTACTGATACACATGCTCTAAAATAGCATGCTAAAAAGCGTGCTATTGAGTATGCTCAATATGAGCATGCTGATGAGTAGTTTACATTTGCTAGCAATTAGCATGCTAGTTTTAAGGAATGCTCAATAAGCAAACCTGTTCACATGTGCTAAAAGCACGCCCCCTAGACCCGCGCTGCAGGTAGCATGCTAAAAAATCGCACGGCCGTCGATTTTTGAGCATACTCGAAATGAGCATGCTCATTATTAGCAATGTTTTCAATACACATGCTACTAATGTGCATTTGCTCAATAAAAGCATGCTTTCGTGCTAGTAATGAGCATGTGTATCAGTAGCTTAACTGATGTGCTTCACCGGTTGAGTATACTATGTGATCCTTTACAATATGACGTGATCACGACGACCGATGTGGCGCGGTGGGCGAATGTCAGCTTGCGACGCAGGAGGTTGTGGGTTCAATTCCCGCCTTGGGACAAATGTTTGTACGATCTGCAAATATTTGTTCCGGGTGTTCTGGGTGTTTTCTATGTATAATAAAAAATATCTATATATGTATTACGAATATCAGTCATCTAGTACCCATAACACAAGCTCTGCTTAGCTTGGAGCTAGATGATGCTGTGCTAGAATAAATAATAAATAATTCTGGACAGTCCGTCCAGAATTATTTATTATTTATTTATTTATCTTGTTTCAGGATAAGTACAAGCGAGCTCTGGCCGATGGTGAGAATGTGCGACATCGGATGATGAAGCAGGTAGAAGATGCCAAATCGTTTGCTATACAGAGCTTCTGCAAGGACCTTCTAGATGTAAGTTAATTTGCATCGACCTGAACACCTTGTTATAGGTTATGGTAACATTAGGTAGGCCACATGCTTGTTCTATCAACAAATTGTGTAAAAAAAAACCTCACAGAGTTTGACACTGGAGCTTATTTTGTAAAACGGATCACACAAAAAAACGGTACCGAGAACAAGCCCAAGTTTCTAGGTTGTTCCTCTAGACTTGGTCGCAAGCAACTGGCTCTTAGATTCACCTAGCTTTAAAACGTTTCAAGATGATCCCTGCAGCATAGCTTGTACTATGGAAGCCAGATGACTGAAAGAATACATAAATACGTTTTTGTAAGGAGAACAAACATCTACGATCATCACACGAACGTTTGTTCTCAGTGGGGATCGAACCCACAACCTACAGCCAGTGGCGGATTTGCAGTCTCGGCCGCCCTAGGCCCCAAGCCATCAGCCGCCCCTTTCTCAGCATCCACCAGATACTGGCCTACGGTCGGGGCCGCCCTTAAATCTGGCCGCCCTAGGCCCGGGCCTAGGGTGGCCTTAGGGTAAATCCGCCACTGCCTACTGCACAGAAGCGCTGCCTTCTGAGCTATGAGGCTAGTCAAGCTTCAAAATGCTTTTAGTCTTTTAGTTATAGTGTGAGTAGTGGTTGAGTAGTGTACTGATGCAGGTGGCGGACACGCTGGGCGCGGCGGCGGAGAGCGCGCCCGAGGGCGGGGAGGGCGAGGCGGGGCCGGGGGGCGCCGCCTTGCGCGCGCTCGCTGACGGCGTGCGACTCACCCGCGCACAACTCAACCAGGTACCCACCTCTACCAACACCTCCCTACTCTAGCTAACACTACCCACCCACCTCTAACAACACCTCCCTACTCTAGCTAACACTACCCACCCACCTCTAACAACACCTCCCTACTCTAGCTAACACTACCCACCCACCTCTAACAACACCTCCCTACTCTAGCTAACACTACCCACCCACCTCTAACAACACCTCCCTACTCTAGCTAACACTACCCACCCACCTCTAACAACACCTCCCTACTCTAGCTAACACTACCCACCCACCTCTACCAACACCTCCTTACTACACCAGGTACCACTACCCACGTATACACCCACCTCTACCAACACCTCCCTACTCTAGCTAACACTACCCACCCACCTCTACCAACACCTCCCTACTACA
Source organism: Electrophaes corylata (assembly GCA_947095575.1). Classification (NCBI taxonomy): domain Eukaryota; kingdom Metazoa; phylum Arthropoda; class Insecta; order Lepidoptera; family Geometridae; genus Electrophaes; species Electrophaes corylata. The sequence goes on from OX352727.1 coordinate 319,727, forward strand.
CCAGGTACCACTACCCACGTATACACCCACCTCTACCAACACCTCCCTACTCTACTACACCAGGTACCACTACCCACCCACCTGTACCTGCACCTTACTTTTATCATAACATATTATCTTAATTTAAGGAAACATTAACATTTAATATTGTTAGGAAACCAGTTAGTATTCTAGCAGCGGCGATGAGCTCGCAACATGTCACGTGTGGAATACTCATCATTATCATCATGTTGTATCATGATTCTGTTTTTTAGTATTTGTTGTTATAGCGGCAACAGAAATACATCATCTGTGAAAATTTCAACTCTATCACGGATCATGAGATACAGCCTGGTGAAAGACGGACAGACAGACAGACAGCGAAGTCTTAGTAATAGGGTCCCGTTTTACCCTTTGGGCCCAGAATCCTAAAAACTGTATGAACAAAGATTTCGATTCCCGCCTTGGGATAAATGTTTGTACGATCTGCAAATATTTATTCCGGGTGTTCTGGATATTTTCTATGTATAATAAAAAATATGTATGTATGTAATGTATTGTATTAAGTATATCAGTCATCTAGTACCCATAACACAAGCTCTGCTTAGCTTGGGGCTAGATGATGATGTGTGGATTGTCCAGCATTATTATTTTTGTGTATTGCAGGTGTTCAACCGGCACGGGTTAGTGGCGGTCTCGCCGCTGCGCGAGAAATTCGACCCGAACTTACATGAAGCATTATTTCAACAGGTGTGATCTTATAGTGGTAGTAGAGCTCTTAGTGAAGGGCTCGTCCGGGTGCGTACTAGCACCATGCCTATTCCTGCCGACAAGCAGCGCAGCGTGTTCCGGTTTGAAGGGTGTGGGTGCCGGTGTAATTACAGCCACATGAGGCAACACCTGTATGCCTCAGGTTGATAGACGCAGGGTAGTGCATCGTAGGGCACGTACCTAACAAGCATGACCTACAAGATAATACTTTGTTATAGATGGTTCCACCAGTAGTAGCATAAAAAACCGGCCAAGTGCGAGTCGCACTCGCGCACGATGATTTCCGTATCCTGTAATAAAAACGGCAAAAAAAATCACGTTTGTTGTATGAGAGCCCACTTAAATATTTATTTTTATTCTGTTTTTTAGTATTTGTTGTTATAGCGGCAACATAAATCTGTGAAAATTTCAAATATAACTATCACGGTTCATGAGATACAGTCTTGTGTTAGACGGACAGACAGACAGCAGAGTTTTAGTAATCGGGTCCCGTTTTACTCCTTTTAACAAAATCCTGTCCTCGGTTGGGGTCGAACCCACAACATACAGTATAGAAGGCAGAGCTGCTACCAACTGGGCTGTGACAGTGAGGAAATTAAATGAGAACACCGAATAGAATTAATTAATAAACGTATATTGGCAAAGTTACATCCACGATGACGAAGCGCGAAAAGGGAAGAGAGCGCCACACAGTGGTAGTACGAGGAACTAACTTTCTTTTTAAAATTAGGCTTGGGTCGTGTTTATCATTCTTCCAACATCCTCCCTTAAACATAACCCCATCTTCGATGAACAATAAGCCAACTTATAGTGAGAAGTGGCTTTAGTAAGTGCATCGGCGACCATTACATCCGTCTGTATGTAGCGGACATCAATGGCTCCTCCAAGTACTTTGTCACGTACAAAATGATGCCTCACATCTATATGTTTTGTCCTGGAGTGGTAATTGTCACAACCTGAAAGTTTTATAGAACTTTGATTATCACTGTAAATAACCATGGCCTCAGACTTGAGTTGTGGCCAAAAACTTTCTTGAAATTGCTTTAACCACAAAGCCTCCTGTACACACGACGACAAAGACATATATTCAGCCTCTGTTGTGGAAAGAGCAACAGTAGGCTGACGCCTTGAATTCCAGCTGATTGTTCCTCCCTGAAACAAGAATGTGTAACCAGTACAAGAACGCCGGTCATCTTCGGAGCTGGCCCAGTCAGCGTCACAGTATCCATGAGTCATAGTCTCTTCCAGGTTTTGCTTATAGCTTAGTCTGTAATCTTGAGTGCCTTTTAAGTAACGCATGACTCTCTTAAGTGCAATCCAATGTTTCATTTCAGGCTTGCTATTGTATTTGCTCAACATATTGATAACAAAACTTATGTCAGGCCTAGTAACTTGGGAAATATATAATAGGCATCCAATTATCTCTTGATAAGGAATATCATATAAAATTTTAGTTTCTTCTGATTTTTGTAACTTTGTATTCAAATCTATAGGTGTTTTCACTGGTTTACAATCTGACATTCCATATTTTTGTAATACTTGTTGTATATATTTTCTTTGATCTAAATAAATTATGCCTTTCTCTCTTTCTCGCTCTACATGTATTCCTAAACAGTAACAGAGCTCTCCAAGATCCTTTATTTTGAATTTTTTGTGTAATTCTTCTTTTATATAACATTTTGACTCTTCATTATTAGTAAATAGAATTAAATCATCAACATATATGGCCAGAAAAATCATGTTGTTCATATCTTTGATTTTATAATAAATACAAAGATCCTGCTTAGACTGTACTAATCCCATTTCTTTTAGAGTAAAATCAAGCTTTTTATTCCATTGCCTGCTAGCCTGTTTTAAACCATATAATGATTTTTTTAATCTACATACTTGTTCACCATTGCTATACATAGGCGGTTGTATCATATAAATCTCTTCTTCTATGTCACCTTGAAGAAAAGCAGAAACAGCATCCATTTGCCATATGTCCAAATTATATTTAACGGTTAAGGCAAATAAATATCTCAAGGATGCAAGTCTTACCACAGGTGAAAATACTTCATTGTAGTCAATTCCAAATTTTTGTGAACAACCTTTTATCACAAGTCGTGCTTTATATTTTACAATCTGACAATTTTCATCTGTTTTAGTCTTAAAAACCCATTTGCATGGTATCGGGTGTTTATTTACTGGTAGAGGAGTCAAGTCCCACGTATCATTTTCTAATAAACACTTGTACTCTTCATCCATTGCTTCTTTCCATTCTTTAGCATTAGTGCCAGATAGTGCTTCTTTTTCGGTCAAAGGGTCTGAAATTTGTGCAGCACACATAAAGTTTTTGCCTTGCATGTTATCCCTTTGATGTGATCTCAAAGTGATATTTCTCTGGAAATCTTCATTGCTATCATTATGATCACTAGTACTTGGAATACTTGTAGTACTTGGATAATATGTATGATCATCAGCCTCATTACAGCTGCCAAAAGATGTATCACTCGTGGGTGTCATAGTGTCATCTTGTGAAATACTTTGCGGGCTGTCTACAACACTATTTCTCTCTTGGCATCCTAATGTATCATTGTTGGAACTAAGAGTGATTGAAGCAAGCGGTGACACCGATACAGGTTCCTGTGTGATATTTTTAGAAATCTCTATTTCCTCAATGAAAATCACATCCCTGCTAATTACCATCTTTTTACTAACCGGGTCATACACTCGGTACCCCTTTGTATTTTCGCAGTAGCCCACAAAAATTAGACCACGTGATTTGCGATCCCATTTCAAGCGATTTTGCTTAGGGACATGTACCATGGCCTTAGAACCAAAAATCTTTAAATGTGAAATGTTTGGTTTCTTACCAGTCCATTTTTCGTATGGTGTTACCTCAGACAAAACTCGCGATGGTGATCTATTAATAATATAGGCTGCCGTAGCAACAGCTTCAGCCCAATATGTTTTCTTCAAATTAGCTTCAAATAGCATGCATTTGGCACGCTCGACCAACGTTCTGTTCATCCGTTCCGCTAGCCCATTCTGCTCAGGCGTGTACGGAGCGCTGGTTTGATGCTTGATTCCAGAAGCTGCTAGAAAATTAGAAAATTCTTTATTGCAATATTCTTTTCCATTATCGCTTCTCAAAACCTTAATTTTCTTTTCTAGTTCATTTTCTACCTCTTCTTTAAACTTTTTAAACACAGATTTAATATCCATCTTATTCTTCAGAATATACACATATACTTTTCTAGAAAAGTCATCTACAAAGGTTATGAAGTACTTCCCACCTCCAGCGGAAGGTGTCTCCATCGGACCACAAAGATCAGTGTGTATTATCTCTAGCAATGCATTTGCTCTAGAATTAGACTGTGGAAACGGAAATCTAGTTTGTTTAGCTTCGCAGCATGGTATACATACAGAATCAACTTCTTTATTAGTTATTTTTATACCCTCAGCACATGATTCCAACCTCTTAACATCAGCAATATTTAAGTGACTCATTCTCTTATGCCATGTAATCAAATCTGCCTTACTCTCAAACGAAGAAGCATATGCATTACCAGTTGCTGTATTTAGTTTGTACATGTTATCAGACAATTTTGCAGTTGCAATGCATACTCTATTGGCATTATAAATGTTACAGCCCTCATCAGTGAATTCCAGTTTACAGCCATTTTTTGTTAACTGACTGACTGATAACAGGTTTGCACTCAGCTCAGGAATAAATAAAACATTTCTTACCTGGATCTGATGCACATCTTTACATATTTTGGTCTGAATGTTTACTTTACCCATGTTTTGCACAGAGACTGCATCATTATTTGCCACCATTATCTTTTGGATCGGAGGTGTCTCTAAATCATACATCCAGTCTGAGCGTCTTGACATATGCATTGTTGCCCCTGAATCTATATACCAATCATCTGGATCCAATGAGGTGTGAGCTGAAAAAATTGCTGCAAAATTATTTTGATTACTATTTTGATTATTATTCATGCGGCATTGACTTTTATAGTGTCCATATTTATTGCAACCATAGCAACGTGGGCCTTTTCCTTTCGATTTACTATTTTGTGAGGTTGTGTTGTTGTTTTTGTGCTTTGTGAGGAATGCTGTGGAATCTGATACTTTAACTTCTTGTAACAATTTTGTCTTGACAAAATCTGATGAAATTTTTATGCTTGAACTTTCCAAACCCATTATCATTGGCTTATAATTATCCGGTAAGCCTGCTAGCATGAGAGTCCCCAGCCACTCATCTCCGACTTGGAAACCAATATTTCGCAATTTATATGCTGTGCTCATAATTTTGTTTACGTATTCCTCGACACTGGCACAATTATCTAACGTTGTGTTGATTAGATCCTTTAATAAGCCAACTTTTCTTGATAGCCCGGAGTCCTCGAAGGCATTTTGAAGGTTTTGCCATACTTCTCGAGCACATGTTGCATTTTCAATATGAACGAAGTTGATTGGTTCTACCAACAAAATTATCTTGGTCTTGGCTTTTGTGTCTTTTTTGGCATCTTGACCTCCAGGATCAACACAATCCCATAATTCTTCATGTTCTAGGTATGATCTTACTGCAAACTTCCAAGTCGCATAATTTTCTCTGCCGGCGAGTTTCGTTATTTGAAGGTTAGACGTACTACTCATTGTGAAAAAAATTTCGGTTCACTTTTATTTACTTTGACTGCAATATTATATTAATTACGGTTCTATTTCGGGTATACGGGACGGCCCATAACCTGAGGAAATTAAATGAGAACACCGAATAGAATTAATTAATAAACGTATATTGGCAAAGTTACATCCACGATGACGAAGCGCGAAAAGGGAAGAGAGCGCCACACAGTGGTAGTACGAGGAACTAACTTTCTTTTTAAAATTAGGCTTGGGTCGTGTTTATCATTCTTCCAACAGACAGCGTGACAGATTGACTGTGTGTCAATCTTTATCTATCTATAAGCTAACAAAACCACAACATCAACCATTTGTAGACTTCGCTTGGGTCATGCCTGTACTCCTGTCCACTTAGCTAAAATAAGGATCAGGAACCACTCTATATGTGAATGCGGTCTAGACGAAGGAAACGTTGAACATATGATATTCTCATGTCCGAGGCTGCGGCTATCTTGGTATGATATCACCCCCCCTGAAATCCCTCGTCCTTTATCTTCAAAACTCTTGCTATCCCTTGTATTTTCCCCTTATATCAAATTATTGTGTAAATTTTTAAGTGTAAATAAAATAAAATTGTAAATACTTACCTACCTACAATAGTTTACCTTCATTTATAATATTTACCTACTTATGTAATTTCTTTATATTTTATGTGTGTTTGTGTTTTTACCTACCTAACAAAATAAATAAATATATTATATTACCTACTTAAGTATATGGCATATCAACTTGATTTGTATTAGAGTCTCCCTTCTTACCGTACTCAGATCTCCGCCTTTTTGTTTTAAGATTAGTAAACACTTGACGTTGGCAAATTCGTGGCAACCCTCAGCCGCTGAAAAGCCATATAATAAAAGAAGAAGAAGTATACTATATTTCAAACAAAAAAACGGTAGGAACGCGCCGCCGTAAGTTTGTTGCCGGTTCTTGGTCGGCTTGGTCGCGAGGAATTGCCGCTTAGATTTAAGACGTTTCAAGATGATCCCTGCGGATATTACTGAATAAATGATTTTTGATATTTCAATATTTACCGTGCTTGGGAATAAGAATAAGAATAAGAATATTTTTATTGAATAACTGTGTAGTACATTAAGGTGTTATAAAACTAAACTAGGAGCGACAGTTTATCCGTTTCGGACGTACAATAATTATAAACTATTTATAATTAATTTATAATGATAATTTATAATAATTTATAATAAATAATAAATGAAAGTCTTGATGCAATTTTTCTGTTTCAGGAGGTTGAAGGTGCAGAATCCGGCACTGTAGTAGCTGTGAGTAAAACTGGGTACAAGCTCCGGGAACGTTGTGTTCGACCCGCACTAGTCGGGGTCGCCAAGTGATAGTCACCAGTGACGCATGTTTGTGACCTGTTGAGGACCTTGGGATTCAAGGGTCGTGGGTTCTCCTATTGGACATTTAACTGTGCGATAACTTAATATACTAAACCGGGTGTAAAAAGACAACTTCCGAAAACTAAAAAAACAAAGAAAGAAAGAAAGAAAACTATTTATTTACGACACAAGCATAATTACGATAGTTATTAATATAAATTACTTTGTGATGATGAGGTTAGTGTATCGCAAACCGGTCTCTGACTCAGCATATGTTGGGTGTCTTGCAACCAACGCTGGTCTTACAATAAAACAATAAAAAAAGGAATGTAAAATCGCCACTTTTTGTCCATTTTTCGGCATCAATATCGACAATGCATCGTAAAATTAACATAAGTACCTAATTATCTTATAAAAAACGTGTAAAAACGACATAACACCAAAAACGGCAATCTAAATGAAATCGCGATTATCCGTGTGTTGTCCTCGCGGCGGCCAACGACCTCCGAGGTAAGCGCACGCTGTACGCAATACATCGCTGGTTGATAAATAGGAATTTCAGCAAAATAATCGTATTACTCTAAATGTATTTGTCTGTCAGGCATCTTACACGGCGAAGGAAAACACCGTCAAGAAACCAGTTATTATTGTAGCAGCGGCGATGGGCTTGCAACCTGTCACGTATGGAATACTGAAAAAGACTTCTAAAACCTTCCCCAGGCATGACAATAAACTTCTAACAACACCCTTCTAGTTACTAATAGACACGACAAAGTGGTATTGTATAAGAGCTTGTTGTAGGTAACTTTACACGTTTCTTGAGTATTCGGAAGTGCTCTTATTACACCCTGTATAACTAGATTTTTAATACAAGATATTGTCACCAGAGCTGCGACCATGGAACTTTGATCGAGAAACTAATTTTATTTATCGAATGTTATCTCCATCCGCTAGCACAGAACTAGCCTATATTTTATCGAGTGATTTCATTATGAACAGCTTGTCGATAAATTCGATGAAACTTCGAATTTATCGACCTTAGTTCCATGCTACCAATTTCGATAAATTTCTATGAATCCCCGTTTTATTTTAATGTTTGTTCAAAATCATAGTATGATATGAATCTGAAAAATATTTCTTTAGAGGTAAATTCATAAATTCAGAAAAAAAATGCATTTATTTCATAATTTATAATAAATCGCTTGTGTAAGAATGTTGTATAATTTTGTATAAAATTATAAAATAAAAAATAAAAATGCCGAGGACACGTAGCTTCTAAAACTAAACGCAAATTACCCTAGCGTGGGGTTAAGGGGCCAAGCACAATCCCTTATAAGCAAACGTAATTAACCCCGATGTACCCGTTTAGGGGTTGAATTTCGTGAATAACTTTACATACCAAGATGAATATACCCTGAAAATTTTAAGTCGCTAAAACCTGGCTGTGTGTTGTCTATATGTCAGTCAGTAATGACTAAAATTCTTGTGGCATAAATAGTAATATCACATTCACCATCATCATCATCAGCCTGTAGAAGTCCATTGGCCTCCCCCATACGTTTCAGGAAGAACGATTTTGAGCCCTTTCCATCCATCGACCTCCCGCGGTCCTAACAATGTCGTCAGTCCATCGGGTAGGAGGACGTCCTAAGCTTCGTGTAGGTTCAAAAACAAATTATCCTTGTTTATTCAATCAAAGATAAACATTTTTGATGCTTATTTGGCAATAAGTACATTTACTTTGTGTGGTTGGAAAACCAATTCTCAACGGTAGTACCCTTCCAGGTTCGTTTCTGAGTGGATTTTGGGGTATTTTTCAGAAAAAAATCAGTAGTGTGTAACTAATGTTAGCAGTCAGATATCTTGGCAAACATTGTGTTCCATATTTTTGTATGTGTATGTATGGTGGTAGTTGTTGAATATAGATGATTTTTTTGTTAGTTTTGCCTTTTATTTTATTACTTGAAGCATCGGTGGTCTAGTGATCACCCACCTTCTGATCCTAAGGTCGTGGGTTCGAATCCGGTCGTGCACCATAATATTTTTCTGTTCGAAAAATGTATGTGCGCTATGCCAGTGCTCAAACGGTGAAGGAAATCAGTAAGTCTTCTAGCAGCGGCGATGGGCTTGCAATATCTGGATCTACTGAACCGATTTTAAAAACTCTTTTGCCAATAGATAGATAGATAACACTTTATTGTACACAAGGATAGCTTATAAATCTAGATTTAACAGAGTACAAAGGGCGTAAGTACGAATATAGCCACATTATTTGTGAGCGTCATAGGCTATTAACCCGAAAAATTAAAAGTAAAAATGTTTACCTCTCAACAAAGTAAGTGGGCAAGGGTCAACTTGTCTATACTATTATTATAAAGAGGAAAGATTTGATTGTGTTTGTATGCATTGAATATAAGAAAAAATTCTCTCACCGTTGCGAAGTCACGCTATCCTCGGGTGACATAGGCTATTTATATTTTTAAAAAAATTGGGATCCTTGCTAAGCCCGTTCGAAGCCCGTAAGAGCCGCTAGTCTATACTAATATTATAAAGAGGAAAGATTTGATTGTTTATTTGTTTGCATTGAATAGGCTCCGAAAATACTGGACCGATTTGAAAAATTCTTTCACCGTTGGGAACCTACACTATCACCGGGTGACATAGGCTGTATTTTTCAAAAAAATTAGGGTTCCTTACTAAAACCCGTGCAAAGCCGAGACGGACCGCTAGTCCTACTAATATTATGTAACTACTACTACTAATGCCAATGTTTGGATGGATGGATGTTTGTTCCTCTTTCATACTCTAACCAGTGGACCGATTTGGATAAAATTTGGAATAAATATAGAATGTAATCTGGAATAGGACATAGGCTACTTTTTACCCCGAAAAAATAACGGGAACGGGAAAAAACTGCCACGTGGGCGAAGCTGCGAGTGGCCTCTAGTATGTAATGAAGAAGTTAAGTCAAATAAAACACAGTGCTAGCTTGCACAAGCCCCTATATTATAACATATATTATGATAGTCTAAGAACAGCTAGAATCCCTCCTGGTAATGCTTGGAGTCCAGCCTCGTCTGCAGCAGTTCCAGCTGTCGTCGCGCCTCGCACATCGGGAAGTTATTCAGCTCGTAGTATTGCGGAGCAATCTTCAGGAGCCACTCAGCTGAAACATATAAATTATATTATATTAATTATTTGACGACCGATGTGGCGCGGCGGGCAAATGTCCGCCTGCGACGCAGGAGGTTGCGGGTTCGATTCCCACCTTGGGATAAATGTTTGTACGATCTGCAAATATTTATTTCGAAGTATATCAGTCATCTAGTACCCATAACACAAGCTCTGCTTAGCTTGGGGCTAGATGATGCTGTGTGGATTGTCCAGCATTATTTATTTATTTATATCTTTACGGTGGATTACTCTTCGAAAAACAAAAAAAATACCCAGGGGTAGTTACCCTTGGAGTTGAATGCCTGGGTAAAGTTGATAAACAAGGCCCCTGTCCCCCCCTCGCATGGGGTACAGAAGACTTTCGTCGTCTCGGCATCGATCAACCTGAGGCATACAGGTGTTAAGCCTCATGTGCCTGTAATTACACCGGCACCCACACCCTTCAATCCGAAACACAGTAAGCTGCTTAGCAGTAGAAATAGACATCAAAAATATATAAACATTAGCAAAAAGTACGCAATTTCGTACGCGTAGTTATTTTCATACAAACTTCAAGCCCTGCTACACCATTTTAGGGGCTGAATTTCAGGAATTTCTTACTTAGTACACCTCAACGTACCAAAACGAATATATCCTGGAAATTTCAAGTCTCTACGAGCAGTGGTTTAAGCTGTGTGCTGTGCTGTCTATATATCAGTCAGTCAATCAACCTTAGTACACCTCTACGTACTCAAAGTCAAAGTCAAAAAGCATTTATTCAGTAATAGCCGCAGGGATCATCTTGAAACGTCTTAAATCTAGATGAATCTAAGCGCCAGTTCCTCGCGACCAAGCCAAGCAAGAACTACTACTAAGACGAAAATACCCTGGAAATTTCAAGACTCTAACAAGTGATTTAGGCTGTATGCTGCCTATTTATCAGTCAGTCAGTCAGGACAAATATTGTTATAATTGGTATAGATACATACGTTTGATATCAGTAACGGTGCGAATATAGTTCTTTGTGGTTAAAACAAACTCGTTGTAAATAACCCAGTCGGGCTTGTGGTCGAGGCATGTGGACGGATGTAACTGCACTACTTGATTGTCTTTTACTGTTAGGTAGTGTCCTGTACGCTCTAAGTGGGCCACCTGGAATAATTAATAAATAATAAGTCAAAGTCAAAAGGCATTTATTCAGTAATATCCGCAGGGATCATCTTGAAACGTCTTAAATCTAGATGAATCTAAGCGCCAGTTCCTCGCGACCAAGCCTAGAAGAACCGGCAAGAAACTTACGGCTTGGTTCCTACCTAACCTACTAATTAATCAAGAGCGCACTAGTCTAGTGGATGTGATCCTAAGGTTGTGGGTTCCGTTCTTGCATCAATGGATTTGGAAGTACCGCTTTTAATTAAAAATCCCTTACAACAAAATTCTATAGTCGTAGAACAAGTTTGACGACCGATGTGGCGCGGCGGGCGAATATCCGCCTGCGACGCAGAAGTTTGCGGGTTCGATTTCCGCCTTGTGATAAATTTTTGTACGATCTGGTAATATGACGAGGTAATATCCCTGGCACGCATACCCTTCAAGGTGGAACATGGTGCGTTGCTCGGCGGCAGGAATAGTCATGGTGATAGTACTTCCTCAGACGAGCTCTTCACTAAGAGCTCTACTACTACTTTGTACAGTCAGCTGCAATAGTAATATAGTAGTATAGTAGTGTAGTAGTAGTATAGTAGTAATATCTGTTCAAAATTTTATTGTAACTTTTCTTTTTTGTACCTAACTCTAGTTTTATTGATTTATTGTCTGTATTTGTTTGTATGCTGTGTGTCCAAAAATAAATGTATTTTCTTTCTTTCTTTCTTTCAATAGAATGTATACAATTCACAATTTTCACGACGGTTAAAACTCAAAAATCGTGAAATTAACTGAAAAGTTGACTTATTTTTCGAGTTTTTGCCGTGTAAATATTAATTGTAACGCAGTAAAACCATTCTGTAAATTACGAATTGTATACATTTTAATGCAGCTGACTGTACAATAGTTTGTGTTATACTCTACTGGGTACTATACCCTTACTGGGTATATTATGTGTATTGGTACGAAAATTTTATCTAGTCCTAAGTTCTGACAATGTTAAACCTACTTACATAATAAGGCAATAAACATACTGAATACTCACTTGCATGAAAAATCCATTGACGAGTGCTTTTCGTATGTTGATGTAGTAATCTTTACTTGTGAATTCTGTGCTTGTTCGTTTTAAGTTAAATCTGAAATTTGAAAACTTATAAGCATTATTTTATCATGACGACCGATGTGGCGCGACGGGCGAAAGTCCGCTTGCGACGTAGGAGGTTGCGCGTTCGATTCCCGCCTTGGGATAAATATTTGTACGATCTGCAAATATTTATTCCGGGTGTTCTGGGTATTTTCTATGTATAATAAAAAATATATATGTATGTAATGTATTGTATTAAGTATAACAGTCATCTAGTACCCATAACACAAGCTCTGCTTAGCTTGGGGCTAGATGATGCTGTGTGGATTGTCCAGGATTATTATTATTTTTCTTTAGGCTGTTACTACTGTTATTTTTCGTTACTGCTGGTGCAACAAACATATGGCCCACCTGATGCTAAGTGGTAAACATAATCTATAACAGTTTTTCGGACAATCTGTCCAGCATTATTAATAATAATAGCATTATTATTATGATATCTACCGTGCTTTAGGATTAAAGTCGTGAAGCTATTCATTAATACCTGTCCATGATTCTGCTGAGTTGCTGGCGCACGTTGTCGCCGGATTTGAGAGATCTGTAGTTGATGAAGTTGTCGAAACACCAGTGCGGGTCTTCCATATCTGAAAATCAATAAATTTGTTAGTTTTTAGTGTTTATCAGCGCAACCGTAGCAAGGGGAGGGATGTGGGTTCAAATCCCACTCGAGGGAATAAATACTATTAATATTATAAACGCGAGAGTTTGTAAGTATGGATGGATGTTTGTTAGTCTTTCACGCTCTAACCAGTAGACCGATTTGGATGAAATTTGGAATAAACATAGATTATAACTTGGATTAACATATAGGCTACGTTTTAACCCGAAAAAATAACGGGAACTTCAAATTTCATCCAAATCGGTCTACTGATTAGAGCGTCAAAGAGTAACATCCATCCATCCATCCATACTTACAAACTTTCGCGTTTATAATATTAGTATTAGTATTATTTATTATCAGTGATATATATAAGACATACTTTGTTTGAAGGCGTGGTATACGTTGAGAAGCGTCAGGTGGTCACCGTCAATATGCGCGAACCGCATTTTGGCCTCGTCGGCGGCCTTGCGGGCTTCGTTAGGCCTCACGAAGCATTGAGGCACTGAAACACAATACATGAGTATTTTAGAAAATTAAATTAAACTAGTGGCGCGTCCCGGCTTCGCACGGGTTTTAGTACTCAATCTAAATATATAAACTCAAAGGTGACTGACTGACTGACATAGTGATCTATCAACGCACAGCCCAAACCACTGGACGGATCGGGCTGAAATTTGGCATGCAGGTAGATGTTATGACGTAGGCATCCGCTAAGAAAGGATTTTGATTAATTCTACCCCCAAGGGGATAAAATAGGGGATGAAAGTTCGTATGAAACTTTGTCAATTTTAAACCGATCGGGCTGAGACTATACATGCATAAAGCTACTATGATTTTATGCCGAAAAAATAACGGGGACGGGAAAAAACTGCCACGCAGGCGAAGCTGCGAGCGATCGTTAGTACTCAATATATTTATTGCTTTCACATGGTTTAATTTGGATACAAACATTGTTCTTATGTGTAAGTAGGTATCACATGGACCCTGAATAGGGTATAGCAACATGGAGACAGGCCGAGGTTATAAAGTAAGTAGGGAGCAGCGGACGACCGATGTGGCGCGGCGGGCGAATGACCGCCTGCGACGCAGGAGGTTGCGGGTTCGATTCCCGCCTTGGGATAAATGTTTGTACGATCTGCAAATATTTATTCCGGGTGTTCTGGGTATTTTCTATGTATAATAAAAAAATATTTATGTATTTTATGTATTGGATTAACTATATTTGTCATCTAGTAGCCATAACACAAGCTCTGCTTAGCTTGGGGCTAGATGATGCTGTGTGGATTGTCCAGCATTATAAAAAAAAAACTATAGATGTAGTATTTCAGGATTTTGCGTGACATTTTTATTTTGATTAAGTTGGTTTTTATTAGTAAGGAGTTGGTTGTCTGACCTGATAGCATGGCTGTGATGGAGAGGATCTCGTTGGAACAGTTGTGGTTGCAGCTGGCGATCAGCATCTTGGCGAGTTGAGGGTCCAGGGGGAACTCGGCCATCACGGCGCCCAGGTCCGTCAGGTTGCCGTCGTCATCTGACACAATACAAGCATCTTAATAACGAAACTACAACACAATATACCTTGATTTGACGACCGATGTGGCGCGGCGGGCGAGAACTAAGTAGGTATCTACTCAGAAAAGAAACCTCACCAGTTCAGTCAACTGAACTGGACATCTGAACTAGTGGGAATAGACGAAGATTCTTTAAGGATGTCTAAGGGGGGTAGTCAGAAGTACATCCAAATATTACATACGTGACAGGTCGCAAGCCCATCACTGCTGCTAGAATACTAACTGTTTCCCTTCACCGTTAGCACAAGTATTTAGTCATCACTTCAGCCTAAAGCTTCAGACTGGCCTCACAGCTCAGTTAGTAACCCTGCTTTCTGCGCTGTAGGTGGTGGGTTCGATCCCCACCCAGAACAAACATTATTTATATATATTGTATTTTAAGTAAGTATTTACAAAAAAAAGTATATATGTAATCTATCAGTAATCTGGTTCCCATAGTACAAGCTATGCTTAGTTTGGGGCTAGATGATATTGTGTAAAACGTCCACAAGTATAAAATGAAGAGTAATATTACCCAAGGCAGCGAGGTAGTTGAGTAGTTCCAGGGCTCTCATGAGCGTCTCCGGAGCCGGCGGGTCCATAAAGTCAAAGTGCACCAGGTCATCGATGCCCAACTTTTTCAACTGCAAAACTACAGATCCTAAGTTTGATCTGCAATTTGGAGGAATAAGGCGCGCCCAGTTAGACCAACTCACTTCCAAACCAAGTCACATTAATAACCTAATTATAATTACTAATTATATTCACAGCTCAGTTGCTAGTAGTAGCCCCTTCTACCCTGTAGGTTGTGGGTTCGATACCCACTGAGGGTAAATCAATTGTAGTAGTAGTACAGTTTGTTGACAGGGCTCGTCCGGGGAGTACTACCACCATGCCTATTTCTGTGTTCTGGTTTGAAGGCTGTGAGTGTTGGTGACGGCTTACACCGGCTTAGGTTGATGGACGCAGGGCAGTGCATTGTAGAGCACGTACCTAACGTGCGTGACCTACAAGACAACGTTTACCACTTAACATCAGGTGGCCTATGAGAATGTGTCGTCTCTACGAGCAGTGGTTTAGGCTGTGCATTGTCTATGTCAGTCAGTCAGGACAAAGATTCTTTTAAGTGGTATGCATTATTAAAATTTACGTTCTGCCTAACTCTGCTTAAGCATCTTTCAGTGCTAAAAAGGTTAGATTAAACCTAATAAGCAAAAAAATAGTAAAAATTCATACAAAACCATATTAAAATCACCTCAGAATCTCCGGATAAGTATTATCTTGCATCTCATCCTTATAAGCTTTCTCGGTATACAATCTGAAACACTTCCCTGGCCGAGTACGGCCAGCACGACCAGCTCGCTGCTGAGCCGATGCCTTGCTGATCGGAGACACCAGCAAAGACTCCACCCTGATACGAGGGTTATAGACCTTCTGCTTTGCGAACCCTGGATCTATGACAAACACTACTCCGTCAATAGTTAAGGAAGTCTCAGCTATATTGGTCGACACAACCACCTTACGTCCAATGCCCCCGTTGGGTCTATTGGGTGGAGCCGGCTCGAAGATCCGTTGCTGTAGATTTGGTGGCAGCGTTGAGAACAACGGAATGCACTTCAGTTCTCCAACATCCGGGCCAAGATTATCAACTTCTCGCTTGATCCTTTTGCACGCATCCTCAATTTCCTCCTGTCCAGTCAAGAAGAGGAGAATATCTCCAGAAATTTCTTCACAGATATGGATCTGTATGACGGTTCGAATAGCTGCTTCCAGGTAATCCCTCTCAGGTTGAGGAGTATAGAATATTTCAACAGGGTGAGTTCTGCCCGGGACGTTCATCAACGGAGCATTATCAAAATACTGCTGGAACTTGCCTGCATCTAGTGTTGCAGACATAATGACTAGTTTTAAGTCCGAGCGTTGTTTTATCACCTCTTTTAAGACACCCATCAATATATCTGTAGCCAGAGTCCTCTCGTGGGCTTCATCGAGTAAAATCACTCTGTACTGTTCTAGCATAGGATCAGACATAGCTTCCCTTAACAGCATACCGTCTGTCATGTATTTGAGTACCGTCTGGGGTCCAGAACAGTCTTCGAACCTGATGCTGTACCCGACTTGCTGCCCCAAAGCCACATCCATCTCTTCAGCCACTCGTTGAGCAACGGACATAGCTGCTACTCTCCTCGGCTGTGTACAAGCAACACCTGAAGATTTCCCAGCAGTTGTAGCAGAGAACTCCACCGACCATTGTGGTATTTGAGTGGTCTTTCCGGAGCCAGTTTCTCCGACGAGGACAACGCATTGGTGCTGATTGAGGAGTCTCATAAAGTCTGCCTTGTACTCCCACACCGGCAGGCCGAGGCGACGTCGAAGGAGCTCATGATAGCGCTGGGAGTGTGGGAGACCTGGAGAGAAACAACAAATTAACTTCCTGCCTTCTGTGTAGATTGTGGGTTCGATTTCCACCAAGGATAAACATTTGTGTGGTGAACCTGTTTGTTCTGTGTGTGGGCGTTATATTTCTACAAAAAAAATTGCATATAAGCATTCTATCAGTCATCTGGTTCCCATAGTACAAGCTATGCTTAGCTTGGGACTAAATGATGTTGTGTTAAAATGTCCACAAATATTTATTTATTCTTGCTTGTAAACTACTGCAAAATGTAGACCTAATGTAAAAACTAATATTTGAATGTACCTTTAACTACCCCCATTAAACATCCTTAAAGAATCTCAGAGGTACTTGGTACTGACAGATCTGAGGGTATTTCTACCACACTTGGGGATTGAAGTTGCGATGCAAGTTTTTTTTATTTATAACTATTCTCACCGGTGTAAGGGTTGATGCCAGGAGTGCTGGTGGCAGTAGGGGGGTGTCCTGTCCCCACAGAGCCCGCAGACTCTGAAGGCTCTCCGGTTATGCCGGCCTTGGCAAGAGCTGCAGCCTTCTCCTCCCTTTAATTGAGAATAATTAGTGTAATATTATTTATTTATTTATTTATAGACGAGCAGCTTTGGCTGATATGTCTACGTCACACAGTGTTTAAATTTTTGGTCATTGTCTTTTATTTTAGTTGCACACTTTAAGCACTGTTCTACTTAATCGTAACCAGTTATCGAGCTTGTTTTTGAAGGCATTGACAGATTCAGCGGAAACAACGTCCTATTATATTAGTACTTAGTAAAATTTTAGGTCTTTTTTTGTATTTGGATAACTAAACGTTTGACTACCGTCACACTTGATGGAGTGTAGATGCAGCCTAAGATAGAGCACACTTACTCTTGACTCTTTAATAAATGTAAGTGGTTTAAACCAGAAATACTGATGACGGTAAAGAGTTCCACTCCTTTTGAACTACAAAAGTTGAAGATTAACACTTTGTGTGAAAATATTGCATATCTCCCATATAGGGGTGACATCTATCCATGTCTGGTATTCTGGACGTAGAAGATATTGATACTGATATTTACCATGCAATATGCATTTATTGATTAAACTAATGTTACTCAACGTAACATTGGTTTAATCTATTATTTTAACTATATATTTATTCAGTAATATCCGCAGGGATCATCGTGAAACGTCTTAAATCTAGGTGAATCTAAGCCCCAGTTCCTCGCGACCAAGCCGAGAAGAACCGGCAAGAAACTTACGGCTTGGTGCCTACCATTTTTTTTGTATGATCCTGTTATAAAATAATAATAATGTAAATAATAAAGCTCCAGTGTAGTGCCAATCTAACTGAATGCAAGACAGAAAACATGCTAAGGGAATCATACCAAGAACTTAATATACAACAGAAGTTCAAAAGACAGCACATGCTACGCTTCAACTCATAGTAATGCTTGTTAAGTTAAGTTAATAGATGGATATCCTCACAGGGGTGTCTAGCCCCAAACTAAGCTATCATAGTTCAGGCATGTTATAGATCTCCCATTAAATGGCGAGGTTTGCCATAGCCACTATAATTGGCTGGTGTACTGGTGATCACAGTATTGGCTTTGAGCAAGTCAAGTCTAAGTCAAAAGGTATTTAAGACTAAGAAGAGTCGCTATTACTCTTAAGCTGAGGATACAGCAGGCAGCGATTTGCGATGCGACTGGAAGAGCGAAATGATTTTGAAGCCAAATATTCGATGTACGGTGTAGCCATATACATGAGCATTCATTTATTTGTTTTAATCGTTCATGGGTCCGCAGGTCGCGTCGCGGCCTAATGTAGCCTCAGCCTTAAACTTTTTTAATTTTTACGGAATGTTTTGATTTAAAACATTTGAAGCTATCTTTGCGTTTTATTGAAGAAAGAGTAATTGATATTGAAATTAATTAACCATTCCGTTAGCACGTCTTTCTTGCAGTGGTATTATATTCTAGAGTTCAGAGTATTATTGAGTAAGTAAAGCAAGAGTGATGAGAAGCTGAGGTACGGTGGTAATTATATCAATGAATCTTTTAGAACGGCAATGGAGTTTTGTTTTCATTGCAAACCATTGAAAAACAAATGGAAACAAAGTAGTTAACTAGGTGTTCCTTGGTAAGCTTTACAATAGTTTTATGGGTGTTTCTTTAACTGATTTTCAGCTACAGATTATTAGAAATACAACCGAGAGATCCGAAAACAAAGAAAATTGGTTTCAAGCATGGTGTACTGCGGTAGTCAAACACAAGATAATACAAAGCCAAATCTAACCTTTTCTTCTTGATAAATGGATCCACAACTTCGATTCGTCGCTTAGACATCATAAATTACACGAAAATCACAATAACACGCTGGAAACTATTATTTTTTAATAATTCGACTAAATCCTACGAACCTACAAAATGGCCGACTGCGGATAAAGGAGGGCGGGCGGGCGGGTGAAGAGGTAGCTTGCAGAGGGAGGGGCAGGGAAAGACAGAATGGCACAGGTTAAATAACGATTTGGAGTACTCTGTAATGTTGTGTTTAGTTAAATTTAAAGTCCCTAAGGTATATAATTAAATGTACTTCTTCAACCTTAGTATTGGGAATAACCACAGAGTGCAAATAATATAAAAGCTAAAGAAATAAATAATAAGAGTTCTTACTAGGCTAGCATATTCTTAAAACAACGCCATCTAGCGTTGAGTAGAGAATAGAGATACACAATATTTTTCATTGTTTTTTCTGGGCGGCTTTGCCATACGCGTTAAAGGTTTCTTTTTGGGCATAAATTGATAATCAGTTGGGTGTAAGTTACCGGAATAAGTGTTTTACACCACAGTTACCTAGCTATACCTACCTGCAGTACCTATGTACCTACCTATTAGTTTGTTTTATGTAAATATTGGTCTAAGTAAATAGGTACCTACTTGCAAACATTTGAAAATAGGTCTCGTCCCAGTTGTCCCCATTAGGTACTTACGAATAGAATAGATTACATATATACGTGTAAGACGATCACTTTCTCCCGTCGACGGTTTCCCATTAAACATACTTAGTACTGTATGGCTGGCTCTCCGCTAGAGCGTGTAAATTCAATAAGAGATCTGGGTTTGAGAATGGACTCCAAACTCGACTTTAATGCTCACATCTTGAATATTTGTAAACAAGCCACTAAAACGCTGGGTTTCGTTATGAGAGTTACGTGGGATTTTCCGGATACGCGGGTTGCACTTATGCTCTACAAAGCTTATGTTTGCAGTCGTTTAGAGTTTGGTGCAGTTGTCTGGGATCCTCACGAGAACAAGTATACTCTGCTGGTTGAGAGGGTGCAGAGAAAGTTTGCTCGGTATGCTTATAAAAGGCTATATGGGTACTATCCATACCTTTTTCCGTCTGTGTTCGTTTCCGGTATGGTTGGGCTAGACACACTCCGGTTAAGGCGGGGACTACTTCTGATGACTCATTATTATATGATCCTGAGCGGAAAGGGTAGACAATCCAGTGACACTGCAGCTAATGGGGCTAGCGGTACCACGGAGGCACATGTTGGGCTCACAAGGCTTGGGAGGACCGCGCCGCCGTCGTCGGCCGCAGTTCGCTTCGCTCCCTGGGGTGCGTACGGTTGCCGGAGCTAATGCTCCAACACCTAGAGCGCTTGCTACGCTTAACGACCTCATCCTCCAAACAGACGCTGACTTATTCTATGACAATGCATCCAAGCTCTTTTACTTGATGACATTATTTTTGAACCAGACATTGACATAACTATTTGATAGTGTATAAGATAGTGTATAAGATAATTGATAATAGTTGATAATGTATTTTCCTTTTATTATTTCAAACCTGACATTATTTTATTAATATTTGATTTGACATTGTTGTTTATTATATTTATTTTAATTGTATGCCCTAGATTTTTAAATATATATATTTTTTTAATAATTTTTATTAGCTATGTATAACTTTTGGGCGCTTTGGTCTGTACTGTGAGCTCAAATTGTGTTTTCAGTAAATAAATAAATAAACAATAAATAAATAAGTTAAAACTTAGGCAAGCAACACACAAGCCCGATTTGATAAATAGTTAGGCAGGTAGATTCTATCACATAAAATATTAAAAACGGTTCATGATGCCATGCGTCAGTAATAGGTAGGTAGGTAGGTAGTTTTTTTATAAGTACTTCTTACCTATGACATGCTGATGAAAGAAGCAGGTGGCTCAATCACCTAAAACAACTTAACCATGCACTGCTCTGCGTCCATCAACCTGAGGCATAGGTACAGGTGCAAAGCCTTGTGATTTCGCCTGCACCCACACCCAAACCGAAACACAGCAACCTGCTTGACGGCAGAAATAGGTAATACTTCCCCGGAGGATCCCTCCACTACTACTAGCTACCTAGG
The DNA here is from genome assembly GCA_947095575.1 of Electrophaes corylata. NCBI lineage: Eukaryota > Metazoa > Arthropoda > Insecta > Lepidoptera > Geometridae > Electrophaes > Electrophaes corylata. The sequence continues at coordinate 340,893 of OX352727.1, forward strand.
TATCAACTAGGTACCTACTAAATTTTTGCAAATACCTATTTAGATTGCACAAGGCGCCTCAGGCAGAGGTTTTTTGTAGCTCAAAATAATAACAAGGTCTATTTCTAGACTATTATTACTTCTTAGATTTATTACTTATGTAGGTAGCATAAAATACCACAGACTATCTTTAATTTGTATGTGTGTAGGTAGGTACGGCAGAAACTAGTTTGACCTCAGGCCATATAAACGTTTTTGATGATGCATAGAACTTTGAAAATATTATTTAGTTTTTATTTAATAAATAGTTTTTATTATTCAAGTGCCTTTTCTTTCACAAGGACTTGGGGAAAAGGTAAGTAAATTTCTCGCTATCATCTTATTTTTCTGGTTACTTTTTGTAGGTACTTATGTTAAGTAGGTAGGTATAGGTAGGTACTTACAACTGTTTTTCTGTCATAATTTTTAATACTAGTTGCATGCTTGATAATCTTTTACTTGGGTTGGTCGCATTTAACTGGTGCCTAAACGTTTCGATAATAATGAGTAGAAAGAGTTCGACGGAGAGTAAATCTCTAGGTAGGCTGTTTCTGGTGTTTTTATACTTCCTACTAATATTATAAACGCGAAAGTTTGTAAGAATGGATGGATATATGGATGGATGGATGGATGGATGTTTTTCACTCTTTCACGCTCTAACCAGTAGACCGATTTGGATGAAATTTGGAATAAACATAGATTATAACTTGGATTAACATATAGGCTACTTTTTATCCCGAAAAAATAAAGGGAACAGGGAAAAAACAGCAACGCGGGCGAAGCGGCGAGCGGCCGCTAGTAAATAAATATATATTTAATAATCTACTTTTAGATGCTGACTGTGTTGGTGATACTTTCAATGGTACGTGTGTTGAGCCTCAACGTTGTTTCTCCACGAATCCATACATTACTGGACTGGTATACCCTCTGGTAAGTACCTATCCTTGTGCACCTGTTAAAAATGCACACATTTAGTAGTAGAGCTCTTAGTAAAGGGCTCATCCGGGGAAGTACTACCACCATGCATATTCTGCCGCCAAACAGCGCAGCGTGTTCCGGTTTGAAGGTGGGTTGAAGGTGGGTGGTAGTGGTGGGTGGGGTTTGGGGTAGGGTGGGTGGAACTAGCAGATGATCCGCCTGATGTTAAGTGGTTACCATCACCTAAAACAGAGCAGGAACGTACCCTATGATGCCCTGCTTTACGCCAACCTGAAGTATAGGTACATACAGCCTCGTGTGCCTGTAACGTCTCCGGCACCCACACCCTTCAAACCGGAACACGCTGCGCTGCTTGGCGGTAGGAATAGGCATGGTGCTAGTACGCATCCGGACGAGCCCTTCACTAAGAGCTCTACTACTACTTCAAACTCCTCTTATTATATTTATTTTATCATTCATAGACAGTCCTTTGGCTTCAATCTCACCTGATGGTAAGTGACGATGAAGCAGGACGGTCTAGAAGACACCTATTCACTCTTGCCTTAAAGATATTCAGATTATAGTGTTCAGGGAAACAGACGCTGGCAATGAATTCGCCACTCCTTAGCGGTTCGCATGATGAAGGTGGAACCGAAACGCTTGGTACGAGTGGGAGGTATGGTTACCAAGTAAAGGGTACTGAGCCGTACGTCTACTCGTCCTATCAGTTAGATTGGCACCACACTGGAGCTTCATTATTTACATTATTATTATTTTGTAACAGGATCATACAAAAAAACGATGAGAACCAACCAAGCCGTAAGTTTCTTGTCGGTTCTTGTGCGGCTTGGTCGCGAGGAACTGGCGCTTAGATTCACCTAGATTTAAGACGTTTCAAGATGATCCCTGCGGATATTACTGAATAAATGCTTTTTGACTTTGACTATGATGGAAAGGAGATGGTGGTATGAGATCGTGAAGTTCTTGGACACATTCTCCGAAATGTAGCATATTTCCTGTAAATCTTTTTCTTGTTTCTTCCTCTGTACCCAACTTATGCCAATATCCTTACTTTAAGGCATGCACTCTGACGGGCGGGAAGACAGGAGTGTGCTGTACGGATTGTGAATTAGTTACCAACTCTAGGTAAGTTATCTAGACTCGTATTTTTATTAGAACTAATAATAATAATAATAATAATAGTAATAGTAATAATAATAATAACAATAAACGAACAAGATAATGTCGATAAAAAACGAAAAACCTCGGTTTGCCAACCTCCTATTGTAGTGCCTTAATGGGGCTCACATGAGATTCTAGCACTATATATAAGTGAATTTTGTACACCTAACCTAACCCACCATGTGATGACAATAAATGTATTGAGTATTGAGTATTGAGAACTAAGGATCTCTAATTTTTTTGAAAATATAATATAACCTATGTCACCCGGGGATAGTGTAGCTTCTCAACAGTGAAAGAATTTTGGAAATCGGTCCAGTTGTTTCGGAGCCTATTCGATGCAAACAAACAAACAATCAAATTTTTCCTCTTTATAATATTAGTTTAGACTTGCTGACCTACTCTCGACGTCGTTCAAATTTTTCATACAAACTTCATTTCCATTTTACACCCATTTTAGAGGTGACAGCTCAATTAAACCTATACTTAAGTTTTAAGTTGGGCTAAGTATAACTAATTCTGCAAATCAAATAGTATTAACTGGTTTTTGTTTGATGCGTGTGCAAACAATGGCACAAACAAACAAACATTAATTAATAAACATTTTTTAAATGTCGCGCATTTTTTAAAAAGTACTTTTAGCACAATTTCAGATAAGTATCTTCAATGTACAGACTTTTCAACCTCTTACAGTTTCACTGTAGTATGCCTGGATAAATGTATGGAAAGGGCCTCAGAATCGTTCTTCCTGGAAACGTCCTATGTCCAGCAGTGGACTTCCACAGACTGTTGATGATGGTGATGATGATGATACCTAGATATACCGCGTCAGAGGTGAAATATCTATGCATGTTATGTATATCAGTCATCTATAACCCATAATAACACAAGCTCTGCTTAGCTTGAGGCTAGATGATGCTGTGTGGATTGACCAGCATCTTTTTTTGGTCTACCTCGACCCACATATCCATTCACATTCCTATTCATCACTTTCCTGGTAGCATGACTTTCATCATGACATGCCCGTATCACGCTAGACTTTTTGCTTAGATTATTACGTCACTGGCGCCGCTATATGGGATTGACATTATAATAATATAGTAATAATAATGCTGGACAATCCACACAGCATCATCTAGCCTCAAGCTAAGCAGAGCTTGTGTTATGGGTACTAGATGACTGATATACTTAATACAATAGATTACATACTTTTTATTACACATATATACCCAGAACACCCGGCATAAATATTTGCAGATCGACATACAAACACTTATCCCAAGGCGGGAATCGAACCCGCAACCTCATACGTCGCAGGACATTCGCCCGCCGCGCCACATCGGTCGTCATATAAGTACATCTTTAATGTTTTTTTACCAGTGATGCTTTCCTGGACGCGGGAGGCAATGGATTTTTGTGGAAGACAGGAGAGAAGGCCTGGGACAGTAAGTTTTTAAATCTAATTCATCACTGGGTTTCGTTGTAGGTTTTAGAATTTTGTTTTTGTACCTTTTTTTTATACAATTTGCTGATGGAACAAGCATATGGCCTTGGCATTATTTTCAATCTATACATCTTTACAAATAAATAAAATTGAAGTGTCTGTTTGTAATATTAAAATAACCGCTTTTTACTACATGCATATGAATGTAAATGCGATACATATACCAAATTGCATTTTTTAAAATTTTTGTTTGTCTGTCTGTCTGTTTGTTCCGGGTAATCTCTGGAACGGCTGGACCGATTTCGACGGGACTTTTACTGGCAGATAGCTGATGTAACAAGGAGTATCTTAGGCTACTTTTTATGCCGAAAAAATAACCGGAACTAGAAAAAACTGCCACGCGGGCCAAACTGCTAACGGCCGCTATTTTATGCCGTATTAACGCCATCTGTTGGCGACATCGAGTACTACTTCAGTTAAGATTTGTAAGTAAAAATGTTTACCGCCCAACGAAGTGGGCACGTGTCAGCTAGTTTAAACTAAGCGGAAAACCTGATGTCTCTTTTCCAGAATGCTTGGAGTATGCCCAACAGTACAAGTACCTCGGATGCCCATTCCAAAGTAAAGCTGACCGGAACCCCACAAATGACAACTGTCATGTGTACTTCCATAGCTCCATCGGAGCTGTGGGGGGCATGGACGTCTGTAGGGGGGAGTTCCCTCACATGGTTAGTCAAGAAGACCTATAATAATAATAATAATGCTGGACAGTCCACACAGCATCATCTAGCCCCAAGCTAAGCAGAGCTTGTGTTATGGGTACTAGATGACTGATATACTTAATACAATACATTACATACATAGATATTTTTTTATTATACATAGGAAATACCCAGAGCACCCGGAATAAATATTTGCAGATCGTACAAACATTTATCCCAATCGAACCCGCAACCTCTTGCGTCGCAAGCGGACATTCGCCCGCCGCGCCACATCGGTCGTCAACCTATATTATTATCATCATCATCATCATCAGCCTGTAGAAGTCCACTGCTGGACATAGGCGTCCCCCACACGTTTTCAGGAAGAACGATTCTGAGCCCTCTCCATCCATTGACTTCCTATATTATAACGCAGGACAATCCACTCACATCTAGCAGAGCTTGTATTATGGGTACTAGACGACTTTAATACAATACATTACATACCTACTTACATAGATATTTTTTGTGTGCATTTCTCCAGCTTCCTCATATGGAAAATGCAGATTCTGAAAATGCCAATATTTAGTGCATATTTAGTACCATCATAGATTACAACCATAATTTAGGTGCCAAATAAACAACGACGCTACAAGCCTTTGAAGGTGTGTTAGCTGAAGTAACATGCCACCAGCTTCCTCATTCAGTGTGGGCAAACGAGTGCTGATAGAGCTATAGAATAAACGCTAGCATTTAGTACCAAATGGGTTCACAAGGTAGCAAAATTTCCAAACCTGCAGCTAGAAAACTCTCGGAGTTATAAGACTTCATCAATTTAAAATACCGGGAATAAATTACTGCAGATCGTACACACATTTATCCCAAGGCGGGAGTCGAATTTGCAACCTTCTGCGTCGCAGGCGGACATTCGTCCACCGCGCCACATCGGTTGTCAAATCACTCAGGATCACTTGTCTTCCCATTCCCAAATGGGAAAGATAATGACTGATGTCGTGACGTAACCTGACTAGATATTTGTTTTGTTAACAAATTAATCTCTAAATGATCTTCCAAAAAGTCACGCGGAATCATAATATTGGGTACTAGCAGCCGCTCGCAGCTTTACCTGCGTGGCAGTTTTTTCCCGTTCCCGTTATTTTTTCGGGATAAAATCATAGTTCATAGTTCATAGTTCATATAATTTATTCACCATTGGAACACTGGGGACACTTGGTTTTGTTAGGTAACACTGTACTTTAGCGGCGTTCATAGTAGCTTTATGCATACAAAGTCTCAGCCCGATCGGCTTAAAATTGACAAAGTTTCATACTAACTTTCATCCCCTATTTTATCCCCTTGGAGGTAGAATTAATCAAAATCCTTTCTTAGCGGATGCCTACGTCATAACATCTACCTGCATGCCAAATTTCAGCCCGATCCGTCCAGTGGTTTGGGCTGTGCGTTGATAGATCACTATGTCAGTCACCTTTGAGTTATATATATTTAGATTGAGTATTATCTTCAGGCTCTGCTGGGCTACAACAGCACCACAACTCCTTCGGAGTGGGTCTGCAGTGGCTCCCTCATCAGCGAACGGTTCATCCTGACTGCCGCACACTGCCTCGAGAGCAGAGACTTGTTAGTATTTTGATGCACCCAGGTCCTGGTTCTTTTTTTTTTTAATTTATACACCTGCTGATGAAGCTAATGGCCCATCTAATGTTAAGTGGTTACCATCGCCTATAAAAAAGTATTGCCTCGTAGGTCACGCTCGTTAGGAATGTGCCCTACGATACACTACTCAGCGTCGTATACAGGTGTTAAGCCTTATGTGCCTGTAATTACACCGGCACCCACACCCTTTAAACCAGAACACGCTGCGCTGCTTGGCGGCAGAAATAGGCATGGTGCTAGTACTGCCCCGGACGAGCCTTTCACAAAGAGCTCTACTACTGCTAAAATGTGGATGCATCGATAGATAAAATTTGACACGAATTCTCGATAAAACCGAGTTCTATCGAAATTTATCAAGATTGGCCGCATTGAACTAAGACGCTAGGTCGATAAATTCAAGTTTTAATAAATTCGAAGCTGTCAACAAGGAAACCACTTACTAAAATATGTCGAGTTCTGTGCTAGCGGGTGAAGATAAAATTCGATAGATAAAATCTGTTTGTCGTCCGAAGTTTCATGATTGCATCTGAAGATTGATTTTATCTTTCAGGGGTCCAGTGACTCAGGCAGCGTTTGGCTTACTGAAGCGATCAGACCCGGCTGAGAACTGGTACAAATATAAGATCAAGCGAGCGATTCCCCATCCTAAATACCAGCCGCCGTTGAAGTATGACGATATAGCATTGCTGGAGACAGAGATACCGTGAGTCTAACCACTTTTTATATTTAGTAGTCTTGAGATATAGTAGAATCCTACTAATATTATAAACGCGAAAGTTTGTAAGTATGGATGGATGGATGGATGGATGGATGGAGTAGACTCTTCTAGGCTTGGTCGCGAGGAACTGGCGCTTAGATTCACCTAGATTTAAGACGTTTCAAGATGATCCCTGCGGATATTACTGAATAAATGCTTTTGGACTTTGACTTTGACTTTGAGACCGATTTGGATTAAATTTGGAATAAACATATAAAATTATTTACTATATTATAACTTGGATAGGGATATAGGCTACTTTTTATCCCGAAAAAATAACAAGAACGGGGAAAAACTTCACGCGGCGAAGCTGCGATCGGCCGCTAGTCAACTATAAATGAAGCTCGAATGTGAAGAAAGAAAAGAAAGAAAGAAAAGCTTTTTATTGACCCAAATCATCATCTACCTAGATAGGTACATAGGTACATCAGTAAACTTAAAACTACATTAACGTACCTACCTTGCTAAGTACACATGAAAATAACATAGAAAAAATAAAAACCAAAAGGTAGGCATTGGTATTCAGAAGGTAGGTGCCCACTCAGGCACCTACCTTGAAATAAGTGTCGGTAAGGGAACAGTTACAGCAGTAGAAGTGTTGTGGGGTCAATTAGGTCCCTGGCTCAGTATTAGTCGCACGGTGTGGGGCACAGTGCAACACTGGTATACTGCCAGGGCCTATGACGAGTAACCTCACGGTACCAACCTAAATGTAAACACAGAGTAAAATAAATTATGTTTTTATGAACAGTTTTTACACATCTGGCCTCAAACCAATCAAAGCTTGTACCTATTTCTATATGTTTCTATTTCTAATGTGGTGCCAATTTAGCGAGGTAAAATGAAAAAAGAAAGAAATAGCATCATGACTTTAACCCTCAAGTACGGTAGATATACCCTTCGATCTCTTAGTACCAAGTACCTACTCGACATTCTTCGAGGATCTCTAAGGCGGGTCCAGTCAGAGGTATTTGGTACATACCCACATTTTGTAGTTGTTAGTATTCCATACATGACAGGTTGCAAGCCCATCGCCGCTGCTAGAGTACTAACTTGCTTCCTTCACCGGCATAGCGCACATAATTTTTTCGAACAGAAAAATCCATTGGTGCACGAACAGATTTGAACACAGACCTTAGGATCACAAGGCGGGGTCACTCCCACTGGACCACCGGTACTCTCTGCGGAGGTTCTAAAGACAGCACTAGGCATAGTGGTACTTAGTACTTCCCCGGACGAGCCCTTCATAGGGCAAACAAAATTTTTCAACTTCTGTTGTTGCTGTTCTGATGGTTGTGTTGATTCCAGGGTGGTATTTATGGACTACCTCATCGTCCCCGCCTGCCTCCCTGTTCACGAAGACAAGATCCAGTACGATAAACACAATGGTTTATCGAACCCTATCACAGCTACCGGCTGGGGCAGCCTCGGTTACTTAAGGGAGCTTGCTGATACTATGCAAAAGGTAACTTTATAAATAAGTCTGGATCATATTACTTCAGTCGACGAACTTCCCATAGGTACCGATAAGTGAATTTATTAAAAAACTAGCGGCTGCTCGCAGCTTCGCCCGCGTGGCAGTTCTTCCCGTTGCCGTTATTTTTTCGGGATAAAAAGTAGCCTATAATTATGTTAATCCAAGTTATAATCTATGTTTACTCCAAATTTTATTCAAATCAGTCCACTGGTTAGAGCGTGAAAGAGTAACAAACATCCATCCATCCATTACTTACAAACTTTCTCGTTTATAATATTAGTAAGATTTGTTAGTTCTTATAGTCGACGACCGATGTGGCGCGGCGGGCGAATGTCTGCCTGCGACGCAGAGGTTGCGGGTTCGATTCCCGCCTTGGGATAAATGTTTGTACGATCTGCAAATATTTATTCCGGGTGTTCTGGGTGTTTTCTATGTATAATAAAAAATATCTATATATGTAATGTATTGTATTAAGTATATCAGTCATCTAGTACCCATAATACAAGCTCTGCTTAGCTTGGGGCTAGATGATGCTGTGTGGACTGTCCAGCATTATTTATTTATTTATTCATTATTTATAGTGCTTACCTGCACCTATGGTAATCAAAAATTAGTCTCCCGAGTGGGATTTGAACCCGCGACCCTTGATACAGAGATGCGCTACCCCACTGGGCTATACTAGGCTTTGATAGTATATCGTCAAGCATGTAAGTAGAGCCACGGTCGCTAAACTTATTTAATAAGTAATTAGTAAATAAGTAGTAAGTTAATAAGTAGTACCTAAGTATTTTTTCGGGTCCGATTGGGCTCTCGTCGTGGGTTCAAATCTAGCCCAGAACTAGCCTCAACATAGTTTTACCAAACTTTGGAGGTGGATTGGTGACGCAGTAAAACGGGCGCAACTTTGTCTACGTATTTTATTTTATTTTATAACCAATTAATCTCCCAAAATTCCCCATTTAACGAAATCGTCGACCACTCCATTGAGTCTCTCGGGGAAGAGCGGTCCAGTCTTCGTCATAGCGAAGTCGTTGAGCTCCATCTCGTTATCAACTTGAGGAGAGTTATCGGGTTCCGCTGTTACGATCAGCAGGGTGAAAGCAGCCACAATTAGACCAAACGGCATTTTCTGAAATGCAAATAAAACTTTTTTATAAAAGAACAAACTTTGACGACCGGTTGTAGGTTGCGGGTTCGATTTATTCCAAGGCGGGAGGGATAAATGTTTGTACGATCTGCAAATATTTATTCTGGGTGTTTTCTATGAATAACAAAAATATGTATGTATGTTCTGCTTCGCAAGCAGACATTCACCCGCAGCGCCACATCGGTCGTCAAAATGTAAATGGTTTTCTCATGATGTTTTCCTTCACCGTTTGAGAACATTGGCATTGCGCACATTGGTGCACGACCGGATGCGAACACTGCTTTGCGTCCACCGACCTGAAGCATACAGGTGCTGCCTCATGTGCCTGTAATGTCCCCAGCATCCACACCCTTCAAGCCGGAACGCAGCTGCTTGGCGGCAGGAATAGGCATGGTGGTAGTACTTCCCCGAACGAGTCCTTCACTAGCTCAATACTACTAGCTCTAACTACCTCCTTAAGTTCAAATTCAAAGTCTTCTCGAGTATATATCCCGGGGTCCACTCGAAGTCTTTCCATGGATCTCCTCAGCTGGGTAAAGTAGTGGTCTACCAGCCTCTGGTAGTGTTCATCACGGAATGCTTTGTCGGTTCCAGTAAAGATGATGTAAAGAAGGTCGAGAACTGGACTTGATACTTGTATAGTTTGAAAGTCTATTACAACAATATCAAGACTGCCATCCTAAAAAATTCAAAGATATTTTTAAAACAGTATTTTGGAGACGCTTCGGATTCTAAGGTCGTGGGTTCGCATCCGGTCGTGCACCAATAATAATAATAAAATTGCTGGACAATCCACACAGCATCATCAAGCCCCAAGTTAAGCAGAGCTTGTGTTATGGGTAGGTAGGTACTAGATGATTAATACATTACATACATAAATATTTTTTACTATGCAAAAAAAATACCCAGAACACCCGGAATAAATATTTGCAGATCGTACATCGAACCCCCAACCCCCTGCATCGTAGGATTGTTTATTAGTTTTTAACTAATAAACAATCAAATTCTATATTTTGGATAGAAACGGGATATTTACCATGGTTTTTGAGTTTGATTGTTTTGACGGGTCGAACACATGAACAGGGGTCAGTTCGACCCGTGATCATGGCGCATGCAACTGTGCCGAAATATCGGGAAACAATCAAACTCAAAAATCATGTTAAATATCCCGTTCCTATCCAAAATATTGATCAAAACTATGATAGTTTAAAAAGTTAAATCAAATTCTAGTTTCAATCTCAATCAGCTCCAAAAAAAAAGACAAAAATTCGGCCTCCAAGCTACGAGATTTTACAAATAAAGTCATCCTTACGTCTTTTTTCCGATGCATCAAATTGCTGGGTCTAAAATCAATATGCGCCAAAACACTACACCTCATAGGTTTATACAAATTTTTAATTTCTTCCAAACCTATATTATCTAAGAACTTTTTCAATTTCACTCTATTTTCCTCATGCACTGCATCTATCGACGTCTTAAAAGCCGATTTCCATATGGTTTTCACGGATTGCTCGTTAATCCAGTCTGCAGCATAAGTGTCGCTGAATTCCTGGAACTTCTCAGGGTGGTTTTGTTGGAATGACATCGACAATGCATGGAATTTGGCCAGTTCAGTGACTGCTGCTGAGGCGTATTGCCAATCAATGGTCTTAAATCTATCATGACTCTCAAATCCTTTTGCAGTCAGATCTTCTAAAACAAGCGTTTCTTCAAGCTCTGTCATATTAGCTCCATAATACTCTGGAAAGTAAAACTGGTTGTCTTTCAGTACTGCATGTTTCTCCTCCAATTCCCTGTATAGTTTCTTCAGTTCCGAATACGCAAAATGCTCAACTTTGTAAATATTAACCGTGATATCTTCGCGGACTTTCTCACCCATTGCTGCAAACTTTACGAAAAGATTGAGATCATCCTTGTCATCACTGGTAATGGTTGCGGTGTAAAGAAAAGTGGTGAAGCTTGCACCTTTTGAAGAAGTTTGGTTCAGTTTTAATTTGTAGTCTCCATAATTTTGTTCTGTTGCTATATTGTGCAATAACTTGCGTATTTTAGTATCGATGACTGACATAATTGTTTTATCACCCAGCACACTGTATTATTATGAGAAATACAATGATAATACGATTAACAATAAAATATAATGCAAAATAACAAGCGAGCAACTTCTCGCGGTGTTTGGTAAATACTGAATCACTGATTTGACGGTGAGACAGGTAGTTGAAATGTGAGATAATTATTGGATGTTCGTCATTCATGTTTTTCAAGTTGTAGTAACATTGCGTAAGGGCAGAATTAGTCACGATTAGTTGAGTAGTGACTATCTCAAACATTTGTTATGGGACAGACAGAGACAGATCCGGAAACGACCTGAGCCGTCTGTGATTGTAGTAAAACAGATGCTATGATTGAGTGGTTTTAAATCCGGTCATAGACATAGACATAGACAATTATTTATTAGCCACAATAACACACAGCATTATAATTAAGTACCTATACATACAATAAAAATAAAGAATAAAGAAACAATATTAATGTAGGTAATAACAATCAAAAATATTATTTAGAAAATTAATAAAGAAAACAAAATCTATATATAAAAGAAAGTCGTGTTAGTTACTTCACTTATAACTCAAGAACGGCTGAACCGATTTAGCTGAAAATTGGCAGGGAGGTAGTTTAGAGCCAGGAGAAGGACATAGGATACTTTTTATCCCGAAAAAATAACGGGAACGGGAAAAAACTTGCCACGCGGGCGAAGCTGCGGGCGGCCGCTAGTTTAATACATAAAAAAAAAACACATCAATTTTCATGCACCAATTCTATTCGAAAAAATGATGTGCTCAAAGCCAGTCTCTCAAGCGGTGAAGAAAGACATTGTGAGGAGCCGTGGCTAAGTTAGCTTCGCACGTATTTGCAATATCTATCCTCTGGAATAGGCTGATCAAGCTTTCAGGACGGAAAAGGTGTGGCAAGTCTAACCATAATCTAAAATACCAGACAGGGTCCTGTAAATAGAGGCACGATTTAAAATCTTGCCTCTGACGCTGTATTCATTTTTTGTTTATGTTATCAGTTCGATAGATTAAAAAAAAATATATATTGTTGGACAATCTGTGCAGCATCATCTAGCCCCAAGCTAAGCAGAGCTTGTGTTATTGGTACTAGATGACTAATAAACTTAATACAATACATTACATGCATAGATATTTTTTATTATGCGTAGTAAATACCCAAAACACTTGGAATAAATATTTGCAGATCGTACAAACATTTATCCCAAGGCGGGAATCGAACCCGCAACCTCCTGCGTTGCAGGCGTACACTCGCCCGCCGCGCCACATCGGTCGTCAAAGATAAGATAAGATAAGATATTGTATTGTATTTTATCTATGATAACATTTCAATAGATATAGGAGTGAGTGATTAAACTCAACAAAGGTAAGATTAGGTAAAGGTAACAAAGGTGACCGCGGCTCAACTAAATGACGTGCTGTTATATGAAATGATTATGATGAGATTGAGATGATTAATGATGTATTAATTGAAATGACAACCGATGTGGTGCGGTGGGCGAACGTCCGCCTGCGACGCAGGAGGTTGCGGGTTCGATTCCCGCCTTGGAATAAATGTTTGTACGATCTGCAAATATTTATTCCGGGTGTTCTGGGTATTATATTTATAATAAAAAGTATCTATGTATGTAATGTATTGTATTATGTATATCAGTCGTCTAGTACTCATAACGCAAGCTCTGCTTAGCTTGGGGTTAGATGATGCTGTGTGGATTGTCCAGCATTATTATTATTATTATTATTAAATAGGTAAATATTTATCTTTATCTTTAAAATACCAAAAATTGTATATAGTCCTAAGATCTGACAATGTTAAACCTACTTACATAATAAGGCAATAAACATACTGAATACTGAATAAACCTTATTTGTCCATCAGGTCGTCGTGGAGAAGTTTAGCGATGAGGAGTGTGCTGAGTTGTATCCAGTTCATCGTCACCTAACAGAGGGTATTAACAAGACTACGCAATTATGCTATGGACATAGAACCATGGTTAGAGACACTTGTAAGGTCAGTAGATTTTTATGTTCAACATATAAGCTGCATTGTCTTTCTGTCTTCATGTCACACTGAATGGAGTCGGCACAACAGGTTTTTTTATACAACTTGTTGATGGAACAAGCAGATGGCTCACCTAAAGTTAAGTGGTTACCATCACCTATAACAAAGCATTGCCTCGTAGGTCACACTCGTTAGGAACGTCACCGACGATGCACTACTCAGCGTTCATCAACCTGAGGCATACAGGTGTTGCCTCATGTGCCTGTAATTACACCGGCATCCACACCCTTCAAGCCGGAACACGCTGCGCTGCTTGTCGGCAGGAATAGGTATGGTGCTAGTACGCACCCGGACAAGCCCTTCACTAAAAGCTCTACTACTACTAACTCTTCTTTTCTTCGTCCACTCTCTTCTATCAATCGTCATCTCCGTGCTCACTCCTTTCTTACTTATCATCTTTAACACAATCCATCCATCTTTTCTTTAGTCTATCTTTATTTTTATAACCATCCACGTCCATATCTAATAATCTTCTCGTTTTATGACTTTCTTCAACATATAGACTACATATCCGGGAATCGTGCAACGGATTTGTCAAAAAGCATTCAGTAATATCCGCAGGGATCGTCTAGAAACGTCTTAAAGCTAGGCGAATCTAAGCGCCTGTTCCTCGCGAACTCTTCATTAAGAGCTACTACTACTATTGTGTGATCACGGACAAAGCCACAGGCGGTTGCTAGTCTACAATATGTGCAAAAACTTGTTTCATCATCAACAGTTCACTGCTGGACCAAAGCTTCCCCCATACGTTTCCAGGAAGAACGATTTTGAGCCTTCCATCCATCGACAACCCGCGATCCTAACAATATCTTCATAGTCCATCGGGTTGAAGGGTGTCTTACGCTTCGTCTTCCAGCCTGAAAAGCCTATTTACTTTTACTTATATCTTATACTAGTGGCACCTCGCAGCTTCGCCCGCGTAGCAGTTTTTTCCCGTTCCCGTTATTTTTTCGGGATAAAAAGTAGCCTAATGTTAATCCAGGCTACAATCTATATTTACTCCAAAACTCATCCAAATCGGTCCACTGGTTAGAGCGTGAAAGAGTAACAAACATCCATCCATCCATCCATACTTACAAACTTTCGTGTTTATAATATTAGTAGGATTAGGTACGTAGTACTTATTTATTTTATTTTATTTATACAAAAACAAAAAAAGGTACAAAAACAGTTAGCAAATCAGAACACAGACAGTAACATAAGTTAATAAAATGTTAAGTAAATTTGCAAACCCTAATATTGTTCACGACATTTACATAGATTGCATTTAATTACATAAATCAAAGAGTTTATTACACAAACTTTTGAGAGCAATAGAAGATAAAATTAAATGAATAATAAAGATAGGACTAACAATTTGTATAATAGAAATTTCATGCTTTTGATAAAATATTAGAACTAAAGCTGAACATTATATTAATGCATTACATTTCCATCTCCAGGGTGATAGCGGAGGTCCGCTTCAGTTAGATTCACGCGACCCAACATGCATGCATACTCTCATCGGAGTAACGTCTTACGGACGAGAGTGTGGCTTCCAGGGCGGTGCTGGAGTCTACACAAAGGTCGCCAAATATGTGCCCTGGATAGAAAGTGTGGTCTGGCCTGATGCGAACTCTGAAGTCAAGCCTGTAAACTCTGATAGAGTAATCTGGTCTTAGGTGGAACAGAAGTGGAAGGGTATCGCAATGGTATGCATACAAAACCCGGTGACTTCCAATAATAGACTGATGACGACCGATGTGGCGTGGCGGGAGCATATCCGCCTGCGACGCTGGTCGTTGCGGATTCGATTCCCGCCATACTCCCATATTCCGTACCCATAACACAAGTTTTGCTTAGCTTGAGGCTAGATGATGCTAGGTAGATTGTCCTGCATTATTTATTATAATTGTATCATTATTGTTAAGATGTATCGCTCGAATAAAAAATAAATCACTTAGCTTCCTCACCGTGGCTAGATTATCATGCTGAGTCGAAGTTGTACGACTGTACCACACAGAAACACGACACAGTACTCAAACACCGAACTTTCTTTATATATATTTCTTCTTTATTGTATTTTTACTGGTTTGTGTGTCCTTATTTAGTAAATAATAATAATAATGCTGGACACTCCACACAGCATCATCTAGCCCCAAGCTAAGCAGAGCTTGTGTTATGGGTACTAGATGACTGATATATTTAATACAATACACTACATACAAATTAAAAAAAAAATTATTATACATAGAAAATACCCAGAACACCCGGAATAAATATTTGCAAATCGTACAAACATTTATTCCAAGGCGGCAATCGAACCCGCAACCTCCTGCGTTGCAGGCGGACATTCGCCCGCCGCGCCACATCGGTCGTCAATACTTACTTTACTTGATTCTGGTACAAACCACAATAATCATCCAGATGTGGGACAAGCATATCTTGATAACATTTTGTCTGTAAGGTTTTTGAATAAAATAAATAATTCAATTTGTGTTTTCATAATAATAATAATAAATTTATTTATTTGAATCAACATAGGACCATTTTGTTAGTGAAACTTAAGCATCTTTTGTTAGTATTATAATTATTACATCTATTTAGCCAATACTCAAAGAGAACCCCACAGCCCATACCTAACCTCAAACCAGACCTTGGTACATACAACATTACATGAATCATACAGCAACGATTCACGTAATGACCATCAAACCTACTAGCAAAGATGCGTAGAATTAAGTTGGAGCTGGCTGCACCCTGCGGACCATGGATGTGCATAGTAGCGTAGAAGCAGTCTACATGGGCTTCTGCGAACATTGAAACGTTGTAATAACCGTTGGTAAACCAAATAAATAAATAAATAAACATCCCGGATGCGCTGCAGAAACGAGGAAGCCCCACCAAAACCCTAAACGTATTATTATATTGAACGCGAAAGGCGCTGTACTGTTTTGGAACTTCTTAAATTGTAATCGTTACATCACGTCATCAGACACTGCAGAGGGATAACCGTGAGCTCGATTGTTTGTTTGCCAAATTATCTGTACCGTGAGCTCAGTCCGAACAGTTTTTTAAGTGACTTGCTACAGTTGAGCTATCTACAGATCGTTGCGAACCATCTAAAGATATCTCAACTGATCTAAATCAGTGCCAATCAGAAGCGTCCCCAAAACACTGGCGACATTGCCACGCTGAATGGAAATGCTAATTAAACTAGCGCGGGAACTGGATGGAAAATGTCAAACAATAATTTAATCTAACGTCTAAACCTATAATTTCAAGTGGAAAAAGTAACAAAAAACTAAAACATGTATTTTATTCAAATAAAATATATAAATATCAGTTCAGGGCCACACAATGCTCTCAATCCAGGGTAGGTAGTGCGACACGCGGGTGTAAATGGCGGGAAGTCCAGCGATCGCGCACTTCTTGCCGAATGACGTCACGCCTACCACCACGTACATGCATTTCATCTTCTTACTCTTTATCTGAAGAGGTCCACCGCTGTCACCCTGTAGAGTGAAAACGGTTGTAGAAGCGAAGAAAATAGCCAAACAATGTGATAACCCAAGCTCCCTGATAATTTTTTTGTGGCATCTGTCCGTCTTGCGGACAATTTTGCCAATGTCAAGTGGATTTGAATAAATACTTTTTAGTCAAGTCGAGTCGGTAAAAAAAGTAAAGTCGGCTGTCATTGGTTTTGAAGTAAAAGATGGCGTTTTTCTTCAAAACCAAAGGGAAACATTTTCATTCAAATCAGGATGCCACATAACACACTTTAATTTCAATTGTTCACACTTGTGCTAAGACTTCAAGTAATGATGGTTAAAATACCACCAAAATTACCCATCAGAACTAAAAATAACACTACACTAGACTAGAACACTTTGACTAGAAAAACAATTAAAATGAAAATACAATGTTGCTTCCAAAGATGGCAGAAAACGAATCCAGCTCCCTGATTGCTTATCTTGCTAACAGACTTCTGTTGCAAGTGTCAAATATGACAGATTTGCTATCGAAAATCTGTCAAATTTGACACTTGTAATAGGAGTTTGTTAGCAATAACACTTACACAATCACCCAACACTTACAGTTACCCTATTAGGTCTACCGGTGGTGGTCTGGTGTGAGCGATCCTGCCTTCTGATCCTAAGGTCGTGGATTCGAGTTCAATCGTGCACCAATGGATTTTTCTATTCGAAAAATTGTGCATAATGTATATACTCTCAAACGGTGAAGGAACATAACATCGTGAGGAAACCAGTTTGTATTTTAGCAACGGCAATGAATTCCCCTCCTTAGCGGTTCGCATGATGAAGGTGGAACCGAAACGCTTGGTACGAATGGGAGGTATATTTACCAAGTAAGGGTGGTACTGATCCTTACGCCTACTCGTCCTATGATGGAAAGGAGATGGTGGTATGAGATCGTGAAGGTTTTGGGCACATTCTCCGAAATATAGGCTAAATAATGGTACAATGTATAACAGAAAAACAAAAACCAGATCAGCCTCACGACTAATCCTAAATAGGATAGGACTGAACACTTATACTACTATGAGTCTGCCCGCGACCACGACTATTGCAACATAGTCGAAACGTCGGGAAAATAAATAAAAAAGGTAATACGCGATAAATACCCGTGTAATATAAGTGTTCATTATGTGTTCCGATCGCGAAAGTTTAAAAAATAGGATAGGACTGTCATTGTTCTGATCACGGGAAGTCGATGGATGAGAGATCGTTCCTGAAAATGTTAAGGAGAAGCAGTGGACTTTTACAGGTTATGGAAGATGCCTAAGTATAGTAAGTACCGTGCATGTATCCTGTGACTTGGTCTTGTCTCCGTAGCAGATCTGCGTGCGCTCCTGATACCCCTCCAGCATGTTTCGCTCACTTTCGTACTCCGCAGAACACTCGTCTGCCGTGAACTTTGTTACTATCACCTGGAGACAGAAAAATTAAAGCTGTACGGTGACGTACACTTTTATGTAGGTGACTGAGTCGGCATTTTACTTAGCCTAGATAGTTCTATAACATATTAAAGACAGTACGAATCTAACAACCGAGTGAGAGCGACACGGGTCGGAAACATCAATCAACTTAACATTTAACTTATTAAACTCAGTGTAAATCGGCACCGGTGTTTTAACTTGATAACTTTAACTACGCACTCAAACTAACTAACTTTACAAACTAGCATTGTACAATCTAACTGGATTGTACAAAAGCCAAAAAAAGCATTCAGTAGGTAATATCCGCAGGGTTCATCTTGAAACGTCTTAAAGCTAGGTGAATCTAAGCGCCAGTTTCTCGCGACAAGAACATCCAACAAACTTACTGTGCTGTGCATAGAAAGTAGAATGGAAGTGCTGATATACAGGCGAGAAACGAATTCTGATTGGAAGACTCCAAGTCCTCACCTTTTGCAGTACGTCAGAGTTGGCTTGACGGGTCACGTCAGTGGTGCCCCATCCGGTCGCAGCGGCTCGACTGTCATCAACGTCGTCACCAGTGTGAAGACAGGCGGGGACAGTCGTGTGGTCCAACTTCACACTGGAATAAGAAGACTTTTTCACTTCTCTTGCTCAAAAAGGCCGTCATTGTAGCATACCAGAGCGGGGATAAAATAGTATTCCATCCTCTAGGGGAAAAAGTTTTATTTTTTTTATTTTTGTGAGTCAAATGACAATGAGCCTACAAAAACGAAAAAGTTTTTAGTCATAAGTAGAATAATCATGAATAAAGACTCGACTTATTACTGTTTCATAAAAAAATAATTTCATTTTAATTTTGAAAATAGAACTAAAATCGGCGATCTCTGGTAGAATGCATGCAATGTGTTGCGGCTACAGAAGAAACAAAAAAAGACATTGGCGCGAAATCTTTATAATTTTTCTCTAATTGCAAATTGAATTGGTAGTGACCGTAATTAATTTTAAAATAGTGAAAATGTTGGTATTCTACAATGACGGCCTTTTTTGAGCAAAAGAAGTGAAAAGTATAGTGTAACACACGGAGCTAAAACCCATTAAAACTCGGTTTCTATTTACTACCTCGTATATAATGGGTAATTTTAGCTCCTTGTATAACAATCTACTATTTTATGCTACTGCTGGTAGAAAAAGCATATGGTCCAATTGATGTTAAGTGGTAATCACCAATAACAAAGCATTGCCCCGCAGATCAGACACGTTAGGTACGTGCCTTACGATGCACTACCCTGCGTCCATCAACCTTAGGAATACTGGTGTGAAGCCTCATGTGCGTGTAATTTCACCAGCATCCACACCCTTCAAACCAAAACATGGCAGGCATTAAAGTCCACGCCGGAATAGGTACGGCATTAGACAAACGTAGTGTAGGACGCCTACATGGCAATACCTTGTTATAGGTGATGGTTACCACTTAAACCATATACTAATGTCATCAGAATACTTGCAACAACCAGCTTATTCTCCACACTTACTCTCGACCCAGCTCCAGGAGAGCGATGTCGTGGTACTTCCCGGGAGACTTGTAGTTATCGTGCGGGATGATGCGTTTGATGCTGTACCGGTTATTTTGAGACTCCTGGCTCCGCTTGAGAACTCCGATCAAAGCATGGCTTACGCTCTTGCCTCTGCAATTTTTATGATCAAGAAAAATAAGTAAATAAATAATAAATAATGCCGGACGATCCACACAGCATCATCTAGCCCCAAGCTAAGCAGAGCTTGTGTTATGGGTACTAGATGACTGATATACTTAATACAATATTATATTACATGCATAGATATTTTTTATTATACATAGAAAATACCCAGAACACCCGGAATAAATATTTGCAGATCGTACAAACATTTATCCCAAGGCGGGAATCGAACCCGCAACCTCTGCGTCGCAGGCGGACAATCGCCCGCCGCGCCACATCGGTCGCCAATTTCAGCAGATAACATTCTGACTTTCCAACTGTCAAGTGAGAAACTTGCCTTGTATCTGAAATGCAGTGCCCAGCTGTTAGCACGAATTTCTCGCTGATAAGAGCTCCGCCACACTGCCAGTCTATGCTGTTTGGGGCGTTCTCGTAACCTAGTAACACCTGGAAAAAACAATCCAAGGAATAATGGTACATTTTTTTCATAGATAGTCTAGAACCAGTGTGTGTTACCAGTACCTAACCTAAGGAATTGAGATAGTAAGGTCGCTAACTATTGGCCTTAAGAACAGTTCTTAACATGTGAGGAAACATTTCTTGAATTTTTTTTTATATGACATGAAAATCGCCCACCTGATGTTAAGAACTTTTGTCAAAACCTTGTCGGTTGTAAGTTACATTCGTCAGGAACGTGTCCTACGATCGACTGCTCCGCGTTCATCAATCTAAAGCTTACAGGTGTTAAGCCTCGTGTGTCTGTAATAATACCGGCACCCCCTTCAAACCACATCACAGGGAGGGAGGGAGGGATCTCTTACCATGTGAGGGTACTCTAATTTGGCAGCATTCTTCCCCCCGATAACGAGTTCGTCAGCATTGTGGTGACAGTGGTTCGAACGCTCCATTCCACCATTCAACGCTGCAGACTTTTCACAGGGAAACACGTACTTTTCTTGGTACTCCAAGCATTCTGTGGAAAATAAAAGAAAACAAGAAAAATTACTAACTAGATATAGGCAAAGTCAATACATTTTTACTCAATTAACTCCTATCATAGCACTTAGAAACCTTGTCCAGGGCTCCTATCGCGAGCTTGTTTTGACTGACAGACAACTCACAGTCTAAACCACTGCTCGTAGAGACTTGAAATTTTTAGAGTATATTCGTCTTGGTGCGTAGAGGTGTATTAAGAAAGGAATTCCCAAAATTAAACCCCTAAAAAGGCGGGTGTTAAAGTTTAAATGAAAAACCTTCCGCTCGCCGAGGAAGACCTCCAACCCTGCGTGTTCCGATTTGAAGGGTGCCGGTGATATTACAGGCACATGAGGCAATACCTGTATGCCTCAGGTTGATGGACACAGAGCAGTGCACCGTAGGGCACGTTCCTAACGAACGTGACCTACGAGACAATGCTTTGTGATAGTAATCATCTGATTGTACCAACAGGATTTTGTGAAAATAAAAAAAGACATTACATGAGGAATGGATGTTAATGTAGATGGATTGATGAAAAGATGGATGAACTATGTGATTCATGGATAAAAGGAAAGAACACAGATATGCCGGCTGACAAAAAGGAATGGAGGATCATCCAGTTTCATCCACACAAACCTTATTAGGTTTCACGATGTTCTACTAACAAACATTGTAATAAACCTTCTTTTTGAGAAAATAATTATAAAAAAGGAAGAGTACCCCACCTCAAGTGGGGATGGAGCAGAAAGACTTACTATCCCAAGCTTTTTGTCCATTCGGTGCAGAAGTAGTTTCCGGTGATAAAGGCGCACAAACGTCAAGCATACGATTACCAGTGTTTACATAATCGTACTCCTTAGGTGTATACTCTGTGGTCGCTGCTCTTATTGACCTGTGCAATGGAAAAACTAATAATAATAATAATGCTGGACAATCCACACAGCATCATCTAGCCCCAAGCTAATTTTATTATACATAGAAAACACCCAGAAAACCCGAAATAAATATTTGCATTCGTACAAACATTTATCCCGAGGCGGGAATCGAACCCGCAACTTCCTGCGTCGCAGGCGGACATTCGCCCGCCGCGCCACATCGGTCGTCCTAATGAAAGAAGCAAAAGTCTCATCTGATGTTAAGTGGTTACCATGACCTATAACAAAGCATTGCCTCGAAGGTCACGGTCGTTAAGAACGTGCCTTATGAGGCCTTACAGGTGTTTAGCCTCGTATGCCTGTTATGTCACCGTTACTCTTCAAACCGGAACCCGCTGTCACAGCGAAAAACAGGTATAGTAGTACTTCCCCGGACGAGTCCTTCACTAGCATTACAACTTTAATCACCAAGTACGGTAGAAAATCTCTTAGTACCGAGTACGTAGTCGAGACTCTTCGAGACTACCCATTGTTCGGATATGTTCGGGCCTGTTCGAGCCTGTTTGGGTCTCTCAAGGTGGAACAAGTCGTTACTACTTCCATACAAACGCTGTAACTGAAAATCTCTACTATTTATTAACGTGCGTCCGAAGTTAAGTTTGATACTGAATTATCTTGCCGTTATCTAGGTACGTTACCCTATATGCTACAGTAAAATCAGATTACCTTGAAAGTTACAAGCGTCAAAAGATTTAGTACTAAATCTTTCGACGTTTGGACTTGTTCCACCTTAATACAATAATTTTGTATTTCGAACGCATCTTAACAACCTTCGAACCGTGACCCACCTAATACATGACATTTGGAGGCTTACGGTACGGGTAACTAATCAAAAATAACAAAGTAAACTCACCTTTTGGTCGTTGTTAGAACACCGTCGTTAGGTACTATCTTACAGCATACTTTTTCAGTATTCTTATTTCCGCAAGCCTGTAAGAAAAGGTAAAATTATGAAAGAAAGAAAAACAATTATCATCATATCAATTATATCACACTAGCGGCCGCTCGCAGCTTCGCCTGCGTGGCAGTTTTTCCCGTTCCCGTTATTTTTTCGGGATAAAATCATAGTAGCTTTATGCATGCAGTCTCAGCCCGATCGGTTTAATATTGACAAAGTTTCATACAAACTTTCATCCCCTATTTTATCCCCTAGGGAGTAGAATTAATTAAAATCCTTTCTAAGCGGATGCCTACGTCATAACATCTACCTGCATGCCAAATTTCAGCCTGATCCGTCCAGTGGTTTGGGCTGTGCGTTGATAGATCACTATGTCAGTCAGTCACCTTTGAGTTATATATATTTAGACTTACAGGGGGAGGTGGTAATTTCTTTTGCCTGATATCCTGGATAGCAGATGGACATTGTCGGATATCCTTGCAGACTCCCGGAGTGCCGTATAGATCGCAGTTCTCTCCTGGAAATACGTTAGGACTCTTGACTCCTTCGTCAGTAGCAAGCTGGAGTGGCAGTGGGTCGGTCATGACAGCCAGAGACCGTTGTTGTGTGTGACAAGCTTTAGTATAACTAGTAGTAGAGCTCTTAGTGAAGGGCTCGTCCGGGTGCGTACTAGCACCATGCCTATTCCTGCCGACAAACAGCTTGCTGTGTTCCGGTTTGAAGGGTGTGGGTGCCGGTGTAATTACAGGCACATGAGGCAACACCTGTATGCCTCAGGTTGATGGACGCTGAGTAGTGCATCGTCGGTGACGTTCCTAACGAGCGTGACCTACGAGGCAATGCTGTTATAGGTGATGGTAACCACTTAACATCAGATGGGCCATCTGCTTGTTCCATCAACAAGTTGTATAAAACGAAAAACTTTTTATTTCAGAATTGACAAAAGTAAAAAAAGGAAATGAGAGTGTATATTTAATTTGAATTGTTTGTAAAAATTTTGGAAAAAGTGACAGATAATTATGATGATTATAAATTAATAATAATAATGCTGGACATTCCACACAGCATCATCTAACTCCAAGCTAAGCAGAGCTTGTGTTATGGGTGCTAGATGACTGATATCATGCATGCATATTTTTTATTATGCATAGAACATACCCAGAACACTCGGAATAAATATTTGCAGATCGTACAAACATTTATCCCAAGGCAAGAATCGAACCCGCAACCTCCTGCGTCGCAGGCGGATATGCGCCCGCCGCGTCAAATCGGTCGTCATTAGTATAGATATAGATAAAAAAAACAGAAAGGACTCAAAATCGTTCTTCTGGAAAACGTATGGGGGAAGGTCTTTGTCCAGCTGTGGACTTCTGTAGGCTACTACTGGTGATAGGTGTCAAACGGTTTTGAACCCGCAACCTTAAGATAAGAAGACGAGGTTACATAGACAAGATAATCTATTTATAATATAACCTGTAAAGGTTATATTTTGAAAACATTACTGACTTTGTAGTTATTACAAAGCTTGTGTTTTTTTTAAGTCTTAAGTTTTGATGGATGTTTGAATAGGAGGTGAGTTAAAAATAACAAAATAGTTAAATTACGCTATTTCCTTTAATTTTTAGTAATACACTAGCGGCCGCTCGCAGCTTCGCCTGCGTGGCGATTTTTCCTGTTCCCGTTATTTTTTCGGGATAAAATCATAGTAGCTTTATGCATGCTAAGTCTCAGCCCGATCGGTTTAAGCTTGACAAAGTTTCATACAAACTTTTATCCCCCTTTTCACTTCACTTTCACTTCACTTTTATAATTACAAACTTTCATCCCCTATTTTATCCCCTTGGGGGTAGAATTAATCAAAATCCTTTCTTAGCGGATGCCTACGTCATAACATCTACCTGCATGCCAAATTTCAGCCCGATCCGTCCAGTGGTTTGGGCTGTGCGTTGATAGATCACTATGTCAGTCAGTCAGTCACCTTTGAGTTATATATATTTAGATATATTTTAAAGATTGATCCTTATTAGCAACAAACCCCATTGATTTAATAATACAATGTGTTTTTTTATATGAAAAATTTTTTTTTTTTTTTTTTTTTTTTTTTATACAACGTGCTGATGAAACAAGCAGATGGCCCACCTGATGTTAAGTGGTTACCATCACCTATAACAAAGCATTACCTCGTAGGTCACGCTCGTTAGGAACGTCACCTACAATACACTGCTCTGCGTCAATCAACCTGAGGCATACAGGTGTTAAGCCTCATGTGCCTGTAATTACACCGGCACCCACACCCTTCAAACCGGAACACGCTGCGCTGCTTGGCGGCAGGAATAGGCATGGTGCTAGTACGCACCCGGACGAGCCCTTCACTAAGAGCTCTACTACTACTAAAATTCGTGTCGATTTCCGTCAAAAGTAAAAAAAATTACAGTTATTGTTTTCTTATAAATCGAAGGCATGACTCCTTTCACGACTTTTCGTTAACTAGCGGGGTTTCAGAGTTGTTGGATTCCGCACATACATTTTTCGAACAAAAAATCCATCGGTATCCGGATTCGAGCCCACGACCTCAGGTTCAGAAGACTCCCAATAAACCACCGGCTCTTAAAAAAATACAGGTAACAATATTTACCTTCATAAGCACCTTCGGCAGTTATAACAGCAATTAACAAAAATAAAAGAAACTCCATTTTTGCAAACTCAATTTACACTAAATAAATATTGTCAACGAATCTAATATTAGAACATTCTTGCAAGCGCTGACCACAAACAACACATTTAAATTAAATAAATAAATTAAATTTATTTCTAATTTGCCTAAGACCAGTATCTCAAACGACTCCCAATCGACTGGCAAAAACTTGCAAAGGTAAGAATTAACAATATTAAAACTGGATTATACCGGGTGAAATAAAACCACTTCTGAATAATAATAATAATAATAATAATGCTTTACAATCCACACAGCATCATCTAGCCCCAAGCTAAGCAGAGCTTGTGTTATGGGTACTAGATGACTGATATACTTAATACAATACATTACATACAAACATATTTTTTATTATACAGAGAAAGTACCCAGAACACCCGGAATAAATATTTACAGATCGTGCTAACATTTATCCCAAGGCGGGAATCGAACCCGCAACCTCTGCGTCGCAGGCAAACATTCGCCCGCCGCGCCACATCGGTCGTCAAATAACTTCTGAATACTCAAGGAACGTGTAATTACCTACAACAAGCTCTCATAGAATACGAATTGGCTGACAGTCAAATAGATTTAGAGAAGTACGATTTTTTGAAGTAATACTTCTTATGCGACTTCCAACAAGGTTGCGTTAAACGTTTAACACTACCATGGAGGAGGTATGAAAGCACTGTTCTTTCTCTCTTTCTCTCATAGCCAGTTACGTTTTGTATATTAAAGAAGTTTTACTTCAGTCGTGTGGTCTAAAGCACACTCGTTTTTTTTTACTGAAGTTCCTATTTATCAACCAGCGATGTATTGCATATAGGACTTCGCTTCTGCCGGTTATTGACCCGCCGCGGCTCAGCAGCGAGGTCAACGCACCGGTCAGATGATAGTTATCAGTTTAGATTTCTGTTTTTGGTGTCCTGTCGTTTTTACTTGTTTTTAAATAAGATAATTAGATACTTATGTTTATTATACGAAGTATTGTTGATGAAAACACAAAAAAAACTGACTAAAAGTGTCCATTTCGTCCGTGGCATTACCTACACGGCTCTAACGGAAGACCAGCGTTAGTTGACTGTAACGTCAACTAACTTCATGCTGAGTTAGGGACCGTTTTGCGACTTTTGCTTGACCCCTTTTGTTGTTATTTTATATATTGTTTTGTGTTGTGTAAGAGTCAGCAAATAAATAAGTTTTCTTTCTTTCTATTTTTTCCGCGTGCTTTTATTTTTTTTGTAATCAGCGTTGTAGTCTGAATGCAAATCTGAATGTAATTACACTACAGGCTTAACACCTGTATGCCTCAGGTTGATGGAAGCTGAGCAGTATACTATATGTAGTATACTATGTGTAGTATATGGGTTACGTTCCTAAAGAAATCTTCAAGGCAATGCTTTGTATAACAAAGCATTGCCTTGAAGGTTTCTTTGGCGATGGTAACCACTTAACATCAGGTGGGCCATATATGCTTGTTCCATCAGCACATCTATGCATACAAATAAATAAAATTGAAGTGTCTGTTTGTAATATTAAAATAACCGCTTTTTATTACATGCATATGAAGTTATATGCGATACATATACCAAAATAGCGTTTTTTTAATTTTTTGTCTGTCTGTCTGTCTGTTTGTCCCGGGTAATCTCTGGAACATCTGGACCGATTTCGACGGGACTTTCACTGGCAGATAGCTGATGTAACAAGGAGTAAACAAAAAAAAAAAAAGATTTGTTAGTAAAAATGTTAACCGCCCAACGAAGTGGGCACGGGTCAGCTAGTTTTATATAAAAAAAAGAATGCGCAGTTGCAGTTTTCGGAAGTAATCTTATTACACCCGGTATAAATCTCATATTAATTTGTTACTAGTTTCATAACAAAAACAGAAATGCTTATAATATGTTAATAGTCATTGATCGATTGAACAGTCATTCAGGAAAAATTACTTAAATATTTTGTGTATAATTTATAATGAATAATGATTATTAATCTTAAGGTGGTTTAGTGGAAGCTAGCACACCTGAAACTAAGGTCTAAGGTTCGAATCAAGTCGTGTACGTAAGATTTATCTTAGTACTGGAATATCATGTGTTCTGTAATACGCGATAAATACCCGTGTAATATAAGTTTTCAATATGTGTTCTGATCGCGAAAGTTTAAAAAATACTATCATGTGTTCTTTCAGATCTTATATAGACTACTAGAGGCCGCTCGCAGCTTCGCCCGCATGGCAGTTTTTTCCCGTTCCCGTTATTTTTTCGGGATAATAAGTATATGTTAATCCAGTTTGTAATCTATAATTATTCCGTATTTCATCCAAATCGGTCCACTGGTTAGAGCGTGAAAGAGTAACAAACATCCATCCATCCATCCATACTTACAAACTTTCGCGTTTATAATATTAGTAGGATGGTAGGATTACAAGCATGGATATATCGATAGATATTGTCATAAATTCTCGATAAAACCGGGTTTTACCGAAATTTATCGAGATTGGTTGCATGGAATGTTGTTAAAAGCTAGGTCGATATATTAAAAAATTTACCGAATTTATTGACAAGAAACTCGTTTAAATTATGTCTAAGCTAGTTCTGTGCTACAAAATATACTCAATCACCCAGCCGGGTGGGTTATCAACATGTTTCATTAGATAGTCGTACAAAAAATGTATACAAGAGTTGCAAATTAAAAAAATAATAATAGAGGAAACAAGTTTGAGAACCTCTGCTACAAACAAACGAAGATGCTATCGTTTGACCTTTGCTGGTTGGAGACTTATCAAATTATAAGTCTGAGCTAAGTTGAGTGTGTTAGTTTATCCTCATTTTACAAGTTTAATAATAATAATAATGCTGGACAATCCACACAGCATCATCTAGCCCCAAGCTAAGCAGAGCTTGTGTTATGGGTAGGTACTAGATGACTGATATACTTAATATAATATATTACGTACATAGATACTTTTATTATACATAGAAAATACCCAGAACACCCGGAATAAATATTTGCAGATCGTACAAACATTTGTTCCGAGGCGGGAATCGAACCCGCAACCTCCTGCATCGCAGGCGGACATTCGCCCGCCGCGCCACATCGGTCGTCATTTTTAAGAATAGTTTAAGAAAGTGGCTTATCCATGAATTCCACTATAATTTAAATGAATATTTTGATTTCCCCTAGTTCTACTTTATCATAATTATCCTTATAAGACTGCTTAGGTTGTTGAATGTTTAGGTTAAGTTAACTTTAAGTTTTTCTGTGATTTGAAACGTAATTAACCTAGAAGGAACCTTTCGTTTATTATAAATAAATTACTATAAATAGTTTATAATTATTGTACGTCCGAAACGGATAAACTGTTTATAATAAAACACTCTGAACACCATTTCAGAAAAAGTAACTAAATACATCGATTTGAAGAACGAAATTACTCGTATGTGGCGGCTGCAAAAGGTTTCAATACTACCAATAGTTTTATCAAGCACAGGGGTAATACCAAAACAACTTTTCAGTCTCTTGCAGTATTGGACCTCCCAAAACATACTTTTGTTCTAATGCAAAAGGCGGTCATTCTTAAAAAATAGTCCGAAAATTTTTACAAACTGACCTCGACAGACAAGATGTGTTTCCCCAATCACGTCATCTAAGTACTGATTAATTCCGGTTCCTCTGTGAACCGAGCACATAAAGTGAAACCTCATAATAATAATAATGCTGGACAATCCACACAGCATCATCTAGCCCCAAGCTAAGCAGAGCTTGTGTTGTGTTGCTCCTAGTTTTAGTTTTATAACAACTTCCTCCACGATCCGACGTGGACATTTCGGCCCTTGTAAAAACATACTTTTTGTTGAAAAATTAGTAGACATAGACATAGACATACATTTATTTGCTACAAAAACACACATACACATACAAAACAGATCAAAAAGTAGAAAAAAAACACAAAAAGAAGGACATAAGCAGTAGGTGTCTGTGTGCTACACCAGCAAAAGGGTCTCGACTCAGTGTATGCCTCACCACTATAGTATTCTATCTAGTAGCGGTGATGGGTTTGCAACATGTCACATATGGAATATCAACTAGTTACCAAACGTAATATTTGGACGAACATCTGACTACCCTTCTTAGGCTCAAAGAATCTCGAGTGTAAGGCGCATAAAGGCCAAGTTGGGGTTAATTAATGTACTACATACACAGTTATGCAATAAAAATATTCTTATTATTATTATTCAACACATTGTAACAATCATTACACACTTGTACAAAAAATGAAAATAAGAGTTGCAAATTAAAAAAATAATAATAGAGGAAATTAACAAGTTTGAGAAGCTCTGCTACAAACAAACGAAGATGCTATCGTTTGACCTTTGCTGGTTGGAGACTTATCAAATTATAAGTCTGAGCTAAGTAGAGTGTGTTAGTTTATCCTCATTTTACAAGTTGAATAATAATAATAATAATGCTGGACAATCCACACAGCATCATCTAGCCCCAAGCTAAGCAGAGCTTGTGTTATGGGTACTAGATGACTGATATACTTAATACAATACATTACATACATAGATATTTTTTATTATACATAGAAAATACCCAGAGCACCCAGAATAAATATTTGCAGATCGTACAAACATTTATCCCAAGGCGGGAATCGAACCCGCAACCTTCTGCGTCGCAGACGGACATTCGCCCGCCGCGCCACATCGGTCGTCACAAGTTTAGCGATTTAAAATGCTTCGTGACCCGAGGGCTGGTGAGTATCTGGCACAGCAAACCAGCATTGCCATTCAGCGTGGCTGCAGCCAGTGTTTTGGAAACGCTTCCAATTGGCACTGATCTGGATCAGTTGAGCTACCTTTAGATCGTTTGCACGGTCTGTAGATAGCTCAACTGTTTCATATGTATTTTGTACGTACATACCAATTATAAATACCTGCATTAGCTATAATTTTCTTTGTAAATAAATGTCTATAAATGTTTACCGATTTCTAACATACATGTATCTATTACAAAATGTACAATTGATAATACCTAATACACGATCAGTAAAAACCAAATCGATTAATCCAACTTTAGAAAAGACTAGTGGCTCGTCCCGGCTTCGCACAGGTTTTAGTAAGGTTTCCTAATTTTTTTAAAATCCTATCCTATTAGTATTATAAACGCGAAAGTTTGTAAGAATGGATGGATGTTTGTTACTCTTTCACGCTCTAACCAGTGCACCGTGGATGAAATTTGGAATACTTATAGATTGCAACCTGGATTAACATATAGGCTACTTTGTACCCCGAAAAAATAACGGAACGGGAAAAAACTGCCACGCGGGTGAACCTGCGAGCGGCCGCTAGTTTCTTTATAATGTCGTGTAATTATTTGTAAGTTCAATAATAACACTTAATGCTAACATAACATAGTTAATGCTATGTTTTAAATTCTGCAGATGACAAATAAGGAAAAAGACGCAAATTGCATGCAGTAAACCGGCTCTATCACTCGTCTTGAAGTCGTAAGGTTATCTCCCTCACACAGTCGATCGTCAAGGCGCTGGCCACACGCTACCTTATAAAAAAAAAAGATTCAAAGTTTAAAAAACTAAAGAACAAATCGTTCCAATTTCGAACTTGACACCTGACAGTCCTGTTTTGGCAGTGGAAGCGAGATGTTCTGATTTTGAAATTGATTTTGTTTTTGTGAAAATGAAAATATTTTTACTGTTTGTTTTTGCTGTGGTTTGTGCGGATGGGGCCGGGTATGCAGGTAATTGGCTTTTGTTCGATCCTACTTGGCTAAAGATAATTATAGTAAACTAAAGTAGATAGGTATGTTTGTGTGGTTCCAAGTATTTTTAAAACGTGGCGTGGACAAGCGACTAAGAATTTAGCACAACCTAGAGATATAAATTACTTGACCCGTGCCTACCTTGTTGCGCGATAAACATTGTCACTTGTGATAAAATCGAAGAATTCATTTCATTTTTCGGTTTAATAGCCTATGACTCTCAGTAGACCTAAAGATTATAAATAAATAAATTTATAATCTTTGGGCCTTATATATTTATCAATAATAACTTGTTTTTAAATCAATTTTGAGTGTGAGCGATCAGAATCAAATTGAATCTTTTATATCAAAGCTGAACTATAAGATTTATTGTAACTTTAAAAATAATAATAATAATCCTTGTGTTATGGGTACTAGATGACTGATATACTTAATACCATACATTACATAAATATTATATTTTTATTATGCATAGAAAATACTCAGAACACCCGGAATAAATATTTGCAGTTCGTACAAACATTTATCCCAAGGCGGGAATCGAACCCGCTACTTCTGCATCGCAGGCGGACATTCGCCCGCCGCGCTACATCGGTCGTCGTATATACTTAACACTCAGACAAAGAACAAACATTTATGTTCATTACACAATTTTTTGTCCTCAGTGGGGATCGAACCCACAACCTAGGCAGAGCTACTACTGAGCTGCAAGCCCAGTGGTTTCCTCACGATGTTTTCCTTCACCATTTGAGAGAATTCAATTAATTTATTCTTTCAGGTGATTTCTGCAATGCAAACGGTGTGAGTGGAGTATGCAAGAACTACCTGGACTGTACCACGGCTCGTGAAGACCAGAAGAACGGGAAACCACGACCGCCTGTAAGTTAACAAGCTTGAAGACGACGCGGTTCGCAAACGTTACAGAATATGGAAAATCCTTATAATTCTACTAACATTATAATAATAATTTTGCTGGACAATCCACACAGCATCATCTAGCCCCAAGCTAAGCAGAGCTTGTGTTATGGGTATTAGATGACTGATATACTTAATACAATACCTTACATACCTAGATATTTTTTATTATGCATAAAAAATACCCAGAACACCCGGAATAAATATTTGCAGATCGTACAAACATTTATCCCAAGGCGGGAATCGAACCCGCAACCTCCTGCGTCACAGGCGAACCACCCCCGCCGCGCCACATTGGTCGTCAATAAACGTGAAAGTTTGTAAGTATGGATGGATGGATGAATGGATGGATGGATGGATGAATGGATGCTTGTTACTCTTTCACGCCGACCAGTAGACCGACATAGCTCTCAGAATCAGCAAGTTGAAGTGGCAATGGGCAGGCCATATAGAACCGCCAACAGCTGGGGAGTAAAGGTTCTTGAATGGCGACCACGAACCGGAAGACGAAGCGTAGGACGTCCTCCTACCCGATGGACTGATGACATTGTTAGGACCGCGGGAAGTCGATGGATGGAAAGGGCTCAGAATCGTTCTTCCTGGAAACGTGGCCTATGTCCAGCAGTGGACTTCTACAGGCTGATGATTATGATGAGGACAAAGATTCTTATAATTGCTAATATGCTTTACATAGATACTAACTCAGACCAATCATTTATTCATTGTAACGTTAAGGAAAATACTGTATTAAATTCTTAGTAAATATTATCTGCACACAAGTTTGATATAAATCATCGTTGTAAAATCAACGAACCATTTTGTAATTATGTTAGAAAAGAAACAGGAAAACCTTGTATCATCAGAACCTCAAGATAGTGGCATTTATTTAAATCTTAAAGATCAGAAAAACACGGGTGGTTTAGGGGAAGTGAGTGATACCGCCTTTTGATCGCGGTCGCGGGTTCGTGGGTCGTGCACCAATGGATTTTTTTTCAACTAATTGAAGCGTAGCGTGTGCCGTCTTTTGAACCTCTGTTGCATGTTAAGTTCTTGGTATGATTGCCTTAGCATGTTTTCTGTCTTGCATTCAGTTAGATTGGCACCACACTGGAGCTTCATTATTTACATTATTATTAGTTTGTAACAGGATCTTTCAAAAAAACGGTAGGAACGCGTCGCCGTAAGTTTGTTGCCGGTTCTTGGTCGCCTTGGTCGCGAGGAACTGGCGCTTAGATTCACTTAGATTTAAGACGTTTCAAGATGATCCTTGCGGATTTTACTGAATAAATGCTTTTTGACTTTGACTTTGATAAAATTTGACATAAATCTATGTATTACCAATTATAAGAATCTTTGTCCTGACTGACTGGGAAATAGATGAAGCACAGCCTAAACAACTGCTCGTAGAGACTTGAAACTTTCAGAGTATATTCGTCTTGGTGCGTAAAGGTGTACTAAGAAAGGAATTCTTGAAATTCAACCCTTAAACGTGTACAGTAGGGGTTAAAGTTTATGGACGAAATTGCACGCGTTTCGCTAGTTCTCTATAAAACGAGATTTTATCGAAATTTAATGAGATTGGTGGCATGGAACTTAATTAATTGCTAGTTCGATAAATTCGTTAAACATTTATCTCAAGGCGGGAATCGAACTCGCAACCTCCTGCGTCGCAGGCGGACATTTGCCCGCCGCGCCACATCGTCAAATAACCTTACTTAACTAAGGATATAATAGTCATAGTCGTATTTGTAACCCTGAGGTTTTTTTTTTCAGATATGCGGCTATGAAAATAATGATGTCATAGTGTGTTGTAGAACTGAAACGGCTACTACAACCCGGAGACCCGCACTTACTACCACCAAACGGTTAGTTGTACCCTTCTTCTCTTCTCTATAGTTAGCTATCCATTCTTCTGCCGTCACAGCTCAGTGCGTAGTAACCCTGCCTTTTGCGCTGTAGGTGGTGGGTTCGATTCCTACCAAGAACAAACATTTGTGTGATAAACATAAATGTTTGTTCTCTTTGTGGGTTTTATATATGTATTCTAATTATGCATTAACAAAAAAAAGTATACAAGTATTCTATCATCTGGTTTTTTTTTTGTGGCATCTGTCCGTCTTGCGGACAATTTTGCCAATGTCAAGTGGGTTGAATAAATTCTTTTTAGTCAAGTCGTTCTCTATCAAGTCAAGTTCTATCATTCTATTCTTTCTATTCTATGGCTTTCAACAGTTTCTTTTCTACTTGCTTATTATTTCCCTCCAGGTCAAAAGTAACAACTACCACAGAGTACGTGCCCAAGGAGTATGAATATGAAACTGTTGGGAACAAGCAGGGGCCTAATGGTTGCGAGCCGATACCTCCTAAGATGACAGCCAAGCCAACCGGCCAGAAAGCTTGGGACAGTAAGTCAAAGTCAAAGCCAAAAATCATTTATTCAGTAATATCCGCAGGGATCATCTTGAAACATCTTAAATCTAGGTGAATCTGAGCGCCAATTCCTCGCGACCAAACCTAAAAGAAGAGGTCTTTAGGTTCAAACTCACCGTGGACCGTTTGAGCGGCTAACAAATTTAGATGTTTATTGACCGTAACACAGGTTTTCAGCCTATCTCGGGCACCAGTATCACACAAAACAGGTTTTTCTACATTTACCACTAAAATTGTACCCCTTTTACTAAGGACCTTTTGTGTATGAGAAAATAAATGAGTTATATTATTATTATCATCACATCATCAACAACCTGCGGAAATCCACTCCTGGATATAAGCCCCATAGGTTTTCAGGTAGAATTTTGAACCCATCGACTTCCCGCGATCCTAGCAATGTCGTCAGTCCATCGGTAGGAGGGCGTCCTAAGCTTCGTCATCCGGTTCGTGGTCGCTATTCGAGAACCTTTATTCCCCAGCGGTTGGTTTTACGAGCTACATGGCCAGCCCACTGCCCATTGCCCATTTCAAGATGATCTCTGCGGATATTACTGAATAAATGCTTTTTGACTTTGACCACTTCAACTTTTTGATGTTTGTTTCAACTGATGTTTGTTTTGAGTCTGACAAATTACCAAATCAAATCAAATCAAATCAAATCATTTATTGCAAGTACATGGTAGAAAGGTGGTATTATATAATTGCGAGTATCAATGTATTCTGCCGTATCAGGCGTGCAATGTCTAATATAGGTATTTACATTATTTTAGGTCATTAAGAAATCAAGGTCATTAATAAGAAAATAATTAAATTAAAAACAGAAATTACAATAGTTAATTAAAAATATGTCAGAATTAAAAAAAAAAGGAAAAAATTATAACAATAATAATGTCAATCAATAAAAAGCATAAAATGAAATGAAACTAAAATAAAATAAGGCATCAATCAATTAAATAGGCATAATACAATCAGATAATACATAGTTAGATGTTGTTCATTAATTTGTCATTCAAAAATTCATTTAGATCATAATAACATTTACTGATCAATAGTGCCCTCAGCCTTCTCCGGAACAAGTACCAGTAGGTGTATGCATTATTTTTAATGTTTCAACCTAATGTAGTATGTTTACTTTCTTATTACCTACTTTTGTTTCCTTTTGTTTGATATTTTTTGATTAGCCCAAGTTTTTTATTACTACTAAAGTTTGACTGTCTCAATAGATCGAACGTCAAGGTAGACTGAAAACGAACCCTGCGTTAAAACGAACGCTCTTACGTAGAATTAGTTTTGAGACTGATGTAGGTATTGGTACTCACATATTATATACTAGCGGCCGCTCGCAGCTTCGCTCGCGTGGCAGTTTCTTTTCCCGTTCCTGTTATTTTTTCGGAATAAAAAGTAGCCTATTGTTAATCCAAGTTATAATCTATGTTTATTCCAAATTTCATCCAAATCGGTTTACTGGCTAGAGCGTGAAAGAGTAACAAACATCCATCCATCCATCAATCCAATATTAGTAGGATCGTTTCCATGACAATAAACTTTTTGTATTTGTATACAAAGAAAATTTCTACACATATTTTGACGCCTATGGCTGCCTGAATGCCGTGTAATCTGATAACTTGATCTAAGCTGTTTTCAGACAGATTTATATCATTTATATTTATCACGTAATTGTTTTACCTCAGTAGGGATTGATTCCGCAGAAAGCTGAACTACTATCAGATGTGAGACTAGACTAAAAAAATATGTTTGCAGAATGCATTGAATATCAAGAGAAGTACGTATTCCCGTGTGAGAAAGGAGTGGCTCTAACTGGAGAGTTGGGTCGAGTGAATCGATGCCATCATAACGCAGACGAACTGATCCTAGGCGGTGTAAATGCTGCTCTTTACGAGTTCCCCCACATGGTGAGAATCATTCCTTCCTCTCAACTTTCTCTCTATATGAAAGCCACTGAAAACCAGCGCTGCAAGAGCTGTTATATGCTCTTGTAGCAAATGCTAAGTGGTAGTCTTTTTTGTCGCTACATTTTAAATTTTATTGTATGTTATTCATAAGAGATAAAATAAATACTTTCTATTCTATTCTATTTTATCATCTTTTAAATATCTTGCTTCTTTTTGGATTTTTAATCTCTCCTTCTGTCTGTTTTCTTTCATGTGGAATAAAGCAGATATCTTTATCTTATAATAATCTGCAAAGCCATGTTTGTGCAGATGACAATTAAATTTTTTTTTCGCGTATAAATAAAGTGCTGAGCTCACTCCAATATACATACTCTCATATAAGAATAACCCATTGTAAATGGATTGTGCAGTATAAATTTTTTTGTATTTGTAGACTACAAAAAGAAACTTCTTTCTTTTTCCTTTTTGAAGTAATACTTCTTATGCGACTTCCAACAAGGTTGCGTTAAACGTTTAACACTACCATGGAGG
This sequence comes from Electrophaes corylata, assembly GCA_947095575.1. Lineage (NCBI taxonomy): Eukaryota > Metazoa > Arthropoda > Insecta > Lepidoptera > Geometridae > Electrophaes > Electrophaes corylata. The sequence goes on from OX352727.1 coordinate 378,033, forward strand.
GGGTATGAAAGCACTGTTCTTTCTCTCATAGCCAGTTTTATATATTAAAGAAGTTTTACTTCAGTCGTGTGCTCTAAAACACACTCGTTTTTTTTATTTGCTTTTTCATTAATTTTCCTTTTAACCTTGAGTACTAGACTTACACTTCAAAAAACAAATAATGGAGTAATTGACGTTGCCAGGTGTTGCTGGGTTACGTGGATGACCAGAATAAGATAGACTGGGAGTGTGGCGGTGCCCTTATTAGTGAGAAGTTTGTCCTGACTGCTGGACACTGCATTTCCAACAGATTGTGAGTATATTGTCAAAGCCATAATTTTTACTTCTAATCTTAATCTTCCGTATTAAGAAGTAAAGACTAGACTTTCTAGAATTGCAAACATAGTATCAAATATTAACTCATCTACAGACAAAATGACGTGAGCCACGCTCTGATCGGAATCTTGAAGCGTAGCGACGAGAACGCCAGCAACCGCTACGGCATCAAGCGCATCATCAAGCACAAGAACTACCAGTCTCCCAATAAGTACAACGACATCGCGCTGTTGGAACTGGACAGAGTGTGAGTTGAAATTGACAACTGTGAACCTTTCCTCCTTAGACCTAGTTCGTTTTAGGTGAACCAGAAAGAAGTTTTTTTAGCAAATTACTGATGGCACAAGCAGATGACCCAATTGATGTTAAGTGGTTAACATCGCCACAAAGTATTGCCTCGTAAGCACTGCTCAGCGTCCATCAACCTAAGGCAAACAGGTGTTGGCTCATGTGCCTGTAATTTTTTAGGTTTAAGCATTTATTTACTCCTAAGAATTATTAACAAATTCACTTACAGAGAAAATACAGTTTCATCTTAAAATTAAGTATGTGCCATTAAGCGTTGCTAATCCACTTTTACAAACTATAATATGATAAAATGACTATAATAATATAATGTGGGTAGTTTTAATACAAGTACAGCGGACCGATGCATAGCAACTGTAAACAGTGCGCTTTGCGCGGAACAATAGAATTTATCGTACCTATCCCAATGTTGAACAATCCTTTAAGATGTGGCATTTCAGTAGTTTTTTAAAGATGTTAAATGAATTTACACCGGCACCCACCGTAATGTCACCGGCACCCACACCCTTCACACCGGAACACAGAAAGCTGCTCACAGGGAGGAATAAGCATGGTGCTAGTACGCACCCGGACGAGCCCTTCACTAAGAGATCTACTACTACGAGCATATGCCCCACCTGATATTAAATAGTAACCATACAGGCAACTCAGGGGCAACTTTTTTATTCATACCCCTATTTACGGGACGCTGTAGTGCCTAGGGCAGGGGTTTTTAGATGGAGTAGACCTGTTCCATCCTCACAGCTTAGTCAGCCTCCGCGGGAAAGGCATGGTCTATACGTGCAGAGCTGTCTAAGCCACGGGTTTCCTCACCGTTCGAAAGCACAGGCATTGCGAACATAAATTTATCGAACAGAAAAATCCATTGGTGCACAACCGGATTCGAACTTCTTAGCACAAGATCGTGACCTTGGGCTCAGAAGTCGGAGTCACTTACTAGACCACCAGCGCTCTTAAATAACTTTGGTAATCATTGTTGTTCCAGGGTCCCTCTGTCTCATACAATAGTCCCAGCATGTCTTCACACTGGAGACAATGTGGACGAAAGCCGTGCTTCTACAACTGGCTGGGGGACTACCGTCTACAACTCTCTTAACTCCAACGCAGACAAATTGCAAAAGGTAATAATATAATAATAGTCCGACTCGCACTTGGCCGGTTTTTTAAGTAGGTACTATTAGTAAGATTTCAGAAAATTATCTTTGATGTACAGACTTACTGAACTCTACAGTTTTATCATAGTATAGATAATATTTTTTTTCAGGTGGTATTGACCAAATTTCCACACGACGAATGTTATTCCAAGTACGAAGCGAATCGAAATTTGTTGGAAGGCGTTGATAATAGGACACAGGTTTGCTATGGAGACAGAACTCTGCCCAAGGACGCTTGTCAGGTGAGTGTCTTTCAGAGAGTTCTTGTAAAACACCACTGGTCTAGTGGAAGTGACCCTGCCTTCTGAACCTAAGGTCGTGGGCTTAGATCCGGTCGTGTACTTATAGATTTTTATAAACCATGCTCTCAAACGGTGAAGGTAAACATCATAAGGAAACTTAACTGGATTCCGGTATTCAACGGCGCTAGGTTTGCGATCGGTCATAGGATACTACTGCAAACTGTGGGTATGTGCCAAAGACTTGGACGTCACCCCATAGACATCCTTAAGGTGGAACAAGTCGTTACTATTTCCATACAAACGCTGTAACTGAATATCTCTACTATTTATTAACGTGCGTCCAAAGTTACAAGCGTCAAAAGATTTAGTACTAAATCTTTCGACGCTTGTAACTTTCAAGGTAATCTGATTTTACCGTAGAATATAGGGTAACGAGCCTAGATAACGGCAAGATAATTCAATATCAAACTTAACTTCGGACGCACGTTAATAAATAGTAGAGATATTCAGTTACAGCGTTTGTAGGGAAATAGTAACGACTTGTTCCACCTTAAAGAATCTTGAGCTGGTGTTTGGTAGGTGCTTGAACTGAGGGGATATCGACCATGCCTGGGAATTATAGTCGTTAGGCGGTTACTGTTACTGAACAGACGAATACTTTTGTTATGACTTGATGATGGAACAAGTGAATGGCCCACCTAATAAATACATACCTTCACCTATAACAAAGCATTACCCTGCAAGTTTGTACTGCTCTGCGTTCATCAACCTGAGGCATACAGGTGTTGCCTCATGTGCCTGTAATATCACCGGCACCCACACCCTTCAAACCGGAATACGCTGCTGCTTGTCGGCAGGAATAGGCATGGTGCTAGTACTTTCTTAGACGAGTCCTTTACTAAGAGCTCTACTAAAATTACTTCTAACAGTAAATTTGTATGTTCAGGGAGACAGTGGAGGCCCTCTCCAAGTGAAGAACAAGAAAATAGTCTGCATGTACACACTGGTGGGAGTCACATCGTTCGGACAGGGGTGCGGGTTCGTGGGCGTACCCGGGATCTACACACGGGTGGCAAACTACCTGCCCTGGATCGAGAGCATTGTGTGGCCTAACTGAACTATTATAGCTATACCGGGTGTAATAAGATAACTTCTGAATACTTCAGGAACGTGTAAAGTTACCTACAACAAGCTCTTATACAATACCGCTTGGCTGACAGTCAAATACATTTAGAGTAATACGATTATTTTGCTGAAAATTACTTATCAACCAGCAATGTATTTCGTACAGCGGTCAACGACGCGGTGGCGGCCACAAGGTCAACGCACCGATCCGTTTTTTTTTTTTTATTTATTAATCATAGAATCAACAGCACTTAGAGATATTAACTTAAAACTTATAAACAACACTTACTGCCAATAACAGATTCTTACTTTGTACACGATGATCGCGATTTCTTTTAGATTGCTGTTTAAATTCAAATTCAAAATTCCTAAATTCGAATTTGGGTGGGAAATACATGTTGGGATTTTATATAACTTAAGATCTATTATTCCACTTTATAGCATGCAATATTAAGTAAAACATTCTAGACTCAATGTCATAGAATTTTAAACTTACAAAGTTAATAAGTTAAGTCAAAAACAATAGTAAACCATAAAAAGAAAAAATATTATTCTATATTGCCATTAAGGTAGTCATTCACACTGTAATACACATTTTCATATAGCAAAGTTCCTAAACTGTTTTGTCGTTTTACACATTTAAATAAAATTATTAGGTACTTTCATGTTTTTTTTATGATGCATGGTCGATATTGATAAGGAAAACACGGAAAAAAATACAAGTGCCAATTTTTTTTGCGTTTTTAATTTTTTTGTAATCAGAATGGTTTTAATGCGCAGTTTCAGTTTTCGGAAATGTTATTACACCCGGTATGAATCACAAAACTTTTATTTACGAAGAAAATTATTGTTTATTTTTGGTATTTACAAAATATATATTATTTAGTGAGTTCAGTTGAAGAAATAAAGGTTTTTCTAATATTCACTCGTTTTTACTTCTTCACCATTGAAAATAGGATACAAAACTATTGCTTTTTACTTCAAACAGCCATTACAGCTCAGTTCGTAGTAGCCCTAATCTTCTGTGTTGGTGGTGGGTTCGATCCCCACTGAGGACAAGCATTTGTGTGATAAACAAAGATGTTTGTTCTCTGTCAGGGTATCTCTGTGTGATATGTAAGTAGTATTAACAAAAAAATAAGGGTTCCGTACCAATTATCTATAATAAAAACGGCAAAAAATCACGTTTGTTGTATGAGAGCCCCCTTAAATATTTATTTTATTCTGTTTTTTAGTATTAAACACAACTAACAAACGGCAACAGAAATACATCATCTACAAAAATTTCAACTCTGGTAAACATCTTGAACAAATCTATGTTATTTTAGAGAAATGCTTGAAACTAAATTGTAATAAAAGTCATTTAAAAATATATAATTATTATTTTTATGTTATTTCAATTTTACATCGCGCTATAATTGAGCGGTGGTAAGTCGGAACATGGTTCAATACAAAATTAAATGTGAAAATAGAACTAGTTTTTTTTATATAATTTGACAGCTGTCAGTTAAGAAAGATGGAGAATCTAGGACTGAAAATTATTAATTTCAACACGCTTTTCAGGCAACTTCAGATCTACTTTCCGAATATGAGTAATGAAAAACACATTACAACCTAAAACTAAAAATAAAAGCTTAGAAATAAATAATATCATGAACGTGCGTACAGCTAATAATATGTATGAATATGGAGTAAAAAATAAACAATTTAAAATTACGAGGCCAAAGGATAGTATAATGTTAAAAAAAATATATGGTGTTCAGGACACCTTTGGATAGTAAATATATAACAATAATAATAATAATAAAACTCATTAATTTCCTTTTACAAAGTTGGTACCTAGATAGGTATGATGTGAATACAGAGTGTAGGATTTAACTGACAAAAGAAACAACATACAACGTACCCACTTTGCAAGGGACTGGAGCTTGAAAGGGGTTTGTTAAAACCCGTAATACAAGTCTCCAGGTCCTCCCACCATGGACATTGGATCTTATTTATTTTGACCTTTACCTAAAAGTTTAAACATTTAATAAGTTATATAGTTACCTACAATAGAGGATAATTTTAGATTTTAGATTTTTTATCTTTGTTAAGATCAGGCCAGACCACGGTTCCTATCCAGGGCACATATTCGGCGACCTTAGTGTAGACTCCAGCACCGCCCTTGAAGCCACACGCTCCTCCGTAGGACGTCACGCCGATGACAATATGCATGCGTATATTTTGAGCATATATCTGTAGAGGACCGCCGCTGTCTCCCTGAAGAAAGAAATTAAATGAATGTAGGGCACATGAATAGATTCTAAAATATTACGTGAATTTGTCAAAAACATGCCTATTTCTGTCGCCAAGCAGCTTGCTGTGTTCCGATTTGAAGGGTGTGGGTGTCGGTGTAATCACAGGCACACAAGGCTTAACACCAGTGAGCCTCAGGCTGATGGAAGCAGAGACGACGAAGGACTTCTGTACCCCCCTTGCGAGGGGACAGGGATGGGCCTCGTTATTAAACTTTACCCAAGCTATCAACGCCAGGGGTAGCGACCCCTGGGTAATGGGGTGTTGCCTTGCGGCGGTGAAACTAAAACTACCTTAAAACTAACACAGTACAAAGCAGAGTAGTGCATCGTAAGGGCACGTTTATATTAAGCGTGACCTGCAAGGAAATGCTCTGTTTTAGATAACAAGCGGCCGCTCGCAGCTTCCCCGCGTGGCATTTTTTTCCCGTTCCCGTTATTTTTACGGCATAAAAAGTGGCCTATGTCCTATTCCAGGTTACAATCTATATTTATTCCAAATTTCATCCAAATCGGTCCACTGGTTAAAGCGTAAAAGAGGAACAAACATCCATCCATCCATCCAAACATTCGCATTCGCATCTATCGATACAGCCGTCCGTTGGGCACCTGAGGGGGTATCTACCGTACCGTGTTTAGGGATTATAGCAATATAGCGTTGTCAGTTTAGTTTTAATTTATTTACTGACCTGGCAGGTGTCTCTGATGAGGGTTTTATGTCCATAGCACATCTGCGTTGCGCGGTTTATACCAGCACTCAGGCGCAGATGATCAACAGGATATTTCTCACTGCACTCCTCATAACTAAACTTTTGCAGATAGACCTGAGGTTTATAAAGATAAAATTAGTACTTACTTAAAAGATTTTATAACTAGTGGTGCTGTGAGAACAGTAAACCTCGTGAGCCCTTACAATCAAGCAGTAACTGACACTTTCCCGTTTCCTAAAATTGAAATCCGTCCATATATAACGCTACGGTTTATTGTCATAATCCCCACTAAGTTGTCCCCACCAGTGGGGATTATGACAAACTTCGAAAAATTGTTGGCGTTTTCCCCACTATCATGTTTAATCCTGGCTGGTGGGGATAATGACAATAAAAATAATTTAGTTCAACATTATATTAACACTCCACACTCGGTGCCTTTTAATATCAAATGATAAACTTTCATTTAAATAAAATTTTAATTAGTTGTTGTTAATTACCCACAAATGTTGTGGGTACCTATCTAATATTACTGGTTGAGTTTGCCATTTTAAATACCTCCCATCCTAGAAATACTCTAATCCAATTAAATTTCGATCTAAATGAAAGTTTATTCGTTTTATTTTAGTAGTAGTAAAAAAAGTCTTAATAGTTTTTACTGTCATAATCCCCACCAGCCAGGATTAAATATGGTAGTGGGGAAAATGCCAACAATTTTTGACTTTATGCTCAAACTTATATAAATATATATTATAAGTAGGTACTTACTAATTTATACTTATACTTTAAACTTTTTTTGAGTATAAAGTCCTTGCTTGAGACGTGCTTAAATCTAAGAAGCGTTAAAAGAGTTTAATAGTAGTACAGCTCTTGTCAAAGTCAAAATCCAATTTAAAAAGCATTTATTCAGTAATATCCGCAGGGATCATCTTTAAACGTCTTAAAGCTAGGTGAATCTAAGTGCCAGTTCCTCGCGACCAAACCGACCAAGAACTAGCAAGAAAGTGACGGCTTGGTTCCTAGTGTTTTTTGTATGATCTTTTACGTAGGGCGCGGTCGTAACGAGCGTGACCTACGAGGCGGCCCTTGTTATTATAGGCGATGGTATCCACTTAACATCAGGTGGGAAATCAGCTAGTTTCATTAGCAAGTTGTGTACAAAAAATACCTCCTGGAGCGTGTCTGCAAGCTCATTCGAGAAGCCGAGCCGCCCCCAGCCGATAGCTGTGATTCCACGGTCTTCGTAGAGGACCCCCTTGCTGATAGCTTGGAGACAAGCTGGCAGGATGAGGCGGGTTATGAAAACCACTCTGGAATATTTATTTATTTATTTTATTAAGGATTGCCAAGAAATAATACTCAAAACTTAGACTAAACTCAAACGAAAACAATGTCCCGCCCTAGCTAACACAGGTAAATAATAAACGCTTAAAATAATATAACGGAAATAATAATCGTATAAATTCATAGATTTATAAAGATTTAGATTCATAGATTTTTAGAAAAATATTAAAAAAATCTGCACGACTTCAATACCCAGTCACAGCAGATATACACTGATCTCTTAGTACCAAGTACCTCAAAAAATTCTAAACGTGTGTGCAACTGTAAAGCTAAATAAATGAAAATTTACACACATTCACACAACGCCGTCTAGCCCCAAACTAAGCAAAGCTTGTACTATGGGAACCAGATAGATGATAAACTACTTATAAATACAATATAACAGCCAGACACAGAACAACAAACAATGTTCATTACACAAATGTTTGTTCTTTACGTAATTACGCTCGCTATCTTGTGAACTCACGGTATCTCTGTCTCCAGCAACGCGATGTCATCGTACGCTGACGGCGGCTCGTAGTTAGGATGGGGAACCGCTCGCTTGATGTTGTATTTGTGCCAGTTCTCAGCCGGGTCTGATCGCTTCAGTAAGCCAAACGCTGCCTGAGTCACTGGACCCCTGGAAGATAAAGACCAAAACAAAAAAACGGTAGGAACCAAGCCGTAAGTTTCTTGCCGGTTCTTGGTCGGCTTGGTCGCGAGGAACTGGCGCTTAGATTCACCCAGATTTAAGACGCTGTAAGATGATCCCTGCGGATTTTACTGAATAAACGCTTTTTGACTTTGACTTTGACTTTGAATAAAGCTGAACGTAACTATACTGTAGTTTTAGTAGTCTTTTTCTTCTGTCGTGTCGTTAACCAACACATCATTCGATTTTTTTAAAATAATGCTTGGTCTATTCGGCAGCATTGTCGTTATCAAGTTCGTCTCGTGTGCAGGTGTTCGGGAATAAGGGGCAGGTCAATATGTGACTCATTGACTGAATCAAGGCTCCCCAGCAAACAGTCAAGAAATTTTAAGTTGTAGTAGAACTCTTTGTGAAAGGTTCATCCGAAGAACTACCACTGTCATTTTGAGTCACAGTTTATCTTTATATTCTATAGTTCTTTATGCACGTCCTTCATCATCATCATCATCAGCAGCCTGGACAAGTCTACTGCTGGGCATAGGCCACCCATACGTGTCCAGGAAGAACGATTTAGAGCAGTTTCCATCCACCAACCGCGGTCAGATAGTGGTAATCAAACACAGCTCGTTTGTTCAGGAATATCAACTGTCGCAGACTATCAGAGAAACACAGGAACGCCCGGACGTATCCTGCCACTTGGAGGGAGAATAATCTGCCTCTGCGTTCAACAACCCTGTTAAACATCATGTTTTTCAATGCTACTATTGGTGGAACAAGCATAATGACCCACCTAATGTTAAATGGTAACCATCACCTATACAAAGCATTTCCTTTCAGGTCACGCAAGTTAGTCACGTGCCCTACGATGCACTAGCCTGCGTCCACCAACCTAAGGCATACTAGTGATAAGGGTCATGTGCCAGTAATGTCACTATTACCCATACTCTTGAAACCGGAGTACAGTAAGATACTTTTCGGCAGAAATAGTCATGGTGATAGCAGTGGTAGCTAATATGTGCAAACACTTGGTATACTAACAGTTGTCTGGTCTCGAGGCAGTGTGCGGCAGTCAGGATGAACCGCTCGCTGATGAGGGAGCCGCTGCAGACCCACTCCAAAGGAGTTGTGGTGCCTTCGTAGCCCAGCAGAGCCTGGAAACAATACAATGCAAGCTCTACCAATTTTGAGAATCTTTGTCCTGACTGACTGACATATAGACAACGCATAGCCTAAACCACTGCTCGTAGAGACTTGACATTTTTAGCATATATTTGTATTGATGTATAGAGATGTATTAAAAAAGGAATTTTAGAAACTCAACTTCTAAACGGGTGCAGCGAAGGTTGAAGTTTGTATGAAAATAACTTCACTGGTCGAAGCGACGCGTGACCCGAGGGCTGGTGAGTATCTGGCACAGCGAACCAGCATTGCCATTCAGCGTAACTGCAGCCAGTGTTTTAGGAACGCTTCCGATTGGCACTGATCTGGATCAGTTGAGCTACCTTTAGATCGTTTGCAACGGTCTGTAGATAGCTCAACTGTGTCATGTATTTTGTACATACCAATTATAAATACCTGTATTAGTTGTAATTTACTTTGTAAATAAATGATCTGAATACACAAGAGAAAAAATACCCGAGATGAACCGAGCTATCTTTGGACACAAGTTTGTGCTAAGCTTGTGTAAATTAAAAAAAAATATTAATCTTCAAAGTGGGCGGTAGTCGTAATAAGTTTGAGAACCTCTGTTATAGGTAATGGTAACCGGGCCATTCGCTTGTAACAGCATGTCAAATAAAAAAAAATATGAAAAGGCTTACTTACAATATGGGAGTATTTACCCCTGGTGGAATCCTGGCCCCCTACTGTTCTGCCAACTTCTCCAAACGTGTACAAATGACATTTGCCCTGGTATGAATACCGCTCAGCTGTATTGGATGAGTTGCGGTTAAGGTAACAGTTAGTTTGGCTAAATTCCAAGCATTCTGAAAATAGGATTGGAAAATTTATTCATCATAAAAAATTAACCTTATTGCGAATATGGATGGGAATTCAAATGTCAGGGCTTTTTTTTTTTTTGTTTTTTCGTGGCATCCGTCCGTCTTGCGGACAATTTTGCCAATGTCAAGTGGGTTGAATAAATTCTTTTCAGTCAAGTCGAGTCGGTAAAAAAAGTAAAGTCAGCCGTCATCAGTTTTGAAGAAAAAGATGGCGTTTTTCTTCAAAACCAAAGGGAAACATTTTCGTTCAAATCAAGATGCCTCATAACACACTTTCATTTCAATTGTTCACACTTGTGCTAAGACCTCAAGTAATGATGGTTAAAACACCACCAAAATTACCCATCAGAACTTAAAATAACACTAGAAAAACAATAAATAATAATAAATAATGCTGGACAATCTACACAGCATCATCTAGCCCCAAGCTAAGCAGAGCTTGTGTTATGGGTACTAGATGACTGATATACTTAATACAATACATTACATAATATAATATATAATATAGATATATATTTTTTTTATTATACATATAGAAAACACCCAGAACACCCGGAATAAATATTTGCAGATCGTACAAACATTTATCCCAAGGCGGGAATCGAACCCGCAACCTCTGCGTCGCAGGCGGACATTCGCCCGCCGCGCCACATCAGTCGTCAAAGTCGGTAATTAAAATGAAAATACAATGTTGCTTCCAAAGATGACAGAAAACGAATCCTATTATATGGCTTTTCAGCGGCTGAGGGTTGCCACGAATTTGCCAACGTCAAGTGTTTACTAATCTTAGAACAAAAAGGCGGAGATCTGAGTACGGTAAGAAGGGAGACTCTAATACCTACAAATCAAGTTGATATGTCATATACTTAAGTAGGTAATTATAATATATTTATTTTGTTAGGTAGGTAAAAACACAAACACACATAAAATACAAATAAATTACATAAGTAATAATAATAATAATAACATGTTCATATGTTATACCCAAGCAACTTTTTCAATCTTTAGAATCCTTAGAATTACCTAAATACACTTACATACTTCTACAAAAAGCAGTTGTACTAAATACCTGCAGAATAGTGAGAAAGTTCTTACAAACAGAACTTCCTAATGAAACCAGACCCGCTTCTGAGGTGCACTTGGCTTAGGCCCGTGTGCTTTGGTTTTCCCAGTATCTATTTTTAAGAAACTGAGTAAATTAAAACTATACTTTATAATAATAATAATAATAATGCTGGACAGTCCACACAGCATCATCTAGCCCCAAGCTAAGCAGAGCTTGTGTTATGGGTACTAGATGACTGATATACTTAATACAACACATTACATATATAGATATTTTTTATTATACATAGAAAACACCCAGACCACCCGGAATAAATATTTGCAGATCGTACAAACATTTATCCCAAGGCGGGAATCGAACCCGCAACCTCTTGCGTCGCAAGCGGACATTCGCCCGCCGCGCCACATCGGTCGTCAAAAAAGTAGGTAAGGGGGCGTCCATAAATTAAATTACGTAAATAAATAAAAATAAAATAAAATAAATAAATATCACGCAATTTTTTTTCTGATTGAAACAAAAAAAAATTATACTATTTTGGTCCATTTAATCCAGATTGTACATGCTTAATGATTGTACATGATTGTACACTCTCAGCAATCTTGATTACTAGTCTTAACTAGTCGTAAATAAAAGCACGAAGCAAATTTTTTTTTCTTTGTACAATAACAATCCAGCGCGTTTACGTAAGAACCCCACATTTTGAAAAATCTCACGTGAGATTGGGGGATGGGGGAGGGGGTTGAATAAAATCTCACGACATCTCACCAGAGGGGGAGGGAGGGACAGAAAATTTAAACAAACACCTCACGTAATTTATGGACGCCCCCTAAGTTATTGTAAATGAAGGTTTATTATCTCAGGGGGGTGATATCATACATTCATAGCATGCACTAACAAACAGTGATATTGATAATGCCACAAGAGAATTATCAGAATAGGTGTTATTGAATGACACAAATTGAGAATACTTCTTCTTCTTATTTTCTCCATAATAGCATCAGTGGGCTGATTCTAAGTTTTTTACGTTTTGTGGATTCCGGATTTCAGTTTGCGAGCTTCATACAAAAAATTCGATCTCGCAAACCGAAATCCGGAAAACAAACACAAAACGTAAAAAACTTAGAATCAGCCCACTGATGCCATTATGGAGAGAAGAAGAAGAAGAAGTATTCTCAATTTGTGACATCGACAGACAATTTCGCCAGTAAGTGTCAAGTAAATTGAATAAATACTTTTTAGTCGAGTCAGTAAAAAAAAGTTAAGTCGGATGTCATTTGTTTTGAAGAAAAAGATGGGGTTATTCTTCAAAATCTAAGGAAAACATTATACCACCAAAATTACACCGTAGAACTTAAAATACTATACTAGAAAAACAATAAAATTAAAAACTATATTGTTCGCAAGGTTGACAGAAATCAAATATCAAATATATTATAAACGCGAAAATTTGTAAGAATGGATGGATGGATGTTTGTTACTCTTTCACGCTCTAACCAGTAGACCGATTTGGATGAAATTTGGAATAAACATAGATTATAACTTGGATTAACATACAGATATAGGCTACTTTTTATCCTGAAAAAATAACGAGAACGAGGAAAAAACTGCCACGCGGGCGAAGCTGCGAGCGGCAGCTAGTAAATACATAGTATAGTAGTAATCCAGGTTACAATCTATATTTTTTCCAAATTTCATTCATTTTGGTCCACTGGTTAGAGCGTGAAAGAGTAACAAACATCCATCCATCCATCCATACTTACAAACTTTCGCGTTTATAATATTAGTAGGATTTACGACTCAAATATTTCAAAACTTACTGTCCCAGGATTCTTGCCCATCATTTTGCAACAATCTTTTATTTTTCATGTCCAGAAAATAATCACTGATTGAAAAACAATAAACAGGATTTAATAATACAGTATTTTCATTATAGATAGATAGATAAATAGATAGGAACATTTATTCAGACCACCACGAAACAGTAAACATAAAAGTAACACTAAAAGATAACACAAGAGTAACATAACATAACATAACTGCACAATTAACATGATATAACATGCATAATGATGTGGTGGCGAAAGGTCCTCAGCTCAGCTTAATGCCACAGCGTGTTACCACACTGCAGCGCTGATTTTCTGCTGAGGCCAATGTGTTGACATCACGGGCATTATCATCATCATCAACAGCCTGTAGATTTCCACTGCTGGGCAAATGCTTCCCCGTACGTTTACAGGAAGAACGATTTTGAGCCCTCTCTGTCCCCTGAGTTCCCGCGATCCTAATGTCCATCGGGTATGAAGGCCTCCAACGCTTCGTCTTCCGGTTCGTGATCGTCATTCGAGAACCTATACTCTACAGCGGTTGTCGGTTCTACGAGCTATATCAGATGTAAGACTACTTCCGAAAACTGAAACTGCGCATTCAGACCATGATTGTGATGGCAAAAACACGTGAAAAAATAATCAACACTTTTAGTTGGTTTTTTCCGTGTTCTGCCGGGCTAAGATGTGCAACGCGACAAAATGTTGTCTACTCGTTATCTCGTGCAAAATAGAGATATCTCTTTATATCTTCCTGTGCTAACATGCCAGTGCCAAAAATCTATCTCGTTCTGTCAAATGAAGACTAAATGCTAATGTTTAGCTTATCTGTGGGTTTTTTATCTATAATTTCTAAAATATCCATTAATAGAAAAATTATCTCGTGTCATGCGCGACATAATTCACCTTGCTCATCTTAGCCCGGCTGGTATAGCCTGCCCAATAAATACTTTCAACTTTGATCGTTTGCAACGGTCTGTAGATAGCTCAACTGTTTCATAATAATTATGTATTTTGTACATACCAATTATAAATACCTGTATTAGCTGTAACAGTTTTCTTTGTAGGTAAATAAAAAAAAAATATTTTTTTATAGTATTTGCTGATGGAACAAGCATGTGGCCCACCTGATGTTAAGTGGTTACCATAGCCTGTAACAAAGCAGTGCCTTGTAGAACACGTTAGGATCGGTGTAATTGTGAAGGGTTCCCTGCATCTGCGGGTTTGAAGAGACTCTCGTCTGATGATGTTGTTTTAAAAGATTAAAGGAAGGATGTACCTGGAGTTGGTAACCAGTTCGCAGTCTGTGCAGCACACTCCCTCCTTACCGCCTGTCAGGGTGCATTCCTGAAAGTATACACTGAATTTCACGGGTCAGAAGGTAATATAGCGCCATCTAGCGGGATAGATAGATAGATAGATAAAACTTTATTGTACACAAGGATACATTATTCATCTAGGCGTAAACAAATAAAGTACAATAGGCGGCCTTATCGCTGAAAGCGATTTCTTCCAGGCAACCTTAGCACGGAAAGTAATTGAATATTACAGTAATGGACGGCAAATGGCAATGGTTACCGTAATGGTAATGGCGGTGAATGGCTAGCGAGCTACATATCCTAGTGTTTTTGTGGATATACCTTGCCTCTACATAATACTTAGTAAGTAATTTACTTACCAATGGATATTTCAGTCCAAGTATGTATGGGTTCGTGGAGAGGCAACGATGAGGCTCAACACAGGTGCCATTCAACTCGTCGCCCACGCAGTCAGCAGCTGCAATTGAAGTTGCTGCAGTGAGACCTAACAGCTAGACTCTTCTGCCGCCGCAATTATTGAATTATTGACCGGGAGCGACTTTGCCGTCTGATCCTAAGGTCGTGGGTTCAAATATAGTCGTGCACGGATTTTTCTATTCGAAAAATAAAAGTAATATGTAGTTCTTTGAAAACTATTGAGGTTGAAAAGTACATTACAGGTGTACATTACAGGTATTTTTCTGAAATTTCGCTTTTAGTATTAAAAATAGGTAAAAATACGAAATCAACTTTAAAAAAAAAATTATGTTTGTTTGCACACGCATTACGCAAAAACTACTGAAAGAATTTTGATGCGATTATAATAATAATAATAATGCTGGACAATCCACACACCATCATCTAGACCCAAGCTAAGCAGAGCTTGTGTTATGGGTACTAGATGTCTGATATACTTAATACAATATTATATTACATACATAGATATATTTTATTATACATAGAAAATACCCAGAACATCCGGAATAAATATTTGCAGATTGACAGAATTAAAAACTTAGTATGGGTTTCATTGAGCTGTCATATCTAAAAGGGGTGTAAAAAGGGAATTAGGTTTGTATGAAAAAAGAAACGATTTGCATGATAAGCGATGGTGATGTGCTTAATAATAATGATCCAAAACTGAGATTTCTCTTACCGTTTTCCCAATTTTTTAGTGATGTCAAAGCACTAACATTATTTAAATAAACACAGAACAATAATATTTTTAACATTATTGAAAACATTGTTCCTGCTAGAAAATAAACTTCTTTCTGCTTTATTTAGCTTGCATATACACCTTATATAGGTAAAAATATTATGACGCTATGTACAGTCGTAAACAAAACTAAATCTCCGTTTTAGAGGTGACTTAGCCTTAGCAAACAATCTTAAAACATCGTGAGAAAACCAGTTAGTATTCTAACAGCGGCGATTGGCTTGCAACCTGTCACGTATGGTATAATAACTACTGCAAAATGGGTATGCACCAAATGTAATATTTGGACGTACCTCTGACTAGACATTCTTGGAGAACCTCAAGTAGGTACTTGGTACTAAGAGGTCGGAAGGGATATCTACCGTGATTAGGGATTAAAGTCGCGATGCTATTCCTTTATTTTCTTTTCTTTGCCCCACTGCTAGCATAACTACTTAGATATAAAATATACTAGAAACATTACTATCACTTTAGAATAATTTATTATAAAAAGGGATGCCTATTTATTTATTATTTTTGCCGAGATATTTTTATTTTTTTTAGAGAACATGCCTATTTCTGCCGCCAAGCAGCTTGCTGTGTTCCGGTTTGAAGGGTGTGGGTGCCGGTGTAATTACAGCCACATGGCTGATGGACACTGAGGAGTGCATCGTAGGGCATGCTCCTAACGAGTGTGACCTACGGGGCAATACTTTTTTTTAGGCGATGGTAACCACTTAACATCAGGTGGGTCATCTGCTTGTTCCATAAGCAAGTTGTATCAAAAAAACATAACATTTTAGGCTAGTTAGATTTTAGTCGGAATAAATGTCCAAAGCTCCATACAAAAAGTGGACAAGACCTTTGTTTTCGATTGTACAGTGTCATAGGTCAGTTTTAGGAAGCGTAGGTACTTGGTAGGGCGTGGTATAAATATAGTAGTCAGACTTGTAGTAGACATCTAGTTATCCTCATAGCTTACTTACTTTGACGACCGATGTGGCGCGGCGGGCGAATGTCCGCTTGCGACGCAAGAGGTTGCGGGTTCGATTCCCGCCTTGGGATAAATGTTTGTACGATCTGCAAATATTTATTCCGGGTGTTCTGGGTGTTTTCTATGTTTAATAAAAAAATATCTATACATGTAATGTATTGTATTAAGTATATCAGTCATCTAGTGCCCATAACACAAGCTCTGCTTAGCTTGGGGCTAGATGATGCTGTGTGGACTGTCCAGCATTAAAAAAAAAACATGTATATATATTATATAATGTTGAAAATATTATTACTGTTGTTTAAATTATATTACTGCCATATCGCCGACACACAATTGGGGATTTGGTAAGAGTCTCGAGTTTTGTATTATCTATAGGTACCCAATTATAAGAACCTTTTATCCTGACTGACTGACTGACGTGTAAATAAAATACAAGTGTGATTTAGACCACACGACTGAAGTAGCTAAACGTAACTGGCTATGAGAGAAAGATAGAAAGAACAGTGCTTTCATACCCCCTCCATGGTAGTGTTAAACGTTTAACGCAATCTTCTTGGATAATAATAATAATACTCGACAATCCACACAGCATCATCTAGCCCCAAGCTAAGCAGAGCTTGTGTTATGGGTACTAGATGACTGATATACTTAATACAATACGTTACATACATACATTTTTTTTATTATACATAGAAAACACCCAGGACACCCGGAATAAATATTTAAAGCTCTGCTTAGCTTGGGGCTAGATGATGTTGTGTGGATTGTTCAGCATTATTATTATTATTTTAAACTTTAAGATCACGAAGTTATGATCAAATTAGAATGAAAAACTAATTCAATGAGTCAGGTTTGGCTTTAGGTTTTGGCTTGGGGTAACCCCGGTTACTACGAAATGTAAAAGGATAAACCCGAGCAAAATATTGCTTTCGTACAAATCTTTTTGCAAGTAATATAGTTAGTAGAAGAGCGTTTGGGAAATTACGGCACATCTTGTCAAAGTCAAAGTCAAAGTCAAAACTCATTTATTCAGTAATATCCGCAGGGATCATCTTGAAACGTCTTAAATCTTAGGTGAATCTAAGCGCCAGTTCCTCGCGACCAAGCCTAGAAGAACCGGCAAGAAACTTACGGCTTGGTTCCTACCGTTTTTTTGTATGTTTTTTTGTACAGTCACCGCAAAGCCTCAAACCGAAAGTCTATAACCAGTGCGTGTTACCTGTGATGACTTATGGAACTGAGACGTGGTCGCTAACTATTGGTCTCATACACAAGCACAAAGTCATACAACAGGCTATGGAGAGAGCTATACTGGGAGACGAATACGAGATAGAATCAGAAATGCCACACTGAAATGACGACTGATGTGGCGCGGTGGGCGAATGTCCGCCTGCGACGCGGAGGTTGCGGGTTCGATTCCCGCCTCGGGATAAATGTTTGTACGATCTGCAAATATTTATTCCGGGTGTTCTGGGTGTTTTCTATGTATAATAAAAAATATCTATGTATGTTATGTATTGTATTAAGTACTAGCTGGCCTGTGCCCACTTCGTTGGGCGGTAAACATGTTTACCATACAAATCTCAAAGACATACATCCACAACTTACAAATCTTAACTGAAGTAGTACTCGACGTCGCCAACAGATGGCGTTAATACGGCATAAAATAGCAGCCGGTCGCAGTTTCGCCCGCGTGGCAGTTTTTTCCCGTTCCCGTTATTTTTTGGGGATAAACAGTTACTCCTTGTTACATCAGCTATCTGCCAGTGAAAGTCCCGTCGAAATCGGTCCAGCCGTTCCAGAGATTACCCGGAACAAACAGACAGACAGACAGACAAAAATTTAAAAAAATGCTATTTTGGTATATGTATCGTATATACATTCCTATGTATGTACTAAAAAGCGGTTATTTTAATATTACAAACAGACACTTCAATTTTATTTATTTGTATAGATTTTGTCCTTTTTATAAAACACCTGCGTAGGGACTAGTAGTGACACAGTACGCGCCATCGGTCGTCATAATTAGGTAAGTAGTCTGTAATTTGTAAACCAGTTTCCCGCGATACAGGCTTGTCCTAGCCCCAAACTAAGCAAACTAAGCTATGTTCCTAAGCGTGACCTACGAGGCAATACTTTGTTATAGGCGATAGTAACCACCTAACATCATGTGGGCCATCTGCTTCTTACATCAGTCAGTTGTATAAAAAAACTCAAAAAAAAACAAGAATCCGTACACACCAAGACAAATATATCCTGAATGTTTCAAGTCTCCACGAGCAGTTGTTTAGATTGAGTTGTTTAGATTGTCTAAGTCAGTCAGACACTTTACTCAGTCAATAAGGACAAATATTATTTTCATTGGATATACCTAGATAATACAAATGTCGAAATATTTTTTAACAATATCTCAACAGTCTGTCGGCGATAAAACTAATAAAACAAAGCAATAAAATTATTTTCAACATTATTATATTATTACTAGTTAGCTGACCTGCTCGCGACTTCGTCTGCGTTGTTTTTGCTCTTGACCTATACAGCAAAAATAGAAGAATACTGAAGATGATAGACCTCGCTTTTTTTATTACTGTAATTTTACTGACAATCAGCAAGTCTCAAGGTCAAACACTAAACCTGCAGATATCGATCTTAGGACTAGCTGTTTTTCGCATGTTCAGCTTTACGTCGCACGAGTGTTCACGAGTCACTGGCCCTCAAAATCTATTTATTTTAGCACCTGATGGAAATACTCAGAACATCGATTGAAGATCGTTTTCTTGGTCGGCTTGGTCGCGAGAAACTGGCGCTTAGATTCACCTAGATTTAAGACGTTTCAAGATGATCCCTGTGGATATTACTGAATAAATGCTTTTTGACTTTGATTCCTCTGCATCGATATTTTAGTCGCGTGCCGTAGGGGAGAGGTGGCATGAAAGGGACATTTTTGAATTTGAGGTCCTAGTAAGTGATTGAGAAAATATTTGGAACAGGTTAGAGTCAAATAGGAAGCGTTTATTATTAAATAATTGAAATGTAATGCAATAATTGTCATTAATCAACTCTAAGTTATTTATTTACGCATCTCTAAAAATTTTGTATTTTGTCCCTTTCATAAATGGACTGTATTGAAAGGGACGCAGCAATTTATGAAAGGGACAGTACCTAATTTCGAGGAAATATGTGTACAATAACTACTTAGATATGTTATAAACCAAATTGAAATTGGCAGGAACTATTGTCATTATAAATCTTATCGTATTCATTTTAAAGGCTAATATAATAAACACTTTAATGTAAGTAATTAGAAATCAACAATATCAAAATATTTTTCTCTAATAAAACAAACTTCAAAAATATTAATAGCTTTTCTTAAGACACTTAATAATCAGTTCCCTTATAATTAACAAGAAATTTAACACTAATATAAAATTAAAGACTAATTTACAATTTTATATATCACTTTTTAGACTTAGACTGCACTTGAAAAATAATAATTGTTTTTTCAATAGAATCAACCTTATTTTAATACTTCACTAACTTCTTCTTCAATATCAACACGAATTCTCTTTTTAGGAGCCATTTTTAATCTGAAAAGAAGTAAAAAATATTACAATCCTAGTCTAAAAGTGTCCCATTCATAACCGTTTGTTGTGTCCCTTTCATAAATATCTTACAAAAATTTAAAACATAACCACAAAATCTACAATATTAAATTAAAGTTCACTGACCTTATGTTCTTGCGTCTGTGGATGTCCAGCCTAGTTGCAACAGTGGTTCACACATAAATAAGTAACACGCGGTACTCGATAAAAGTTTCACAATTATAACAGAAAAAATACTATTCAATGCCAATAACAACACTTACATGTATTCGCCATGTTTGAAATGACAGAAGTATGAAGTTAGCCGCGAACGAACTTGCATCAAAGCTGCCTTATGACACAAGTAGTGTTGTCTCGAAATCGTTTTTAATTACCGGTAATTTGACTTTGTCCCTTTCAATACGTGTCCCTTTCATGCCACTCCTCCCCTAAATTATGTAAATTTTTGAGGCAACAAGTTTCGAAGAAGCGTTATTGGAACGACAACTTTGAGTGCGATTCGGAAGCATTGTTTAGTTGAGAGAACTCAAAAATTCTATTAGGATAATTCGTGACGTCAGATTGGTCGCCTAATGTGTTTATTGATGTGTTTGTTGTGACGACCGAAGTGGCGCGGCGGGCGAATGTCCGCTTGCGACGCAGGAGGTTGCGGGTTCGATTCCCGCCTTGGGATAAATGTTTGTACGATCTGCAAATATTTATTCTGGGTGTTATGGATATTTTCTATGTATAATAAAAAATATCTTTGCATGTAATATAGTATTGTATTAAGTATATCAGTCATCTAGTACCCATAACACAAGCTCTGCTTAGCTTGGGGCTCGATGATGCTGTGTGGATTGTCCAGCATTATTTATTTATTGATTGTTGCCTTCAATTTCTGAAAGAATTTGATTATTAATAGCAACCGTTTAACCACTTGCTGAAGCCAAAATATCCCTGTAAGATAACCAAGGGTTTTCAACACCTCTTATACACAGATTGCATCAAGTCTTCTAGCGTTGTAACAACGGTACATAATAATTGGTGAAGAAGCATCACCTCGCCGCCGCTCTGTTCTGGTAATGTGTCTTTGCCAATTTGTGCGTTGGAAAACTCTTAGGCAAAAGAATTTTCACCTAGCAAACCCACTTATTAATATGAGGCCACAAACTGGATCAAACCCATGTAAGTTTAAAGAGATTTTCATACAAACTTCATCCCCTTTTTACTCCCGTTTTAGAGATAACAGCCCCATGAAACTCATTCTAAGTTTTAAGTTGGACTAAAAGCTAACTAATTCTACAAAACGCATCATCACTCATCAGAGTAGTTTTTGTGTAATGCGTGTACAAACAATTGTACTAACAAAATATTTTTTTAAAAGTCGATTCCGTCTTTTTGCATGTCTTTAAGTACTTTAGCAAGGTTTCAGTAAAATATCTTTAATGTAGGTATGTACAGACTTATCGATCTCTACAGTTTATTATAGTATAGATAATTATAAGCTAGAAGATACCCGGATGTCTACTAGAACTAGATACCTATATATTTATACCATAGCATAGCAACTGCCTACGTTTCCTAAAAATATGACCTATGACAATGTACAGTCGAAAACAAAGGTCATGTCCACTTTTTGTATGGAGCTTTGGATATTTATTCCGCCTAAAATCTAACCAGCCTAAAATGTTATATTGTTCTCTAAAGATAGGTACAAAAAATATCTCTGTACATTAAGTTAGAGTGGCACCACACTGGAGCTTCATTATTTACATCTATACAAATAAATAAAATTGAAGTGTCTGTTTGTAATGTTAAAATAACCGCTTTTTACTACATGCATAGGAATGTATATGCGATACATATTCCAAAATAGCATTTTTTTAAATTTTTGTCTGTCTGTCTGTCTGTCCATTTGTTCCGGGTAATCTCTGGAACGGCTGGACGGATTTCGACGGGACTTTCACTGGCAGAAAGCTGATGTAACAAGGAGTAACTTAGGCTACTTTTTATCCCAAAAAAATAACGGGAACGGGAAAAAACTGCCACGCGGGCGATACTGCAAACGACCGCTATTTTATGCCGTATTAACGCCATCTGTTGGCAACATCGAGTACTACTTAGTTAAGATTTGTAAGTAAAAATGTTTACCGCCCAACGAAGTGGGCACGGGTCAGCTAGTCAATAATAATTTGTAAAAGGATCATACAAAAAAAACGATAGAAACCACGCCGTAAGTTTGTTGCCTATTCTTCTAGGCTTGGTCGCGAGGAACTGGCGCTTAGATTCACCTATTTAAAGTCGTTTCAGGATGATCCCTGCGGATATTACTGAATAAATGCTCTTGACTTTGACACGGTAGATATCCCTTCAGATCTTTTAGCACCAACTCCTATTGTAGGTTCTTCGAGCATGTATAACTCAGAGGTACGTCCATCCGGATATTACTTTTAGTAAATACCCACATTTTGCAGTAGTTAGAATTCTAAGCGTGACAGGTTGCAAGCCCGTCGCCGCTGCTAGAATACTAACTGGTTTCCTCACGATGTTTTAAGATTGTTTGCTTAGGTCACCTCTAAAACGGAGATTTAGTTTTGTTTACACCTGTACATCATGTCATATTTTTTTCGCCTAAGTATATAAGAAGTATGCAAGCTAAATATAGCAGAAACAAGTTTATTTTCTTACAGAAACAACGTTTTAAATAATGTTAAAAATATTATTGATTTGCTTTTATTTCAATAATGTTAGTGCTTGGCCATCAATAAGAAATTGGGGAAAAGGTAAGAGACAATCTCTATGACATCAATTTTGCAAAAATGAAAACGCTTGACGGCGAGAATTTCGCAGTATATTTATGAAAATTTATTGTTCACTCAGTAATTTCAAGAAAAAAGTGATGTGCGCATTATTAACACTAGAAACGATATATATACCGTAATTTCCACTGTAAAAGGTAAATAGGTCATTAGTGGGAAACACTGTACGATTATACAATAAACTTCCAGAAAATGCCCCTAAACTTCCTATTCAGAAATTCAAAGCCTACACCAAGACAAATCTTATAAAAAAAAATACTATACCTATATATGATGATAAATCTGCGTGGCCTTGCGGTCACTCTATACCCATCGGCAGCTAGGATATATTTTTTGCAATGACTGAACTATTTATTACCTTATTTGAATTCATTAGATTGTAAGCATTACTATAAGTTGAAGCGTAGCGAGTGCTGTCTTTTGAACTTTTGTTGTGTATCATGTATGTTAATTACCTTAAAATATTTTCTGTCTTGCATTCACCTTATTAAGTTAGATTGGCACCATACTGGAGCTTTATTATTTACATTATTATTATTTTGTAAAAGGATCATACGCAAAAACGGTAGGAACAAAGGCGTAAGTTTGTTGCCGGTTCTTGGTCGGCTTGGCCGCGAGGAACTGGTGCTTAGATTCACCTAGATTTAATGCGTTTCAAGATGATCCCTGCGGATATTACTGAATAAATGCTTTTTTACTTTGACTTTAAGTGCCTACCGATCTTGCTTACTATGAAGACTTTTGAGCAAAATAGAAGTATACGTCTTAGCAATTACTCGATTCCCTTGGTCCTAGGAGATTGAATCTGGTGTCTACGGGTTCTTCTCGTGCAGGCGGAGAAGACTGTGTAGTCTGATTGTTAAAAGTAACGACCTATAAATTTACCTATAAAATAAGAATACAGGAAACTTCCCTCTCTTTCCTCCCTAATCAAAAATCGCCTTCGTCAATATCGGTTGAATAATACAGACAAAGATTGACAGATGGACAAAAGTGTCAAAACTGAGACACTTCGGTCCACTTCGGTCGCTCGGTCAATAATTGCGAAGGATGTTGGTGGGTGGTGGGGATGAGTTGTGTATTTTAATTTAATATTTTTGTTTTAATTGACAAGCCTATTTATTTTTAAATTTACTTAATTTGTATTTTCTAGGTTTAAAATTATAATTTTATGTTTAAAGTGTTTGTATGCCCAAATGGCAGGATCTAGTGCTATATATGTTAGATAGATAGATAGATAGAAAATTCTTTATTGCACAACTTAAAATAAAAGTACATATAGGCAAACTTAGTGCTACATAGCATTATCTACCAGCTAACCTTTGTGTAGTAGGAATAACATGGGGGTAGTGCGCATTTACTTACTGTTTAAACTAAACAATAGATAAAACATCAATCATCCTGAATAAAAAATAAAACTTAACCAAATCAGAGGATAAAAATAAACATAAGCACATAGGTATACTTAAGCATAATACATAAACTAATACACACAAATAAATTGAATCATATATTTACTATTTTACCTTAACATCTGATTGTCATACCTAGATACACAAACAATAAATGATTTATGATTTTATGATTTATGATCTACCTTTTCTCACTTCAGCAAATACTTGATTCCAGATGCTGACTGCGTGGGCGACGAGTTGAATGGCACCTGTGTTGAACCTCATCGTTGCTTCTCCACGAACCCATACATAGATGGGCTGAAATACCCAAAGGTAAGTACCAATATGTCCTTCCAACCGATTGAACAACAAAATAGTAAAGACTAGTCCACGTAGTTTTATCTTTCTGTAACTATTCCTGTAAACAAATCCCTTTTTTATACTCTGCTTCGTAAGTGCAATCCAGGCTAGTTTTTATTTGCTCGCTAGATGGCGCTATATTGCCTTCTGTTCTGATTCGTGAAATCAAGTGTATATTCTCAGGCATGCACCCTGAAAGACGACCAGGTGGGAGTGTGCTGCACAGATTGTCAGTTGGTCAACAACTCCAGGTACATAGACATAGACATAGACATAGACATACATTTACCTACTTTGAGTCTTAAATACACAGAAACCCTTCACAACTACACGAACCCTGTCAGTAGGGGTCGCGTTTGTCGTCTGGGTAAAGAGTCTTTCATCTCCCGTCGTCCTTGAAAACTTTTCAAAACCAATGGAACTGAATGTATTAGTACCAAAAATCTATTAATGGACTTGGTTTTTTTTCTTTATACTGCTGTTGGTGTAACAAGCATATAGCCCAGCTGATGTTAGGTGGTAACCATCACCTATATAACAAACTGTATAAAAAAGAGTGTGGACCACTAATCCAAAAGCGTAGCATCCATCTGGGAAAACATACCCTGTGCCCGGATGAGCTACAAGAACTCACCCCCAAGAAAGTCCTCCAGTTCCTAACTGCTGCAGGGTTCAATGGTGAACTATGAACGCCCTAATGAGGGGTGACCTTAACAAGTGGCGATCACAATAGGCCATATGGCCGCAGTGATACCAAAGCCGCAAAAATATAATAACAATAATAATCACTGCTTGTTAGACTGTTGCATTCATGTTGATTGTGTAGTACACTCGCGTGCAACTTGCGGGGTCGTTATTATTTGTACCGCCAAATCTTTATGCCTCAAGTTGATGGATGGATGGATGGACGGAGCAGTGAAAACAAAAAAAACTGTTCAGACATTAGTGTTTGTAGCTGCGGGGCACCAGGTCTTTATACTTCGGGCTTGTAGCGTGCCTCTGCTACCTTCAGTTTGCCGGCCGGAGTTACTTGCTGAACCGAGGGTTGCCTATAGTCCGCTTGAAATGAAAACTATGAGATTCTTCTGGAGGAGACTTTATTACTGAACACTTTGCACACTGTAGCACTAATATTAACTAATAACGATTTGGAACTGATACAAATTTAGAACTGATCTCGTAGGCCAAAACCGCCGTCTTATATTGTTCATCCCTACCCGGCGGCTACCCACTAGCTCAGGTAGCGCGCTCGAGTCCCGAGCCAATCACAGAGCTCCTTTGTTCGGTGTTCCTTTCTAACGGGGTCCTCGTGTCTATCATTTTTACCGTTAACTGTGAACACGTTGGGACTTGTTTTGAAATCTCCTGTCTTTGTTACACTTCATTATTTATGTCTATCTGTCTTTGTCGTTGTCGGACTATGTTTCCTATCTGTTTTCTCCTGTGATTGACTCAAGGTTAAAAGGTAAAACTATCCTACCTAACGATATTCTAACCCGACTAAAAGTAATCTTTATTGTTTGTACACTTAATTTCTAAACTTAATCTATCCTTATATCTTAATAGTGGACGTTGCTAACATTGTTACTGTCAAATTGAACTGAAAAAATTATAAAGATGAATATGAACCTGATATTTTCAAATCGATCTTTTGATTTTCAAGATGGCGATTGATCATTGGTTCTAAGTTATATTTGGTAGAAATCCAGAAGTCGGTAGGAACCAAGCCGTAAGTTTGTTGCCGGTTCTTGGTCGGCTTGGTCGCGAGGAACTGGTGCTTAGATTCACCTAGATTTAAGACGTTTCAAGATGATCCCTGCGGATGTTATTGAATAAATGATTTTTTACTTTGACTTTGAGTCAGTGCAGCCGTTTTCATATCACCATGAACCTAACTTGGATTGGAATACCTTGGTTAAAACTCCCATTCGGAAATTCAAAGTCTACATACACTAAGACAAATCTTTTAAAAAAGCATACTATACCTTAGATTAGCTATAACGCCTTTTTGTTTTTCTTTTAGTATTTTGTAATGTGTTGTAGGTAAATTTGACAACTTAATTGTTACCTAATGACCTATTGATATTTGTATTTTTTTGTCTTTCTATTTTTGTCTTTCGAGTGTGTAACCGTTTTATTTAAATGTAAATAAATAAATAAATAAATAAATAAATAAATAAATTGATTGTTTTTTTATCAGTGACTACCATCTGGACCACGCTGAGGAAATACTGTGGGAGAAGACTGGCCAAAAGTCCTGGGACAGTAAGTTTTTAAATCTTATTATTATGCTCGTAGTAGTAGAGCTCTTAGTGAAGGGCTCGTCCGGGTGCGTACTAGCACCATGCCTATTCCTGCCGCCAAGCAGCGCAGCGTGTTCCGGTTTGAAGGGTGTGGGTGCCGGTGTAATTACAGGCACATGAGGCTTAACATCTGTATGCTTCAGGTTGATGGACGCAGAGTAGTGCATCGTAGGTGGTGTTCCTACCGAGCGTGACCTGCGAGGCAATGCTTTGTTATACGAGATGGTAGCCACTTAACATCAGGTGGGCCATCTGCTTGTTTTATCAGGAAGTTGTATAAAAAAAAAATGCTACTGACGTTTTAGGGCACCTAACCACTATAAATGCATTTCTTTTATGTGATTGCTGATGGAGCAAGCGGACGATAGGTGTTGGTAACCACTCAACATCAGGTGGGCCACCGGATGTTAAGCGGTTACCATCAACAATAACAAAGCATTACCTAGCAGGTGACGAGCCCTTCACTAAGAGCTCTACTACTAATTGACATATCAATTACAATTTTATGGGATAAATGTTTGTACGATCTGCAAATATTTATTCCGGGTGTTTTGGGTATTTTCTATGATAACAAAAAATTTCTATGCATGTAATGTATTGTATTAAGTATATCAGTCATCTAGTACCCATAACACAAGCTCTGCTTAGCTTGGGGCTAGATGATGCTGTGTGGACTGTCCAGCATTATTATTATTATTATTATTCTCATTTTCAGAATGCTTGGAGTACATTCAAAGATACAAGTACTTCGGTTGCTACTCTTACGGTACAGCCACCCGTAATAAAGATTTTAAAATATGCCACATGTACGATTATAGCCATGTTTATCTGGCAGTAGGGGGTAGAGATTCCACCAGGGGGAAATACTCCCATATGGTAAGTTATAATAACAATATATAGAAAAGAAATAGCATCACCAAAGATATCCAGATCGTACAAACATTTTTGACAACCGATGTGGCGCGGCGGGCGAATGTCCGCTTGCGACGCAAGAGGTTGCGGGTTCGATTCCCGCCTTGAGATAAATGTTTGTACGATCTGCAAATGTTTATTCCGGGAGTTCTGGGTGTTTTATCTGTTAAAAATATCTATATACGTAATGTATTGTATTAAGTATGTCAGTCATCTAGTACCAATAACACAAGCTCAGCTTAGCTTGGGGCTAGATGATGTTGTGTGGACTGTCCAGCATTATTATTTTTATTATTATATTTATTCCAAGGTGGGAATCGAACCCGTAACCTTCTACCCGTCACACCACATTGGTCGTCAACGGAAGACTGTCTTGGCTGTCTGCTCAAATAAGGGTTCTCTTGAGTGCTGTAGAAAATTAGTTCAACACCTACTCATCATCACCATCAATAGCCTGTAGAAGTCCACTGCTGGACATAGGCCTTTCCCACACGTTTCCAGGAAGAACAATTTTGATCCCTTTTCATCAAAGTCAAAGTCAAAAAGCTTTCAGTAATATCTTCAGGGATCATCTTGAAACGTCTTAAATATAGGTGAATCTAAGCGCCAGTTCCTCGCAACCAAACCTAGAAGAAACGTACGGCTTGGTTTCTACCGTTTTGTTTGTATGATCCTTTTACAAAGTAATAATAGTGTAAATAATGAAGCTCCAGTGTGGTGCCATTACTACTATATCCATCCATCGACTTCCCGAGATCCTAACCAAGTCGGCAGTCCATCGGGTAGGAAGGGCGTCCTACGCTTGTTCTTTCGGTTCGTAGTCTTCATTCGAGAACCTTTATCCCTTAGCATTTGTTACAGGTGGTCAATGATCTGACAGGTGGTCAATGATTGCAAGTTTCTGCCTATACTATTGTGAGCAACCTTCACTGGCTCCTTGGTAGTCAGTTGGCTCCGGTGAATTTTAGTGCAATAAATTTAGTGTTTAGTAATGTTCCTACTGATCTCCTCCTATGTTAGATTTTTTTTTTTGTTAACGTTGTTATTTTATTTCTAGTTTTTCAGTTGTAGATTTTATGTTGTATATAAGTAATGTCACGTAATATTTGTATTAATTTTTAAGTTAGTAGGATAGCGCCCACTAACAGATGGCGCTGCTGCCAAGTAAACATTAGCTCTGCAAACATTATCTTTAAATAAATACAATAACTGAGTTTTATGTGATCAGTGGTAAATAATCAGTGTTGTATAGATCCAAAAGTCGTGCACAAGTGTTTTCCAGTGAAACTATCACGAATCTGCTCTTCAAAAAGAGTGTAAAAGTTTTGTCCACCAAATCGATTTAGCTAGCTTGCGACACTTAATAGCTAACCGTGTATATGAAGAAATTAAAGGCAAATTTATACGGTGCCAAAACTAGAAGTCTACTTTAGTGTTTTTGCATCGTAAAGCACAAAACTATTAAAATACATTTGTAACGAAGTTAAAAAGTGACGGTGTTGTGATAAAAAAGTGACTCATAAGTTCGACACGGTACTAGAAGGAACTTACTGCACCAGTACAACACTACTTCACACAACTAATACATAATTTTGTCACATTGCGTAGAGGACAAATAGCGTAGCGGTCGGATCCGCGGCTGAGACTAGAGCGACACCGAGATCAAACCACCGCAAGAGTAACTTTTTGTGGGTTTAATTTGTTCAATATATTTTTATCATTTGTTCACTTATACTTTTTCAACGCACGGCAAGCCAACAGTAACATGTCAGAACAAATTATGGAACTTTTGAGTACTCTCAGAGTACAAATAAAGGAAGACAATCGGGAAACCATGAGACAAACAGAAGAAAACATCACTGAAAAGATTAATAAGAACTTTGACGAGAAGTTTAACAGAGTGGAACAGCAAATTATTCAAATCAAGAAAACTCAATTAGAACAAGAAACTAGACTAGACAGCTTTGATAAAATACTAAGACAGCGAAACATAATATTATTTGGAATAGGAGAAAAGGAACAAAAATACTCAGATTTAGAAGACATCGTTTTACAATTTATGTCACAAAAATTAGAAATAGACCTGGAAAGGAAGGAAATCGAGTTTGTAGGAAGAGTGGGGAAAAAAGAAAATAAGTCTAGACCAATAAGATTATCCCTGACTACTCTTGGGAAAAAAATTCTAATCCTAGAGCGTAAAAAAGTGCTGGATGGTTCCGGCACCTACATTAAAGAAGATTTTCCACCAAAAATATTAGAAATCAGGAAGGGCTTACAAATTCAACTTCAAGAGCAAAGAGAGAAGGGAATTTCTGCTTTCCTCGTATACGATAGAATAGTTATTAAAGAAAAGCTTAATAACAAGAGAGCTCTAATAAACAGACAGCAAGAAAAGGAAACAACTGCAAAAAACAACACAGAACCAACTTCAAAAAGAGCAAAAACATCGGCATTTGTTCCTACAAACCCCCCACATAAACCATTCGATAAGAGCAACAGTCAATCTATCACGACATATTTAACAAAAAAGACGCAGCAAGGTGCCGATAGCAATAATAAAAACACATCCAACTCGAGAACACAATGACAATCACAGCAAACACAAAATAAAAATCAATGCGCTAACGCGCGAAGCATCCCAATACGGCTGGTCACCGCGGGAGAGCTAGACCAAAACCCTCCAGCTAAAAACAAATTACCAAAGCCAAAACAAAATAACATCCTGCACCTATGAAAATATATACAAAAACTCACAGACTGAAAGAGCAGCCGATCGCGAAGACTGGAAAAAGCTGGAGGAGGCCTTTACCCGTGAGGGGTCCTAACAGAAGAAATAAAAAGGCAAATCAAAGTACAAAAAAAAAAAAAAAAAAAAAATGTATATTATATACCTACATCAATATAAATAAATACACATAATACATACGCACCAAAGATTGGGTATATTTATAGATTTATGATTTAAAGCACCTACCTATGTACAAAATGAATTATAATATTAAAATACATTCAAATATTATTAATAATAATAATAATGCAAAGTGTATATAATCATTAAATTACAGTAAAATTAATCAAATATAATGATGTAAACAATAACTACAAATTTATGCATGAAATGTTACAAGTTATGGAATATATGGGCTTTTTTATTTTATTATTTATTAGGATAGCGCCTTAGAATTCGTTCTGTTATGCTATTTTTGTAAGTGAATAAATAAATGGCTACGAGCGTATGTCCTGCCCATAACTTGGAGTAGCAATCTACTCCACAAATTGCTCCAAATTGCTGATTCTAAGAGCTACGTCGGTGACCTTGGTTCTTCTACGGATTTCCTCATCTCTGTTTCTATCTCGTAGTAAAACTCCCAGCATCGCTCTCTCCATAGCTCGTTGTGCTTTGAGCTTGTGTAAGAGACCAATAGTTAGCGACCACGTCTCAGTTCCTTACGTAATCACTGATTATTTACTTCTGTCTTGAAGCTTTGCGGTATCTTTGACAAGATCTGCCGTAATTTCTTACGCTGCCGCTGCTGTTGGATTCATCGGCTGACCTGTTTGACGAAGTTGGATTTACCTAGTTGGACCATCTGATCCAGATAAACATAATGGTCTACAGCTTCGATGATATCACTCCCAACATGTACCGGGATGAGCATTGAGCATTTGACATAATTTTCGTCTTACTCATGTTCATTTTAAAACCCAGCTGTTGGTAGATAGTCATAAATAAAAATCGTAAATTATTTATTGTTTGTTTTAATCATTCATAGTATTGAGGTCTTTTTTGCGTTATTCTTAGGTTTTCCAGCGATTTTGGCAATTCAGGGGTGCGATAATGAAACTTCAGTCGACAAACTGGTTTTATCTATCGAATTTTATTTACACCCCCGCACAGAATTAGCCTCGATATAATTATTTTAGCTCATAGCTAGTCGATAAATTTATAATAATAATAATAATAATAATAATATTAATATTTATTGCGGAACATAGGTCAAATACAGATCAGATATTCAAATACGCAGAGCGGAATCTTTATGTTACCAAATTGGTGTACAATAATATTTCATTGAAATTACCAATTCAAAAATGTAATATGTAATAAATTCAATTAAAAATAATCTAAATTAAACACCATAACCTGAATTTAAATAATAAAAATGTCAAAGTACCTCTATCTACAATATTTAATGTCAATTTAATAATTCATTTATAGAATAAAAACATTTTTCCTGAAGCCATATCTTTAGACTTTTTGTAAAGTTTGGTAAACCATCTCAAATTTAACGATCAAGCGTTTAACTAAGTTCCATGCTACCAATATCGATAAGTTTCGATTAAGCCCAGTTTTATCAAGAATTTATGTCAAATTTTATTTATCGATATCGATCCATGCTGGGACACCAGAACCTTTTCCTTCTATGAATACCGACTTGTTCTAGTAGAACGCTGTATTCTTCAGGCTCTGCTGGGCTACGAAGGCACCACAACTCCTGATCAATGGCGCTGCAGCGGCTCCCTCATCAGCGAGCGGTTCATCCTGACTGCCGCGCACTGCCTCGACAACAGAGAACTGTCAGTATGCCAAATGTGGTTGTTAGATTGGCTTGTTCTTCTAGGTTTGGTCGCGAGGAACTGCCAACCAGTTCAGTGAAACTTTGAAGATCACTGAGAACGACAACTTGCTGCACGATTGGATTTGAACCAACGACCTTAGGGTCAGAAGGCGGGGTCACTCTCACTGGACCACCGATAATTTCTCGGTATATTATTTAACTATCAAGAATTGTCTGCGCCGTGTTACGCTGTGTCGGGGTGTCTAGCATGCGCCCGCGGAAGTCTCAGCGTAGTCCTGCCCTGCCCTGTTTTGAACCCCAGCTTAGGTTGTGTTCTTGGCATGATTCATCATGATTCATCATCATCAGCCTATAGAAGTCCACTGTTGGACATAGGCCTCCCCACACGCTTCCAGGAAGAACGATTCTGAGCCCTTTCCATCCATCGACCTTCTG
This sequence comes from Electrophaes corylata, assembly GCA_947095575.1. NCBI lineage: Eukaryota > Metazoa > Arthropoda > Insecta > Lepidoptera > Geometridae > Electrophaes > Electrophaes corylata. The sequence goes on from OX352727.1 coordinate 410,920, forward strand.
CATGATTGCATGATTGCCTTTACCTATTTCTGACGTGACGATATTGATGTTCACTATGACTTCCAGGGGTCCAGTGACTCAGGCAGCGTTTGGCTTACTGAAGCGATCAGACCCGGCTGAGAACTGGCACAAATACAACATCAAGCGAGCTGTCCCCCATCCTAACTACGAGCCGCCGTCAACGTACGATGACATCGCGTTGCTGGAGACAGAGATACCGTGAGTTCATAAGATAACAAGCGTAATTACGTAAAGAACAAACATTTGTGTGATGAACATAGATGTTTGTTCTGTGTCTGGCTGTTATATTGTATGAAAAAAGGATCACATAAGACGCTCTTTTGATCATTTAATTTTGAGCTTACAAACTATGCAGCTAACGTTCATATTGGCTTACTCGCTAGGCGCGACGCGCCCGCAGGGCGGTTTCAGATTAGCGTTTTATACGTGCGTATAAGCTCGTTTTTGGAAGCGCATGTAGGCGCGTATAGGCGCGCCTTTTGGCACACGCGCAACTCGTACGAGCGTTGACGCGCTTCTAAGCTCGTATAAGCGCGGTTGATACTGACACGACACCACCAGTTCGAGCGAACACGCCGAAATATGCCCGTTTACGCGAGTATGGTTTTTAGAAGCGCGTATAAGCGCGTATGCTGAAACGACCGTATACGCGCAAAAAAATACGCTAGTCTGAAACCGCCCGCAGACACACACTCCGCGCTGACACACGCGCACCGATAGGCCTGATAATAAAATAGTACTAGATATATCATCATCATCAGCAGCTTGAACAAGTCTACTGATAGACATAAGCCTCCTCCAATGAATGCCAAGACAGTAGAACTTAAGCCCCGCGCCGAGCTTTTTCCTTCTAATCATCATCATGAACCTCAATGAGCCTACTGCTGGACGTGCCCAAAGGTCTTGTTTATGCCGCGCTACGCGTACGTTCTAGAAACACATTCCATCCAGCCAAGAGATTATGACAAACAAAACCCCTTCTAGCATTTTTAGGGTTCCGTACCCAAAGGGTAAAACGGGACTCTATTACTAAAACTCCGCTGTCTGTCTGTGTGTCTGTGCGTCTATTACCAGGCTGTATCTCATGATATTTTCACAGATGATGTATTTCTGTTGGGACTATAACAACACATGCTTAAAAATAGAATAAGATAAATATTTAAGGGGGCTCTCATACAAAAATGCGATTTTTTTTGTTCGTTTATGCTCAATATTGATAACGGCAACAGGTAGACGCTTGAAATATTTCATTATAGACTAGCGGCCCGTCTCGGCTTCACACGGATTTTAGTAAAGATCCCAAATTTTTTTGAAAATATAATATAGCCTATTTCATTCGGGGATAGTGTAGCTTCCCAACGGTGAAGGATTTTTTCAAATCGGTCTAGCAGTTTCGGAGCCTATTCAATGCAAACAAACAATATTCACAAATCTTTCCTCTTACTAATATTATACGTATATAAGTATAGATAACGGCACGGAACCCTTCGTGCGCGAGTCCAACACGCACTTGGCCGATATGTTTAGCAATTTTCATTTAATTTGACGACCGATGTGGCGCGGTGGGCGATTGTCCGGGTGTACTGGGTGTTTTCTATGTATAATAAAAAAAAAACTATGTATGTAATATAGTATTGTATTAAGTATATCAGTCATCTAGTACCCATAACACAAGCTCTGCTTAGCTTGGGGCTAGATGATGCTGTGTGGATTGTCCAGCATTATTTATTTGTTTATTCATTTTAACTGGATTCTATATTTTCAATTCCAGGGTGGTATTCACGAAGCAGCTTATTCTCCCAGCCTGTCTCCCTGCAATCGAGCTGGATAACGAGTCCAACTACAGTATCACAGCTACCGGCTGGGGTCGCCTCGGCTACACGGAGAAGCTCGCAGACACATTGCAGGAGGTAAACCATCAACCAGGCCCTCTACTGTAACCTCTCACACGTCTGCGAACTGTCAAAACGACGCCTAACTTTCTCACTTGACAGCTATGATTGTTTTAATTTTTTTTTTCACTTCTCTTGCTCAAAAAGGCCGTCATTGTAGCATACCAGAGCGGGGATAAAATAGCATTTCATCCTCTAGGGGAAAAAGTTTTTTTTTTAATTTTTGTGTGTCAAATGACAATGAGCCTACAAAAACGAAAAAGTTTTTAGTCATAAGTAGAATAATCATGAATAAAGACTCGACTTATTACTGTTTCATAAAAAAAGAACTTCATTTTATTTTGAAAATGGAACTAAAATCGGCGATCTCTGGTAGAATGCATGCAATGTGTTGCGGCTACAGAAGAAACAAAAAAAAGATATTGGCGCGAAATCTTTAAAATTTTTCTCTAATTGCAAATTAAATTGGTAGTGTCCGTAATTAATTTTACAATAGTGAAAATGTTGGTATGCTACAATGACGGCCTTTTTGAGTAAGAAAAGTGAAAAGTATAGTGTAACACACGGAGCTAAAACCCAACTCGGTTTCTATTTACTAAAACTACCTTGTATATAATGGGTCATTTTAGCTCCTTGTATAACAATCTACTATTTATACAAGACAATATTTTTTTAAATTAAACTTTCAACAAATTTTGCTTTTGCGCAAATGAGGTATTACAAGAAGATATATTTTAGCATTTCGCCTTTTAGTCGAGATGCCAAGCAGCGCACCACAGCAAGGGTGTGTTCTGGTGGGAAGGGTGTGTTGTATTATGTATATCAGCCATTTAGTATCCATAATACAAGCTCTGCTTAGCTTGGGGCTAGATGATGCTGTGTGGATTATCCAGCATCATTATTATTATAATTTATTCAGCTTATTAAGTTTAATTACACTGGAGCTTCATTATTTACATTATTATTATTTTATAACAGGATCATTCAAAAAAACGGTAGGAACCAAGCCGTGACTTTTTGACTTTGACTTTGACTTAATGGCGATTGCGAAAAAAAGGGTACATTGTTTTTTATTCTTAAAAACCTCAGGTCGATCTGGAAATGTTTAGTGATGAGAAGTGTGACGAGTTGTATCCAGTTCATCGACGTCACCGGCCTGACGGCATCAACAGCACGACGCAGATGTGCTATGGACACAGAACCCTGATTAGAGACACCTGTCAGGTCAGCAAATGGTGGTAGTCAGAGGTACAGTCAGCTGCACTAGAATGTATACAATTACAGCCATTACAGCACAGTTCGTAGTAGCCCTGCCTTCTGTGCTGTAGGTGGTGGGTTCGATCCCCACCGAGAACAAACATTTGTGTGATGAACATCGATGTTTGTTCTTTGTCTGGGTGTTGTATTGTACTCTAAGTATGTATTTACTAAAAAGTACGTAAGTATTCTTTCAGTCATCTGGTTCCCATAGTACAAGCTATGATTAGTTTGGGTGTTATGTGGTTCCCATAGTACAAGCTATGCTTAGTTTGGGGCTAGATGATGTTGTGTAAAAATGTCCTGACATATTTATTATTATTATTATTAATTCGTAACCTTCAAAACGCTATCAAAACCTTATAGTAAACTCTGAAACAGTAAAATTTCAAACATCATGAAATTAGCTGATAAGTTCATTAATTTTTGCGTTTTTACCCTGTAAGTATTGTAACGCTGTAAAACCATTCTGTAAGTTACGAATTGTATACATTCTGGTGCAGCTGACTGTACTTACGCCAAAATAGTATACACTAGCGGCCGCTCGCAGCTTCGCCTGCGTGGCAGTTTTTTCCCGTTCCCGTTAAACTTTCATCCTCTATTTTATCCCCTTGGGGGTAGAATTAATCAAAATACTTTCTAAGCGGATGCCTACGTCATAGCATCTACCTGCACGCCAAATTTCAGCCCGATCCGTCCAGTGGTTTGGGCTGTGCGTTGATAGATCACTATGCCAGTCAGTCAGTCAGTCACTTTTGAGTTATATATATTTAGATTTGGTACATACCCACATTTTGCAGTGTAGTTAGTATTCCATACTTGAATGTTGTCATTCACGTATACTACGTACTCTAGTACTAACTGGTTTCCTCACGATGTTTTACTTCACCGTTTGAGAGCAGCATTGGGCACAATTATTACTTTGTAAAAGGATCATACAAAAAAACGGTAGGAACAAAGCCGTAAGTTTGTTGCCGGTTCTTGGTCGGCTTGGTCGCGAGGAACTGGCGCTTAGATTCACCTAGATTTAAGACGTTTCAAGATGATCCCTGCGGATATTACTGAATAAATGATTTTTGACTTTGACTTTGACTTTGAATCATTTTTTGAATGGAAAAATCCATTGATGCAGGTCCGGATTTGAACCCATTTTTGAAGGGTTTTGAAGTACCTATTTTAATAATTAGGTACTTGCCTAAGTACCTACTTATTTATGAAGATTCTTCAAGTCAAGTCAATAATTCAAGGAACTTGTGTGCCAATTTTCTTCAAAATCGGTGGAAAATTGCGACCTGTAGGCGAGAACAGACCACCGGACAAAAGCATTTTTGCCCTATCTCGAAACTGGACGCTTCGCTCGCTCGGTCAATTACTTAAGTAGCTATTAATGAAGATACTTATCAATTTTTTGGATAGAAACGGGATATTTACCATGATTTTTGAGTTTGATTGTTTCCCGATATTTCGGCACAGTTGCATGCGCCATGATCACGGGTCGAACTGAAGTCTGTGGCAAGTGGGTCTAATGTTATTGGCAGACATAACGGTCTACCCTCTTCCGCACTCGTTTTTTGCAAACGACACTACTACCACTGGTATCATTCTCACTATTTACTCGAATTTGCTCTCGACACACCACACTAACCGTATCCGGACGCACCACCGGCACCACACTTTTATGTTGCTTACATAAACTAATAACCGGTTTCCATACACCAGATAACTGGAAACCATCCTCCCGGTTAAAGTTTTTGTGTTTGGTAATCTCAATCGCCTCTTGTACTAATCTTGGTATGTAGTGACCCTCCGTTGAGATTACCTGTGGGCTATGTAACTCGATCCAGTGGTTTGACCCAGATTCCAGCAGATGTTCCGCTATGGCTGATTTATGAGTTTCCAAGTTTTTAATCGCTCTGATGTGCTCCTTAATCCGACAAGCAATCGTCCGTTTTGTTTGGCCAATATACGAACTCCCACAACTACAATCAATTTTGTACACACCTGGTTTTTCCAATGGAAAACTATCTTTTGGAGATCGCAGGAAGTGTGATATCTTCTTTAATGGAGTAAAGATGGTTTTTACTGAGACCTTTGTGAGAGCTTTTGCAATTTTGTCCGTGACTCCCTTAACGTACGGCAAAAATGCCGGTTTTCGTTCAACTCTGTATTTACGGGGTCTGGATCTAGCACACGGTGGAAAAAGACGCAGTTTGTATCCATTTCTTCTTAAAACATGCTGTACATGAGACAATTCTCTCTCTAGATGGCTCTCATCACAAAGATCGAATGCACGATTAGTGAGCGAAGTTATCACCGAGTTCAATTGCCGTGGATGGTGGTGAGAGTGCGCGTGGAGGTACCGATCAGTATGTGTAGGTTTTCTGTAAACCGAATGGCCCAAACTTCCATTTTCATGAACCTGCACCAATACGTCCAAAAAAGCTAGACAACGATCACTCTCCAATTCATATGTGAACTTCATCTTACTATGTACAGAATTCAAGTGCATTAAAAGTAGTTCTATCTCGTCTTTCTTTCCTTCCAAAATGCAAAACACATCATCTACATATCTTTTCCATAATTTCACCAATATGGGAGCAGATGAGATGGCTAAGTCTTCAAAATACTCCATCCAGATGTTTGCCACCACTGGAGCTGCTGGACTTCCCATGGCTACCCCATCTATTTGGAGGTAGTATTTCCCCTTGTATACAAAATAATTGGTTGAAAGGATATGCTCTAAAAGCTTGACATACTCCTTGGCAACGCCACATTGTTGCACTTTTAATTCAACCACTTTTATACAGTCAACTAAAGGAACGTTTGTAAAGAGGGACTCGACATCAAAACTGACCATCATCTCGTTGTTTTCTACTTTCGTTTCCTTCAAAATTTGTATAAAATGGCGTGAAATCATGGTAAATATCCCGTTTCTATCCAAAATATTGATCAAAACCATGATAGTTTAAAAAGTTATACTTATCAATTCTCTCTCCAGGGTGACAGCGGAGGTCCACTGCAGGTATTAAATGGAAGTGTTGCATGCATTAGCACTCTCATCGGTGTGACGTCACACGGAGGAGCGTGTGGCTTTGAGGGCGGTGCTGGAGTCTACATTAACATCACCAGTTATCTACCTTGGATAGAGAGCGTGGTGTGGCCTGATCCAACCCCTGGCGGAGTCCAGACATAGACAGCTTCTTCTAGGCTTGGTGGCGAGGAACTGGCGCTAAGATTCACCTAGATTGAATTTGAACGCCCCTTCCAGACTACCCAGAATCAAAGCATTCGTTCAACCTTTTCACAGTGCCTTTCTGTAAAACAATCTTGGAAAAAACGCAGTCATCTCAAGGCTTTGTAGTCAATATAATAGTACTTCAAAAAAAAACAATACACTTGACATTTGTGATACACCATATAAATTTAATCAAACACTCAAACATGACATAGCGCTGTAATGACGACATAAAGAGGAATTTGTATACGGAGTGATTATAATAATTTTGTTTTGTTTTTCAGTCATAAGTTACTCTTTTTAAATTTTTGTGTTGATTTCTGTTATGTTTTGCATCTTATGTTTTTATAGTTTTTAATTATATATCTAGTTGAGTCTATATTTTAGTGCATGCTGTGGCATCCTTTAATTGAAGGGACACATAGTTTTAAGACCTTTTGTAACCTTTTCATTTTAATTTTTTGTGTTTTCTTTGTTGGATGTCCTACAATAAATAAATAAATAGATTTAAGACGTTTCAAGATGATTCAGTTTTATTATTTTTTTACTGTGATTTTGTGACTTAAATATTTATGTGGTGGTTTGAATAAATGGTCATTTTTACTAATTCTATTACTCTGACTGAGCTCGATAGCCGTCACAGCTCAGTTCGGTCGTAGTAGCACTGCCTTCTGCGCTGTAGGTGGTGGGTTCGATCCCTGCCGAGAACAAACATTTGTGGGATGCACATAGATGTTTGTTCTGTGAGTGGGTGTTATATAAATTCTAAGTATGAATTTACAAAAAATAAGGATTTAAGTATTGTGTCTAATATGTAAGTATTGTATAATTTAAGTATTATAACATTTGTAACTGTAAATTGGGAAAATATTTCTTTATTAATTCCTTGTATTAACGCCATCTATATATTAATGTATGAACTAAGTTGATACACGTTCTTGACATTGGTGCCGTGCAAATATTGGGCTATTTTAGTTGCACTTTGACTCGGTAGATGTCGCTATAAAATGTTTTTCAGCAATAGTAGAACTTTTATAATAAAACAAGCGGCCGCTCGCAGCTTCGCCTGCGTGACAGTTTTTTCCCGTTCCCGTTATTTTTTCGGGATAAAATCATAATAGCTTTATGCATGCAAAGTCTCAGCCCAATCGGTTTAAAATTGACAAAGTTTCATACAAACTTTCATCCCCTATTTTATCCTCTTGGGGGTTGAATTAATCAAAATCCTTTCTTAGCGGATGCCTACGTCATAACATCTACCTGCATGCCTAATTTCAGCCCGATCCGTCCAGTGGTTTGGGCTGTGCGTTGATAGATCACTATGTCAGTCAGTCACCTTTGAGTTACATTATATATTTATAAGATAATTTTTATTACTTAATTTAAAAAAGGTCAAACTTAATTACACATGAAAGAGTATTGTGGTGTCTAGATTAAAATGAAATATTTTCCCGACCCGATATGGGAGTCGAACCCAGACCATGTCGGTATCGCGCCGAGATTTAGAAATTGGTAGTAATGTAGATGCAGGGGGTCCACCGGATCCAGCAACATTTTGAAAGTGGTCTATGAAACTAAAGAGTCTGGGAACCACTGTCCTAAATAGTTGCAGTCCTGTCGCAAGATACGTTATCATGGAGGCGGGTTTTTCAGAACGTTTTTCACGTTATTTTTACGGCCCACTATGGCATAAATGGCCTATACGATAAATTTACGTACATAAGTGCCATGGCGACTGCCGTTGACATTGATGTATTATGGAAGCCTCTGGAACAACGGGAAAAATCAGGATATAAAATCGGCCAAGTGCGAGAATCTACTTTTATTTTATTTATTATTCTGACTCGCACTTGGCCGGTTTTTTTTTCAATTATTAAGTCTTTTTCTCATTTAATAATAATAATAATAATAATGCTGGACAGTCCACACAGCATCATCTAGCCCCAAGCTAAGCAGGGCTTGTGTTATGGGTGCTAGATGACTGATATACTTAATATAATATATTACATATATAGATATTTTTATTATACATAGAAAACACCCAGAACACCCGGAATAAATATTTGCAGATCGTACAAACATTTATCCCAAGGCGGGAATCGAACCCGCAACCTCTTGCGTCGCAAGCGGACATTCGCCCACCGCGCCACATCGGTCGTCAATTTTTTTTTGGGGAAATTTGCTGAAGTTTTTTTGGGATAAATAATAATTTAAATGTTTTATTTGTATTTCATGTAATAAAAAAAAACAGCTGCACAACTTTATAGATAGATATAGCCTCACATTTTTCCAAGTTTTTTCGAGGATGTCTTAAGGAGGTAGTCAGAGGTACGTCCAAACAATTTAGCTCATGCCACCATTTTACAGTAAGTATTCCATACATGACTACTTGACTAGTTGCAAGCTCATCGCCGCTGCTAGAATACTAACTGGTTTTCGCATGATGTTGTTCTTCACTGTTTGAAAGCACTGCCGTTGCGCGCATAGTTTTTCAAATAGAAAAATAAAGAAATAAATAATGCTGGACAATCCACACAGCATCATCTAGCCCCAAGCTAAGCAGAGCTTGTGTTATGGGTACTAGATGGCTGATACACTTATTACAATACTATATTACATAATACATATTTTTTATTTTACATAGAAAATACCCCGAACACCCGGAATAAATATTTGCAGATCGTACAAACATTTATCCCAAGGCGGAAATCGAACCCGCTACCTCCTGCGGCGCAGGTGGACATTCGCCCGCCGCGCCACATCGGTCGTCTTATCCATTAATACACGACCGGATTCGAACCCACGACCTTAGGATCAGAAGGTGGCGTCGCTCCCACTGCGCCAACAGTGCTTTCTATCATATTAAACATCTATACTAATATTATAAAGAGGAAAGATTTGATTGTTTGTTTGTTTGTCTTCTAAAAATTCTTTCACCGTTGGGAAGCTACACTATCCCCAGGTAACATAGGTTATATTATATTTTCAAAAAAATTAGAAATCCTTACTAAAACCCGTGCGAAGCCGGGACGCACCGCTAGTATACCTATAGTATATTAATATTATATTCTATTTAATACGATAAAGCGATAGCAGGTAGTGAATTTTACAGGGGGTAATAAAATTCAATGCTGTATGTGTAATTTTATGCGTATTCAATCTTCTAAGATGTTTGTCATATTAAAATGAAAGGCCGTTTGCTGGTCAAAATATCAAGTCCCTCTATCTGTCTCCCTCTCACAGCTGTGTATGTCGGTGTGCGTGAGCGCCCTTTGTTGTAACATGAGACCATGTGAAAGCATGCAAGCGTGTGTGCGTGTACAGGTATTATGTTTTGGAGTGCCAGTTGTAAAATTTACCCGATGATTTGGGAGTTTTTATTTTTAGATATCTTTCTAAATATATATAACTCAAAGGTGACTGACTGACATAGTGATCTATTAACGCACAGCCCAAACCACTGGACGGATCGGGCTGAAATTTGGCATGCAGGTAGATGTTATGACGTAGGCATCCGCTTAGGAAGGATTTTGATTAATTTTACCCACAAGGGGATAAAATAGGGGATGAAAGTTTGTATGAAACTTTGTCAATTTTAAACAGATCGGGCTGAGACTTTGCATGCATAAAGCTACTATAGTTTTATCCTGAAAAAATAACGGGAACGGGAAAAAACTGCCACGCAGGCGAAGCTGCGAGCGGCCGCTAGTTTTCAACATATAACAACAAACACTTATAAATTTTTTTTTATAGTACTTATCTTATTATTATTTTGGTCTCTATCTAGTGTTATGTATTATAAGTATGTATTTACAAAATAGTACCTACCTACTAAGTAGTTTGGGACTCAAAGACGCTATGTGAATAAATATTTGCCTACTATATTTAAAATTTTATGTCTTCTAAACATTTTTTATCTTTTATCTTTGATGTTTTTTATGTTTTTATTGTATTAAGTATTAATATAACTAAGTAAATATGTAATATTATAAAATTAGGTAGGCTAGTACCCATAACACAAGCTCTGCTTAGCTTGGGGCTAGATGATGCTGTGTGGATTGTCCAGCGTTATTATTATTATAAGCACTTACTTTTACTCGGGTAAAAGATTACGGCAGAACTGTATTCAATAGCTGGGCAATACAGAGGACAACGACTGGGTCCCACAAAAATTCCTCCGTAGTTCGTGTCCACCCCTCGGCTGGTGCTGACGTGTGCGCTACCCTCGCGATTTGTTGTTTTCTCCAGTGAATTGAAGCTTTTTGCTGTAATTTCAGTTCAGTGAGTTTTTGTACTGGTTTTCCACGAAGCTATTGTGCTGTTTTTGAGGTGAGTTAATTATTTATTTACTTATGTTGGTTTAGTCAATAGTGTTTGCGTTTCGCCCGTGGATTTTCTCGTGTTTATTGAATTTTGGTGTTTGGTTATTGCAAGTGAAATTAAATGAAACTTTTGTGTGAAAAGTGGTAGGATAGAGAACTTACTTAAATATTTAGCTTATTAGATCTACATATTTTGCTAGGAAGCAAGTATATAGGTACATCATTAAGCTAATTTATTGAACATTATAATAATAATATAAGTTAAAATCGGAATTTACTGAGTAAAAAATGTTCTTATTTATAAAAATACATCAATAATGTTACCAACCCCTATCAGCATGTTTCCAGTTACAACTTATTAGGTAAGCAATTATTCAATTAAGTTACCGATGTCAAAGTCAAAGTCAAAAAGAATTTATTCACACTTGTGCTAAGACCTCAAGTAATGATGGTTAAAATACCACCAAAATTACCCATCAGAACTTAAAATAACACTAGAAAAACAATTAAAATGAAACTACAATGTTGCTTCCAAACATGACAGAAAACGAATCAAATTGAATCTTATATCTCTACAAGCAGTGGTTTATGTCAGTCAGTCATTGACATTAGACAACGCACAGCCTAAACCACTGCTCGTAGAGACTTCATATTCTTCTGATTATACACATAATATCCCTATAAACCCGAAAGGAGGGTGTTCTATACGTCATTACGAACAACTTACAAAGATACAAAAAAACGGTAGGAACCAAGCCGTAAGTTTCTTGCCGGTTCTTGGTCGGCTTGGTCGCGAGGAACTGGCGCTTAGATTCACCTAGATTTAAGACGTTTCAAGATGATCCCTGCGGCTGGGATCTTTTTGACTTTGACTTGACTTTGACTTTGGTTTGAGACTTTTGAAGTTTCAAAATTTTTTTATGCATAAAATGTCTCTCTTTTCTCCAATACGTAACTTGGCAGCTCTTACTGCTGTGTTTTTACCTTTAAGTATGACTAATGAGTATAGTAATGAGTATAGAAGGGGTTGTAGTATGTAAGTTAATAATTTCTATAACTATACCGACGACCGATGTGGCGCAGCGGGTGAATACCTGCGACGCAGGAGGTTGCGGGTTCAATTCCCGCCTTGAGATGAATGTTTGTGCGATCTGCAAATATTTATTCCGGGTGTTCTGGTATATTGTATGCATAATAAAAAATATCTATGCATGTTATGTTTTGTATTATGTATATCAGTCATCTAGTACCCATAACACAAGCTCTGCTTAGCTTGGGGCTAGATGATGCTGTGTGATTGTTCAGCATTATTATTATTACCTTAGGGTCGCGGGTTCTTAATATCTAGGTATGTACGGTCCCTTGGAGACAGATTTAATAAGACCCATTGAATACTCCCAACCATGCGGGCCTCTTCAAATTATGGTATGAGTGGAGTATCGTATTGTACAACATTCAAGTATGTTGGTGCTGTTGGTGGAACAAGCATCTGGCCTACCTGATGTTGAGTGGTAACCATTACCTATAACTAAGCATTGCCATGTTGGTCACGCATATAGGTACAGGGTGTAATAAGACTACTTAAAAAAACGGAAACTGCGCATTCAGGCCGTGCTTCGAAAATCCAAAAAATCGAAATTTAGTGAGTTATCAGTATTTGTTTTTAGAAAATTATTAAGGCACATTGTCCACTGAAGCATACTGAAGCATTTTTACTGCCAGTACCTAGATTATTTTAACAATAAATATAGTATTTAGACAAGTAAGTTTGTTCGTGTTAGTTTGATTAAGGAAATACACAAAATCGACACTTCTAGTCCGTATTTTCGTATTTTCGACATTAATATCGATAATAAATACCACAAAAATAATAAATAAAAATACCACAGAAAATGAGACGGTATGGTCTTATAACTAATGGTTTTGTGATTTTGCGTATGCTAAATAAACGTATATTCTATTCTATTCTGTTCTATTCTATTCTTATGCATTTAACCTGTTCCGAGGGAGCTGTAAAAAAAACAAGTGTGCTTTAGATTAGACCACACGACTGAAGTAAAACTTTTTTAATATACGAAACGTAACTGACTATGATTGAAAGAGAGAAAGAACTACTAGGCAATACTCTCTCCATGGTAGTGTTAAGCGTTTAACGCAACCTTGTTGGAAGTCGCATTAGAAGTATTACTTCAACAACGCATAAAACTATTTTATATCGTCCTTTTCTCATATCAAAAGTTATAAAAAAAATCGTTATATTTTCGTAAGATGTCTTTTTACAACCTATTTAATCCGATTATTTCTAAGAATTTGGTTTTAAATCTGATTACGTTGGAATTCGTACACTTGAATAATTTTAACGTATCGTATTTCTTGTTATTAAAAAAGTTTAAGATGCAGAGAACGCACGGTGTCAATATTTTTTTGTAGCCAAGCCTTCTGCTACATTTATTCTTAGCTACAACTTAGAATAATAATAATAATGCTGGACAATCCACACAGCATCATCTAGCCCCAAGCTAAGCAGAGCTTGTGTTATGGGTACTAAGATGACTGATATAATACAATACATTACAAACATACATATTTTTTTATTATGCATAGAAAATACCCAGAACACCCGGAATAAATATTTGCAGATCGTACAGCTATTGTGCAAATATCAACAAATATTGTTTAGAAATCTGTACTCAGTAAGTTTTAGTAGTAGTAGAGCTCTTAGTGAAGGGCTTGTTCGGGGAAGTACTAGCACCATGCCTATTCCTGCCGCCAAGCAGCGCAGCGTGTTCCGGTTTCCGGGTGTGGGTGCCGGTGTAATTACAGGCACATGAGGCTTAACACCTGTATGCCTCAGGTTGATGGACGCAGAGCAATGCATCGTAAGGCACGTTTCTAAAGCGTAACTGACAAGACAATACTTTGTTATAGACGATGGTAACCACTTATCATCAAGTGGGTCATCTGCTAGTCTACCAGTGTAAAAAAATAGTTTTTTCATTTGATTATTATTTTCACCACTTTTGTGTAATTTTAGTCTAGTAAAAACTCTATAATATAAAAAAAACGAGTGTGCTTTAGACCACACGACTGAAGTAAAACTTCTTTAATATACGAAACGTAACTGGCTATGAGAGAAAGAGAGAAACGACAGTGCTTTAATGCCCCCTCCATGGTAGCGTTAAAGGAAGTCGCATTAGAAGTATTACTTCAAAAATCTTAAGCCCCGTTAAATATTATTACCGTAAATAAATAATCATAACGTGAGAAAGTAAACATTGAATGTAACTAAATTCGAATAAAACTGATAATTTTGATAACTCATATCGTGAATCAGAGGCTGTGTCAATTTTGATAATTCAAGGTGGAACCGATAAAGATAAAATTTTTAGGGTTATTGTAACTTTCGATAGCGATGAAAAAGCTGGTTTGTGCTTGCAACCAGTCACGTTAATTTTTTTTAAACTGACACCCTGAACACTTACATTTTTTATACTATTAGCTGATCGAACAAGCGTATGGCCCACCTGATGTTAAGTCGTTACCATAACCTATAACAAAGCATTGCCTTATTAATAACACTGCTCTGCGTTCATCAACCTGAGGCATACAGGTGTTGCCTCATGTGCCTGTAATAACACCGGCACCCACACCCTTCAAACCGGAACACAGCAAGCTGCTTGGCGGCAGGAATAGGCATGGTGCTAGTAGGTACTTCCCCGGATGAGCCCTTCACTAAGAGTTCTACTACTACACGGGTTCACTCATCTACATTACACATATTTCTGAAATTCAACCCTTAACCGGATACAGCGGGGGTTGAAGTTTGTATGCAAATATCATCACGCGAACGTTTTTCTCCTCGACTCCTAGTCTATGGAGAGAGCTGTACCTGCTGGGAGTTCCACTACGAGATAGAAATGAGGAAGAGTTCCACTACGAGATAGAAATGAGGAATACAGAACCACGGTCATCAACAAAGCTCTCAGTATAAGCAAGTTGAAGGGTGATGGACAGGCCTTATATCTTATTGATCAAGACCCGGAAGACGAAGACGAAAAGACGCCCTTGTACAGCGGCGGCCTTACCCATTGCGAGGCTCCGGGCGGCAGGTCTTTGCGAGGCCCCTTGCCCTTTGTGAAAAGTATGTGATGCAAAAGTAGGTCTGGTTGTTTGGTTTAGGTATAATGAAAAATCAATATGTTTGAAAATTGGGTTGTTGCGCGAGGCTCCTGCAAGAGCGAGGCCCCGGGCGATTGCCCCGTTCGCCACCCCCTAAAGCCGCCACTGCTTGTACCTGATAGTCAAAGTCAAAAAGCATTTATTCAGTAATATCCGCAGGGATCATCTTGAAACATCTTAAATCTAAGTGAATCTAAGCGCCAGTTCCGACAGTCAGACGACATTGGGCGTTTTCACATTAGACGATAACTGTAGCTGCATAATAACTGCATAACAAAAAATATGTATGTATGTAATGTATTGTATTAAGTATATCAGTCATCTAGTACCCATAACACAAGCTCTGCTTAGCTTGGGGCTAGATGATGCTGTGTGGATTGTCCAGCATTATTATTATAGTCTAATCCTATAGAATCCGTTGGAATCAATAGAACCATAGGCGAAGTGTACACCTACATACTACCCTTAGTCGTTAGATAGTGTTGTACAAACAAACAAAACAGTGGCGGTGCACAGATAGGGCCTAATTACACTGTAACTATGGACTAGTGATGGGGTATTGTCGATGAAATCTATCGATAAATATGCAGTGGATGAAAATATAAATAAACTAGCGGCCGCTCGCAGCTTCACACGCGTGGCACATGGCACACACACAGTTTTTTTCCCGTTCCCGTTTTTTTATCGGGATAAAAAGTAGCCTATATGTTAATCCATGTTATAATCTATGTTTGTTCCAAATTTCATCCAAATCGGTTAACTGGTTAGAGCGTGAAAGAGTAACAAACATCTATCCATCAGTCCATCCATATTTGTGTACATTTTAACACAACATCATCTAGCACCAAACTAAGCATAGCTTGTACTATGGGAACCAGATGACTGATAGAATACTTATGTACTTTTTTTTTGTAAATACATACTTAGAATACAATATAACACCCAGACACAGAACAAACATTTATATTCATCATACAAATGTTTGTTCTCGGTGGGAATCGAACCCACCACCTACAGCACAGAAAGCAGGGTTACTACGAACTGAGCTGTGACGGCTGTCAATATATTTACAAACTTTCGCGCTTATAGTAATAGTAGGATATTTCCGGACATTTTTGCACAGCATTATCTAGCCCCAAACTAAGCATAGCTGGTACAGACAGCTGCACTAGAATGTATACAACTTGTAACTTTCAAAATGGTTTCACGGCGGTGCAGAAAATATTTACACGACAATTACTCAAAAAATAAATGGGATTATTAACTAATTTCATGACTTTTTAGTTTAAGAGATGGAGTTCATTGTTTTGCTGTAATACCATTGTGTTAGTTACAAATTGTATACATTCTATTGCAGATGACTGTACTATGGGACCCAGATGACTGATATAATACTTTTTTTTGTAAATACATAATTAGAATACCAGGCATTATACCTTATGGGAACCTTTATACCTTTGCGTTTATGGGAAAATAAATGTTGGCAATATAAAAAAGTACCCATATAAGTATTCTATCAGTCATCTGACGACCGATGTGGCGCGGCGGGCGAATATTCGCTTGCGACGCAGGAGGGTTCGATTCCCGCCTTGGGATAAATGTTTGTACGATCTGCAAATATTTATTCCGGGTGTTCTGGGTATTTTCTATGTATAATAAAAAATATCTATGTAGGTATGTAATGTATTGTATTAAGTATATCAGTCATCTAGTACCCATAACACAAGCTCTGCTTAGCTTGGGGCTAGATAATGCTGTGTGGATTGTCCAGAATTATTTATTTATTGGTTTATTTATCTAGTTCCCATAGCACAAGCTATGCTTAATTTGGGACTAGATGATGTTGTGTAAAATATCCTCAACTATTATTAATAACTACCTAGTAATCATAAATATATAATTTATTTTTTTATTCGACTTGTCGATGGAACAAGAAAATAGCCTACCTAACGTTGAGCGGTCACCATTACCTATAGCAAAACATTGCCTTGCACGTTTATTACAAACGTGCCCTACCATGCACTGCGTCTATCGCGTCTGTAATGTCACCGGCACCCACACCCTTTAAGCTGGAACACGCTGCGCTGATCACAGCCAGGAATAGGCATGGTGCTAGTACTGCCCCGAACGAGCCCTTCACTAAGAGCTCTACTACTTATTCTTAAATAAGCAGTGGGCTTCACAGCTGTCAGATGTACGTAACCTTAACTTTTATAATATTAAGAGCCAGCCAAGAGATGTCAGAGAACATCTGAACTGGCGCTTAGATTCACCTAGATTTAAGACGTTTCAAGATGATCCCTGCGGATATTACTGAATAAATGATTTTAGACTTTGACTTTGACTTTGATCTACCGTGCCTTGCTTAACATTACCTCACCAATTCTTAGGACACGCGGCACTTTGCGTTAGAAGTTTTTAAACATAGTTCGAGTTACAAAAAGTATTTAAATCGATAACTAAAAGTCAAAAGAAATAAATAATCCATAAACAGATCAAATTCCGACATAATTAAAATATTTGAATAAAAAATCACATGTTTTCAAAATATATTTAAATTCAATCGATAAAATGCTAATCGATTTGTGCCGCGCTGATATTTATCGATAAATTGTAACAAATTAACAAACTATTTCTAATTAATTTACATTCATAATTTAGAATGAATATGTATAGGCACAGTTTAACTACACAATAAAAAATTGATTAAGATTTTAAATATTTTAAATGACTTACCTACAGATTTAAATATCTATAAGCTAGCTGACCCGTGCCCCCTTCGTTGAGCGGTATATATTTTTCATAATGATTTTTCGAGTTAATATGCCACTCACAAATAACGTGGCTTTCTATTGGTAAAAGAATTTTCAAAATCGGTTCAGTAGATCCAGAGATTACCTCCTACAACCTCACAAACTCACAAACTTTACCTCTTTATAATATTAATTAAGTACTAGCGGCCGCACGCAGCTTCGCCCGCGTGGCAGTTTTTTTCCGTTCCCGTTATTTTTTCAGGATAAAAAGTAGCCTATATGTTAATCCAGAATGCAATCTATAATTATTCCAAAATTCATCCAAATCGGTCCTCTGATTAGAGCGTGAAAGAGCAACAAACATCCATCCATCCATACCTACAAACTTTCGCGTTTATAATATTATTAGGATTACCTAGATAAGTTTAAAAGTATTCTTACCCCATCACTATCATGCAGCGAAATGTATTTGCTGGTAGAAGCCGATAACCCGTTCAAATAGTGATGCGCTTGCATTCAATCTGCATAATATTATCGACTTGTCTCGACGGACGAGACAGACAAACACTACAGTTAATGTTATACAGACAGGGTGTTTCAGCCTGAGTGGTTTTAAATAAATAATAGTATAATAATAATGCTGGACAATCTACACAGCATCATCTAGCCCCAAGCTAAGCAGAGCTTGTGTTATGAGTACTAGATGACTGGTACATTACATACATATTTTTTGTTATACATAGAAAATACCCAGAACACCCGGAATCAATATTTGCAGATCGTACAAACATCTATCCCGAGGCGGGAATCGAACCCGCAACCTCCTGCGTCGCAGGCGGACATTCACCCGCCGCGCCACATAGTCGTCAAAAAAATAAATATCAGATAGAACGTTTTCGTTTGTTTTAGTAGAGCTCTTAGTGAAGGGCTCGTCCAGGGAAGTACTACCACCATGCCTATTCCTGTCAAGTCACAGGCTTAACACATGTATGCTTCAAATAGATGGATGATTTAGATTTGGATTTTTGGCTGATAATTATAAATCCTACTAATATTATAAACGCGAAAGTTTGTAGGTATGGATGGATGGATGTTTGTTACTCTTTCACGCTCTAACCAGTAGACTGATTTGGATGAAATTTGGAATAAACATAGATTATAACTGGGATTAACATATAGGCTACTTTTTTTCCTAAAGAAATAACGGGAATGGTAAAAAACTGCCACGCGGGCGAAGCTGCGAGTGGCCGCTATTTTTTTTTGAGAATTATAAATTCGACGACCGCTGTGGCGCGGCGGGCGAATGTCCGCCGATGACGCTGGAGGTTTCGGGTTCCATTCCCGACCTAAGATAAATAATTGAACAATCTGCAAATGTTTATTCCGGGTGTTCTGGGTATTTTCTGTGTATAATAAAAATATCTGTGTATGTATTGTATTAAGTATATCAGTCATCTAGTACCCATAACACAAGCTCTGCTTAACTTGGGGCTAGATGATGCTGTGTGGATTGTCCAGCATTATTGTTATAATGATAATAGTTTGAACCACCTGGTACTTTGTGAAAGAGCATACTGCGTGTTTTGCAATAAGATGACACCTACCTATCGGATTGCAGAGATGTTTTGGTATTCCAAGCTGCGCCGGCGCACCTGTTCGGAAAGAAATATGCAAGAGATAAAGCATGTAACTAAATTATACCTACTACTTAGTAAATAGAAAGAAATAGCAGCAACTTTAATCTTAAAGCACGGTAGATATCCCCTCAATCTTCTAATATGAAGTAGGTACTTACTCAAGATTCTTATAAGAGGTCTAAGGGGGTTAGTTAACGGTACTTCCAGATATTACGTTTGGTACATTTGCAGTAATTTGACTCGTAAAATGATTTCCTCACGATGTTTTCCTTCACCGTTTGAGAACACTGGCGTTGCGCATATACATATTTCTAGCAGAAAAATCCATTCGGGCATGATCGGGTTCGTACCCACAACCTTACTATCAGAAGCCTTCAATGAACAACCGATGCTCCAAACTTACCTACATTCTGCAGTAGTTAGTATGCCATGCGTGGGAGTTTGCAAATTTATTACTACTGCTAAAGATATTGATACAAAAAGCATTGTAATATCCGCAGGAATCATCTCGAAACGTCTTAAATCTAAGTGAATCTAAGCGCCAGTTCCTCGCGACCAAGCCCAGAAGAACGGACAAGAAACTTACGGCTCGGTTCCTACCGTGTTGTTGAAGTAATACTTCTAATGCGACTTCCAACAAGGTTGCGTTAAACGTTTAACACTACCATGCAGGGGGTATGAAAGCACTGTTCTTTCTTTCTTTCTCTCATAGCCAGTTACGTTTCGTATATTAAAGAAGTTTTACTTCAGTCGTGTGGCCTAAAGCACACTCGTTTTTTTTTCTTCATAATCTGTCTGTCATTTGACAGACAATTTCGCTAATGTCAAATAGATTGAATAGGTAAATAGTAAATACCTGTAAATACATAGTTTGTAGTCAAGTCGAGCCAGTAAAAAATAGTAAAAGTCGGCTGTCATTGGTTTTGAAGAAAATGATGGCGTTTTTTTCAAAGCGGGAAAAAATTTCGTTCTATTGAGGATGCAAACCTCAAGTTATAATGATTCAATGCCACCGAAATTTATCATCAGAACCTAAAATAACACTAGAAAAACAATTAAAACCTAAAACAATGTTGCTTTCCAAGATTACAGAAAATGAATTGCCTAGTAGAATTATCGATTACGCGCCATGTCATTCAAAAGTTAACACGATACGCCACAGATGATAAATTTATTCGGGTTAGCCCGATGCACCTACAAAACGTTTCACAACTACAAATTACCATAAACACACTATTCACATGTAAAAATGTTTGTTTCTATAAATAAACGTATTATAAAGATCGTAAAGATAGCGCTCTACGAATATTTCGATTTGGAAGTCATAAAAATTTAATACCTTAGCTACAAATGCTACAGTCCAATTTAACGAATTGTAGCATGATTTTTATTCTGTTTTAGATAGAGCAAGATGGCGAAAATTGTAATGATAGCCGTCACAGCTTAGTTTGTAATAGCTGTGCCTTTTGAGCTGTAGGTGGTGGGTTCAATACCCACCGAAAATAAACATTTGTTTGATGAACGTAGATGTTTGTTCTGTGTCCAGACACTTAAAACACCCAGGTGTTTTATTGCATTCTAAGTACATATATACAAAAAAATCATGGTACTTATAATTGTCTTACCTACTGAAACTGATATCTCAAAATGGTATTCTTTGAAATAGACATTTCAGACAGGCTAGGCGTAATTTTGACAATCAAATTCTTGTTTCAATCACGTCTCAGCTCAAAAAAATTACAAGAATTGGGCGATTTTGGCGTCGGTTTTGACAGTTTGTTATTGTGCTATAAGAGGTCACGGTAGATGTCACACAAAGGAGAAGAAGAAGGCTTCAGAAGTCAATTAAATATGTAGCCAAATTTAGTAGTGTGCGGAATTGATTATCAATAATCGATTAATCGATTATTAAGATGATCGTTTGCAATCGATTACCATTTAGATAATCGCTTACAATCTATTATTCGGAGTAAGCCATCTAAAATGGGTGTTGATAGTTGATAAAATTTATAACCATGATATTTTATGTAGAATTTCCTAGGAGTAAACCATATTTTTTTTTCGAACTAATAATTGAACCAAATCGATTAAGAATCGATGACCTTTGTTCGCATTAAGGATTAATCGATTAGATAAATAATCAAATCGGCACACCATTAAGCCAATTACACATTTATACCCAGTAATTTCTTAAAATATGGGCAAAGTTATTTAATCTACATGCTAAGTAGATATTACAAAAATATATTTTGAAAACATTGCATTATATTTTTTAATTTTAAAACTTTCAGGTCTGCTTTTGGGGGATTTAGAGACAAGACATAAATACCCTCAAAAGGTAATTATTTTTGACAGTTATTACACAAAGTGGCGGTAGTAAAAATGGCGGAGATTGCGGTGCATTTTAAATTAACAGTGGAGACTCCTTTTTAATTAAAATGACACTCATACTCCTGTGTTGAAGATTTTTCTGGCAGGCTTATAACAAGAAAATGTCCCACCTGATGTTAAGTTGTTACCATCTACTATCATTCGTTAGGAATGTGCTATTATTCGTTGCCCTGCGTCCATCCCATTCAGTAGCAGAGAATATTGATTTATTATTATCAATGTTCTTTGAACGAGTTTATAAAAGCTTTTCTGAGTATTTCTAGATCATAATATTTAGTAATAATTTATTGATATTTGTCTGTATTGATTCTTACTATGAATTATTGTAATTATTATTTTTAAATATAAATGGTTTTTATTTCTATTCCAATTATATTGGCCGTCTAAGCTGTGAAGATAGAATAGGTGCTACAAACCTCTAAAAACTCTATCCCAGGCAATACAGAGTCCCGAAAATAGTGGCATGAGTAAAAAAAAATGCCTGTTTACTTTCTTATCTGTGTACTGTAGTACTACCTATAGGTACAATATGACCTATACCTACCATAGAATATTAATTGCCACAGAAAATAAATAAGCATAGTCAATAACCTATATAGGTACCTCTATATAGTTTGAAGTCGTAATAAGCTGTCATAACATGATTCCAAAACGAAAAGAGTCTCAAAAGAATGTCTAGAGTCCATTTAAAAACCCATACAAATAATATGGAAAATAAAGAAATGGGATGTCACACGGTGCTAATGCGTATGTCACGTCGCGTCGCTTATTGGCTCTTCTCGCTACTAGTGATGGGGTAAAACTATCGATTATCGATAGTTTTATTTTTAATCATTCTAATCTTAATCGATATTTGCAAAGAAAGTAGAACTTATTTTTTGCAAACACTATACAAAACAATAACAAAAATAATACAGGTTTTTCCTTAAAAAAAATACAGTCGAATTGAGAAAAGTTGGTTAATAATACAGGAACACGCTGCACTAGTTGACGGCAAAAATTGGTATGGCGGTTGTACTTCCCCACAGGAGCCCTTCACTAAGGCTGAGGCTACATTAAGCAGCGATTTGCGATGCGACTGGAAGAGCGAAACGAGAGAAATATGGTATGGCTACACTGTAAGCGAAAATCCGGCGAATATTCGGCGATGACGTGGCTACACTACACATGCTATAAAACGATTGAGCAAGAGCGATTTATGCGGCTACACTATAAAAAGAGAAAAACAGCGATTTCGCTGAGAATTCGCTAGTTCATCGCGTTGTAATGATCGCGGCGAACATCGCGGCGACTCCGTGTCAAGGCGGCTACATAGAGAGTGCACAACACAGGCGACATGCGACGCGCGCGGTGCGCAAGAGGGGATGTCAGTTTGCGGTATAAAGTCGATTTGTGTAGACGTGTATTATTTTCGATGGCTTTGTCAAAACCAAACCTTGTATTTTTGCTTGAAAGCTCTTATCTCAAGTATGAATTATGTTTGAAAAAGAGATTGTGTTTGATTTACGAAATAAATGAAGAGCGCTGAAAATATTGCGAATTTCATCATTTGTATGAAAGACTACATCAGTTTCCAGAAAAACTCTTTGAATATACAGGATGTGCTTGTATTTCAGCTACAAACAACTCATTAATCCATCATAAAAGAGCGATTAAAACAAACCGATTTGAATCTGTCGCAGCGACTTGAGCGAATGTACCTCCCGCACCTCAGTCCGATGTCTGTCGCATGATTATGTAGCCACTTGACAGCGGACCCACTAAAACTGGAGCTTTGAACTTGTCGCAAAATAAATCGCTCATTTTTTAAATTCGCTTCAATTTCGCTCAAATAATGTAGCCACCTCATATAACAAACGAGCATTTGTTTTTTACGCTCTGAAGTACATTTTGTAATGTAGCCGCCATCCTAACAAAGACTACATTTGAATCGGTCGCTGAAATCAAATGCGATCAAATCATTTATCGCGGTTTACTATTCGTGTAATGTAGCCACATGCATATTTAGTAGTACTGTTGAACTGGTCGCGCAAGTGAGATATTTTTAAATAAATTCGCTTCAATTTCGCTGATATGTTGATGTAGCCGGATGCCGTGATAACGGTAACGTTGTTCCTGTCGCATAAAGAAATCAAAGTTCGCTAGTAATATTTGATGTACAGTGTAGCCATATACGTGAGCATTCATTTATTTGTTTTCATCGCTCATGTGTCGCAGATCGCGTCGCGGCCTAATGTAGCCTCAGCCTAAGGCTGAGGCTACATTAGACAGCGATTTGCGATGCGACTGGAAGAGCGAAACGAGAGAAACATGGTATGGCTACATTAGTAGCGAAAATCCGGCGAATATTCAGCGATGACGTGGCTACACTACACATGCTATAAAACGAATAAACAAGAGCGATTTATGCGGCTACACTATAAAAAGATAAAAACAGCGATTTCGCTGAGAATTCGCTAGTTTATCGCATTTAAATGATCGCGGCGAATCGCGTCAAGGCGGCTACATAGAGAGTGCACACACAGGCGACACAGGCGACACATGCGAAGCGCGCGGAGCGCGAGGGGGTAGGTCAGTTCGCGGTGTACAGTCGATTTGTCTAAACGTGTGATTTCAATGGCTTTGTCAAAACAAAACCTTGCATTTTTGCTTGAAAGCTCTTATCTCAAGTACGAACTATTTTTTAAAAAGAGAATGTGGATTCATAAAATAAACTCAGAGCGCAGAAAATATGGAGAATTTCATCATTTGTATCCAAGACTACGTCAGTTTCCTTATGTAGTTCAGTTTTTTTATGTGCTGCATGTTTAGCCATCCATATCGCAGGACGTGCTTGTATTTCGGCTACAAACAATTCAACATCCATCATAAAACAGCGATCAAAACAAACTAATTTGAATCTGTCGCAGCGATTTGAGCGAACGCCGAGTGGCCTCGTCTCCCGCACCTCAGCCCGATGGCTGTCGCGTGATAATGTAGCCACTTGACAGCGAACCCACTAGAACTGGAACTTTGAACTTGTCGCAAAATAAATCGCTCATTGTTTAAATTCGCTTCATGTTCGCTCAAATAATGTAGCCACTTAATATATCTGACGAGCATTTGTTTTTTTACGCTCTGAAGTACAGTTGTAATGTAGCCGCTATCATAACAAAGACTCAATTTGAATCGGTCGCCGAAATCAACTGCGATCAAATCATTTATCGCGGTTTACTATTCGTGTAATGTAGCCACACGCATATTTAGTAGTACTGTTGAACTAGTCGCGCAAGTGAGATATTTTTAAATAAATTCGCTTCAATTTCGCTGATATGTTGATGTAGCCGGATGCACTGATAACGGTAACGTTGTTCCTGTCGCATAAAGAAATCAAAGTTCGCTAGTAATATTTGATGTACAGTGTAGCCATGTACGTGAGCATTCATTTATTTGTTTTCATCGCTCACGTGTCGCAGATCGCGTCGCGGCCTAATGTAGCCTCAGCCTAAGAGCTCTGCTACTAAAACAAACATTACATAAATGATTATTATTAATCGATATCTATATTATCGATAAGTCCCATCACTAGCAACACAAATATTGACAGATCGATCCTGCTGAGAGCTCTTCTCTTAGTCAACACTTGCATGTGTCCGTGACGAAACCTAATTTTGGTTTAGGGCCCTTGTTTCCAATTCCGAAGTGGCTTCATTTGGAGCCCTTTGTAAACCTCTGTTGTCTTTGTCACAAGCTGGTTTACGAATGAAGCTAGTTCAAATCGCGTTGGGCAAATTGTAGACACATAAATTTTATTTCTTTTTTATTCTTTCGCACCGGTGGTATAACGGGAGCGACCCCACCTTCTGATCCTAAGATCGTGGGTTTGAATCCAGTCGTGCACTTATGGATTTTTCTGTCCGAAATTTTTTGTCTTACTTTCAAATAGCGAAGGAAAACATCATGAGCAAACCAGATAGTATTCTAGCAGCGCTAGATAGGCTTGCCTGTCTAATAAGCTCAAGGGTGGTGCTAATCTAAGTTAATAAGGTGCATTACATACTTTTAAACCTATCTCCCATTATTAGATTAGCTAAATATCGATATAAACATAAGTACATAATTTTTATCGACTGCTGCTACATCACTAGTGCACAAATATTGACATTGACGGCTGTCAGGTTCAATAACTGTCAGAGGCGAGATTAGCGCCATGTTTTTTGTACATTTTGTTACGGTTCGTTAGTTCGTCGAAAGAATACTAGTTTTTTTGGCCCGAATTTCGTGCTTGTAGACTTTTTTGTAAAATACCTAGATATTTAATATGATTTCAGGACATTTTTGATTATAGCTTTTGCATTAATGGGCTTTTTTGTGAAGAGCTCGTCCGGGGAAGTACTATCACCATGCCTGTGGGCGCTGGAGAAATTACAGGCACATGAGACTCAACACCTGTATAGGTACCTCAGTTATTTGACGCGGGACAGTGCATTGTAGGACACGTTTCTAATATGCGTCATCAGCGAAAAGATGTTTTATTATAAATGGTAGTTACCACTTTACATCAGGTGGATTATTCATCAACTGGTATAAAACAAATTCAATTTTATATCATAGTAATTTGTTATAAAAAAACCCTGAGTCTTAAGAATCATTAAAAACAATCAAAAGAAAATGGATACCTTTATATCACTTTAATATTTACAAATGAGTCAATTAACTTAAAGCGACCTACTTGGATTCAAAGAGAGCTTCCGACATCATTTTGGACTATTAAGTTTTTTTCTAATCCTTATTTATGAACAGCTTTGCTATAGACAATTATTATAAATTTATAGCTTACCTTTTATCAAATAGCGTCATAAATCCACCGTAGCGCTTATGATTTATCTAGTGGGGTACCATAGGGCGCGATGCTTGGACCCATGTTGTACTAATTATATGTCAGTGATTTGTGTTTTATTACAGGAATGTGGGTAAGATAGGTTTGTAATCCATTAGTATTTTGTTCTAGATTTTAGTTTGTGGTTCTTGTCTAAGTAATAAGGTATCGATTTTGGTATCCGAAAACAATGCTTGCAAACATTGATTATTTTACTGAAATTCCTATTTATTAACTAGCGATATATTCATACAGCGATCAATGACCGCGCGGCGGCGCGTCGACCGTTAGGGCAACGCGATTTGCGATTTCTTTTAGATTGCTGTTTTTAGTATTTTGTCGTATTTACGCGTTTCTTAATAAGATAATTAGGTGCTAATGTTTATTTTTTGATTATTATGTACTATGAATTATTGATATTTATGCTGAAAACACGGAAAAAACGGACTTATTACACTCGGCATCTGACTTAGAGTCGAACACGTAATTCCTACTAATATTATAAACGCGAAAGTTTGTAAGTATGGATGGATGGATGGATGGATGTTTGTTACTCTTTCACGCTCTAACCAGTAGACCGATTTGGATGTAATTTGGAGTAAACATAGATTATAACTTGGATTAACATAGAGGTTACTTTTTATCCCGAAAAAAAAAACGGGACCGGGAAAAAAACTGCCGCGCGGGCGAAGCTGCGAGCGGCCGTTAGTACTAAAATATATAAAGGCGGTGTCTACCCGGCCTGAGGATTAAAATCGTGATGCAATTTTTCAAACTTATTTGATCTAATGTAAGTATTCTCTGGATACGCCCCTTCGCTTTATCTTAAACAATCTTAATGAAATATCTTAAAACGAATAAATTTATATGGGAGATATTGAAACCTGATATTTATTTCTTTGATGAAAGTTATTTACAGTTTAATATAAATGTTTGTGAATATTTAACACAAGTTATTTATTACAGGCACACGAGGCTTAACTTAACACCTGTACCTATGCTTCAGGTTAATGGACGCAGAGTAGTGCATCGTAGGGTACGTTAACGAGCGTGACCTTCGAGGCAATGCTTTGTTAGAGGTAAGGGTAACCACTTAACATTAGGTGGTGCTTGTTCCATCAGTAGGTACCTAAATCATATAAAAAAAACGAATGGTTTCACAGCTCAGTAGAAACCTCAGCAGTGCTGTAGTTTTGAAGAAAAATATGGTATTTTTATTCAAACCCTATAGGAGAATCATTTCCATTTAAATCAGGATGTCACAATACACTTTCATTTCAACTGTTCACACTTGTGCTAAGACCTTAAGTAATGATGATTAAAATGCCACTGAACTTACACACCAGAACCTAAACATCCCATACTGTCTTATATGGATTATGTTTCTTCACGCTTTTCATGAAGGCCTCGTTGGCCTGTTATAATTATTAATGTCATTCTCATTCTCAAAATAACACTAGAAAACAATAAGAATGAAAAAACAATGTTGTTTCCTAAGACAGAAAACAAACCTCAGTTCTTAAGTTATAAATATCTAAGATCATAATTCTGTCATCGCCCTGTCAAACTCTACGGCGTTCTGTGATTGAAAAATACTCTTGTTTTGTATTTGGTTTCCCGCTTATTAGTGGTTTAGTGTTTAAACTGCTTCAGTTTTACAGATCTACTCTTGAAAACCCTTGAGAACACCTGTGGTCTAGTGGTAGTGATCCCATTGTCTGATCCTAAGGTCGTGGGTTCGAATTCCGTCGTACAACGGATTTATCAACTCGAAAAATTTATGCGCGCAATGTCAGTGCTCTTAAACGGTGAAGAAAAACGTCATGAAACCTGTTAGTATTCTAGCAGCGGCGATGGGCTTGCAGTCTTGACGACCGATGTGGCGCGGCGGGTGAATGTCCGCCTGCGACGCAGGAGGCTGCGGGATCGATTCCCGCCTTGGGATAAATGTTTGTACGATCTATAAATATTTATTCCGAGTGTTCTGGGTATTTTCTATGTATAATAAAAAATATCTATGTATGTAATGTATTGTATTAAGTATATCAGTCATCTAGTACCCATAACACAAGCTCAGCTTAGCTTGGGGCTAGATGATGCTGTGTGGATTGTCCAGCATTATTTATTTACTTATTTATTGGAAGTGGTATAGATTGAAATACATTAAAATGTTTACTATAGATGTTTTTCTTGCATCTGCTTATTATATTACCAACATCTTGTTCTTGCAAACAATATTAAGCCATAAACAAACTGACTTAAGCAGACTTCTGAACTGTTAAGGCGAATTTTGGTTACATATTTTTTAAATTCACACCTCTTACAAAATCCTACTAATATTATAAACGCGAAAGTTTGTAAGTATGGATGGATGGATGGATGGATGTTTGTTACTTTTTCACGCTCTAACGGAGACCGATTTTGATGAAATTTGGAATAAACATTATTATAACTTGGATTAACATATAGGCTACTTTTTATCCCGAAAAAATAACCTGGTTTCCATTTTCACAGATGATGTATTTCTATACAACTTGCTAAACAACAATACTAAAAAACAGAATGAAATAAATATTGACAGACTTGTATGGCAGACAGACAGACAGGCAGCGCAGTCTTAGTAATAGTCCCGTTTCACCCTTTGGTTACGGAACCCTAAAAATGATAGCTTATAAATAAATGCAGTTGTATTCAGTCTCTCCTTAACAGAGTGTACATTCATCGACTCCCACGCATCACATAAACATTTCGCTGCGCTTGCGCACGCCTTCAACAATGGCCGTGTTATCACGATTTTATTGCAAACTTTATGTGGTCCAGTTTTAGTAACATAACATAGCATCAAAGTCAAAGACAAAAAGCATTCAGTAATATCCGCAGTGATCATCTTGAAACGTCTTAAATCTAAGTGAATTTAAGCGCCAGTTCCTCGCCACCAAGCCTAAAAGAACCGGCAAGAAACTTATTTGTTCAATATGTGTTCCGATCGCGAAAGATTTTAAATAATTATTCACTTTTTCCACAATATAGAAAGGTGATTTGGAAGATAGCTTCATAGCATTAAGTTCACATCTGTACTGTTATTTTTATGTGCAATAAAGTATTTTCTATAATAATAATGCTGTACAATCCACACAGCATCATCTAGCCCCAAGCTAAGCAGAGCTTGTGTTATGGGTACTAGATGACTGATATACTTAATACAATACATTACATACATACATATCTTATATTATACATAGAAAATACCCAGAACACCTGGAATAAATATTTTCAGATCGTACAAACATTTATCCCTAGGCGGGAATCGAACCTCCTCCTGCGTCGCAGGCGGACATTCGCCCGCCGCGCCACACCGGTCGTCTATCTATACTTCCGCAAAGTCACGGCTGAATCAATTAGTTTTAAAATCTTACGCACGACTTCAAACTTTCTTAAAATAAACACGAATTGTTATCTTTGGGTGGTTATAAGCAACACTCCCCTATTTGAAGACATAAATCAGAGGACAGACTGACAGCTAGACAG
This sequence comes from Electrophaes corylata, assembly GCA_947095575.1. Classification (NCBI taxonomy): domain Eukaryota; kingdom Metazoa; phylum Arthropoda; class Insecta; order Lepidoptera; family Geometridae; genus Electrophaes; species Electrophaes corylata. Next base: position 440,993 of record OX352727.1, read on the forward strand.
ATTTATATGTACATAAATTGTACTTAAACGATTGCATCATAGCGTTTTCTAAGATTTGCATATTTCTTATTTCTTGCAATCGAATGGCTGTTTGCAATATTGCCGTTAGGTATAAATCGTCACACCGCGTCTCTGATCAATGGTCCATACAGCATCTTAGTGGTATCTGTGACAGCCGTCATTGTTCAGTTCGTAGTAGCCCTGCCTTCTGTGCTGTAGGTGGTGGGTTCGATTCCCACCAAGAACAAACATTTGTTAGTAGTAGTAGAGCCCTTAGTGAAGGGCTCGTCCGGGGAAGTACTACCACCATGCCTATTCCTGCCGACAAACAGCTTGCTGTGTTCCAGTTTGAAGGGTGTGGGTGCTGCTGAAATTACAGGAACATGAGACAACACCTGTATGCTTCAGGTTGATAGATGCAGAGTAGTGCTGGACACGTTCCTAACGAACCTGGTCTACGAGGCAATGCTTTATGATGATGGTGACCACTTAACATCAGTTAGGTCTGATTGTTCGATCACTAAGTCATTTAAAAGAAATGTCGAAATGAATTGAATTGAATTGGAATTGGCGACCAATGTAGCGCGGCGGGCGAATGTCCGCTTGCGACGTAGGAAGTTGCGGGTTCGATTCTCGCCTTGGGATAAATGTTTGTACGATCTGCAAATATTTATTCCGGGTGTTCTGGGTGTTTTCTATGCATAATAAAAATATGTATGTATGTAATGTATTGTATTAAGTATATCAGTCATCTAGTACCCATAACACAAGCTCTGCTTAGCTTGGGGCTAGATGATGCTGTGTGGATTTGTTCATAATTCTTTATTTGCTTCTATTTCTGAACGAAAACAGTCGTGTCAGGCAGACGGAAGCTGAGATTCTGTTGATTGTTTGTTTTGGCAAGACTTTTGGGATTTGGAAACGAATTCGGAAGTCGACAGAAAATATTTATTTGATGCTTTTAGAGAGAGCGATGATGGAATTGCCCTTTTTGGAAGATTGCGAAATTGTTTGAACACGAAGGTATTTTAGAACGTGTTTGTCTTTTGCATTTGAATTTGAAACTTACTGTCAATCGGTAAGTCTTAAATTGGATCGAAAGAGGCAAAACATACTGTAAATAGGTTTTTTTTTTTATTCTTAAAATTTAAGGACCTATGTCAGTGTAAAAGCTTGCAATTACTACCTACGAACTAATAATATATTAACAAAACTGAAAAGTGTTGGCCGCAAATGCATTGAAAATGTTGTTAACCATCATGAAAGTGGCCAAACAATTAGTCAAGACCATTGCTCACCATCTGCACAATAAATAAGTTACCTACGTCGAGTTTATTATTGGTGGTTTAAATACAGGTTCAAAAATACGTGATGATCAGATTTCGAGCAGGATTTTAGTAGTAATAGCTCTTAGTGAAGGGCTCGTCCGGGTGCGTACTAGCACCATGCCTATTCCTGCCGCCAAGCAGCGCAGCGTGTTCCGGTTTGTTGGAGTGCCGGTGACATTACAGGCACATGAGGCAACACCTGTATGCCTCAGGTTGATGGACGCTGAGTAGTGTATTGTAGGGCATGTTCCTAACTAACGTATCCTATAAGGCAATGCTTTGTTATAGGCGATGGTAACCACTTAACATCAGTTGGGTCATATGCTTGTTCCATCAGCAAATTGTATAAAAAAATTCTGGTAACATCTAAATGTTTCATAGACACGAAAGAAGAAGAAGTAGAAGTTAAATACCTGTTTCCACGTGTTAATAAACATGTGTTTGCTTATCTCATTAGCGGTAAGACATAGTTAGTTCTCTTGGGAAAATGCTGTGTCCACAAGCTTAAAGCGTGTAGCGAAATGAAGTGTGACAATGAACCCATTACATAAACAAATAATGCATTCTTTTACGTAAGAGTAAACTACCTTACTTACCTTTGAAGTAATACTTCTAATGCGACTTCCAACAAGAAGGAACCATCCTTCCATTTTAGGAACTATAGATAAAAGACCCACAGATAATAATAATAATAATGCTGGACAATCCACACAGCATCATCTAGCCCCAAGCTAAGCAGAGCTTGTGTTATGGGTACTAGATGACTGATATACTTAATAAAATACATTACGTACGAAGATATTTTTTATTATACATAGAAAATACCCAGAACACCCGGAATAAATATTTGCAGATCGTACAAACATTTATCCCGAGGCGGGAATCGAACCCGCAACCTTCTGCGTCGCAGGTAGACATTCGCCCACCGCGCCACATCGGTCGCCAGTTACATTACTTTGTAACAGGATTATATAAAAAACGGTAGGAACCAAGCCGTTAAGTTTGTTGCCGGTTCTTGGTCGGCTTGGTCGCGAGGAACTGGCGCTTAGATTCACCTAGATTTAAGACGTTTCAAGATGATCCCTGCGGATATTACTGAATAAATGATTTTGGACTTTGACTTTGATAAGCTAAACATTAGCATTAAGTCTTCATTTGACAGAACGAGATAGATTTTTGAAGACATACCTAAAGAGATCTATATTTTGCTCGAGATAATGAGTAGACAACATTTTGTCGCGTTGCAACATCTTAGCCGGGCTGCCGTATTGTTAGCACAATGTCAACACAACCCTTTTTTGCTATTTGCATTTGATCTTTATTGGGGGATGAAGCTACCCTATAGGGGTATCGCAAATTGCATTGTTTCGTACTTAAAGGGTTTATGTATTGAGCTGAGTAGATTGTAGTTATTTAGTTATATTGTATTATAAGTATGTATACAAAAAAACCAGCCAAGTGCGAATCGGATTCGCGCACAAAGGGTTCCGTACCATTATCTATAATGAAACCGGCAAAAAATCACGTTTTTTGTATGAGAACCCCCTTAAATATTTATTTTATTCTCTTTTTTAGTATTTGTTGTTATAGCGACGACAGAAATACATCATTTGTAAAAATTTCAACTCTCTAACTATCACGGTTAATGAGATACAGCCTGCTGACAGACGGACAGACTTCAGACAGGCAGCGGAGTCTTAGTCTTAGATGGCCCACCTGATGTTAAGTGGTTACCATTACCATGTTTACATCTGTTTATATCTGTTTATACCTATAACAGAGCATTGCCGCACAGGTCACGCTCATTATAAACATGCCCTTTCGATGCACTACTCTGCGTCCATCAACCTGAGGCATACAGGTGTTGCCTCATGTGCCTGTAATTACACCGGCACCCACACCCTTCAAACCGGAACACATCAGCAAGCTATTTGTCGGCAGGAATAGACATGGTGGTAGTACTTCCCCGGATGAGCCCTTCACTAACAGCTCTACTACTACTAAAACTATTACTATAGTTGTATTTTTTCTACTGTATTAGACGTCATTGTAAAAACTCGTATCGTTTACATGAAGTCTTATCAAAAACGGACAAGCGTGAGACAAGATTGATGTGTGACGTAATAATGGATGCATTCCGGCAGTGTGGTCACCCCTTCGGAAACTTGCACGTGACGGTAGAGTAGCCATAATGTTGGTTTATTTTGGGACTTAGGAAAAAACAGACTATATAAAAAAAAATGAATCTATATAAATTTTAAAAACTTTTGTATTGACTGACTGACATATCGACAACGCACAGCCTAAACCAGTTGTCGCAGACTTGAAATTTTCAGGGTATTTTCGTCTTGGTACGTAGAGGACTAAGAAAGGAATTACCGAAATTCAACCCCTAATCAAGCACAGCAGGGGTTGAAGTTTGAATGAAAATGAAAAACTGTATTGTAAACGTACTAATAAACTCAGCGTGTTAATCTACATTAGATCGAAAGAGACAATCAACGATGTAACTCTTCAAACCAAGTTTTTTTGATGTAATTGGTGATTCAGCGGCGATGGGCTTGCAACCTCCCGCGTATGAAATACCAACTACTGCAAAATGTGGGTATGTATATACCAAATGTAATATTTGGACGTACCTCTGACTAATCCTCTTAGACGTCCTAGAAGAATCTCGAGTAGGTAAGTGGCAAAACTTTTAGTTGAAGCGTAGCATGTGCTGTCTTTTGAACTTCTGTTGGTATGATTGCCTTAACATGTTTTTTGTCTTGCAATCACCTTATTAAGTTAGATTGACACCACACTGGAGTTTCATTATTTACATTATTATTATTTTGTAACAGGATCATATAAAAAAACGGTAGGAACCAAGCCGTAAGTTTGTTGCCGGTTCTTCTAGGCTTGGTCGCGAGGAACTGGCGCCTAGATTTACCTAGATTTAAGACGTTTCAAGATGATCCCTGCGGATATTACACAATAAATGGTTTTTGACTTTATCTTTGACTTTGACTTTGTCAGTTTCAAAGAATACAATTTGGAAATTGACACGATCAAAACTTGAATTTGAGGATATTTCCCTCAGATAGCCTCAGGTATTTGGTTTTACAAGCATTGTCACCCTACTCACCCCAATATTGAAGGGCTGTAGAATCGAGGGTCAATAGTTTAAAACTAAGTGCACCCCGCGGCTCTCCTCGGCTGTGACTACTTGTAATTTAACACATCAGTAGATTAGAGTTTATTCATTGTTTTACGATTATTAGTATACTAGCGGCCGCTCGCAGCTTTGCCCGCGTGGCAGTTTTTTCCCGTTCTCGTTATTTTTTCGGGATAAAAAGTAGCCTATATAGTTATTATATAGGCTATATTATAGTTAATCCAGGTTGCAATCTATACAAATACATAAAATTAAAGTGTCTGTTTGTAATATTAAAATAACCGCTTTTTACTACATGCATATGAATGTATATGCGATACACATACCAAAATAGCATTTTTTTAAATTTTTGTCTGTCTGTCTGTCTGTCCGTTAGTTCCGGGTAATCTCTGGAACGGCTGGACCGATTTCGACGGGACTTTGACTGGCAGATAGCTGATGTAACAGGGAGTAACTTAGGCTACTTTTTATCCCGAAAAAATAACGGAACGGGAAAAAACTGCCACGCGGGCGAAACTGCTAACAGCCGCTATTTTATGCCGTATTAACGCCATCTGTTGGCGACAGCGAGTACTACTTCAGTTAAGATTTGTAAGTAAAAATGTTTACCGCCCAACGAAGTGGGCACGGGTCAGCTAGTCTATAATAAAAAGTATTGTATTAAGTATATCAGTCATCTAGTACCCATGCATAACACAAGATCTGCTTAGCTTGGGGCTAGATGATGCTGTATGGATTGTCCAGCATTATTATTATAATTGGTGCGAAGAGGTGTACTGAGAAAGGAATTTCCGAAATTCAACCCCAAAACGGGTACAGCGGGGTTTGAAGTTTGTATAAATGTAAGTAATATAATAAAAGAAATACACCAATAAAGAAAAGTTAGCAGGAGTTAGCGTGCGTCTTCTAGGCTTGGTCGCGAGGAACTGGCGTTTTGATTCACCTAGATTTAAGAGGTTTCAAGATGATCCTTGCGGATATTACTGAATAAATGATTTTTGACTTTTGACTATCAAAATGTTTAATGTGTACCGAAAGCCAAAGCAGTTGCTTTGGTCTAGTAAATAAAAATAAATTTTAGGAAACTCATCACCATAAAATTATTAATATCAAAAACAATATCATATTTCAAACCCCAAAAACCACTGACAAAAAATCCTTGCGCTTCGCCGAAGTCAAACAAAAAATGGTCAGAATTTTGTTTTTGTTTTTTTTTTTGCCACAACATTTTGGTGTTATATGTCAATCGTTGTGGCGCCCTCTGTTGGGGGTCTAAATGACCCCGTGTCGAGTCTACCTTTTAAAGTTTTTTGTTCATTTAAATAATTCTGCAACAGATGCTGATTAAATAGTTTTGAAACTCTCTCAACTGTTATAATCAAAAAATCTGATCTAAAACCTCATTTTTTGTTTTTTGTAGGTACTTTACATTTTTTATGGTGTATGGTCACCTAAAGAATTCAAAATATCGTCTACAAAAAGGTGAGAAGAAGAAAGAATCTCATTCGGAGATCGAAAAGTATAGGAGAATTAACATGTATAGGAACATTGAATCGACGTATAAGGTTTAGCCCAAAAACACGTATTTTAGTTATTTGGTAGAATAGATGTTTTTCTTGTGCTACAAGCGTAATCCATTGCTTGTTTAAATTTCAAAAAGTTTTCTTAGTCAATAAAATCATAGGTAAATAGACCCCTAAAACTCAAATACTCACCAAAATAAAGAAACATACAAGCAATAAAAACTCTTTGGTGAGATATAAAATGCCGCCAAATATAATGTCATTGTCATTTCTATATTTTGTAAGACATAATTTTGATGTTCGGATTTGAACCCACGACCTTAGCATCAGAAGGCGGGACTACCACTAGACCACCGATGCTTCTAAAATAAATCAATAAAATAAAAAATACGTACAGAGCTGTCTAAGCCGTGGATTTTATTTCGATGTTTTTTTTCACCCGTATCACATACCAATCATGGTTAGTCTCAAAATGACGCTGAGTTCAATGCTCCCTATTGAGGGGTGCATACAATAGAATGCCTCTTGGGACCTGGTTATTGGATTAGAGGTACGGTACTGACGCAGTAATAGGTGATTGGTTGGTAGTACCTATTGCATTCTTGAAAATTTAGTTACAACGAACGGCGTGAATAATAATGCTGGACAATCCACACAGCCATCATCTAGCCGCAAGCTAAGCAGAGCTTGTGTTATGGGTACTAGATGATTGATATACTTAATACAATACATTACTACTAGCGGCCGCTCGCAGCTACGACTGCCTGGCAGGTTTTTTCTTGTTCTCGTTATTTTTTCGGGATAAAAAGTATATGTTAATCCTAGTTATAATCTATGTTTATTCCAAATTTCATCCAAATCGGTCAACTGGTTAGAGCGTGAAAGAGTAACAACCATCCATCCATCCATACCTACAAATTTAAAATAATACGAGACTATAACTGAATTCTTAGTAACTAACTCAAATAATATATTTGCTTATTACTCTGTGGTGCGGTAGTATGTTATGACTCGACCGTCAACAAGCATTTATTAAGAAAAAAAAAGCTTAACTAGAACCGTTGATCGTATCAACACGGTCGGGTTACGCAGGGATGAGTAACCTTAGGCTCTGGTTTTTCTTTTTAATATGTAGACATTTGTATGCTACATAAAAAGGCAGCTTTTAGCTATGATTTTGTATGTGACCCATCATCAAGAGGTATCACAGTCAAAGTCAAAGTCAAAAAGTATTTATTCAGTAACATCCGCAGGGATCATCATGAAACGTCTTAGATCTAGGTGAATCTAAGCGCCAGTTCCTCGCGACCAAAGAACGGGCAAGAAACTTACGGCTTGGTTCTTACCGTTTTTGAAGTAAAACTCCTAATGCGACTTCCAACAAGGTTGCGTTAAACGTTTAAAACTACCATGGAGGGGGTATGAAAGCACTGTTTTTTCACTCTTTTTCTCATAGCCAGTTACGTTTCGTATATTAAAGAAGTTTTACTTCAGTCGTGTGGTCTAAAGCACACTCGTTTCTTTGTATGATCCTTTTACAAAGTAATAATAATGTAAATAATGATCGAAGCAGAAAATGAATTCCTGTTGGCTCGTTGTCAAAATGATTGTTAAATTAACTGATAGTGAGGGCCAGCAAGCTGCCAACTTGCCAATTTACACGACGGTAGGTGTACCGTAGCTTTAAGTCTGAATTCCTGGCGTATTTTAGCTTTTTCGGTGCCAATTTTTTTCTACGCTTCTACGTCTTTCAAATTCCTCTGTTATATCAGTTATCTAATCATATATTTTGAGTGCAGGTTAGATATGTTTTCTGTTATCTTTGAATGCAACATAGTTTTTTAATTTTTAATATTTTTGTTATTTAAAGTTCTGTTTTGTAACGGTGGTATTTTATCCATCATCAATCAATAATAATAATAATAATATTTTTTTATTGCAGACACATATGGTCCATACACATTTAAAATAAACAAAACAATAGTCAATTTAAATTACTTAGGTACACATAAAACACATAAAAAAAATTGAGGCCTTAGTACAAAGTAATAGCACTTGAAATGAAAGTGTGTAACATTTCTCAGCCCCAGTTCTCGTAATTGTTTTGTGCTGAGACGAAATTGAAACAATAATTGAATTTTAAAATATTTTGTCCAAATCCAACCTCGAACTTGTTTGAACGAAAATGTTTTCTTTCGTTTTAAAAATCCGCCATCTTTTAATTTTTTTTTCAAACAACAGCGTATGTACCTAGTTTTAATAATAATAATGATGCTGGACAATCCACACAGCATCATCTAGCCTCAAGCTAAGCAGAGCTTGTGTTATGGGTGCTAGATGACTGATATACTTAATACAATACATTACATACATTGATATTTTTTATTATACATAGGAAATACCCAGAACACCCGGAATAAATATTTGCAGATCGTACAAACATTTATCCCGAGGCGGGAATCGAACCCGCAACCTCCTGCGTCGCAGGCGGACATTCGCCCGCTGCGCTACATCGGTCGTCGGTTCATACTATATACAGCTTTAAATCGTGATATAGGAAATGTTGCATTCCCCTGCCTCGCTTACATCAGATGATGGCGTATACTCTTCTTTAGCCAGCCCACCACGAGCAACTGTACAACTAAGTACACAAACATAGAAATAACTTCACGTCTTTAACTCCAGGCAGGGTAGATATCCCCTTAGATATATTAGTACCTAGTTCCTTAGTACAGGTATTTATAAGTAAAAAGAAATATAAAAAAATAAATAACATCACAACTTTTTTCCCCAATCACGGGAACCCTTACGATCTCTTAGTAAGACTCCAAGTACCTACTCGAGATTCTTCGAGGATGTCTAAGAGGGGTAGTCAAAGATACGTCCAGATAGTACGTACATACTCACATTTTGCAGTAGGTATTCCGTACATGACAGGTTGCAAGCCCATCGCCGCTGCTAGAACAGCTAGAAATTCAATTTTGCTAGAATATTCATTCTTACAAAAAAATATGCCTAATGATGCTAGTCTTTTAAATTTAATGGTGTGAATGTCCTGAAGGAAATAGGTACAGTCAGCTGCACTAGAATGTATACAATTCGTAACCTTCAAAATGCCATCAAAAACTTTTAGTGAACTCTAAAATAGTAAAAACTCAAAAATGGTGAAATTAGCTGATAAGTTTACCTATTTTATTGAGTTTTTGTGCTTTGTATCGCTGTAAAACTATTCTGTATGTTACGAATTGTATACATTCTAGTGCAGCTGACTGTACATAGTAAGACTAGACTAGTAATTTTAAATGACTTAAATTGGAGGATAATTTTTTTGACCTTCCTAATTATCTCAATGAGTCTCCAAAAATTATTCATCATCATCATAAATATCATGTAGAAGTCTACTTATAGACACAGGCCTTCCTCATACGTTGCCAGAAAAAGGGCTCGTCTGGGTGCGTACTAGCACCATGCGTATTCCTGCCGCCAAGCAGCGCAGCGTGTTCCGGTTTGAAGGGTGTGGGTGCCGGTGAAATTACAGGCACATGAGGCAACACCTGTATGCCTCAGGTTGATGGACGCTGAGTAGTGCAGTGTCAGTGACGTTCCTAACGAGCGTGACCAACGAGGCAATGCTTTGTTATAGGTGATGGTAACCACTTAACATCAGGTGGGCCATCTGTTTATTCCATCAACAAGTTGTACAAAAAAAGAATGAATTTGTACTCTGGATCCATCGACTTCCGTTCTATCGGGTAGGAGGACGTCCTACGCTTCGTGTTCCAGTTCGTGGTCGCCATTCGAGAACCTTATTCCCCAGCGGTTTTCGGTTCTACGAGCTATATGGCTTGCCACTTCAACTTGCTGATTCTGAGAGCTATGTCGGTGACCTTGGTTCTTCTACGGATTTCCTCATTTCTGATTGTATCTCGCAGTGAAACTCCCAACATCGCTCTTTTCATAGCCTGTTGTGTGACTTTGAGCTTGTATTTAAGACCAATAGTTGGCGACCACAGAAATCCAAAAACTTTAAGAATATGTACAGTCAGCTGCACTAGAATGTATACAGTTCGTAACTTACAGAATGGTTTTACAACGTTACAATTAATATTTACAGGACAAAAACTCAAAATAAAAATGAACTTATCAGCTAATTTCACTTTTTTTGAAAAAGGTACGAATTGTATACATTCTAGTGCAGCTAACTGTACCTAATTTTTAGAGTAGAATCGCAACTTAATTCCGTTGCCTCGTAATAGAACTCACTTATGTAAATAAAAAAAAAATCCCGCCTTCTATCTCTATCTTCGAAATTTAAAAGTAATAAATCATTCTATTCATCCTATCTCTGGCGTCACCAATGATCTACTAAGTGACAGATGAGACATATCTTTGAAAAATGATGAATATCTTGAAACTAAAATATTGCTTTCGGCTCACGAACTTTATGACAGAACTAGCGAAATGCGCGCTACTTCGTCTGCGTTAGATATTTTCATACAAACTTCAACCCCCGCTGAACCGTTTAGAGATTGAATTTCTAAAATTCCATCTTTACTACACCTCTACGACCAAGACGAATATACCCTGAAAATTTTCCAGTGTCACACTGTTGATGGAACAAGCAAATGGCCCACCTGATGCTAAGTGGTTACCATTACCTATAACAGAGCATTGCCTCGCAGGTCACGCTCATTATAAGCGTGCCCTTACGATGCGCTACTTTGCGTCCATCAACCTGAGGCATACAGGTGTTAAGCCTCGTGTGCCTGTAATTACACCCACACCCTTCAAACCGGAACACAGCAAGCTGCTTGGCGGCATAAATAGGCATGGTGGTAGTACTACTATTTCCCCGGACGAGCCTTGTACAAAGAGCTCTACTACTATTTACTTAAAAAAAATTACACTCATCATCTACACTGAATAAGCTTTCATATCGGTCATTAACCTAATCAAAACTGGTGACATACAACTCCATAATTACAATTATCAAACCTTACAGCGCCATCTACAGCCTCTACATTTGAATAGATACATTGTTAATACATCGCCTCCCGACGCCCACACGACACGAGATAGGCACTGACGTGATTATGACTGATCACTGGTAATCTAGTTACCTAATCAATGTTAATTTATGTAGGTACGCGTAGACCCGCCCCGGCTTCACACGGGTTCTGTGAGAATAGTAGACCTGGTGACCTCTTATAACCATGCAATAACCGACATATTTCCCTTTCCCAATAGTAAAACTCATTACAGCAAATTTCTCCTTATTTCTTCCACCCAATCCAAAATCGCGATTAACAGACTGACAGACAGACAAAAGCATTTTTTGGTCAATCACGGAAAAACGGCATATTAAAAAAACGAGTGTGCAAACACGACTGAAGTAAAACTTCTAAACGTAACTGGCTATGAGAGAAAGAATAGTGCTTTCATACCCCCTCCATGGTAGTGTTAAAAACGTTTAACGCAACCTTGCTGGAAGTCGCATATAAAGTATTACTTCAATAGTAGTATGAGTTCTGAGTGAAGGACTCGTCCGGGTGCGTACTAGCACCATGCCTATTCCTGCCGCCAAGCAGCAAAGCGTGTTCCGGTTTGAAGGGTGTGGGTGCCGGTGCCGCCCGGTGACATTACAGGCTCGTGAGGCAACACCTGTATACCTCAGGTTCATGGACGCAGAGCAATGCAACGTAAGACATGTTTTTAACGAATTAAACCACCAATCAATGTCTATTAAACGTTAATCAACTTACAAAGTTTTTCTAAATTTTTTTCTATTTAAACACCTAATAGTAGTCAGTTCTTGATTACTAAAAATCGTGATTACTGGAATTCCTTGTATTTACTGAAATTGTATACAGTCGCAGACAATTCGAGCAATGGACAATCAGTGTCATTTAGCACAATGTAGGTACATATGAGTACAGAACTAACGGAAAATGTAAAAAAGTTGCATCAGTGTGTGTCGCATCTGAAATTTAAAATCATTGGTAAAACAAGAAGTAAGTACCTAGTGAAATTCCAAATTCAAAAAATGATTTTATTTATGGTTTGAATTATTTAAATACTAGCGGCCGCTCGCAGCTTCCCGCGTGACAGTTTTTCCCGTTCCCGTTATTTTTCGGGGTAAAAAGTAGCCTATATGTTAATCCAAGTTATAATCTATGTTTATTCTAAATTTCATCCAAATCGGTCGACTGGTTAGAGCGTGAAAGAGTAACAAACATTCATCCATCCATCCATACTTACAAACTTTCGGGTTTATAATATTAGTAGGATTATTTTCTAGGTTACAATAATACTTATTGCGAATTTTGCCTTGCTGTTCGAAAATGTACCTTTAAACGCATGCGCGTGTCGGCTGTCTCTCTCACTTAGTCGCCCCCCGGACAAATTACGCCAATTTGCATTGTAACATCCTATCTGGCTCTGCTAGCCTGGTAGGTACTTTGTCAATAGCTTCGTTCCTAATTTCACTGGTCCTTTCTTGATTAACATCTCCTATTTAGGCAAGCGGGCACAATAAACTGATTTTATTGAGCTAATCACGTTTACCAAAACAAAACATGTTTAGCGTCAACGTAATAGCGAATTAATTTTCTTTGTGCAAGATTTTAAACTTAATTAGCTTCCTAAATGCATTTAGGGGCTCGCTATAAACATTTAGTGATCATCGTGCAAGCGGGCCTTACACACTATTATAGTTATATATATTTTATTATTTACAAATTACATCATAACATCCTACCGGATTCTGCTAGCCTGGTACTTTGTCAATAGCTTCGTTCCTAATTTCACTGGTCCTTTCTTGATTAACTTCTCCTATTGTTATTATATACCTACTTCAAAGAGAATACTGGTTAGTCTAGAGATCCTGCCAAGTTTTTTGGTAGGGTCGCATGATGGCCCACCTGATGCTAAGTGGTATCCATTACCTAAAACAAAGCAGTGATTTTGCCTACGATGCACTGCCATGCGTCCTGAGGTGTACAGATAATAAAATGAGGCGATAATTTCACTATAATTCCTGACAATTGAAAATAAGTTTGTATTAACCTCCCTCCCCCCAAAGTACCGTTGCCAAAGTACCTAGTGATTGTGAACTGTTCTTTTGAAAATAATTCAAAAACATTGTAAAATAATATCTTGAGGACACTAGAACCGCCATTTTACGGAAGTACAATAAATAATATTCAATCAGAATAAGTCTGAGAAAAAAAAACGCGGTTGAATGTGTTAACGACTTTACTCAAGAGGGTTAAATTAAAAAGTAGGGCTCAAGTGTTATTTTTGGTCTATGGTTTTTTGTAGTTCGGCCAAGACAGAGTGTATTAATCTAATAAGAGTTCCGTTACGAGAACATTTTTGGAGTCCAATGTTTTTTGATAGATCTAGAAATTTTTATAGATATAATTTGGCTTATCTTGCAATACGCTTCCCGGAGGTTTTCCTCCAGAAAAAAAACGAGTGTGCTTTAGACCACACGACTGAAGTAAAACTTCTTAATATACGAAACGTAACTGGCTATGAGAGAAAGAGAGAAAGAACAGTACTTTAATACCCCCTCCATGGTAGTGTTAAACGTTTAACGCAATCTTGTTGGAAGTCGAATAAGAAGTATTACTTCAAAAGTTTTGATTATGATTGCTACTTACTATTTATTGACGATTGACTGCTCACTAAGTCGGATTGGTATTTACTAAGTTGGAGCTTCGTTATTATTTTGTACGGATTAAGTACACGAAAAACCGGTAGGAACCAAGCCGTAAGTTTCTTGTATTTTTTTCTAGGGGAACTGGTTATTACTAAAATGCTTTTTTACTTTGGTGTCGAACTGTTTAAAATAAATATAAAAAGATTGCAAAGCGAAACTGATATCAGGTGGCCTGGATTCTGTCAACCTATGGTATACCATAAAAAAAATAGTAAAAGAAAAATAGTATCATCATCACTATTTTTATAAAAAATAGTGATGATGATACTATTTTTCTTCTAGATTAACAAAAGTGGGTCAATCTAAAAATCTGACGTTGATTTTCGCTCTCTTATCTCGCATTTTAAAATGAGTAATCGTAATCTTGGATCAAGAATATTGTGCAAAGGAAGTCCCATATTTAAACCAAGCTTTTGATGGACGGATTTGATAAAATGTTGGAAATTTTTATATAAATATTTAGACGGATTTTTGGAGTAAATTGTTCAAAGGTTGAAAAGAGCGCTCTTTGAAAAAGGCTTCTTTAGTTACTGATCGCGTTGATAAAAGTTATTATACTTGAAAAAGAAAATAAAAAGGATCCTTCATTATTTTATTAAAATTACTAACCTATTCTGATAAAACTGGTGGTATAGTGGTAGTGAATTCCTTCGACTCTAAGGTCGTGAGTTGGAGTCCAATCGTGTACCAATAGCTTTTTCTATTCAAAAAAAATATGTGCACATCGCCAGTGTTCTCAAGTAGTGAAAGCAGCGGTGATGGGCTTGCATCCTGTCACGTATAGTTTAGGTACGAAATACTGCAATAAATATTTGGACGTACCTCTGACTACTCCCTTTGACAACCTCGAAGAATCTCAAGTAGGTACTTGGTATATCGAAAGATCTGAGGGAATATCTACCGTGCTTTAGGATAACAGTCTCACGACTGCACGAGCGAGCTTGCCCTGTGACAAGCCTTATTAGACATTCTCAGAGTTCAGATTTGGTACGACTGAGAGATCTGCGGATATGTATAGAGATCAACCCCACAAACAGCCGTCACAGCTCAGCTCGTAGTAGCCCTGCCTTCTGTGCTGTAGGTGGTGGGTTCGATTCCCACCGAGAACAAACATTTGTGTGATGAACATAGATGTTTGTTCTGTGTCTGGGTGTTATATTGTATTCTAAGTATGTATTTACAAAAAAAAAAGTACATAAGTATTCTATCAGTTATCTGGTTCCCATAGTACAAGCTATGCTTAGTTTGGGGCTAGATGATGTTGTGTAAAAATGACCACAAATATTTATTTATTTATTTATTATCTGTGGATATGTACCGTGATAGGGGATTAAAGTCGTGATTTTTTTTTAAATTAAGACTAAATAAACACTTAAATCTTTAGTAACTAGAGAGACCTAAGGAATATCCACCGTACCTGGGAATACAGATATAAACCTGTTTCATATTTATCTGTGTATTTCAAAACACAACAATTGTATAATTTATTAAATTTCAACAAAGATACGACGTAACAGACAAGAAAGACTATTCTTTGTTTTATTAACCTTTGCTAGTTCTAAAGAGGCTTTGAAAAAGGCTTATAACTTTCTACAGACCACCTTGACCCAAATTTAACAACTTAAAAGACTTCAAGAATCTGTCAATACTTTAATTAAGAAGTCAGGTTTTCTTGTTGTTACAATGGAACCCTACTGCGCTGCCACCGGATAATGAAATACTAGGGTTGTGTCAATTTCGATTTTAGTTTTGCCGGACATTTTTAAATAGTTTATATTATGTTAAGTTATTACGAACCTTTGCTTCCAACCTTGTTGGAAGTCGCATAAGAAGTATTACTTCAATTATTACTAAAGTACTTCATTTTGCGACTGTATTTTTTTTTTAAACAGATAGGACAGACCTGTAATACGCTTTGACTAATTTTATGACTGAACGTGACGAATACTTGTATTGTATAATTAAAGTTTCTCGTAAGTAAATTGTAACGTAGTTCGGTAAATGGAAAGCCGGTCTTCCAAAAAAATCGATGCTAGTGTCCGGTAAAACTAAAAGTCCGGCTTTATCGCGTGAGTATTTCCCAACTCTAAGCAAAGCACAACAAAAACGCGCGAGGTGTGAATTCTTGTTTGAAAATCGAACAATAGAGTTTGACAGCTCAATTCTTTTTTTTTCAAACCAAAAAGCGGCCAGAAGCTGGTTTGTAAGACTTTGTATTGTGATTGAATGGAAGAATGATTTATGATTTTCACACCGCGTTAGACATTTTGTTTTAGTTTGATGATTTTAAATTTCGAACAAGAGAATTTATTTTGTGCGTGAGAAAAAAATATATTAATTTAAATTAGAATAATGTTTTCCCCTTAGTTATTAACACAAAGTAGCACAAAATACCTACTATTTGCAGTAGGTAAGTCGTAGTCGTTTGTGTCTTAACTGGTAGTTAGTAGGTAGGTTCTAATAGCGACCCGTTCTTCTGATCCTAAGGTTCAAATCTAGTGTACTTAAATTATTCGGTTCGTAGTACGTATAATCCGCTATGTTAGTGCTCTCAAACGGTGATGGAAAACATTGTGAGGAAATCAGTTAGAATTCTAGTAGTGGCATAATCACGATCATAAGATCAGAAGAGAGAATTGAATATAAAATAATAAAAATGTAAATTTTATAGTCTGTGGTTCCTCTTGCCTGTTCATTTTTATGCTTGGTCACGTCTTTGTCACGTGGAACTGACGTTTCATATAAATAACAAAAGCCCCACAGATATTCATAAATAGTTCAATTAACCTACATGGTCAGCCATTTTTAATTTATAAAAGAGGTTTTGTCGTAACCTCACAAACGTTCGATATTCAAATTTCTCCATCTGCAGTTCTAAAAGCGATCGGCCATTACATCACTTACTGATAGCTTCTGAGTGCCTGGTATCTGAGTTTCGAGTGCTGCATGTTTTTTATCATTATAGCTTCTAATGTGGGGAAGCTTACCATAATTATGCACTAGCTTCTGTGACTGGCTTTGGTCGCATCAAACGAGCAACTGTTTTTTAGGGTTCCGTACCTGTAGTGTCTGAGATTATTCACTCGTCAACTGACAGAGTGGAGGCTCACGGGTGACGTGCGCTCAGATACACATCATAGCCAGATTATTGGACTTTTTTGTATACCTACCTAAGGTATCCTGTAGATCCTACAGTACCCAAAGGGTAAAACGGGACCCTATTACTAGACTCTGCTGTCTGTCTGTCACCAGGCTGTATGTCATGAACCGTGATAGTTAGAGTTTAAATCTGTTGTCGCTGTAACAATAGATAAATACTAAAAAACGAATAGATAAACATTTAAAAGGGGTTCTCATCTTATACAGCAAACGTGACTTTTTTGCCGTTTTTATTATAGACTAGCGGCCGCTTGCAGCTTCGCCCGTTTTTTCTGCACAGTTTTTTCCCGTTCCAATTATTTTTTCGGGATAAATAGCCTAAGTATATGATAATCCAGGTTGCAATCTCTAATTATTTCAAATTTCATCCAAATCGGTCTACCGGTTAGAGCGTGAAAGAGTAACAAACATCCATCCATCCATCCATCCATACTTACAAACTTCTGGCGTTTATAATATTAGTAGGATTATCACAGTGACTGCAGCCATGTCATACCAGCCAATAAGACCATGAAATAACCAATTACCCCGGTCATCGAACCCATAACTCAATTTCGAAGACAATTGAGCGCTTCGAACTTGCGACCTTCCAATTGATTTTTACGATTGACAACTTTATGAGGAGATTTTATCGAGGACGTAAATAGAGGATGTGGAAAGGACATATAACTTTCTTTAGAAAGG
This sequence comes from Electrophaes corylata, assembly GCA_947095575.1. Taxonomy (NCBI): domain Eukaryota; kingdom Metazoa; phylum Arthropoda; class Insecta; order Lepidoptera; family Geometridae; genus Electrophaes; species Electrophaes corylata. The sequence goes on from OX352727.1 coordinate 458,567, forward strand.
TGTGGGTTCTTAGTAGTAGAGCTCTTAGTGAAGGGCTCGTCCGGGGCAGTACTAGCACCATGCCTATTCCTGCCGCTAAGGAGCTTGGTATGTTCCGGTTTGAAGGGTGTGGGTGCCGGTGATATTACAGGTAGGAATAATAGTAATAATAATGCTGGACAATCCACACAGCATCATCTAGCCCCAAGCTAAGCAGAGCTTGTGTTATGGGTACTAGAGGACTGATATACTTAATACAATACATTTCATACATGCATAGATTTTTATTATACATAGAAAATACCCAGAGCACCCGGAATAAATATTTGCAGATCGTACAAACATTTATCCCAAGGTGGGAATTGAACCCGCAACCTCCGCGTCACAGGCGGACATTCGCCCGCTGCGCCATATCGGTGGTCAAAGTACATGAGGCTTAACATCTGTATGCCTCAGGTTGACGCTGAATAGTGCATCGTTCCTAATGGTAACCACTTAACATCAGATGAGCCGTAAGCCAGTGTTTTTTAAACAAGTTGCGTTTTAAAAATCGTTTATTTTTTGTGCGTTGTCTACACTTAATATTATAAAGAGGAAAGCTTTGTATTTTTGTATTTTTGTATGTTATGAATAAACTCAAAAAGTACTGGACCGATTTTAATAATTCTTTTTTCATTAGAAAGCTACATTATCACTTAGTAACATAGGCTATATTTTATTTTGGAAAAAAATAGCGTTCCGTAAAATATTTGGGTTTTTCAGACACAAGGTGTAAAAAATCAACCAGAAAAGTTACTTATTTTGCGTACGCTGCCTAAACTATAAAAGATAGAACCATAAAATGTTCTACATAATTGTAGATCTTATAAATCTATAATACTTTTTTAAAAGCATGTTAGTCTTAGAAACATTGTTACCTACCTATGTTAATTTTATGACTTAGAAGTTGTTTTTACTACCTACTATAAGACCACAGAATAGAGGGGACTCTTCTAACACAGGTTATTATAACTTAACAGAAAAGATCCCAACATGTTGTATAATGTTTACTGTAATAACAATAAAAAGATTTTTGATTTTTTTTTTTGATTTGATTTATAATGTCAGTTCTTATAATTCCTGTTTCGTTCGTTCCAGATTGAGCCATGACCTAGCAGCAGGTGTAGGTGTAGGCTCGATGTCTAGGGGCGCGATGCTGCGCGTGCTGGTGGTGGTCGTGCTGTGTGCGTGCGCGTGGCGCGCGACGGCCGCGTGTCCGTGGGCGTGCGCGTGTCGCGGCGCGATGGCAGACTGCGCACATCGCACTTTGCTGCACGCGCCTAAACGACTACCCACCGATACTCATCGACTGTAAGTATTCACAGTCATAGTCATAGTCATAGTCATAGTAATAGTCATAGTCATAGTCATAGTCATAGTCAAAGGTCAAAAAGCTACTACTGTAACAAGCGGCCCACCTGATGTTAAGTGGTAAAGATCGCCTATAACAAAGCATTGTCTTGCAGGTCATGGATAATGCACATTAGTTGCATGCCTACGATGCACTGCCTTGCTTTCACAAACCTGTGGCATCAGGTGGGGTATTTACTTGTTCTATCAACGAGTCACATAAAATGCAAGCAAATCCGAGGGAGACAGCTAGTCAAATCTGTGTTTTTTCTGGCCCCATAACTTGTTCGTTATTGTATCTCAAATTACTGAAAAAACCCCTGAAAAACCGACCCTTTTATAAACCTGCCGAACCCAACTCATATTATGTTCCTTTCAAATACCGTTTCCTTACCATCAATATCAAACACAATGCATTTTCTACCACATTCCGCAAAATATTCTACAAAATGAACCCCGTTAATAGGGTTGATGTTGAAATTAGAAAAGACCGGATTAAAAGCCGGATACACAAATAAAATTAATATTTATGGACATTTTTACACAACATTATTTAATAAACTAAGCATAGCTTTTTACATTTACATTAAATTTGTTATTTTTTAGACCTAAAATTAGCTATATAAAGAATATATAGTGTACCTATCCGAACGAAAAGTCTAAAAGCCGGATAAAATCAAAATAAAAAGGCTATTTTATTCCATCACATAATAGTAGTTCAGTTCATATTTCATAAAATTCACCTGATAATTGTGTTACATTTGTAGATAGATACAAAATAATGTAATAGAAATATATACGTAATTTCATAAAATATACGTAAGTATTCTATCAGTCATCTAGTTTCCATTGTACAAGCTATGCTTAGTTTGGGGCTAGACGATGTTGTTTAAAAAAAAAACGTGTGTGTTTTAGACCACACGACTGAAGTAAAACTTCCAAACGTAACTGGCTATGAGAGAAAGAGAGAATGAACAGTGCTTTCATACCCCCTCCATGGTAGTGTTAAATGTTTAACGCAACCTTGTTGGAAGTCGCATTAGAAGTATTACTTCAAAAATGTCCACAAATATTTATTTATTACTCTAAAACTCTAAAAGCCGGATAGTCCGGAAAAATTCAGACGCATGGTAACCCTACCCATAACGGGAGTCAATTTCTATACTCTTCCGCTCAATTTCACTAAATTACATCTATCGCCCTCACACCTACACCCCATAGATCGTGAATATGGCAAAGGCTATAAAAATATCTATTTTCCGCAAAATGGCGAAAAGTTGCAATTTTTCTTGTTTTATCTGACGGGCGTTTTTAAAAGAGATGGTTTTATTAATACTTTTATTTTGATTTATATATTTGAGTAGAAAATGGAAAAATGATTTTCGCACTTATTTCCGCAAGAGAAAAAAAAATACTTAGGTACATACCAATTTAGATACGACCGATGTGGCGCGGCGGGCGAATATCCGCCTGCGACGCAGGAGGAGGTTGCGGGTTCGATTCCTGCCTTGGGATAAATGTTTGTACGATCTGCAAATATTTATTCCGGGTGTTCTGGGTATTTTATATGTATAATAAAAAATATCTATGTATGTAATGTATTGTATTAAGTATATCAGTCATCTAGTACCCATAACACAAGCTCTGCTTAGCTTGGGGCTAGATAATGCTGTGTGGATTGTCCAGCATTATTTATTCATTATTTATTTATTTATTTAATTTATAGCATCAATTTTTTAGGATAGTCGCTGTGCTTAATTTCATAGTTTGTAAGTTAATTTTTGGGATGTTATAAAATCTTTGTGATTTTGTTATAATTGGGTCACGCAAGTAGTAGTAAAGCTCTTAGTGAAGGGCTCATCCGGGGAAGTACTAGCACCATGCCTATTCCTGCCGTCAAGCAGCGCAGCATGTTCCGGTTTGAAGAGTGTTGGTGCCGGTGTAATGACAGACACATGAGGCAAAACCTGTGTGCCTCAGGTTGATGGACGCAGAGCAGCGTATTGTAGGGCACGTTCCTAACTGACGTGACCTACAAGGCATTGTTTTGTTATAGGCGATGGTAACCACTTAACATCAGGTGGGCCATATGTTTGTTCCATCAGCAAATTGTATAAAAAGAAAAAAAAATCTATTATATTTGTTGACTGATTCAGGGCAGGTCCATTATAAGACGAAACCTGCAAGAAATAGGTACACAATATTACTATATTAAAATTATTATTGGCAACACAGATAAAAAAATATTTTATTATCTGTGTTGTCTCAGCCCTAAATGCTAAATTATCTACTAAAACAGTTAGATACTTAAGTTTATACAATAACAGTAAATTTCTACTCCCCACACGTTCTTTCAATATTCCCCAGCATTATGTTCTCGATTATAAAGACATATTGGATGCCGCACGTGCCTTGTCAATATAATGCTAATATACTCTCCCCTCAACAGACCACAGAGAAAAACAAATGGATTTATACATCTGTGGTTCATGGAATCTTCTATAAAAATACATTTTAGTGTTGATATTCTATTTATTTGGATAAAATTGGTGTATATTGTGTTCCATATTAATAAAGACGTTTGATTTGTACTGTAGCTGCGGGGCACCAGATCTTTCAACTTCGGGCTTGTAGCGTGCCTCTGCTACCTTCAGTATGCCGGCCAGAGTAACTTGCTGAACCGAGGGTTGCCTATAGTCCGTTTGGAATGAAAACTATGAGATTCTTCTGGAGGAGACTTTATTACTGAACACTTTCAAACTGTAGCACTATTACACACTAAACTAATTTAAACTGACGCGGAACTGAAACGGTACTGATACTGATTTTGCAGCTCAAAATCGCCGTCTTATATTACTCATCCCTACCCGGCGGCTAGCCTCTAGCTCAGGTAGCGCGCTCGAGTCCTGAGCCAATCACAGAGCTCCTTTGTTCGGTGTCCCTTTCTAATGGGGTCCTCGTGTCTATCATTTTTCCCGTTAACTGTGAACACGTTGGGACTTGTTTTAAAATCTCCTGTCTTTGTTACACTTCATTATTTTTGTCTATCTGTCTTTGTTGTTGTCGGACTGTGTTTCCTATCTGTTTTCTCCTGTGATTGACTCAAGGTTAAAAGGTAAAACTATCCTACCTAACGATATTCTAGCCTGACTAAAAATGATCTTTATTGTATGTACACTTAATTTCTAAACTTAATCTACGTAACTTTATATCTTTGGACTTTGCTTATACTAATGGACGTCGCTAACATGTACTTTTCTTATAATTATTTTTATCTGTGTGTTAAATTGTATTCTGTTAAAAAGTATTAAAATCTTGTTCTCACATAGTACAAGTTTTGCTTAAATAACCCAGATGGCGCTGTGTCTTATTGACTGGTCCTAAGAATATGGACGGACTGGTCTCACAAAAAATTACTTTGACAAACGTTTGTCAGTTCTACGAACTATATAGCCTGCCAATTGGGGTTTTGAAAAAAAAATTATTTTTTTTATGTATTTTAATACATTATTATTAATAATATTGATATTTATTGCAAAAAACTTAAAAAAAAATTCAATTAATAATAAACAATTAAAAATTGTTAAAATTTAGAAAACAATCACGTGACTATAAACGCGCCATGATTGATCAACATTAGTTGTTGTCACATAGTGACGTCATAACAGTACAGCGTGCACGGCTATTGCAATAAGTGAAAACCGCTCGGGTTTGTTCGGGAGCTGTCGGCGTGTTTTCGGTACTGGATTCAAAAAATATTTTTATTTTGAAATAACTTTTGAATTATTGCGAAAAAAAAATAGTTATGTTATAAAACTTATTATGATCTTTCCATTTACCGCAAAAAAAATATTTAAAACCCCAATTACCACTCTTGCAGATTTTGATAGCTATTTAAATGGGGGGTGATAAAGGGGTGGGTATTGCAATAGAGTGAAGATAGCGAAAGAGATTTCAAAGCGCCTGGAGGCAAAGAAATAGTGCTTTATTAAAGAGGGGAATCACGAGATTTGTGATGCGACCACACTTCTGTACCAAGGAATTATCTTTGACGACCGCTGTGGCGCGGCGGGCGAATGTTCGCCTGCGACGCAGGGGTTGCGGGTTCGATTCCCGCCTTGGGATAAATGTTTGTACGATCTGCAAATATTGATTCCAGGTGTTCTGGGTATTTTCTATGCATAATAAAAAATATCTATGTATGTAATATATTGTATTAAGTATATCAATCATCTAGTACCCATAACACAAGCTCTGCTTAGCTTGGGGCTAGATGATGCTGTGTAGATTGTCCAGCATTATTTATTTTATTTGGACGTACATCTGACTACCCCTCTTAGGCTTAAAGAATCTCGAGTGTAAGGTGCATAAAGGCCAAGTTAAGGGGTTAAATCTATTAAAAATGGTGTCAAATCAACTATAACAAAATTTAAGCTCGGTTAATTTTTTATGTAATATTTAATGTATTTGTTCTGTTTTATGTATTACTTTATTCTGTATTGTGGTGGTTTGAATAAATGTCTTATCTATCTATCTTACCACTCGTTTGTTCTATCTACAAGTTGTATATAAATGCTATCTGGGTCACGTTCACTTTGTCATGACAAAACAATCAGATTTTTGAAATCGTCCTGATATAATTCCTAGATAGTTCCATAACGATGGTCACCCTACCCGGAAGTTGCCCGCCATTGAACTCCACTTCCGCTTCCCGCCAATCTCCCTGTAATATGTTTGGGCTCCAGATATTGAACTAGTTATTGAGAGTAATACCAATGCTTTCAAACGGTGAAGGAAAACATCGGAAAAAAACTGTTATTCCTTACTAAGTTAGGTACCTATTGCAAGAACTGATTTTATCCTACTAATATTATAAATGCGAATGTTTGGATGGATGGATGGATGGATGGATGTTTGTTCCTCTTTCACACTCTATTTGGATGAAATTTGGAATAAATATAGATTGTAATCTGGAATAGGATATAGGCGACTTTTTATCCCAAAAAAATAACGGGAACGGGAAAAAAGTGCCACGCGGGCGAAGCTGCGAGTGGCCTCTAGTAAATAAATAAATCACTGTGGAAATTTTTACACAACATTATCTAGCCCCAAACTAAGTAACTTTTTGAAGTAATACTTCTAATGCAATCCAACAAGGTTGCGTTAAACGCTTAACACTACCATGGTGTGGGTATGAAAGCACTGTTCTTTCTCTCTTTCTCTCATAGCTAATTACGTTTAGAAGTTTTACTGCAGTCGTGTGTTCAGTACGCGGGAGATGTTGTATTTTGGAAATATTTTAGTTTCTTTTTTATCATTCTTGATGGAACAAACAGAAGCCCACCTGATGCTAAATGGTTACCATCACCTAAAACAAAGCATTACTTTGCAGGTCACGATTGATAAAAACATGCGTTACAATGCACTGCTCTGCGTCCATCATTTGGTCCAGTTTTAGTAATATAACATAGCACCAAAGTCAAGGTCAAAAAGCATTTATTCAGTAATATCCGCAGGGATCATCTTAAAACGTCTTAAATCTAGGTGAATCTAAGCGCCAGTTCCTCGCTACCAAGCCGACCAAGAACAACGAACAATCTTACGGCTTGGTTCCTACTGTTTTTTTGTGATGTAACTTAAAAACACCAATTTTTGAGATTGTTATATCAATTACCAACTTCTGCCGAAGAGGGTTGAATTGTATAATTGCGCTATCATGGGTTTATGGGGGTAGTCGATGGGGCGTTAGATTCAATTTAATTTAACTTCCATAAAATTATTGAGGAAATTTATCTTATTTTTATATAGAAAACTTCAGCGTTACAATTTACGGCGGCAATTTAATTTTATTTATTTGGTTGGTGCAAAAATAATTATATTACACGGGTATTTATCGCGTATTACCTTTTTTATTTATTAAGTAAAAAAAAGTTTAAGTTTAAGTGTTTTAGTGTAATATAAGTCTTCAATATGTGTTCCGATCGCGAAAGTTTAAAAAATTCAAAAATAATTAAGCTTGAATACTATGGTAATAATAATGCTGGACAATCCACACAGCATCATCTAGCCCCAAGCTAAGCAGAGCTTGTGTTATGGGTACTAGATGACTGATATACTTAATACAATACATTACATACACAGTTATTTTTTATTTTACATACAAAACACCCAGAACACCCGGAATAAATATTTGCAGATCGTATAAACATTTATCCCAAGGCGGGAATCGAACCCGCAACCTCCGCGTCACAGGCGGACATTCGCCCGCCGCGCCACATCGGTCGTCCTCTTGGCCAACTTGGTTGGTACTTGGCCGGTTTTTTTAATTATAACAAAGACCAATTCCTCTCTAAATTCCAAGCCAAAGGAACGTTCATGCTGGAAATTCAATTCCACTGACTAACGACCTGCATTGGGTACCTACCTACATTGCATCCTGGCCCGTCGCCAAGGATCTTTCAACTCCATCTAAAACTACACCTTATTAAAACACGCTTAGATCCAAACTCCACTGGAGTTGCTTTCGGGAATTTATGTGGTAGAAAATGCAGCGTTTCAAAGTTCTTTTGTCGGTGCAGAAAGTTTGGGGAAAATATATGTATTGTGTTTTCGGTAGCTTAAATTACTATTCAGTATTTGGTTTTGTGTTCATATATCAACAGCCTGTAGATGTCCACTGCTGGACAAAAGCCTCCCCCACACGTTTCCAGAAAGAACGATTGTGAGCCCTTTCTATCCATCGACTTATCGCGATATACATATAGCAAATGTCGTCAGTCCATCGGGTAAAAGGGCGTCCTGTGCTTTGTCTTCTTATATCAATGATAATAATATTAATAATGCTGGACAATCCACACAGCATCATCTAGCCACAAGCTAAGCAGAGCTTGTGTTATGGGTACTAGATGACTGATATACTTAATACAATACATTACATATATAGATATTTTTTATTATACATAGAAAACACCCAGGTAAGGGCCATGGAGAGAGCTATGCTAAAGTTTCACCGCGAGATAGAATCATAAGTGAAGAAATCCAGTTGTAGTAGAGCTCTTAGTGAAGGGCTCGTCCGGGTGCGTACTAGCACCATGCCTATTCCTGCCGCCAAGCAGCGCAGCGTGTTCCGGTTTGAAGGGTGTGGGTGCCAGTGACATTACAGGCACATGAGGCTTAACACCTGTATGCCTCATGTTGATGCTTAGCAGTGCTTAGTAGGGCACGTTCCTGTCAATGCTTTGTTATAGTCGATAGTTACCACTTAACAACAGGTGGGCCATCTCCTTGCTTGCACGGATTTTATTCAAAGTCAAAAAGCATTTATTCAGTAATATCCGCAGGGATCATCTTGAAACGTTTTAAATCTAGGTGAATCTAAGCGCCAGTTCCTCGCGACCAAGCATAGAATTAGCCTTTTAGACATTATAATATTAAATTGTATAATTTTTCATTACCGCGTTTTTGCAGATACAGAAATACGTCTCCAGATATTAAAAATAAACTTCCCAAAGAAATATACAACTTATTCTAATTAAAACAAGTCCGGAACTCGTTAAAACTTAAGTCCCTCAAATTTAAGGAATGCTGAGTCGGTACTGGCGGCGCCAGAAGTGATCTCTTGACTATTTTTAGAAAGCTTATTATTTTTTAAGTACCCAGTGTATTTGGTTTGCGTTTGTAAGACTAGAGAAATGCTCGCACTTTGTCCGTGTGAAGTTAAAACAAACTTCAAGTCGCTCTGTACTCGTTTAGGGGTTGAATTTCGTCAATTCCTTCCATAATTCACCTCTACGTACCAAGAAGAATATACCCTGATTTCAAGTCTTTACGAACAGTGGTTTAGGCTGTGCGTTATCTATATGTCAATCAGTCAGCGGACAAAGATTCTTATAATTGGTACTGACAAAAAAATGTATTTCAAAGATATTTTAAATTGGCCTTTTAAAAGATGAAGATTCAGGATTTCAGCGTGATAAGCAGACCAGCACTCCAAAATGCAGTGATGTTCAAGTTCTTCGATTGTGATTTTTGATTGAGAGGAAAATAGGGGGAGACAAAGATGGAAGTTAGTTATAGAGTTATTTATCAAATTTGGAAAGTACACTAAAGATGTCATTCTACACAAGATTTTGCGGAAAAAATCTAGGAGGGGAAAAGGGAGAAAGCTTGTTGTAGCCGTTATATGGACGAATTTCAATTTTGGGAAAGGGAAATGTGTTGGTTAATAACTGGTTGGTTATAAGGGCTCGTGGGGTCTAGTCTTAGAAACAATAGACGAAGTTTCGTATTCTTCTTTCTACGAGACCTTCTGTTTATATATTTATTTATTGGGAAAACAACAGCGATATAAAAAGTATTCTCACAAAGGTTAGATAATTTTTGTTGTTTTTTTGTTTTTTTTTGTGTTCACAGAACCACTTTTTTCACTCAACTGTACCTCAGACTGACTAAAATTTATCATGAAAGTATCAAGTTTTAAATAGTTCAAGTTGTAGTTTAAATAATTTGAGTACAAGTATTCTGGATGATTTTAAAAGCTATTTAAGAAGGAGTTTTGGAATATTAAAGGGAACTTTGCCGACCGATGTGGCTCGGCGGGCGAATGTCTAACGTAGGTACTTGGTACTGAGAGATCTGAGGGGATACTTACCGTGCTTGGGAAGTAAAGTCGTGATGCTATTTTTTTTTTATTCAGTTTGTTGACCTAAGTTCTATGATCGCACTCCAGCCCGGCTAAGATGTGCAACGCGGCTGTTGGGTTTATATTAATTACAAGGCTTGATTTGGAAACGAACCAAATTCCCGCCAAACGAGCCTAGCTTCCGACTGTCTTGGTCGAGAAGTTTACACAAACCGCCGTCAACACGGCGAGAGCGCCACTGTCTTCGCCCGACATTCGGGAACGCGCGCGCGCTACTTCTACAAAACGCAAATAAATCAAAAACCCTAAAATCAACTAATCAAATTGTGAAAACTGTGCCTTTTCCAATCCTTACAAGTGACAGTGAAGCACCAGAACTGTTATTCCGTCCCGGGACCAGCTCCTGGCAGTGGAATCCGACGGTGAGTTTTCTGTATATCAAGCCGTTACTTTTTTCTCATGTAAAATCAAAATGTATAGCTATCGAACCACACAGCGGCAAAATGTTGTCTACTCGTTATCTCGTGCAATAGAGATATCTCTTTATAATAGTCAAAGTCAAAGTCAAAAAGCATTTATTCAGTAATATCCGCAGGGATCATCTTGAAACGTCTTAAATCTAGGTGAATCTAAGCGCCAGTTCCTCGCGACCAAGCCGACCAAGAACCGGCAAGAAACTTACGGCTTGGTTCCTACCGTTTTTTTTGTATGATCCTGTTACAAAATAATAATAATGTAAATAATGAAGCTCCAGTGTGGTGCCAATATCTTTCTGTGCTGACATGCCAGTGCCAAATATCTATATCGTTCTGTCAAATGAAGACTTAATGCTAATGTTTAGCTTATGTGTGAGTCTTTTTATCTATAATTCCTAACTTTTTCATCAATAGAAAAAGTATCTTGTGTCAAGCGTGACATATCCCACGTTGCACATCTTAGCCCGGCTGGATCGATAACGAATGGGCAGACATAAATAAATAAATAATGCTGGACAGTCCACACAGCATCATCTAGCCCCAAGCTAAGCAGAGCTTGTGTTATGGGTACTAGATGACTGATATACTTAATACAATACATTACATATATAGATATTTTTTATTATACATAGAAAACACCCAGAACACCCGGAATAAATATTTGCAGATCGTACAAACATTTATCCCAAGGCGGGAATCGAACCTGCAACCTCCTGCGTCGCAAGCGGACATTCGCCCGCCGCACCACATCGGTCGTCATCAAAAAGGAGCAATTCCATTATTCTGCGCAGGAGTCTAACCGCCTACATAGCTTACCTACAGTATACCTACTCTACGGCGGGCTTGAGCCATATTTGTTGTCATGCAACCTCATTTACTAGTACTTATTATTATATTTCATTTCTCATATCCTACGAACGACTGTTAGTAGTTACCTACTACCAGTTGCCATTGGTCACTGTGAACGCTAAAACATCTCATGTAATTTTTTTTATTTTACTGCTGGTGGTAAAAGCATATAATAACGCTGGACAATCCACACAGCATCATCTAGCCCCAAGCTAAGCAGAGCTTGTGTTATGGGTACTAGATGACTGATATACTTAATACAATACATTTCATAGATATTTTTTATTATAAAATAAAATAAATAAATAAATAATGCCAGACGATCCACACAGCATCATCTAGCCCCAAGCTAACATACATACAAAACACACATACACATACATTACATATATTATACATAGAAAATACCCAGAACACCTGAAATAAATATTTGCAAATCGTACTAACATTTATCCCAAGGTGGGAATCGAACCCGTAACTGCGTAGCAGGCGGACATTCGCCTAACGCGCCACATCACCATGTGTCGCATAATACGTGGGCTGCTCGATTGCCCTGGTCTACTGGCTGAGTTCAGTAGACTGAATGTGTCGGAGAATCGCATCCGTTTCCGCCCTGGCCGAGTACCACTGTTCTCCCCGAGAACCGCGCGTACTGTAGCGCGACAACAATCCCCAGTTTGTCGAGCACAGCGCCATCTCAACGCTCTAGTACACGCTTAGCCAGACTGTGACATATTCGCTGACAGGTGGTCAATGATTGCAAGTTTCTGCCTATACTATTGTGAGCAACCCAGTTCACTAGCTCCTTGGTAGTCAGTTGACTCCGGTGAATTTTAGTGCAATAAATTTAGTATGTTTAGTAATGTTCCTACTGATCTCCTAGGTATTTTTTTCGGGACAAAAAGTAGCCTATATGTTAATCCAAGTTATAATCTATGTTTATTCCAAATTGCATCCAAATCGGTCAACTGGTTAGAGCGTGAAAGTGTAACAAACATCCATCCATCCATCCATACTTACAAACTTTCGCGTTTATAATATTAGTAGGAAGAGTAAGCATGTTTACATATGCGATTGAAGCATGTTTGTATAAGGTATCCAACAAAAAGAAGATTGGAAAATCGCTACATGACTCCACTATGGGCCCAGTCGTAAATTACAGCAAGATATAGATGTCCTGGGTTCTATAAAAGTACTTATTCCAGTGGTAGTAAACGTGCCTTCCGACCCTGAGGGTTCAAATCCAAATTGTGCAGTTTTTAGAATGAATGCAGACCGTCACAACTCAGTTCGTAGTAGCCCTGCTTTCTGTGCTGTAGGTGGTGGGTTCGATCCCTACCGAAGTCAAAGTCAAAAAGCATTTATTCAGTAATATCCGCAGGGATCATCTTGAAACGTCTTAAATCTAGGTGAATCTAAGCGCCAGTTCTTCGCGACCAAGCCTAGAAGAAGCCTAGAAGACAAACATTTGTGTGATGAACGTAGATGTTTGTTCTGCGTCTGGGTGTTATATTGTATTCTTAGTAGGTATATATGTAAAAAAATATATGAGTATTCTATTTTAGTACAAGCTAAGCTTAATTTGGGGCTAGATGGTGTTGCGTAAAAATGTTTACAAATATCCTACTTAATATTATAAACGCGAAAGTTTGTAAGTATAGATGGATGGATGGATGTTTGTTACTCTTTCACGCTCTAACCAGTAGACCGATTTGGATGAAATTTGGAATAAACATAGATTATAACTTGGATTAACATATAGGCTCGAAAAAAAAACGGGAACGGGATTGAAACTGCCACGCGGGCGAAGCTTCGAGCGGCCGCTAGTTTATAATATTTTTAAATCCTTAGGTCGTTATAAAATTAAATCTTTATTTTACATTCCGATTTGAAGGCCATTACAGTCACATGAGGCAACACCTGCATGCCTCAGATTGATGGACGCATGTAGCGCATTATAGGGCACGTATATAACGTGCGTGACCTACAACGCATTGCCGCATTTGATGGTTACCACAAAACATCATCTGGCCATATTCTTGCCCCAACAGTAGCATAAAAAAATTCCTAATGACGACAAAGCTACTCAGTACGAATGACCGCAAACTACAGGATATTATGTTAAAATATTATGACACCATTTGTTATTCACTCAAACAGTTTAATTTAAATGATAACATACACACCAATTGAATTAAACTCTCTTGCGTAAATGAACTTTTTTAGTTTATTTTTGGAGTGTGTTTGTTGGGAATTTGTTTCTACCATTTAAGTCAAAGTCAAAAATCATTTATTCAGTAATATCCGCAGGGATCATCTTGAAACGTCTTAAATCTTGGTGAATCTAAGCGCCAGTTCCTCGCGACCAAGCCGACCAAGAACCGGCAAGAAACTTACGGCTTGGTTCCTACCGTTTTTATGTATGATCCTGTTACAAAGTAATAATAATGTAAATAATGAAACTCCAGTGTGGTGCCAATCTAACTTAATAAGGTGATTGCAAGCTAACAAAGACTTTGAGAGTTGCCTTGTGTTTTGTTCTAGAGAACGCTGAGAACACATGATTGACGTGTGAGGAAAGTGTCAGTTTCAAGATAGACCAAAAATGCTATTGTCTGTCTGTTCTCGCTTACGGTTGCATTTCCCAACCGATTCAACACAAGCTCTGCTTAGCTTGGGGCTAGATGATGCTGTGTGGATTGTCCAGCATTATTATTATATTATACATAGAAAATATGCAGAATAAATATTTGCAGATCGTACAAACATTTAGCCCAAAACAGGAATCGAAATCGCAACATCTTGCAGTATTTTCAGCATTGCATTTGCTATCGCCGTCGCTGGAGTACTAATTGATTTTCACGATGTTTTCTTTCACCGTTTAAAGGCACTGGCATTGCGCACATACATTTTTCAATAGATATATCTATTGGTGCACGATAGGATTTGAACTCATTACCTTATGATCAGAAGGCAGGGTTACTCCCACTAGGCAACCGGTACTCATAATGATGATGACTGATAATTATAATTAAGAAACTCGTTAGTTCTAAAACATTTAACATTCAATTAAAAACACTGGTGCCTAATAAATAACTGCTAACCAATTAAAATTAAAAGCCGTTAGGTAAGTTATTGATTTTGTACGTCACTACAAAGTTATGTCGTTTTGATATTTTTGAACTGCGTTACTAGGAAAATCAAAGAAGAATAGATAGATAGATAACACTTTATTGTACACAAGGATACATTATACATCTAGGCATAATAATAATGCTGGACAATCCACACATCATCATCTAGCCCCAAGCTAAGCAGAGCTTGTGTTATGAGTAGGTACTAGATGACTGATATACTTAATACAATACATTAAATACAACACCCGTAATAAATACTTGCAGATCGTACAAACATTTATCTCAAGGCGGGAATCGAACTTCCTGCGTCGCAGGCGGACACTCGTCCGCCGCGTCACATCGGTCGTCAAAAAGCATTTATTCAGTAATATCCGCAGGGATTATCTTGAAACGTCTTAATCTATGTGAATCTAAGTCAGTTCCTCGCGACCAAGCCGACCAAGAACCGGCAAAGGAACCTATGGCTTGGTTCCTACCGTCTTAGTCATGAATGAGACACCATGATAATTTCCCACCGTTTAAAACCACTCCAAATTAATAAAAGCTTTAATTTGTATACAACATAATTCGTTTTTGATTATCGATTATAGACTCATTCGATTGCGGCAATCGCACACCGATTATCGATACGAGCTGTAATTGGATCATAATTATTGGATTAACAAACATGGAGGTGTTAGAGATGGAGCCACATTGTATCGATATCTTTATTCTAACCCTTTGGCTCGATAAAGCACTGTTTTTTTTTAAAGCATAGACAATTGTTTACCTAATTTTTTTTTCATAGTCCCACACTTTAATTCCTAGGTTGCGCAGGACTTTGAAAGTTATTTATACTCGTAAAGTACGAGTATACTAGCTGACCTTGCGAATTTTGTTTTGCGTTGTTTTTATTATTATATATTATTTTATTACTTTTTATCCTATCACTATCCTCTAAGGGGGGGGGGGGAAGTACTACCACCATGCCTATTCCTACCGCCAAGCAGCGCAGCGTGCTCCGGTGAAGATTGTGGGTGCCGGTGTAAATTTTTTTTGTTGGACAATCCACACAGCATCATCTTGCCCCAAGCTAAGCAGAGCTTGTGTTATGGCTACTAAATGACTACAATACATTACATACATATTTTTATTATGCATAGAAAATACTCAGAACACCTGGAATAAATATTTGTAGACCATTACAAACATTTATCCCACGGCGGGAATCGAACCCGAAACCTCCTGCGTCGCAGGCGGACATTTGCCCCCCGCGCCACATCGGTCGTCATAATCATATGATGATCGCTGGTGATAATGATGATGATCTGAATTGGGTTGCTACCACCAGACCACCAGTTCTTTTAACGACAGCTCAGTAATTAATAGACATATTTATCTCATATTGAGTAATGGCGGCTTGACATTTTAATATCAATGATATAGAGAGCGTGCTACTGGGCAATTTATTATAGAAATTGAATTGGTTTATTTATATACGTACACGGCATTGAGTTAT
Source organism: Electrophaes corylata (assembly GCA_947095575.1). NCBI lineage: Eukaryota > Metazoa > Arthropoda > Insecta > Lepidoptera > Geometridae > Electrophaes > Electrophaes corylata. The sequence continues at coordinate 474,536 of OX352727.1, forward strand.
TAAATAAATTAATAAAGGACTTATTTACGGTGGTAGTTAGTATTTAATCGGAGGGGTTTTCCATAAAATAAACTGTAAACAATGCTTTGTTTAGGTGATGGTAACCCCTTAACCATATGCTGGGTGGGCCATATACTTGTTCCATCAACAGTAGCATAAAAAAAACTATTTCATCGACATTTCCCAACTCTAGCCAACAAAGTAGGTACTTGAAATTCAAGACGAATTTTGCCGCCCAATGGTCAATCGTTCTTAATTTAATTTTGATTGCAAACATCTGAACATTTAATTGCGCGGTTGGATTCCAAGATGGCGTTCGTCGTTCATTGTTTGAAAATCTGAGGCTTGATATTTTGAAATTGGAACGAATAAAATGGCCGTGATTATCCATATACTTGAATTTCCATTATTTCTATGTTCAAGTAGGTAAGAGTGGACACAAAATCTTAGTTTGGGGCGAACTTAGTATTTAACTAATTATAATAGGCTAATTAGAATATGAATTAATGTACCTTATTGTAATTATAATACAAATTATGTACGTATGTAATGTATTGTATTAAGTATATCAGTCATCTAGTACCCATAACACAAGCTCTGCTTAGCTTGGGGCTAGATGATGCTGTGTGGATTGTCTAAGTGTCTAGCATTATTATTATTATTATTATTTCTTAGATCAAAATTACCAAATACAAAGAATCTTAAGTAAGTAACTCGAGGCTCTTTAACCAATCAAATATAATAAAACAATTAATTTCATTGTTACAGAGACCTGCAAGGGAACAACATCACGATTATATTCCAAAGCGATTTCCAAAACCTGAAGGACCTGAAAACATTGTAAGTACTGACTGTTTGTGACTCTCAGCATAATAGTAGCTCTGCCTTCTGCGCTATAGGCCGTGGGTTCGATCCCCTCCGAAAACAAACATTTGTGTGATGAAAATGTATGTTTTTTTCTGTCTGGGTGTTATATTGTATTCTAAGTATGTATTTACAAAAAAGTGTATAAGTATTCTATCAGTCATCTGGTTCCTATAGTACAAGCTATGCTTAGTTTGGGGTTAGATGATGTGTAAAAATGTCCACAAATATTTATTTATTACATATTAATGTAGTAGTAGTAGAGCTCTTAATGAAGGGCTCATCCGGGAAGTACTACCACCACGTTTATTCCTGGCGGTGAGCAGCGCAGTGTGTTTCGGTCTGAAGGGTGTGGGTGGTGATGGAAATACAGGTAAATGAAGATATGTATGGTGGTAGTTTTTCTCTGGACCAGCCCCTCATCAAGCGCTCTAAAACTATAACCAGTAGGTAGATGAGGTAGTAACTCATCAAGGTCATTATATTAAAAAAATAGTTTTTTGTACAAAATCTAAATATATATAACTCAAAGGTGACTGACTGACATAGTGATCTATCAACGCACAGCCCAAACCACTGGACGGATCGGGCTGAAATTTGGCATGCAGGTAGATGTTATGACGTAAGCATCCGCTAAGAAAGGATTTTGATTAATTCTTCCCCCAAGGGGATAAGAAAGGGAATGAAAGTTTGTATGAAACTTTGTCAATTTTAAACCGATCGGGCTGAGACTTTGCATGCATAAAGCTACTATGATTTTATCCCGAAAAAATAACGGGAACAGGAAAAAACTGGCGAAGGAACACGCAGACGAAGCTGCGAGCGGCCGCTAGTATTTAAATAATATTTAAAAAATACGACCATCTACTTGGATATTACAAGTTTTATTTAGATTGCCTTTTAATCTTTTTTCAGACAACTTTCGGAAAACCACATCCATACGATTGAGCGGGATGCACTCTCGGAGTTGAACGCATTAGAACGATTGTAAGTACTAGAAACTAAGCTTTACTTTAATAAATTACTATATTATAAGCACAATTGATCTCGATCAAACATTATGTGCGCAGTAACTTTGTAACGACGTCTCTCGTGCCATCACGTTTTATTGCAATTCATATTAATACCTAAACTGCATTGTTTATACACTTTGTACATTCGATGGCATTTATTCCGTTGCGATACGATTTATATTGTGTCATCAAATGTGTCCAAACGCAACAATTCAGTTTAGAAATCGCAATAACACTTGTATACGCGTATCTCAAAAAAACATGCAGCTGAATATTTGAAGTTAAATGGTATTTATAAGTTTCCACAATCTTGTGATACTTTTTTTATTTCTTTATTTCTCCAGGTTGAATCTTTATTATTTTTTAATAATAAATCCAATCAGATCTGATCTTAGTTTTTTAATGTTTGACAAAATAGAGATACGGTCTCCCCCGCCCGAAAGGGTATCCCTAGTTTTAAATTGAAAAATAAATGTTGATTCCAGGAAATTGAGCAATAACCGACTCGGCCACTTGCCGGATGGTTTATTTATCAGGTTGAGGCACCTGCAGAGACTGTGAGTAGTTGGTACGAGCGGTGTGTCCCAGTCCTGTACTCACCCTGCGTCTGCTTTGTTGGTCTTGGATGCTTTTGCATTTTTTTTAGTGATCCATTTATCATGTTAAAAAAAATGTTATCAAATGTTACCAAAAAAATATTTGTAATTATTAATTACTTACTTGATAAGTAAAGCAGTACACTATCGAATGTTAAATGTTTTCCTGATCAAACTTTACGTGCATTATTAAAAATAATGAGTGCATTTTTAATGAATATCTCACAGTGTTTGATAAAAATTCGTGGTTTTATATACTCAGTGTTAAATTTGAATAGTTTAGTTTAATTAAGTTCATAAATAAAAGTCAATTTTTTTAAATGAATCTAATCAGTTTTGTCACTATTTTATTTAGAACATAAAATTCATTATAGAAAATTGAATAGCTCCAAAATCAACAAAATCAGCAGAAACAATGGTCCGCGGTACTCATGCTTCATGGGTTTTCAATGTCTCTTTGCTTTAAAACTGTACGCTCTCTGGTAACTGCGGGAAAGGTGGTAAGATTCTAAAAAGACTAATTAGATTTAAAATACTAATTACTAAAATATCTACACGCTTAAACTCATTACATTATATGCAAACAGTATAATTGCTAAAAACATTCTTTTTACTATAAATATATTCTAAAATAAGGTAAATTAAGTTTATCTAAAAGATTTAGTCGAGACATATTTTCTGATTTTATTAAATATTAACATAATAATATATATTTAATAAAAGAATGCAAAGCCATAGCAGTTGACCAAATTATTCAGTAGTGAGTTCGCTGTAAAATTTATAAAGCATTAAAAAAATCTGAGTGATATAATACCACATTACAAAGTTATGTCCAATATCATTAAAGATTGTAGCAAACCAAATTTAATAAATTAACTTTCCTGTAACCTAATGTAATCTGACATTAGGGGTTGCTTTTGGGGGTATAAATTAATTCTTCTTGCTATCTAACCCCAGTTACACAGAAAGCCTTTTTCCTATAGCTTCCCTTGTCAGGTTTAATACCCCCTCCATCGCTGTATATGACCCCCTTATTAGCTGTGGTGCTAGGCTGACTCCAAATGGGCTTTAAATGGTGTCATTAGCGCTAATACCCAAATATCCATCCTGATTTCGTATCTCGCGTCAGTTCTGCTACAACAGCTGTAAACTTCATTTTTTATTATAACTTATTTCAAGTATATTAGTGACGTTAGACAGATTACCAATGAACACAGACAGATGATTTCAGATCTGTCGCGAGATAGGTAATCAGGAAGTTGAGCCCCATTCGTGGACAAGTAAGTATACTAGAGCCGTTTTACGAATAGGGCTTATTAAGATAGATTATAAGCTAAAACTTAAGATCCCATAATCACTTTATAACTTTTAGATTTAAGACGTTTGAAACGGTGAAGGAAAACATTGTAAGGAACGCAATCGATTATTTAATTACTAACTACATACTTCATAATTAAGGTGTCCCTTTTATTTTTGTCATTTTACTATTTAAGAGTGTATTGTACTTAAGTATTGTCTATTGTAAACTAATCTTGAATACTCTTATTGATAATAATAATAATAATGCTGGACAATCCACACAGCATCATCTAGCCCCAAGCTAAGCAAAGCTTGTGTTATGGGTACTAGATAACTGATATATTTAATACAATACATTACATACATACATCTTTTTTATTATGTATAGAAAACACCCAGAACACCCGGAATAAAACATTTATTCCAAGGCGGGAATCAAACCCGCAACCTCCTGCGTCACAGGCGGACATTCGCCCGCCGCGTCACATCGGTCGTCAATTATGAGTCATTTAACATTATGTTCAGCTCCTGTTGTGGTCTCCATCAGAAGTCCACGTGTCCTAAGACCGGATGCTGTCCAATACAAGTATTACGATCACAAAGAGACATTTTTATTGAACGTGAGCGCGCCACTAGTGAGGAGATTAGTCGATAGATTGTATTATATCGATGTATTTGAAAGGAAAACGTGCCCGTGGTTATATCCCCGCGATTTTATTTGCTTTTGAAAGTTTAAGCCGGTTAAGGCGCTCCGCAGACGGAGCAACGTGTTGGGGTAACTTGCAACTTTTATGACTATTTTCTTATAAATGGCGGTTTTATTTGCTTTAGAAGTTTAACGTGGTTTAGGCGCTCCGCTGACGGAGAAACGACTTGCAATTTTTACGAGGATTTTCATATAAGGTTAGAAAACTGCGTAGACATTGTAAATCTTTGCGGAAAGAGGATTGTTGCTTTTCACAAAAAAAACATGTTTGTTGTTTTAGAGCCCCTTTGAATATTTATTTTACTCTACTTTTTAATATTTGTTGTTATAGCGGCAACAAAAATACATCATTTGTGAAAATTTCAACTTTCTAACTATTACAGTTCATGAGATACAGCCTGGTGACAGACGGACAGACAGACTAGGCAGACAGCGGAGTCTTAGTACTAGGGTCCCATTTTACCCTTTGGGTACGGAACCCTAAAAACCATTTAACTCCATCGGTGTGCGTCGGCCTTAATTCTGTGATTAATGATAGTCCTGTCAGCGTGAATTGGTTGTCGATACAAAACAAGGTTTATGGTACTGATTTTTAAATTCAATCTATTTTACACAGCTGATCTTTGTGTAGTATTTTCATGGAAATAAATTAAGCCGAAAGCTGTAGAACAGCTACAGAACTAGCAAAAACGCTCGCGTGTCCGCGCGTAGCAATTTTTATACAAACGTGTCCTACGATTTTTTTTCTATTTCAGTGATCCCTCCCGGTTCCATCCCGGTTTCGCACGGGTCGTTTTCAGGTTTTTTTTAAATTTGTGAAAGAATTTTTCAAATTGGTCCAGTAGTTTCGGAGCCTATTCAATTGTAAGCAAACAATCAAATCTTTCTTCTTTATAATATTAGTTTAGGCAAAGAGAAACGCACAACAACAATAAAAAATACACGAGTACAATGAGCGGCCTTATCGTTAAGAGCGATCTCTTCCAACCAACCTTGAGAATACCTGTAGAATGCGGATTCGATAGATACCCACCGTGTACATTAGTCTGATGAACAGAGATGTTTGTTCTGTGTGGGTGCTATATTGTATTCGAAGTATGTATTAACAAAAAAAACGTTCATAAGTATTCCATCAGTTCTCTGGTATGAATAGTACAAGCTATGCTTAGTTTGGGGCTAGTTTTTTGTTTTAGCATCATCATTGGCATTGATTTTTGCTTAATGAATGAAAACTCGTAGATTTATCGACATCAAATCATCGACAATTTCACATCCCTAGATGCGTACGCGCCGAATCTTAGGCATACGATGACTGATCATGATATATGTGTATGTGAACTAAGTCCGGATGTATAGTTGTCGCTCTAGTTTCTATGATTGGGCTCCTATGGCGTAGCGGCGTGAAACTAACTCCATATATGCCTTATCACTCTGGACGATTTCCTGGTTTTAAATAAGTAAAAGGATTTATAAAAGAATACCTAATTGACTGACATTATAGACAACGCACAGCCTAAACCACAACCAATCTGAGGAATCTGAAGATCAATTCTGAAGTACAACTTTTTTTTTATACAATGTGCTGATGGAACAACCTTATGGCCCACCTGATGTTAAGTGGTTACCATCGCCTATAACAAAGCATTGCCTTGTAGGTCACGTTAGTTAGGAACGTGCCTTACAATACACTGCTCTGCGTCCATCAACCTGAGGCATACAGGTGTTGCCTCATGTGCCTGTAATTACACCGGCACCCACACCCTTCAAACCGGAACACGCTGCGCTGCTTGGCGGCAGAAATAGGTATGGTGCTAGTACGCACCCGGACGAGCCCTTCACTAAGAGCTCTACTACTACTCAAAAGTACACTTTCGAAGAAAACTTCCACACATTAAACATGAAAAAGTGTTTTATAAAAGGACTCAGTCTCGGTAGGTTTACGCTTAAAGAACTTATAAAGAAGGTTTGGAGAAAGCTAAGTACACGCATGAATGGACGTAAATGGAAGCTGTACACTGCGGGACACGAAAAATGGTTGACTGAATTTTTTAAAAAAGTCAAAAATTCAAAAGGCATTTATTCAGTAATATCCGCAGGGATCATCTTGAAACGTCTTAAATCTAGGTGAATCTAAGCGCCAGTTCCTCGCGACCAAGCCGACCAAGAACCGGCAAGAAACTTACGGCTAGAAACTTATGGCTAAATAATGATGCTGGATAATCCACACAGCATCATCTAGCCCCAAGCTAAGCAGAGCTCATGTTATGGGTACTAGATGACTAACAGAATACTTATTGAAGTAATACTTCTAATGCGACTTCCAATAAGGTTGCGGTTAACGTTTAACACTACCATGGAAGGGGTATGAAAGCACTGTTCTTTCTCTCTTTCTCTTATAGCCAGTTACGTATATTAAAGAAGTTTTACTTCAGTCGTGTGCTCTAAAGCACACTCGTTTTTTTACTTTTTATATAAACCCAGACACAGAACAAACATCTACGTTCATCACGCTAATGTTTGTTCTCGGTGGGGATCGAACCCACCACCTACAGCGTAGAAGGCAGGGCTACGAACTGAGCTGTGACGTGTATCAAGTAGGAAGCACTTTCTGTGAAAGTGAGTGTATACTTCATGTTTTATCGCGACTTTGGAAGTTAGTACGCGCGGTTGGCTCTCAAAGCAAATCCTTTTGAATAGTGTTCAGGAGTTGAGTAGCTATGTACATAATGTATACATAGTAAGTATATAACGATGTGGCGCGGCGGGCGAATATCCGCCTGCGACGCAGGAGGTTGCGGGTTCGATTCCCGCCTTGGGATAAATGTTTGTACGATCTACAAATATTTATTCCGGGTGTTCTGGGTGTTTTCTATGTATAATAAAAATATGTATGTATGTAATGTATTAAGTATATGAGTCATCTAGTACCCATAACACAAGCTCTGCTTAGCTTGGGGCTAGATGATACTGTGTGAATTGTCCAGCATTATTTATTATTCATTTAAGAGATAATAAAGCACCGGTGGTCTAGTAGTAGTGACCCCACCTTCTGATCCTTAGGTCGTGGGTTCAAATCCGGTCGTGCATGAATGTGTTTTTCTGTTCGAAAAATGTATGTGCGCAATGCCAGATCTCAAATGGTGAAGGAAAACATTGTAAGGAAACTAGCATTCAAGCAGCGGCAATGGGCTTGCAACCTGTCACGAATGGAATATTAACTACTGCACGACAAGGGTAGAAATTTGTATGAAAATAATTTCACTCGGGTGAAGTCACGTGCGTTTGGCTAGTCAATAGTAATCACATTCCTATGACCTATTAATGTTAGAAAAATATAACGCAAATTTATTTTTTTCAAAAAAAATATCCTAAATTGTTTTCAAGAACTTTCTTGAACTGAAGTATGTTTCCCTAAAACCCTACCTGTATCTTATCTATACAAAAGGCCTTTTATTCCCTAAGGAACACTAAAAGGAATAAAAAGAGAGTAGGTTCCCTAAGGGCATGTAATTTGACATACAAACAGACAATTTATTATTTAGTAGGGGCATTTTAATTTTGCGAGAGGGTGTGAGCTTAGGGTTGGCGAGAAGTTACTGGATTAGTGGGTAGTAACATTGTTTCCTGCGCTTTGGATCGTGGGTTTGATTTCCACTGAGGACAATTAGCTTGTCTAGCTAATTATCCTCAGCTAGCATAAGATAGATGGATAGATAGATAGATAGATAACTCTTTATTGTTCACCACACAGAAACATGATACAGGAAATATACACAATTAGGCAAAACAATGGGCAATAAGCAAGTTGAAGTAGCAATGGGCGGGTTAAGCTCGTAGAACCGACAACCGCTGGGGAATAAAGGTTCTCGAATGACGACAACGAACCGAAAGACGAAGCGTAGGGGGATCTACCCGATGGACTGATATTGTTAGAATAATAAAAGGCTGTTCATGTGCAATAAATAATAAAAAAAAAGAAATAGCTTCACAATTAAAAACGAATAGCGACGCAGGAGGTTGCGGGTTCGATTCCCGCCTTGGGATAAATGTTTGTACGATCTGCAAATATTTATTCCGGGTGTTCTGGGTATTTTCTATGCATAATAAAAAATATCTATGTATGTAATATAGTATTGTATTAAGTATATCAGTCATCTAGTACCCATAACACAAGCGTTGCTTAGCTTGGGGCTAGATGATGCTGTGTGGATTGTCCAGCATTATTTATTTATTTATTTATTAATTTTAATCCAGCGGCACGGTTGATATCCCCTCAGATCTCTTAGTACCAAGTTACTACTTGAGATTATTTAAAAGAAAGTAAATAAACAGTAAAGTATATACAAAAAAGTATATAACTAAGTATTGTATCAGTAATGTACAAGTTTTGCTTGGTTTGGGGCTAGATGGCACTGTTCAATATCCGCATATATTTTTTATTATTATATTAATTCGAATTAAGTCGTGTATTTCATAAATCCAGAGAAAAATCACATTAAATAACTGAAATAGTTTATAAATCTTTGACGCTGACTGTACCGCTAGTACAGTCCGGAACTGAGCTTGAAACATTTAATATAATAATATTGATTAAAATTTACCCAATATCCAAAAAAAAATACAATTTACGGTGAAAAAATACAACTCTACTTTTCTACCTCTGGCAACCCTATTTTGAATACAATATGCTCTGTAGTCTCGAAGGCTTTGAAAGCGAGACAGGTATATTCTAGAGCGAGACAGACTCCATGGGAATTTGAAATTTGCATTTCAATAGATAGCGCAAATTCTTTTTAACTTGCATGAATCGAAAATATCCGTTTTTTGCCAGCGAAAATAACTTCATATAAAATAAAGCCGTCAAAACGATAGAGGAAAAACTAGAGTTTTCTGTCATATTTGGAATTAACAGCATAGAAAAAAAGTAGAAATAGCATCACGAATTTCATAATAATAATAATGATAATGTTGGACAATCCACACAGCATCATCTGCATGCATCACAGGTGCAAGCTAAGCAGAGCTTGTGTTATGGGTACTAGATGACTGATATTTACATTACATACATACATATTTTTATTATACATAGAAACACCCAGAACACCCGGAATAAATATTTGCAGATCGAACAAACATTTATCCCAAGGCGGGAATCGAACCCGCAACCTCCTGCATCGCAGGCGGACATGCACCCGCCGCGTCACATCGGTCGTAGAAGTTTTACTTCAGTCGTGTGGTCTAAAACACACTCGTTTTTATTATTATGTCTAGTCTTGTCTTGTTGATTGACGTAGGGTAGTGCATTGTAGGGCACACTAGAGAACGTGACCTACGAGATAACTAACACAGATTGAAAATATTTTTTCTATAGCACTGGTTTATTGGATATTTTAATTTAAAAAAAAAAAAAAGTAGAATTTTAAGTCAAACCGCCAGTGTTGCCACCCACCGCATCAAAATCTTGCAGTTTTAGTTAAATCTGTACGTAGGTATACGCCTTTGTTGTTGGAAACTTCTAAACGGAATACTTATAATAAACATTCCGCCAAAAGGATTTTCTTGTTCGTGGCGACATAAAAACTAACAGCTTGGGGGAGAAATGGTGGTGAAAAATTGGCGTGACTTCGTAAAAAGTGACGTAATTCTTTTACGCTGATAGCCAACTTTGAGGACTGTTTTTAGGCCGCCCCACACCGCCATCATGGCTTAACTACTGTTAGTTAGAGCTGGGACTGACATTTTTATCTAAATATATATAACTTAAAGGTGACTGACTGACTGACATAGTGATCTATCAACGCACATCCCAAACCACTGGACGGATCGGGCTAAAATTTGGCATGCAGGTAGATGTTATGACGTAGGCATCCGCTAAGAAGTGATTTTGATTAATTCTACCCAATCACGGGAAGTCGATGGATAGAAAGGGCTCAGAATCGTTCTTCCTCGAAACGTATGAAGAAGGATTATGCCCAACTGTGGACTTCTACAGACTGTTGATGATGATGATGATTTTAGCAGTAAGTGATAAGAGACGGCAATAGCTTACGTAATGTTTATCTTTTGACATGTTTTTATAAGTAAAACCATTAGTTTAAGCGAAAGAAGGCTTCAAAATTATTAAAACGCAAAAACAATATTGCCAACACAAGAACCTATTAATCTTGACGAGCATCCGACCGCGGCGAGGGTACTTCCGGCTGTAAAAGTTCCTTTAGGTTCAGCCTCATTCGACGTCTGAGCGCCTTCCGGAGCGGACGTGATTATTGGATCCTTTGAACGGCTGAAATGTTCAATGGTTTTTGAAACTGGATATATTTCTTTGCGAAACTAGATCTTTTACAGTACTTACTGTAGGTAATCTTGAAATATTCAGGGTATATACATATGTCTTGGTGAAAGGTAACAAAGGAATTCCAGAAACTGACTAGACGGAAAATGAATCCCTATTTCCCTTGGTATAGAATAGAATAGAATAGAATACGTTTATTTGACACACATACACATAAGGAAAATTACATCCGAAAGAGGTAGATAGGTTGGCATACAAACAAAGGTAAAAAAGTAAAAAATAAGTAGGGAAAAAGAAACCTTGGTCACGCCATCACGCGTAAACGGCTGGACCGATTTCGCTAATTCTTTTTTTGTTGTCTTTGTTATTGTCAGGAGAAGGTTCTTATAAAACAAAAAAATAAGAAAATTGCGCGGAAAATTTTAAAATTTAAGAATACTTTACCAACATATAAAATTATTTCTAATCTAACCTTAGCGCTTTGGACAATATAACTTTTTTAATGTAACCTTATGACGTTTGACATGGAATTGGCAGAGAATTCAATATCCATAATTAATACAGGACAATGTTTGTCGGGTCAAGTATAAAAATTTAACTTACACCGGGTTACATGTCTTTCAATATGCTTAAATAATAAACTACCTATATTTTGAAAGTCGATAATGTCCTTGGCTTACTTAGCATGATTCATTATGCATACTCGTGTGAATCATAGGGTGTTTGTTGGTAGACGGAATTACCAAAATGAAATACTTCAACTACGTACGTACCCCACCCCACCAAGCTCTTAGTGAAGGGCTCGTCCGGGGCAGTACTACCACCATGCCTATTCCTGCCGCCAAGCAGCGCAGCGTGTTCCGGTTTGAAGGGTGTGGGTGCCGATGTAACTACAGGCACGTGAAGCTTAACATCTGTATGTCTCAGGTTGATAGACGCTAAGCAGTGCATTATAGAGCACGTTTCTAACAAGCGTGACCTACAAGGCGATACTTTGCTATAGCAATACCTATACCTATATAACGTGCTATACCTATAGCCTATAGCGTGCTATACGTTGCCTATAGGCAATGGTAACCACTTAACATCAGGTGGGCTATCTACTTGTTCCATCAGAAAGTTGTATAAAAAAATATTAAACAAAATTTTTGTTTATAGTTTTACATTAAGTGGGACAAAATAGAAGTAATTTAGTATATACAAATATTTTACATCTAATATTTAACCTATCTACCTTTATATCTACATATTTTATCATAACTTTTTCTACCTATAGTAAACTGCGGGTCTTTACTATAGGTAGAAAACAGAATTTAAATCACTGACCGCAGGAAGTGTGTCCAAAAGGCTGGCAACGGTACCTCATTGCATAGCTAAACTAATTCTCTGTCCAAGATAAGGAACAAAATTGTTACTACTTATGTAAAAAACCATAGGTAAGTACATACAAAAGACTATTAGATACACTTTTTGTTGCTTAATGGGCTTCAACTAGGTTACTCATGCTTTGAACCACTTAGATATAGGTACCTAAAGAGAGTGCCATTTCCATACTCTATAACACGAATTAACATTCTCTTTGACAGTAACTCATTTGACTAATTAGTTGAGTGCTGCGTAATGGCACGGAAGCAGCGCCATCTTGTGCAACCGCGAAATGGCGGCCGGAAGTCCGCAATTAGGTTATGCGTTTACCGGAAGTTGTTGCTGTTTTGACTGGGAAAATAAAATTAAGTAAATCAAACTTGTCTCTTCTAAAAGTAAAGCAGTTAGCATCTTAGATATCGAAAATGGTTTTTAGAATGATTATATAAGGTAAAGTTATGTTGGTACCTAGTAAGTCGTACTCAATTAAATAAATTAATATTTGTGGACATTTTACATAAAATTCTGGCCCTAAACTAAGCATATATGGGAACCAAATGACTGATAGATATCTTTTTTTATGTAAATAGGCTTGGAGGAACTTTGTAGGGGTTTTTTTCGGGACGACCGATGTGGCGCGCCGGGCGAATGTCCGCTAGCGACGCAGGAGGTTGCGGGTTCGATTCCCACCTTGGGATAAATGTTTGTACGATTTCTAAATATTTATTCTGGGTGTTCTGGGTATTTTCTATGTATAACAAAATTTATCTATGCATGTATTGTATTAAGTATATCAGTCATCTAGTACCCATAACGTATATACATAACGATTGTCCAGCGTTATTATTATTATTTTAATTATTATTACTTGATTTTTTTATTGGCAACATACTGCATAGAATACAATATAAGACCTAGACAAAGAACAAACATCGATGTTCAAGAAACAAATGTTTGTCCTCGGAGGGGATAGAACCCACAACCACACCGAAAGCTGATTACTACTTACTGAGGCCAGTCATTTAACTAAAATATATAAACACCAGATGACCAAAATTTTTCCTGTTTTAAACTCTAAACCAGTCTTTAAGCTTCCAAACCACGAAAAAACTAAACTTGCAAGGTTTTTGCCAAAGTGCTACTTTTACAGTCACTCAAAAACTCCATTTCGCTTCATTGTTCCGGGTTCCGGAAGCTTAGTCACCATTTTGTTTTTCGAGATTGCAAATGTCGGATTTGGAAAAGCTTTTGAGAGGTTTTTGTTGTTCTGCTGTAGATTTAAACTGATTAAACTGAAACTCATTTTCTGGTGTTTAGTGGTAGATTAATGATGTCGTAGGTACGATAAAATAAATTGAAACTATTGTAAATTGACATTACTTATGTGCTTAATTAATTTGAACGAAATATGTACCTAGAAATAAATAGGTATTGCATGCGTATATAATGCTATGTGTATGGTTGTTATTAAATTGTATAGCCACAGTAACTGAGCAAACTCATATTACGCTGACTTAGGTAATTTTTAGGGTTCCGTACCCAATAGGTAAAACAGGACCCTATTACTAAGACTCCGCTGTCTGTCTGTCCGTCTGTCACCGTACCTATCTCATGAACCGTGATAGTCAAAGAGTTGAAATTTTCACAGATGATAGATAGATAGATAGAAAACACTTTGTTGCACACCACAATACATATTATGAATTTACATATAACACACAAAAAAAAACACAAAAATAACACAGTGGAATACAATGGGCGGTCTTATCGCTCAAAGCGATCTCTTCCAGAGAGAGAGATGATGTATTTCTGTTGCCGCTATAACAACAAATACTAAAAAACAAAATAAAATAAAAAGGGGCGCTTATACAACAAACGTGTTTTTTTTTGCAAACTATAAGTACGCGCCAAATGTAATATTTGTACCTCTGACTAACCTCCTAAGACATCCTCAACAAATCTTGAGGATATGCACCAAAGCACCATGTAGACATTATATTACCAGTAGGTATAAATTTATACCCCAAATGCGTCGTAAACCCTACGGTCGCGTTTCGCACGCGATCACAAATTAAATATTAAATTTTAATGAACACAGCCTGGATGGGAAACTAAATGTAATGTTACACTTTCATTTAGAAAAATATTTCATTCGGAGATCTCATACCAACAACTCATTTCCATGGGTTATTAATAATAATAATGCTGGACAATCCACACAGCATCATCTAGCCCCAAGCTAAGCAGAGCTTGTGTTATGGGTACTAGATGACTGATACACTTAATACAATACATTACATACATATTTTTATTATGCATATAAAATACCCAGAGCACCCGGAATAAATATTTTCAGATCGTACAAACATTTATTCCCTTCTACGTCGCAGGCGGTCATTCGCCCGCCGTGCAACATCGGTCGTCGAAATTCCTAACTGTCCACTTTTGAAATATAACACTGCCATTCCAGAGACCTCAGTCGTAACGAGCTGACGGCCATAAGCCGACGAACCTTCCGCGGCCTGACGGCGCTAAAGAGCCTGCACCTCGACGGAAACCAGCTCAAATGCATCGACGAGAAGGCATTGGAGAACTTGAAGAGTTTGGAAGTATTGTAAGTTTAAACCAGTCATTCACAAAGTGGTCCAGGTGGACCCCCAGGGGTCCACGGGAGACTCGACGGGGGTTTACGTTGGCGTGACAAAAATTGGGGGTTACAATTCGTAAGCGATAATATTTTAAGAAGCTCAGCAAATCAATTCTCACTCGTTTTTTCGAAAACACGTGATGGGAACTCTGTGCATCGCATTTCCATAATTAGATGTAATCTTCACATGTTTGTAGATTTTTGGGGGTCCACCGAAACCAGGTAAATTTTGAAAGTGGTCCATGAGATAAAAAGTCTGGGAACCTCTGGTTTAAACCATGGTTTATTTAAAGACTTTTGAGCTTTAAAAGTAAAAATTACGGCCGAATTCGCCAGGAGAAGTACCTACTAACATTAAGCTTATTACTTCCGACAAGCAGCTTGCTGTGTTCCAGCTTGAAGGGTGTGGGTGAAATTATAGATACATGAGGCTTAACACCTGTATGCCTCAGGTCGATGGACGTATAGCAGTGCATCGTAGGGCTAATTTCTGAAGCCGGCTGGGTTAATGAGTTCATCTGGGGAGTACTAACATCAAGCCTATTTCTGCCGCTAAGCAGCTTGCTATGTTCCAGTTTGAAGGGTGTCAGAGACAGTACAGGCACATGAGGCAACACCTGTATGCTTCAGGTTGATGAACGTATGGTAGTGTACCATAGGGTACGGACTTGACGTGTGTGTCCTAAGAGGCAATGCGTTGTTTGTTACCACGTAACATCAGGTTAGCCATCAGCTTGTTCTATCAACGAGATGTATCTAAAACTACTATATTTCTGGGATAAACGATGATGAATCCTCTACTTCTCAAATGGTTTTAAGATTGGGACTGGCTTAGATTCTTGTGGTTTTACTGAAACAAACTCCTGTGTCGTCTTTTCAGGACCTTGAACAACAACAATCTAACATACCTCGCTCTGGAACCGGTCGCGGTGACGAGACTCAGTACACTTCGTCTGACAGACAACCCTGTGGTCTGCGACTGTCGGATGGCGAGGTTGGCTGCTGCGGCCAAGGCTGCTGGTATCCTCGGGGTTGGAGCCAGGTATGATGAACACATATGGTGAATTATCGTATTCAAAACGAGGTTGGTTGCTGCAAAATCCGAAGGCATCTTGAGGGTTGGAGCCAAGGTTAAAATACTGCTGGTATCTTTGGAGTTAGATATGATGGACAGAATGACCTGTCTGTTGGGTTTGCGCGGGTTGGAGACCAGTGACCTGTTCCTGTCTCTTACCTGTTCTTTTAGACTTGGTCGCATAGAACTGGCGCCCAGATTCCCCCCTACTTTGAGACGTTTTGAAATTATTCTTGAAACTAGAGGCCACTCGCAGCTTCGCCCGCGTGGTGATTTTTTCCCGTTCCCGTTATTTTTTCGGGATAAAAAGTAGCCTATGTCCTATTCCAGATTACAAAGATATTTATTCCAAATCGCTGGTACTGGTTAGAGCGTGAAAGAGGAACAAACATCCATCTCAACATTCGCATTAGTAGAATGTTTTGTGAATGTGCACAGGTTTATGCATTTGTAGGTTTGTGTCTGTGTGGTGTTTTATGTTTCTGTTTCATTTCAGATGCCAAGCCCCGGCTGCATTGCGAGGAGCACTCCTCACGGATCTGGAGGTCCACGAGCTAATCTGCAGCGGTAAGATTTAATTTTTTTTTATTATTATACTCTTAACACCTTCAGAGACACCGGTAGGAGAGACACCACCTTTTGATCCTAAGGCCGTGGGGTTGATTCCGGTTTTTTCGTTCGAAAAATTCATGTGCTCAAATGCTCTCAAATAGTGAAGGAAAACACTGTTAGGAAGCCAGTTAGTATTCTAGCAGCGGTGATGGGGTTGCAACCTGTCACGTACACCCCAAATCGTCTACAACTCTTACTTCTGCTAAAAAATACGTAGGTAATTGAACAGACTGGTTGACTGAATAGTGGTTTTATATGAGTTCTACCTTCTGTCGTTTCAGGACCAGTGACTTCAACTCCTGGTGAATGTTCTGCGGAGCCTCGCTGCCCACCACCATGCCGCTGCACCCCAGAAGGCACGGTCGACTGCCGGGAAAAGCTGCTGTCTGAGTTACCAGCTACCATACCTCATCGTGCTACTGAAATGTAAGTTGTTAAGATAATATCTAGCTTTTTTCATGTTACTTCTGGTGGAACAAGCATATGGCCCACATTAAATCAATTAATTTTGTCTAATTCTTAAATTTGTATAATGTAATTTCTTATCATTTTATTATTGGTGAATGAATGAATGAATGATTGATGAATTTGTACATAATATTACCTAGTGGCGCATTTTTAAAAATTCTCATGTCCAATATGAGGATAGCGCAGTGGGCTACAATATTGTTTTTCCTGTAAGTAGGTAGGAGAAACTTAGGTACTTATTTTTTTTATGAATGATTACTTTATATTGTGTTATGGGTACTGAGGATTAGATCTCTGCTAGTTCAGTCAGTATGTTGATTAAAAAAACTCATTGTCTCTCTTTCCAGTCGCCTAGAACAGAACGAGATAACAGAAGTCGGAACTGGCGCTTTCTCGGCTGTGAAAAGGGTGGCTAGAATAGACCTCTCCAATAACAAAATTGTCATATTGGCTGCTGATGCATTTACTGGATTAACGCATTTGACTTCACTGTAAGTATTGTCTTTCACGTCACTAAGATCACTCACTCACTTTGACGACCGATGTGGCGCGGCGGGCAAATGACCGCCTACGACGCAGGAGGTTACGGGTTCGATTCTCGCCTTGGGATAAATGTTTGTACGATCTGCAAATACATATTTATTTCGGGTGTTTTAGGTATTTTCTATAGATAATAAATAATATTATGTATGTATGTAATGTATTAAGTATATCAGTCATCTAGTACCCATAACACAAGCTCTGCTTAGCTTGGGGCTAGATAATGCTGTGTGGATTGTCCAGCATTATTATTATTATATAACACCCAGACAAACACATGTTCATTGCACAAATGTTTGTTCTCGTTGAGGATCGAACCCACCACCTACAGCGCAGAAGGCAGGACTACTATGCACTGAGCTGTGACGCTGACACACACTTTGACTATAACTAATTTCAAACATACACTACTGAAACATTTTAAATAGTCAATAACGCTAGTTTTTTATTCTTTCAGTGTGCTGTACGGAAATAAAATCAAGGATTTACCTACAGGAATCTTTCATAGTTTGTCTTCGTTACAACTTTTGTAAGTAAAGAAAAAACTACCTTTCTAGTTATACTGTAGCACAATTACTTTAAGACTCTTTGAGGACGTCAAGGAGGTCTAATGAAAATGAAATAGCTTCATGATTCAATCTCCAGACATGGTAGATATCCCCTCAGTAAAGGAAATGAGTGAATGAATGAATGAAAATTCTTTATTGCACACCTAACAAACTAGAGGTAAAACAATAATAGTAAACAACGGAGAATAATGTACAATGGACGGTTTTATCGCTGAAAAGCGAGAATTTAAAAATAAGAAGGTCGGCCAGGGTACACTAAAAATAGCAATAAGTAATAAACATTTAACAACAATGAAATGGAAATAATTATGAGGAAACCAGTTAGCATTCCAGCAGCGGCGATGGGCTTGCAACCTGTCACGTATGGAATACTAGCTTTTGCAGAATTTTTGTATGTGCCAAATGTAATACTTGAACGTCCCTCTTACTAGCCCCCTTAAACTCGTCAAAGATTCTTAATGTAACTAATTAGTACTAAAAGAATAGCCGTCCTTAAAAAGAACAAGGTGGTACTATGGTACTACAAGATAAGATGTCCTCAAATAGTTTTATGGTGGTTCTACTTGGTACTAAAAGATTCTGAAGCGATGTTCAGGTCCCCTGGGGATAAAAGTCTTGAGGATATTTTTTTCATTTATTCTTTCAATATTTAAATACTGTTATTTTTACAATCACTGTTCATTTCTTTTCAGATTGTTAAATTCTAACGAAATTACATGCGTAAGAAAAGATACCTTTCGAGATTTGGAGAATTTGAAACTATTGTGAGTATTTTATTTGATTTGACGACCGATGTGGCGCGGCGGGTGAATGTCTGCCTGCGACACAGGAGGTGGCGGGTTCAATTCCCGCCTTGAAATAAATGTTTATTCCGGGTGTTCTGAGTATTTTCTATGCATACTTAAAGTATGTATGTATGTAATGTATTCTATCAGTCAACTAGTACCCATAACACAAGCTCTGCTTAGCTTGGGGCTAGATGATGCTGTGTGGATTGTCCAGCATTATTATTATTATTAATGTTCAAACTTCGTTCGCTCTTTCATTCACCTTGATATTTTTATCGACAGTATCAAGCTATACATGAAAGAAAAATTAAGGACCGAATGAAAGAACGGTTTAATCTCCAACGGGTCCTTACATGATTCTGTCATAGTTTGGGTGTTAATAACTGGTTCTTTGCAGGTCACTCTACGATAACAACATACGTTCACTCCCAAATGGAACGTTCGACGCTTTGACGGGGATACAAACATTGTAAGTTAAACGGTGACGGAAAACACTACAACTTGCTTGTAATAGGATGCTGATGATAAGACAGGCACATGAGGCTAAACTCTGGTGGTCTTGGCTTCTATTAGAACAAATACTAAAAAACAGAATAAAATAAATATTTAAAGGGGGCTCTCATACAACAAACGTGATTTTTTACCGTTTTTATTATAGACTAGCGACCCGTCCCGGCTTCGCACGGGTTTTAATAAGGATGTCAAATTTTTTTGAGAATAAAATATAGCTTATGTCACACGGGGATAGTGTAGTTTCGGAGCCTCTTCAATGCAAATAAACAAACAATCAAATCTTTCCTCTTTTATTTGTACAGATAATGATACGGCACCCTTTGTGCGCAAGTCCGACTCGCACTTGGCTAGTTTTTTGAGTACTATTAGCAAGATTTTCGAAAAATATCTTTATTATCTTCTAGGCTTGGTCGCGAGGAACTGGCGCCTAGATTCACCTAGATTTAAGACCTAGATTATAGTACAGATTATTTTCAACAGACATCTAGGAAGAAATCCCTTCGCCTGTGACTGTTCCCTCCGCTGGCTGGCTGCCTACCTTCGTAAGAACCCCATCGAGACTTCCGGGGCCAAGTGCGAGTCGCCCAAGAGGATGAGCAGGAAAAGAATCGACGCGCTCAGAGAAGAAAACTTCAAATGCAAACGTAAATATTAATCATAATCATAATATTTATTTATCTTTTGACATGTCACATGTACTTAGATACGTCAGGTAAAATAATGAACATAGAATTATTTGAGTTATCCAAGAGACTGGTGGATGTGACTCACGATCAAAGGGCTGGCGCTTATCTTGGACAGAGAATTAGTTTAGCTATTCAAAGAGGTAACGTTGCCAGCCTTTTGGGCACACTTACTGCGGTCAGTGACTTAAATTCTGTTTTCTACCTATAGTAAAGACCCGCTTTTTACTATAGGTAGAAAAAGTTATGATAAAATATGTAGATATAAGGTAGATAGATTAAATATTAGATGTAAAATATTTGTATATACTAAATTACTTTGTTATAAATAAACATAGAATTGTATTTAATAATAATTATGAAAATAAGAGAACATAAAATAAATAAAATTACACTATTCAATTCGAATAGAAAATTAAAACAGTCAATGTCATCACAAAATATAAATTTATCAGCCAGAGCAATTTCAATCAAATCAATTTAATAATAACTTTTAAATAATAGCCTATTTTTAATAATATAATTATTCTACCAGTGATGGACGCTGAGTAGTGCATCGTAGGTGACGTTCTTAACGAGCGTGACCTACGAGGCAATGCTTTGTTATAGGTGATGGTAACCACTTAACATCAGGTGGGCCATCTGCTTGTTCCATCAGCAAGTTGTATAAAAAAAAAAACCACTGCTTCTACTCGTATTTAGTAACTAGCGGCCGCCCGCAGCTTCGCCCGCGCGGCAGTTTTTTCCCGTTCCCGTTATTTTTTCGGGATAAAAAGTAGCTTATATGTTAATCCAGGTTACAATCTATATCTATTCCAAATTTCATCCAAATCGGTCCACTGGTTAGACTTTAACCCGTGGACCGATTTGGATGAAAGTTTGATTTTAAAATCTAAATTACAGATTTTTATGAAATTTCTTTAGGACTAATAATAAGAATGGTGATGTAATTATGTGGGTGTTATTCCAGCGGGAGAGGAGAGCGCGGACGCGTGTGGGGTGGCGGGTGCGTGTCCGGGCGCGTGTGCGTGTGCGGGCGCAGCCCGGGCCTCCGCCGTCACCGTGACCTGCGCACGCGCCGCCCTCACGCACGCGCCCCGGGACCTGCCCGTCAACACCCTCGCACTGTGAGTCACTACTTCTCACTCGCTCATTTCTCTGCATCCCATTTCTTCCAGACCCCCACCTGGAAGAAATCTTTCGAGACATCTTGTTCCCAAATTGAGCAAATCCTATTTTTGAAGTAATTCTAATGCGACTTCCAACAAGGTTGTGTTAAACATATTTTTTATTATACATAGAAAATACCCAGAGCACCCGGAATAAATATTTGCAGATTGTACAAACATTTATCCCAAGGTGGGAATTCGCCTTTCGCCAAGAATCTTTGTCCTGACTGACTGACTGACTGATATATAGACAACGCACAGCCTAAACCACTGCTCGTAGAGACTTGAAATATTCAGAGTATATTCGTCTTGGTGCGTAGAGGTGTACTAAGAAAGGAATTCCCGAAATTTAACCCCTAAACGTGTACAGCGGGGGTTGAAGTTTAAACGCGCGTTAATACTATATTGTTTTTACAGAATAATGCCAGACAATAATCTCGGACAGATCAAATCGGACGGTCTGTTTGGCCGACTGCCCGATCTGACCAAGTTGGACTTCCGGAACAATGGTAAGATATATCGTCAGGACACGTTCTTAATGACATTACTTTATTATGCGATGGTAACCACTTAACATCAGGTGGGCCATCTGCTTGTTCCATCAGTAAGTTGTATAAAAAAACCGGCCAAGTGCGAGTCGGAGTCGTACAAGAAGGGTTCCGTACCATTAGTAAATAGGGCAAAAAAATCACGTTTGTTGTATTAGAGCCCCCTAAATATTTATTTTGTTTTGTTATTTTAGTATTTGTTGTTATTGCGACAACAGAAATACATCATCTGTGAAAATTTCAACTCTAACTATCACGGTTCATGAGATACAGCCTGGTGACAGACAGACAGACAGCGGAGTCTTCGTAATAGGGTAATAGGGACACTAAAAAACATCTTATATTAGTATTCTATCAGTCATCTGGTTCCCATAACAAGCTATGCTTACCTTGGGGATAGATTTTGTTCAAAAATGTCCAATTACATACCTACCTATTTATCTATTTAAGTACCTACTTACAGCTTAAATTTTGCACCAAAACCCTTATTAAAATAACTCTTAAAACTCTTAGATAAGTAGGTAGGTACATAAGTAATGTAATATTATTTTGATTACTTATAATAAAAAAAATTTACATGTTCACATCTCGTAGGCAAATTGATAAGAGAGATTTTGCACCTACCTACCTACTGTCGCGTCGGCGATCGACGACCGATGTGGCGCAGCGGGCGAGTGTCCGCCTGCGACGCAGGAGATTGCGGGTTCGATTCCCGCTTCGGGATAAATGTTTGTACCACCTACAAATATTTATTCCGGGTGTTCTGGGTATTTTCTATGTATAATAAAAAATATGTAATGTATTGTATTAAGTATATCAGTCATCTAGTACCCATAACACAAGCTCTGCTTAGCTTGGGGCTAGATGATGCTGTGTGGATTGTCCAGCATTATTATTATTGTTATTATTCCAGGTATAACAGTGATAGAAGACAATGCGTTTGACGGCGCTGCCAATATTCAGGAGTTGCTTCTCGATGGAAACTTCCTCAACACCGTCACTGATAAGATGTTCTTTGGACTCCACAGCTTGAGTGTTCTGTAAGTCTGTCACCATCATCTTGTAGAAGCAGCTCAAAGTCAAAGTTAAATATCATTTATTCAGTAATATCCGCAGGGATCATCTTGAAACGTCTTAAATCTAGGTGAATCTAAGCGCCAGTTCCTCGCGACCAAGCCGTCAAGAACACCCAACAAAGCTGGATAACTAGGGTATATTTCGCAACTAAAAAACGGATATTTCGCATAAATAAATAAAACATCACTAATTTAATTTTTTATTTAGTATTTATTACCATAATCATTGAAATAACAAAATATTTATTACAGAAAGGTTAGTTAAAAGCTAACATCGTGGTTGTATATATTTTCTAAGCGCCTTTACCTTCGGTCATTTTATGATGACATTGTAAATACTGAAATATCTTTTAGTATCTAAACTGCTTATAATGTTGATAATGAATATTTAAAATTATACACAACAATTAAAATATGGACACATTTCATACAATAACATTTCCTTGTAGGACAACATTGGTACCCAAACTAGGATTTCCCTGTGTAATGGCATACCAATGCCCTCCGCCAAACAGATTAAGCTAAATAAATTAACACTAAGTATACAATTCACTGGGCTATGAAGAGAAATTTCGTCGAAAAAACATTCAATACACAAAATATTATATTTCGTATTTATCGCATACATTACGTCGTGACATTGCTTAGTGTTACAGGAAGACAGTGAATGGAAAAGTCTCAAAATCGTTTTTCCTGGAAACATGTTAGGGTGGTATATATCCAGCAGAGAACTTCTACATACAGTTGATGCTGATATATTGATAACTAGCGGCCGCTCGCAGCTTCGCCTGCGTGGCAGTTTTTTCTCGTTCCCGTTATTTTTTCGGGATAAAATCATAGTAGCTTTATGCAAAGTCTCAGCCCGATCGGTTTAAAATTGACAAAGTTTCATACAAACTTTCATCCCCTATTTTATACCTTTGGGAGTAGAATTAATCAAAATCCTTTCTTAGCGGATGCCTACGTTATAACATCTACCTGCACGCCAAATTTCAGCCCGATCCGTCCAGCTGTTTGGGCTGTGCGTTGATAGATCACTATGTCAGTCAGTCAGTCACCTTTGAGTTATATATTTTTATAGATGATTAGGTAGCATTATTATTATTTATTTTCCAGGTCTTTGAATGAGAACAAAATACGATGCATCACTCCTGGTGCCTTCGACCACCTCACTATGCTGTCCACACTGTAAGTTACTGTGCCTTTTACACTGTATTTATTACTATTTTTAACCGACGAAAAAATGGAGGATATATATGTTTTTTTTATGACTACGCATAACTTTTTACAGTCGTTCGATTTTGGTAATTCTGTTTGTTACCTAATTTTAGTAACAGTAGTTAGAGCTCTAAGTGAAGGGCTCGTCCGGGTGCGTACTAGCATCATGCCTATTTCTACCGCCAAGCAGCGCAGCGTGTTCCGGTTTGAAGGGTGTGGGTGCCGGGGACACATGCTTTAGATTAATGGACGAAGAGTAGTGCATTATAAGGCACGTTTTTATCGATCGTGGCCTACAAGGTAATGCTTTGTTATAGGTGACGGTTACCACTTAAGATCAGGTGGGCCATATGCATGTACCATCAGTAAATTGTATGAAAAAAATCATCTATGCACTATTGAAATGTAAAAAACACTTCTGGTTATAAGCTTGTGAATAGCGCCATCTAGTGTTGAGTAGTGTAAGAACGGTTCGTTAAAAAAGTCGCGTTACTACAGTCTTGAAATTCAGCTACTTAACGCTAGATGGCGTTATTCACAAGATTCTTTCCATTTGTTCATGTTTGCTAGTAGGACAAAATAGTGCATAAAAATAAGTAAACATGGACGCAGAGAAGTACATTATAGGTTGTATAATATATACCTACACTATACAATTTACTTAACAACAACAATTTTTTAGGGTTCCGTACCCAAAGGATCAAACGGGATCCTATTACTAAGACTCCGCTGTCTGTCTGTCACCAGGCTGTATCTTATGAACCGTGTTAGAGAGTTGAAATTTTCACAGATGATGTATTTCTGTTGCCGCTATAACAACAAATACTAAAAAACAGAAAGAGGGCTCTCATGCAACAAACGTAATTTTTTTGCCGTTTTTATCATAGACTAGCTCAACGCGCGCGACTTTCAGCTAATAATAAGCTATTTTCATTCAAACTTCAACCCCTGCTGTACACGTTTAGGGGTTGAATTACGGGAATTTCTTCCTTAGTACACCTCTATGGGCCAAGACAAATATACTCTGAGAATGTGTCGTCTCTACGAGCAGTAGTTTTGGCTGTGCGTTGTCTATATGTCAGTCAGACAGGACAAAGATTCTTATAATTGATATAGATAATGGTACGAAACCCTTCGTACGGGAGCAGGTCTTATTTTTTTATTTGAATTTCATTAATAGTTAATATTAAGGTCAAATAAATATTCTCTTCCAGGAATCTAGACGGCAACCCATTACACTGTTCCTGTCATCTAGCCTGGCTGGGCACCTGGTTGGCAGGCCGAGGTCTGTCTCCCACGGCTACCTGCCACTCACCATCAGCTCTGGCATCCTTACAGCTGCATCAGATCGAACCTCATCACTTCAAGTGTTCCCGTAAGTTTGAGATCAGAAATCCAAGAACCAGATTTAAAAAAACGAGTGTGCTTTAGAGCACACGACTGAAGTAAAACTTCTTTAATATACGAAAGGTGAGTTATGAGAGAAAGAGAGAAAGAACAATGTTTTTATACCTCCTCCATGGTAGTGTTAAACGTTTAACGCAACCTTGTTGAATTCGCATTAGAAGTATTACTTCAAAAAGTCAAAGTTAAAAAGCATTAATTCAGTAATATCCGCAGGGATCATCTTGAAACGTCTTAAATCTAGGTGAATCTAAGCGCCAGTTCCTCGCGACCAAGCCTAGAAGATGTATTGATGATTAAAATAGAATAGAATAGAAATCATTTATTCAGCCACCACATAACAAAACTTAAAATAAAATATAAAAAACAATAGAAAAACAAATAAAAATAATTAGAATAGAATAGTAGAAGCTTTAACATTAATTTAGAATGTTTGCACCGAGAGCAAACATTTGTGTGATGAACATAGATGTTTGTTCTGTGTCTGGGTGTTATATTGTATTCTAGTTCTAGTTTAGGGCTAGATGATGTTGTGTGAAAATGTCCACAAATATTTATATTATTTTTATTTACATTTTATTGTATGTTTGTGTGTGGGTACAGCGGAGGACGTGGGCTGCCTGGCGCCGGAGTACTGCCCGGCGGCGTGCGCATGCGCCGGCACCGTGGTGCGCTGCGCACGCGCCGGCCTCGCGCAGCTGCCCAGCCACATCCCCAAGCAGACCACCGAGCTGTGAGTGTGCGCATGTCGCGCAATATCACTATCCTACTAATATTATAAATGCGAATGTTTGTAAGTATGTATGGATGGATGGATGTTTGTTACTCTTTCACGCTCTAACCAATGGACCGATTTGGATGAAATTTGGAATTAACATAGATTATAATTTGGATTAACTTATAGCCTACTGTTATTTTTTTATCCCAAAAAATAACGAGAGTGAGAAAAAAACTGCCACGCGGACAAAGCTGCGAGCGGCCGCTAGTATCTCTATAATTGTAATTACAGACACGTGATGCTTAACACCTGTATGCCTCAGGTTGATGGACGCAGAGCAGTGTATTGTAGGGCACGTTCCTAACTAACGTGACCTACAAGGCAATGCTTTGTTATAGGCTATAGTAACCACTTAAGGTTAAACAAGTCGGTACGTTGTCCATACAAACGCTGTAAGTGTTTAATGTCTACTATTTATTAACGTGCGTCCGAAGTTAAGTTTGATACTGAATTATCTTGCCATTATTTAGGTACGTTACCCTATATTCTACAGTAAAATCAGATTACCTTGAAAGTTACAAGCGTCGAAAGATTTAGTACTAAGTTTTGTAACGCTTGTAACTTTCAAGGTAATCTGATTTTACCGTAGCATATAGGGTAACGTACCTAGATAATGGCAAGATAATTCAGTATCAAACTTAACTTCGGACGCCCGTTAATAAATAGTAGACATTAAACACTTACAGCGTTTGTATGGACAACGTACCGACTTGTTTAACCTTAACGCAATTAATTAATAACTTTAATCCTCAGGCACTGTAGATATCCCTTCAGATCACTGAGTACAAAGTACAAAGTACCCGTGATTCAGTACCCACTCGTAATTCTTATAATAGGATATCTAAGGGAGGGTAGTCAGAGGCATGTCCATATCCACACACAAATGGTTTCACATTGGTCTCCGATGTGGAGCGGCATTATGCTGAGATGGGACCATTTCAACCCATGTCCACGCAGGGAGCGCCGACCCAACCTCCATTAGAATAATTATTGTTTGTTTTTTTTTTACTATAAGTGTTTGTGAGGTAGTTGGGACAGGTTTTTACTTTACCTATGTACTGTGATGTCTTAATGTGTGTGTATGTGTTGAATAAAAACTTATTCTATTCTATTCTATTCTATATCCATATTATTACTATTGATATTATTATTTTTTATATATTTTATTTGTTATTATTATATTAATATTGCATTGAATAGGCTCTGAAACTATTGGACCGATTTGAAAAATTATTTCACCGTTGGGAAGCTACACTATCCCCGGGTGACATAGGCTATATAATTTCAAAAGAATTAGGAATCCTTACTAAAACTCGTGCGAACCCAAACCGCCTTGTAATCAATATTCATCATCATCAGCCTATAGAAGTCCACTGTTGGACATACGCCTCCCCCACACGTTTCCAGGAAGAACGATTCTGAGCCCTTTCCATCCATCGACTTCCCGCGGTCCTAACAATGTCGTCAGTCCATCGGGTAGGAGGACGTCCTACGCTTCGTCTTCCGGTTCGTGGTCGCCATTCGAGAACCTTAATTCCCCAACGGTTGTCGGTTCTACGAGCTATATGGTATCCACTGCCACTTCAACTTGCTGATTTTGAGAGCTCTATGTCGGTGACCTTGGTTCTTCTACGGATTTCCTCATTTCTGATTCTATCTCGCAGTGAAACTCCCAGCATCAATAATCAATAATAGCAGTACCTAATCAATATTAATTTTCCAAAATTCAATACTCAATACATTTATTGTTATCACATGGTGGATTAGGGTGTACAAAATTCACTTATATATAGTGCTAGAAACACATGTGAGCCCCATTTGGGCACTACAATATGAGGTTGGCAAACCGAGGTTTTTCATTTTTAACACGCTTTTATTAGCTTCACCTGTATGTATGTATGTATGTATGTAACCGACCCTTTTGATTCTTTTTCCAGGTATCTAGAGTCTAATGAGATAAGTGGCATACTCCCTGAACAAATACGGCATCTAACTCAACTAACGCGACTGGATATTTCAAATAACAAGATCACAGTCCTCGGTAACAATACTTTTGAAGGACTCAGCAAGTTGTCCACTCTGATTGTCAGTTACAACAAGCTTCGATGTGTTCAAGTGAGTTTATTGATATAGACCATGTGGCATGTTGGTTGCCGCCAGTAAATAATAATAATAATGCTGGACAATCCACACAGCATCATCTAGCCCCAAGCTAAGCAGAGCTTGTGTTATGGGTACTAGATGGCTGATATACTTAATACAATACATTACATACATAGATATTTTTTATTTTACATACAAAATACCCAGAAGACCCGGAATAAATATTTGCAGATCGTACAAATCTTTATTCCAAGACGGGAATCGAACCCACAACCTCCTGCGTCACAGGCGGACATTCGCCCGCCGCGCCACAACGGTCGTCAGTAAATAAGCCGAGTTTGAGAGTGTCTGCGACGCAGGAGGTTGCGGGTTCGATTCCCGCCTTGGGATAAATGTTTGTACGATCTGCAAATATTTATTCCGGGTGTTCTGGGTATTTTCTATGTATAATAAAAAATATCTATATATGTAATGTATTGCATTAAGTATATCAGTCATCTAGTACCCATAACA
The DNA here is from genome assembly GCA_947095575.1 of Electrophaes corylata. Lineage (NCBI taxonomy): Eukaryota > Metazoa > Arthropoda > Insecta > Lepidoptera > Geometridae > Electrophaes > Electrophaes corylata. The sequence continues at coordinate 503,375 of OX352727.1, forward strand.
CAAGCTCTGCTTAGCTTGGGGCTAGATGATGCTGTGTGGATTGTCCAGCATTATTATTATTATTAGATTACAGCTTAAAACCAGAAGTACAATGGGCGATCTTATCGCTATAAGCTATCTCTTCTAGACAACATTTTTTAACAACATTTAGTTACTTTTAACTTTTTTTTTTCAGCGTGACGCGTTGAAAGGTCTTACACAACTAAGAGTATTGTCTCTTCACGGGAACAACATTTCGCTTCTAGCTGACGGCTTGTTCAGAGATCTCCTGTCTATATCACATGTGTAAGTAAATTACTGAAGGTCGTGGGTTCGATTCCGTTGTACAGTCAGCTGAACTAGAGTGTATACAATTCGTATCTTACAGAACGGTATATAAATAAATAAATAAATAATAAATAAATAATGCCGGACGATCCACACAGCATCATCTAGCCCCAAGCTAAGCAGAGCTTGTGTTATGGGTACTAGATGACTGATATACTTAATACAATATTATATTACATACATAGATATTTTTTTATTATACATAGAAAATACCCAGAACACCCGGAATAAATATTTGCAGATCGTACAAACATTTATCCCAAGGCGGGAATCGAACCCGCAACCTCTGCGTCGCAGGCGGACATTCGCCCGCCGCGCCACATCGGTCGTCGAATACTACTGTAAAATTACTGGTAAATTAAACTACTGGTAAATTACTGAAGGTCGTGGGTTCGATTCCGTTGTACAGTCAGCTGAACTAGAGTGTATACAATTCGTATCTTACAGAACGGTATATAAACCTTATAGTAAACTGATAAGTTCACTTATGTATTTTTTGAGTTTTTGCCTTGTAAGTATGAATTGTAACGCTGTAAAATCATTCTGTAAGTTACGAATTGTATACATTCTAGTGCAGCTGACTGTACAATCCGGATTTTTCTGTTCGAAAGTTCACAAAGTGAACTAATTGAAGTGAGTTAATTGATTCTGGTGGGATCTTGCGGAAGTTTAATAGCAGCGTTTTACCTACCAATAAAACGCATATTAATTTACTTACCTTATTCGAAGATTATTTTATTTGAGATAGACACTACGTTTCCCGCCTTTATATCATTATACTTCCGGTTCTTTTGGCTTCCGGTCATTTGACTTTCCGTAACGTTCTCGCCTGTGTCACTCCCCACCACCGCAGAGTGGCGCGATCCGAGCAGCGCTATCTTTATTTCTCATTGGCGTTTTGTTTCCCGCCGAGTAAGGTAAGTTACGAATTGTATACATTCTAGTGCAGCTGACTGTACAATCCGGATTTTTCTGTTCGAAAGTTCACAAAGTGAACCAATTGAAGTGAGTTAATTGATTCTGGTGGGATCTTGCGGAAGTTTAATATAAAATTATTAAATAGACCCAATATAACTACAATTCTACTCCTATAATAGTAGTATAGTACTTATAATACAATATAGTAGTACTTACGACAAATGTGGCGCGGTGGGCAAATGTCGGGTTACGACGCAGGAGGTTACGGGTTCGATTCCCGCCTTGGGATAAATGTACGATCTGCAAATTCCGAGTGTTCTGGGTATTATCTATGTATAATAAAAATTAATATTATATAATGAATTAATATTATCAGTCATCTTAATCGGTGATTGGAAATAATTATAGTGATGGAAAATGTCTATACCAATTATATTTGTCCTGACTGACTGACATACAGTCACTGAACAGTGACACTGAACGAATCCACGCGTATTGTCACTAGTCGTATTTTGAATGGTCCTTCGAGCCGGATTGCATTTTTTTAATTTAATTTAATTATGTATTTCACAGAGCTCTAGGTTCGAACCCGCTGTTCTGTGACTGCAGCACCCGGTGGCTGTCGGAGTGGGTGAAGTCCGCCGGGCAGTACGTGGAGGCCGGCATAGCTCGCTGCGCCGCGCCCGCGCACATGCGGGACAAGCTCATACTGAGCACGCATTCTTCATCATTCACATGTGCTGGTCAGTGGATAGAACATAGATCAATTCAAATTAAACAGAAACAACTTAATGACTTTTATGCACAGTAATATCCCATCGGATCTTTTAGGCCTTGTAGTACCAACTTAGGGTTCTTTGAGGAGGTAGTCTTATCTTAGGGGGGTGATGAGAAATAAACAATACCCTTATACAAAGGTTGCATGGTAGAAATCGCTTTTAGCGATAAGGCCACCCATTGTATTACTGCATTGTTTACTTTATATTCTTTTTAAAATGTGTATACTTTACGTGTGGTAATCAATAAAGAGTTATCTATCTATCTATCTATCCCCTCAGATATCTTACCAACGCAGGATTCTTTGAGGAGGTATTCTTATCTTAGGGGGGTGATCAGAGGTAAACAATACACTTAGTACGTATAGTGCATATAAATAGGATGATGTGGCAGGTTTTCGGTAAGACGTTGGAAAGATACAATGATGCACTTTTTGTTGGGCTACCCAATAATTGATGGGTTCCGATCTCTGTCTGTGAATAGAGAAATTTCCTCCAGATAGGTGTGTAGGATGTCGCTGATATACAGCGTGAAATGTAGAGGGGAAAGATCAGAACCTTGAATGACTCTACCTTTGATAAGTCTTGGATACGAAAGAGCATCCTTTTTGCAGTTACTGAAGCTGTAATAGAGAAAAAAGGCTCGTAAGATAAAAACAAGCCTATCTGGCACACCAGGTTTTGATAGCTTTGATAGCTAGTAGATCAAGCGGTTGTACTAAGCCAAGTATCAAAAGCCTTCGCTACATCGAGATTTATTGCCTCGGCGGTCGAATCAAAAATGATGACACCATTTGTCCTCAGCCTAGTAAAAGAGAAACTGTACTAAGTAAACTAAGTAATATATAAATTGGTATATACTTACGTTTCAGAAAAGCCTCCGGCGGAGATAATATCTAAATGCGACCGCTGCTACAGCAACCCGTGCCTGCACGGCGGCTCGTGCTTGGCCACGGCGCGCGGCGGGCACGTGTGCGCGTGTGCGCGCGGCTACCACGGCGCCGCGTGCCAGCACAGCATCGACGCGTGCTACGGCGAGCCCTGCGCGCACGGCGTGTGCCAGGTGCTCGAGGAGGGCAGGTTCCAGTGAGTTTTGAGAAAATTAAATGAGAACACTGAAAAATAGAATTAATTAACTAACGTATATTGCCAAAAGTTACAGCCACGATGACGAAGCGCGAAAGATAGCAGCGCCACACAGTGGGAGAAAAGGGAACTAACTTTCTTTTTAAATTTAGGCTTGGGTCGTGTTTACCATTATCCAACAAGTTTCGCTTGTACTGGTCCTTCGAGCCGGATGATTTTTTGTTTTTTGTATAAAAATCTTAGTCATTATTAGAATCTTAAAAGTTATAGCTGGTATAGATTGAAACTAGGCATGAGAGATATTATATGGGCGATACAATCAGTGGTAATGGCTAACGAATGGTCGTTGTTTTCAGTTGCGCCTGCCACGCTGGCTATACGGGTGTTCGTTGCGAAGTCAATATTGACGACTGCTTGTCAAACACCTGCCAGAACAACGCAACTTGCATCGACCATCTTGAAGGATACTCTTGTCAATGTGCTCCGGGTTACATGGGTAAGTTATATGAATCATATGGCTCCACTTGATGATAACAAGTAACCATTACAAATAACAAAGCATTCAAAGTATATAAAAGAAAACTATGAATAGGTCTAAAATTAGTTACGAAAATTGTAAATATATACCTATGTCACGGTGCACCGGTGGACTAGTGAAAATGATCACGCTTTCTTATCCTAGTCGTGAGTTCAAATTCAGTCGTGGATTTTACTATCAAACAATATTATGTGCGCAATGCCCGTGCGCTCAAACAGTGAAGGAAAACACTGTAAGGAAACCAGTTAGTATTCTAGCAGCGGTGATTGGCTTGCAACCTGTCATTATATGGAAGGTATAAGGACTTATAGAACACTTTATATAATATAACACCCCGACACAGAACAACATTTATTATGTTCATCACTGTAATGTTCTCGCTGGGGATCGAACCCACAACTTACTAAAAAATATACATTTACAAACTACCCTTTTCTCCCCCAGGCGAGTACTGCGAGAAAAAGATACCGTTCTGCAGCGGGGAATGGAACCCGTGTGCCAACGGAGCGGTGTGCACTGAACACGGCAGCCACTACACATGCGCATGCCCCAAAGGTTATTCCGGACAGAACTGCACCATTAACGCGGACGACTGCATAAACCATATGTGTCAGGTTGGTACTTCGAGCCGGATATCATATTTATATAGTCAAAGTCAAAGTAAAAATCATTTATTCAGTAATATCCGCAAGGATCATCTTGAAACGTCTTAAATCTAGGTGAATCTAAGCGCCAGTTAAGCGATATTACATTCACCCCATTAAGTTTGATTGTCACCACACTAGAGCTTCATATTATAACATTATTTTATAAAACCGGCCAAGTGCGAGTCGGACTCGCGCGTGATTACCCCGTGCGAAGCCGGGACGGGCCGCTAGTATATCATAAATCATTCATAGTTTGTGAATTCCGGTGTAACAGATAACAGTAAGTAACAAACATCCATCCATCCATACTAACAAACTTTCGCGTTTATTATTTTAGTAGGGTACCTACAGTGTACTGTGTTGTCTAGCCTAATTTCTGTGTATTTGTGTTTTTTATTTACTTATTTATTTACTTTAATAAACACGGTTAAAACCAATTACATTCGTTAAAGATAAAAATGTCAAATAAAAATTAACTAAAAGTTAACAATATCAATAATAGTAATAAATAATTATACAATATAAACGCAAGAATGTCAAAAATAAAATGTGGTGTATGTGTCAGATAAATTTTCTATTCTATTCTAAACTAATCACATACAATGAAAGGCGTGTTTATTATTTAACTAGCGGCCGCTCGCAGCTTCGCCTGCGTGGCAGTTTTTTCCTGTTCCCGTTAAACTTTCATCCCCTATTTTATCCCTTTGGGGGTAGAATTAATCAAAGTCCTTTCTTAACGTATGCCTACGTCATAACATCTACCTGCATGCCAAATTTCAGCCCGATCCGTCCAGTGGTTTGGGCTGTGCGTTGATAGATCACTATGTCAGTCAGTCAGTCAGTCAGTCACCTTTGAGTTATATATATTTAGATTTTATTTACTTAATTACCAGAATGGCGCTCGTTGTGTGGACGGGTTGGACGAGTATCGTTGTGCGTGCTCGGACGGACACGCGGGCCGCTACTGCGAGGCGGCGCCCCATGCGGCCCTCGGGACCTCGCCCTGCGCCCACCACGACTGCATGCATGGAGTCTGCTACTTGCCGCCACAGCCGCAGACTGCACTACCACAAATGGTAACTTTATTTGGCTACTTTGACAGCTCGGTTAGTTGTTTGGTTTAGAACAAACATTTGTGTGATGAACATAGATGTTTGTTCTGTGTCTGGGTGTTGTATTGTATTTTAAGCATGTATTTACAAAAAAAACCAGCAAGTAGGTGTGGGACTCACGCACGAAGGGTTCCGTACCATCTATAATAAAAACAGCAAAAAATCACGTCTGTTGTATGAGAGCCCACTTAAATATTTATTTCACTCTGTTTTTTTGTATTTGTTGTTATAGCGGCAACAGAAATACATCATCTGTGAAAATTTCAACTCTCTAACTATCACGGTTTATGAGATACAGACGGACAGATATACAGCGAAGTTGAAGCGTATTTCTGTTGCCGCTATAACAACATATACTAAAAAAAGAATAAAATAAATATATAAAGAGGCTTTCATACAATAAACGTGTTTTTTCTGCCATTTTTATTATAGAAAATGGTACGGAACCCTTCTTGAGTCCGACTTGAACTTAGCCGGTTTTTCTGTACATTTTTGGACTAAACCTCATACTATAATTCAAATATCGCTCTATGATTTGATTAATCTTAACTACAGATGTCATTCTATTACTAATGGTAATGCCGTAAGAAACGCAGCATACGCATTATTCAAAAACAGTGTTACACAAAAAAGTCAATGATTCACGATTATCAATAAAAGTACACTTAAATATATTTCGTTCATCAAACAAACACAATATTTTGCCAAAACGCAACGATAGCGCGATCTAGAAACGGTACACTTTTACTGGCGACATCTAGTTCTGAAATGCGTAAACCTAAAATCTTTTAAAATATATTTATAACTAGCTGTGCCCACGACTTCGCCCGCGCGGTATTTAACAAATTAACAAAAAAGTTATTTAGTTTTTTTTGTTTTTGCATTATTGTTTTATTATTATTTATTTTAGTTCTTCGTATTAGCTTTATTGAAAAATAAACCCGCGGCATAAAAGCGGTGGGAGGTGCCCGACGTCACGGCGCAGTGGTGGCATACGCGTGGTATTGAACAGTACTTGGACATTTTGGAGTTTTTCTAAAATAAAAGTAGCCTAAGTTACTCCTTATTACATCAGCTATCTGCCAGTGAAAGTCCCGTCGAAATCGGTCCAGCCGTTCCAGAGGTTAGCCGGAACAAACAGACAGACAAAAATTGTAAAAAATGCTATTTTGGTATATGTATCGTACGTATATACATTCATATGCATGTAGTAAAAAGCGGTTATTTTAATATTACGAACAGACACTTCAATTTTATTTATCCGTATAGTTGTACAGATGTATAAAGATTATTATTGAGAATTTGAGATAATTACTAATGGTATGACATTTAACCGACGTACGCATTATTCAAAAAATATTAAGCTATGCTAATTCATAACTACTTAGGTATGTAAGTTCAAACAAACACAATATTTTGCCAAAACGCAACGATAGCGCGATCTAGAAACGGTACACTTTTACTAGCGACATCTAGTTCTGAAATGCGTAAACCTAAAAAAACTATTTTTACTTATAATTATTATTGAGATAAAATAATAAACTATTTATATAAATATGATTAAAATCTATGCTGGTATTTATATAACTAACTAGCAAACGTGCGCGACTTCGTCCGCGTGGAGTTATTTTCATACAAACTTCAACTCCCGCTGTGGCCATTTAGGGGTTGAATTTCGAAAATCCCTTTTTTAGTACACCTCTGCGCATCAAGACGAATATTCCCTGAAAACTTCAAGTCTCTACGAGCAGTGATTTAGGCTGTGCGTTGTTTAAATGTCAGTCAGTCAGTCAGTCAATCAGTAAGTCCAAACTAATGATCAAATTACCACGAAACAGGCGATCATGGAACTTCGGTCGATAAACTAGTCGTATCGACAAACAAATTTTATCTATAGAATTTTATCGACACCCGTTAGCACAGAACTAGCCTTGAAAGCAATAATAATAATAATAATGCTGGACAATCCACACAGCATCATCTAGCCCCAAGCTAAGCAGAGCTTGTGTTATGTGTACTAGATGACTGATATACTTAATACAATACATTACATACATACATATTATTTTATTATACATAGGAAATACCCAGAACACCCGGAATAAATATTTGCAGATCGTGCAAACATTTATCCCAAGGGAGGAATCGAACCCGCAACCTCCAGCGTCGCAGGCGGACATTCGCCTGCCGCGCCACATCGGTCGTCAAGCAATAGATGTAACAAGTGGATACACTGGCAAGGGCCATAAGGCAACAACCGTAGAATTAGAAACAATTTTACGGTTCCGTACCCAAAGGGTAAAACAGGACCCTATTACCCCCTAAATAAATATTGAATGGAGCTGCACACTCAGATTTGATTAAATAAAACTGTGAGAAAACTGAAATTGCACTAAAATAGTCTTTAAGTTTTTGTATTACTAACCAAATTGTAAAAATTGTATGGATCAATGTCTGAAATAAATTATTAATATTACTAAGATTTCGCTGTCTATCCGTCTGTCACCAGGCTGTATCTCATGAACCGTGATAGTTAGAGAGTTGTAATTTTCACAGATGATGTTCTGTTGCCGCTTTAACAACAAATATTAAAAAACAAAATAAAATATATTAAGGGGGCTCTCATACAACAAACGTGATTTTAATGCCGTTTTTATTATTGATTATGGTACAGAACGGAACCTTTTGTGCGCGAGTCCGACTCGAACTTAGCCGGTTTCTCTGTATAGGTACATATTTTGTACTAAACCTCATACTATAACTCAAATATCGCTCCATGATTAGACTAAACTAAAGAATTAAAGATACATCATACTTTTACTAATGGTATGCCGTCAGAAACAGCATACGCATTATTCAAAAACAGTTATTACATGGATTGTCCATATTATGAAAATATGTATGTAATGTATAAGTATAACTTACCATGAACATCAAACAACCACAATATTTTGCCAAAACGCAACGATAGCGCGATCTAGAAACGGTACACTTTTGCTAGCGACATCTAGTTCTGAAATGCGTAAACCTAAAAGTTAAGCCCATGAATTTTATTTCCAACTCAAATCTAACCAACTTTAAGATCTCACATTTTTTTTAAATTACAGATATTGTTATAGTTATCCAATAAAGCAAAGAAATAGAGTTTAATACTTGCCCATAATGTTATTTTGTTCCTATAAATACATATTTGGAATTTGCATAAAACTTTGCACTCATTTAGATCTCCATTCTTTTTGCGGCGAAGCCCACAGCCAAGCATAATTTTTGTATTGAACTTGGCTCTCCTTTTTTACATTTATGTTTTTGGTGGGATATCATTACTTTTTGTAAAGAAAACTAGGCAGGTATTGAGATTTAATGTATATCTGCTTGTAACGTTGTAACGGTTCCAACGCTACAAATAAAAAAAAAATTATGGGGACCCCCCTTTTTTTAACTTTTTTGAATTTTTATATTTTTTCCTACGCTTACAATCAATTACCGAGCTGGATTCCAAATTTCATCCTTCTAGGTCATCTGGAAGTAGATTAGATTTAGGTACTATATTATGTCAGTCAGTCAGCCAGTGCTAAAATTTACGACTTTTTGACCTTCATATCTTTATAACCGTTTGAGCTAGCTTCATGAAATTTGGGCTTCTAGATGTGCTTAGGGATATAATTAAACACACGTAGTTTTATGTGTTTACGTTTAAGGTTTTGAGTTATAGAAGGGTCAAAAGTGGCACAAAGTGGTTTGTGTAATATTACACTCGGCACTGGCTAGCCAATTCCTTTGCTTGAACTTGACTTGACACGCTGCTTGCTGCGTGTCTAGGACATCGCTCTATGGTTTTACTAATCTAAACTTAAGTTATATCATACTATTCTATTACTTACTAATGGTATTCCGTCAGAAACAGCCTACGCATTATTCAAAAACAGGTATTACATGGATTGTCCATATTATGAAAATATGTATGTAATGTATTAAGTATAATATACCACGATCATCAAACAACCACAATATTTTGCCAAAACGCAACGATAGCGCGATCCAGAAACGGTACACTTTTGCTAGCGACATCTAGTTCTGAAATGCGTAAACCTAAAAATTAAGCTTATGAATTTTATTTCCAAGTCATATCTAACCTACTTTAAGATCTCACATTTTTTTTAAATTACAGCAATGAGGTCCCGTACCAAGTCGGAAAATGCATTTATTATCTATGTAATGGTGTTCCTTTTACTCGTTTAGGTACGATAGTTTTTAAATCATTGAAATCGTTCCATTGGTTGCGAAGTATTACACATTTTGTACCAGCCAACCGCGGGCCGGCCGAATAGCTCATCTCAGGGAATCGTGACGTCACGATTCCCTTGCGCCCACGCGCGCGCTCTCCGCCATTCATTTATTAAAGTTCACTCGATCTGCGCGGGTCGTGTTGTGGTTTAAATTTTTTTTTTTTTAATAAAACCGCGCGGGTTCGGCGGCTAGCGCTGGGTCATTGTGACATGACGTCACAATGACCCAGCGCTAGGCTGTTCGCGCAGTCAGTGAGCCTCGTTCGGTATTTTGCCCATAACCTAGTCAGTTTTGGCAGTAGAAAAAAAATTTTTGCACTTTATGTTTTAGTTTCTCAAGGCCTATAAAACTGCATTCATAGATAAAACTATGACGGGTCCCCATTGTTATAGTTATCCAATAAAGCAAAGAAATAGAGTTTAATACTTGTCCACATTGTTATTTTGTTCCTATAAATACATATTTAGAATTTGCATAAAACTTTGCACTCATTTAGATCTCCATTCTTTTTGCGGCGAAGCCCACAGCCAAGCATAATTTTTGTATTGAACTTGACTCTCTTTTTTTACATTTATGTTTTTAGTGGGATATCATTACTTTTTGTAAAGAAAACTAGGCAGGTATTGAGATTTAATGTATATCTGCTTGTAACGTTGTAACGGTTCCAACGCTACAAATAAAAAAAAAATTATGGGGACCCCCCTTTTTTTAACTTTTTTGAATTTTTATATTTTTTCCTACGCTTACAATCAATTACCGAGCTGGATTCCAAATTTCATCCTTCTAGGTCATCTGGAAGTAGGTTAGGTTTAGGTACTATATGTCAGTCAGTCAGTGCTAAAATTTACGACTTTTTGACCTTCATATCTTTATAACCGTTTGAGCTAGCTTCATGAAATTTGGGCTTCTAGATGTGCTTAGGGATATAATTAAACACACGTAGTTTTATGTGTTTATGTTTAAGAGGTTTTGAGTTATAGAAGGGTCAAAAGTGGCACAAAGTGGTTTGTGTAATATTACACTCGGCGCTGGCTAGCCAGTTCCTTTGATTGAACTTGGCTTGACACGCTGCTTGCTGCGTGTCTAGGACATCGCTCTATGATTTGACTAAATTAAACTAAAGAAAGATATATCATCATACTATTCTATAACTAATGGTATTCCGTCAGAAACAGCATACGCATTATTCAAAAACAGGTGTTGTATGAATTGTCCATATATTAAAATATGTATGTATTGTATGTATGACTTGCCACGATCATCAAGCAATCACAATATTTTGCCAAAACGCAACGATAGCGCGATCTAGAAACAGTACACTTTTACTAGCGACATCTAGTTCTGAAATGCGTAAACCTAAAAAATAAGCTTTTAAAATATATTTATAACTAGCTGTGCCCACGACTTCGCCCGCGCGGTATTTAAAAAAAAAGTTATTTAGTTTTTTTTGTTTTTGCATTATTGTTTTATTATTATTTATTTTTAGTTCTTCGTATTAGCTTTATTGAAAAATAAACCCGCGGCATAAAAGCGGTGGGAGGTGCCCGAAGTCACGGCGCAGTGGTGGTATACGCGTGGGCTGTGCGCGGTATTGAACAATACTTGGACATTTTGGAGTTTTTCTAAAATAAAAGTAGCCTAAGTTACTCCTTATTACATTAGCTATCTGCCAGTGAAACTCCCGACGAAATCGGTCCAGCTGTTCCAGAGGTTAGCCGGAACAAACAGACAGACAAAAATTGTAAAAAGCGGTTATTTTAATATTACAAACAGACACTTCAATTTTATTTATTTGTATAGATATACAGATAGATACAGATAGATGTTTAAAGATTATTATTGAGATAAATACTAATGGCATGCCGGTTAAACGACGTACGCATTATTCAAAAAAAAGCTATTTTTTATACGCTTGGAAATTTTTACTTATTCGCAAATATTTTACATATTACATGTACAACTTGCAACGATCATCAAACAAGCACAATATTTTGCCAAAACGCAACGATAGCGCGATCTAGAAACGGTACACTTTTACTAGCGACATCTAGTTCTGAAATGCGTAAACCTAAAAAATAATCTTTTAAAATATATTTATAACTAGCTGTGCCCATGACTTTGCCCGCGCGGTATTTAACAAAAAAGTTATTTAGTTTTTTTTTGTTTTTGCATTATTGTTTTATTATTATTTATTTTTAGTTCTTCGTATTAGCTTTATTGAAAAATAAACCCGCGGCATAAAAGCGGTGGCAGGTGCCCGGCGTCACGCGCAGTGGTGGTATACGCGTGGGCTGTGCGCGGTATTGAACAATACTTGGACATTTTGGAGTTTTTCTAAAATAAAAGTAGCCTAAGTTACTCCTTATTACATTAGCTATCTGCCAGTGAAAGTCCCGTCGAAATCGGTCCAGCTGTTCCAGAGGTTAGCCGGAACAAACAGACAGACAAAAATTGAAAAAAATGCTATTTTGGTATATGTATCGTATATACATTCATATGCATGTAGTAAAAAGCGGTTATTTTAATATTACAAACAGACATATCAACTTTATTTATTTGTATTTTGTATAGATGTACAATAGTTAAGTTATTTGTTATACAAGAGTGCAAAGTTGCTGTTTAACCGCGTGTTCAATTTTGATGACCGAGCAAGCGAAGGATTCTAAAATTGAATCACGAGCGCAGCGAGTTATTCAAAATTAGAATCCTGAGCGTTAGCGAGGGAATCAAAAGAGCACGAGGTTAAAAAGCAACACATAACTTTTCATTCCACCTCAACGAGGAAATGACTAAATGCAAAAAAAAAAACGTTAAACCAATGACGTGAAAAAATGCCGCGTAAAGAACCGCATACAAAGCAAAAAAAAGAACACCAAGAAGGTTCCGAGTCTGAGTTTTTAACAAATTAAAAAAAAGTTGTATGATATATTCGGCACCATAGAGGTAGTAGTAAATAGGTTTAATGTTTTTTTTAATTCACAAACTTAGTGCACACGATGTTCTACATTCAATTTACTTTATCCTCTAGAGAATAAAAACGGCTTTTCCACTCAGATATTGAAGATTAAAAATACTCTTTCCGAGATGGTGGGATGAAAAGATTATTATTGAGATTGAGATATTTACTAGTGGTATGCCGATTAAACGACGTACGCATTATTCAAAAATAAATGTCGGTAAGAAAAACTTTCGCATTATTAGTAATATATATTATCAAATATTATGTAAACACATTGCATTTACAACATACTACGCTACGATCATTAAACGAACACAATATTTTGCCAAAACGCAACGATAGCGCGATCTAGAAACGGTACACTTTTACTAGCGACATCTAGTTCTGAAATGCGTAAACCTAAAAATAAACTGAATATATTTATAATTATTATTGAGATACGATATTAAATTATTAATAAAAATATTCTTAAAATCTATTATATAAATAACTAGCAAACGCGCGCGACTTCGTCCGCGTGGAGTTATTTTCATACAAACTTCAACCCCCGCTGTGGCCATTTAGGGGTTGAATTTCGAAAATCCCTTTCTTATTACACTTCTGCGCATTAAGACGAATATACCCTGAATATTTCAAGTCTCTACGAGCAGTGGTTTAGGCTGTGCGTTGTCTATAATTATGTCAGTCAGTCAGGACAAAGATTCTTAGGCTTGGTATAGATTTCCAAAGTAAAAAAAAATTATCACTTATAAGCTTCGAAAAATTCTTAATTCGGTAATCGTTAATGGGCTTGCAACCTGTCATGTTTGGAATACCATCTACTGCAAAATGTGGGTATGTAATATCTGGACGTACGTCTGACTACCCTTGGATATCATCGAAGAATCTCGCGGTAATTTGTACTATGATATATGAGGGGATGTCTACAGTGCTTAGGAATGATATCGTGATGCTATACTTTATTTTTGGGCGTAAATAAATACAAGGAATATGGGTATAGGTATTTATTTAAAAATAAATATCTGTGGATATTTTTACAAAACATCATCTAGCCCCAAACTAAGCATAGCTTGTACTATGGAAACCAGATGACTGATAGAATACTTATATACTTGTTGACTAAATACATACTTAGAATACACGACCGATGTGGCACGGCGGAAGCACGTCCGCCTGCGACGCAGGACGTTGCAAGTTCGATTCCCTTGGAATAAATATTTGTACGATCTGCAAACATTTATTCCGGGTGTTCTGGGTATTTTCTATGTATAATAAAAAATGTATTGTATTTTGTATATGAGTCATCTAGTACCCATAACACAAGCTCTGCTTAGCTTGGGGCTAGATGATGCTGTGTGGATTGTCCAGCATTATTATTATCATTTTATATTACACAATATAACACCCAGACATAGAACAAACATCTATATTCATCTCAAAAATTAACCCACTAACTACAACGCAGAAGTCAAGGGCCACTGAGCTGTGACGGCTGTCATATTTAAATGTTTTGTTACAGGATGACATTATAATGGAAAGACCGCTGATTTCCACCCCTCACGATTACCTCTGCAAATGCGCTCCAGGATACTCAGGTAGGTTTTAAATATTTATTTATTTACCAGGAATTCTGTGACAACAGTATTTATTTAATTATTTAATCCTTTATTGCACTAAAAAATTGTACAAAAGGTGAGCTTAATGCTGAATAGAAAAGTTTTTTTTAATTTTTTTTATACAACTTGTTGATGGAACAAGCAGATAGCCCACCTGATGTTAAGTGGTTACCATCACCTATAACAAAGCATTGCCTCGTAGGTCACGCTATATTTGAAAATATATTTGCAGATCGTACAAATATTTATCCCAAGGCGGGAATCGAACCCGCAACCACATGCGTCGCAGGCGGACATTCGCCCGCCGCGCCACATCTGTCGTCTAGACATATACGTTTTAGTAGAAAATAATAAAATTTTATTCAACACAAATTAATTATTGTTTTGTATGTTACAGGTCGTCTGTGCGAGTATCTTACTTCTCTGACATTCAGTCACAATGACTCCTTAGTGGAGTTAGAGCCTTTGAGAACCGTGCCTCAGTCTAACGTGACCTTAGGTAAGTTCTCCAATAGCCTGTAAAAGTCTACTGCTTCTTCTTGCTTTCTTACATACTTTTATAATAATACTAGCTGTGCCCTTTGTACTTTGCTGTGTAAAAGCAATTTAGCCTTTGTGATAATGAGTCATTGGTACCTACTTGGACATTTTAGATTTTTTCTAAAATAAAGCCTAAGTTCCTCCTTATTACATCAGCTATCTGATAGTGAAAGTCCCATCAAAATTTGTCCAGCCGTTCCAGAGAATACCCGGAACCAACAGACAGACTGACAAAAATTGTAAAAAATGCTATTTTGGTATATGTAGCATATATTCATTCATATGCATGTAGTAAAAAGCGGTTGTTTTAATATTACAACTTATTATTATTATTTATTTGTATAGATATACAGTTGGTACAATAAACTTAAACCCCCATTGTACCCCTATAGAGGGTGAATATCGAGAATTTCTTTCTTAAGCGTCAGGACAAATATAGACTATATTACCAATAAGAAGTCCAGTGGGGCCGTTGATGTTGTCAGTCCATCCAGGAACAGGTTCTTGCCAGATTGGTATTACTGTAACATTAGCAGAATACCCTGAAAATTTCAAGTCTCTACGAGCAGTGGTTTAGGCTGTGCGTTGTCTATATGTCAGTCAGTCAGGACAAAGATTTATATTAAAAGTGGTATTTCCAGTGTTCAGTACAGTTCAGCATCATGGTGTGCTGATGTACTTCGGCGAGAACGAGCATCTGGCGGTGGAACTCTTCAACGGCAGAATACGCATCAGCTATGATGTGGGGAACCACCCCACTTCTACCATGTACAGGTACGCTGGACCCATAATCCTACTAATATTTTTAATTATCTTTATATAAACGTGTTGTTGTTGTTTTTTTTTTTTACTCTCTCCCTGGTTTCAGCTGAAAATCAGCGTTGAGTGGTAGTACACCCAACATTAATGCTGAGCTGAACACCATTTTAGCATAGGGACCTACTGCTGACACATGAGCCGATGGGATACATTTCTTTTTTTTTTCTATTTTACTGATGTTAGGTAATAGAATCTGCCTACCTATACCTGTTTATCAAGTCGGGCTTGTGTGTGCCATTGTTAAATATTGTGAATTTGCCTATGCTAAATAAACGTATATTCTATTCTATTCTATTCTATTCTAATATTATAAACGCGAAAGTTTGTAAGTATGGATGGATGGATGGATGTTTGTTACTCTTTCACGCTCTAACCAGTGGACCGATTTGGATGAAATTTGGAATAAACATAGATTATAACTTGGATTAACATACAGACTACTTTTTATCCCGAGAAAATAACGGGAACGGGAAAAAACAAACGAACGAACTTTCGTTCATCAACCATTCACACAACCACATCATAACAGGAAGCCGCAGAATATATTTATATGTAGGTTAAAACTAATCACTACACAAAAATACCTACTGGGAAAACAATATAACAAGCTGCGACTGGCAGCTAGTTATATTATAAATAAATAAATAATGCTGGACAGTCCACACAGCATCATCTAGCCCCAAGCTAAGCAGAGCTTGTGTTATGGGTACTAGATGACTGATATACTTAATACAATACATTACATATATAGATATTTTTTATTATACATAGAAAACACCCAGAACACCCGGAATAAATATTTGCAGATCGTACAAACATTTATCCCATATTATATATATTATTTATATATTTTTTTATTATACTTACTCTTACTCTGAAGTTTTATTATTTACATTTTTATTATTTTGTAAAAGGATCATACAAAAAAACGGTAGGAACGCGTCGCCGTAAGTTTGTTGCCGGTTCTTGGTCGGCTTGGTCGCGAGGAACTGGCGCTTAGATTCACCTAGATTTAAGACGTTTCAAGATGATCCCTGCGGATATTACTGAATAAATGTTTTTTGACTTTGACTTTAACTTGAGAGAAGCGACTTGAGCGGCCAATATCAAAGCGTTTGTTTTGAGATTGGCCGAAAAATGCTTTTGTCTACGCCGCGCATCGATCGTCAGCACTATACACAATAATATACTGTTTTCAGTTTTGAAATGGTGTCTGATGGAAATTACCACAAGGCGGAACTCATCGCTATCAAGAAGAACTTCACACTGAGAGTAGATGATGGACCAGCTCGCTCTATCATCAACGAAGGTACACCTTGCCTCATGATTAGATAGATAGGAACAGTTGTACAGTAAAAGAATATTCATAGAAAGTAACTAATAAATATATAAATAATGCTGGACAATCCACACAGCATCATCTAGCCCCAAGCTAAGCAGAGTTTGTGTTATGGGTACTAGATGACTGATATACTTAATACAATACTATATTACATACATAGTTTTTTTTTTATGCATAGTAAACACCCGGAATACATATTTGCAGATCGCAGAAGGGTGTGGATGCCGGTGTAATTACAGGCACATGAGGCAACACCTGTATGCCTCAGGTTGATGAACGCTGAGCAGTGTATTGTAGGACACGTTCCTAAAGAACGTGACCTGCGAGGCAATGCTTTGTTATAGGCGATGGTAACCACTTAACATCAGGTGGGATATATGCTTGTTCCATCAGCACATTGTATAAAAAAAAACATTTATTCCGAGGCGGGAATCAAACCCGCCACCTCCTGCGTCGCAGGCGGACACTCGCCCGCTGCGCCACATCGGTCGTCAACTAGACTGATAGAATAATTATATACGTTTTTATTTGTAAACATACTCAGAATACAATATAACATCCAGACACAGAACAAACATTTATGTTTATCCTACTAATATTATAAACGCGAAAGTTTGTAAGTATGGATGGATGGATGTTTGTTACTCTTTCACGCGCTAACCAGTAGACTGATTGAAATGAAATTTGGAATAATTAAAGATTGCAACCTGGATTAACATATAGGCTACTTTTTATCCCGAAAAAATAACGGGAACGGGAAAAAACCGCCACGCGGACGAAGCTGCGAGCGGCCGCTAAGTCTCACAAATATTTGTCCTTAGTAGGGATTGAACCCGCAAGCGACTACCTTAGCTGTGTAATTACCCTATGGTTTTGTACTCAGGTATCAAGGAATTCCTTCGTCTGGAGAGGCCGATGTTCCTGGGCGGTGTTCCCGAGGATGTGGCCAAAGACGCCTTCTCAAAATGGCATCTCAGGAATATCACCAGCTTCAAAGGTAACTCTTGAAAAAACATAACTAACCATGTCTCTCGCAACTATTTTTTTTTTTTTTTAATAACCTACTGTGTACCACTGCTGTAAGTATAATATAGTAAAATATAGTAATATAGTAAAATATAGTATAATATAGTATAATATAGTATAAAGGTCTTATTTTGGGTCATTGGTTTCAACCAATGGATAGGTAAAAAAGTTTGCCTTGTTTAATGTAGTACTTAATTATTATCTATTGTAACACTACCAACCTAATGATAATCTACCATAGTTTTAAGCTCATATTAAGTGAACTGTGAAGTTCTTATGAGTGATTAATAAAGTTCTTTAAACCGAGCTAGCCTGCTTTGCGAGAGACTGGTGCCTGCCTGGTCTCCCCCAAAATCCTCCACTGGTCCCGGTCTTTGGCGGTCTCCCACCAATCTTGGGTGTCGAGATTGTCCCGCCAACGTCTTCTCGGCCGGCCCGGTCGTCGCTTCCCATCCTCGCAACTATGTAAACTTTTAATTTAAGTAAATTAAAAACCAGCCTAGTGCGAGTCGGACTCGCGCACGACGGGTTCCGTACCATTATCAATAGTAAAAACGGTAAAAAAATCACATTTGTTAAATATTTATTTTATTCGGTTTTTTAATATTTGTTGTTATAGCGGCAACAGAAATACATCATCTGTGAAAATTTTAACACTAACTATCACGGTTCATGAGATACAGCCTGGCGACAGACAGACAGACAGACAGAGGGCGGAGTCTTAGTGATAGGGTCCCGTTTTACCCTTTGAAAAACTAAAACAAAAAAACGGTAGGAACGCGTCGCCGTAAGTTTGTTGCCGGTTCTTGGTCGGCTTGGTCGCGAGGAACTGGCGCTTAGATTCACCTAGATTAAGGACGTTTCAAGATGATCCCTGCGGATATTACTGCATAAATGCTTATTGACTTTGACTTTGACTAGACTTTATGTTAATCCCTCAGGATGTCTGAAAGAAGCATGGATCAACCACAAACGGGTGGATTTCACAAATGCCGCTAGAGTTCAACGGACAGCTGCTGGTTGCGGAGAGGAAGAACCCTTGGCTGCCAACCCTCAGACCGGACTGGTGCAGGAAGACGGAAGACATCATCAGGTTAGTTATCACCCCATGTGGAACACCGGTGGTGACGACTCCGCCTTCTGAATCTAAGATTGTGGCTTCAAATCCGGTCGTGTACTAATGCCTTACTATAATTATTTCTGCCGTCAAGCAGCTTGCTGTGTTCCGGTTTGAAGGGTGTGGGTGCCGGAGACATTACAGACACATGAGGCTGTATGCCTCAGGTTGATGGACGCAGAGCAGTGCGTCGTAGAGCACGTTCCTAACGAGTGTGACCTACGAAGCAATACTTTGTTATAGGCGATAGATAGAAAGACTTAGAAAACACTGCACTTAATTGCACACCACATAATTATGAATTTACATATATATAACACACAGAAAAATACAAAAATAACACAGCGGAATACAATGGGCGGTCTTATCGCTCAAAGCGATCTCTTACAGGCGATGGTAACCACTTAACATCAGTTGGGCCATATATATATCGTCAGTGGAAAAGAAAAAATGCTGAAGCGCCAAAATGCTACTGTGGGAAAATAACTTTAAACTTGATTTTCCACAAGTAGCATTTTTTCCTTTCCACTGACGATATATATACCAGTGGAAATACTATTCGTACACCGTGTATACCAGTAGTGTTAGAAGACGTGTATGTGTCCCTTGCCCCAGGACCCGTGCCTGCCTAACCCCTGCGGCCGCGGGGGACGCTGCGTGCGAGAGGAAGGCTCCACATCCGACTACACGTGTCGTTGCGGACCCGGCACGCAAGGACCGCAGTGTGAACTCAGAGCTTCACTAGGTAAGTCATTTTTTAATTTTAATAGCCTTTATTTCACTATTTTTAAGTTCTAGTTTACAGAAGTACAGTCAGCTGCACTAGAATGTATACAATTTGTAACTTTCAAAATGGTTTCTCACCGCAGCGATGCTAAGACTAGACCTTGGTACATGTTTTCTGTCTTGCAGTCACCTTATTAAGTTAGATTGGCACCACACTGGAGTTTCATTATCTAAATTATTATTACTTTGTAACAGGATCATACAAAAAAACGGTAGGAACCAAGCCGTAAGTTTGTTGCCGGTTCTTGGTCGGCTTGGTCGCGAGGAACTGGCGCTTAGATTCACCTAGATTTAAGACGTTTCAAGATGATCCCTGCGGATATTACTGAATAAATGATTTTCGACTTTGACTTTGATTCCCGCCTTGGGATAAATGTTTGTACGATCTGCAAATATTTTTTCCCTGGGTGACAAAGACTATATCATATTTAAAAAAAAATTGGGATCCTTACTAAAACCCGTGCGAAGCCGGGACGGCCCGCTAGTTGTCTATATATCAGTCAGTCAGGGTAAAAGATTTTTATTAATGGTATACCTAGATACCTAGAATGGTATGCGTTCATGGACACAGTGTGGAAACTTTGTATAAAATTACATTCAACAATTATAAATAGATTTGTCTTGACTAACTGACAGGTTATTTATTACAACGCAATTGCTAAGATTAATTTGATTGAGCGAAGCGTCTTTGTTTCGAGATTGGTCAAAAGATGCTTTTGTCTGTCTGTTCTTGCCTTCAAGACGCATTTTACAAATAGCAGACAAGTTCCTCGTCCCGGCTTTGCACGGGTTTTAGTAAAATCCCAATTTTTTTTGAAAATGTAATAAAAATTGCCTATGTCACCCGGGGATAGTGTAGCTTCCCAACGGTGAAAGAATTTTTTAAATCGGTCCAGTAGTTTCGGAGCCTATTCAATGCAAACAAACAAACAATAACAAAATTAGTAGAATAATATATGAATTAATTATTTTAAAAATACTTTAAGAGCCTGTTTAGACGTAACGAAATTTTCCGCGCCGCCGTCTGAACGCGCCGTAAGTTGTTTTGTATATTATTACTTTCAGAATTATAATTTTAAAGCAGTTTTATTTTCATTTAAAATTCGAATTAAATATTATCTTATAGCATAATAACATGTTTCATTGACAGCATATTGAATATCGTATGTTATAGAATATTAATTAGCTTACATATTCATGGCGCAAATCTTTATTAATTATAATAATAGTAATAATCGAACCCGCAACCAATAAATATAAATAAATAAATAATGCTGGACAATCCACACAGCATCATCTAGCCCCAAGCTAAGCAGAGCTTGTGTTATGGGTACTAGATGACTGATATACTGAATACAATACATTACATATATAGATATTTTTTATTATACATAGAAAACACCCAGAACACCCGGAATAAATATTTGCAGATCATACAAACATTTATTCCAAGGCGGGAATCGAACCCGCAACCTCCTGCGTCGCAGGCGGACATTCGCCCGCCGCGCCACATCGGTCGTCAATATATATCAGACTTTGCCTTAATAAATCCTTTATCACACATAGCTAATCGTAACCAACTAACAACTCGTTTTTTAGCAATAAATTTTCAACATCATTGTCTAGTCACGTGTATTAACCGTAAACGCTGTTCTATAGGTATAACATTATGACGTCACAACTATAGTGAGCTATCATGGCGCGTTTATAGTCACGTGATTTATTTAAAATTTTATCAATTTTTAGTTTTTTATGATTTTAAACCACTAAAAATAGAAAAAAATGAAGTTTTTTGCATTAAATAGGTAGTTCTGGTAAAACGAGTCTCGCCGCGAATCTGTATACACTTCTAAACTGTACAACTTATAAAACAGCCTGGGTTCGACAACATACAAATAAATAGCCACGTTTTTCCTGTTTCGTAGCAGTGCATAGTCAACCTTTACCAACGTATGTTAGTGACACCTAAGGATAGTTTGTAAACATTGCAAGAGTTAAAAAACAAAATGGACCATATAACAGTGCAAGGTGGCTACAAATTACAAGGAACTGTCAAAATTGAGGGTGCAAAAAACGCAAGCTTACCAATCCTAGCTGCAACATTGCTCGCAGAAGGAATAACAGTTTTAAAAAACGTGCCTATACTCTCAGATGTTATAGTAATGAATGAGATAATGAAACAGTTGAACGTAAATGTTAATTTTACCAAACTCAATGAAGTAACTGTTGATACGAGGAAACCTGTGGGTTTTGAAGCGAAACATAAGTTCGTAAGCCAAATGAGAGCATCGATATTAGTTATGGGACCATTATTAGCTAGAAATGGACACGC
This sequence comes from Electrophaes corylata, assembly GCA_947095575.1. Lineage (NCBI taxonomy): Eukaryota > Metazoa > Arthropoda > Insecta > Lepidoptera > Geometridae > Electrophaes > Electrophaes corylata. The sequence goes on from OX352727.1 coordinate 525,603, forward strand.
TAAAGTAGCTATGCCTGGTGGTTGTGCGATTGGACAAAGACCTATCGATCTACATATAAAAGGATTCAAAGCTTTAGGCGCTACAATAATTCAAAAGGATGGATATATCGAAGCATTTGCAGACAAACTAATCGGAAACAAGATACACCTAGATTATCCTAGCGTAGGCGCCACTCAAAACATAATGATGGCTGCGGTCACAGCTAAAGGAAATACAGTTATAACAAACGCAGCTAGAGAACTAGAAATAGTTGAGCTGGCTAATATACTAAATAAGATGGGAGCGAAGATCATTGGTGCTGGCACAGAGGTTATACAAATCATAGGAGTTAAATCACTTAAAAGCGTTGTATTCTCAATTGTCCAGGATCGTCATGAAGCTGGAACGTTTATGATAGCTGCAGCGATGACTGAAGGAGATGTTTTAATAGAAAACGCTATTCCAGAGCATAACGAACAACTTATATCCAAGCTTAGAGATATGGGAACCGTGATACGCGAAGAAATAAATGGGATACGAGTCATAGGAACCAAAGTTATCAGTCCTGTAGATATTACAACTGCTCCGCATCCCGGATTCCCTACTGATATGCAGGCTCCTTTGACAGCAATGCTGATAAATGCAAACGGCATCAGTACAGTCACAGAGACAGTTTTCGATGACAGATTTCAACATTTAAGAGAGTTTCAGTCAATGTTTGCTGATATAAGACTGAAAGGCAATGTTGCGATTATCGAAGGAACTCAAACTCTTGGAACTGAAGTTGAAGCTTCTGATTTACGGTCAGCAGCAGCTTTGGTTCTGGCGGGGTTGAGGGCTAAAGGGCAAACTCGTGTGTCCAATTTGGAGTATCTAGATAGAGGGTATTATAGATTTCATGAGAAGTTGAGAGGACTTGGGGCGAAAATTAAGAGGGTTAGATCACCGTGTGATTGTGGTGGTGGTGAAATTACGCGACGTGAGTGCAATCAGTGTTTTTCGTCACCGAATTTCAATTTTGCTGCATGTAGATATACTAATTAATAGTAATAAAGATGCAGTTGGTTTCTTTTGTTGTTTTGTTGTACTTCTGGTGACCTGTCAGGGTTACTTTAAGGCTTTTACGAATGAAAACTAGCTTTTTTTATTTTTGTGTTTTCAATACTTATCTAAACCAATTTATAAGAATCGTTATCCTGACTGACTGATTGACTCACTGACAGACAACGCACAGCTAAACTTCTAATCGCGGATACTTACTTGAAATTTTTAGGATATATTCACCTTATTAAGTTAGATTGGCGCCACACGGAGCTTTATTATTTACATTATTATTAATTTGCCGTAAGTTTGTTGCCGGTTCTTGTGCGGCTTGGTCGCGAAGAACAGGCGCTTATATTCACTTAGATTTAAGACGTTTCAAGATGATCTCTGCGGATATTACTGACTGACTTTGAGTTTGACGTTACGAGCATTTTGCCCCTGAGCTGCATCGATCAACCTGGGGCATACAGGTGTTGCCTCATGTGCAGGGCCGTCTTAAACTAGGCTGGGGCCCTTGGGTACACATGAATTTGAGGCCCTTTTGGAAAGTAAAAAAAGCTAGTTATAATAACATTTATTTACTAAGCATGACCATTTATTGTAGGTAATCAAATACAGTATGAAAAAAAAAGTGTCTACGTGGGACAGATCTGGCGTAGAATCTACGCTGATAGAGTAGTACTTTGCTGATTTAAGTTCTTTGACAATGGTTTTCAAAACTTGCTGTCCCATTAAATAAATAAATTCATTACAAATATTTGCCGATAAATATGATGTATATGTAGATATAATGGCGTAGTATATGCCTTGTAATAAGATTACTGATTTATGAAGAAAAAAGTGTAGCGTGCTCGATAAAAATGTTTTGAGAATAAGTGTGAGAGAAATTGTCGTTCCTACTAGGCCCCCTGAGAATGGGGGCCCTGGGCACGGGGCCCGTGTGCCCTTATGGTAAAGACGGTATTGCTCATGTGCCTGTAATGTCACCGGAAGGTTATGAGTGCCGGAACACAGCATGCGGCAGAAATACACTTAGCAATACAGATTCAAGGTCACAAACACACGGTTAGACAGTTTATTAGCATAGCAAATGCATTACTAATAGCACACTTACTGCATTGAATTAAAGTTGCTTGAGTGTAGCGTGTACGACAGCAAGGTAAAACTAGATTTAATTTCATTACACTTTAGAAATATCTGACCCGCGTCTCAGCTTACTTAGTAGCTTTTTAGGGTTTCGTACCGTGGATGGGCTTGCTTGGCCGCCCATTGTACTTTGTTAACCTGGTCTATTTTTAACAAATTTTCCTTGTGTACAATAAAGTTTTATCTATCTATCTAAAGTCGTGATGCTATTTCTTCTTCTTTTTTTATTTTTTTATATCAAAAAATGATCAAAAACAACATACCAATAAAAACTAGTCTATGAACAATATTCTACCTATAAAAATACCTATTTCTTTCCCTGCACTTATAAAATATTTTATGAGACGACCGATATCGCGTGGCGGGCGAACGTCCGCCTGCGACGCGTGAGGTTGCGGGTTCGATTCCCGCCTTGGGATAAATGTTTGTACGATCGGCAAATATTTATTCCGGGTGTTCTGGGTATTTTTCATACATAATAAAAAATATCTATGTATGTAATGTATTGTATTAAGTATATCAGTCATCTAGTACCCATAACACAAGCTCTGCTTAGCTTGGGGCTAGATGATGCTGTGTGGATTGTCCAGCATTATCTATTATATAAAAGAGAAGTCCATTCACTCACTGACTCATCACGATTCCTCCGAAACTACAAGGCTTAGAAGTCTGAAATTTGGCACAAGGATTCTTTAGAGGGTGTAGACGCTCACTAAGAACCGATTTTTGAAAATTCGCACCCTAAGGGGTTGAAAAGGGGTGAAAACGTTTGTATGCAAAATCGTATTCAGTGGTCGTATTGAAATGAAACTTTGGATAAATGTTACTTATGGCAAGGCTAATGAATTGCATCATTGTTTTTTTTTAAACAACCCTTATAAGGGGTGCGATGGGGTGTTAAAGTTTGTATGGAAAAATCGTAATGCGTGTTGCGATTTGCTTCAAACTCAGTTTGGCTTCTTAAAATACAAAAATATTAATGACTACATTCAAAATTTTTCAAAACTACCCTTACGAAAGGGGATGGTTGGGTGTCAACATTTATATGGAAAAATCTGTATGCTTGGCTTGATTTACTTCAATCTTTGTTCGGACACTTAAAATACGATATTACTATACAAGTTTTTCATGGTTTTAAAAAACAACCCCTACAGCTACCCCTACCCCAATAATTTCATACAAAATAAAATTATGCCAACTTAAAAACATTTGGTGTACTAAGCACTTTTTATAAGGCTTGAGTGCTTACTAAGAAACGATTTTTGAAAATTCGCACCCTAAGGGGTTGAAAAGGGGTGTAAACGTTTGTATGCAAAATCGTATTTAGTTGTCGTATTGAAATGAAACTTTGAATAAATGTTACTTATGGCAAGGCTTATAAAATGCAACATTGTTTTTTTTTAAACAACCCTCATAAGGGGTGCGATGGGGTCTTAAAGTTTGTATGGAAAAATCGTAATGCGTATTGCGATTTGCTTCAAACTCAGTTTGGCTTCTCAAAATACAAAAATAATAATGACTACATTCAAAATTTTTCGAAACTACCCTTACGAAAAGGGATGGTCAGGTGTCAACATTTATATGGAAAAATCTGTATGCTTGGCTTGATTTACTTCAATCTTTGTTCGGACACTTAAAATACGATATTACTAAACGAGTATTTCATGGTTTTAAAAAACAACCCCTACAGCTACCCCTACCCCAATAATTTCGTAGAAAATAAAATTATGCCAACATAAAAACATTTGGCGTAGGCACTCTTTAAAAAGCTTAAGTGCTTACTAAGAAACGATTTTTGAAAATTCGCACTCTAGGGGGTTGAAAAGGGGCGTAAACGTTTGTATGCAAAATCGTATTTAGTGATCACATTGAAATGAAACTTTGGATAAATGTTACTAATGTCAAATTTTCAAAAATGCATAAATTTTTTTTTTAATTACCCTTATTAGGGGTGTGATGGGATGCCAAAGTTTGTATGGAAAAATCATAATGAGTGGTGCTATTTGATTCAAACTCAGTTTGGCTTCTTTAAATACAAATATAATAATTACTACGTTTAAAAATTTTTCATGACCACCCTTATGAAAAAGGGAGGTCGGGCGTCAACATTTATATGGAAAAAATTGTATGTGTGGCTTAATTTACTTCAACCTTGGTTCAGACACTTAAAATACGTTATACCTAATTATACAAGTTTTTCATGATTTTAAAAAACAACCCCTATAGCTGGTTGAAAGGAATTAATATATTAATTTCAAAAATACGCCAACTTATAAACATTTGGCTTAGGCATTCTTTGAAAGGTTTAGGTGTTTACTAATAAACTATTTACGAAAATTTACACCCAAGGGGTTGAAAAAGGGTGTAAACGTTTGTATGCATGTTTAGCGATCGTATTGAAATTAAATTTAGGATAAATGTTATTTTAAAATGCGTTATGGATTTTTTTTAATTGCCCTTATAAAGGGTGTAATGAGACGTCAAAGTTTGTATGGAAAAATCATATTGATTATTGCGACTAGCTTCAAACTTAATCATGGAATACACAACCATGGAAAACACAGCCAGGAATTGGTTTACATTCTTGCATCCAATTCCATGGTCGTGTATTTCGTGGTTGTGCTTTTTAGGTCATACCAAATTTTCTGTACTCTTGGAAAACACAAGCTTAGAATTGGATGCCAAAACCTATGCTCCGTTTGCACTCGCTTTCTAGGGCGGATCTGACTCGGATAGGTTAGGTTAGAAAATAAAAAAAACGCGCGAGGCGAGCGAGTGGAGCGAGCGTGCTGCGGCAGCAGCCGCTGAAGCGCCAGAAATAAAACTTCATGATCTACCTATACTTAGATACAACTTGGCTTTTTAGTTGCGTCTTTGCACTCGCTTTCTAGGGCGGATCCGACTCGGATAGGTTAGGTTAGAACATAAAAAAAACGCGCGAGGCGAGTGAGCGGAGCGAGCGTGCTGTGGCAGCAGCCGCCGAAGCGCCAGAAATAAAACTGCATGATCTACCTTTACTAAGGTACAACTTGACTCTTTAGTTGCGTCTTTTGCACTCACTTTCTAGGGCGGATCCGACTCGGATAGGTTAGGTTAGGTTAGAACATAAAAAAAACGCGCGAGGCGAGCGAGCGGAGCGAGCGTGCTGCGGCAGCAGCCACCGAAGCGCCAGAAATAAAACTGCATGATCTACCTATACTGAGATACAACTTGACTCTTTCGTTGAGTCTTTTACTCTCGCTTTCTAGGGCGGATCCGACTCGGATAGGTTAGGTTAGGTTAGAACATAAAAACAACGCGCGAGGCGAGCGAGCAGAGCGAGCGTGCTGCGGCAGCAGCCGCCGAAGCGCCAGAAATAAAACTCCATGATATACCTATACTAAGTTACAACTGACTCTTTAGTTGCGTCTTTTGCACTCGCTTTCAAGGGCGGATCCGACTCGGATAGGTTAGGTTAGGTTAGAACATAAAAAAAACGCGCGAGTGGAGCGAGCGGAGCGAGCGTGCTGCGGCAGTAGTCGCCAAAGCGCCAGAAATAAAACTGCATGATCTACCTTTACTAAGGTACAACTTGACTCTTTAGTTGCGTCTTTTGCACTCACTTTCTAGGGCGGATCCGACTCGGATAGGTTAGGTTAGGTTAGAACATAAAAAAAACGCGCGAGGCGAGCGAGCGGAGCGAGCGTGCTGCGGGAGCAGCCGCCGAAGCGCCAGAATTAAAACTGCATGATCTACCTATACTAAGGTACAACTTGACTCTTTAGTTGCGTCTTTTGCACTCACTTTCTAGGGCGGATCTGACTCGGATAGGTTAGGTTAGGTTAGAACATAAAAAAAAAACACGCGAGGCGAGCGAGCGGAGCGAGCGTGCTGCGGGAGCAGCCGCCGAAGCGCCAGAATTAAAACTGCATGATCTACCTATACTAAGGTACAACTTGACTCTTTAGTTGCGTCTTTTGCACTCGCTTTCAAGGGCGGATCCGACTCGGATAGGTTAGGTTAGGTTAGAACATAAAAAAAAACACGTGAGGCGAGCGAGTGGAGCGAGCGTGCTGCGGGAGCAGCCGCCGAAGCGCCAGAATTAAAACTGCATGATCTACCTATACTAAGGTACAACTTGACTCTTTAGTTGCGTCTTTTGCACTCGCTTTCTAGGGCGGATCCGACTCGGATAGGTTAGGTTAGGTTAGAACATAAAAAAAACACGCGAGGCGAGCGAGCGGAGCGAGCGTGCTGCGGGAGCAGCCGCCGAAGCGCCAGAATTAAAACTGCATGATCTACCTATACTAAGGTACAACTTGACTCTTTAGTTGCGTCTTTTGCACTCGCTTTCAAGGGCGGATCCGACTCGGATAGGTTAGGTTAGGTTAGGACATAAAAAAAAACACGTGAGGCGAGCGAGTGGAGCGAGCGTGCTGCGGGAGCAGCCGCCGAAGCGCCAGAATTAAAACTGCATGATCTACCTATACTAAGGTACAACTTGACTCTTTAGTTGCGTCTTTTGCACTCGCTTTCAAGGGCGGATCCGACTCGGATAGGTTAGGTTAGGTTAGAACATAAAAAAAACGCGCGAGGCGAGCGAGCGGAGTGAGCGTGCTGCGGCAGCAGCCGCCGAAGTGCCAGAATTAAAACTGCATGATCTACCTATACTAAGGTACAACTTGACTCTTTAGTTGCGTCTTTTGCACTCGCTTTCTAGGGCGGATCCGACTCGGATAGGTTAGGTTAGAACATAAAAAAAACACGCGAGGCGAGCGAGCGGAGCGAGCGTGCTGCGGGAGCAGCCGCCGAAGCGCCAGAATTAAAACTGCATGATCTACCTATACTAAGGTACAACTTGACTCTTTAGTTGCGTCTTTTGCACTCGCTTTCAAGGGCGGATCCGACTCGGATAGGTTAGGTTAGGTTAGAACATGAAAAAAAAACGCGCGAGGCGAGCGAGCGGAGTGAGCGTGCTGCGGCAGCAGCCGCCGAAGTGCCAGAATTAAAACTGCATGATCTACCTATACTAAGGTACAACTTGACTCTTTAGTTGCGTCTTTTGCACTCGCTTTCTTGGGCGGATCCGACTCGGATAGGTTAGGTTAGGTTAGAACATAAAAAAAACGCGCGAGGCGAGCGAGCTGAGCGAGCGTGCTGCGGCAGTAGCCGCCGAGAAGCGCCAGAAATAAAACTGCATGATCTACCTTTACTAAGGTACATCTTGACTCTTTAGTTGCGTCTTAACGAAGCATAAGCTTTGGTTCGACCAATCAGAGCAATGGTCACCAATTCCCAGGTCGTGTTTTCCATAGTTGTACATTACCAACACGCGTTGGGAAGGACTCATAAACTACCCTTATGAGGGGTGCGAAAAGGCGTTTGTATGGAAAAATTATAATGCATGGTGTGATTTGCTTCAAACTCAGTTTGGCTTCTACAATACAATACAAAAATAGTAATAACAACGCTTAACATTTTTTAAAACCACCGTATCGAAAAGGGGAAGGTCGGGTGTCAACATTTACATACATATATGGAAAATCTATAGGTACCTTATATGCGTGACTTGATTTCTTTCAATTTTGGTTCGGACACTCAAAATACGATATTGTTATACAAGTTTTTCATGATTTCAAAAAAACAACCCCTGCAGCTGGTTGGAAGAGATAAAAATGTTTATTTCATCTATACAAATAAATAAATTTGAAGTGTCTGTAATATTAAAATAACCGGTTTTTACTGCATGCATATGAATGTATATACGGTACATATACCAAAATAGCATTTTTTACAATTTTTGTCTATCTGTCTGTCTGTCTGTTTGTTTGTTCCGGGTAATCTCTGGAAAGGCTGAACTGATTTCGACGGGACTTTCACTGACAGATAGCTGATGTAATAAGGAGTAACTTAGGCTACTTTTATTTTAGAAAAAAATAGAAAATGTCCAAGTAGGTTCTGCCCAATATCGCGTGCAGCCTTTCACGCTCTAACCAGTGGACCGATTTGGATGAAATTTGGAATAAATATAGATTGTAATCTGGAATAGGTTATAGGCTACCTTTTTATCCCAAAAAAATAACGGGAACGGGCAAAATCTGTCACGCAATCTGCGAGTGGCCGCTATTTTATGCCATATACCCTCTATTAACGCCATCTGTTGGCGACGCCGAGTACTACTTCAGTGAAATGAAATGAAATGAAATCGTTTATTTGCTGAAGTATGGTGCAGTTATTTTATAATGACTACAATCATCAGTACTTATGTACTAGCGCCACCGTGCATCTTTATTTTTACATAGTACCTTTATAAAAATGTTTACCGCCCAACGAAGTGGGCACGGGTCAGCTAGTTTATTTATATATTATTTATATGTATTGTTGCGTAGTTGTATGTTGTATGTTAATTAACATCCCAAGACTTATATTCATCGGGTTGTTTGTACCTATTCTCGATACCACAGTTAGCAAGGGGAGGGTCGCGGGTTCAAATCCCATTCCGGGAATAATTTTAAGGATAATATAAAATCTTTAAGTATTTTATTTATTTAGTAGGCTAGATGATGCTGTGTGGATTGTCCAGTATTATTATTAATATTAATATTATTATTTTCTATTGTCCACCAGGTGGCGCCTCTATCATCAGCCAAAGCAAATTACCCCCAAGGAAACAAGGTTTCAGCAACGTACAAGCTTCGCCAGGTAAGTAGAGAGTAGTAGTAGCTCTGCCTTCTGCGCTGTAGGTAGTGGGTTCGATCCCCACCGAGAACAAACATTTGTGTGATGAATATAGATGTTTGTTCTTTGTCTGGGTGTTTTATTTGATTAAAAGTATTTATTTACAAAAAAAGTATGTAAGTATTCTATCAGTCATCTGGTTTCCATAGTACAAGTTATGCTTAGTTTGTAAAACAGTAAAAGATTAAAAAAAACTGAATATGCCGATATTGTTTTCTTATAAATTGAGGGCATTACACCTTTCACGACTTTTCTTCGGACTGTTTCGGACTTGTCTATCACCGCCCTTCTCAAAAAACCTGCCTGCATAATGTATTTTTTTGCTAGTATACTCTAAACTTGACGACCGATGTGGCACGGCGGGCGAATGTCCGCCTGCGACGCAAGAGGTTGCGGGTTCGATTCCCGCCTTGGGATAAATGTTTGTACGATCTGCAAATATTTATTCCGGGTGTTCTGGGTATTTTTTATGTATAATAAAAATATCTATGTATGTAATGTATTGTATTAAGTATATCAGTCGTCTAGTACCCATAACACAAGCTCTGCTTAGCTTGGGGCTAAGATGATGCTGTGTGGATTGTCCAGCATTATTATTATTATTAACTCAAGTCTCTACAAGCAGTGGCGTAGGTTGTGCGTTGTCTATATGTCAGATGGTAAGAGTCTGTTCAGACCAAAGAATATGGACTTAAAAGTTCTTATTCTATGGTTTAGACGATGCGAAAGATTTCGCGTAAGATTAAGCTAACTAAATCTGCAAATCGCATCAACATACATTCAGCAGTTTTTGCGTGATGCGTGTACAAATAAACAAGCATTTTTTTAATGTTTTCTTCTTTCATTCAGCACGAACTGGCTATCGTGACGCTAGCGTCACGCTAACGTTACCAAAATGTATGAGATTTTGCACAGCGCCTCTATCGTGCGTAAAGAGAAATAAAATTGGAAGCACGAACACTTTTGGCATTACATACGTAAAGTAAACGATAGCTAGGTCCGTAAAGTAACGTAATTCGATAGGAAGTTAGTAAATCAGTTGCCGTTCGTGCTACCATGTATCGTCTAGGTCGAACGAACGAACCGTTACGATACGAAAGTGGAATTCGTTCGTGCTTACCCCCCAGTATTATTCTGTGTTGCATTCAGTTAGATTGGCACCACACTGGAGCTTCATTATTTACATTATTATTATTTTGTAACAGGATCATACAAAAAAACGGTAGGAACCAAGCCGTAAGTTTGTTGCCGGTTCTTGGTCGGCTTGGTCGCGAGGAACTGGCGCATAGATTCACCTAGATTTTAGACGTTTCAAGATGATCCCTGCGGATATTACTGAATAAATGCTTTTTGACTTTGACTATTAGCAAGATTTCGGAAAGTTATATTTAATGTACCTACATACTTTTTAACTTCTACAGTTTTACTATACTTAGTATAGAATAGTAGGAGAAATTGAAGAATAGTATTAGAATTGTGTCTGTTATTATTCCAGCGGCACCATCTCACAAGCAGATGGAACACTCGCCAGGAAACTCCTCCAACGGATGCAGGAAGGTATGGGTTCTTCAAGTTCTTTCTAAGTTATGTTCTTGTTAGTAAATACCTGATACCTTTTTGTAAAGAGTTCGTCTGTGGAAGTACTACCAAAGTAAAGAGTTTTTAGATTGGCCAATGCTTTTGTCCGTCTTATATATGTCGCATTTATCAAATGGTTTTGACGAAAATTGACACACAAGTTCCTTGATTTATTTAAACATTTTAGTTGATTGCTAATTTTGATTGGAAGGAAAATAGGGGGGAAAGGGGGTAAGTTTGAGGTAACGTTATTTTTTGTAGCAACGACTAGTAGATCTTACTATTATAAACGCGAAAGTTTGTAAGTATGGATGGATGGATGTTTATTACTCTTTCACGCTCTAACCAGTAGACCGATTTAGATGAAATTTGGAATGAACATAGATTATAACTTCGATAAACATATAGGCTACTTTTTATCCTGAAAAAATAACGGGAACGGGAAAAAACTGCTACGCGGGCGAAGCTGCGAGCGGCCGCTAGTAGATGAATAAACTCGTTATTATCGTTCTAATCGTGAGGACCGCTAATTGGCTTTTCTGTTAACTAGATTACTTAGCATAATTCTTTAGTAAGCTGTTGGTCTTCCTTAAATAAATAAATTATTCCAGGAACCGACTCGTGAGTTCATAACTGAAGGTTCTTGCCGAAGCCGTCGTGCTGTACGAGGCGCCCGCTGCGTTAAAGCAGCCTGCGCCAGAGGTCATTGCTGTGCTCCTAGGAAGACCAAGAAAAGGAAGGTGAGATAAAACACATACACACTTATATCATCATTATCAGCCTGTAAAAATAGTAAAGTTCAGTAGTAGTAGAACTCTTAGTGAAGGGCTCGTCCGGGGCAGTACTACCACCATACCTATTCCTGTCGCCAAACAGCTTGCTGTGTTCCGGTTTGAAGGGTGTGGGTGCCGGTGTAATTACAGGCACATGAGGCAACACCTGTATGTCTCAGGTTGATGGACGCTGAGTAGTGCATCGTAGATGACGTTCCTAACGAGCGTGACCTACGAGGCAATGCTTTATTATAGGCGATGGTAACCACTTAACATCAGGTGGGCCATCTGCTTGTTTCATCAGCAAGTTGTATAAAAAAAAAGTCCTGAACATAGGCCACCCCTATACGTTTCCAGGAAGTTTCTGTCTTGCAATCACCTTATTAAGTTAGATTGGCACCACACTGGAGCTTCATTATTTACATTATTATTACTTTGTAAAAGGATCATACAAAAAAAACGGTAGGAACCAAGCCGTAAGTTTCTTGCCGGTTCATCTAGGCTTGGTCCCGAGGAACTGGCACCTAGTTATTTTATTTATTTATTTATTTAGCCGGTTACACTGAGTGAGATTAATCATTAAATTTGACTTTAAAAAAAAATTGAGAAGCTGAACTAAGCTGTTAAGTCAGTAGGGGAGTAGTGTTTAAAGGTCACAAAGTTGCCATAACTTAAAAAAATATTTTATTTTCAGATCCGCCTTGTATGCGCCGATGGAACCCGCTACACCAAAGACATAGAGATAGTACGCAAGTGCGCATGCGGCAAGAAATGTCCTCGCACCAGCCCTTTTTTACACTAGCAACATATCCACGCTGAAGTATCCGTTAATATCCGTAGTGTACTTGAAAGTATCCGTGATTATCCGTAATATACTCAAAAATATCCGAGAATATTACTCAGAAATATTCTTAGTATACTCAAAAGTACTCTCACTCATAATTATATTGTCATACTCAAAAATACTCGTTATTCTAAGAAGTATCTGTAATATAAGTACTTAGAAATATCCGTAGTACTCAGAATTAACTTTAAACTCAGAAGAATCTATAGTATCCAGAACTCAGAATTATTCAATAATATTGTTTATTAGTTTACTTTCTAGTATCCGTTGTTTATTCGGAATTATCTAAGAATATCCGTGTTACTCAATAATTATTCTTGCCACTAAAATAAACTAAATTCGTCAGTGAGAAAGTTCCATTACAATTTTTACACATTTATAAATATTACACAAAAAATATTTAAAAAAAAAACACCGTTTCGTTCATCCCAAAAATATTAACGCAAATGACAACAATAATAAACGAATTTAAATTTAAGTATGAATTTAACCACCTAGCGGCCTACTACCCCCACTTTTTGACAAATGTTTTTTCTAAAAACTTTTAATATGGCAACATTGAATTTGACTGTCAAAATCTGTTTCACTATTCTCATGATGAAATTCAAAGAGACTTTGTCCTTATGATTTATTACCGTACCAAGCTAAACCCCCACTGTACCATTTTAGGGGTTGAAATACGGAAATTACTTTCTGAGTACACCTTTCCGCACCAAGATGAATGTACCCTGAAAGTATCAAATCTCTACGAGCAGTGGTTTAGGCTGCGCGTTGTCTATATGTCAGTCAGTCAGAACAAAGATTCTTATAATTGGTATAGCTGTTTAGATTAGACTTTCTCCCACTAACTTATATCATTAATTAAGTTCTAAAAAGACAAGATTTTTAAATCCAAAGTATCTGAAGATATCGATTTATACACCACAATATTTTACCATTACATTTCTACAAGTTTAAAACGAAAGGCCTTTCGTTTTAAACTTGTAGAAAAACAAGTAGAATGAAAGAAGCCATGTTGCTTCCCAAGGTGACAGGAAATTCTGTTGCTATTTTGACATGAAAATGACACGATTTATTTATGTCAGGCAATATAATGGTGTATGGTTTTAGCCCAGCGTAAAGTTGAGAAAAAACTATGTATTAATTTTAATACTGTATTATAAATAAATGTCAAAGATGCGAAATTTCAATGTAAAATCATTTTAATATTTCTTTAAATGATTGTGGCCTGGGATAAAGAGTTCATAAACAAAAAATGTTGCCATAAGAATTTTGGTAAGTCTTGTAAAAAAATTTACTCAAATATTTCTGGTTTATTATAAAATATTGTGTTCATTGTAATTATACATATTATTTATTATTATTTCGTTATGTAAGTAGAATTAAATATAATGATGTTAGAAGTAAGTTATTTGCTGCCATGTACCTTTATATCTTGCCTATAGAGTCTAGTTTTCTTTGAAACTTCTTTAGGAATAACTTATTGTAGAAGTCTGTTGCTATCTCTTTTACATGACATGAAATTAACAGTGAGAGAAGCGATAAGCGAGCCGATTTTTTTAAACACATAATAAGTTTTGGACGTGACTCTAACTACACCCTTAGACGTTCTCTAAGTGTTATTTTTTTCTAATAAAATATGTGATTGGACATGCTTTGACTACTTTTTAGACATTCTTAAAGATCTTGAGTATCAAGATATCAGAGAATATCTACCGTGCCTATGAATTACAGGCCTGAAAAACGAGCAAGAGATGTTCATCTTGAAATTGTTCCAAAAACACATATTTAATTCCTCCAGTAAGGGCTAAGTTGTGCAACGCGACAAAATGTCTTCTATTTGTTATCTCAAGCAAACTAAAAATCTTTGTCTACTTTTATGTTTCCAGCCACATACATTCACGCGCGCAACACATTCAATTTATACTATAAGCTACATAATTATTCAGTTTGGCGGTATGTATTAACATACTTATGTACTAACAAAGAAAGATAGTGAACTTTGGTTTTTCGTTTAAAGATTCTAAGCGAACCAAATCGCTCCGTTTGGAGATATGATTTTTATTTATTTATTTAATGATGATAATATGAACCATATAATGACAGACTAAATGTCATTTCACTTTAAGCCTTGAACTGAATCGCAATAAGACTGAAGACTTGACGTTTGTTGTCATCTTTGGAATCAACATAGCTTTTTCATTTGAACCGTAATATAAAAATATCTCGTGTGAAGCGCGACATTTCACTTTGCACACCTTAGCCCGACTGGTTTAAGATGGGATTTCAAGTTAAGCTTGGCTTTTAAGCTCATTAGAGCTATATTTGATGTGCTATGTATTTATGTAGGTATATTATGTGTTACTGTAAATTTGTAGTTTTTAGTATTTTGTATGACACACAATCTAATCGCCAGTTATAATCATTTCATATCGCATTTATAATAATAAAAACAGTGACAAGACATTTGACACAACGCCATCTAGCCCCAAACTAAGTAAAACTTGTACTATGAGAACCAATATTTGGGTAGAATTTCGGTAATTCCTTTCTTAGCAACCTTTTGATGAAAATTTCAAGTCTCTACGAGCAGTGGTTTAGGCTGTGCGTTGTCTATAATGTCAGTCAGTCAGGACATTTTAAAGTATTATTAATAGTTAAAAAGTCCAACAGTGCATTATGAAGTGATTTTAAGGCGGTTAAGATACATAAATGTTAAGCATTCCGTATTTATTTCTATCATAATGTAGAATTTTATCAAAAATGGTAAATACTGTACAACGCATTTTGTCGACCTAATATGTCAGTATTATTTAATTAATAATTAAAATAAGCAAATTAAAAAAACACCGCTAGTTTTTTTTCTTGTACAGGTACGGTAGATATCCCTTCAGATCTCTTTGTACCATATACCTACTAGAGTTTCTTTGAGGATATCTAAGGTGTAGTCAGAGGAACGTCCAATATCAAATTTTGCAGTAGTTGGTTTTTCAAACGTGACGTGTCTGCTTGGTTGGGGCTAGATGGTACTTATATAAAAAAAACACAAATACCTACTTATTTATAAAAAAAAAAACAATTGGACGTAGGTACCTCTGACTACTCTCATTTACCTCAAAGAACCTTGGTGGTAAAATGTCTACAGTGCCTAAAAAACCAGTCTTAACTCAAAAATCATAATTTCACTGTTAGAATTCTGGTTTCCTTAAAAACTTTGTATTTGGATGTATACCATGCCTGCCTCAAGTGTATTTTACTTTAATTTGGTTACGAATAGCTTCGGTTAGACTGCATAGATGGCGCTATAATCAATTGTCTAATATTTGTAATAATTTAATTTATTGAATGCGGATTTTTTTAATTTGCCTGATTCTAAGTATGTAAGGTATTAAGCTTTAAGTTATACATACAGTCAGCGTCATAGGTTACTGACAACTTTTTAAATACAAATACAACAGGTATACATAAGGTTATATATGATGATAAATTTACAACTTGAGACAGAATACCAATTGCAATGATGGACTTGACTCTGATTAACCCACCTTAGATATCCTTAACAGCAGCGTTCCGGTTTGAAGGGTGTGAGTGCCCGGAGACCTGCGAGACAATGGTTTGAACCACTTAACATCAGGAGGGCCTTGTAATTGTTTCATCAGCGAGAACTCTAAAAAAACTAACAATATATGTACTTAGTTTGGGGCTGGGTGGTGTTGTATAAAATGATATTAAAATATTAATATTTTTATTTCAAATTTATTTCGGATCAATTATGAAATATATTTTTATAAATTACTTTATTCATTGTTTTTTCAATGATTTGAACCACTTAACGCTTGATTGATGACGCTGACTGTACATAGATGTGTCGCTTAATTAATTGCTCGTCGGCAAAGCATGCGCTTTTAATAATAATATAATCTATTTATTATTTGATGTATTAAAAGATGTTAGATATAGACAATTGTTTTATTTTATCTCATTAGAATAACATTTTATCCTGTCACTATTATTAATAATAATAATATTCCACACAGCATCATCTAGCCCCAAGCTAAGCAGAGCTTGTGTTATGGGTACTAGATGACTGATATACTTAATACAATACATTGCATATATAGATATTTTTTATTGTACATAGAAAACACCCAGAACACCCGGAATAAATATTTGCAGATCGTACAAACATTTATCCGATTGCGGGAATCGAACCCGCAACCTCCTGCGTCGCAAGCGGACAGTCGCCCGCTGCGCCACATCGGTCGTCAAATGGTCGTCAATGTCTGTATACTCGGACACAAAATTCAACACACGCATTGCATCGGGAGAGAAACAATACACACAGACTATCTAGGTACCTATAAAATAACGAAAAAAAAGACCATACACATTAATGAACATTATATTTTGTTTGTACGCTGAGCGTGAACTTTCAACCGATTATAAACTACCATACATGTATATACTTACAATGCAATATACGTATTAATTATAATAATACACATAGCTACGAGGCGAACTTATCAAATAAACCGTCTTGCTTTAAACTAAACTTCATTTTAGTAATCAGAAGTATTTATAACACGTATTTAATCAAAACTTTTTGCTTTGATATACCAGACGTCATAAATCCGAAAATCCGAATTCCGAATACTTAACAAACGTGTAGAGTTGCCTACAATAAGGTCTCATAAAATACTACTTAACTTACAGTTAGATACATTAAGAGAAATACGATTTTACTACAGAACTTCCTGTATACCGGTATCGCCTGAACCGACCTGCCAGACCTATAGTTCAAAAAAAACTTAAGTCATGCTTTAGTTTCTTACCGTGTACCCTCGCGGCCGGTCGTTGACCGGTCACGTGTATACTATCAATATTAATAAAACCGGCCAAGTGCGAGTCGGCCTCGCGCACGAAAGGTTCCGTACCATCTATAATAAAAACGGCAAAAAAAACCACGCGCGTAGTATTAGAGCGCCCTTAAATATTTATTTTATTCTGTTTTTTTATCATTTGTTAATAAAGCAACAACAGAAATATATCATCTGTGAAAATTTCAACTCTCTAACTACCACGTTTCATGAGATACAACCTGGTGACAGACATACAGACAGCGGAGTCTTATTAATAAGGTCCTGTTTTACCCTTTGGATACGGAACCCTAAAAAAGAAGGTGACAACTGGTGCTGTCAAGGTTAGCTTAAGAAAATAAAACAACTGAATTATAATGTAATATTGTGATTTCAGAGTAACTAGAAACGAGAACTTACATTTCTAAAACTTAATTTTATTTACATTTCATATATTTTCGTTTTGAACTTACATAGTGAGATATATAATACATAATTATTATCTACAAGAATCTTTGTCTGGCATGTAGACAACGCACAGCCTAAACTACTGTAGAGATACATTTTCAGGGTGTTATTATCACTTAGGGGTAGATTTTACCCCTAAAGAGTTTCAGCAGGGGTTGAGCTGTTTACAAATAGCTTTCGAAAGACGTCACACTGGACTCCGTGTGTAATATGAAACCCCTAAATTTCACCCCTAAAGTGCAGCAGGCTTGAAATTTGTATACAAATAACTTTTGAAAGAAGTTCATGGAATTTCCGTTGTAATTATAACAATATATTTAAAGTTGAATACAACTAATTAATATAACGAATATTTCTCTAAACTTCATAATATTTACAGAATTTCAAAAATACTTTTTTTTATCTAAAACTACACATTGAAGTCAAATTGATAAATTATGGCTTGTATTTTAAAACATTACACTGAATTAAAATAAACAGACACATGACTAATTCCCAAGCATGGTAGATATCGCCATTTTGGTACTTAGCTAGCACCCTACAAGACCCTTTGAGGATGCCTATGGGAGTAATCAGAGATAAGTCCAAACCATTAATTAGCAAATACCTACATTTTGCAGTTGAAAGTCTATCACTTCAGCTTGAATACTAACTTTTCTCACAATAACTTTAAATCGAAAAATTTATGAAACCACCAACACCTTCGAACCCACAACCTTAAGATCAGAGAGTGGGGTCGCTCTGATTAGAACATTGATTATCTTTACATTACTCACAAATATAATCTTCTACAAGTATATTAATTATTTTATTTAACATCAAGCCCATAGTTTTAAGCAATATTATAATAATTTTTGATGAGCAGAAAATACATTTTGAACAGTTCAGAATACACTCCATAAGTTCATTCCTCTCTTCTTTCTTACTCGATTTTTTTTTCTAGGCCCATAGCCTGTTCATTAATTATGTATCTATGCATAGATTAATTTATGTTGTTTGTTGTTTTTTTTAACTGTCTTACCCTTACTCTATGATAAGTATTCGGTACTGATCTCAGATTTAAGCTCGTCGCAAGTTGCAATTTTTTGACAGTTTACAATGAAAATCGGTCAAAATTTGTCACTTGAGACGTGCTTAAATCTGAGATGCATTTGAGTGTTCGGATGGTTAATCTATTTTCTCATTCTCTAATACCCAGTTCCAATATCTAATATTAATGATCGTCTGATAAGCCTTCATCAGTGATCTTATGTGATGAAAAATCACATAAGCTAATATTTACAGTGACAGCTAACACTGGCCATGAGGTGATAGTTTATTTGACAGACAATGACACATGAATATTATAGTGACGACAGACGTGGCGCGGCGGGCGAATGTCCGCCTGCGACGCAGGAGGTTGCGCGTTTGATTCCCGCCTTGGGATAAATGTTTGTACGATCTGCAAATATGTATACCGGGTATTTTAGGTTTTTTCTATTTAATAAAAATTTCTATGTATGTAATGTATTATATTAAGTATATCAGCCATCTAGTACCCATAACACAAGCTCTGCTTAGCTTGGGGTTAGATGATGCTGTGTGGATTGTCCAGCATTAATATTATTTATTATTATTATAGGATATTGAAACTGGGCAGAAACCCATAACTCATAGCCCACTCTTTTCTAGGCCATAACCTATTGTCACTTCGCTTTTTAAACTTATTTCACATCGTACCTTAGCGAAGTTATCTATCAACACTGGCATTGAGCTATTTTACAAAAGAATACTCTTTTTTAAATTCCACAATATCTATAGCTTCATAATCTCTGAGTCCAAAACTTGCAACCCTTTCGGGGCCCATAACCTAAAACTTTTCGCTAATATCATCGTAACGTGATATTAGCGAAATTAGCTTACTGTACCCATCTGGCAATGAATTGCCTTAGACACTTATGACCTTAATCGCAATCTCTTATCAATAGAAGACAAAAAGTAACAAGAGATAAGTATTAGGGTAATTAAGTAGTAATACATATAGCATCAAAATTCCACTGAATTTGATGTTTCTCATCACCTTTATAATTTTTTCTTTGCCGAGTTCAAATCACAATCTTGTAACTTCACTATTTTTACCACTACACAGATAACCTAACACTTCACTCAATCAATCTTTATTTTCACAACTAGGCCCATAACCTATCACTTTGTTTCAACAGTGTCCGTAAATTCTTCATTCCCATGCGTCGTCGAAGCCTCTCCATTCGTTCATTGGTCTGAAAGCGGACTCAGCGAGCAGTCGATATAACCCCCTGGTGCGCTGGTTGTAGACCTGGTAGGGCACGTAGAGGGTGAGTTCGGGTCAGTTGTGGAAGTGCTCGGGCTCGAGGGTGCGCACGCGCACGCGCTGCCGGTAGTGGTACTCCTTCAGGTAGCCGCGCAGACGCGGTGGTAACGGCAGCTGTTCTACACCTGGAAACATTATCATACTTGTAAATCTATCCTAATTAAAAGAATCTTTATTTTGACAATCCACACAGCATCATCTAGCCCCAAGCTAAGCAGAGCTTGTGTTATGGGTACTAGATGACTGCTATACCTAATACAATACATTACATATATACCTAAATATTTTTTATTATACATAGAAAACACCCAGAACACCCGGAATAAATATTTGCAGATCGTACAAACATTTCGTCACTTTGTCCTGACTGACTGGGATATAGACAACGCACAGCCTAAACCACTGCTTCCAAAGACTTCAAATTATCAGAGTAGGTATACGACCAATATGGTGCGGCGGGCGAGTGTCCGCCTGCGACAGGAGGTTGCGGGTTCGATTCCCGCCTTGGGATAAATGTTTGTACCCTTCACTATGAGCTCTACTACTACTTAAAAGATGTATGGGTGGCTTACCGTCGTAACTGATGGTAGAGACGATAGTCGCTCTCGCTAGCTGCTGGAGCCCAAAGGGTCGTGCTCGTGGTAAGGGTGCCGTCAACATTGGCTCGAAGAACATCACGCAAGCCGGGTCCTGTTAACCAAAAACATCATATTAACAACCCTTACAGAGTTGGTGGTAACGCTGCATCAGCCTTTACTGAGATCAGGATCAGTAGGCGGGGTGGAGTATGATGGTCGATAAGTTTGATAAAATGAAGATCCGAGTTGGATTCTTCGGCTGACCGGTGGTGTAAGATTAACTCACTAATTCACTGAACGTAAGTGTCGAAGCATTATTAACGACCAACATTCTATGTATTCTATATATTATATAGTTCTCTGAGCGCTGCCCATCCGCATTGGATTCTTCGCTGTTTTCAAGTTGAACTTTCGAGTCGGATTCTTCGGCTGATCTGTGTCAAAGTAGGCCTAACGATTAACATAGCATAATCCCCTGAATGCTGCTCATCCGAGTTGGATTCTTTTGCTGACGTTGAAGTAAGACTAACTTAGCAAAACTCCCCACAAGAGTTGGATTCGTCGACCGACCTCATTATCGAAGTAAGATTTTGTAGCACATTACCTACCAATCTATAAAATGAAGTGAACCCCTGAAAAAGCTTACCTTATAATGGTCAATAAGTTTGGTGACAGTATCGGCTGCGAAGACGGCAGGATCGTGAGAATCAAAGCTGAACCGATGTTGATAGTGTTCAATGCGCGCGTGAAGGGACCGCCCGTACTTTCGGAACGATACCGAGAATAGGTGTTCCTCTTGCGCCGAGTCCCGTAGGAGGAATGTACCTGGAATTAACGAAAATTATCTATAACTATACTTATAATACTGGTCATGTGTACGTATAGTTGAAATCTGTCCATATACAGGGTGTAATAAGACTACTTCCGACAACTGAAACTGCGCATTCAAAAATTTAAAACGCGAAAAAAAATCGACACGACCATTTTTTCCGTGTTCTCAGCATAAATATGTTATGCGAACCGGTAAGGAGTGGAACTCATTGCCGGCTTCTGTTTTTCCTGACCACTATAATCTGGATCTCTTTAAGGCAAGAGTGAATAGGTGTCTTCTAGACCGACCTGCTTCATCGTCGACTTCATCGTCACTTACCATCAGGTGAGATTGAAGCCAAAGGATGGTCTATAAACATTAAACATTTTTACTTACAAATCTTAACTAAGTAGTACTCGATGTTGCCAACAGATGGCGTTAATAAGGCATAAAATAGCGGTCGTTTGTAGTATCGTCTGCGTGGCAGTTTTTTTCCGTTCCCGTTATTTTTTCGGGATAAAAAGTAGCCTAAGTTACTCCTTGTTACATCAGCTATCTGCCAGTGAAGGTCCCGTCGAAATCGGTCCAGCCGTTCCAGAAATTACCCGGAACAAATGGACAGACAGCCAGACAGACAGACAGACAAAATTTTAAAAAATGCTATTTTGGTATATGTATCGCATATACATTCATATGCACGTAGCAAAAAGCGGTTATTTTAATATTACAAACAGACACTTCAATTTTATTTATTTGTATAGATTAGAGATTTATTTCTTAAGTTTGTTAATATATATTTTTTTTAATTTAATAACTTTTTATTGTTTTATAATTCAATTGCTCATAATTCTTTTGGTATATTTGGCAATTTTTTTATGTATTCTGTATCATGTCCGCTCAACTAAACCGGCCCTAACGGAAGACCAGCGTGGGTTGTTACCAACCCGCATCATGCTGAGTTAGGTTCCAATTTGTAACACTTTTGGATTATTGTTAATGGCAATTCGTGTGTTGCAAATAAACTATTATTCTATTCTATTTCTATTCTACTACTACTTAAAGGCACATCTTCTCGTCACAGTTACCGCAAAGCCTCAAGACGAAAGTCTATAATCAGTGTGTGTTACCAGTGATGACTTATGGAACTGAGACGTGGTCGCTAACTATTGGTCTCATACACAAGCTCAGAGTCACACAACGAGCTATGGAGACAGCAATGCTGGGAGTTTCACTGCGAGATAGAATCAGAAATGAGGAAATCCGTAGAAGAACCAAGGTCACCGACATAGCTCTCAGAATCAGCAAGTTGAAGTGGCAGTGGGCAGGCCATATAGCTCGTAGAACCGACAACCGTTGGGGAATAAAGGTTCTCGAATGGCGACCACGAACCGGAAGACGAAGCGTAGGACGTCCTCCTACCCGATGGACTGACGACATTGTTAGGACCGCGGGAAGTCGATGGATGGAAAGGGCTCAGAATCGTTCTTCCTGGAAACGTGTGGGGGAGGCCTATGTCCAGCAGTGGACTTCTATGGACTGATGATAATGATGACTACTTAAAGTGTAGTTAGTGTATGTATTTGTGTGTAGTATCACGGACACAAATACATACATTCAAGCTTGCAGTCAGGTTGTCAAAGCCAAAGAGCATTTATTCAGTAATATACGCAAGGATCTTGAAATGTCTTAAATCTAGGTGAATCTAAGCGCCAGTTCCTCGCGACCAAGCCGACCAAGAACCGGCAACAAACTTACGGCTTGGTTCCTACCGTTTTTTTGCATGATCCTGTTACAAAATAATAATAATGTAAATAATGATGTTGCAACATACCTTCAGGCTTACTGTCCAGCAATCGTTCAGCCTCGTACCGGTCCATCTTTCCCCAGTAATAGGCGCATGCTGTGATCTCTTGCAAATCTGGTACCAGACAATGTATATAATCCACCTGAAAACAAATAATATACTGAGTGTTATATAACCACTACCGAATATTTCAGGAACGTGTAAAGTTACCTACAACAAGCTCTTATACAATACCACTTTGCTGACAGACAAATACATTTATAGAAATTTTGTTGATTATTTATCAACCAGCAATGTATTGCGTACAGCGCAGAAGTATTGTCTGAACCAGTATTGAACTGGATTGTTGATATTGATGCCGAAAACATCAAAATAACTGACATAAAGTGTCTATTTCTTGTTTTCAGAACGCAGTTTCAGTTTTTGGAAAAAGTTTTATTACGCTCTGTATAATGTGTGGAAATCTCAAACACAATGTATCTTTTTATGTAATTGCTGGTAGATAAGCAGACGGGCCACCTGATGGGAAGTAGTCCCGTTGATTGACATCTGCAACACCAGAGGCAACGCTGATGCGCTACAAATCAGGGAAAGATAAATCCGTTTTTCACTCAGATTTCCAGCATCCACACCCTTCCAACCGGAACACGTGTGTGTTCGGTACTGTTAAAGTTGGATGGACTATGTAAAAGATGGATGGACTGTGTTAAAGATGGATGGACTATGAAAAAGATGGATAGACTGTGTAAAAAATGGATGAACTATGAAAATATGGATGGACTGTGTAAACGATGGATGGACTATGAAAAAGATGGATGGACTGTGTAAAATAAGGATGGACTATGAAAAAGATGGATGGACTGTGTAAACAATGGATGGACTGTGTTAAAAATAATATGACACATGAGGGGAGATAGATGCTTTTGAGAAAGTACCTGTGTGTGAACCTTCCCCAAGAGAGGGCTCCCGATCGGAGGCGAGTGATGCGGCAATGACGGCGCACGCAGCAGTAGAGCTCGGATCTCTCCACCACACACCACCTGGAAAAAGTAAAATTAATATTGAATGAATGAATGAAAATACTTTATTGCACACCTTACAAACTAACAAAAAGAAAAACTTACAAAACAAATAAATATATGTACAATGGGCGGTCTTATCGCTAGTCTAGCGATCTAGCGATCTCTTCCAGACAACCTTTGGATGGAAAAATAATAATTTATGGAAGATTGGTTGAGGTGTACATAAAAATGAAATCAATCTTAAAATTACTCAAAATAAATAAATACTACCTACATACATAAACAATACCAAAAATACAATATTTATATACATATTACATGTATTTATACTATTGGTGAGTATTTAGGCTACTATTTATATATTTATTGTTTGACATTTAAATGCATTCATTAATCTAATTGGAATTTTTGTTATTTAAGTAATATTTCATCTTAAATTTATTTAGCAGTAATAATAATTTATTTGAATTGAAGTTGACATGAATACCTAATTGAAATATCAAATTTGTTGTAATGGTTACTGTTAGAACACTTAGACAAAAAACCAAGTTTATTTTAATTACTTTATTGTAGTACGTTTTTCATCTTGTTCATCATTGTTCATCTGTCATCTAGCGATAAGGTTTACTTTCTAACAGTTACTAACATCTATACAAATAAATAAAATTGAAGTGTCTTTTTGTAATATTAAAATAACCGCTTTTTACTGCATGCATATGAATGTATATGCGATACTAATACCAAAATAGCATTTTTTTTTATTTCTGTCTGTCTGTTTGTTCCGGGTAATCTCTGGAACGGCTGGACCGATTTCGACGGGACTTTCACTGGCAGATAGCTGATGTAACAAGGAGTAACTTAGGCTACTGTTTATCCCGAAAAAATAACGGGAACGGGAGAAAACTGACACGCGGCGAAACTGCGAACGGCCGCTATTTTATGCCGTATTAACGCCATCTGATGGCGACATCGAGTACTACTTCAGTTAAGATTTGTAAGTAAAAATGTTTACCGCCCAACGAAGTGGGCACGTGTCAGCTAGTAGTATATAAAATAGGTAGGTTTACTAACAATGATGGTAAATAACCGAAAAAAATAATTTGAATTAGCAACGTCTAGTTTCAAATATCCAAAGCTGGGAAGCAGAAAATAAAGCTTGTGTGTAGCGTATAATTAATATTTCTTTTTCTAATTATAAACTAACTTGGAAATGCGAAGGCAGCCTTATTGAACCGTCGCTTTGCTGCGACGAGCCTTCAGGCTGAGATTCACCATCCGATCTGAAAACAATAAATAAAATAATGCTGGACAATCCACACAGCATCATCTAGCCCCAAGCTAAGCAGAGCTTGTGTTATGGGTACTAGATGACTGATATACTTTAATACAATACATTACATACATGCATTTTTTTTATACATACAAAATACCCAGAACACCCGGAATAAATATTTTGCAGATCGTACAAACATTTATCCCAAGGCAATAATTGAACCCGTAACCTCCTCCGTCGCAGGCGGACATTCGCCCGCCGCGCCACATCGGTCGTCAAATATTTATTTATTTACTTTATGTCTGTGTTTTATTTATGTGCGCAATACCAGTGCGCTCAAACGGTGACGGAAAACATCGTGAGGAAACCAGTAAGTATTCTAGCAGCGGCAATGGGCGTGCAACCTGTTGGAAATCGCATAAGAAGTATTACTTCAATGATTTACACTAAATACTTACGATCTAGGAGCCACGGAGAGTACATAGACTTCTGCACCATCATGACTTTCCCTATTTGAGTCGTTTTCTGAAATCAAAATAAATAAATGAACACCACTGGTCTAGTGGAAGTGAACCGGCCTTCTGATCCTAAGGCCGTGAGTTAGAATCCGGTCGTGCACTAGTAAATAATATTAAATAAATAATGCTGGACAATCCACACAGCATCATCTAGCCGCAAGCTAAGTAGAGCTTGTGTTATGGGTACTAGATGACTGATATACTTAATACAATACATTACATACATCGATATTTTTTGTTATACATAGAAAATACCCAGAACACCCGGAATAAATATTTGCTGATCGTGCAAACATTTATCCCACGGCGGGAATCGAACCCGCAACCTCCCGCGCCACATCAGTCGTCAAGTTAAATGTTAAAAGAACCAGTGGGGTGAAAGGTTAACTACTACACTACCTGAGTTAATTACTATTGCATCCAATTCTCGCCTCAAATCCCTGGCTCCTATTGTCAGAACCGCTGCCAATCTGAAAAAAAAAGAAAACATTATAAGCACGGTAGATATCCACGCAGACGCATGTTACATAATGTACATGGTGGTAAGATGTCTAAGGTGGTAAATTATTTTAATATTTACTTATTAAAAAGTATGTATATCCAACTATCCTACAAATATTATAAACGCGAAAGTTTGTAAGTATGGATGGATGGATGTTTGTTACTCTTACACGCTCTAACCAGCGGACCGATTTGGATAAAATTTGGAATAGATATAGATTCTAACCTGAATTAACATATAGGCTACTTTATATCCAGAAAAAATAACAGGAACGGGAAAAAACTGCTACACGGGCGAAGCTGCGAGCGGCCGCTAGTCACTAATAATTATATTAAGCTTCACGACTGTAATCCTGAGGATTACAGTCGCATGGTAGTCAAATAAGTTCATAACTCCAAAAAAGTATCCTTTTCTGAATATTTACTAATCATGCAAACATTTGTCCTACCACAAGAATTGAACCCATGTCTTTGGCCTCGGCAGTTGCGGTAACAAATCCACATATCAGTTTACATATTTCAGAACTAGATGTCGCTGCTAAAAATGTAACAATGCTAGATCGCGCTATCGTTGCGTTTTGGAATATTGACTACATATTTTTAGAAACACTAACGTTCAGGCTTAACAAAATCGTTCTTCCTAGAATGATATTTTTAGAAGTCGCAACATGGACACCCATAACAGTGACTTATAAGTAAATATCTATTCGAATAAATAAAATTTAAGTGTCTGTTAGAAATCTATACAAAATAAAATTGAAGTGTCTGTTTGTAATATTAAAATAACCGCTTTATGCTACATGCATATGAATGTATATATGGTACATATGCCAAAATAGCATTTTTTCAATTTTTGTCTGGCTGTCAGTCTGTTTGTTCCAGCTAATCTCTGGAATGGCTGGACCGATTTTGATGGGACTTTCACTGGCAGATAGCTGATGTAATAAGGAGTAACTTAGGCTACTTTTATTTAAGAAAAATTCTAAAATGTCCAAGTACTGTCCAATATACATCCATTTATCCCGGTGCATGAGACACAGCCTGGTGACATACGGAAAGACAGACAGAAAGCGGAGTCTTAGTAAAAGGGTCCCGTTTAACCTTTTGGGTACGGACCCTGTCATATACTGTACTAATTATATAGGCTTACTAGTCTTCTTTGTTAGGGTTATAATAAAGTAGATATATGTGGGTAGATTTGTATAGCACAGTAATGCACACCTTGCTACACAGCTCCCTAGCTGAACAAACGATTCCTATCGAAATACGATTTTATTATTGACAATCAGGACATAATAGACCCCTAAAAAGTAAAATCGGCTGTCAGTTCATTCAAATCAGGATGCCAAACCTGCCACACTTTCATCTCAACTATTCACACTTGTGCTAAGACCTCAAGTAATGATGGTTAAAATACCACCAAAATTACCCATCAGAACCTAAAATAACACTAGAAAAATTATCAAAATTAAAAAAAAATTGTTTCCAAAAATAACAGAAAACTTATCGTACCAGATTCAAAAACTAATAGTTATAGCGTTATGGTCAAAGTCAAAGTCAAAAATCATTTATTCAGTAATATCCGCAGGGATCATCGTGAAACGTCTTAAATCTAGGTGAATCTAAGCGCCAGTTCCTCGCGACCAAAGGCCTCAAAGCTCAGTAGCTCTGCCTTCTGTGATGTAGGTTGTGGGTTCGATCCCCACCTAGTACAAACATTTGTGTGATGAACATAGATGTTTGTTCTCTGTATGGGTGTTTTATTGTATTATAAGTATGATTTCCATAAGCATTTATAAGTATTCTATCAGTCATCTGGTTCCCATACAAGTTATGCTTAGTTGGGACTAAATTTAATGTAAAAATGTTCACAAATATTCATTTAAATAAAATAAGAATATACCTAAATATTTATTTTTTAAATCTATCCAAATAATCGTCAATATTGTCAAAGAAATGCATTTAAAAGTTGGATTCCTCATCTCAATGAACCCAAACCCATAGGAGCCGTAAGTTTACATATTTCAGAACTAGATGTCGCTGGTAAAAATGTCCGTTTCTAGATCGCGCTATCGTTGCGTTTTGAGAATTTGACTACCATTTTTAGTAACGAAACGTTATTCGATGGACGAAGACGATAAAATCGTTCTTCCTGGAAATTTGGTTTTTGAAAGTCTCCATTCCTTAAACGGATTAGGAAGACTAATAATTTAAAAATATCTAATAATAAGAGATAGATTAATAAAATAAAAAGATTACATTAACAAGTGTGTTCTTTTTTGTATCTAATAATGACTTTTTTAATGTGTAGATAGATATATATAATAATAATGTTACTAATATGAGTATTTAAAAAAAATAAATTTTTGAAATAAACGATTTTTATTTTATTATTATACTAGCTGTTGCGCGTAACTTCGTCCGCGCGGTTCGTTTTTTTCCGATTTAACACTTATTGTTATATTTTGGTCAATTTACACAATATATTTATTATATTATTACTAGGTTCACCGATGGTCTAGTGGAGTGAGTCCGCCTTCTGATCTTGAGGTCGTGAGTTCGAATCAGATCGTGCAAAAATGTATTGTTCTAACATATATAAATATTGTACAGGTGTTAAGCCTGAGGCCTGTAATGTCACCGGCATCTACACTTTTTAGATCGGAACACAGCAAGCTGCTTGGAAGAAATAGGCATGGTGCTAGTATATTAGTTTTTTATAGTGCTTACCTGCACTTAAAAAAATCACAAAGATTTTTATATCATCCCAAAAATGATTTCCTCGAGTGGAATTTGAACCCACGACCGGACCCTTGATACGAGGATGCGATAACCAAGGGAAAGGAGAAGTTCGTGGGTTCAAATCCCACTCGAGGAAATAATTTTTGGGATAATATAAAAATCTTTATGGTGCTAGTACTTCCCCGGACGAGCCCTTCACTAAGAGCGCTACTACTACTAAGATACTAAGCGTGTTACCTATCATCACTGACGCGCCTGTAGGCGGTACACACGCAGGGCTGACGACGCCACCGCCGGCGACGACACCCACACTCTCGGCCATTCCATCTGTAAGTACAGTAACATGTTATGGGTTAGCAACATAATCTTGTATTGTGCTTCTGTATTCTAGCGGCCGCTCGCAACTTCGGCCGCGTGGCAGGTTTTTTAGTTTTTTAGATAAAAAGTAGCCTATAAATGTTAATCCAAGTTATAATCTATGCTTATTCCAAATTTCATCCAAATCGGTCCACTGGTTAGAGCGTGAAAGAGTAACAACTATCCATCCATCCATCCATCCATCCATACTTACAAAGTTTCGCGTTTATAATATTAGTAGGATTATTATCCTATTCCGGATGAAGATAAATCCAAAAACACAAAAATTGCTTCAGCGGTTCTTGAGTTATAAGTGGTGTTACTAACACTACTTTCTTTTTAAATATATATAGATGGACTGCTCTTTTATATAGTAGATATAGATAAATAAATTTTTTATCTAATTTTCCATATTTTCCGTCACTAGCGCTACTTTCAAACTACCCCTGATATACTCATTTCGTATCTTGTCGATTCTAGTAACTCCATCCATCTCAACATTCGCATCTCTGCCGCATGTACCCTTCTTTCATCAGTCCCTTTAGTTACAGTGCGACAGGTTTAATGATCGTTTAGTAAACTTTCCCCTTAGTGCTTGAGTTCCCCTTTCCATTAGTGCTTGAGTGTAAAACTGTAAATCAGTTTAAGGAGGTGGTATCCGCCAACGAGAGGTTTTCTCCGTGTTATTTCTCTTTGATGAGTGAGTATAAATGTCCAAAAAAAATATGTATTGCTTATTAAAGACTAAATTTTAATTTGAACAATTGAAATAATTCTAACTATATTATTACTATATGAAAAAAATATCCAAAGTGAAGCAATTTTTATTTTAAATTTGGTTATTTCTTCTAAACGGTATTGATTTTTAGTATTTTTTTTTCATACAAATATTTGTCAAAATATTTATCACAAAGTGAACAATTGGCAGTTCGAACTAATAATTCATTAGGCTACAAATAATTATTTCTTGAATGCGATATGAAATGTAATGCGCGCGGGTCCCTGTGCGGGCGACGGGCGGCAGTGCAACTCAGTATGGACAGACTCCTCAAGGTCGTTGGCGAGTACCACCGCCTTAAAGAATTTATTCTCATAAAGAACATAGTTCACTTATAATGAGATGAAGGTAGTACATAATAAGGTTACGGCTAGTGGCGAAGATACAATATATTACATAGTTAGCTTTTGTGACATATTAGTACCTAAAATGGAGATGATATTTTAAATTTGACTATGAAACTATCTAGTTCTAGAACTTATCTAAGTAGGTAAACCAATAATAATTTAAACGAAAAACCCCATCAATAACTCAATCACAGTCAGGCAATTATATCGGTAGGTAGATAGGTAGACAAGATGTAGTCAGTTTTTTTTTCTTGATGTTAATTGTTAAATTGTTGGCACATAGTATTTAAATTTGTAAATAAAGAATTATAAAGTATTGGAACATACTAATTTAGAAATTATCTATCATTTCCTCTAGTGGGTAGTATCAAATATTATGGTTGGATGCAGAAAGCAAGCCGGTGTGAGTTGCGAGTGTGGTATACCTATAACTTAGTATGTCGGGTTCTAGTTTCGGGACAGTTACCTGTCGGTAAGCGCACTGACGTATCTATGCACACTGCTGGGAGACTCCACGTAGCGACGACGCTCCCAGCCACCGCACCCACAGGTACACTCGCCCGCTGGAACATTCACACACATACTCAAATTACAGGCACATGAGGCTTAAGCGTCCATCAACCTGAGGCATACAGGGGGTATGCCTCAGGTTGATGGACGCTGAGTAGTGCATCGTCGGTGACGTTCCTAACGAGCGTGATCTGCGAGGCAATGCTTTGTTATAGGTGATGGTAACCTCTTAACATCAGGTGGGCCATCTGCTTGTTCCATCAACAAGTTGTATAAAAAAAAAGAACTCATTACACTGACATTATACTGGCGACCGATGTGGCGTGGCGTGAATGTCCGCGAGACGCAGAAGGTTGCAGGTTTGATTCCCGTCACTATTATTATTATTATATCAGGTAGGAGGACGTCCTACGCTTCGTCTTCCGGTTCGCGGTCGCCATTCGAGAATCTTTATTCCCCAGCGGTTGTCGGTTCTACGACAACTCTGTGTCAACTTCTGTTAATTCGAATATCGTGCTGTCTCTTTTGTTTTAGAAAAATCATTATGTGACTAATATGTTCGATTTTCATTCAAAAGCACCGAGCATATTATTAAATGAACCGGCCATATTCTTACACTATCTCCATCTTTACGGTTTATGAAAATATCATGAAATGGACAATGGCAGAATTGTGACAATAGCCATAAAGAAGTGAAGTGAAGTGAATTCAAATATCTGATATCTTGGTATTACTTACTTTTCCTCGAGTTCTGCTGCCCCATCTTGCTGTATTAAGTGTACTATGAGTGATTCACCTAGTGAACTATCATCTGAAACCGAAAAGGAAATTAATGTAGTAGAGCTCTTAGTACACACACTCTCACACCATACATAACTCCAAGATCCCTCTCAATCTCCCTCAACATGTTTTTTTCTCTTTGGGATACTTGACTTATCTTTATTTTACTTTGTATTAGGTATAAATATATTTATAATTTAAGAGGACTATAAATGTGCCTTCTACTTGCTTGGTTATACCAATGTTTATTTCACATAATAATGTATCAATAATGGGAGAAGACACTGACTTCTGTCACAGGTCATTGTACCTAGCTCAGTAGTCAGGGACTTCATAGGAAGCTGTGACAAAAAACTTTATGTCAATAAACAAATTTTATTATTATTATTATTTATTAGTGAAGGGTTCGTCCGGGGAAGTTCTACCACCATGCCTATTCAGTCAAGCAGCTTGCTGTGTTCCGGTTTGGAGGGTGTAGGTGCCGGTGTCATTACAGACATATGAGGCAACACCTGTATGCCTCAGGTTGATGGACATAGAGTAGTGCATGCAATAATAATAATGCTGGACAATCCACACAGCATCATCTAGCCCCAAGCTAAGCAGAGCTTGTGTTATGGGTACTAGATGACTGATATACTTAATACAATACATTACATACATGCATATTTTTTATTATACATAGAAAATACCCAGAACAAGAGAAATAAATAATTGCATATCGTACAAACATTGACGACCGATGAGGCGCGGCGGGCGAATGTCCGCCTGCGACGAAGGAGGTTGCGGGTTCGATTCCCGCCTTGGGATAAATGTTTGTACGATCTGTAAATATTTATTCTGGGTGTTCTGGGCATTTTCTATGTATGATAAAAAAATTTCATATAATATAATTATGTAATGTATTGTATATCAGTCATCTAGTACCCATAACACAAGCTCTGCTTAGCTTGGGGCTAAATGATGCTGTGTGGATTGTCCAGCATTATTATTATTATTTTGAGTAATTATCATGTAAATATTTATAGCACCGCTCTGAAACCATTTTGAAAGTTACGTATTGTATACATTCTAGTGCAGCTGACTGTATGTCTATTTAAATCATCTAATTGTTTAAAGTGGAATGTATGACTCAGGCTGATGAGTTTCAACTGTTCCTAATGAGAACAAATTAATCCCACACATTAGATGTTTTAAATATTTGACGACCGATGTGGCGCAGCAGGCGAATGTCCGCCTGCAACGCAGAGGTTGCGGGTTCGATTCCCGCCTTGGGATAAATGTTTGTACGATCTGCAAATATTTATTCCAGGTGTTCTGGGTATTTTCTATGCATAATAAAAAATATGTAGGTATGCATTTAATGTATTGTATTAAGTATATCAGTCATCTAGTACCCATAACACAAGCTCTGCTTAGCTTGGGGCTAGATGATGCTGTGTGGATTGTCCAGCATTATTATTATTATTATTATATGGGGTGTAATAAGGCCACTTCCGAAAACTGAAACTGAGCATTCAGACCTTGATTCTAATTACAGAAAAGAATAAAACATAAAAAAATCTTTTCGATCTAAACACAATGTCAGTTCCATCATATCTTTGTGTTGTCTTAATGCTTGTACTTACTTGGTACTCAGTGAGTGGTATATTAAGATATTGGTATGATTGCCTTAACATGTTTTCTGTCTTGCAGTCGCCTTATTAAGTTAGATTGGCACCACACTGGAGCTTCATTATTTACGTTATTATTACTTTGTAAAAGGATCATACAAAAAACGGTAGGAACCTAGCCGTAAGTTTGTTGCCGGTTCTTCTAGGCTTGGTTGTGAGGAACTGGCGCTTAGATTCACCTAGATTTCAGACGAAGAAGATGATCCCTGCAGATATTACTGAATAAATGCTTTATGACTTTGACTTTACAAATATATGGCTCACCTGGTGGTTACAATAATATAGACTTAACAAGAAATTTATTATTTATATTGATTCTGAAGTGATTTATCTATTTCTAGTAGTATATTATCATTAGTTGTGCTTACCAAGTTGTATGTGGTAATTTTTAAGTGCGTTTGAGAAATAAAATTTTCAAAATACTATTGGGACAAGTTGCAACAAGTTCAATAACCTGTTTTGACCCAATTTATCACCATGCAACTTCTAGTACCTACTCTGAGTAGGTACTTTAGTAAGATAGGAGTTACGACGCTATTGAATAAAGGGTCTATAGTTTTAATCTGGGAAAAACAAAAATAATAACACACGAATGGTGCAGCATCCGCCATCTTAAATTGTCTGCGCTATGAATGCACTGTAAAAGCAATAAATTACTGTAAAAACTCACGTCTGTTGAATTCAATGGTACTTTTTCATCGTGGTTTTTCGTTTTCGAATAATATTTTCACTATTTTATGAATCGTTTGCACTGAAACACTCACTAGTCGAACTTTTGAACAAAACACTTATTAACCCAAGAAACACACAATTTTGTCAATTGCTTGCAGTCACTGTCGTCGTTGTTAACAAGATACAGAAGAAAGTAGATATTATAATTACAAATTTAGATTTATTGCAAAGAAACAGCGACCAAAATACGCAGTTCATCTTAGGATTGTGTCGATCATGATCGATCGGGTCATTTGATTGCAATCACGAACCGCACGTGAATGATCCTATCAGTAACGACAAAAAGACCCGATCTTGCGACCGATCACGCACACGCACGGATCATCCAGTCTATGTGTCACAGACACGGTAGATAGATTATGTCTGTGTACCGAACACAGAACATTTGATTGACGTCGAGCAATGATCGGCCGCCGCTGCATCTCGCTCTTGCGAGTGTTCTTGAGGTGAGAGGTGAGACAGTCAGTCACGTGCGATGAAGTACTGTACGGAAGCAGGAATAAAAAATACCTTATTACAACGTAATAGAATCTGGAATCCAATCATTCAAATGATCGGGTCATATGAACCGGTTCATTGTCACAACAGTTCATGATTGATATGGTTCTTCGTGATTGAACGATCGACACAATCCTAGTTCATCTGCAGCCAGCAGCAATGACATAAATGTTTATATTTTCTTTTCATCTTATCGCTCGCAGGCTAAAGTCCTTAAGACCAGTCGTCTATCTTTTCAGTCTATAAGTACTCTGTGGTCTGCCTATTCTTCAATCGAAATGTGTCCATTTATTGTATGACTATGGAAAACATAACCTGGAAAATCACAGCCATGGAAAATCACAGCCATTAGCTTCTAGAGATTTAGATTTTAGATAAAGTACAATAGGCGGTCATATATCCATCCATCCATCCATCTATTCATACTTATAAACTTTCACGTTTATAATATTAGTAGGATCGTACAAACAGTCTGCCCTACTAAGAGATATGAGAAGATATCTACCATTCTTGGAAATCAAAGTCATTATGCAATTTTTTGATTTATTTTACTACACATTTGAAGTTCAGTCTACCCCACTCTAAGGCCAAACAATGCCTTCTATCCACGGCATATATTTTGCAATCCGAGTGTAGACTCCTCCCTGACCTTGGAAACCACACTCCTTTCCGAAAGACGTGACTCCGATGAGGGTGTGCATGCAGGTTGGATGGTGGGTGTCTGTTTGTAGAGACCCTCCACTGTCGCCCTAGGGGAAATAAACAAACTCTTACATCTTACACCTTTTTTTTGTTGATAAAAAACTTGGCTAGTGGAACAGGGAGAGGGCCCCTGGTGTTAAGTGGTTTCCATATCACCCTGAAGCATTTTTTTGCATTTTCCGGTTTGAAGGGTGGGTGCTGGTGAAATTACAGGAGCATGAGGCGTAACAACTGATGTATGCTTGGTGAACGAAACTTACTTTCTTCATTGAATAAAATTCTTTCAGTTTTGTGGCATAGCGCTTTTTACGCTCAGTAGTAGGTAGGTACTATGCCTATTTTTGCGGCAGGCAGCATGGCTCTATTCTGGTTTTAAGGGTGTGGGTACCGGTGAAATTACAGGTGTCTTAACATCTATATGCCTCAGGCTGTTGATGGTAACCACATAACGTCAGGGGGTAATATGACTGATCAGTAAGTCAATAAATATGAACCTAATTACCCACTGCCCGTCAGTACTCCGAGCTTCAAATCTCACCTTACAAGTATCTCTAACATCAGTCTTGTGCCCGTAGCACATCTGTGCACTGTGGTCAACACCACTCCTCAGGTGATGATGCGTGGGGTACAAGTCTTCGCATTCCTCTTCACTGAACTTACTGAGACTTACCTGAAAATATGAACGAAAGATAGAAAGCATTTATTTCATAGACTCAAAGTGATAATCCTACTAATATGGATGGATGTTTGCTAAGAATATGGACTTAGATGTTTGTTACTCTTTCACGCTCTAACCTGTCATATCTTATAAATCGCGCATCTGTCATATTTGACATTTGTGACATTTCTGTGATGCTAATCGAAGTTACGTGAACGGCCCCCAGTAGACCGATTTGGATGAAATTTGGAATAAACATAGATTATAACTTGGATTAACATATAGGCTACTTGTTATTCCGAAAGAATAACGGGAACGGGGAAAAAACTGCTACGCGGGCAAAGCTGCGAGCGGTCGCTAGTTATAAATATTTGTAGACATTTTACACAACATCATCTAGGCCCAAACTAAGCATAGGTAGCTTGTACTATGGGAACCGAAACCGAAAATTTTGACTCAAGGTGGTTCATTTACATTCTGAGAAAAAAATATTGGAAATTATTTTGATAAAAATGAATAGGAACATGTTGCATGAAAATATTGTTATTAACTGAGCTGTGACGGTTGTCACACGGCTGTAATGTCGTCACCTGTATGGCGAATTCACGAATCTGCAAAATACACATTTTACAAGAGAGCTATAAAACTTCATAAAAATATGTTTTTGCACTTTTCAAATAGTTTCCAAGGACCTATTTTGAACTTTTATTATATCTGTTAATTTAATTGAAAGCATTTTTTTAGGCTTTTCTTAAAAGCATTTTAAGCTGTTCGGCGTTAAAAAGTCATTTTCGTGAAAAGTGCAGATTCGTGAGTTCGCCAATACAGGTGACGATGTATGACATTCGCCATTACCTTCTGCATGGTATCAGCCAACTCCCGCAGGTAGCCCAGCCCGCCCCAGCCGGTGGCGGTGATCGTAAACCCTGGCTTCTCATCGTAATGTATAAAATCGTCGTGCGCGGGAAGACAGGCTGGTAGAACAGTCTTGTTTATAAACTCTATCCTAAAATATACCAAAATACATTTATCTATGAGTCAAAGACAAGTACTAAGTCAAAATGCATTTATTCCGTTATACTCAATACCCAATACTCAATATATTTAGGTAGGTACCTATTGCTTTCACATGGTTTAGTTTGGATACAAACATTGTTCTTATGTGTAAGTAGGTATCACATGCACCCTGCATAGGGTATAGCAACATTATTTTCATAACCTCGGCCTGTAATTACACCGGCACCCACACCCTTCACACCGCAACACAGCAAGCTGCTTGGCGGCAGCAAGAGACATGGTGGTAGTACTTCTCCGGACGAGCCCTTCACTAAGAGCTCTACTACTACTTCAAGAGTGAACATCTTCTAGGTAAACGTGCTACACTGTCAACCACAACATCAGGTATGCGGTCAAACGTTTACCTATAAACTGAAAAAAAAGGCCTTATCTACTAAAGGACCATACACCCCTTCGGTCGGCGACCAATGTGGCGGGCGAATGTCCGCTTGCGACGCAGCAGGCTGCGGGTTCGATTCCCGCCTTGGGATAAATGTTTGTACGATCTGCAATTATTTATTCCGGGTGTTCTGGGTATTTTCTATGTATAATAAAAAATATCTATGTATATATCAGTCATCTAGTACCCATAACACAAGCTCTGCTTAGCTTGGGGCTAGATGATGTAGCATTATTATTATTATTGTTATTATTATATATTTATTCCAAAGCATAGCAACTGCCTACGTTTCCTAAAATATTACCTATGACAATGTACAGTCGAAAACAAAGGTTATGTCCACTTTTTGTATGGAGCTTTGGACATTTATTCCGACTAAAATCTAACCAGCCTAAAATGTTAAATATTGTTCTCTAAAGATAGGTACAAAAAATATCCCTGTACAAATAATAAATATAAATACTACCCTTTTTTTTTAAATAAATTATTTTGAATATTTGTTGTGGTAAAGGGTGGGGCTAGATGATGCTGTGTGGATTGTCCAGCATTATTATTATTATAATTATACATTCTAGCTCAAACTCCTTGCCTTCACATAAAAAATTTAAATTTCAACTCACGGTATCTCTGTTTCTAATAAAGCTATGTCGTGGTACTTGGCTGGTGGGCTATATCCTGGATGTGGAATCACTCGTTTGATTCTGTATCTCTGCCATTGTTCAGCAGGATCTGACCTTTTAAGGATCCCTAGAGCCACCTCGGTGACTGGTCCCCTGGAAGAAATAAAATTGGCGGGTTATGAATTCGAGCGAAGCTTCTCAGTTTTGTTATTGGCATATGTACCTATGCTTTTATCCGTCTCTGATAAATCTATACTTACTTCTATACTGCTGACAGCCGTCACAGCTCAGTTTGTAGTAGCCCTGCCTTCTGTGCTGTAGGTGGTGGGTTCGATCCCCACCGAGAACAAACATTTGTGTGATGAACATAAATGTTTTTTCTGTGTCTGGGTGTTGTATTGTATTCTAAGTATGTATTTACAAAAAAAAAAAGTATATAAGTATTCTATCAATCATCTGGTTCCCATAGTACAAGCTATGCTTAGTTTGGGGCTAGATGATGTTGTGTAAAAATGTCCTGACATATTTATTATATTAAGTACCTAATACTATAAAGAGGAAAGATTTGATTGCTTGTTTGCATTGAACAGGCTCCGAAACTACTGGACCGATTTGAAAAATTATTTCACTGTTGGGAAGCTACCTTGAAGCTACACTATCCCCGGGTGACATAAGCTATATTATATTTTCAACAAAATTAGGGACTCTTACTAAAATCCGTGCGAAGCCGGGACGGGTCGCAAGATAGATATATAAAGGTTCTAAGCGCCAGTTAATAGGAAAACTTCTAAAAACAAATCATAAAGAGAGAAAGAAAACGATACAAAACAGTTTAATTGTCGATTCGTGTAGTTAAAATCTGGAAATGATGTTTTTAAGGCCGCCTTAAGGTCGCCGTAAGGCCTCCTCTATCGTTAAATTCGCAAAAAACGCATAAATCGACCCCCATTTGTATAGTAGAGCTGTGTGCCAGACGTTTTTGTTTTACAGAACTAGATGTCGCTGCTAAATTTGTACCGATCCTAAATCGCGCTATCGTTGCGTTTTGTGAAATTGATTAGAAACTCTTAGACACTACAATTATAAGGATAAAAAATCGTTCTTCCTAGAAATGTTATTTTTATAAGTCGCTAATCTTGTAATATTACAAGTATGTGACGTGACGTGACGTATGTATATATAATAGAAATAATCAGTCAGCAACATTGTCAATACGCAGTCAGTCAGTGTCAGTACTAACTTTTATTTAGAACGAGTAAAATTATTGGTAATACAATCAATGATGTTTTACTATATCAATCATTGAACAATACAATAGAAAAGCCGGCCAAGAACGAGTCGGACTCGCGCACGACGAAGGGTTCCATTTACATATACCTACGGTACCTACCATTATTTACTACACCTAATTAGTGAAAGATAGTACAAAGCTCAAAGTCGCGCAACGGGCTATGGAGAGAGCAATGCTGGGAGTTTCACTGCGAGATACAATCAGAATAGAAGGACCAAGTTCATAGCTCTCAGAATCAGCAAATTGAAGTGGCAATGGGCAGGCCATATAGCTCGTAGAACCGACAACCGCTGAGGAGTAAAGGTTCTCGAATGGCGACCACGAACCGGAAGACGAAGCGTAGGACGTCCTCCTACCTGATGGACTGATGACATTGTTAGAACCGCGGAAAGTCGATGGACGGAAAGGGCTCAGAATCGTTCTTGGAAACGTATGGGAAGGCCTATGTCAGCAGTGGACTACTACAGGCTGATGATATCAAAGTCAAAGTCAAAAATCATTTATTCAGTAATGTCCGCAGGGATCATCTTGAAACGTCATCTAAGCGCCAGTTCCTCGCGACCAAGCCTAGAAGAACCGGCAAGATACTTACGGCTTGGTTCCTACCGTTTTTTTGTATGATCCTTTTACAAAGTAATAACAATGTAAATAATGAAACTCCAGTGTGGTGCCAATCTAACTTAATAAGGTGATTGCAAGACAAAAAACATGTTAAGGCAATCATACCAAGAACTTAATATACAACAACAAATGAGTGAGATGATGAGAGGTACTTACAGGTCCCGACTGGCAAGACAATGGGCCGCAGTCAGAATGAACCGCTCGCTGATCAGGGCACCGCTGCAGACCCACTCTGAAGAGTCCCTGGTACCGTTGTAGCCCAGCAAAGCCTGGAGGTAGCAGAGTTAATAATAATAATAAATTTATTTGGGATAAATGTTTGT
Organism: Electrophaes corylata; assembly: GCA_947095575.1. Lineage (NCBI taxonomy): Eukaryota > Metazoa > Arthropoda > Insecta > Lepidoptera > Geometridae > Electrophaes > Electrophaes corylata. Next base: position 565,933 of record OX352727.1, read on the forward strand.
ACGATCTTCAAATATTTATTCCAGGTGTTCTGGGTATTTTCTATGTATAATAAAAAATATATATGTATGTAATATATTGTATTACGTATATCAATCATCTAGTACCCATAACACAAGCTCTGCTTAGCTAGGGGCTAGATGATGCTGTGTGGATTGTCTAGCATTATTTATTTATTTAGAACGAAAGAAAACGTACAACATGGATTTGTAGCATACAAAAAATAGCGATAGCAATCATAGTTAGGTTGTACAGTTGGCATCAAATAATATGGTAGTTAGATCCTGTAGGTACCTAATTCTATAGTCTCCCGGGTGCGTAGTGCGTACTAGAACCATGCTTATTCCTGGCTGTGAGCAGCTTGCTGTGTTTCGGTTTGAAGGGTGTGGGTGCCGGTGTAATTACAGGCACATAAGGCAACACCTCTATACCTCAGGTTGATAGATACGTGATGGTTACTACTTAACATCAGGTGGGCCAGTATTAACATTATTATTATTATTGAAATTTATGTACTTATATTTCTCGCCAGGCGAGGAATTTACCTTTTTTCGCGGGCTTTTGGCCCAACGAAAAAATCGATGACATTTTTATTGGTTTAGGGACAAAAACTTGCGGACAATGCGGCAAGTGTTTAATATGACAGCTTTTTGGAGTTGTATGTAAGCGAGCTTGTGAATATCAAGAGTCTTTAAGCTAGTGTGTAAGGTATATGGGATTACTCCAGTTGATGAAATAACGATGGGTATAGTTTTGACGGTATCTACTCTCCACTGGGTCTGGTGGCACTTCACATGGCTATTTGTATTTGCGTATTTGGCATATTGGGCAAACAAGTACCACGTGTGGAGGGTATATTTGACAAAGCTTTGACTTATTTGCCTATTTGACAAATATGGCCAATACCAAATACGCGTTACCGTGCGCTTGTCGGTTTCTAGACGCACATGAAAGGGGTCAAATAGGCAAATACGCGAATAAACCGACCACACAATGGCCATATTCAGAAGCGCACCCGCTGTCGACCTGAACGATAGACGGCCAAATGTTTGTGTGTTGGTTGTTTGGCTGCCATGTGTGGATGGTCGTATCGCCTGCATTTGCATGTTTCCGTATACGACATATATTTTTCCAAATACAACAAACACCCAATAGCGAACACAAATAACCATGTGAAGTGCCACCATTAAGTTCTATCGCCAAGTCTGTATATTTCGCCAGTTTTTCAGTGTGCGTTTTTCCGAGATTATGGGTGTTGGGTACGGCAATGTCTATTATTATATTTATTGGACTTTGTATTACATGGATCTCACAACATTTTACAGTAGAACTGAGTTGCGAGACTTGGTTTTTTTGCAAGTTATGTTTTTGATGGCATCTCTAATTTCTAAAACATTCTTAATATCATTATATCATTCAAGGACAATCAGGAGGTTAAATTCATTATTACACAGAAATATTTACAACAGATAAAGATAAAGATATTTATTTGCCAAAAAACATGTGTAGACTAAATAGGTAACAACATGTTTGACCAGTTACGGTATGCAAAAAATAAGTAGAGAGATGGCATGCAACAGAAGGAACTAACTACAATTTATCATTAAACTATTCGTCAAGCCGATGTGGCGATGTGTGCGCCTGCGACGCAGAGGTTGCGAGTTCGATTCCCGCCTTGGGATAAATGTTTGTACGATCTGCAAATATTTATTCCGGTTGTTCTGGGTATTTTCTATGTATAATAAAAATATCTATGTATGTAATATAATATTGTATTAAGTATATCAGTCATCTAGTACCCATAACACAAGCTCTGCTTAGCTTGGGGCTAGATGATGGTGTGTGGATCGTCCGGCATTATTTATTATTTATTTATTTATTAATAATATTTTTACCTTTTGTTTAAAGGTCTTATCATTCAGGTTTTTGTACAGTTTAGGCAATTTGTTATATATTTTAGGAGCAATACTAACAACACTTTTCTGCATTAGTGCTGTTTTAACAGTGATTTCAAAAGACATGTACCTACATAGGCGAGCTTAACCCTGAAAAGAGTTTTCTTCCAGCAAACCTTTGAGCAGAGAGAAAAGTAAAAATAAAACATCCATCAATAGAAAAAATATCTCGTGTCAATTGCGACATATCTCACGTTGCACATCTTAGCCCGGCAAGTACCTCTACAATATGCGTGGTATTGGCTCAAACAAGCGTAATGAGCGTACCCCTTACCATGTGAGGGTACTCCCCCCTGGCAGCATCTTTTCCTCCTACAGCATATGTGGTAAGCACAGACGTGGTATACCCATGGCATTGATCTTCTGTCGCTTTCCTGGACACATAGCTGGAGATTCCACAGTACCGGTATTCATACTTCTGGACGTATTCGAGACACTCTGAAACAAATAATAATAATGCTGGACAATCCACACAGCATCATCTAGCCCCAAGCTAAGCAGAGCTTGTGTTATGGGTACTAAATGACTGATATACTTAATACAATACATTACATACATACACATTTTTTATTATACATAGAAAATACCCAGAACACCCGGGATAAATATTTGCAGATTGTACAAACATTTATCCCAAGGCGGGGATCGAACCCGCAACCTCCGTCGCAGGCGGACATTTAGAATAGAAAAAAAATAGAAATAGAAAATATTTATTTACACCACACAAAACAGTACATTTGCCCGCCGCGCCACATCGGTCGTCAAGAACAATTAAATAGGTAGGCAATTTATCGGCCGAATATTCAAATCTCAAGTGATGGATCTTTGACAGACTTCCTACTGTCAAAAAATCACGACTTCGGGCGCTTAGATCATTTACTAAATGATCTAAGTTCGGGCGTAATTTAAAAAAAAGTAGAAGAGAAGAAGAAACAATTATTCTAAGAACGGCGGTGGTACTTACTGTCCCATGCTTTCTCTCCAGTCTTCCATAGAAATCCCGTCTTCTTAGTTTTATCCAGAATTATATTGCTGTCAAAAAACAGTTTTATTATTTACGTTACCAATAAAAAAACGAGTGTGCTTTAGACCACACGACTGAAGTAAAATTTCTTTAATATACGAAACGTAACTGGCTATGAGAGAAAGAGAGAAAGAACAGTGCTTTCATACAAAGTCAAAGTCAAAAAGCATTTATTCTGTAATATCCGCAGGGATCATCTAGGTGAATCTAAGCGTCAGTTCCTCGCGACCAAGCCTAGAAGAACCCCCCCATGGTAGTGTTAAACGTTTAACGCAACCTTGTTGGAAGTCGCATTAGAAGTATTACTTCAAAAATGTTTATCGGCTTCTCGAGTGTTGTGTCCTTAACCAGTAAAGTTCAACAAAAAAATATGAACGCTTGTTCTAGACACACCTGGCATTGTTGACAAGCTTACAGTCGGTACAGCAGACTCCTGGATTCCCGTCGGCTGTGGTGCACGTCTGGAAGACAAAGTTCCAGTCAAGTAGGAAATGAAATGAAATGACATTTATTTATTTGCTTGAAATGTGGTAGGTACATGGAGAACTAGCTTATTAGGCCCACACATTTCGCTAGGAAGCCCAGCATGCAAAAATTAAATGTCTACTTATAACTACATTATTCAACTAATTATAAACATTTCAACCGTCTGTACCGTAGGTCAAGTCTTTACCGTCATCGGTGTTTCCGGAATCAGAATCAGAATCAGAATAATCTTTATTGTAAACTGTTGAAAGTATAAGATGGTAGGAATATAATTGTAATAGTACAAACAGTCTGCCTACTCGAGCGTAAAATAGATAAATGTTTAAAACACTTAACAAACGTTACAACTTGGGAGTTTTCAAGTCAAAGAGTGAACAAGTTGATTATAGCTAAGCGTGCTCCACCTTAGCCTGCATCTACACTTTCCATCAGGTGTGTTGGCAATCAAACGCTTAGGTATCCAAAAGTAAAAAAAAGTAGGAAGAACACCTTCTGCAAATGTTCAAGCGCCTACTGTTTTATGTGAGCAACGACATAACGGCGTATTATTCCTTTTACACAGGTTCTTTATTAAGTAGTAGAGCTCTTAATAAAGAACCTGTGTTAGAGGGCTCGTCCGGGGAAGTACTAGCACTATGCCTATTCCTGTCGCCAAGCAATAGCGTGTTCCGGTTTGAAGGGTGTGGGTGCCGGTGTAATTACAGACACATGAGGCAACACCTGTATGCCTCAGGTTGATGGACACTGAGCAGTGCATCGTAAAACACGTTCCTAATGTAGGTACATGAACAATGAGGCCAGCGGCCTTTGCGAGGCCCTTGTGTTTGTGTTAAAAAAAAAAAGAAAATATAGTTAAAAACACTATTATTTTTAGAATTAGCTTGGATTGTTGCGCGTGGCCCCGGGCGATTGCCCTGTAAGACTGCCGCCAAATGAGGCAATACTTTGTTATAGGCGATGGTAACAGTGTCAGGTGGGCCATCAGCTGGTTCCGTCAATTTGCTTACCTGTGGATACACCAGTCCATTTATGTAAGGGCTTGTAGATAAGCAGTTATGTGGCGCAACACAGACTCCGTTAAACTCATCTCCCACGCAGTCTGGTTCTGTAGTTTGTAAACAAATGGATATGTGGGTGCTGTGAACTCCAACGCGATCCTACATTCGCATTATCCACATGACGTGCATTATCGCGGTTAGAAGACCATGCGCGAATAAATTTGACTTTGGTAGTGCAAACGTATAAAAAAAGTAAAAAAATATTTGTGGATATTTTTTACACATCATCTAGCCCCAAGCTAAGCATAGCGTATACTTTGGGAACTAGATGGCTAAGAGAAAAGACACAGAGACACACTGGCACACACGTGGCAGTTTTTTCCCGTTCCCGTTATTTATAAAATCATAGTAACTTTATGCATGCAAAGTCTCAGCCCGATCGGTTTAAAATTGGCAAAGTTTCATACAAACTTTCATCCCCTATTTTATCCCCTTGGGGGTAGAATTAATCAAAATCCTTTCTTAGCGGATGCCTACGTCATAACATCTACCTGCATGCCAAATTTCAGCCCGATCCGTCCAGTGCTTAGACGAGTAAACCACTCGTCTAAGGTCCAGTGGTTTGGGCCGTGCGATGATAGATCACTATGTCAGTCAGTCACCTTTGAGTTAATTAAGTATATATATTTAGATAACTTACCCCAGTATTTAGCACAGCTTACAATTGAAATCAAGCTAAGCACAAATAGAAGCAACATTGCTACGTCTTACTTAACAGAGCATAACAAACTGCTAACTGATATTTTAAAAGATATTTGTAGCAGTTGTAGCAAATAAATAAGTATCTTGTCATCTTGCAAAACCTGCTTAAAATCATCTAACCTTTCCTTGTTGGGTCTAAAGGTTACTAAACTTGTAACCAAGCGAATAATCTTGATTTATTTTATGGAAACTTTATTTTGACAAAGACAAAGCACAATTTTTCGAACCTCTATTCAATACTCAATACCTACATTTATTGTCATCACATGGTGGGTTAGAATGTACAAAATTCACTCTTTTTTATACAACTTGCTGATTAAACAAGCAGATGGCCCACCTGATGTTAAGTGGTTACCATCACCTATAACAAAGCATTGCCTCGTAGGTCACGCTCGTTAGAAACGTCACCTACGATGCACTACTCAGCGTCCATCAACCTGAGGCATGCAGGTGTTAAGCCTTATGTGCCTGTAATTACACCGGCACCCACACCCTTACACACACACTTAGATATAGTGCTAGAATCACATGTGAGCATCCATCAATGGATTAGTTTAGTGGATTAGAGTGGAATAGGCCGGCATTCGTATAATCCAGGTTTTATAAATAAAACTACAAATATCATTAGGAAGCTCAATAAAATTCATTTTACTAAAAATAATAAACATTAAAGTGCACGCAGTTTACGGGAGCTAGACTATCAATCAAACCGTCAATAGTTATTGACAATAACATTGCTCGGCTAAAATCACCTTGTGTAACAATTACGTCATTTTTTCTAACACACGATGTCCAATTAGTATGCTTTACTAAAATAGTGTTATTGTAAACGGAACTAAGAATTAATTTTGTAAATTTGACTTATAGCCTTCAAAAATGTAATTAACAGTCTAAGGATTGTTTTGCTTAAAATCATTTAATTAATTTTTTGGTAAAAGTTGTAAGAATAGTAATAACAATATACTTTTTTTTTCTAGGCACTGAGTACAAAAACGACTGATGTAATTTTTTTTTAAATTTTTCCCAATCAGTTATTTTAGTTACGAAATTGACATTAAAATTGTAATTACAATTTACTGCTAATTTGAAAATTACATTGTAATTTTACATCACATGTATTTTTTTAAAGAGTTCAGAATAAATCCTCTTTCGGTATACCGTAGTAACTAAAACATGGTTCCAAAATCTTACCAGCGTCCGTTATTATCTTAGAGAATCGTTGTTTGCCAATCTGACATATTATTCTTATCACTGGCTAATATTACAGTAGTAGTTTACACCGGGCAGTGAGAGTTTATTTCACATGCAACTACTAACAGAGACCCGTTACTAACAGACGCTCGTAGAATATTGGAACAAGGCATACAAATGACATTTTAGCACCCTCGTTTTCGGTCTAATAAAAGGCACAATGGTTTTGAAGATATTCAAAAATATGTAAAGATTAAATTTATAAATGTACACAGTTACAAAAATATGGTTATGTCAAATTTAGTGTACTTAGTTGAATTCGATTTAAAATCATGTCAGTTTAGCTACTAAGCAAGCGTTGTCAATCTAATATAATGTGCCAAGCACGTACGTAAATATAACGTTAATAATTTAACTATGTTATTTGTGTTTTAAAAAAAAATTTAATGGTGCTAATAGAAAACGGATAAAAACTATTTTTTTCTTAAAAACAGCATTTTACGTAAATCTAGAACCAAATGCTCTGAATATGTGATTAAATTGGTAAAAATAACAAAATTTGTAAAAATTTAAAACTGGTAAAACATGTATAGGTGAAAAATTACCAACGACGATGTTGTACAAATCTTGTAATATGAAACATGTTTATAGCTGCTTCACCTACTTTAGCTATACTAAAATTGGTAAATCATACATAACGCAAGCTACTAAATATAATTAAGTACTTAATACTAATTTGTCCATTAAAATTATAGCAAGTTAGTTAAAATCTATGCAACAATATTTTCGTTTTACATGATTTGATTCGGTACCTTGAGTTTTCAATATTTTTTTAAATGATTTTATTTAAATAAAGGCTTGTATCCATCAGTGGACAAATACAGCTAATGATGATGATGAAAACCCAAAGAACCTTTTAATTGTTTGATCAAATGATATACACTTATATATCTATAAAACTGATATAGCGCCAAAACACTTTTATAAATGCGTAAACACATATTAACATCTAAAACATGAATACAAATAAAATATTTAATTATAACTGTGATGATAAACTTTAAAAATGGATTCAAAAAGTACTTTCAAACGTAAAATGTAATAAGTACAAATTAAAATTGTAATATTTTAAACATCTACATTTTGTTAGGCAAACTAACATACATTACTTAAATTACAAAAAAAACATGCATTCTACCCATGTGACTATTAAAAAGAAAATCTACTAAAAAATTAGTGTTGTCATTGAAAAAAATCAGTTAAAAACTACTGTCATTTTTTAAGAAGTTTCTCTTCCTCGGGATGCGTTGAGTTCTTTTCGGGAGCTTTGAAACTTGAATTTGTGTAGGGACTAGCCGACGCGGGCAATATCTAAAATAAAAATAAAATATTAATGCCAGACATCTATTCTATACTATACTATATCTATACTAATATTATAAAGAGGAAAAGTGTTTGTTTGTTTGTATTGAATAGGCTCCGAAACTACTGAACCGATTTGAAAAATTCTTTCACCATTTGAAATCTACATTATCCACGAGTAACATAGGCTAAATATAACATAATAACATAGGCATAGCCGCGGGCAACTAGTATACTATAAAGAAGTGAATACAGATATGACGGCTGATGGAAGGAAGTGGAAGATAAGAACATGTTGTGCCGACCCCACATAAAGTGGGATATGGGCAGATGATCTATACTATAGTCTATACTATAATAATAATATAATATTATAAAGAGGAAAGATTTGTTTGTTTGTTTGTATTGAATAGGCTCCGAAACTACTGGACCGATTTGAATAGTTCTTTCACCGTTGAGAAGCTACACTATCCCCGGGTGACATAGGCTATATTACATTTTCAAAAAAATTAGGGATCCTTACTAAAACCCGTGCGAAGCCGGGACGGACCGCTAGTATACTATAAGCAGTGAGTACAGATATGGCGGCTGATGAAAGGAAGTGGAAGAAAAGAACATGTTGTGCCGACCCTACATAAAGTGGGATATGGGCAGATGATCTATACTATAATAATATTATAAAGAGGAAAGATTTGATGTTTTGTGTGTTTGCATTGAATAGACTCCGACATTACTGGACCGATTTGAAAAACTCGTTTACGGTTGGGAAGCTACACTATCCCCGGGTGACATAAGCTATATTATATTTTTAAAAAATCCTGGTTACAGTGGAATTTTGAGTTGTATTTTTTGGGAACTTAGTCGTAAACCTTAGGTTCAGGTTTAAGAGTATTTATTTCTCAAAAGAATACAATATTCACTTATATGTGAAAACTAATAAACTAATGGTAGGTATATATACCCACCTAACACAAACATAACATAACAAACCTTAGGTTACACAAAACAAAATAATAACTTTAAAACACTGTAGTTGTATTACAAGCCATTAGTTACCATTAATATCTAGTCTTCGGCAAATCCAATGACTTGACAAAGCAGCGTGAAAAAAAATAGAATTTCATAATTAATCTTTTGAAGAAATTATCATTATTCTTGAGAGTATCGGTGGTTTGGTGGGAGTGAGCCTACCTTCTGATCCTAGGTCTAAGGTTTAATAAATAATGCTGGACAATCCACACAGCATCATCTAGCCCCAAGTTAAGCAGAGCTTGTGTTATGGGTACTAGATGACTGATATACTTAATACAATACTATAATACATTTTTTTTTTTTTTTTTTTTTTTTAACCTATACTGTCCCACTGCTGGGCAAAGGTCTCCCCCATCTCCTTCCACTGCCTTCTGTCTTCTGCCACTTTCCACCAGGATTTATAATTTTTTAATTAATAATTTTTTACTATAATACATACATAGATATTTTTTATTATACATAGAAAATACCCAGAGCACCCGGAATAATATAATATTTCAAATCTTTTTATTGAAAAATGTATGTGCGTAATGCCGCATACACTTTTCAAACGGCGAAGGAAAACATCGTGAACCAGTTAGTATTCTAGCAGCGGCGATGGGTTTGCAACCTGTCACAGATGGAAGTCTAACTGTACAAAGGGTAGGTATCTGTAAATGTGGGTATCATGTAATATTTGGATTAACCTCTGACTACCTCTCTTCAATATCATCAAAGAATCTTGATTAGGCACTTAGTATTAAGAGATCTAAGGGGATATCTACCGTGCTCTATATTTATTTTATTTTATAATTATTCTCATACATTTTTCAATTTAAAAATAAAATGAACAGTTTCTCATTAAAATACTTACATTTGGGACTAAAACCAATTTGTCAATAATCGTTTATCTTAAATTATTAGATTATTTACCTGTTTCGGCAAATCCACTTCTTTAATATGTTCCAACATGCTGTCACCTTCGCGAAGAAGCTAAAAAAGAAAAAAGTAGTTAGAACTTCTGCTACCTACATACTAGGCAAATAATAATAATAATAAGCATTGTCCCGTAGGTCAAGTCCGCAAGAGGCGTGCCCTACAATGCACTATTCTGCGTTCATCAACCTGAGGCATTCAGATGTTGCCTCATGTGCCTGTAATTACACCGGCACCCACACCCTTCAAGCCGGATCACAGCAACCTGCTTGACGGCAGAAATAAGCATGGTGGTACTTCCCTGGACGAATTTCAAGTCTCTACGAGCAGTGGTTTAGGCTGTGCGTTGTCTATATGTCAGTCAGTCAGGACAAAGATTCTTATAACTAGCGGCCGCTCGCAGCTTCGCCTGCGTGGCAGTTTTTTCCCGTTCCCGTTATTTTTTCGGGATAAAATCATAGTAGCTTTATGCATGCAAAGTCTCAGCCCGATCGGTTTAAAATTGACAAAGTTTCATACAAACTTTCATCGCCTATTTTATCCCTTTGGGGGTAGAGTTAATCAAAATCCTTTCTTAGCGGATGCCTACGTCATAACATCTACCTGCATGCCAAATTTCAGCCCGATCCGTCCAGTGGTTTGGGCTGTGCGTTGATAGATCACTATGTCAGTCACCTTTGAGTTAAATATTTTTAGATTGGTATAAATTTACCTTATCGACTTCTGGTTCAATCTGCTCATTAGTTCCTCCCTTGGTGATGGCTCCCTTCTCCATAAGGGTAGCACGCTTAGCTGCTAAGTACATGGACCTGGAGACACGGAAATACAAATACTCATTTATTAATTACTAGAGGCCACTCGCAGCTTCGCCTGCGTGGCAGTTTTTTTCCCGTTCCCGTTATTTTTTCAGGATAAAAAGTAGCCTATATGTTAATCCAAGTTATAATCTACGTTTGTTCCAAATTTCATCCAAATCTGTCTGCTGGTTAGAGCGTGAAAGAGTAACAAACATCCATCCATCCATACTTACAAACTTTCGCGTTTATAATATAAGTAGGATTTATGTACTTTAGCTGATACAAATAGCCTAGTTACATTAGTCAAAAAACAAACACAAAAATGAAATATTATTTACAGAATAATTCAATAGTCATGTCAATAGGGTAATAAATATCAACAAAATCTCTAATAATAATGCTGGACAATCCACACAGCATCATCTAGCCCCAAGCTAAGCAGAGCTTATGTTATGGGTACTAGATGACTGATATACTTAATGCAATACATTACATACATACATATTTTTTATTATACATAGAAAGTACCCAGAACACCCGGAATAAATATTTGCAAATCGTACAAATATTTATCCTAAGGCGGGAATCGAACCCGCAACCTCCTGCGTTGCAGGCGGACATTCGCCCGCCGCGCCACATCAGTCGTCGTAATGGTCAAGATTCTCACCGTTTGATAGCAAGGTAATACAGCTCTGCGATAGCCTTAACGGAGTAGTCAGGCACGAAGGTATGTCCAAGCATGGAGTCCATGTTAAGGTTCTGTAAGGATCCCATTGTTGTAGGTGACGGGGCTTCAGCTGTAAATAAATAAATACAGAAATTTAGAACAACGCCATCTAGCATCAACTAAGCAAAGCTTTGTACCATGGGAACCAGATAAATGATAGAATACTTACATACAGCAATTTAAAACAACGCCATCTAGCATCAACTAAGCAAAACTTTGTGCTATGGGAACCAGATAAATTATAAAATACTTATATAATTATCTAGGTTGTTTGGAAGAGATCGCTTCCTAGCAATAATTGTATGCATTTAGTTTAGATACTTTAATAATCCATATTTCACAACATTCAATAAAATTAGAAATTAAAAATACACAAAATTCTATCAAATTAAAAATAACAGTGTAAATTGATAATATTTTTGTTAGTTTTTAAGGTGTGCAATAAAGTATTTAAGATAAATGTACGATCTGCCAATATTTTTAGGGGGTTCTGTGTATTTTCTATGTATAACAAAAAATATGTATGTAATGTATTGTATTAAGTATATCAGTCATCTAGTACCCATAACACAAGCTCTGCTTAGCTTGCGGCTAAATGATGCTGTGTGGATTGTCCAGCATTATTATTATCTGAGGTTATGTCTTACCGACGCCAACGTTCTGCGTGAGTGCTTGCACTCCGAAGTAGGTGAAGGGTCCGGCTTCGAAGACCAGGTTCTCTCGTCCCACCGTCACCTCCACACGACCTTCCAGTATCAGCACGAAGTAGTCCACCTGGAGAATATATGCTGGTTTAACTATTAGTCAAAGTCAAAGTCAAAGTCAAAGTCAAAAAGCATTTATTCAGTAATATCCGCAGGGATCATCTTGAAACGTCTTAAATCTAGGTGAATCTAAGCGCCAGTTCCTCGCGACCAAGCCGACCAAGAACCGGCAACAAACTTACGGCTTGGTTCCTACCGTTTTTTTGTATGATCCTGTTACACAAAGAGAAAGTCGTAGACAAAGAGAAAGAAAGGACACCGCTCGTCTAGTCAAAATATAATATAGTCAGTAGGTCACTTTTTGTATTTTTTTTGTTGATTTTTTTTGCTTAGCCCGTTTTTTTTTTAAATTACTACATTAAAGTTCGACTGTCACCGTAGATCGAACGTCGGGGTAGACTGAAAACCAGAATTAGCGCTGAATCTACTCCTATTGTCAAAGTTGCAATCTAGTGATATTTTTGTACCCATAAGTATATTATGTATCGTTTTTTTTACGACAGTAAACTTATTTGTAAAATCAATCAAATCAAAAATCTTTTTATTGTTATTACAGTAAACATTATACATCGGGTTGGGATCTTTTCTGTTAAGTTATAATAACCTGTGTTAGAAGAGTCCCCTCTATTCTGTGCTCTTATAGTAGGTAGTAAAAACAACTAGTTTAGTGAGAGTCATCCCGCCTTTTTAGGGTTCCGTACCCAAAGGGTTAAACGGGACCCTGTTACTAAGACTCCGCTGTATGTCTGTCAGTCACCAGGCTGTATATCCAGAACCGTGATAGTTAGAGAGTTAAAATTTTCACAGATGATGTATTTCTGTTGCCGCTATAACAACAAATACTAAAAAACAGAATTAAATATTTGAGGAGGCTCTCATACAACAAACGTGATTTTTTTGTCTTTTTTATTGTAGATGGGTACGGAACCCTTCGTGCGCGAGTCCGACTCGCACTTGGCCGGTTTTTTTTATGTGACTTTCTGATGGAACAAGCAGATGGCCCACCTAATGTTAAGCGGTAACCATTACCTATAACAAAGCATTGCTTCGCAGGTCACATTACTCTGCACTGAAAAATTAGAGATCCTTATTAAAATCCGTGCGAAGCCGGAACGGGCCGCTAATCCTACTAATATTATAAACGCGTTACTCTTTCACGCTTTAACCAGTTGACCGATTTGGATGAAATTTGGAATAAATATTGATTATAACCGGGATTAACATATAGGCTACTTTTTATCCCGAAAAAATAACGGGAACGGGATAAAAATGCCACACGGGCGAAACTGCGAGCGGCCGCTAGTATAAAAATCTTAGACGAGTAAACCAGGGGACACGATACGCTCGAAAATCTAATGAAATCACGATCAACCAATATTTGCGGAGCACGGGAGGGAGGGTCTATTTCTGCTTTACTTCCACAGATAGCGCTGTCACTTTCTAAAAGTTCCTGCTGATTTAGACTAGTGCTTGATGCAATCGATGAAATAAATGAATGAATGATAGATTTTCCATCATTCACTCCGTCAAAGTATGAATAGAGAAAGACGCGTGCTGTTTTTTATTATTAAAAAAAACCGTTCTTACCTTGTAATAAAGTACTATGGTGTTTTTTTAATAAATTACGAAATTATTTATCTTTTACGACATGAACAGTAGAGCCTAAAATAAATTATATGGTTTAATCTAAATTTATCTACTACTACTACTTCATCATTATCATCACCACCCTAAAATGTCCATTTCTATGTTCTATGTTCTTCTATGTTCACTTCCTTTACTTTACAAAACTATCGAACGACTCCGATCCGATCCCAAGACAGACAAGACGTTTCCTACCGCTCTTTCCTATCTGAACGTCAGACTGTCAGCCATCTTGTCTGTCAAGCAGACTACCGTCAATCTCCGTCAGTATTGCCAGTACAATAAAAGAAACTTCTACCAAGTCATTTGCATAAATGTCTCAAGTAATCAAGTATCTTACAATAACATACCTTTTCACTTATTAGCACATGTTTTGGAGATAACTAAGCTAAACTGCACTTTTTTTCTACTCAAAATACGACAAAATTTTATATCTTCTTGGATATCTCTTTAGATCTTCCTGTGCTAATATGCCAGTGTCAAAAATCTATCTCGATCTGTCAAATAAATGCTAATGCAAATGACTTAATGCTAATGTTTAGCTATCTGTGAGTTTTTATCTATGATTTTTTAAATGTCAGTCAATAGAAAAAGTATCTCGTTCGTCTCAAGCCCGACATATCTCACGTTGCACATCTTAGCCCAGCTGAATTAAACTAAATCAAGTCGTCGAAAAGACCTCAAAAGAATACGCCACGTTTACTTTAAAGCAACAGAAACAAGTATCTGAAGCCATTGATCTAACAATTCTATTCTGCTGGTCTGAAACGAAATTTGAACCACATAAGTTATATTCCAATAAAATCGTTAGGGTGCCAAACAAATAAATAAATACACTTGCTATAACATTTTATGTTGACAATATCTAAGATTATTCTAGCCACACTGGAGTACTTTCATCCGAGTAATTTTTCGGTACTTTCGGACTATGCATGTGTGATATATTCATATCATTGTTTTTCGTTTCATGTGAGTGAAAGTATCAGTACATGAATCATTTACTTTTCCAATGATGTATAATTATAATAGGTACTAACAACCATCTTGTAAAACAACATCACTATCAATTGTTCATGGAACAAGATTATGATGATGATAAAATAATTTAGATGACATGCCCAAGGATCTAGCAAGCTGAAGTGGCACCGTTTATGTCTTTGGCAAATGTAGTGTAGGATGCTGGCAGTAACTGAATGAGTAAGCCGAAGATTGGGCTTTGTAGAAGATTCTAATGTTCAAACAGTATATCCAAACCACATGTTATTTGTTCATAATCACTCTTTGGCTCAGGTTTTTGAGTAACATAACTGGTCTTCACGATACATTCTTGTATAGTGCGAAGACTGCTGAAAAATACATTTTTGTTAAGCGTATACAGCACTGAAACTTACCTACCTACAGTGGACTGCGATCGGTTGATGATGATGATGACTTATAAAATCTGCTATAACTACGACGCTACGACAACAGTTTCACTCTTCACTATAAAAGCCAAGGAAATAAATGAATAAAAAAAACAAAAATCATATTGTCTAATCTTCGTGTCGCACCCATACCGGTTGACGTTGACGGCAAACGCAGAGGCCGAGGAAAGTCGATGACTGTAGGTAGCTCAAGATTGTTTGCCATTGCATTCGGTTTTTTAATGACCTTTTTCAAATAGCAGACTTTTAGAACTCGTTAATGATGATTATGATGATGATGATTATAGAGCTGCATGTAGAAATTTAAGCTCTACTTACAAATTCAGGAAAATTTAATGTAGGAACAGCATCTTTATATAATTTTCGCTGTTTCTTAGAATTTGTATTATAGCACTCTGACTCAAAATGCAAACTTCATATTCTGTTTTATGGGATCCATATCCGCTCTCTACGAATTGCTTTCATCCACTCTATTTTTCGTAAGAGATTAGTTAGAAATCTAAAATCGTGTTGAATTGTTCATTCATTTACATCGATATTTTTTATCGATACTTTCAAGCCCTATTTGGAAGAAGAACGTAGGAACGAATGAAAAATGAACAGTGTGATTCGACTTATTTAGTTGTTCGTCAATTTTGGTTACAATACCTTAAAAAAGGAGTGCTTCTTAAAATGGTGTACTGTTTGCAGTGATCGTATCGCATTTATTGGGTTTTATGAAAAAATAGCCGCTTTGGTGGCATAAAATTGTACTCATCTTTGATAAGAAACATGAACTGTGCGGCCACTATAGTTTTAACAAAAAAGTACGGTGCATTTCGTCATTTTTCTTGCCTTGTGTTGTCTTCAGGAACCGTGGTTACACTGACTGGGTAAGTTCGTTTACCATGGGTTATAAGCACCATACGTGGCAAGAGGGGTAAAGGCAAGAACGGCTTAGTAACGTGTCCCGTGGTTTACTCGTCTAAGATAAAAATATAAGATGCGGCATGTATCACGTACCGCCTTGCCCTCTGTAAAGACATAGCGCTTAGGATCATCTTTGTTCTCATCGCCACGTAGCTTGATGTGGTGGATGACATCCTGTTTCAGCAGTCGCCGTAGCACCGTCTCTGAGATCATGTCAGGCCGGAAGGCTGCCACGCCTGACAAATAAAAAAAAAGTATAATTATAATTAAAAATAGTAACAACACAGGCCGACCGATACATACTTCGATGGGTGGGAATCGAACCTGCAACCTCCTGCGTCGCAGGCGGACACTCGCCCGCCGCGCCACATCGGTCGTCAATTATTTATGTTCTATTTTAAAACGTTCATGTGTGTCCCTTTGTAATACTCTGTGTCGCTAAGAATATGGACTATAAGGGTCGTCATAAATAAAATCTGTTTCTTTCTTCTTACAAGCAGCATAAAAAAACGAGTGTGCTTTAGACCACACGACTGAAGTAAATATACGAAACGTAACTGGCTATGAGAGAAAGAGAGAAAGAACAGTGCTTTCATACCCCCTTCATGGTAGAATAGAATAGAATAGAAATCATTTATTGGTATGGTAGTGTTAAACGTTTAGCGCAACCTTGTTGGAAGTCGCATTCGAAGTATTACTTCAAAAAAAAAGTATAATTATAATTAAAAATAGTAAGATATTTATTTTAACAAAAGACAGGCGGGCGAGTGTCCGCCTGCGACGCAGGAGGTTGTGGGTTCGATTCCCACCTTGGGATAAATATTTGTACGATCTGCAAATATTTATTTCGAGTGTTCTGGGTATTTTCTAGGTATGATAAAAATATGTATGTAATGTATTGTATTAAGTATATCAATCATCTAGTACCCATAACACAAGCTCTGCTTAGCTTGGGGCTAGATGATGCTGTGTGGATTATCCAGCATTATTATCATTACAGGAATTACAATAGAAGTAAAATAGGTGAAATTCTCTTATGACATTTGTATGGATGCAGAACATCGTAGGGCAGGTTCCTAGCGAGTAGCCTGCGAATACTTGTTATAGATGATGGTAACTACTTAATATCAGGTGGGCCTTATGCTTGCTCTACAAGCCTTCCACCTGGTTCCGACGGAAGATCAGCGCTGCGTTCTAAACGTTAGCATCAAACTGAGTTGGACTCTTTATGACGTTATTATATGGTAGGTACTTTTCATTTCATTTCATTTCATTTATTTAAATCTTTTGACATCTATAAGACGTTCTTAGACTAGTCACATGAACATAAAATAGTATTTGTTGTAATCGTAATCGTAAAATACAATAATTACCTAAACTAAGTTTACTTACAGAGAACACAAAACATTTCAACAGAGAATGAACAAATCACAGATACACATTAGACCAAGAAAAGATACATTACAGATTATTACACAGATTAAAAAAGAATATTACGTTTCAAATGTTACCAACAAAATAAATAATCATCGAAATAAAACTGAGAGACACCTGTGCGTCCCTTTGTAATACTGTGTGTCATTTAGTATTAAACTGTGTGTCGTCATAAATAAAATGTTTTTCTTTCCTTTTCCTACAAGCAGTATAAAAAACTAGTAAGATGAGTACTGACTGGTGTTGAGGAACTGGAAGCTGGCCAGCGCGAGCTGCGGGGACACGTGCACGCGTTGGTGCTCGTGGTGGCTGGCGAAGGCGGCCAGGTCCTGCAGCTTGTTCATGGGCCGGAGGAGGCGCTTCTTGGTGCGGTTGTCGCCTGAAAACACACACACGTTCAATAGTAATAATGATGCTGGACAATCCACACAGCATCATCTAGCCCCAAGCTAAGCAGAGCTTGTGTTATGGGTACTAGATGACTGATATCTATACAAATAAATAAAATTGAAATGTCTGTTTGTAATATTAAAATAACCACTTTTTACAACATGCACTGAATGTATATGCGATACATATACCAAAATAGTATTTTTTGAAATTTTTGTCTGTCTGTCTGTCTGTTTGTTCCGGGTAATCTCTGGAACGGCTGCACCGATTTCGACGGGACTTTCACTGGCAGATAGCTGATGTAACAAGAAGTAACTTAGGCTACTTTTTATCCCGAAAAAATAACGGGAATGGGAAAAAACTGACACGCGGGCGAAACTGCGAACGGCCGCTATTTAATGCCGTATTAACGCCATCTGTTGGCGACATCGAGTACTACTTCAGTTAAGATTTGTAAGTAAAAATGTTTACCGCCCAACGAAGTGGGCACGGGTCAGCTAGTAAATAAATAAAATAACAAATGGCTACCGTTTTAATTGATAAAATTAATTATAATTTAATAAATTGGCAGAACATTATTATTAAATTACTGTTAGACCACGGAGATGGCGTGACGAGTCACGTAACCCATACGTGGGTCACTCGAGCAATTGGTCGTGAAAATAATTAAAACACTTACTATACACATCCGTTTCGTCCACAATTTCAGCTTGTATCATTTCCTCAATGACGTCTTCTAAAGTCACCAATCCGACTGTCTCGTAGATGGGGTCACCATCGCCTTCCTCGATGCGTTGAACAAACGCCATGTGACCCTTGTGACCTGGGAATAGGGACGGGAATTCAGTGGCAAGACATAGATTAACCTAATTTTAAGGATACAGTTCCGCCAGTGTAATTTAAAACTACGCAAATGTTAACACGAACTGTTTTGTGGCGTTTTCGAGGCTTTTGTCGACCGATGTGGCGCGGCGGGCGTATGTCCGCCTGCGACGCAGGAGGTTGCGGGTTCGATTCCCGCCTTGGGATAAATGTTTGTACGATCTGCAAATATTTATTCCGGGTGTTCTGGATATTTTCTATGTATAATAAAAAATAACTATAATGTAGTGTATTGTATTAGGTATATCAGTCATCTAGTACCTATGGGTACTAGATAACACAAGCTCTGCTTAGCTTAGAGCTAGATGATGCTGTGTGGATTGTCCAGCATTATTATTATTATATTAGATAAGCCTTCATCTTCTTCTTTATGGCATCTGTCCGCATTCCGCCGGTTTTTATTTAGTATTTACTATAAATTTTATAAGACAAAAAAAATGTGATTTAGTTTAAATTTACATCTTCCTCACTATTTGAAATTAGACACATCAAAATGCTTGTCACAAAAACCCACAGGAAAACTAGATTCTGTAGAATTTACCTTCATAAGTGTGTTAGTGGTATGACTCATCATAAAACTTAGGGTGGAGTTCCAAGAAGCACGACAAATGCTGATTGTCAAAAATGTATAAAGAGTTTGTATTAAAGAGCTATAATACTAATATTATCAACGCAAAAGTATGGATGGATGAATGGATGTTTGTTACTCTTTCACGCTCTAACCAGTGGACCGATTTGGATGAAATTTGTAATAAATATAGATTGAAACCTGGATGAACATATAGGCTACTTTTTATCCCGAAAAAAACAACGGGAACGGGAAAAAACTGCCACGCGGGCGAAGCTGCGACCGGCCGCTAGTACTTACAAACTTCATCCATACTTACAAACTTTCGCGTTTATAATATTAGTAGGATAATGGTACGGAACCCTTCGTGCGCGAGTCCGACTCGCACTTGGCCGGTATTTATTTTCGTGTCTTCTCTGTATCCTTTATCGTTCTTGTACCTTTTTTTGTTTTGTCAATAATCTTTTTTCATCTCATTTCATGTTCATCTCATATAATGAAGTCTGTTTGACGCGTTGCATACAACTCCAACGTATAAAATTGCATGGTCTATATTCTAAACTCTTTCCAGAATATTGGCAAGTTTTCAATTTCTCAATTATTTTTGGCGGCATTTCGTAAAATTAGCGTGATATTTTTTTACAAAAAATACCAAGATGAATATTGGATTTTAATGGTTTTCTAACGCCTTCTTCATCACGTCTACCGGAACCTGCAAGTAGGCTGCCAAAACCTGAACCGATTATGATGAAACTAACGGATTCATTGAGAACCGACCTTTTTAGGGTTCCGTACCCAAGGGGTAAAACGGGACCCTATTTCTAAGACTCCGCTGTTCCAGGCTGTTTCTCATGAACCGTGATATTTAGAAAGTTGACATTTTCACAGATGATGTATTTCTGTTGCCGCTATAACAATAAATACTAAAAAACAGAATAAAATAAATATTTATGAAGGCTCTCATGCAACAAACGTGATTTTTTTGCCGTTTTTAATATAGATAATGGTATGGAACTCTTCGTGCGGCCGACTCGCACTTAGCAGATGGCCCACCTAATGTTAAGCGGTAACCATTACCCCATTACCTATAACAAAGCTTCGCAGGTCACAATACTCTGCACTGAAAAATTTGGGATTATTATTATTATGTGTTTGTCATTCCATAGACAATTTCGCCAGTATCTAGTCAATAATAATAATAATAATAATAATGCTGGACAGTCCACACCAAAGAATATGGACTAAAAGTTATTCTATGGTCCACACAGTAAATCTAAATAGAGTCAAATCCTGTCAAGATGGGTTGCCATCTGGTTTACTCGTCTAAGGTTGTCATTGATTCTGAAGAAAAAGATGGCGTAAAACTTCAGGGACACATTTTGGATAAATCAGAAAGCCACGAACTAATTTTTAGTAAATCGACCTAAACTCAAACGAAACCGCAGACAATACTACTGTGAGTATGTAAATAGTTTTAGATAAGACTATGAAACATCTGGATTCCGCCATATTTGTTTAGTCTGTGGTTATTTATGAGCGGGAAAGTATGAGTGATCGCACACGTGGCCCGGCGTTTATTGAAAACAGATTCTATTATTCTCTCATCTTATTTTAGGCTAATGGAAATTAATCTCCGCGTTTTTGTTTCAGCCAAAATAAAAACCACAAACAAAAGAAGAAGAAGCTTATGTTCATCTGTCATCTTTGGAAGTAACATTGTATTTTCATTTTAATTGTTTTTCTAGTGTTATTTTCAGTTCTGATGGGTAATTTCGGTGGTATTTTAACCATCATTACTTGAGGTTTTAGCACAAATGTGAACAGTTGAAATGATGTGTTATGAGGCATCCTGATTTGAACGAAAATGTTTCCTTTTGGTTTTGAAGAAAAACGCCATCTTTTTCTTCAAACCCAATGACAGCCGACTTTACTTTTTTACCGACTCGACTCGACTAATAAGTATTTTATTCAACCCACTTGACACTGGCGAAATCGTCCGCAAGACGGACACATGCCACAAAATAAAACAAAAACTATTTTTAACAGTTTTCTATCATTTTCGGAAGCAACATAGCTTTTGTTTATTTTAAGTTCTGATGTGCAATTTTTTATGCTACTGCTGGTGGATATAGCATATGACCCACCATATGTTAAATGGTAACCATCCTACTAATATTATAAACGCGAAAGTTTGTAAGTATGGATGGATGGATGTTTGTTACTCTTTCACGCTCTAACCAGTAGACCGATTTGGATGAAATTTGAAATAGATATAGATTGTAACCTGGATTAACATTAACATTTTACCCGGAAAATTAACGGGAACGGGAAAAAACTGCTACGCGGGCGAAGCTGCGAGCGGCCGCTAGTCACCTATAACAAAGCATTGCCGTAGCTCACGCAAGTTAAATACCCTATAAGGCACTACCCTGCGTCCAATCTGAAGCATACAGGTGTTAAGCCTCATGTGCCTGTAATTACACCGGCACCCACACCCTTCACACTGGAACACGCTACTGCTTGGCGACAAGAATAGGTATGGTGGTAGTTCTTCCCCGGACGAGCCCTTCACAAAGAGCTCTACTACTACTTCTAAGCAATGTTACCTTCTTTAAACTGCTTCAGCATAACATCCAGGGTGATATCTTCGAAGACGAAGTTGCAAGAGTTCTGGTAGTACTGGCAGAGGGTGCGTAGTGGTGTGTTGTCGTCCGGGTCAACGAATGCGAGGTCTTTTATAAACAGCACGGTTACTATGTTGCCGCGACTGCCTTCGTATACCGGGATTCGGGAATATCCTGGAAGAAATATGGAGTAAATGAGAAATTCGTTCAAGTAATTTAATTGTCGAAAATGTGCCTGTCTGAGATATCAGTTTCAAAGAATACCTGGAGATTGATTGGACCGAAAAATGAATTTAACTATATTTTACGAGATTTTATATGTGTAATAAAAAATATGTATGTAATGTGCGATTGATGATAATGGAGAACGATACAATGTTTTTGGCCGGTGAAAAAAACTTAACAAATAAATAAATAAATATAAATAATGCTGGACAATCCACACAGCATCATCTAGCCCCAAGCTAAGCAGAGCTTGTGTTATGGGTACTAGATGACTGATATACTTAATACAATACTATATTACATACATAGATATTTTTTATTATACATAGAAAATACCCAGAACACCCGGAATAAATATTTACAGATCGTACAAACATTTATCCCAAGGCGGGAATCGAACCCGCAACCTTCTGCGTCGCAGGCGGACAATTGCCCGCCGCGCCACATCGGTCGTCAAATGTGTAAACGTGCGACCAGATGTGTAATAAAATACCAAGGCATAAACTTTTCTCCTTTTTTATTCACACCACGATCCGTCGCTACATTTGATCGTCTCCTCTCACCAAAAAACCAACAATCTTCAAAAAAAACCATTTTCCCGCCAACACCTACGTCAAAAATGACAAATGACAGCCCAAATGTCAATGTCACTTGCCTTTAGCTTGGTATATCAGTCATCTAGTACCCATAACACAAGCTCTGCTTAGCTTGGGGCTAGATGATGCTGTGTGGATTGTCCAACTTTATTTGTCCAATTTATTATTGTTATTTCGTTACGAGAATAACCCCCCAGGTTTAACATACCCGATTTGACGATTTCAGACATGGTTTCAAAGTCCAGGATGCTGGTGATGGGAAGCATGAAGCAGTCCTTCAGCTTCGTCATCACGTTAGCGACGGTTTTCTTGCGAAGGTCGAGAGCTCCGGAGATGATGTTCACCTCTTCTTTATCCAGATCGTTGACGTGGTCTGTTACCTGCGGGAGTCACAGAATATTATACTGTCTTTTAAACTTCTGTTATATCTTTATGAACGACAAATTGTTGAACAAAAACCACATAATGCAGTTAGCATTATGACTGATGTTCTTTTTTATTTTAGTTTCATTTTATTTCATGCTTTTTATTGATTGACATTATTATTATTATTTTGAATTTTGACATATTTTTAATGAACTATTGTAATTTCTATTTTTGATTTAATGATTTTTTTATTAATTTCTTAAGGACCTAAAATAATGTACCTAATTATATACTTGACATTGCACGCCTGATACGGCAGAATACATTGATACTCGCAATTATGCAATACCACCTTTTAAATAAATAAATATTTGTGGACATTTTTACACAACATCATCTAACCCCAAACTAAGCATCGCTTGTACTATGGGAACCAGATGACTGATAGAATACTTATATACTTTTTTTTTTGTAAATACATACTTAGAATACAATATAACACCCAGACAGAGAACAAACATCTATGTTCATCACACAAATGTTTGCTCTCGGTGGGGATCGAACCCCC
Organism: Electrophaes corylata; assembly: GCA_947095575.1. Lineage (NCBI taxonomy): Eukaryota > Metazoa > Arthropoda > Insecta > Lepidoptera > Geometridae > Electrophaes > Electrophaes corylata. Next base: position 589,574 of record OX352727.1, read on the forward strand.
GATTTTAACCATGTATCTCGTGCAATAAATAATGTAATAATCATGATAAATTCTTGGTATGATTGTCTCCGGATATTTAATATCCGCAGGGATCATCTTGAAACGTCTTAAATCTAGGTGAATCTAAGCGCCAGTTCCTCGCGACCAAGCCTAGAACCGGCAAGAAACTTACGGCTTGGTTCCTACTGTTTTTTAGTATGACCCTTCTACAATTCTATAATAATAATGTAAATAATGAAGCTCCAGTGTGGTGCCAATCTAATTTAATAAGGTGATTGCAAGACAGAAAACATGCTAAGGCAATCATACCAAGAACTGAATAGACAACAGAAGTCTGAAATTCTGTTGTAGACACAGACAGCACAAGCTACGCTTCAACTAAATAGTAATGCTTACAATCAATAAGATAATAGTACAGAGATTGCAAAAAATATATCCTAGCTGCCGATGGGTAGAGCGACCGGAACATCTGACCAAATCTCTTAATTTAATAAAGTCTTATAAGACTTATGTCTTATCATATCCCTTATTTACTGTGCAATGCGTACATCAATAAAACAACCCATATTTTAAGCTTATTAAATAAAATATAATCCATTTCTTTACATAAGTAATTTATCAACAAAATGTCTGCTTTGTTTTATGACATCTTTTATAATAAAAGAGAATGACTACACACTATTTTGAGCGGTTAGAAAGAAATGTTTCTCAACTTGAATCCGTAGGTACGGTGGATATCCTGTACTTATCTATATGGATTGAATTTCGGGAATTCTTTCCATAGTACAACCCTACGCACCAATCTATACTAAATATAAGAATCCTATCCTGACTGTCTGACTGACATATAGACAACGCACAGCCTAAACCACGCGTCATCAGACTTGAAATTTCATTATACTAAGTACTACTAAGTCTTGGTGTGCTAAGAATTCCCGAAATTTAACCCCTACGCGGGTACATTGGGGGTTGAAGTTTGTATAAAAAAAACGAGCGTGCTTTAGACCACACGACTCAAGTAAAACTTCTAACGTAACTGGCTATGAGTGAAAGAGGGAGAGAACAGTACTTTCATATCCCCTCCATGGTAGTGTTAAACGTTTAACGCAACCTTGTTGTTTCTATTATTCTATCATTATTTTAAGGTAGGTATTTCTGTATTTTATGCTGTTTCTTTTTTGATTATTAGGCATTGTAAATGTTTTTTCGATGTTCGTGTCCTCACCTACATCAGCCCCGTCTGAAAACCAGCGCTGCATCAACCTCAGCAAGATTGATGCAGCATTTATGCTGAGACAGGAACCAATTTGGCCTATGCAATAGTTTCTTCATTATTTTGTATTGTAGTTTATAGATGTTTTAATTTTATTTAACTTTTTTTTGTTGTTTTTCTTTTAGGACCAAAAACGAATTTTCTTTCTTGCTTTCTTTCTTCTTTTTATCAGAGGAACTACTTACCCTGACCAGCTCCTTTAGCCGTTCCCTGTTGTAGTGTGTTCCAATCTCTTCTCCGAGGAAATAGTCAAGAAGTTTGCTTGTCGGCCACGCCAGCGGGGCACAGATACCCATCACGATCTATAAAAACAAACATCTAGTACTCATAACACGACGACCGATGTGGCGCGCCGGACGAATGTCTGCCTGCGACGCAGGAGGTTGCGGGTTCGATTCCCGCCTTGGGATAAAATGTTTGTATGATCTGCAAATATTTATTCCGGGTGTTCTGGGTATTTTCTATGTATAATAAAAAATATCTATGTATGTAGTGTATTGTATTAAGTATATCAGTCATCTAGTACCCATAACACAAGCTCTGCTTAGCTTGGGGCTAGATGATGCTGTGTGGATTGTCCAGCATTATTATTATTGTTTTTAGTAGTAGAGCTCTTTGTGTAGGGCTCGTCCGTGGAAGTACTACCACCGGACCTATTTCTACCGCTAAGCAGTGATGCTCGCATTGCTGTGTTCCGGTGTGAAGGGTGTGGGTGCCGGTGACATTACAGGCACATGAGGCTTAACACCTGTATTATTCAAATCGGTGGACGCAAGGTGTATCATATGGCATACCTAACGTACGTGACCTACATTGCTTTGTTATAGGTGATGGTTACCACTTAACATCAGGAGCATAAAAGAATAAGAATATTTATAGTGTGGTGTAGGTATAAACAGCGATAAGTAAATGGACTTTTTGGTTTGCCAAATTACTTAGACGGAAACTTTTGAATTTGAAGTACCTTCGATGGTAACGAGAATAAATGATAGATCTGTGATCTATTATATTCAGCTAGTACCAAAGTAGGTAATTTTTCAAAAAACTACAGGAATAAGTGAATAAGTCATGTTCTCACCTTCATGATCCAGATACTCTTGGCTCCAACAAAGAGACCATGCCTAGCGCAGATAGCCTGAGGCGTGATCTCAGCAATGAATACAATCGCCAAAGTAGACCCAATAACAGCTACCAGCCCTGATGTCAAATCATCCAAAATCACAGTAAACGTGGAGTTTACAGCAACGTTACTGAGCAAAATTGTACACAGGAGGTAATTCCCGTGAGCGCGAACTGGCATGATTGCTCTGGCGTATTTCCGTTCCTTCTCAGTCCCAGTATTAGCTATAATCTTCAACTCAGTACGATCTAACGCCATCAGACCAAGATTAAGTCCAGAGAACAGCGAAGCCAGCATAAGAAGTATCACGATAAGAACTAGGGAGACCCAGAGAGGTAGAAGTTTATTGTGCGTGGCCAGAATCTTCCAATTCTCTTTGCCTTGGTGCTTGAAGTGGCCTGATGGGCTGTTTTTGGCGCAGATGTAGAATTTGTAGTCGTCTAAGGGTGGTGGGGCGTTTAGCTGGAAGAGTGCGGAGCTACCGTCTGCGTAAGAAGCCTGTGGACAAACTTTAGGGTTAGTTTTAATTGGTCGGTTTAAATCAGTAATTCCCAAAGTGGAGACTCGACGGGGGTCTACGTTGGACGTGACAAAAAATGGGGGTTTACAATCACAAGCAGGGGTGCAAAGTCAAAGTCAAAAATCATTTATTCAGTAATATCCGCAGGGATCATCTTGAATCGTCTTAAATCTAGGTGAATCTAAGCGCCAGTTCCTCGCGACCAAGCCTAGAAGAAAAGGTGCATGAAAATCAATTTGGTTTCCATAGTGAAGAATTAAAATGTTGGCTTGTTATTTTAAATAATATGATACCAAAATCAAACCTTCTCAATAAGACAATTTATAAATAAATTGAGAAAAAAATGGATAGTTCCGAACTGAGAGCCGAACCCAGACCATGTCGGTATCGTGCCGAGATTTAGAAATTGGCAGGGGGTCCACCGGATCCAGAAAAATTTTGAAAGTGGTCTATGAAACAAAGAGTCTGGGAACCACTGGTTTAAAGGATCAGAATCCTAACTTATCCTGTTATCTTTTGGTAGCATCTCTTGAAAAGCACCGGTAGTTTAGTGGGAGCGACCCTGACTTCTGGTCCTAAGGTAGGTTGGTTCAAATTCTATCGTGCAACAATGGATTTTTCTATTCAGTAGTTATAAGTACCTACAATGCCAACGCTTTCAAATTGTCACAGAAAATATCGTAAGGAATCCAGACAAGCCCCACCATTCAGTTGGAAGTAGCTTTGCCTTCTGTAGGTTGAGGGTTCGACCCCCATTGAGAACAAGAGTTTGTATGATAAACTAGTGGCCGCTCGCAGCTTCGCCCGCGTGGCAGTTTTTTCCCGTTCCCGTTATTTTTTCGGAATGAAAAATACGTTGATTAGGCCTCAGATCTTTACCATTCTTATGGGACTAACTTAAGATGTTAAATTTATTCGTACTTGTATCTAAACCATATAAGAAAGTTTAAGAGCATACGTTGCTAACCATAAAACACATGCAACACATTCACATTCAGTTTAATAATATTAGCTACGTAATTTTTTGGTTTGGTTTAGTGATAGTCGATTCTATGTTACATGATATATTAGAAAAATGTAAATCCGTTATTGGCTATATGGTATGTATGTATGAAACGTTTTGTAATTTCTATGAGCTGTGGATTTTGTTAAATAAATAAAATAAAAACCGCTACAAACTTCTTATTACTCATCATGTAATGTAGATAGTGAAATCTCCCGGCATATCAGACACCTTGAAATAATGTCAATACAATAATAGCTACACAAGTCTGAGTGTCATATTTCGAAACAGAGATTATTTACTTTCTTTATTATTCTTTATTATACTCGTCTATAGCTCGACACAAAACAAACATCTGTAGTATCCTACTAATATTATAAACGCGAAAGTTTGTAAGTATGGATGGATGGATGTTTGTTACTCTTTCACGCTCTAACCAGTGAACCGATTTGGATAAAATTTGAAGTAAACATAGATTATAACTTGGATTAACATATAGGCTACTTTTTATCCCGAAAAATAACGGGAACGGGAAAAAAACTGCCTCGCGGCCGAAGCTGCGAGCGGTCGCTTGTACAGTCAGCTGCACTGGAATCTATATCATTCGTAACTTTCAAAACGGTATCAAAACCTTATAGTAAACTCTTAAGCGGTAAAAACCTCAAAAAATGTGAAATTAGCTGATAGGTTCACATATTTTTTGAGTTTTTGCCCTGTAAATATTAATTGTAACGTTGTAAAACCATTCTGTAAGTTACGAATTGTATACATTCTAATGCAGCTGACTGTACATAATATTTGAATACATTTACCGAATAATCTCCATTAAGTAGATGATTACACTCCTGTCCGTAATCATCAGGAGTATGAGTGAACGCTATCACTGTATCACTCGTCAGGCCTTCACCAAACAGTCTCATTGTGAAGGGCAAGTCTGTTTGAACGCTAGGAATCATCTCATCAACCACTTTTGGCTCCTTCGCAGACTCTTCAACTCTTAACCCCATAACTTTAAGCGGTACATAGACTTTAGGGGATACATCTGTGTCATTTGAATCTGCATCACTAGTTTCAGTGGCATTTTCTATCGCGTCTCCAACTTCACGTTTTATTCTGTCAAGGTTGACGTGTGGTGTGAAGGTAAAGCTCTCGATGAGCGCGTCGCTGATTTCTTCAATATCTTCAGCATTGTTGATGTTGGTATCGTCTTTCAGGTCATTGTGAATTTCATTTTCGATGCTGTTCAACTCAATGTTGTCCAATTCGGTCAGTCTGGAAAAAGATAAGATAATTTTAATACTTAGTAAAAAAAGTAAACGGGTATTAGCCTATTGTAGACTAGCCGACCCGCTGTCTGTCTGTCTGTCTGTCACCAGATGTTAGAGTTGAAATTTTCACAGATGATGTATTTCTGTTGCCGCTATAACAACAAATACTAAAAAACAGCTCTCATACAGCAAACGTGATTCATTTGCAGTTTTTATCATAGATAATGGTACGGGACCCTTCATGCGCGAGTCCGACTCGCACTTGGCCGGCCCCAAGCAGAGCTTGTGTTATGGGTATTAGATATTTTTTTATTATACATAGAAAATACCTAGAAAACCCGGAATAAATATTTACAGATCGTACAAACATTTATCCCAAGGCGGGAATCGAACCCGCAAACTCCTGCAGGCGGACATTCGCCCGCTGCGCCACATCGGTCGTCCAATGTGTCCAAATGAAATGTAAATCTAGACGCCAGTTCCACACGACCACGCCTAAAAGAACAGGGTTATTCCCGTTGAGTCACACCCTTTCAGTCACACTGTGACACAATGGGACGAAAAAGTTTCGTTGAGTTACACCTGTTACACATTGCGACTCAGATGAAGGACTTAGCAGAATTACTTATCTGCAGAGAAGTTCTTGACACATTTTCATTAAGATTTCAAGAGCACTTATTTATCAACATTCAAGTACCTTTATAAGTGGTAAAATATAGTCCAGTAGGGTACAGTCCAGCTAATCTAAAAAACTATCTCTACTGAAGTATCCTACTAAAAAACGCGAAAGTTTGTAAGTATGGATGGATGGATGGATGTTCGTTACTCTTTCACGCTCTAACCAGTGGACCGATTTGGATGAAATTTGGAGTAAATTTAGATTGTAACCTGGATTAACATATAGACTTTTTATCCCGAAAAAATAACGAGAACGAGAAAAAACTGCCACGCGGGCGAAGCTGCGAACGGCCGCTAGTATCTAACTAACTGAATCGCGCTTCTGAAGTTTCTACGTAGATTGAGTATATGAAATACCTCCGCAATAGCATCTGTTGGGCCTAGGACCCGGATAGTGGTAGTACTTCCCCGGACGAGCCCTTCACTAAGAGCTCTACTACTACTATAGGTTAGAATATATGATAGAAAAATAGTTTTAGAAGTATCCATGTTTCCATTAGCGAAATGAAATGGTATTTTCGACAAGGCTTTCATTATAGACCAGAAGCCAGGGTGGAAAAAGCATGTAAGAGCCCTCTGTGAGCTACAAAAAAACGAGTGTGCTTTAGACCACACGACTGAAGTAAAACTTCTAACGTAACTGGCTATGAGAGAAAGAGAGAAAGAACAATGCTTTCATACCCCCTCCAGGGTAGTGTTAAACGTTTAACGCAACCTTGTTGGATTGCATTAGAAGTATTACTTCAAAAAAACTTTTTTTTTCAATGAAGCAGATTAAGAATAAAAATATCCAACCCCATTTAATGCATCCCATTTACGGAGTAGTTCGGTAAAAATCTTTAAATAAATAAATAAAACCAATAAATTTGACGACCGATGTGGCGCGGCGGGCGAATGTCCGCCTGTGACGCAGGAGGTTGCTGGCTCGATTCCCGCCTTGGGATAAATTTTTGTACGATCTGCAAATATTTATTCCAGGTGTTCTGGGTATTCTCTATTTATAAATAAAATATGTATGTAATGTATTGTATTAAGTATATCAGTCAACTAGTACCCATAACACAAGCTCTGTATAGCTTGGGGCTAGATGATGCTGTGTGGATTGTCCAGCATTATTATTATTAATTTTACTAATGTTTATGGGAACGCTCCGTGGTCTCTCTGACTATAGTAACCTATAACTCTTAAGCGTAGGGCGGTGGCTCACGCAACGACCATCCCAATATTGTATCGTTTAATTAAATTGACGGTTGACCTAGAGAATACCATTTCATTAATTTGGTTAACTGACTAGTCATGATTTTTCTATTAGTAATGAAAATCCCTAGGGTATTTTAGGTCTAAAAGACTATAACCAGTAAAGTTATTCCAGCGCCCAGGGGGCGCTTATATATACAAATAAATAATATTGAAGTGTCTGTTTGTAATATTAAAATAACTGCTTTTTACTACATGCATATGAATGTACTAGCGGTCGCTCACAGCTTCGCCTGCGTGGCAGTTTTTTCCCGTTCCCGTTATTTTTTCGGGATAAAATCATAGTAGCTTTATGCATGCAAAGTTTCAGCCCGATCGGTTAAAATTGACAAAGTTTCATACAAACTTTCATCCCCTATTTTATCCCCTCGGGGGTAAAACTAATCAAAATCCTTTCTTAGCGGATGCCTACGTCATAACATCTACCTGCATGCCAAATTTCAGCCCGATCCGTCCAGTGGTTTGGGCTGTGCGTTGATAGATCACTATGTCAGTCAGTCAGTCACCTTTGAGTTATATATATTTAGATAGATATACGGTACATATACCAAAATAACATTTTGTAAAATTGTTGTCTGTCTGTTTGTTCCGGCTAATCTCTGGAACGGCTGGACCGATTTCGACGGGACTTTCTCTGGCAGATGGCTTATGTAATAAGGAGTAAGTTAGGCTATTTTTATTTTAGAAACATTCTAATACCTATGTCCAAGTACTGTCCAATTCCGTAGCCTTCTCCCACCTAAAAACTAAATAAACTAAATAACTTTTTTGTTTAATTCCACGCGGACAAATTCGCGGGTACAGCTAGTCTATACTAATATTATAAAGAGGTAAAGTTTTGTGAGGTTGTAATTAATATTACTTAAATTATAAACACAAATAACAAAATTCAATAAACAATAAAACACATAAAACAATATACTAATGCCTACCTAAAAATTTAATCATGTCAGTTTTACTATAATATTTTAATCAAAAAATTAGATAATAAGAAATAATACGTCATACAATAACAATATTAATAATGATACTTGAACAACTTAACTAATTTGTAAAAATAACCCATTCTACATCAAGTGTTTCTCCAAGTAAATATTCTACGCTATGTTTCATCTGATGTTGAGTAAGTACATAGATGTTGTACAGTTATTTTTAAATGAGCTGTTGCATCGCTCAGCATCAGGTGGGTCACCCAAAAACATGTGACCATGTTATTCGCGTTGGTGACCTTGACAGCTTGAAGCAACTAGCTAATTAACCTACAGTTTGTAGTATTGACTCTGACAATTAGTAAGATTCTACTCTTTGCTAAATTCGAGGCTAGTCACATTTCGTTGGGCGGTAAACATTTATACCTACTTTTAATTTATAACATACCGACGACCGATGTGGCGCGGCGGGCGAATGTCCGCCTGCGACGCGGAGGTTGCGTGTTCGATTCCCGCCTTGGGATAAATGTTTGTACGATCTGCAAATATTTATTCCTGTGAGTGTGAGTGTTCTGGGTGTTTTCTATGTATAATAAAATAATAAATATGTATGTATGTAATGTATTGTATTAAGTATATCAGTCATTTATAGTACCCATACCACAAGCTCTACTTAGCTTGGGGCTAGATGATGCTGTGTGGATTGTCCAGCATTATTATTATTATACCGGGTTTACCCTCCTCGTTCTCAATATAAACACAACGCACTCAGAAAAGTGTTTGTGTACCGCTCAATCGATAATGCTCAACTACATTCAAAGCTTGGTAACCTCACCTACATTCTGAAAGCTTATAATCGATTGTCAATTCCATCTTGCTTCATGTCGTGTGTGGTTAGGTTAGTCTATGGAGGACACTACGTAAAGAATAGTACCTAGATTGTTATACAAGGAGCTAAAATAACCCATTATATACGAGGTAGTTTTACTCCCGAGCTTTAGCGAGGGAGTAAATAGAAACCGAGTTTTAATGGGTTTTAGCTCCGTGTGTTACACTATACTTTTCACTTCTCTTGCTCAATAAGGCCGTCATTGTAGCATACCAACATTTTCACTATTGTAAAATTAAATACGGTCACTAGGTACCAATTCAATTTGCAATTAGAGAAAAATTATAAAGATTTCGCGCCAATGTCTTTTTTTTGTTTCTTCTGTGGCCGCAACACATTGCATGCATTCTACCAGAGATCGCCGATTTTAGTTCCATTTTCTAAATTAAAATGAAGTTCTTTTTTTATGAAACAGTAATAAGTCGAGTCTTTATTCATAATTATTCTACTTATGACTAAAAACTTTTTCGTTTTTGTAGGCTCATTGTCATTTGACACACAAAAATAAAAAAAAAACTTTTTCCCCTAGATGATGAAATAATATTTTATCCCCGCTCTGGTATGCTACAATGACGGCCTTTTTGAGCAAGAGAAGTGAAAAGTAATTTATATACTCTTCTTCTGAAAAATGGTTTCAGCGGTAAAAATGTTGCTAAGTTGGGTGATTAGAAAAATATAAATCAGAATTGAATGGAATTACATAGGTAGGTACTTATTTTTATAAATTACCACGCCACCAGAGGCTCTCCTTTCAATTCTGCGTAAGTAATAGGTAGATAATAGAATCAGATATAAGTGTAGTCGTAAAAGAACCAAGGTCATCGACATAGCTCTCAGAATCAACAAGTTGAATACCTAGTATTAGTAGTAGCTCTTAGTGAAGGGCTCGTCTGGGGAAGTACTACCACCATGCCTATTTCTGCCGCCAAATAGCTTGCTGCGGGTGTGGGAGGCGGGAAAATGACAAGCACATGAGGCTTAACACCTGTATGCTTCAGATTGATGGACGCAGATACTTATCTAATCTGTGACGCAGAGCAGTGTATTGTAGGTTACGTTCCTAACTAACGTGACCAACAAGGCAATACATACCTACATATTTTGTTTATTATTTTGCTGTAGGTATGTTTGTTTTATTTTTTTATTTTGTACTCTCATTTGTAATGTGTTACTATGTGAAGGTTGTCTGTGGCATTACCTACACGGCTCTAACGGAAGACCAGCGTTAGTTGACTGTAAACGTCAACTAACTTCATGCTGAGTTAGGGACCGTTTTGTTACTTTTGCTTGGCCCTTTTTGTTGTTATTTTATATATTGTTTTGTGTTGTGTAAGAGTTATATAAAATAAATATGTTTTCTTTCTTTCTTTCTTAATACTGTTGTGGAAGTTACAAATTGTATACATTCTAGTGCAGCTACGGTACGTAACATTCGGTCTAAATATCGGCCCTAAAAAACGCGACGAGCAATTTCTAGTAATCACTCGGTTTGTACTGGATTGAACTGGAATTACCCAAACGGGAAGAGATGACGACATAGTAACAAGCGCCAAAACGCTGTCTCTAAATAAACTGTCATGGTTAAATTGTAGGTATGCTGTCATTAAATAAAATATGAGTGTTTGTTTAATAAGAAAATCCTACTAATATAATAAACGCAAAAGTTTGTAAGTATGGATGGATGGATATTTGTTACTCTTTCACGCTCTAACCAGTGGACAGATTTGGATAAAATTTAGAAAAAATATAGATTGAAACTTGGATTAACATATAGGCTACTTTTTATCCCGAAAAAACTGGCACGCGGGCGAAGCTGCGAGCGGCCGCTAGTATTTCTATAAAAAAGACGTAGGTCCTAGCATAATACTAACCAAGTCAATACGGGTAGTCGTGAGCTCGATAGTTTGTAATACTATTATTATGATTTAGTTTGACTAGTTGTTGATTTGGTTTGGTTTTATTTGATTTGATTTTATTTTAACTGTAGTAGGTACGTTTTCTCAGTTTGCAATCGTGCTATAAAAGCCCACAGTAGGGATACTATTCTGAATTACGCTCATGAAGACTGACTAACCGGGAACCCCATGGATCAACGACATCACGGAAAGTCGGTTATAGAAAATACTCAAAACTGTTCCTCCAGAAGTGAACGTTGAATATATCTTGATAGATTCTAAGCCGATTTAAATCATAATTTCACCAGCAAAACTACAGTAGGCACAATACAGTCAAAGTCAAAGTCAAAGAATATTTATTGCTTGAAATACATGTTAAAAAGATGTCAATTATTATATTATATGTTTCAATGTATTCTGCTTAATTCTAGGCGTGCAATATTTAAATTTACATAGTACAATCATACAATTAATTTATAAACATAATAATAATCAATCAGAGAGAGTGTTGAACAAATTCTATGCAAATCGGATTAACCGTTTGAAAGTTACGATGATTTTTCCAAGTTGTTTGATTCGCTCTCTCTTTCTCGATTGAAAAATATTACTTACCTAGTTTGCAAAACCGAAGACAGTTTAGTCTAGTAACTAGACTAGAGTCAACATAAGAACCAAGACATTCCAAATTTAAACTCTAGACGTCACTTTTTAGATGCTGGCTGAATGCCATACTCCGCCAGACGGCGTTTATGACAGCTGTAAAAAGATGGCGCCGAAAATTGGCGCGAAACGCAACCATCTTCGCTACGAAATTGAAAGTGGTCATAAATAACTATCAAGAGTTCAGAAGTGGTATTTAGCTTAATTTGAGCGCAAATGGTTGGATCGTAAATGTTTTACGATAGTATAGATATTTTAAGAGACAAATGATGTTATCTAACCTATCTATTCATTTGTTAGATACTTTTTTATAAGAAAAGCAATCTCAACAGTCATATTACGTGAGTTATTTACATTGAATTGTTTTATTCCAATAAAGTTAATCATGCCCAACCTTTTGAAGCGTAATTAACCTACTTTATATCCTGTTAAATTCCACGCTATCCGTTCAGGGATTAAACGGGAATTTAGTATTCAGTATGTTTATTGCCTTATTATGTAAGTAGGTTTAACATTGTCAGATCTTAGGACTAGATAGAATGTTTCGTACCAATACACATAATATACCCAGTAAGGGTGTTGCAACAGAGTAGTATACCATTTAAAGTCATTATTTATAAAATCATCAATAGAGTAAAAACACCCTTGCAACAAACCTTTAAAATTCCTTCGGGACAGACAGACAAAAGCATTTTTAAACCAATCTTGTATCTGAGACGGTTCGCTCGCTCAGTCAATACAATCGATAAGTAGTTCAGATATTGCTTGAAAGATTGAAATATTTTTTCTTTTTGTAAGCCTGATAAACCTTTTGTTGTTTTTTTTGTGTAATCGTTCCTTTAGCGACAATTAATAAGATAATAGCTTCGTGTACAAAGTATGAATCTGTTATTGGCAGTAAGTGTTGTTTATAAGTTTTAAGTGAATACCTCTAGGTGCTGTTGATTCTATGATTAATAAAAACAAAAAATAATAATAAAAAAAATTTAAAAAAAAGACTATAATATGTATATCCTGAGCTGTTGGTTCGTTATCAATAGTCTCGATAAGCACACTACTGTACCCCTTCCCCATATTAGGAGTAGTGGTACCTACCGTAAAAATAGTCAGTTCTTCGAGACCAAGCCTAGAAGGAAAAGTCAAAGTCAAAAAGTATTTATTCAGTAATATCCGCAGGGATCATCTTGAAACGTCTTAAATCTAGGTGAATCTAAGCGCCAGTTCCTCGCGACCAAGCCGACCAAGAACCGGCAAGAAACTTATGGTTTGGTTCTTGGTTCCTACCTATTTTTGTATGATCCTTTTATACTGACTGACGACAACGCACAGCCTAAACCACTTTACTGCTCTTAGAGACTTTACATTTTTATGGTATATTCGTCTTCGTGGTGTACTTAGGAATTCAAATTGGAATGCCACAATACACTTTCACACTATTTGCTCACTAAATACAATATTACTTGTGGTTTTAGCGTTAATATTGGTTAAAAATACCACCGAAATGACACTAAAAAAACAATTCAAATGATAAAACTATGTTGCTTCCAAAGATGAAAAAAAAACCAGCCAAGTGCGAGTCCGACTCGCGCACAAAGTGTTCCGTACCATGCATAATAATAACACACAGACAGACAGCGCAGTCTTAGTAATAGGGTCCCGTTTTACCCTTTAGGTACGGAACCCAAAGACAACTTATAACCTGTGGTCGATGCAAGCATGACGTAATTATGACTTGAAGCTACAGTCAGACGCCGTGACGGATGGGACAGACTTATTATTCAGTAGATAGAAGCGGTATTTACACCAACCTTGTACAAACACTAATTCGGTAGTCGCGCTGAGTCATTTGTTGGTCTGAACTCTGAATTGGTAAACGATTTGAGCTACTGTTTATTGTATAATCTACTTGTGCAAATGACAATTTTGCAAATTTCAAGTGTTTTTAATAAATACTTTGTAATAAAATACAATTCAATCAAATTCTGTCAAGTCGGCTGTCATTAGTATTGAAATATACGTTTCCAGGAAGAACGATTCTGAGCCCTTTCCATCCATCGACTTCCCGCGGTCCTAACAATGTCGTCAGTAATGTTTTGACGACCGATGTGGCGCGGCGGGCGAATGTCCACCTGCGACGCAGGGGTTGCGGGTTCGATTCCCGCCTTGGGATAAATGTTTGTACGATCTGCAAATATTTATTCCAGGTGTTCTGGGTATTTTCTATATATTATATATTAATAATAATAATAATGCTGGACAATCCACACAGCATCATCTAGCCCCAAGCTAAGCAGTGCTTGTGTTATGGGTACTAGATGACTGATATACTTAATACAATATATTACATGTATACATATTTTTTTATTATACATAGAAAACACCCAGAACACCTGGAATAAATATTTGCAGATCGTACAAACATTTATCCCAAGGCGGGAATCGAACCCGCAACCTCTGCGTCGCAGGCGGACATTCGCCCACCGCGCCACATCGGTCGGTATTATTTATCATCATTCACAGCATTAAGTAAGATACTATTTTTACCAGTACGGTGTTTTTGTTCTAGATACAATGTGACTTTTTAAAGCATTGTGAATGTGTCTACGCAAGGGTCATTCTATTTTGTTTTGACCATCCTATAACAAGTCCATTGACCTCAATTAGGGCGAGTTCGGCCCGTTCACTCAATTGGTATGGATTGCTGTTATTCCAATTTGTTTTGGTCTGCGTTGGTTCAAAACAAGTTCCACAGTAATTTATTTATTAACAAACACTGAGTTACTGACAGCTTATGCCAAAACATTTGGGGGAACAGAGTTCATTCAGGTATTACGAATACCATTGCATTGTACCATAAATTGCTTTTCTATACTTTTTACTAATTTTATAAAAGCGAAAGTTTGTAAGTATGAATGGATGGATGTTTGTTACTCTTTCACGCTCTAACCAGTAGACCGATTTGGATGGAATTTGGAATAAACATAGATTATAACTTGGATTAACATATGGGCTACTTTTTATCCCGAAAAAATAACGGGAACGGGAAAAAACAAACGAACGAACTTTCGTTCATCAACCATTCTTACAACCACATCATAACAGGAAGCCGCAGAATATATTTATAGGTTGAAACTAATCACTACACAAAAATACCTACTGGGAAAACAATAAATTGTTGCAACGTTAGCTGCAAACTCAATGTATCTCAAAGTGGGTAATAACGCCCCCTTGTGGGCGCTGGAGGTCAAGAAGGGGGCGGTAAGGGACCTAGAAAAAAGGGTTTAAGTGGTTTGATGGGTTGACTGATTTGTAATTTTAGTTTTTGATCACCCTTGATTCCTCTTTGATCTTATAAAAACTAAAGCTTAAACTCCAGACCGAACTAATATAGCACGCTGTAATTTAATTTATTAAAGTAATATCACTGTGGTTTTTAGGGTAAAACGGAACCCTATTACTAAGGCTCCGCTGTCTGTCTGTCCGTCTGACACCAGGCTGTATCCCATAAACCGTGATAGTTAGAGTTGAAATTTTCATTGTATTTCTGTTGCCGCTATAACAACGAATACTAAAAAACAGAATAAAATAAATATTTAAGGGGGCTCTCATACAAAAACGTGTTTTTTTTGCCGTTTTTATTATAGATAAGGGTTCCCCTTTGTGCGCTTGGCCGGTTTTAAAGTGATATAAAAATTGGGGGGTGCTGGAATACTGTTGTTTTTCTAAGTGGGCGGTAGGCAAAATAAGTTTGAGAACCTCAGCGCTAAATACTAATTATTTAGTGTACCAGAACTATTGAATGTTCATGAGTCATACATACGTTCGTACTTGCCTGTTATTACCTACCAATTCGATTGTGCATACCTATACATATTTATACGTCAAACTTACTATGGGGAATCGTTACCCACGTTTCCCGTAGTAGCTAGGTAGGTGGCTCGGAAGAACCGAGCGCTTTGAGCTCAGTAATCCGAACGCGCATTTTTTTAATTTCGTGATTGACACTTTTGCAGTTTTTTTGATGATGATGATTAGGTAAATTGGTTTCAAAACTCTGAAATGGCTTTGCGTTACTCAATACATAATTATATTGCTTTCACATGGGTTAGTTTGGATACAAACATTGTTCGTATGAGTAAGTAGGTATCACATGGACCCTGGATAGGCTCCTGTATAGCAACATGGAGCCAGGCCGAGGTTATAAAGTAGGTAGGTTAGGTAGCATACATGTACTATTTTAGAATAGTAGGATTCGTGATTTTGCGTGAGATTCCAGTTAGGCTATCTTTTTAGTATGCATGAGTTTATTTATTTGTGTATAAAAATTAATTTACGCTTGTTAGTTTTACCAAAACTAATACAAAACCGATTTGCCTAATTTTGGTTTTGAAATATTTGTAGAAGTTCAAGGAAGGTTTAATAGTGAGAGAACATAAAGAAGACAACTTTTATATTTGCTTTTTTGGGAAAATACTCGCGTGGTTTACTATTCTCACTACCACCAGTTAAAGGTAATTGAATAAAGGTGTACCTACCCCTGATTGAGTTGTGACTATTGGTAGGTACCCCGCGGTTTTCGCCAATCAGCGTCGTGTTTTTATGTTCTTATAATAGGCTTGTCATGTTATTATGTCAAGGTCGAGTCATTTATATAAACTCTTGAGGCCATGAAAAAATCGCGTGATTTGTTGCTACTTAGAACAGTTTTAGAAAGGCCTAAAATGTAATTAAATATGGAACTAGATGTAAGATATATAAATAAAATGTTTTTAGCGAGCCCCTAAATGCATTTAGGAAGCGAATTACGTTTAACTTCTTACACAAGGTAAATTAAGTACCTACCTATCAATTACGTTTACGCTGTACATGTTTAATCTAACTTGGGGCTTTGGGACTAGATGACATTGAATCAAATTCTCTTCGTTATCATCGATATAGATAATTACTAGCGGTCGCTAAAAACATTGCATTGCAACAAACATGGCAGTTTTTTTCCCGTTCCCGTTATTTTTCGGGATAAAAAGTAGCCTATATATTAATTCAAGTTATAATCTATGTTTATTCCAAATTTCATCCAAATCGGTCTTCTGGTTAGAGCGTGAAAGAGTAACAAACATCCATCCATACTTACAAACTTTCGCGTTTATAATATTAGTAGGATTTTTATTGTACATACATAGAAAATACCCAGAACACCCGAAATAAATATTTAGATCGTACAAGCATTTATCCCAAGGCAGGAATCTAACCCGCAACCTCCTGCGTCGCAGGCGGACCATCGCCCGCCACGCCACAGCCAATGGGTCAATTGACCTGACCACAAACAAACAATACGAAGAATCGAACAATAGGTTACCACACCATTAACTGGACAAATGAGGATGTCAGGTATAGTTTCAAACAGATATATAGCCGGCCACTGCGGCATTCATTTAGGACTTGTATATCTTCCAAGACTTTTTATATTAATTCTATGGGTAAAATACCTCTGTGTCATCATTACTCTGCACTGGTGGGTAACCCGCGCATGTGTGCGAATCACACACACCAATATTGGACTCGCTGTCAGATTGCTAAAAACGAAATAGTTCGCGCACACGATACCTACGGGCTTAACAGAACTTTGTAAACTAAACTAACCGTATTATACATGTTAATAATCATCCAATGCTAGTGTCAAACGGTGAAGGAAAACATCGTGAGGAAACCCGTAGCTTAGTTAACTCCGCACGTATTTATGTCTTTCCTGTGGAGGCTGACTAAGATGTGGCGATGGTATAGGTTCTACAAGTCTACTCCATCTAAAATCCTGTTCCACTAGTGTCCCGTAAAGACACGATAGAAAAAGTTACCTAGAAGATGTTTTTTTGAAGTAATACTTCTAATACGACTTCCAACAAGGTTGCATTAAACGTTTAATACTACCATCATACCATGTAGGGGGTATGAAAGCACTGTTTCTCTCTTTCTCTCATAGCTACGTTTCCTATACCTATATAAGAAAGCACACAGTTTTTTTTTTAAATCACCCAATACAATATAATCACTACGTTAAGACACAAGCCTTCGATTCTACCAAATGGTATTGCATTTCTACTTTTATAAAACAATCATACACCAATTTTACGTAAAATTTCTATAATTATTGGACATCATTTTGATGTTCTCGAGTTTCGAGAAAATCATAAATTGGATTCGTTTTCTGTCATCTTTGGAAGCAACATTAGTTTTTTCATTTTAGTTGTTTTTTTGTGTTATTTTTGGTTCTTATGTGTAATTTCGGTGGTATTTCAACCAGACGTAATTATCAGTGTGAACAGTTGAAATGAAAGTTAATGTGGCTTCCAGATTTATCGAACGAAAATGTTTTCCTTAAGTTTAAAAAAAAATCCCCATATTTTTAATCCATCTTTTGAACCAATCACAGCCGGCTTTACTTTTTTTACTGCCTCAACACTACATACCTACCTATAATATATATTATACACAATATATATTATTATAATATATATTATACCTACTTACCCTAAGAGTATGGACTAAATATGTACCTACTTACCTATCTACTTGGCATTAGCGAATTTGTCTGTCTAATCGACATCTCATAATGAATTGACAGATGTCATTATGAGAAAAAGAAAGAAAGAAAGAAAGAAAGAAAAGCTTTTTGAAAAAGAAGAAGAATCGTAAATTCACCGTATTATTTGTAGGCGTTGTAACGTCATTGTCACATGAGATTCAATTTAACTCATGAAATAATCATGAATCATAAAAATAATAATAAAATACCTATTACGTATCAGAGTTTTATGAATCATGGACGTCTGGTTGAAAAAAATCTTTATGTATGTATGTATGTCTGTCAGATGTTTTCCAACTATTATGTGTTACCAAACTAATGCCAACAGTTCAAAATAATAAATAAAACCGGCTAAGTGCAAGTCGGACTCACGCACGAAGGGTTCCATCCATACGTTAGTTGTATGAGACGAGAGCCCCCTTAAATGTTTATTTTATTATGTTTTTTAGTATTTGTTGTTATAGCGGCAACATAAAATACCTAGATAGGTAGGTAGTACCTACATCATCTGTGAATTTCAACTCTCTAACTATCACGGTTCATGAGCTACAGCCTGGTGACTGACAGACGTACGGACAGGCAGACAGAAAGACAGCGTAGTCTTAGTAATAGGGTTCCGTTTTACCCATTGGGTACGGAACCCTTAAAAGAACTGAATGAAAACTTCAAAAGGGTGCACTGGTGGTCTAGTGGGTGCGACCCTGCCTTCTGATCTGGTCGCGGTTTCGAATCTGGTCGTGCACCAATGAATTTTTCTATTCGAAAATTGTCTAGCGCAATGCCAGTTGTCAAACGGTGAAGGAAAACATCGTGTGGAAAGAGACTGCAGCCTCTTATTTTTCATCCATTTTAGATATAGACAGAAATTAATTTGCTACTTTAGAAACTAAAAACAATTAGTATTTTCAACTCATGTAGGTAAAGTAGGTAAATAGCTATCAGTTTATCACGAAAAAACAAAACCATCACACACGTAGGTAATCTCAAAATCGTATCAATCTCCCTGATAGGTAGGTAGGTAGGTACCTACCAAGCCTATCTGATTAAGATAATGGCTTACAATAACTGTGTAGGTAAGTACAGATAGCTTATGTAACAGAAAACCCTGTGCGTTTAAAATTCGTGAGTAGAGAATGTTGTAAACATGACGTGGTCCGCAAATTCGATGCACCGCGGTTGAAATATCAACTGGTGTCGTAATTTTTACCTGAACGATGTACCTACCTGTATTATTCTTTAGGCTAATAGGTATAACTACCTAAGTTTTACAAAAGTATTTACGATAGTTATCGCAACAGAAGAAGAAAGAACAGAGAAATAAATCACGGTTAAGGTAAATTTACATAACAAAATGCTGTATAAAAATCGGCGCTCACGCCGCGCCGCCGCCGCCGCCCCGGCACTCACGGTTATCAAATTAAATGAGGTTGAATGAAACTCACCGCTCAGTACTCCGCGCGGTGACGTCAGCCGCGTCCAAATATAAACGTTCTCCTTGATGATGCCACACACCAGCACTTTTAGCACAGAAAAAAACCCTACTCTCATTAGGGACTTCAACAACACCATTTTTCGCCACTAAGTCCGGCGAGCACGGCCCGTCCGGCGCATAGGTTAATGACCACTCGTCAAACTCTCCTTTAACATCCAACTTGTACGCACATTTTAGGCTATCACACGTTACGTTGTTGACAAGCACGGAAAATATCCATGGGGGCGATACCGCACTAGTATTTACTATTAAAAATAAGAGAAGGAATATACCGCTAGTCCGTAATTCGCGCACTGCCGCCATGTCGAGTGCCGTAGCCTGAATGACAGCCACTGGAGTGAGGACACTCGTGGACGCGCGCGAACAGACGAAGCGTTTGACGTCTGCCCGTTCTGAAGTTAGCTGTTTATGAGCCGTGTGTTGAATTCACGCATAGTTTTATATTTTGTGGGACGAAGGACGGTTTCTGATAAGGCTTGGAGTGCTAGATAAGTTGGGGTTCTGTACTACACAGGGAAAAACCTTTAGTTTATCTCTGTCTAGTATAATTGTTGTAGGTAGGTAGGTAGGTAGGTATAGTTACCTATTGAGCTGTCCTGTAAGTAGGTTATCTACTTACTTATTTAAAACAGTAAAGTTCATTTCGGTACTTCATCTACTTTTAACGCCTGCAACCCTAAATTCTTTACCAAATAAGTAGGTACCTACACAGTGTAGGTATAGGTATCGGCGCGGATTAAGAATGCTGACCTTGATAGGTTAATGTGCCTGCACCACACTGTATTAAAATAAGCTATTTAAATATTTATTATTATCAAAATTTTAACAAACAAATTATTAGTTCAAATTACTCTTAGTAATTTTATGCGTGACTGTACACATGCGCAAATCACCCCACCACTTTCTCCGAGCACTCTTAATCCGCGCCGCTACCTATATTTACTATTCTATCAGCCTAGTTATCATAGTACCTGTTTAATACAAACAAAAATAGTTGTTTTTTCATGTATCCGAACATAGTTGACGACCGATGAGGTTGCGGGTTCGATTCCCGCCTCGGGATAAATGTTTGTACGATCTGCAAATATTTATTCCGGGTGTTCTGGGTATTTTCTATGTATAATAAAAATATCTATATATGTAATGTATTATATTAAGCATATCAGTCATCTAGTACCCATAACACAAGCTTTGCTCAGCTTGGGGCTAGGCTAGATGATGCTGTGTGGATTGTCCAACATTATTATAATAATTATTATTATTATAGTGTCTATGCTACTACCTACGAATAGCTGTCAAGGTGTTTGTGTTACATTGGTCTACTAAACTAGTTAATACAGTCCACAAATTAATAAAGTAATTTCATTATAATTACTAGTCTTTTCTTCTGTAATATACAGAAGAAATTGGTCCTTCGAGCCGGATCTGAACCAGCGACCTATTGACCTACCTACCTACCTACAAGCTTTGGTTAGTTTGACACAACAAAAAGATGGTGTTGTGTCAAATGTATGACAGTTTATTTTATAACTTTGAACAATTATAATAGGTACTTACAATTCTGATGTTGGCTATATTTTTCGAATGGACTAAAATGCTGGTTCCCTATAATCCCGGACTACAATGTTGGCTGTACTATGTATGGCTAGCTTTATATACGGAACCCAAGGCTGCAAGTTTGTAATTCTCTATCTGTCACGAAGCTAAGCGAATATTTGATAAACTAGTTGGCACCTACAAAGTAAGGCAATTGCACGCTACCTACTATACCCGCGGTTGTCTCGATAGAATAGGTCCAATGATCAATGTCAAAGTCAAAAAATATTTAAGTACTTACCTAGTAGTAGGGCTAGTCAGGGGTACGTCCAAATATTACATTTGGTACACGGAATACCAACTAGGTAGGTATCTACTACAAAATGTGGGTACATTTTGCAGTAGTTTTGTATTCCGTACGTGACAGGTCGCAAGACCATCGCAGCTGCTAGAATACTACCTTTAATTTTTTAAATTCAACCCCTAAACGGGTACAGGGGGGGGTTGAAGTTTATTTGAAAACTACACGAGGACAAAGTTGAACCTGCAAGTTGAAGTTGCTATGGGCAGGCCATATAGCTCGTAGAACCGACAACCACTGAGAAACAAAGGTTCTCGAATGGCGACCACGAACCGGAAGACGAAGCGTAGGACGTCCTCCTACCCGATGGACTGACGATATTGTTAGAACCGCAGGAAGTCGATGGATGGAAAGGGCTCAGAATCGTTCTTCCTGGAAACGTGTGGGGGGGGCGTATGTCCAGCAGTGGACTTCTACAGACTGATGATGATGATGAGGTACACACTCACATTAAAATAAGTAAAATAGGTATTTAAAAAAGCGGCATTATTGATAGCTATAAATAGATAATAGATCTTATCATAAGTTTGACTAAATCAGAATTCTAATTATGATAATAAGTATCGATTAATTTGTTTAATTTTCAACGGTTTATAATCTACGATGATGATATTGATTGGTATCTGAATGTGTCACCTATTTTACGATTTATACTAGCTGACCCGTGCCCACTTCGCTGGGCGGTAAACATTTTTAGATTACTTAAATCTTAACTGAAGTAGTACTCGATGTCGCCAACAGATGGCGTTAATACGGCATAAAATAGCGGCCGTACGCAGTTTCGCCCGCGTGCCAGTTTTTTCCCGTTCCCGTTATTTTTTCGGGATAAAAAGTAGCCTAAGTTACCTACTCCTTGTTACATCAGCTATCTGCCAGTGAAAGTCCCGTCGAAATCGGTCCAACCGTTCCAGATATTACCCGGAACAAACAGACAGACAGACAGACAAAAAATTTAAAAAATGCTATTTTGGTATTATGTACCTATCGCATATACATTCATATGCATGTTGTAAAAAGCGGTTATTTTAATATTACAAACAGACACTTCAATTTTATTTATTTGTATAGATTTATAAAATACAGGAGACTTCATTTACTGTTTCATCTTTGGAATAAACATGACTTTTTCATTTTAGGTTGAAACACGGCCGGACCACTGCTATTTCAGCTTGCTAATTTTTGCTAATAAGCGCTGGGGATTAAAGGTTCTCGGAAGACGAAGCGTAGGACGTCCTCCTACCCGATGGACTGACGACATAGGATTGCGGGAAGTCGATGGATGGAAAGGGCTCAAAATCGTTCTTCCTGGAAACGTATTGGGGAGGCCTACTTATGTCCAGCAGTGGACTTCTACAGACTGATGATGATGATGGTGATGAATCCTATAAGCTATGCTGGACAATCCACACAGCATCATCTAACCCCAAGCTAAGCAGAGCTTGTGTTATGGGTACTAGATGACTGATATACTTACATACAATAACAATAACTGATATACTTTCTAATTTTATTATACTGACATTTCCTTTATTTTTATTATTATAAATTTTTTTTCTAGTAATTGTTAAGTATCTGTTAATCTTGTTTTTTTTTTATTGTTTTTGACTCTGTAAATTTGCGTATCTTTTGACTCTATTTATTGTAACTTGCTCATATATTATTATTTTCAGTTTCAATTGTATGCCCTATGTATTAGTTTTACTTTTAAGATTAGTGATAAGTCAGCTCATGTCTATAACTTTTTGGGCGCTTTGGTTAGTGCTGTAAACCCAAATTGTGTTTATTTTTAATAAATAAATAATACATTACATACATACATTTGCAGATCAATAGAATACATATAGAACTCACAGACTCTCTCTATAGCTTGATAGCGACTTTCAATTTGTCAACCTACTTTTAGTATCCACGTTTCGGCAGCGTTATTGTGATTATAATCATATAATACTTTTAGATACCTATTTAAAGCCTATTATCAATGGATTTAGATAAGTAAATGACAATTTCGGCTTCGTAACGGCTGCTGATAAAAAGTAATTAAATAATACCACGATTTCAATGCTCAGACACGATATATAACACCTTAGATCTCTTAGTACCTACTCGAGATTCTTAAAGGATGTCTAAGAGGGTAGTCAGTGGTACGTCCAAATGTTATGAGTAGGTAGTAGCAGAGCTCTTAGTGAAGGGCTCGTCCGGGGCAGTACTACCACCATGCCTATTTCTGCCGCCAAGCAGCGCAGCATGTTCCGGTTTGAAGGGTGTGAGTGCCGGTGTAGTTACAGGCACATGAGGCTTTACACCTGTATGCCTCAGATTGATGGACGCAGAGCAGTGTTTTGTGTACGTTCCTAAAGAACGTGACCTTCAAGGCAATGCTGTATTATAGGCGATGGTAACCACTTAACATCAGATGGGCCATACGCTTGTTCCATCAGCACATTGTATTAAAAAAAAAATTACGTTTGGTTTAACACGTTCAATGTCCAGTGCCCCATATATGGGTCACTATGAACTGGCTCTACACGTCCGTGTCTCACATATGGGTCACTGGACGTTGAACGTGTTAAACTTATCCACATTTTTACAGTTGGCATTCCATACATAACGTTGCAAGCCCATTGCCGCAGCTAGAATACTGGACTTCGTAACGATATTTTCTTTCCCTGTTTTAAGAACACTGGCATTGCGCACATGTTTCTATAGAAAAATTCTATTAATAATAATAATGCTGGACAATCCACACAGCATCATCTAGCCCCAAGCTAAGCAGAACTTGTGTTATGTGTACTAGATGACTGATATACTTAATACAATACATAACATACATACATATTTTTTATAAATATTTGCATACCGTACAAACATTTATCCCAAGATGGAAATCGAACCCGCAAACTCCTGCGTCGCAGACGGACATTCGCCCGCCGCGCCCTTAGACGAGTAAACGTCTAAGGCCGCGCCACATCGTCGTCAATATATAAATTAATTTTTTTAGAAACAAAACAAATATAAAAAGCAAAATCTTTATTATTATAACTAATAAATACATTAGGGGATGTTAGCAAGATAGTCTTTCACATGTGCTGGGTCCAAGCGACGGAATCCGGCAGCATCACAAATTCCAACTTCGATATTATCACAAGACATTTGACCTTCGAAGCCTTCCTTCAGCGTGAGGATGGCTGTGTGGACCGCATCATCCAGCTCTAAGTCCTCCGTGTACCTGTTCAAGATGAAAAATATTTGTGGACATTTTTACACAACATCATAGACAGACAGAAATTTATTTGTTGCTTTAGCACACACATTACAAGGTTACAAAACTAAAAACAATAGACATTTAGAGACTGATAGGTACATAGAAATAATCAACAAGAAAACTAAATTGAAAGATAAAACAAACATTGATTAATTTACTAAATAAACAAAGGTATATAAAACAAAACATGCAACTATGCAACAGTACAAATAACGTTGTGTGCTATTGCAACAAATCGGCTCCATCTCAGCTTTATGCTGCACCACCCATGGAAGCTCAGCGCTGATATTCTGCCGAAACCGTTCAAACATCCTCATCATCAGTGTTTTTGTTGGTTTGTGTGTAGTAAATAAGCAAATGTTTATGTCTAACTGTAATGCTCCTGGTTTTATACCCTATAAACAGGAACACAGTAATATTGCTCACATGCAAGAATAGGCTTGTCCGGGAAAGTACTAGCACCATGCATATTCCTGCTAGTTTTCTGGTCTGAAAGGGTACTGTGGACATTTTGAGGCTCGTTTCTAACAAACGTGACCTACAAAACTGCTTATTCATCTTCATTAACTCTTGAAGTCCACGGCTGGACCTTCCACGCTGGTTTCAGGATGAACGTTTTTGAGCTCCTTCCATCCATCGACTTCCCGTGATCATAACAATGTTGTCAGTCCATCGAGTAGGACGTCCTACGCTGGTTCGTGGTCGCCATTCGAGAACCTTTATTCCACAGCGGTTTGGTGATTGTAAACACTTTAAAGCAAGCACAAGCAAGTCTTCTTGTCATAGGCTTCTAGACACTTACCTCTTCTCCAAGAAAGTTTTGCCATTGTTGAAGTTCTTGCCCATAGCTGTGGCCTTCCACGCAAAGTAAGCTCCCGAGGGATCGCACTGGAACAGGTATGGACGGTCTCCATCCCAGCCGCAGATCAGTAAAGACACACCAAAGGGACGGACACCACTGGAATTCGATAAAATATATATATATTTTTTTTTAATGCCGGGCAATCCACACATCGTCATCTAGCCCCAAGCTAAGCAAAGCTTGTATTATGGGTACTAGATGACTGATATACTTAATACTAGCCGTTCGTCTCGGCTTCGTACAGGCTTTAGTAAGGAGAATAAATATTTGTGTGATGAACACAGATATTTGCTGTCTAGGTGTTTTATTGCCTTTTTAGTATGTATTTCCCCTTCCCTCCGGACCTCTGTGCCTTACAGACGTGTATTACAAGATATTACGTAATTGTTTAATTCTAAAAGTTTTAATATATTTTTCTACAAAAGTCGCACTTAAGAAAATAGGAGAACATAAACTGGAAGAAGTCGCCTGTCTCATAGTTGGTCCTCGCGCACACATCTGACCGATCCGCAATTCATAACGCACACGTGAGTGATAAGCCATTTGTTTTACTGCTGCTACGCTACGCTACGCACACATCGAAAACATTAAAGAAGTATGCGCTAGCGTCCTCACCCTAATTACAACTCCGTGCGTGTGCAAGAGACGCCGCTAGCTCACACCTTTCACCGCTAACTTCAAGGGTTCTGTTTATCTTGGACCTTCATTGCGCTTATACTAGATTACCGATAGCGTCCACTGTGCCTTGACCTATTCGCAGTAGTGTGCATGAATGCACTGCTCTGAGCCTTAAACTTTACCTCCTCGCTTTGCTGCCACCTTGGTAACTGGTACCAGTGCCATGCCGCTTAAACGCACCCCCCCGCACTCACCCGCGCCCTCTGCAAGCTCACACGGGCCTGCGCTGCCACCGCCGCCGCCGACAGAGACAGATGCGTATGAGCCTTCTATCGCGGTTGTGCGTTCTCAGGCCATTACGCCATCTCTCGATGCGTTGAAAGTTCCAGTCTTGCAACAAATTCACGGTTCTTCTTCAGAACCAAACTTAGCTTCTGGAAACCTAAGTTCTTCAACTAGAAAGCGGAAACGCACCAAATGTGACGACGAGTTATTGAATGACTTTATGGCAGAAATGAGACAAATGTTCAAAGACCTAAAAGAGGATCAAGAAAAGAGGTGTGATAGGTTGTGCACCGCTGTCGAGGAGATCCGCTCCTCAGTTGAGTTTTTATCCGGAAAATTTGAATCTCTTCAGGGAAGAGTCAATAAGCTGGAGGAGGATCGAAATGCGGACATTCGGTACATAGCGGTCCTGGAGGAGCGATTGGAAAACTATGAGCGAAACTCTAGATCAACTTGCATCGAAATTAGAAATGTCCCTACCGCCCCCTCAGAGGCAAAATCTACACTCCTGGACACTTTTATCAACACCACCAAAGTCCTAAATGTGCCGATTAGGCATGGCGATGTTAGGGACATTTTTCGTATTGGTTCAAAGAATGCGGCAAAGAAATCTATAATTGTGGATCTCACAAGTGTCCTTCTGAAAGAGAAAGTAATCTCCATGTTCCGTAGCTACAATAGAGGCTCGTCAAGACTGACTACAGAACACTTACATATAAGTGGGCCCGCAGTTCCGATATTTATCTCGGAAAACCTGACGTCTAAAATGAAGCGACTTTACTATCTAGCTAGAGAATTTGCAAAGGAGAACGATGTCAAGTTTTGCTGGGTCTCTCACGGCAAGGTTTTTCTACGTAAAAGAGAAAACGGCCGTCTAGTCCGTGTTGTAAATGAGTCTGACCTTGATAAAGCCAAAGACCTCATATGACTGCTTGCTCTTCACTTTTTAAAACCTCAGAAAGAGAGAGAGTTCGCCGGTTGCAACCTATTGGGATTGTGCAAACAAATGGAATTCCACAGCAACTCAATTCTCTTTATCTATACTTTTAGTTGTAATCATTTAAATAGGTTAAGTAATCTTTGTTCTTGTAATACATTTCACACACTACACACACACCTACTCACCCCCACACACCAGTATCTGTTCTGGTTACTTTTCATTCTTTTATTTCTTGCCTTATTGTAAATATTGTTAGTGGAACCACTATACCTACTTTTTCCGGAGGAGGGCGTTGATGTCTGTGACACAGTTTTTATAACTTCTACAGATGTCATCGTTTTCTAAATCAACTTATTGTCCTATGTTTTGTGTTCCAAATAAAGATATATTATTATTATTATTATTATTATTTTTTATAGTACAAGCTGTGCTTTGTTTGAGGCTAAATAATCTTGTGTAAAAATGCCCACATTTTTTTTTTGCCTACAAATATTTAAAAGTACTACACAACATTTGTCTTGTTGTGTAGAGGTGTACTAAGAAAGGAATTCCTGCCACTCAACCCCTAAATGGGTGAAAGCGGGGGTTGAAGTTAGTACAAATAACATCACATAATCTAAGAAAAAAAAAAATTTTGCACCCAGGCATAGATCGACGTTCATCGAAGGTATGGACAACATACAGTGCAGAAAGTAGAGCTACCAACAGATCTTACAGGCCTGTCTTATTAAACAACCACACTTACCCTGACTGTGTGTACTCCTGCATGACAGTAGCTACTCTCTGCACAAGCTGTGCTGTCGGGATAGGCTCGTGGTACATCAGGTAGTACTGCTGAGCCATCTTACGAGCCTGGGTAACTAGAAGCCGGTAATCAGGTCCCATGCCTGAGTAGACCATACCTGGAAAAGTTAGTAATTTTTTTATAGGACTTGCTGATGGAACAAGCAGATGGGTATCTTATGTTAAGTTACCGTCACCTATAACAAAGCAGTTTGCTCTGCAGATCACATTCTTTAGAAATGTGCCCTACCATGCACTGCTTGACGTCCAAAACCTGAGGCATACAGGTGTTAAGCCTCGTGTGCCTGTAATGTCACCAGCACCAACACCAGAATACAGAAATGCTTGGTGGCAGAAATAGGCACTGTAGTAGTACTACTCTGTTCAAGCTCTTCACTAAAAGCTCTACTAAGTTCAAAAAAATAATGTATCAAAATAATATATATACGCAGCGACAAACAATATGTCCTCTGAGGACTGTATAGTAGCAGTAGGCCTTCTCTTGTATCTAGTAGATACTATCTACTGACCACATACCTACGTATAGAAATTTCCATAACTTGTGAAACCCATTTATTAACAAAGAATATTAGAGCTAATACAAGTATTTATTGTACAAAAGACATATGAAACAGTTGAGCTATCTACAGACCGTTGCAAATAATCTAAAGGTAGCTCAACTGATCCAGATCAGTGCCAATCGGAAGCGTTCCCAAAACACTGGCTGCAACCACGCTGAATTGCAATGCTAATTCGCTGAGCCAGATACTCACCAGCTCTCGGGTCACGAGTCTCTTTGACTAGACACCTCAAAAGAATTTTAAACACCCAGAGGGCCTCGGTAACCCACGGAGTTAGTCTCAACTCCAAGATGACTTGAAGAAGACTCTAACTTCAATAACTTGTTACAGAAATTGAGAGCAGTGCCAAACTGCCACTCTTGATAAAGGTGTGCTATTTGTATATGAACATTGAATCTTACCGATATGCCCTGTAATCATTTCAACTTTGTTCACACTATGCTCATCGTAGAGTATGCTCTTGTGCTTGTTCTCCGTGGCTATGACTACGCCATTTGATGCTGAAATACAAACAATTTTACAGATTTTCAGAGTTAGTTTACACTATGATGACACTATTCGGTATACACTTGGTAACAATTGGAGTGATACAAATGACACAGCATTTTCGATATTTTACAACACAGAGTTCGGAAACAATTACGGCTGAAAGATTTGAAAGGTTTGAATGTGAATAGTAGACAATGTTATGAGAATCTATGACGCTAAGCTAACCTTCATCTATAGCAGATACTCACCTTTGATGCCAACGGAGGTCCCGCCGGCGGCTACAGCGGCTAACGCATATTCGATTTGGACCAATTTTCCAGAGGGACTGTGGAGAAACACATGTTTAATTTCAGTTCACAGAAAGTGTACCAAGAAGTTCGACACTCGGTAACAACTGATTTACAATTGAGTAGATAATACAAAACTAATAAACACTCAGGGACACCACTTTAGAAGGGAAATTTAACATTTTGAACACTCAGAAGGGCGTAATTTAATTTATTTTACCTAAAAGTTGTAAGAGAAAAACTATATCGCTCTGACGCCATGATTACAAAGCAAATTGTCAAATATTTTTGCGCTGTCATGTTGTCTGCATTGCATTGCTAACGTAACGTCAAACCCACCTTTTCTGTCCCTAACTAATGTAATAGTTTTCGGATTTTATCCGGATAATTTCCGCTGTTGGAAACACTAAATTGGCAAAAAGTTAGTGTATCCACGCCTAATTCGTGCTCTGATTGGTCTAATTTTAGCCAATAAGAAAGCGATATTACCGCTCGATAATTTGACTGACATTCATTATTCATTTGTGTGCTATTTTTAATTTTCATGTTTGCACGCTGAAAACCTAACAGAAAACACAGTGCGATATGCTCGGAGCCCTCCGCGGAGTTTCCCCTGCTTCCGAAGCCATGTCGGACGAAACACTGGACCGTAACCGCGCTGAAAAAGCTCTTATTACAAAAACACCAACCCACAGTCAATTTAAAACAGGAATCAAGAATTATTCGGATAAAAATGGAAACGATGTTACCAAAGCTGTGCATAAAGGGAGGAAAACATTTGCGTTCTGGACTCTCGTGTGTTTGCTGCTGGTGCTAGCGGTGGGGAACCTGATTTTAACATTTACAATTCTTGCTGTTTTGAGGCTTGGACATGGTGAGTTGTGTACGAATAAAACATGTGTAGTCCACACTTAGAACTCAAAGAATGACAATATTTATTTATAACGCAAGCAACGAAAACAAAACTGACTAACTTTGTTTTAACATCTTGCACAAGGAAAATTAAGTCGTTATCACGCGATATCTTGGTAAACGTGTTTAGCTAAATAAAATTAAATCTATTGTTGTGCAAGCGGCCCTTAAAATATGCATTTTTAAAAGTGTCAAGTACCTACCTAAGTAACCTAATAAAATCTTTTTCTTTCTTTCTTTCTTTCTTTCTAAGCAGATATTTATGTGTAGCATTAGCTACCAATTTATATATAATCTATCTTGAATGTTTAGCAAATACATATGTAGCTAGATATAATTACCTAATTTATCATTGCAATTGTACCTATACCTAATCTGACATATCTAAGAGCATGTTACATGGGTTAAGATGAAATAAATAACTATGAAATACAGTAGATGAGGGACCCTCCCCCTTGGTTGAGTAAAATCTCAAAAAATCACCAAAAATGCCCCCTTATTTCTAGGTCTAGAAAGTATGGAGTTTCTCCCAGAGCACAATGCTATTAAGTTCTTCGGAAACACAGATTTGGAGCACGTGTACAAGAGAGATGGACTCATTGAAAGTTTCAGAGATGAACCTATGACTGTCACTAGTGACAATGGTTCTGTTGTGTTCAACTTGCAGACTCGGTAAGTCTTCAAGAAAAGGTACACTCGGCTGCATTAGTGTAATATAATACTGGACAATCCACACAGCATCATCTAGCCCCAAGCTAAGCAGAGCTTGTGTTATGAGTACTAGATGACTGATATACATTACATGCTACATATTTTTTATTATACATAGAAAATACCCAAAATAGTCTGGGTGGATAAATATTTGCAGATTGCACAAACATTTATCCCAAGGCGGGAATTGAACCCGCAACCTCCTGCGTCGCTGGCGGACATTCCTCCGCCGTGCCACATCGGTCGTCGAATACTATGGGTATTGCATCGCAAGATCATTAGATACGTGCCCAACACTATTAATAATATATCTTTATTTCTGACACAAGATCCATTATATTAAAACACATAAAAAAGTGCTAAAAATCTATAGAAAAATAATATATAAAGTTTAAAATAAAATAAACTATTAGGTACTTAAATAAAAATACCCAGTCATCGGTTCCCATAGTACAAGCTATGCTTAGTTTTTCTGCGACAAGCTCTTATGTTAGAACTAACTGACACGTGCCCACTTCGTTGGGCGGTAAACATGTTTACTTACAAATCTTAACAGAAGTAGTACTCGATGTCACCAACAGATGGCGTTAATACGGCATAAAATAGCGGTCGTTCGCAGTTTCACCCGCGCGGCAGTTTTTTTCCCGTTCCCGTTATTTTTTCGGGATAAAAAGTAGCCTAAGTTACTCTTTGTTACATCAGCTATCTGCCAGTGAAAGTCCTGTCGAAATCGGTCCAGCCGTTCCAGAGATTACCCGGAACAAACAGACAGACAGACAGACAAAAAATTAAAAAAATGCTGTTTTGGTATATGTATCGCATATACATTCATATTCATGTAGCAAAAAGCGGTTATTTTAATATTACAAACAGACACTTCAATTTTATTTATTTGTATAGATTATCCACAAATATTTCATTTCAGTCTGTCTCGCTCTGACACTCGCATGACAGTCAACACTTCAGGAGTCTTCATTCGTGGAGTCAACTCTTTGGAACTTCATGACCCTACTACTGGGGAGGTAAGGATAACTTGTCAAATCAAATCAAATCAAATCAAAATGTTTATTTGAAACTAACTAACCTAAACATAAACTTAAGACTAACACATTATGTACAAAAAAATATTTATATTAACTTATATACCTAGTACGTTTAGGTTTAAGAATATGTTTAAAATTTGCCAGTAACAAAATGGCCCTAACTCAGCATATGCAAATCGCAATAACTTGCGCTGGTCTTCCGCTAGAGCCATTGAGGACTAAACAAAATCTAAACAAATAAACAAAGTGGACGTGAAACTATCAAACAATTAAAAAACTAAAGCAAAACAACACAGCAAGAGACAAAAATGAAAATAAAACTTAAATAAATTGCATGCTCTCTAATGAAGTTACTTAATATATACTTGTGCAACATGTATGTTAGTTTATTTGTTTGTATAGTGCTTACCTGCACTTAAGGAAATCACAAAGATTTTATATTATCCCAAAGTCGTGGTCGTGGGTTCAAATCCTACTCGAGGAAAATAATTTTTGGGATAATATAAAATCTTTATGTATATGTTAGTGCTAGCCACATGATTTCTGTAGCTTCTTTTGCCGAAATTAGTTTTTGAAGTAATACTTCTAATGCGAGTTCCAACAAGGTTGCGTTAAACGTTTAACACTACCATGGAGGGGGTATGAAAGCACTGTTCTTTCTCTCTTTCTCTCATAGACAGTTACGTTTCGTATATTAAAGAAGTTTCACTTCAGTCGTGTGGTCTAAACTCGTTTTTTATTTCTGGTATTATTATATTTAGTGCGTCTACATTGGGTGCAGGTATCAAAGTCAAAAAGCATTTATTCAGTAATATCCGCAGGGATCGTCATAAAACGTCTTAAATCTAGGTGAATCTAAGCGCCAGTTAACCCAGTAAGCCTAGAAGAACCGGCAAGAAACTCACGGCTTGGTTCCTACAGTTTTTTTGTATGATCCTGTAACAAAATAATAATAATGTAAATAATGGAGCTCCAGTGTGGTGTTAATCTACCTGAATGCAAGACAGAAAACATGCTTAGGCAATTATACCAAGAACTTAATATGCAACAGAAGTTCAAAAAACAGCACACGCTACGCTTCAACTGTGATTTAAATAAATACAAATACAAAATTATGCCCGCGAGCTGTAATTTTGTTTTTGTATTTATTTAAAAACATTACATCTATTATTACAGGACCAGACATAATACAAGAGAGTAGTCATCAAAATAAATATAAACAAGCTAAATTACTAAATACAAGTGTCAATAATAATACAATAAGCAAAAAAAATAAATGAAAAGGTCAATAAGTAAATAATTCAGTAAAATAATAACTAAGATTTTCGTAAGGATTTTTTTTATACAATGTGCTGATGGAACAAGCATATGGCCCACCTGATGTTAAGTGGTAACCATCGCCTATAACAAAGCATTGCCTTGTAGATCACGTTCGTTAGGAACGTGCCCTACAATACACTGCTCTGCGTCCATCAATTTGACGCATACAGGTGTTGCCTCATGTGCTTGTAATTACACCGACACCCACACCCTTCAAACCGGAACACAGCAAGCTGCTTGGCGGCAGAAATAAGGAAGGAAGGTGGTTATTTAAATGGTTTACGTACAATTTAATGCAGGTGGTGTTTAGTACAGCTGCGCGATGCTCCGTTCCGGATGCAGTCGCTAGTCTACACGCACGGGTGAGTCCTCAACAACCTGGAGAAGATTGTTAGACATAGACCTCCTCTATATCTGGCTTCTATATATAGCCTCATAGGCTTCGGCACCACTGAAAACCAGCGCCATATGAGCCATTGCGCTTCTTGGCATATGCTGAGTGGATGCCTTTTTGCGCCACTTTCCTTTTATTTTATACTAGCGGTCCGTCCCGGCTTCACACGGGTTTTAGTAAGGATCCCTAATTTTTTTGAAAATGTATTATTTATTTATTTATTTAAAACTTTCGCACTAAACAATGGAGTGCTAGGAGTAACTTAATGCTAATAGCATTGTCTGCCAGTCATCCTAGATGTGAAAAAAGATGGTGTGGCGTGTTTTATAAAACAAAACTGTCCAAGTAGAATGATACATTTATAAAAATAAGGATACCTAATTAAGTAAGTGAAAAATTATAAGTATAGGAATTTACATATATTATAGATATATATGTACATATATATATATATATATAAATATACAAGCACTAGTTATAATATTAAACTACTTATATACCTAAGATATAATACTCATATATATACCCATACTAATAAACATATACAAGTACATATACATACTTATACAACTTTAGTGTAACGGAGTTATTAACTTATTTGCGGTAAGTTCAGAAAGTTCAAGATAGCTTGTTTAAAAAATGTTCTTTTACTAGCCTTTTAAAAGAGTCTTTGGAGTCAGTTTGCTTAATAGTTAGAGGAAGTTCATTCCAAAGCCTGACTGCCACAACTGAGAATGAATTTGACATAAAAGAAGTGTGATGTAGAGGAGTAAACAAGCATAGATTGTCTGCTGACCTAAGCTGTCTGTCATGTGCATCAGATAAAAACTGAAAACGGTTCTTTAAATAACCAGGGGTGTGCGGATCCTTAAGGACAGAGAAAAGTAGGCACAGAGTTCGCAGATTTCTACGCTCGCGAATGGGAAGCCATTTGAGCTTAGCCCGGTACTCGCTGACATGATCGAACTTACGCAGGTTATAGATAAAACGGATACAGGTGTTAAGGAGACGGTCAAGCTTACTGAGAAGCTCCTCTGTCAGATCTAAAAAGGCAGCGTCGGCATAGTCTAATATCGGGATAAGTAACGAATTAGCAAGAGATATTTTGGAAGAAATAGGGAGGAAGTTTTTAAGTCGTAAGATGGAGTGGAGAGTGGCATAGAACCTCCTAGATACCTCTTTTATATGAGGTACCCAGCTTAAATTGCTGTCGAAGAGGACCCCCAGGTTCTTAACGGTAGAAGAGAGAGGAATTAAAGAACCATCGTAGTAAAGTTTGGGAAAGTTGGAGGCTTCTACTTTACAGAGCTGACGTGAGCTGCCGATCACGATAGCTTGACACTTACTTGGGTTAACTTTAATGCCATAGCGAGTTGACCATGAAAGCAACTGGCAGAGGTCATTGTTAAGGATCTGGGTGGCATTACTCAAGTTGTCTGGTGCAGCGGAACAATAGAGTTGGAGGTCATCGGCGTACATATGGTATTGACTAAGAAGGTTTCGAGAAAGTACGTCGATGAATAGGGAAAAGAGGAGTGGAGACAGAATTCCTCCTTGAGGCACGCCGGCCTCAATCTCTCGCCATTCGGAAAAGTTTTCACCATGGCGGACTCTTTGATGTAATATAGACTATGTCACCCGGGGATAGTGTAGCTTCCCAATAGTGAAAGAATTATTCAAATCGGTCCAGTAGTTTCGGAGCCTTTTCAATACAAACAAACAAACAAATCTTTCCTCTTTATAATATTAGTATAGATCTACTTTGTGTTCTTTGTATTGTTTTGTGTGGTGTGAATAAATATTTTCTATTTCTATTTCTATCTGAAAGGGGTTACCACTCACTACGCTTGGCAGGTGGTCAAAGTCAAAGTCAAAAGGCATTTATTCAGTAACTAGCGGCCGCTTGCAGCTTCGCCCGCGTAGCAGTTTTTCCCCGTTCCCGTTATTTTTTCGGGATAAAAAGTAGCCTATTATGTTAATACAGGTTACAATCTATATTTATTCCAAGTTTCAGAGTAACAAACATCCATCCATCCATACTTACAAACTTTCGCGTTTATAATATTAGTAGGATATCCGCAGGGATCATCTTGAAACGTCTTAAATCTAGGTGAATCTAAGCGCCAGTTCCTCGCGACCAAGCCGACCAAGAACCGGCAACAAACTTACGGCGACGCGTTCATTTGTACATTGTAGGGTACGTTTCTAACAAGCGTGACCTACGCGACTATCTAAAAATATATAACTCAAAGGTGACTGACTGACTGACTGACATAGTGATCTATCAACGCACAGCCCAAACTACTGGACGGATCGGGCTGAAATTTGGCATGCAGGTAGATGTTACGACGTAGGCATCCGCTAAGAAAGGATTTTGATTAATTCTACCCCCAAGAGGATAAAATAGGGGATGAAAGTTTGTCAATTTTAAACCGATCGGGCTGAGACTTTGCATGCATAATCAATGTTCTTGGTCGGCTTGGTCGCGAGGAACTGGCGCTTAGATTCACCTAGATTTAAGACGTTTCAAGATGATCCCTGCGGATATTACTGAATAAATGATATTTGACTTTGACTTTGATAAAGTTACTATGATTTTATAAATAACGGGAACGGGAAAAAACTGTCACGCAGGTGAAGCTGCGAGCGGCCGCTAGTACGATGGTAACCATTTAACATCAGGTGGGCTCGTTTATATATCTTTTATATATTCTTTCAGCAAATTTCAACAAAGCGTATAACCGCTCCTGTAGACGAAGACTTAACCATTCACTCCGACTCCTCAACCTTCCTCCGAGGAGCTGAAGGCACTCACATGGAGTCTAAGGAGCTGTTCTGGACAGCAGACCAGGATATCTACATCAAGTCTATCAATGGCTCAGTGGTGCTGAGCGGGAAAGAAGGAGTTTATATCGATGTTAGGTAAATAAACAATCCTTTTGATTTCAACTTGCTGATAGAAGTATATAACTCACCTGATATTTTATTCATATACCGGGTGTAAAAAAACTAATTCCGAAAACTAAAACTGCGCATTCATAACGGACGAATGTCTGCCTGTCTGGTTCGATGCCCGCCTTGGGATAAATGTTTGTACGATCTGCAAATATTTATTCTGGGTTCTGAGTATTTTCTATGTATAATAAATATCTATGTATGTAATGTATTGTATTAAGTATATCAGTCATCTAGTACCCATAACACAAGCTCTGCTTAGCTTGGGGCTAGATGATGCTGTGTGGATTGTCCAGCGTTATTATTATTATTATATTCATATACCGGGTGTAATAAAACTATTTCCGATAACTGAAACTTTCATTCATAACATGATTCTGATTATAAAAAACATAAAAAAAATTAAATATTACACTTTTTAGCAATTTTTTTCGTGTTTTTGGCATTAAAATCCAACACCGTAAGATAAACATAAGTACCTAATTCTCTTAAAACACCAAAAAGAGCAATCTAAATGAAATCACGATCATATCAGTGCGTTTATTTGTTTTTATAGTGCTTACCTGCAGTTAAGGAAATCACAAAAAAAATTATAAAAAAACAATAAAAAAAATTCAAAATAAAAAATCTAAATTTTTATAAATCTTAATTTCGTCGAGGCATTTGAATCCTCGGTGGAGAAGTTGGTATCGCATCCCCGTATCAAGTTGAAGGTCGTGGGTTCAAATCCTACTCGAGGAAAATATTTTTTGGGATAATATAAAAATATCAGTGCGTTGCTCACACGTAGTCAACGACCGAGCGGCGGCGGAGCGTTGTACGCAATACATCGCTGGTTGATAAATAGGAATTTCATCAAAATAATCGTATTATTCTAAATGTAGGTATTTGTCTGTGCTGCAAGAGGTATTGTATAAGAGCTTGTTGTAGGTAACTTTACACGTTCCTGAAATATTCAGAAGTAGTCTTTATTACACCCGGTATTATATGTATAATGTAATAACTCTCAATACAGTTATCTAAAAGTGTTTCAATCACAGCACCTCACATCCCCAAGAGATCGCATCTCAAGATCTCCAACATAGCTTTTTTTTTTTTTTTTTTTAACTGTATTGAGAGTTTATTGTACTGTTTTGCACTTTACACCTTTTAAATATATTATTATTTGTGAATTTGTATTGCGTCGTAGTGGCCTGTTTGCCGGTTAGATGGAAGAGAGCGAGACAGACAAAGAGCGAGAAGGACAACAATATTTGTTGACTTTTGACAGTGACATTAACGATTGACATGATTTAGGATGACAATACTAAACATCTATTATTCATTTATTATTGACGACCGCTGTTGCGCGGCGGGCGACTGTCCTGCGACGCAGGAGGTTGCGGGTTCGATTCCCGCCTTGGGATAAATGTTTGTACGATCTGCAATTTATTCCGGGTGTTTTCTATGTATAATAAAAAATATGTATGTAATGTATTGTATTAAGTATATCAGTCATCTAGTACACATAACACAAGCTCTGCTTAGCTTGGGGCTAGATGATGCTGTGTGGATTGTCCAGCGTTATTTATTTATTCTATTCCTACAGGTATTTGCCTATAGCGTCTCCAGAGAATAAGAGTGGTCAGGCTACGGGTCAGTTTAAAGTGTGTGTTTGTATGCCGCAAGGGAAATTATTCAGAGTTCCCGTTCCCACAGGACAAAAGGTCACATGTTCCCATATCAATATGACCGGGAATTTGAACCCTTGTATATAAAAATGCTGTTAGACTAAGTTTCAAAATATAAAACAGAAACAACCTTACGAATGTAATCCTTAGGCGCGGTAGATATCCTCTTGTCTCTTTACAGCCTGCTAAGTCAAGGCACGGTGGATATCCCAACAGAAACAACCTCACGAATGTAATCCTTAGGCAAGGTAGATATCCCCTGATGTTTCTTTATGGCCTGCTATTGCTATTCTATAGGATCTAAGAGGGTAGGTTTAGTTGTAGTACATTTTGGCGATGTCTAAAGGGGATAGTCTGTGGTACGTCCATATACATTTGGTACATAACCTCATTTTGCAGTAGTAAGTATCCGTGACAGGTTGCAAGCCCATCGCCGTTTATCTCAGTTTCGAGATTAGTCA
Organism: Electrophaes corylata; assembly: GCA_947095575.1. Taxonomy (NCBI): domain Eukaryota; kingdom Metazoa; phylum Arthropoda; class Insecta; order Lepidoptera; family Geometridae; genus Electrophaes; species Electrophaes corylata. The sequence continues at coordinate 628,608 of OX352727.1, forward strand.
AGAATGCTTTTGTCTGTCTGTCTGTCAGTTCTCGCCTACATTTATATACAAGCTGGGTTCCACACGATGTTTTCCTTCACCGTTTGAGGCACTGGCGTTGCGCAGATTAATTCTTCGATAGAAAAATCTATTGGTACACCGGATTCCACCGGATTCGAATCCACGACCTTAAGATCAAAAGACGGGGCAACTCTCACTAGACCACCGGCGCTCTCCGGTTATCTTCTCTGTGGAATAAAAACTACAACAAAATATGGGTATGTACAAAATATATTTAGACAAACCTCTAACTACCCTCTTAAAATATTTCCAGATTCTAGAGTTCTAAGAGATCTGATCTACCGTGCCTGAGAATTTAATTAAATTTGCGCCCTTTTCGTTGGACGGTAAACGGTTTTACTTTTAATTTTTGTCATAAAATATTATATAGCTTATGACACTCACAAATAAATGGCTTTCTATTGGTAAAAGAATTTTCAAAATCGGTTCAGTAGATCCAGAGATCCCTACAACCTTACAAACTCACAAACTTTACCTCTTAGATATTAAATATAGATTTGTAGTTGTAATAATGTACCCTATCTATCTAGTCATAAATGTAACGAATAAAAATAATAATGCTAAAAGTTTTTTATTTTTTTGACTCCTTTTTGTTGTCCGTCTGTTTGTCAAGGTTTTTTTCCATAGAACGGCTTCAAGTATCTGCTGTTTTATCTGTAAGTTTAGTTTAGTATCTGGGCTGTCCTCACAGCATGTCTGCTTTTGCTCTGTAGGTTGTGGGTTCTAGGAAACGGACACTTTTACTAGCGCCATCTAGTTCTGAATTTCGAACTAACTCAACTGAATAGTTTCAACAATTCCCATTGAGGGTGAAGCGAGCTTGTGAATGTTTATTTCATAAATTTTTTTATTTAATTTATTCATAAACAATTATTAACAATTATTTATTACTAGCTAACCCGTGCCCACTTCGTTGGGCGGTAGGTAAACATTTTTACTTACAAATCTTAACTGAAGTAGTACTCGATGTCGCCAACAGATGGCGTTAATACGTCATGAAAGTCCCGTCGAAATCGGTCCAGCCGTTCCAGAGATTACCCGGAACAAACAGACCGACAGATAGACCAAAATTTAAAAAAATGCTATTTTGGTATATGTATCGTATATACATTCATATGCATGTAGTAAAAAGCGGTTATTTTAATATTACAAACAGACACTTCAATTTTATTTATTTTTATAGATGACAGCCGTCACAACTCAGTAGTAGCCCTGCCTTCTGTGCTGTAGGTGGTGGGTTCGATCCCCACCGAGAACAAACATTGCGTGATGAACATAGATGTTTGTTCTGTGTCTGGGTGTTACCTATATTATATTCTAAGTATGTATTTACAAAAAAATATATATAAGTATTCTATCAGTCATCTGGTTTCCATAGTACAAGCTAAGCTTAGTTTGGGGCTAGATGATGTTGTGTAAAAATGTCCACAAATATTTATTATTTTATTTAGTAAGGAACTTGCTTATATCACAAAAATATTTGCAATGCTAAATGTCTAATACGTCAAACATTATGTTCGACTTTTTATACTTATTCATATAAACTTTAAATTACCCAAATACATAGCAATTTCCTTATAGCAACTTATACATAGCAATTTGCATTCTACCTAGGTACATATAAGAAGTGTACCTTAGTGATTTGGTAATTCTTAGAATTCAATAGTAAAGATTTTTGCCAATTCAATGGTTTTACGAATATCGGGTTTCGGAATAACAGTAAGTTACAAATTAGGTACAACAAGAATACATGTAGTATTATTTTACTAACAGATTTTACAAAACAAATATATACGGACGGGCCCGCTGGGGTAAGCCTGTAGCAAGGTAGTTTGTTTCAGTATTCAGTATGTTTATTGCCTTATTATATAAGTAGGTTTAACATTGTCAGATCTTAGGACTAGATACAATTTTTCGTACCAATACACATAATATACCCAGTAAGGGTGTTGCAATAGAGTAGAGCGGACCGATAATAAAAAGAACATGCAAATTACGAAGGTCATAAACAAAAATTATAATAATAATAATCCACACAGCATCATTTAAGTACCCTCCGATCTCTTAGTACCAAATGTATACTCCAGATTCTTCGAGGATGTCTAAGGGGGGTAGTTAGAGGTACGTCCAGTAAAGAATAAAGAATTAAATGGTTTCCTTGCGATGTTTGCGTTTGAGAGCAGTGGCATTACGAACGTAAATTTTTCTTTACAAAAAAATTATTGGTGCATGACCAGAACCAGCGACCTTAGGATCAGAAAGCGGAGTCATAACCACTAAGCCACCCGTGTTTCCTGATTAATTTCAGAGAAAAGAAGACGTAAATAGATACTGTAAGTATGAAATGAAACATTATTATTATAAATGCCTGTATTCTTTGTAAAGGTACTTATAATTTCTGGCGACCGATGTGGCGCGGCGGGCGAATGTCCGCCTGCGACGCAGGAGGTTGCGGGTTCGATTCCCGCCTTGGGATAAATGTTTGTACGATCTGCGAATATCTATTCCAGGTGTTCTGGGTATTTTCTATGTATAATAAAACATATGTATGCATGTAATGTGTTGTATTAAGTATATCAGTCATCTAGTACACATAACACAAGCTCTCCTTAGCTTGGGGCTAGATGATGCTGTGTGGATTGTCCAGCATTATTTCTATTATGTATTTTGTATTCGTATTAAAAAGCAAAATCTTTTTTTCACACTGGTGCTTTTACTCGGAACCCTTTCTACCGAGCGGGAAATTAAACGTATTTTGTACTTAGTAGGTAAGGACTAGGTATTTTAGAGGTTAAGTATGAAGTTTATATTCGAAAAATAAATAGAACTCCTCGTACTTTGGCAACAGTTTTTAACATTCAAAGCAGTGGCGAGTTGAATAAGTAAGTGCCTTTATTTATTCTTATTTGTTATATCAATGATTTGTTACAATATTTCAAACGAAAAACGATGTTTTGTTATGTTGTTTAGTAATACACTGCGGGACAACTTGGTAGCCGATCTATAGTCAAACTTTTTCATTCAAGCTGACACTCCCGGACATGCCGCGTAGTGTGATTCAAAACTACAATACGAAACTTCGTTTAGAACAAGTCGTTACTATTTCCATACAAACGCTGTAACTGAATATCTCTATTTATTAACGTGCGTCCGAAGTTAAGTTTGATACTGAATTATCTTGCCAAATACTTTGCTCCGAAGGGTACAAGTGTTTGCTAGTTTTAATACGAACTAACTTTAAAGGTAAGAAATAAAAAACACCGACAAAATACAAAATATATTTCAGTGTGTGATCGTGTCGCTACTTTTACTCAAATAAAATAACTAAAAGGCTTTATTCGAAACGACCGCTTCATTCCTCGTCTCCGCATCCATATTCTTATCACCCCACCCCCAGAGGTTTGTGTTGTCTCCCGTTTTACCCGCCCTAGACCGCACCATGTCTTCAGGCACAGATTTAAGATCATACGCCCATCCGATCCATGCGAAAAAGTCTATAAACTTGGTCGCAATGTTCATTCTGTTGTTACCCAGTTCAGCCGCTTTGTAGTCCCATGGGAAGGTATGGTGATAGTTATGGTAACCTTCTCCCAGAGACATGATAGCAACTGGTAAAGATTGAACTGGTTGGATGGATGCATCGTAAGGTTTGTTGCCCCATAGATGAGCGGCACTGTTTACTAGTGAAGCTATGTGCAGAGTTAGCATAAATCTGAATACAGCCAAGTGCCAGGCCGTGCTGAAGGTCTCCGCCCAGCAGAACACGGGGGTTACGACGGTGAGGAAGAAAAAGAACAGGAAGAAGGGGATTGCGTGTCTGAAAGAGAAGAAATTAGGCATTGAATAAAATTTTCATGTAGGTATATTCATAAACAACACTAACGTAGCAAATTATATTTGATGAACAAAAGCTTTGCAGCCTTGTCTCTATTTTATCTATTCCAAGGGATTATAGATTAGGCCAACACCACTAAAAAGTTTTTCGCTTGCTACTAAACCTGGAAACTACAAATATACATCGTTCATACATAATCCGAAGCTTCATAACATCCCTGGTCTAGGTATAAGGAGGATAAAGCTTCCAAGTCACGAATATACCTACTCTAGTGACCGAATATATGCCTACTCTAGTGCATACATATCTACTGTTATGTAATGCACGAAAATCACCCTATTCGGCATTCAGGTTAACTCACCTTTTCTGGAACATAAGCAAAGGATTGCTACAGATATCTCGCATATCGATAGTCCAGCTTTTCTGCCGCACTAGTTCTGTCTTTGTCATTAGGAGCCAGCCCATTTGTGCGTAGATAAAACCTCGTCTCGCGTTGTGTGGATCTGCATCCGTGTCACTGTTGAAAAGATTTTGTCTTCTATGTCCTCAAGCACCTCTTCAAAAGGAAGAAGTACCTTTAGGACTTACTCAGGAAGTTTATGTAGGAGGAAGGATACTTCTTCTTATACTAAGGAAGATGGCAGGAAGAGGCATCTCCTATAGAAGATGCCCAGTACCTTTCTGCCATCTTTCTTTTCTAGTGTCGAATACAACCTACTTACCTTGTAGAAGGCTTTGTATAACACTACAAAAAGACGTAGGTATAGTGTATTTTATTTTCTCGTCTTTTAGGTAAGTTTTATACCCTTGCTTGCAATCGCAAACCTTATACCTTTCTTAGTACACTACGCACCAAAACGAATATAATCTGAAAATTTCAAGTCTCTACGAGCAGTGGTTTAGGCTGTGCGTTGTCTATATTCCAGTCAGTCAGGACAAAGATAATAGGTATAGATTATAGATAATAACTACCTATACTTGTGATGCTGCCTGTGGTCCTTGACCCAGATGAACACAGTGTTCTGGAACGCAAAGGTGTTCATGACAAGCAGTAGTATCTGCAGTGGCATTGTGGCCTTGTAAGACCTGTGTGCCCACAGGCGGTGCGCGCCAGCCGTTACTCCTACGGTCGATATTACGTATAACACGAAGGCTGGAAAAGAAATAATAGAAAAATATTTAAAAGTCCCCTCTGTCACCTTCGCGGTTAGAACTCAGTTCGTAGTAACCCTGCCTTCTGCGCTGTAGGTTGGTTCGATTCCCATCGAGGACAAACATCTTGTGTGATGTTTGATAGAATCATAAACTAAAATTTCGCGAGGTTTTTATTCACTATTACACTTGGCAATTTTTCCGTCACTTATAGGTATTATTCTTCTATTCTTATGGCATAACAAATTAATTAAGAAAAAAGGGCTTCAGTGAAACATATTGAATTGAGTAGTGTTGCAATAGTCGCGACCACGACTCATGCTGGTTGGCATCCACAACGTTTAGGTACAGTTTTTGGATTGGGTAGGTAGGTAGTAGGTACCTATTTAATTAGGTAACTTGTTGTATTTGTTCTTTTTGCGTTTATGGTGTTATACTAACTGTGCCCATCTGTCTAATCAAATTTCTTTCTTTTTCTATTTTTGTGTATCTGTGTGGTGTATCCAGTGTTAATGTATCAAATAAATCATTTTCTATTCTATTCTATTCTATTGCAACATAGCGTCGGGAAAATATATAAAATAAAACGAGTGTGCTTTTAGACCACACGACTGAAGTAAAACTTTAGTAGGAAAAAAAGTTACGAAACGTAACTGACTATGAGAGAAAGAGAGAAAGAACAGTACTTTCATACCCCCTCTATGTTAGTGTTAAACTAAGAATATGGACTAAAGCATTATTCTATGGTGTTAAATGTTTAACGCAACCTCGTTGGAAGTCGCATTAGAAGTAGGTATTACTTCAAAAGTGCTACGCGATAAATACCCGTGTAATATACCTATGTGTTCAATAGTATTCCGAAAAAATACTCAATGAACCATGCGGTCAGGTTCGAAAACCTCACATACCAACTAAGTAACAGTAGTTTAATTACTTACCCATAGTTATAGTCTGCCACTTCGCCGTCGTGAAACACAGGTATAATGCATACAATGCTACTATATTTCCGTATATGTAGAGGAACAGACGCTTCATAACAAAGCGCTGTTCTGATGCTTGAGGAGTTGACTTCTCTTCATACTGCTCTAGGCTTAAGGGCAGGGATTTAGGCGCCATGATAACAAGTTCCAGGTTATGCGTACCTAAATGACTTTCTAAATGGTTTTCTGTCTTGCATTCAGTTAGATTGGCACCACACTGGAGCTTCATTATTTACATTATTATTATTTTGAAACAGGATCATACAAAAAACCGGTAGGAAGCAAGCCGTAAGTTTCTTGCCGGTTCTTGGTCGGCTTGGTCGCGTGGAACTGGCGCTTAGATTCACCTAGATTTAAGACGTTTCAAGATGATCCCTGCAGATTTTACTGAATAAATGCTTTTTGACTTTGACTTTGATGGGGCTCTAAAAAAATGTTGATTTAGGTAACATATTTATGTTTGTTTTAGTAATAGGAAGGAGGGCTCTTTGGGCAGGGCCCGTCTGGGTATGAACTACCACCATACCTTTTTCTATCTATTTTAAAAACAGGCCAAGTGCGAGTCGGACTCGCGCACGAAGGGTTCCGTCTACTATCTATAATAAAAACGGCAAAAAACACGTTTGTTGTATGAGAGCCCCCTTAATATTTATTTTATTCTGTTTTTTAGTATTTTTGGTTATTAGTGGTAACTGAAATATATTATCTGTTAACTATCACGATTCATGAGATACAGCCTGGTGATAGACAGACCGACAGACAGTGGAGTCTTAGAATAGGGTCCCGTTTTACCCTGAAAACGGCAGGTTTGAACTTATTTTGACAGATCATCTGACTGATAATACACAATATCCCTCTCACAAATTATAATAACAATAAAAATATTTAAATCTATTAGTTAAACTCCAAAAATATTTTTACATGTTTTTTCCACAAATGCAACTTTGATACAAAGCTGACGACGTACAAAAAAGGTATTTATACCACTATTGAACCTGTTTAAGATGGTCATCTTAAACAGGTACAGGTACGCGGTGCATCGACGATGCACCGCGGGTTCCCAGTTCGGTTGGGTTATATATTATGTACTACATACAATATACTTACCCAACCGGGGACGACAAAAGGCTATAAATATCTTCTAACATAAATAATCACAAAACCGGCCAAGTGCGAGTCGGACTCGCGCACGACGGGTTCCGTACCATTATCTATAATAAAAAGCGCAAAAATATCACGTTTGTTGTATGAGAGCCCCTTAAATATTTATTTTATTCTGTATTTTAGAATTTGTTGTTATATAGCGGCAACAGAAATACATCATCTGTGAAAATTTCAACTTTCTAACTATCACGGTTGATGAGATACAGCCTGGTGACTGACGGACAGACAGACATACAAACAGGCAGCGGAGTCTTAGTAATAGGGTCCCATTTTACCCTTTGGGTACAGAACCCTAAAAATCTACAAGAATGTGTCAGAAAATCTAATTGAACAAATGAGAAAATAAAACAAAATCAATGTGGAACCATAAGATCGTAAGTACAAGGAAAAACGTAAAAAATATGACACGATATTTAAGATCCTAAACCACTTTTACTTGTTATAGGTAGGTAGCAAGAAACTCGCATAACCTTTCAACCCATGAACATAATTAATTATTAATTATCTAACACCTGTGGGTGTGGGGGGCATCCACTGCGATAACAAGGCCGCGCTCACTTTGGATGCGAATTATATCGTACGTAAACGTATGAACACTGTTCGTACGAATTGAGTGCGCACACTGAATACGTTTTCTCCGTCAAATAGACAGAGTACCGGTGTCAGACGTAAACGAACTGAGTCAGTTCGTTCAACTGACTCAGTTCGTTTACGTCGACAGTCAGTTCAACTGACTGTCGAGACGCCATGGCCACTCGACTTGGCGACCTTCGGATGCCAGAAGTAGCCAGGCCTGCGCCGCTGGCGACGTCGCCTCTAACTCGCGCGCAGTGTGAGCGCTTTCATAGTTCATAGGCGCTGAGCATTTTCACTCAGAAGGTCGGGAATGTTCGTGCGTGTTCGTACCTTTCTGCACGAATGGAATTCGTACGAAAACGTATCCAAAGTAAGCGCGGCCCAATGCTAGTATTCACCCCGAACTACCCAAACTGAGACCTTGCGATATTTGAAGTAAAACTTTTAATGCGACTTCCAACAAGGTTGCGTTAAACGTTTAACACTGCCATGGAGGGGGTATGAAAGCACTGTTCTTTCTCTTTTTCTCTTATAGCCAAGCCAGTTACGTTTAGAAGTTTTACTTCAGTCGTGTGGTCTAAAGCACGCTCGTTTTTTTATTTGTTTTCAGAGCACAGCGATAACAGTACAAAATGTGTAATTCTAGAATACCATCGTGTATCAATGGATTCTTCTATTCAGAAATTTCTCTAACGTACGGTTGTACAAGTTGGGTATGGCAGAAAAAACACGACTGGAAGAATGAGTAGACATGATAACGATAAGTGTGGTGTGAATTTAAGTGATAGAGTGAGGAACAGTGTGATAAGAGAGAAAGGTTGTGTGAAAGAAGACAGCAAGAAAAATAAAAGATTGTTTTCTCGAAAAAGGAGGCACAAGGGAACAGGGTATTTCCTATAGAGACTTGTACCAATTAATAAATAAATAAATAATAAATAATATTAAATAAATAAATAAATAAATAAATAATGCTGGACAATCCACACAGCATCATCTAGCCCCAAGCTAAGCAGAGCTTGTGTTATGGGTACTAGATGACTGATATACTTAATACAATACTATATTACATACATAGATATTTTTATTATACATAGAAAATACCCAGAACACCCGGAATAAATATTTACAGATCGTACAAACATTTATCCCAAGGCGGGAATCGAACCCGCAACCTTCTGCGTCGTCCGCCGCGCCACATCGGTCGTCACAAGAGTAGAGATTTGACATTTTCAGGGTACATTTGCATACAGGTGTATTAAGAAAGTAACTTTCAAAGTTCAAAAAGGTAGTTACAGCGAGGGTTGATGTCTGTATGAAAATAAATTTAAGCGGACGAAATCGCGTACTTTTTTATGTTAATCCAGACTGCATTTAGTTAAAGTCAGAATGCATTTATTCAGTAATATCCGCAGGGATCATCATGAAATCTAGGTGAATCTAAGCGCCATTTCCTCGCGCCAAGCTGTGCAAGAACTGCCAAGAAACTTACGGCTTGGTTCCTATCATTTTTTTGTATGATCCTGCTACAAAATAATAATGTAAATTATGAAGCTCCAGTGTGCTGGTGTAGTCAGTAATGCTGGTCATCAAAGTTTTATCCAAATCAATTCAGTAGTTAGAGCGTGATTGAGCCCCAAATATCCAAACATCTAAACTTTCGCATTTATAAAATTAGTAGTTAATAGTTAATATTACATTAGTTGAGATTCCTCACAGTACTATGATCCTGTATTTTATGTAGCCGTCGCCTTTAAAAACAGGTATAAAAGGGATATAAATACCTTTTCTGCACGTTGCTAGTTCTGTTTCAAAGTTGAATCAGTAGAAAAAACATGTCTACAACAATTTTGAATAATTAAACTATTGCATTGACACAGTCGTACGACGTCAAGTAAAATTTGCAGGGTTTTGTTTATTTCGAAGTTGTCACTACTTTAATTATGGACTTTCTGACAACTTTTATGTTGTAAGTTATGTTAGTGGAAGTTTTTAAGTGTTCCAGCAAGTAATTTACATTTGTGACACAGGTTATAATGGCGCCTAAATCGCTGCCTCCAAGCCTAGAGAAATATGAAGAGAAGCCAACTCCTCAAGCATCAGAACAGCGGATAGTCAAGAAGTTTCTGTTCCTCTACTTATACGGAAATCTAGCGGCATTGTATGGATTGTACCTGTGTTTCACGACGGCAAAGTGGCAGACTATAACTATGGGTAAGTTATAAAACTACTGTTGTCTAGTGATGCAATTCGGACTTCAAGTGATGTTCGGTGAGGCCAATCTCGCCAATCTGAAAAGATATAAGTGAAACAGCTCTTTTTTGTGAACTAGAACACGGTAAGCGAAAACGCGGTGGCCAGTTTCTTCGTTATAAGGATTTTCAGAAAAGACTTTTTAAAATATGGTCCATAGAGCCAATTGAGACATCTCATAAAAGAAAACGTTGATACGTTTAAGGACGCACGGAGGATAAGCCATGTTATTTATTATTTTATTATTATTCCTGTTTCATTATTGAGTGTATTTTGTATTGTATGTTTTCGTCACAAATAAAAGATTTCTCTTTCTTTTTTTCTTTCCATATAAAGGCGAAACGCCTGAGTCTTTCTTAATACTCCAAAAGTCAAGTCACTGTAGTCAAAAACGGCTAGGTAGATTATAATTTACTGTTTTATTTCCAGCTTTGGTATTATACATAGTAGCGGTCTTAGGGGTAACGGCTGGCGCGCACCGCCTGTGGGCACACAGGTCTTACAAGGCCACTATGCCGTTGCAGATACTACTGCTTGTCATGAACACCTTTGCGTTCCAGAACACTGTGTTCATCTGGGTGAAGGACCACAGACAACATCACAAGTATAGGTAGTTATTGTATACTAAATTTTTTTCAAAATTTGGTCACGTTTGGCCGACTATGGGCCGACGAGTCGGCCTCGTGCAACCGACTAATCGGCTAGTTGGCTAGTCGGCCAAAGTCATAATCGGCATACGATTAGATACCTAGGAGTTATGTACGTTGGTATCTAATCTTCTTATTTACGGACACATATAATAATAATAATAACACAGCATCATCTAGCCCCAAACTAAGCAGAGCTTGTGTTATGGGAACAGATGACCGATATACTTAATACAATACATTACTTACATACACATTTTTATTGTACATAGAAAATACTCAGAACACCCGGAATAACTATTTGCAGATCGCACAAACTTTTATCCCAAATCGGGAATCGAGCCCCTAACATCCTGCGTCGGCGGACATTCGCCCGCCGCGCCGTATCGGTCGTCAAATTACGGTTTCAGAATACGGTTGGTACTTGAGGACTTACAAGACAAAATCTTTTCTACAGTGACACAGATGCTGACCCCCACAACGCGAGACGAGGTTTCATCTACTCGCATATGGGCTGGTTTCTAATGACAAAGACAGAACTAGTGCGGCAGAAGAGCTGGACCATCGACATGCGAGATATCTGTAGCAATCCTGTACTTATGTTCCAGAAAAGGTAAGCTAATTGAGAAGGGGCTTGGCACAGACTCGGGTTAATTATTCTGATTTGTCAGTGGTTTCAAACGGTGAAGGAAAACATCGTGAGGAACCATATTCTAGCAGCGGCGATTGGCTTGCAACCTGTCTCGTATGAAGTATCGGTACAAAATGTGGGTGTGTGCCAAATGTAAAATTTGATGCAGCTCTTGACTTCCTCCATTCGATATTTAAGAATCGGTATTATGTGCTATTATGAGGAGAGGGTATCTAAATTGTACGCTGGGTACGCTGGTATAGGTAGGTACAGTCAGCTGCACTGGAATGTATACAATTCGTAACTTTCAAAATAGTGTCACAATGTAACAGTTAATATTTTCAGGGCAAAAATGCAAAAAATAAATGAACTCACCAACTGATTACATAATATTTGAGTTTCTACTGTCTAAAAGTTTATAGTAATGTTGTAATAGCATTTAAAAGTTAATAGTATACATTCTAGTGCAGCTGACTGTACACCACTTTCCCTGCTAAGATAACAGGGGCGCAGGGTGATTTTGTTTTTTGATGCAAACGATGTAAAATGTTTGAAGACAGATCTCGAGATATGTGACGGCAACGATATGCTAAGTTTTTACAAATTTAATTGACAGCCGTCACAGCTCAGTTCGTAGTAGCCTGCCTTCTGTGCTGTAGGTGGTGGGTTCGATCCCCACCGAGAACAAACATTTGTATGATGACGTTAATGTTTGTTCTGTGTCTGGGTGTTATATTGAATTCTAAGTATGTATTTTAAAAAAAAGTATGTAAGTATTATATCAGTGGTCTCATAGTACAAGCTATGCTTAGTTTGGATTTAGATTATGTTGTGTAAGAATGTTATCAAGAAATAGAGAATTTGTAAATAAACTTATTGATTAGTATGTAATGATTCCATTTTACTATCAGGACGTTTGTTGTTTTTTACAATTCTACAAACAGATTTTGCTGAGAATTCAGTAGCTTCTGCGATGGCGTTCTTCAAGCTAGCTCTGGACCTGGATAACTCTTTGTATAAAAGCCACGCTTCTGGACCCCACAGTCCACATATTTTTTAGTTATCGTTGCTTCACTGGTAGAAGACAATTTAATTATTTGCCAAAAAGTTGACATAGCTCAATCAAAATTCAATATCCATTTTCTCTTTCAGACACGCAATCCCCTTCTTCCTGTTCTTCTTCCTCCTCACCGTCGTAACTCCCGTGTACTGCTGGGCGGAGACCTTCAGCACGGCCTGGCACTTGGCTGTATTCCGATTCGTACTAATCCTGCAAATATCTTCACTAGGGAACAGCCTCGCCCATTTACGGGGAAACAAACCGTACGATGCATCCATCCAACCAGTTCAAAGTCTTCCTCTTACTCTTTTCACGATGGGAGAAGGTTACCATAACTATCACCATACCTTCCCATGGGACTACAAAGCGGGTGAACTGGGTAACAACAAAATGAATATTATAACAAAGTTTATAGATTTTTTCGCGTGGATCGGATGGGCGTATGATCTTAAATCTGCTCCGGATGCCATGGTGCGGTCTAGGGCGGGTAAAACGGGAGATGGGACGAACCTCTGGGGGTGGGGAGACAAGACCATGGATGCGGAGACCAGGAATGAAGCGGTCGTTTCGAACATAGCTTACTAGTAGTCCTTTCCCTTGTACCTAGTTTAAGGCCAAAATGATCAGTACGCTATCACAGAATCATTATCAAGTGTAGGAGTCCACAGCTGGACAAACGCGTTCCTCTGTACGTTTCCAGGAAGCGAATCCGAGCCTTCTCTATCCAGCGATTTCCCACAATCCTATAACAATGTCAAAATCAAAAAGCGTTTATTTAACTCAACCAAGCCTAAAAGAACCGGCAAGAAAGCTACGGCTTGGTTCCTACCGTTCTTTTGTATGATCCTTTTACAAAATAATGACAATGTAGTTGTAGGTATATAATGAAGCTCCAGTGTGGTGCCAATCTAACTTAAGGTTAAGGCAAGACAGAAAACATTTTAAGGCAATCATTCCAAGAATATAACACCACAACAGAAGTTCAAAAGACAGCATACGCTACGCTTCAAGTAATAGTAGGTAAAGCTTACAATCTAATGAATTACAGACTGTTTGGATCCGTAATAATAAGAATGTAGTGCACTCTGTGGTATGCAGCATTGAATGCATCCGCAACCTTTTTGTTTTTGTGAACTGTCAAATAAGAAGTGTCATTCTGTGTGAAAAAGGAATAAATACGTGAAAATAATCCATGAATTTTAATTAGTTTAAATCAAAAAGAATCTGATAAAATATCAATACATTAATGGTCCTTCGAACCGAATAGTGAGTTTATATGTTGTGGGTGCTAAAATCTGGTAAGATTTTTCCATTTTATCCTCAAAATGTTGGAACCAAGTACGTCACTGAAAACCATCGCACAACGTCTCGAAAAATTACTTTCTAACACCAAAAAATGCCCTAAAATACGTATTACACGAGGTTATTTGGAGACGCGTTTAGAGTCAGTGGACGATAACTGGAAGAAATATAATGATTTATACGACGAGATGGTTGCTGACGCCATACCTGAAAATATGGAAAAAATGGAAAAACATTTTGAGCAAACCGAAGAAATCTACTTAGAATTAAAATCACTTTTGAAAGACGGGTTTTTTTCGCTAAGTCGAGACTCATCTCAAGAATCTGCGCATGAAAATTCTCAAACGAAAACTTCAACTGAAAAGAAACCTAGGGTCAAACTACCACCTATCGCAATACCTAAATTTGCGGGTGATTACAATGAGTGGCTAAACTTCAGAGATCTATTTTCATCACTTATACACAATGATGAAACCCTCACGAATGTTGAAAAACATCAATACCTCCGCTGCAGTTTGGCAGGTGAGGCAGCACAGTTGCTCAAACATTTTTCTGTGACAGACGCCAACTACACCATGGCATGGAAAACCCTAGAAAGCAGATACAATAACAAAAGAGTTATCGTGAACACAGTTTTGAATAGGTTTTTGTCTCAAAAGAAACTTAACACTGAATGTCCTCGAGCACTAAAGCAACTGCTGGATACTACCAAGGAATGCTTGCATTCTTTAGAGAACCTCAAGATACCTACAACATCTTGGGATGCCCTTGTAGTACACATTACAGTTTCCAAACTAGACTCTGAATCACATAAGCTTTGGGAACAACACCTCGGGATATCACAAGAGACACCTACTTTACAAGACTTAACTGACTACTTAGAAAACCGATTCCGCTCAATAGAAATGATTCAAACCACTAAAGAAAATAAACCTAAGAACGCAACAAGCACCTACACAAATAAAACAAACCAACAACCGATCAAGTCACTGCACACTGAGTTACAACCCTACTGCACATATTGCACACAGAACCACTATCTGTGTCACTGCACTGAATTTGCCCAAATGGAGAACCTCAAAAGACAAGATTTTATCAAGAAAAATGGAATATGTTTCAACTGTCTCATTAAGGGTCACACTGTAGCTCAATGCAAGCAAAGTACAAGCTGCAAGATATGTGGCAGACGTCACCACACAACCCTTCATATGTCATACAAAAAGGAAACAAGCACTGAGACTGAAAAACCCACAGAGAATGTTGTAGTTAGTATGAGCACCGGTATGAATGATGGACAAGCTCTAATAGCTACAGCACACATAGCTGTCAAATCCAAAGATGGAAATACTCATATTTTGAGAGCACTTATTGATCCAGGATCTCATGCTTCATTTATCACAGAGACAGCAACACAACTACTGAATCTAGACCGTACCTACATTGATGGAATAGTCACTGGATTGCAAAATACTGAAGTGGGAAGAACAAAGGCCTCGGTTAACCTAAAACTACATCCAAGTCAGAATAGAACAACATCATTCTACTTGATGGCCTATGTTTTGAAAAGAATCACGGCACCATTGCCCACCCAAGACTTTGAAAAAATCCCTTGTTTTGAAAATCTCCAGTTGGCTGATCCTGAATACAACCATAGAGGACCCATTGATTTACTCCTAGGAACAAAAATCCATGCACAACTGATATTGGAAGGAGTAAAGAGATACAAATCACTGCTAGCTATGAATACCAAACTAGGTTGGATAATCTCCGGTGAGATTACACAAAATGGACCACTACCCCAAGAAGTATTAATACTACACACCAAGATTGAAGTGGATACATTGCTTCGACAGTTTTGGGAGCTGGAAGAGCCACACCAAACCCCATGTAGACCAATATCAAAGGATGATATCCAATGTGAGGAGCACTACAAGAGAACACACACCAGACTTGAAAATGGACAATATGAAGTTTGTTTACCTTTTGTGAATGAGAATAACCCAGATGTTGGAGACTCTAGATCCATGGCTGTCAACCGCTTACACCAGATGGAGAGAAAGTTCAAACACAAACCTGACTTTAGAGAACAATACTCCAAATTTATGAAAGATTATGAAGCCCAAGGACACATGGAACTGGTCACTGCAAACCCTGAAACAGAAACAGATATTAAATATACACCGAACATAGAAATCAAAACACTGAAAGTATACTACTTACCCCACCACGCAGTCTTGAGAGAATCCAGTATCAGCACCAAACTTAGAGTCGTCTTTGATGGCAGCGCAAAACCTGTGAATGGAAATTCCCTGAATGAAGAACTACTGACTGGACCTGCCTTACAGCAAGACCTGCGACACTTGTTTACCAGATGGAGAAGGCATAAGATATGTCTTGTCTCAGACATAAAACAAATGTACAGATGCATCCGCATGAATAAATCTCATGCAGATTATCAAAGAATCCTCTGGAGAGAGAATAGTAGTGATCCTATACAAGAATATCGACTCATGACTGTTAGTTATGGCACTTCAAGTGCGCCATACCTTGCCATCAGAACTATTCAACAACTAGCTGAGGATGAGCATGAAAATTACCCTGTTGAAGCTAGTGTCATCCGAGGGTCCATGTTCATGGACGATCTTCTCACCGGTGCCTGCTCAGAGAGCGACGCTATCACCCTCCAACAACGTCTGACTGCTCTGCTCATGAAGGGTGGTTTCCCCTTACACAAATGGTCTTCTAATAGTGAATCCGTTCTGCAGGAAATCCCTGATGCCCTTAAGGTATTTCCCAGTGTAGTGAATATTAAATTAGATGAATCCATGAAAGCATTAGGTGTTTTGTGGAATCCCCAAAGTGATATGTTTGAACTTAAGATTGATACTGACTCTCATCCAAGTGAAGTGATAACCAAAAGACTTGTCTTATCTTCTATTGCAAAGACATTTGATCCCCTAGGCTGGTTAGCACCAGTCATAATTGTAGCTAAAATTCTGATGCAAAAGTTGTGGCTAGCGGGTTTGGAGTGGGATGAACCTTTAACTGATGATTTGAAGAACCAATGGTTCTCTTACCTTAATAGTGTTGTTGATATGACTCCCATCCAACTGCCTCGCTGGCTAGGAACTTGTCACATCAATAAGAAAATTGAATTACATGGTTTTTGTGATGCTTCTTGCTCTGCTTATGCTGCTGTAGTGTACCTCAGAGTTGTCACCGAGACTGATGTGCAGGTTACATTGGTAACAGCTAAAACTAAAGTGGCCCCTGTCAAACAAGTCTCAATCCCTCGTCTCGAACTCTGTGGTGCAGTGCTTCTGGCAAGGATATTACAGGATGTGAAAGTTAGCCTTGATGTGCATGAAGTATTTGCATGGACTGATTCAACAATTGTTTTATCTTGGCTGCGAAAGAGTCCAAATACTTGGAAAACTTTTGTTGCTAACCGTACTGCTGAAATCTTAACCACTACAAACAGTAGTCAATGGCACCATGTGAGATCACAAGACAATCCTGCTGATTGTGCATCCAGAGGTGTCAAACCTCAAGACCTGACTGACCTTTGGTGGACCGGACCCACATTTCTGAAAGAAACTATATATCTTAAATATCAGAACTCTTCTATACCTGAGACTGATCTGGAATCCAAACCTAAGATAACTAACTTACTAGTAACAAATAATGATAGTGAAAATCAGGAATATTTAAGAAAATACTCTTCTCTGTTGAAACTGATCCGTGTCACTGCCTATTGTCTGAAGTTTATGAAATTGTGTAAGATGAAACAACAAGTAACCCAAAACCAGATACCTGAAATTGATTTCCAAACTTACCTAACCGCTGCTGAACATAAAAACGCTTTAAATGTCTGTATAAAAATGTCACAAAACCAAAGTTTTGAAAAGGAAATTAACTTACTAAAAAAGAAATCTACTATATCAAAAAATAGTAAAATACATACCTTGAATCCTGTGATGGATGACAATGGAATCCTGCGTGTAGGTGGAAGACTATCCAATGCTTTAGTTCCCTTTGAAATGAAATCCCCTATACTGCTGGCTTCTGATTGTCATTTAGCCCAATTGATTGTTTTAGATGCCCATGTTCGTTCTTTACATGGTGGACATCAACTTACCTTGAATATTGTCAGACAAAAATATTGGATTGTTGGTGTTAAAAATCTTGTAAAAGCTATTGTTCATAAATGCATGACTTGCTTTAAGTATAGAGCCACCCCGAAAGTCCCATTCATGGGAGATTTGCCAAAATGTCGAGTCAAACCCTCCCGCCCATTCCTAACGGCTGGTACTGATTATGGTGGTCCCTATAATTTGAAACTGTATCCTGGTAGATGTAATCGCACTTGTAAAGCGTACATTTGTCTATTTGTATGTACAGTCACCAAGGCCATTCACCTGGAGCTAGTGAGTGACTTGACTACTTCTGCTTTTATAGCAGCATTTCGACGCTTTGTGGCGCGCCGCGGTCATTGCCGTGATCTATGGAGTGACTGTGGCACGAATTTTGTTGGCGCTTCACGCGAATTAGAACTAAACTTCAAAAACGCAAAATCTAACTTCGTTCAAGAGATTTCCCAACTTCTGGCCAATGATGGCACAACCTGGCATTTTATTCCCCCAGGGTCACCGAACTTCGGCGGTCTCTGGGAAGCTGGTGTTAAATCCGTAAAAAATCACATAAAACGTGTTGTAGGTCAAACCAACCTTACTTTTGAAGAGTTCACAACTCTACTAACTCAAGTTGAAGCCTGTGTGAATTCTAGACCTCTCACTTTAATAAGTTCCTGTTTAGATGACCCTCCCCTTACTCCTGGTCATTTTTTAATAGGTGAACCTTTAATTGGTGTCCCTGATGAAAATATTGTTGATATTCCCAATCGCTTGACTCGTTGGAAAATAGTACAAAGACTAGTCCAAAATTTATGGTCTCGTTGGCAATCTGAGTACCTCACTACCCTTCAACAAAGGTTTAAATGGAACCAACATTTACCTGATGTTAAAGTTGGAATGATAGTCCTAGTAAAAGATGAGCGCTTGCCTCCTGGTAAATGGCTTTTGGGAAAGATTGTAGAGAAACATCCCGGTGCAGATGGAACTACTCGTGTTGTAACCTTACAATATAAAAATCATCTCTTTAAGCGTCCTGTTTCAAAGTTGAGTCCATTGCCCCTGGATGATTCTCCCTAATTGATAAGTTCTTATGTAGACATTGCTTATTTGTAATTCCCCTGTTAGAAACTCACATCATTTTGAGTTTTAATTTTTTTATAGTAGTGTTTTCCTTGGCATTGATACTTTAGAGTTTAGTTGCAGAGTCATACCTAATGTAGAGGCCCTACTTTTTACCCCATAGAGTCTTAACCTGACTGAAATACTTGTGTTTTAAAAAGGACCATAGTTGTCCTTCCCCCGGGAGAATGTTTGGATCCGTAATAATAAGAATGTAGTGCACTCTGTGGTATGCAGCATTGAATGCATCCGCAACTTTTTTGTTTTTGTGAACTGTCAAATAAGAAGTGTCATTCTGTGTGAAAAAGGAATAAATACGTGAAAATAATCCATGAATTTTAATTAGTTTAAATCAAAAAGAATCTGATAAAATATCAATACACAGACATTGCAAAATTTTTGGTGTTGGTTTTTTTAGTTTTAATTCGTGAAGCCTATCCTATCCTATAGATAGATGAAGATAGTTTTTCTCTCCTCAAAGATTCCTCGTGAAACTTCGGCGTATCTTTGAAATAGTAACACTGTGTTACTTTATGCCGTTTTATAGGCTTTTTTTGACTTATAATGACTATTATCAATAAATGACTATTATGACTATTATTATGACTACCTGTACCTATAGGTCGGCGCAAAAAATCAGACTCGGTATTTGTCTAAGAATATGGACTATGTATTTGTAAATATTTTGGCATTATTTACTGAGTGACATGATTGTAATTAGGTTGAACTTTTTATTATTTTTTTCTCACTTCGTTAGTAAACAAATGTAGCTGTCTATTATTATTATATTTTTGCGGCTTTGGTATCACTGCGGCCATATGGACTATTGTGATCGCCACTTTTTAAGGTCACCCCTCGTTAGGGCGTTCATAGTTCACCACTGAACCCTGCAGCTGTTAGGAACTGGAGGATTTTCTTGAGGGTGAGTTCTTGTAGCTCATCCGGGCTCAGGGTATGTTTTCTCAGATGGATGCTACGCTTTTGGATTAGTGGTCCACACTCTCCTAGTAGGTGAAGAGGCGATTCGTCCGCCTCTCCGCAGAGCCTACAGGTTCGTGTCTCGGAGAGCTTCAACTTGAACATGTGCTTGTTGAGGCGACAGTGTCCAGTCAGAGCCCTTACCATGGTTCGTAGGTTGCTCCTGCTGAGCGCTAAGATACGGTTGGTGAACCGTTTATCGAAGGCTTTAATCAGTGCTTTAGAGTGGTTCATGCCTGCGGAGTTTTTCCAGAGTTTTGTCGACTCCTCGAGGCAGGAAATTAGAAGGGTTCTTTGAGGTAGGCTTTTTGGTATACCACAGAAAGGCTCGGGGCCCAAGTGCGCTCCACCAGCCCCGGCACGCGCTAGCTCGTCGGCACATTCGTTACCGTCGACTCCAGCATGACCCGGAACCCATCTTAAGACAACTCTGTTTTTTGAACCTAAGGCGTTCAAACGCGAGAGACAGTCTTCAACTAGCCTGGACGTGATGACCTTCGAATCCAGTGCAAGAAGTGCTGCCTGACTGTCAGAGTTGATATAAATCGTATGGTTGGTATGCTTTTGCAGATTAACTTCGGCGCATTCTAAGATGGCGAAGACTTCCGCTTAGAAAATAGAGGCGTAGCTGCCCAGGTTTATGCTTTTGCTAAACTTGGGCCGCTCTCCAAAGATTCCGCAGCCTACATCTCGCCCCATTTTGGAACCATCTGTGAACCAGTTTAGGCGGGACCCTGCCTAGCTGTCTAACTTAGTCGAATTAATTCTTAGTCTAATAATGTCCCCCGAATATTCAAATGCAACTTAGATTTAATCACGTCTCAAGTGACGTATTTTTAGCAGACTTTCATTGCTGTCAAAAAATTTGTGTTAAAATCTGAGATGCGTTTGAGTATACGGGCGCACATATTCACGCGGACAGCTTTTAGCTATGATTTTGTATGTGACCCGTCATCTAGGGGTATCAATGATCGAAGGTCGCGGATTAAGTAAATGTAAATCAGTTATTGACACGTTCGATGTATTAAAAGTGATTAATCCAACAGACGGATTTTTAAAAACAATATATTTAATTATATTTTATTTTCTTACTTCCTTAACCTTGTCCTAACAAAAACAAAAACATAAATAAAGAATTATCCGATTCAATGCAGTCGTTCGAAAGTTATGCGCGTAAATACACTTTGGCGATTCATTTGTATAATGTTTGGACGTACCTCTAACAACCTCCCTTTCTTAGACATCCTCTAAGAATCTAGAGTAGGTACTAAGAGATCTGAGGGAATACCTACCGTGCCTGAAATTAATATCGTGAAAATTTCATTCCTTTCTTTCTAATACGATATAACACTGACAGGGAACATAAACAAACATCTAGGTTCTAATACACAAATGTTTGTTCTTGGTGGGAATCGAACCTACCACCTACAGCGCAGAAGGCAGGCCTACCTTAGACGGTGGTTTACTCGTCTAAGGCTACTACAAACTGAGCTGTGGAGGTTGCTAGGTACTCTAGAGTTTTAAGTACCAATCTGAAGAAGGACTTCTGGAAATAGACCTTCATATTAAAAGGGTTTGCTATAATCAGCACGCTTTACAGGTGGTTTGGTGACTGCATTGTCGGTGTTTTGCAGGTCTACTAGATTTATAAACGAAGATTTGTATTATCGTTTTGTTTTTTTTTTGTGGCATCTGTCCGTCTTGCGGACAATTTTGCCAATGTCAAGTGGGTTGAATAAATTCTTTTTAGTCAAGTCGAGTCGGTAAAAAAAGTAAAGTCAACCGTCATCGGTTTTGAAGAAAAAGATGGCGTTTTTCTTCAAAACCAAAGGGAAACATTTTCGTTCAAATCAGGATGCCTCATAACACACTTTCATTTCAATTGTTCACACTTGTGCTAAGACCTCAAGTAATGATGGTTAAAATACCACCGAAATTACCCATCAGAACTTAAAATAACACTAGAAAAACAATTAAAATGAAAATACAATGTTGCTTCCAAAGATGACAGAAAAACCGTATTAGACTTAGACTTCTTGATTTATGGCTCTGTGGCTTATTGTCACAATTCTGCCAGTGTCCGTTTCATGCTAGTTTCATAAACATAGTAGAGGAGTGCGGCTAAGAACATGGTCAGTGTTCAGAGAGAGAATCGACCAAAATTTTGAAATCGATTTGATTTATCTAAAACACAAAGTTAGTAATATAAAAAATATAAATGAGCAAAGTATTATAATATAGGTACAGGTTATTGTAAGTGAGACTCAGGAGTCATGGAGGATGTATTTATAACTTTATCTTATTTATATGAATAAACTTACACAATATATAATTAATCATAGATATAAATGTAAGAGATAGAAGAAAATTATGTGAAAAAGGACGGGGGATTTCAGGAGGGATCGTAAAGGGATCGGCGTAGTTTCGGACAGCTAAAAAATATATGGTTCACGTTTCCCTCATCGAGGCCACATTCACACATTGAATGGTCCCTAATCGACGACGACGAGAGTCTTCTGACCCCCTTGCGAGGGGACAGGGATGGGCCTCGTTTATAAAACTTTACCCAGGCTTCAACTCCAGGGGTAGTGACCCCTGGGTAATGGGGTGTCGCCATAAGGCGGTATACTTAAGAACTAACTTAAGACTAACACTATGTACAAAGTAAATCACAATTTTTTTTTTTTTTTTTTTTTTAAATTTCTTAATTTTTTTAATTATATAACGATATATATTAAGGATATATATTAACAATTTTTTTTTTTTTTTTTTTTTTTTTTTTTTAATTAATTTTTTTTTTTTTTTTTTTTTTTTTTTTTGAAACATATATGTTACAATTTGATTTATCCTAATACATTAAAATAAACTACACACAAACAATTGAATCAACAGAATAATAAATTTACACAAATTACATTATGAATATATATATATATATATAATAATTTACACTGCACACAGATGCTATACAGGAAGTTTCAAGTTGAAAGGTTGTGAGAGAAGGGAGTTGGGTGAGGTGATAGGTATGGGAGGGGGATGGGGTTTCATCGTCAGATATCTGAGACTGAAGCCCCCAGGATGTCGCGGGGGAGCGGCCTCCAAGGCCTGGTGTGGTCGGGGGGGCGCGCGTGAAGAGGCGCCAGGTTCCTCAAGTGCGGGTGATGTCCGTTGTCCGCTTTGTCAAACATCCTTCGGGAAGTGGATGCAACGAAATTAGCGATGCTCTCCGTACCTGTGTCGCGCGCAATTACGTCATTACGGACGTAGCGCCCCGCACCTACACAGGTCCGGAGAGCAGCGTTCTGGCACTGCTGGACGGCCAGCTTGTTGGACTCGGACAACAGGACATACCACGCCGGCGCGGCATAAGTGAGTCGGGACCGGATATAGGACTTGTAGACCCGTATTTTGGTCCTCAGCGGCAACTTGGACGTCAAGACAGGTCGGAGCTGAGCCCGAGCAGCGCGCGCCTGTTGAAGGGCGCGCTCTACCTGCGGGTTCATTCTCAACGACCTGTCGATGTCCACACCAAGGTACCTAACACAGGTCTGCCAGTCGATATCCTGGCCCCGGAATTGAAGGGGGAGGGGAGGAATACGGCGGTGGGAGACAAATAGCGCGGCTGTCTTGCCGACGTTAACAGCAATGCGCCATTTGTCTAGCCAGGATGGGAGGAGGTCAAGGAGTCGCTGCATGCGGCTTGTGGCTATCCGAGGGCTGCGAGAGGACGAGAAGAAGGCGCTGTCGTCGGCGAACAGCGCAAGAACGACATCCCTTTCCCCGGGGATAAGATGCCCCTCCAGGGTAGGAATATCGTTCGTATAGTGCGCATATAGCGCCGGCGACAGACAGCTTCCCTGCGGTACCCCCGCAACAGCTGTCTTAGGTGCGGAGCTTTCCCGCTCGACCGCAACGACAAAGCTCCGCCCCTGTAGGAATGAAGCCACAAGTCGCGTGAGCGCGGGAGGGAGGTCAGTCAATGTCAGTTTGTACAGAAGTCCTGGGTGCCAAACTCGGTCGAACGCCTTCTCGACGTCCAAGAATACTGCGGCCGTGCAGTGATCACGGTTGAGTTCTTCGGCCAGCAAATGGAGCACGCGCGTCAACTGCAGCGTCGTGCTGTGCTGGCTTCTGAACCCAAATTGCTCCGGTCGAGGTACTATACTAGGGAGTATCCGACGCAGGAGAAGGCGCTCAAAGAGTTTAGAAATGGTGGGAAGAAGAGTGATCGGCCTGTAGCTCGCAGGAAGGCGACGGTCCTTACCCGGCTTGGGGAGAACGATCACTCTTCCAGTTTTCCATTGGGAGGGGAAATGGCTCGTCCGGAGAACACCGTTGAATAACCGCGCGAGCGCGGTCACACCTCTACGAGGCAGGTGTCTAAGAGCCATGTTAGTGATCCCGTCGCAGCCCGGCGCCTTCCGCCTTTGCAGGCGTAGGATCACCTTCCTCACCTCGGCAGGGGATATGAAATATTCCCCGCCCAGGGGAGAAAGGGGGCGCGACAGGAAGTCACTAACCGCCTCCTCGACAAGCGCGTGATGGTCCCGCACTTCGCGCGGAGCATCGCTGGTTACGGGGTGCGGCGAGAATTGCTCCTCAAGATGAGCCGCGAGAATCTCGGCTCTATCACGGGGGGCGAATCGCCTCACTCCATTCCGGTCGAGCAGGGGGTAGGTGGGGGCAGGGGCACGAGTGAGAGCTCGGTTTAGCGCGTATAAGTTGGTGTCGTGTTCGGAGGCCTGATCGATAGTGGCCTCCCAGGTCTCCCCACGCCAAGCTCGCACCGATTCTGAGACCTCCAAGGAGCATTTAATGAGATCCACTTTGACGCGAGGGCAGCGCGAGCGCGCCCACTCGCGTCTCAATTGACGCTTTCTGAGTAACTCCCGCCGGATGGATTGCGGGAGTTCGTCTCGTACATATGTACGCCGGGCAATCGGTCGGGACACCGCCTCCTTGGCCTCCTGAAGCCTTGATGTGAACCTGGCCGTCTCATGCTCAACCTCCTCTGGGGAGCTGAGTCGGCCCACATCCAAGTCCTCAAGTGCTTTGGAGTAGGCCTCCCAATCGGTCTTCACGCCTGAAGGACGTGGGGCAGTAAAGGTGGCCTGAAGGGCTAGGGAAATGAGGATGGGGAGGTGGTTGGTGTCCAGGTCATACAGAACGTCAACCTGGACCGGGCACTGAAGGTTCTTTGTCAGTAGTATGTCTAGTACGTCGGCAGCGTGCCGGGAATTCGTCGGTATGTGTGTCGGTGAGTCTGGCCCTATGATATTGATGCCGTTGGCCTCTGCGTCCCGTTGTAGTTGGCGGCCCACCGGGTTGATGACCCGAGACCCCCAATCGGGGTGTTTCGCATTGAGGTCAGCGGCAAGAAGAGTTGGGAGGGGGGAATCAAAAATGGCTGAGGTGTCCAGAGGGGAGTAACGGGGGCCAGGCGGGCGGTAGCCGGCAAAGAGTTTTAGCTCAACCCCGTCCGCGCTCACCAAAACCCCCGTTGTCCTCAGCTCTTGAAAGGGGATGTGCTCAATTTCTTCGTGTATGACGTCACGCCTAACCAAGACAGCGGTGCCCCGAAAGGCAAGTCCGGAGGCGGGGGACACTTCGTCCCGTCGATACACGAAGTAATTGGGCACTTTAAATGCAATATGGGGAGCTAATTTAGTTTCGCCCAGAAGGATGACGTGAATGTCCTGGGTCTGGGCGATGAGGCGGAGGGGTTGGGTCTGATCCCTAACCCCTCCGGGATTCCAGTAAAGGACCCGCAATATGGGTGTACTACCCATTGCGGTGCCTATTTAAAAAGGCCAGTGCTCGCACCGCGGCCTCTTGAGGGTTAGCACCGGCCGCGATGGTGACAAGGAACTCCGTCAGGATCCCGAGGATTGTCTCCAACGGGTTCCCGGCGGGTCCTGCCATAACATTCTCGGTCGCCGGAGCGGCCGAGGGGACATAATGGGGGTGGGGGGGTGGAATTGGCGTTGGGGCGGCGCGGGAACGAAGTTCCGAACGTTCGCGCTGGGGAAGAGGAGCCCAAGGTGTGGCAGATGCCCTGAGCACAGAGGGGATAAAGGGAGGAGGGGGTGTGGCCGTCATCTGAGGACGCGGACTTGCGCTCTCTCTGTCTACCGTTGGCGCCGGGATCGGCAGCTGGTAGTGAGGCTGGGGAGCTAGACGGTCCGCAGCGGCAGTCTGCGCGGGAGCGGGGAAAGTCCTGGGGGGGAGGGACGGGACAGGTTGAGGGGGAACGAGTGGCTGCTGTGGAGTAGAAGCGGCCACCGGTTTTCTTTTCCGTCTAGGACCTCTGCGCTTCCGCCTAGCGGGCACGGCCTGACCGCGCTCGGTAGGAGGATTCGCAGCGGTTTGGCCCAGCAGCATATCTGCAGGCTGGGCCCTGACTGGGGCTGTGGATCTTGCGGGAGGGCGGGCGGGTGGTGAGGGTGCCCGACCGCGAGCAGTGGAGGTTGCGGGTTCAGTTCGCCGGGTCGGCGGCGGGGACTCCGCACGATAAGCCGTGCCCACAGGCGCGGTTGCGGGGGGGAGAGGGGGGGGGACTTTAATTCCCCTCTTACGCGCCTCGCGCCTGAAGACGGGGCAGCGGCGGTCGTTAGCCGTGTGTTCTCCTACGCAGTTCGCGCAGGAGGGCTTTGCTGTTGCTTCGCGGGGACAATCTGCCGCGAAGTGTTGGCCGCCACAGCGCACACAGCGCTGGGGGCGGTGGCAGTTGGAGGAGGCATGCCCGAACGCTTGACATCGGTGGCATTGGGGCACCCTATTCGCGGCGCCGCGCCAGTGCTCTATGATCACACCGGGCATGTTCAGTAGTTCGGTGACCCGATAGAGTCTCGTGAGCTCCATCTGGGTCATGTGGTCGAGCTGGACATGGAACAGGCAGCCTGCTCTGCCCAGTCTGCCTGAAATCTGTCTCGCGAAGCGCACCGGAAAGTCCAGATCCCTCAAGGCCGACTCGATCTCTACGGGATCCGTGTCCGCAGGCAGCCCGCGGATGGCTACCTTCGTAGGGAGGTCGGCCTGAACGCTATAGCAGAACCAGCTGATGGCTGGGTCTTCCGCCATAGCGTCCACTAGGTGGCACTGGACTGTCCGGTACTCCTCGGGGGACCGGGGGATGAAACGCACCCCTTTGCCCAAGGGGCGCGCATTAGGGGCGTGTCCGAGTTTCCCGCGGATTGCGGCGAAATGCGCAGTCCAGTTGGGCAGGCATTCCACCACAATCGGCGGGTAACCTTTTGTGGTCGTCGCTGGCTGTGGCGCTGATGGCTCGGTAGGCTGGCTAGCTGGTGGAGGTGGAGCTCGGGCTGCAGCCATCGAGGCGTAAGGGCGATCTTCTGTGGATGCGGTAGGGGGCGGGGGAACGGAAGCAGGCACTTCTATCCCTCCTTCCTGTATCGCCCGCTCAGGCATCGGGGTGCGGGAGTCGGGGCGGGGTGGGAGGGGTGTATCAAACAGCGCCAGGTGGGCTGCGTAGACAGCAGCGGACTTTGGGGAAGGTGTGGGCGGGGAGGGGAGGGGGGGGTCAAAATGCACGAACGGCTCGGAATCGATGGCTTGCATCGAATCCGAGTCCGAGTCCGAGCTGCCGCTGTCTTCCTCCTCACTCGACCCGCTGCTTACCTCAGGAGGTCGTTGTTGGCCCGACGGTCCGGGCAGCGCCAGGTACCTCTCAGGCGGCGATACCGAGGGTGTGGGAGACGCCGGTTGGGGGAGGCGGATCATCGCGGATGCGACGCTCGACGCCCCTTCCCTGGTCGGGATCCTGCATGTCCTAGGGGTGGTGTTCAGAGGTGGGGAGTGGGGCAGAATTTTCTGCCTCTTCTCGTCCTGTAGAATTACGGAATCCTCCACTGAGGAGTCCGTAGAGCTAGGCCGGATGGCCTTCCTCCCTCCGGTTCGGCGACCGGGTTCGTCGCGACGCGGAACATCAGTTCCGCTATCGCGGAGCCCCGCGAGCACGGAGGAGAGGGGGACGGACGGTCTATCCGTGATGGGTATACAGGGGAGCTGCCCTCGTGTGCCCGGGGCGTAGACGACGGATTTCTCCGGCTCGAATAAGTCCCGGCACACTACAGGCTGGTCCGCTAGCGGAATACGCTTGCGGCGATCTGGAGGTTTGCGAGGGGGGGGTTTGTTGGCGTCGTCGGCCATGTCGGAAGACAAGTCGACTAGCACGGGGGGGGGGAGAGGGAGGTGGGGGGAAGGTGCGGGGGGGGAAGTACACGTACGAGGAACCGTCGGGGCTGCTAGCTTATACTGGGGGAATCCCAGCAACCGGCCAGCGAACCACAACGGGGGGGGGAAGGTGGATGAGCGGAGGGCGGTTGTCACGTACGCTGGATGTTTTCAACAAAACACCAGGTAGTGACAGGCACACGACGGACGGGACGGGACAGAGGGTACAGGAATTATACCGTCCCGACGGCGACGTGAGGACGCGACCGGGTCGTCACGCGACACTCCGCGGGGGGCGATTCTCCCAGATGGGGTCGCACCGGCCCAGCGGTTGTCGAGCGTGAGGCGAGGGGGGCGTCTGGGGGCAATCTACAACTGCGGGGGGGACACGTCTGTGCTCCCGCGCGCGGAGGAGTAGACTCGAATGATGATGATGATTAATGAATGATGAATGCCGAATGGTCCCTAATCCTTAGTTTAGCCAGAAATACTGGAGTGCAAGCGTGACCTAATCGGAGGCGGCAAATAGTTGAGGTAGGTTTATTTGCTTTGCGAAATTTAAAAAACCAAGGGTAAGTGGGAATTTCATTTGGTCACTTCTTGGTCACGTATGTGGGTTGCATCTAAAACTTTAAAAGGCAGACACTACGGTGATATACAACAGGAAATTCCGACGAGACCTTGGTTTTTTAAGTTTCGTTTAGCTAACAAAACCACAACATCAACCATTTGTAGACTTCGCTTGGGTCATGCTTGTACTCCTGTCTACTTAGCTAATATAAGGACCAAGAACCATTCTATAATATGAATGCGGTCTAGACGAAGGAAACGTTGAACATATGATATTCTCATGTCCGAGGCTGCGGCTATCTTTGTATGATATCACCCCCCCTGAAACCCCACGTCCTTTATCTTCAAAACTCTTGCTATCCCTTGTGTTTTCCCCTTATATCAAATTATTGTGTAAATTTAGTGTAAATAAAATAAAATTGTAAATACCTACTTACCTACCTACAATAATTAACCTTCATTTACAATACTTACCTACTTTTGTAATTTATTTTTATTTTATGTGTGTTTGTGTTTTTACCCACTTATCAAAATAAATATATTATACGAGTATTACACTTGATTTGTATTAGAGTCTCCCCTCGTGAGTAATAGTATTCTGTGGTCTCCCTTCTTACCGTACTCGCCTTTTTGTTTTAAGGCGGTGGTACTCGCCAACGACCTTGAGGAGTCTGTCCATACTGAGTTGCACTGCCGCCCGTCGCCCGCACAGGGACCCGCGCGCATTCCTTTTCATATCGCATTCAAGAAATAATTATTTGTAGCCTAATGAATTATTAGTTCGAACTGCCAATTGTTCACTTTGTGATAAATACTTTGACAAATATTTGTGTGAAAAAAAATACTAAAAATCAATACCGTTTAGAAGAAATAACCAAATTTAAAATAAAAATTGCTTCACTTTGGATATTTTTTTCATATAGTAATAATATAGTTAGAAATATTTCAGTTGTTCAAATTAAAATTTAGTCTTTAATAAGCAATATATATTTTTTTTGGACATTTATACTCACTCATCAAAGAGAAATAACACGGAGAAAACCTCTCGTTGGCGGATACCACCTCCTTAAGATTAGTAAAGGTACTGACAGACGTGCTCATTACTAGCACGTAAGCATGCTTTTATTGAGCAAGTGCTCATTAGTAGCACGTGTGTAATGTAATGAGCATGCTTATTTAGAGCGTGCTCAAAAATCAAACGACGTTTGATTTTCGAGCATGCTACCTGAGGCGCGGGTAGGGGGGGCGGGATCCGTGCACGTCTGAACATGTTTGCTTATTTATTTATTTATTTATTTATTTAACGCACAAAACACATTACAATCACAGAAAAACTAAGACTAAAAATAACAGTTTAGAACTAGATGGTAACATAAACATATGTGCGTACAGCTAGGTAGTAATATGTACGAATTTAAACTAAAAAAGAAACAACTAAAAAATAAACTGAGTGACGTTATAAGTATGGGGGGTGGTGTAGGGGGTGGAGGGGATTATTGTACAAAACAGCACATCATCAAAAATAAAAATAAATACTTTGTTAAATAACAATATGAAGGTGTTCAGGACACCTTATGCTTTGAGCATGCCTATTTAGGAGTATGCTTTAAAACAAGCATGCTTATTTCTGGCAAATGTGAACAGTTTGCAGAGCATGCTAATTTTAAGCAAGCTTGTTAGCATGCTTTTTTTGAGCACGTCTGTCAGTACCTTTAACACTTGACGTTGGCAAATTCGTGGCAAACCTCAGCCGCTGAAAAGCCATATAATAAAAGAAGAAGAAGAAAAAGTTACTCGTACGTAGATTTACACAAAATACTTTGTAACATCGCAGGAGTTTACTTATTATTTAGTTTATAAGTCTGCTAATCCCGAAAACAAGAATCTTCATAGGTGTTAATTGAAAAAAAAAAAGATATCAGCAACATTATTGGTCGAGTGAGCCAGTTTCTCCGCTACGCTTAAGCAATCAAACGCGATGGCTTTGGCTAGTTCTGTATGTAGGGTATGCCTAGCTGGGAATATCAGGATGCTGCACATTGAGAACATGCACCTCTTACAGCTATTCGAGGAACTCACGAACTCAAAGGTATGATTGCATTGCATCAAGTATACTGGTCTCGCACCTCAGTTGGTAGTAGCTAAATCTTCTGCGCTTTCGATTTCACGTAGGGCAAATTTACTCTAGAATACTCTAGATAATTTGTACTCATCAATGTCATTTGGTTACAGATGAACACAGAATCAGATGCAGGGATGCCCAGCACAGTATGCTATGTCTGTCACCGGCAGCTGCAGAGATGTCACCTGTTCTCCGACATGGCTCGCAGATCTGACAAAACTATGCGTGATTTGTTGCACAATAACATAGAGGTACCTACATAGCTTAACTACATGCAATTTCAATAAAGGGCTATTTGCACTTTGCTGAGAAACGAGGACCAGCAGTGTGTAGTGCAGCAGTGGGCTTTGAAGTAGAGCTATTAGAATTATAGCTCGTAAAGATATAATGCATATTATTTTTTTATGAGTGGCCACATCTGGAGTAAAATTGGACATTTATCATTGCTTAGTCTTGGAGGATAAATACTTCCTTCTTACTACAAAACAAAATAGTGGTCAACATTATTAGTTGTTACTAATTTAAGTAAAACAATTTTTATTTAAGTTTCTTCTGTTTGTTGCTATCTGCTCGTACAGGCATTAAGCTAAAGTCTAGAGTTTCGTCAGTTTTGATTGGAGCATGTTATCTAATGCTCGACTGCTGTAACTTTCTACTTTTGGTGTACCTGATAGTTTGTGATGTGCCACAGGGCAATTGCTATCATGTGTAGGATTTATGATGTCCATCTGTGAGTTGTAGGTCTCGGCTGTTGACACCCTCTATTGTGCTTGCCATTTTTGGGGTACTAATCAGAGGTCAATGGAGAGGTCTCTCTATTAGTTCGTTTGTCCTGAGGATCTGGGACTATGGGGCCTATCCATCTCAACTTCTGTTATTTGGGTAATTATATTGACGACTTTGTTGTTTCCCCTATATTATTCTTTATTCCTGTTAAACTCGAGCTGATGTGCATCTCACACCTCCACTACCTGTTCTTCGCGTGTAGATAAATGTGGCATATTAAGCATGATAGCCACTTCTTGCTGTGCCCTTGGTCGAACAATGCTATGGCTAGTGCAACCTAGTCTGCTGAAAATGACATTTTTTATATCCTAATGCTCAATGTGTTACACATAAACACGAACAAAACGCTGTAAGTTTTATAACTTTAGCAAAACCTTACAAAAATTTTAACTTTCATCTCACTCGTTGAAATGCCTAAATCTTAAACAATGGTGTCTAAAGTGCACTCCGACTTCTCTGAATTACCCTTTTTAACTTAAAACAAAAATTTTTTTACTTACCAGTGCAAAATTCATTAGAAACACTTCAACTGTCGGGTATCGCAAGATATGAGCCTGGCCAAGATTCTGTACCGCTGAGTGATATTCTGGCACGTATTCAAGTGGCTGGTTGTCAATATTCATAGTGGTTCAGAGTTGGTAAGTAGTCTTGTTTTGTCTCCAGAGAGGCTGAGAACAATTTCGGTGATAGTGGGTCCCCTTGTCTCACTCCATTCTCGATCCTGAAGTTATTTCCTAAGGTTTCTAGTTGGATCCTCGCTTCACTCTTTGAGTAGGTGATGTTGATGTAGTTTGAGGGTTTTTTTAGCTATTTAATTGTTAATTGTTTAAAATGAATAAATATTTGTTTTCAGATAACATACAGTACAATCACAATGCTGTCTCTAGCAACAATACCAACTTTGTCTGTGGCGCCCACACAGCACATGTCTGTTATTGATTATTCAAACACTACAAGAACTCCTGCCACTATCAAGGAAGAACAAGTTGTTGTGAAAGTTGAAAAACCAGTTGAATCCGAAGATACTGTCTATGAGGAGTCACAGGTGACACCTGATGAAGATATTGTAGTTATTGATGGATCTAATGAACTGTGTGTAGAAAATGTAGATGAAGTTGAGAATGAGCAAACTAACACTCATTTGTGTTTCTATTGTGATGTGTGCAACAAAAAAATCTTCTCTAAATATCAATTGATAAAACATTTAAAAGCCCATACCAGTAAAACGATTCATTCCTGCAACCAGTGTTGTAAAACATTTTCGTATAAAAGTTACTTGACAAGACACATGCGGACCCACACTGGAGAAAAACCATATTCATGCATAATATGTAGTAAAGCATTTGCTGCAAAAAGTGAATTGACAATACACATGCGGACCCACACTGGAGAAAAGCCATATGCATGCATTAGATGTGATAAAGCATTTACTCAAAGATCGAGTTGGACAGTACACATGCGGGCACACCCTGGAGAAAAGCCATATTCATGCATAATATGTAGTAAAGCATTTGCTTTAAAAAGTCAAATGACAATACACATGCAGTCACATACTGGAGAAAAGCCACATTCATGCATTAGATGTGATAAAGCATTTACTAGAAAAAGTCATTTGAAAAGACACATGCAGTCACACACTGGAGAAAAGCCATATGCATGCATTAGATGTGATAAAGCATTTACTCAAAGATCGAGTTGGACAGTACACATGCGGGCACACACTGGAGAAAAGCCATATTCATGCATAATATGTAGTAAAGCATTTGCTTTAAAAAGTCAAATGACAATACACATGCAGTCACATACTGGAGAAAAGCCATATTCATGCATTAGATGTGATAAGGCATTTTCTGTAAAAAGTAAATTGACGGTACACATGCGGTCACATACTGGAGAAAAGCCATATTCATGCATTAGATGTGATAAGGCATTTACTGTAAAAAGTAAATTGACGGTACACATGCGGTCACATACTGGAGAAAAGCCACATTCATGCATTAGATGTGATAAGACATTTGCTCAAAAAAGTAATTTGACAAGACACATGCTATTGCACACTGAAGTATAAAATTTCAGTCTCAGGCATTGTGATTGATTCTGGAAGATTAGAAATTAAGGAAATATCGATATAGTGCAGGGATGCTATTGATTTCATAACCCAACAATCCAGGATTGGTGCAAACATACATAATCAATTACTTTTTCTTTAATTTAAAACAAATTGACAGCGTATTAAATTAAGGACTATACGCACCATCCATCGCACATACATGGTGTTTTGCGATGAATATTATTATTTGTATTTCATAACTCGTTTTCGTGATCTGTGTGTGTATATTTTGTACAATTTATAAAAAAATATATATCTAGCACTTGGTACTTGGTGGGCGGACTGTTTCCGCAACTAGGCCGCTGGTGGGCCCTTTTTGCGTGTATATCTAGCACTATTTCGTTACCTACATAATTTCATCATTATGAATAGTTATAAAATCATTATAAATGAAATAGAATATTTTTATATTGTTCGAAAAGTAAAATTCAGTCAATCATTCGTCAACCCGTGAATGTCCACTCTTGGAGATAATAATACTTAATAATAATAATACTGGACAATCCACACTGCATCAAAGCCCAAAGCTAAGCAGAGCTTGTGTCATGGGTACTAGATGACTGATATACTTAACCCTTAACTACCTACCCGCGGTCTCACGGACACCAGCGATAATATTTTTGTGAATTACGGAGCGTGTGCGCGTCGTTACATCTCGTGAGTCCATGTACCTTTTCCCTGGTACCCGAAGTACTACACCTGCGCTCGCCAAGTACACACATGCGCGCGTTTGTTTTTGGTAAGTAAAAAACTTTTGTCACCGGTCTGAGCGACCGCAGGTAGGTAGTTACGTGACTTTTTATCATCAAATGAATGTTATTTTTTTAGTGCAAAATTGCTTTTAACGACCGAATTATTGAGCGCTGGTTGGAGAAAGATCCTTTCAATGATAAGGAACTACCAAATGGAGACTGTAGGGATGTGGAGATCGACACAGGAGATGATTTTGTGATGAAAGAGTTTCACGGTTCGAATTCTGAGATTGATGGTGAAGATGAAACTGCAGCTCCTGGTACTGGTGCAGAGAGGTTAGAAACTCACAAGACCTGCTTTGTTTGTGACCGTAAGAAGAAACGCAAGACCCAATACTTGTGTTTTCTTTGCAAGAAACCAATTTGTCTAGGGCTGTAAATAAACATGCTCTGTATTTACTGTCACGAAAAACTATGAAGTTGATGACTTGCAATTTTGTAAAAATAACTATTTTTGTATTCAAATAAGTGTGTAGTTGCATAAGTTAATTACTGAATTTATAGAAATAAATAAAGAAAAGTTCATAATTTATGTTTCCTTTTGTTATAGATCTCATTTTCTAAATATGTTCATTTTGTTCGTTTTTCTCAGGTCTAAGAAGAGATTTTTATTTAGCTAAGAATCAATAATGATTTTTTATGTTTTTAATACTTTAATATAAACAAAAAACTATTTAAAATATAAGTTTTATCTCAAATTATCTCCCACTGGCATAGATTTTATTTGCTAGAGCGATTTATCGCAGACGTCGCACAGACCGCGGGTAGGTAGTTACGTGACTAAAATAGAGGGTAGGTAGTTAAGAGTTAATACAATACATTACTAACATACATATAAAATACCCAGAACACATATTTGCAGGACGTACAAACATTTCTCCCAACGCCGGAATCGAACCCGCAACCTCCTGCGTCGCAGGCGGACATTCGCCCGCCGCACCACATGGGTCGTCATCAAATCATTGCGAAACACGGCACACTTCACGAGCACTGCTGTAAGTACCTACTCAGATTGCCGCCTTTTTGTTTTAAGATTAGTAAACACTTGACGTTTGCAAATTCGTGGCAACCCTCAGCCGCTGAAAAGCCATATAGAAAGAAAGAAAGAAAATTCATTTATTTGGCCCCAAAAGAAAATACAAATAAACAAAAGAAAAAGTGAAATAAAATTAAAACATCTAGGTACTTATAAACTACAGTACAAAATAATAATTAGTGGGCCAAATTGGTCCCTGTCTCAGCATAAATGCTGCATCAATCTTGCTGAGGTTGATGCAGCGCTGGTTTTCAGACGGGGCCGATGCAAGTGAGGACACGAACATCGAAAAAACTTACAATAAATAATAATAAAAAGAAACAGCATAAAATAAAGAAATACCTACCTAATAAAACTTCTACACTAACAACACTGATAGTATTATGCCTAGAAAATAAACTTAAAACTAAATGAAAAAAGGAATTAGAAAAATAAAAAACAATAACTAAATTTCATACATCGTTTTGATGTTCTTGAGTTTCGCTCAGAGGGGTAATTGTGTAAAAGCGCCAATACATGTTGGCCCAACGTTGCCGAGCGAAGGCCAATACCAACGTGTAGACGGCATGTTTGCCTTGCCTTGCCATCGCTCGGCGTCGCTCGCCTAGTTGGCCGAGTGAATACAAGCGCCAACGTGTATAGAGGTCATTTGCAATGACTTGTCACCACTCGCGGTCGCTTGCGGCCACTCGCCTCACTTCGGAGCCGTGTCGGTTTTTTTGCACAAATCAAAGGCGCTTGTCTACACTCGGCCAATCGTGTCCACATGTTTGTCAGCCCGCCATTACGCGTTTGGTGTCGGTCATCGTCGCACGTGTATAATGAAATAATATCGACCGATGTGACGTAGCGGGCGAATGTCCGCCTGCGACGCAGGAGGTTGCGGGTTCGATTCCCGCCTTGGGATAAATGTTTGTATGATCTGCAAATATTTATTCCGGGTGTTCTGGGTATTTTCTATGTATAATAAAAAATATCTATGCATGTAATGTATTGTATTAAGTATATCAGTCATCTAGTACCCATAACACAAGCTCTGCTTAGTTTGGGGCTAGATGATGCTGTGTGTATTGTCCAGCATTATTATTATTATTATTATCGTTCGAAACCAACGATGATGTGTTCAAGTTTGTTCTATTTCTATGAATTCACCACCATCTTTTTTGTCTTTTCTTTTTTTATAACTTTCTTCCGGTATACAAAGACGTAATTAATAAACGTGCTCATCAAATAAATAGCAGCAGCTGCAACAAATTCTACGTCCATATTGTTCGAACCAAATAAATACCGGATAACCATGTAGCTAGTTTGAATGCACAACGCGAACTGACAGCACCCAACGTGTGGGCAGCTTCACTCGTCCAACTCATTCATTGGCCGCTTGCAATAGTTTGCGTAGACTTGCCGAACGTCTGGACGGTAGCACTTGCCTTGCATCGATTTGCCTACGCTCGCGTTGGCGTTAGCTCGGCAAACATGTATTGCAGGCTTAAGAGCTGTTGGAATCCTGTTGCAAGTGTCAAACTTGACAGATTTTCTATAGCAAATCTGTCATATTTGACACACGCGACCGGATTTTGATGTTATAATAAAAGAAGAAGAAGAAGACTAAACATTTTCAGATTTCAGGTACTCAGGTACCTATATTCGTCTTGGTGCGTAGAGGTGGCCTAAGAAAGTACTACTATAGTAGAAAGTAGTACTACTATACTAGTACTAAGAACCAGAAAACTAATTTTAAAGTTGAAAGTAAAATCAAAAGTTGTCTGAAGTAATGTTGTCGTTGTTACCCTTGCTCAATTATAATGGGGACCCGTCATAGTTTTATCTATGAATGCAGTTTTATAGGCCTTGAGAAACTAAAACATAAAGTGCAAATTTTTTTTTTCTACGGCCAAAACTGACTAAGTTATGGGCAAAATACCGAACGAGGCTCACTGACCGCGCGAACAGCCTCGGGTTCGGCGGCTAGCGCTGGGTCATTGTGACATGACGTCACAATGACCCAGCGCTAGCCGCCGAACCCGCGCGGTTTTATTAAATAAAAAATAATTTAAACCACAACACGACCCGCGCAGATCGAGTGAACTTTAATAAATGAATGGCGGAGAGCGCGCGCGTGTGCGCAAGGGAATCGTGACGTCACGATTCCCTGAGATGAGCTATTCGGCCGGCCCGCGGTTGGCTGGTACAAAATGTGTAATATCTTCCCAACCAATGGAACAATTTCAATGATTTTAAAACTATCGTACCTAAACAAGTAAAAGGAACACCATTACTTATATAATAAATGTATTTTCCGACCTCATTCAATGTAGGTAAATTTTCTCTTTTAGACACGCTATCTCCTTCCTCACCGTTATAACCGTCGTAACGTGAACTGCTGGGAAGAGACCTTTAGCACGTCCTGTCTGTATCACAATTGGGGCTTTTTTTTTTTGCGGTAAATGGAAAGATCATTTATAAGTTTTATAACAAAACTATCTTTTTAATTTTTTTTTCGCAATAATTCAAAAGTTATTTCAAAATAAAAATTAATTTTTGAATCCAGTACTGAAAACACGCCGACAGCTCCCGAACAAACCCGAGCGCGTGTGACGTCATAATTTTAGTTTTCACCTTAGACGAGTCTAAGGTTTTCACTCATTGCAATAGCCGTAAACGCTGTACTGTTATTAAACAGCTATAAAATTGTGACGTCACAACTATGGTGATCAATCATGGCGCGTTTATAGTCACGTGGTTTTTTTCTAAATTTTATCATATTTTGAATGTTTATTATTAATTGAATTTTTTTTTAAGTTTTTTGCATTAAATATCAATATTATTAATAATAATGTTTTAAAATACATAAAAAAAATCAACATTTATTTTTTTTCAAAACCCCAATTCTTGGTAGCCCTGCATTTAGCTTCACTAGTGCCGCCTGAAAAGCTTAGTGGTTTACTCGTCTAAGCTGAAAAGCCGTCACACCTTTCTCGAATCAACAAAAACTCCACTTATCGCTAACCCATACGAGGCTCGCCGAATCCTCTAGAAAAACCCCCCAGGAGACTACATCGAACCTACCGAAGAGCTCCCTGCTGGCCATAAACTTCCATGGCTCACCTGGAAGTCTCTGAACAGGCTACGGACCCAAGTAGGCCGCAGCAGGCTAAACCTGAGCAAATGGGGCTACATAGACATCACAGTGTGATTGTGGCATAGATCCTCAATCCATGTCACATTTAATGACTTGCTCGTTGTGCCCCAATACCTGCCTTGAGTGATTTGTATGCTGCCGACGAAAACACCACAGGTGTGGCCAAGTATTGGGAACAGCGACATTTAAGCTGAGATGGAACCCATTTTTGGATCACGTACGCACGCACCTCTGCGCGGACGATGGGACAGACTGATTTGCGATGCGATGTTGTGAAATGGGTTGGATATCTGCCTATATATTTAGGTAGGTAGGTCTAGGTATCCACCTAATCTAAGTGAGTAGGTAGGTAAGTACCTACCTAGTATTTTATAGTGTCGTATTGTCGTACTGCACTTACCTACAAAATCTGTTCAAAATTTTATTGTAACTTTTCTTTTTTGTACCTAACTCTAGTTTTATTGATTTATTGTCTGTATTTGTTTGTGTGCTGTGTGTCCAAAAATAAATGTATTTTCTTTCTTTCTATTTAAAGTAGATTAGTTTATATCGACACGAAGAAGTGCCGCTCATCTATGGGGAAACAAACCTTACGATGCATCCATCCAATCAGTTTACCAGTTGCTATCATCTCTCTGGGAGAAGGTTACCATAATGGGACTACAAAGCGGCTGAACTATGATAGACTAAGTTTTAAAGTGCTTCTTAAGAAAATCACAAGATTTTTATTTTTTCCCAAAAATTATCTCCTCGAGCGGGATTTGAACCCACGACCTTCCCCTTGATACGAGGATGCGATAGCCAACTTCACTACTGAGGATTCAAATGCCTCGATCTTATTTATGATGAATCTTATTCTCATCGAGTCATTTGAAGCGAGGACAACGCTTCGGTCTCTCGATCAATTACTATACCTACTAGGTAAATAAAATAAATGTATTGAATTATATTCTTTTATTATTCACCTATCCGAAAAACACATACAAAAATTCTTTCGCACATTTTAGCTAACAAATTAATACTATCAGACGAATTAAAACATTATCAAAATTGATTCAGCCCTCTTCTAACAGGAATAAATTAACAAATTTTCATCTTAAAATACCACGAACCAATTGAAATACATTTTGAAAAATATACAAGCATTTTTTGACTGAACCAATTTCAGTGACAATTTTCGCCTCACCTTGTACTTTACAATATTAACTAAACATTATATAGTAAGTATATTAATATTAACATATTCAATCAAATAATATATAATTTATACATACAGTAATTCACAACAAATAGGAAGCTTGATAATTTTGAATTTAAATACCTTGCCACTAACGAAAAGAGACAATAATTACTGTCAGAGTGGATTTATTTTGTCATCTTTGGAACCAACATAGCTTATTAATTTTAAATGTTTTTCTAGTGTTAGTTTTATAGTGATGACCGATGTGGCGCAGCGGGCGCATGTCCACCTGCGACGCAGGAGGTTGCGGGTTCGATTCCCGCCTTGGAATAAATGTTTGTCCGATCTGCAAATATTTATTCCGGGTGTTCTGGGTATTTTCTATGTATCTAAAAATTATCTATGTATGTAATGTATTGTATTAAGTATATCAGTCATCTAGTACCCATAACACAAGCTCTGCTTAGCTTGGGGCTAGATGATGCTGTGTGGATTGTCTAGCGTTATTATTATTATTATTGATGCACAACCGGATTCCTAAGACAGTGGGTTCATCTCCGGTTAACATCCTTTAAGTATGCATATATTATGACCTATTACTGTCTTCTTTTTCGACAAAATTAATACATTTAGCAAAATGTAGGCTTTTATTACAATTATATAATGCATTCAAAAAATACTGATCAATAATACCTAAGTAGGTATATTATATACATTAGTTTCATTCAATTAGATTTAAGATTTAGAAAATTACACTATAAGCGGCGATGGGCTTGCAATCTGTCATATATGGAATACTAACTGCAAAATGTGGGTATGTACCAAATGTGTTCGGACGTACCTCTGACTACCTTAGATATCCTCGAAGAATTTCGAGTGAGTACTTTGTACAAACAGATCGGAGGGGATATCTACCGTGATTAGGGATTAAAGTCGTGATGCTATTCCCTTTTACGTCTTCGAAATAAAACAAATTTGATGCCCATTTTTGTTCTAATTAATTTTATAGAAAACTTATTGTTTTTTTAAGAAGATTACCTATATTATATAGTAGCCGTTTGTTGTCACTGAATTAAATAAATAAAAATAATAATGAAATAAATAAATAAAAAAAAATCGTTATATGAACATGAAAGGGTAAAACAATATAATAATATACCCGGTTCATATAACCTACACGCATCCGTTAGAACTATGGATAGTAGTAGTGCAATTCACATGCCTTATTTTCCTCTGAGACGTACCTCTCATGTACAGTCAGCTGCACTAGTATGTATACAATTCATAACTTTCAAAACGGTATCAAAACCTTTTAGTAAACTCTTAAACAGTAAAAACTCAAAAATCGTGAAGTTCGCTGATAAGTTCACCTATTTTACGAGTTTTGTTCCCTGTAAATATGA
This sequence comes from Electrophaes corylata, assembly GCA_947095575.1. Taxonomy (NCBI): domain Eukaryota; kingdom Metazoa; phylum Arthropoda; class Insecta; order Lepidoptera; family Geometridae; genus Electrophaes; species Electrophaes corylata. The sequence goes on from OX352727.1 coordinate 669,789, forward strand.
ATTGTAACGCAGTAAAACCATTCTGTAAGTTACGAATGTATACATTCTATGCAGCTGACTGTACCTACCTGAAACGGCACATTATTTTTTTCACATAGTACCGCTATAGCATAAGTTTCCAAATGTACCTATTTGTAATGTAATTTTTAATATAATTCTAGCCTAAGCCCCGAAAACACTTGATAACAAGTCAACTATTCAATTATTAGTATACACAGGCACGTATTTAAAATATTGCTTGTATGAATATTTCTACGATACCGAAACGTAATGCGTATTGATCAGGAACAGCGCTATCTGTTGGCACGGTGACTTTGAAATACTTTCAGCATAGATGGCGTTATATTAAACTTTTACTAAGTATTCAGATATAAATAATTTCCAAGATTTAAAACGCTATAATAAAACTTCCTCAAACGTGCATTCCGGGTTTAACCCCCGCCGTACTCGTTTAGGGGTTGAATTTCGGGAATTTCTTTCTTAGTATACCTCTACGCACCAAGACGAATATACCCTAAAATTTCAAGTCTCTACGAGCAGTGGTTTAGGCTGTGCGTTGTCTATATGTCAGTCAGTCAGTCAAAGATTCTTATAATTGGTATAACAACTTACTGATGGAACAATCACATGGCCCACCTGATTTTAAGTGGTTACCATCGCCTATAGCAAATTGCCTCGTAGGTCTCGCTCGTTAACGTGCCCTTTAATGCATTCCTCTGCGTCCATCAACCTGAGGCATACAGGTGTTGCCTCATGTGTCTGTAATGACACCGGCACCCACACCCTTCGCACCGGAACACAGCCAGGAATAGGCATGGTGGTAATACTTCCCCAAACTAATCCTTCATTAGTCCAACTACTAACATAGTAGATTTTGAAGTAATACTTCTAATGCGACTTCCAAAAAGGATAAACGTTTAACACTACCATGGAGGGGGTATGAAAGCACTGTTCTTTCTCTCATAGCCAGTTACGTTTTGTAAAAGTTTTAGTTCAGTCGTGTGGTCTAAAGCACACTCGTTTTTTTTAATTATTGATCATAATGCTTCAAAATCAATAAAACTTGCTCAAACATACATATCTGGTTCAAATTGTTTTTTAGCAACATAGATGGCGCTATATTAAACTTGTTCATATAACATAGACCCTAGGTTTTTAGCAACATAGATGGCGCTATAATCAACTTGTTCATGTAACATAGACTCTAGGTAAGTCGCGGTTATCAAGGGGTTGTCTATTTACACAGCACCCGTTGTCTCGGAGCTTGCAATCTGGTACGTTATCAGGTACTCTGGATACGCCTGAAACACAAATTATCAATTTTTAAATAATAGGCCAGTCGAATTAGCTCAAAAACCAGCCAAAGGGTTCTGTACCATTATCCTACTAATATTATCCTACTATAGACGACCGATGTGGCGCGGCGGGCGATGGTCCACCTGGCACGCAGGAGATTGCGGGTTCGATTCCCGCCTTGGGATAAATGTTTGTTCGATCTGCAAATATTTATTCCGGGTGTTCTGGGTATTTTCTATGTATAATAAAAAATATCTATGTATGTAATATAGTATTGTATTAAGTATATCAGTCATCTAGTACCCATAACACAAGCTCTGCTTATCTTCGGGCTAGATGATGCTGTGTGGATTGTCCAGCATTATTTATTTTATTATAAATGTGAATGTAAGTATGTTTGTTACGCTTTCACGCGAAAACTACTTAACCGATCATAATAAAACTTTGTACACATATTATTGGAGAAACATAGGATACTTTTTATGAAAAAAAATACCAAAGATTCAATGCGAGCGAAGCCGCGGGTAAAAGCAAGTCTATAATAAAAACGCCAAAAAGATCGCGTTTGTTGTCAAATAAATTCACGCGGACGAAGTCACGCGCGTTTTTCTAGTAATTAAATTAATGTTTCCACGATAGCAAGGAGCTCTACTACTACTAAGCCCAATGGTTTTAATAAATTATTTATTTATTCATTTATTTATTTATTTATTTATTTATAGACGAGCAGCTTTCGCTGATATGTCTACGTCACACAGTGTTGAAATTTTTGGTCATTGTCTTTTATTTTAGTTGCACACTTTAAGCACTGTTCTACTTAATCGTAGCCAGTTATCGAGTTATTGTTTTTGAAGGCATTGACAGATTCAGCGGAAACGACATCCTCAGGCAGCATGTTCCAATTGTGGACCACTCTATTGCTGAGAAAGTGATGTGCTACGTTTTTTTTTTTATTAATAAATACTTATTAAATAAATAAGTATTTGTGGACATTTTTACACAACATAATGTAGCCTTAAACTAAGCATAGCTTGTACTATAGAAACCAGATGATTGATAGAATACTTATATACTCTTTTTGTAAATACTAAGAATACAATACAACACCCAGACACAGAACAAACATCTATGTTCATCACACAAATGTTTGTTCTCGGTGGGGATCGAACCCATCACCTACAGCACTGAAGACAGGCTACGAAGCTTTTTTTTTATACAACTTGTTGATGGAAGGAACAAGCAGATGGCCCACCTGATGTTAAGTGGTTTCCATCACCTATAACAAAGCATTGCCTCGTAGGTCACGCTCGTTAGGAACGTCACCTACAATGCACTACTCTGCGTCCATCAACCTGAGGTATACAGGTGTTGCCTCATGTGCCTGTAATTACACCGGCACCCACACCCTTCAAACCAGAACACAGCAAGCTGCTTGGCGGCAGAAATAGGCATGGTGGTAGTACTGCCCCGGATGAGCCCTTCACTAAGAGCTCTACTACTACTAAAGCTGGTTGGTATACCTGTTCTCCTCTGTACACCACATGTTCAGGATAGCATAGACCACCATTGCTGGGTCTTCCAGCCACGCTGTGGTGTCCAGGAGGTGCGTGTGCCATCTTCATAGCAGACAGGAGCTGGAAGCCACGGCCTAGTGTCACCCGGCAGAGGAGCATCTGTCTGTTGGGAGACCAGGTTAGTTGTAGCAGGATCATACAAACTTCAAACCCCATTGCACCCGTTTGGGGGTTGAGTTTCGGGAATTCCTTATACACCTCTACGCCATGAAAATTAAAAGTCTCTACGAGCAGTGGTTTAGGCTGTCCGTTGTCTATATGTCAGTCAGTATTTTCTTTCATTCATTCATTCATAGACATTTGTTCTGTCTGGGTGTTATACGACCACTTCCAAATACTCCAGGAACGTGTCAAGTCACCTACAACAACCCAGAGTACTACTTGGCTGATAGCTTAGACGAGTAAACCAGGGGACACGATACGCTCGTAAATCAAATGAAATCACGATCAACCAATATTTGCGGAGCACGGGAGGGAGGGTCTATTTCTGCTTTACTTCCACAGATAGCGCTGTCACTTTCTAAAAGTTCCTGCTGATTTAGACTAGTGCTTGATGCAATCGATGAAATTGTATCGATAAAAATGAATGAATGATAGATTTTCCATCATTCACTCCGTCTAAGTATGAATAGAGAAAGACGCGTGCTGTTTTTTATTATTAAAAAAAATCGTTCTTACCTTGTAATAAAGTACTATGGTGTTTTTTTTAAATACCTTCATAAATTACGAAATTATTTATCTTTTACGACATGAACAGTAGAGCCTAAAATAAATTATATGGTTTAATCTAAATTTATCTACTACTACTACTTCATCATTATCATCACCACCCTAAAATGTCCATTTCTATGTTCTATGTTCTTCTATGTTCACTTCCTTTACTTTACAAAACTATTGAACGACTCCGATCCGATCCCAAGACAGACAAGACGTTTCCTACCGCTCTTTCCTATCTGAACGTCAGACTGTCAGCCATCTTGTCTGTCAAGCAGACTACCGTCAATCTCCGTCAGTATTGCCAGTACAATAAAAGAAACTTCTACCAAGTCATTTGCAAAAATGTCTCAAGTAATCAAGTATCTTACAATAACATACCTGTTTACTTATTAGCACATGTTTTGGAGATAACTAAGCAAAACTGCACTTTTTTTTCTACTCAAAATACGACAAAATTTTATATCTTCTTGGATATCTCTTTAGATCTTCCTGTGCTAATATGCCAGTGTCAAAAATCTATCTCGATCTGTCAAATAAAGACTTAATGCTAATGTTTAGCTATCTGTGAGTTTTTTATCTATGATTTTTTAAATGTCAATCAATAGAAAAAGTATCTCGTTCGTCTCAAGCCCGACATATCTCACGTTGCACATCTTAGCTTAGCTGAATTAAACTAAATCAAGTCGTCGAAAAGACCTCAAAAGAATACGCCACGTTTACTTTAGAGCAACAGAAACAAGTATCTGAAGCCATTGATTTAACAATTCTATTCTGTGAAACGAAATTTGAACCACATAAGTTATATTCCAATAAAATCGTTAGGGTGCCAAATAAATAAATAAATACACTTGCTATAACATTTTATGTTGACAATATCTAAGATTATTCTAGCCACACTGGAGTACTTTCATCCGAGTAATTTTTCGGTACTTTCGGACTATGCATGTGTGGTATATTCATACCATTGTTTTTCGTTTCATGTGAGTGAAAGTATAAGTACATAAATCATTTACTTTTCCAATGATGTATAATTATAATAGGTACTAACAACCATCTTGTAAAACAACATCACTATCAATTGTTCATGGAACAAGATTATGATGATGATAAAATAATTTGGATGACATGCCCAAGGATCTAGCAAGCTGAAGTGGCACCGTTTATGTCTTTGGCAAATGTAGTGTAGGATGCTGGCAGTAACTGAATGAGTAAGCCGAAGATCGGGCTTTGTAGAAGATTCTAATGTTCAAACAGTATATCCAAACCACATGTTATTTGTTCATAATCACTCTTTGGCTCAGGTTTTTGAGTAACATAACTGGTCTTCACGATACATTCTTGTATAGTGCGAAGAATGCTGAGAAATACATTTTTGTTAAGCGTATACAGCACTGAAACCTACCTACCTACAGTGGACTGCGATCGGTTGATGATGATGATGACTTATAAAATCTGCTATAACTACGATGCTACGACAACAGTTTCACTCTTCACTATAAAAGCCAAGGAAATAAATGAATAAAAAAAAACAAAAATCATATTGTCTAATCTTCGTGTCGCACCCATACCGGTTGACGTTGACGGCAAACGCAGAGGCCGAGGAAAGTCGATGACTGTAGGTAGCTCAAGATTGTTTGCCATTGCATTCGGTTTTTTAATGACCTTTTTCAAATAGCAGACTTTTAGAACTCGTTAATGATGATTATGATGATGATGATTATAGAGCTGCATGTAGAAATTTAAGCTCTACTTACAAATTCAGGAAAATTTAATGTAGGAACAGCATCTTTATATAATTTTCGCTGTTTCTTAGAATTTGTATTATAGCACTCTGGCTCAAAATGCAAACTTCATATTCTGTTTTATGGGATCCATATCCGCTCTCTACGAATTGCTTTCATCCACTCTATTTTTCGTAAGAGATTAGTTAGAAATCTAAAATCTTGTTGAATTGTTCATTCATTCACATCGATATTTTTTATCGATACTTTCAAGCCCTATCTGGAAGAAGAACGTAGGAACGAATGAAAAATGAAGAGTGTGATTCGACTTATTTAGTTGTTCGTCAATTTTGGTTACAATACCTTAGAAAAGGAGTGCTTCTTAAAATGGTGTACTGTTTGCAGTGATCGTATCGCATTTATTGGGTTTTATGAAAAAATAGCCGCTTTGGTGGCATAAAATTGTACTCATCTGTGATAAGAAACATCAACTGTGCGGCCACTATAGTTTTAACAAAAAAGTACGGTGTATTTCGTCATTTTTCTCGCCTTGTGTTGTCTTCAGGGACCGTGGTTACACTGACTGCGTAAGTTCGTTTACCATGGGTTATAAGCACCATACGTGGCAAGAGGGGTAAAGGCAAGAACGGCTTAGTAACGTGTCCCGTGGTTTACTCGTCTAAGGCTGATAGTCATAGTCAAAGTCAAAGTCAAAAAGCATTTATTCAGCAATATCCGCAGGGATTTTGAATGATGGTAATAATCTTTTTTTCCTGATTCTAATATTTATTAACCAGCATTATACTGCTTACAGCGTTTGGTCGTTGGCCGGCCCACGCACTGATCAGATGATCGCAATTTAATTTAGATTGCTGTTTTTGTTTTTTTTTTTTACAGAATTCTTAGCCTTACTGCTCTAGTCGCCTGTTTCATCCCCTGGTCTTCAGATCTGAGGGTATGCCTACCGTGCATAGCGTACTCACCGGTGGCATAGGTAACAGCTGCGGTCCTTATGGGCGGGACAGCCTGCGCCACCGCCGAAGCCATAAACATACTGATTGCTTTTAGACGAGTGTTCTGCAAAGTATATTCCTGCTCCAAACATACCCCCTGAAAAATACATAAATATTTGTTGACATTTTTACACAACATCTAGCCCCCAACTAAGCATAGCTTGTACTATGGGAACCAGATGACTGATAGAATACTTATTTCTTTTTTTGTAAATACATGCGAGGTATTTTATAAAACCAGCCAAGTGGAAGTCGGACTCACGCACGAAGGGTTCCGCACCATTATCTATAATCAACCATATTCTAAAAAATCTCGTTTGTTGTATGAGAGCCCAATTAAATATTTATTTTATTCTGTTTTTAGTATTTGTTGTTATAGCGGCAACAGAAATACATCATCTGTGAAAATTTCAACTCAACTATCACGGTTCATGAGATACAGCCTGGTGACAGACGGACTAACAGACAGACAGACAGCAGAGTCTTAGTAATAGGGTCCCGTTTTACCCTTTGGGTACAAAACTCTAAAGCCCGTCTCTAAGTGTTATACTAAATACATTAAAAAGATAAATCAGTGCAAAATCTATAAGGGACTTCAGCAGAATCGAACTCGGTACCTCCGGCGTCTATGGCGAGGTATTTACAACCATGCCATTGACGCTCCGAGTCATAATGAATTTACTGACCAACTAAATCTCTTAAAAAGATAGATGAGCGCAAAATCTGTTATCTCCGCCAGCAGGATTAAACTCGGTACCTCCGGCGTCTAAGGCGATATATCTACGACCGCGCTATCGTCGCTTTTAAAATCACGACGAATTAACTAACCTATATACGCGTGACGCTCATCAAAGCCCTTCTGTACGATAGCGTTGATGAACGGAGAGCCGTGGAACAGCATACGTTCATTGGTGACCCCGGCCTCTTCCGTAACCTCGCGCCGTCGATGCTGGTAACGCTCCCAAAGTCGACCGTTCACTATCTTTTGTATCTGAAATAGATTTACAAAAGCTTTTTATACAAAAGTTTATATCTTAGTACACTTCTATGCACAATTACACCCTTAAAATATAGCGGGGTTTGAGAGAGAAGTGCACACATTTAAGAGTTGAGTTTTAGGACTTCATTTCTTAGTACACCCCTAGCCCCTACGCACCAAGACAAATATACCCTTCAAAAATAGTGGGTTTTGAGGGAGAAGTGCACCCTGCATACCAAGATAAATATACCCTAAAAATGTATTGTCTACACGAGCAGCGGTTTGAGTGAGTCAGAACAAAAATTGGTAGGTTTAGGTGCAGGTTCTTAGTCAAAGTCAAAGAGCATTTATTCAGTAAAATTAGCAGGGATCATCTTGAAGTGGACGTGTGAAGTGAGCTAATGCATGTTAAGAAAACTTCTTAACGTCCGGTGGGTTTATTTGCTTCAATCATTATCTCGTAAAAAAAGGGTATTATTTTCTTGAATTGCAGTTATTTCTGTGTATAACTCATGCATTAGTTAACCCCATATGTGGGATACGAAAGTACATACCCGTACAACATTATAATGTGAGAAGGCTCCCCCAGCGAGGTCCCTGTGCGCTCGTACAGTGGCTTGCATCTCTCTCTGCACTATCGCGTGCTCGCTCTCTGCGCACGCGTCGGAAGACGGGCTCACGTCTATAAGGGTAGTGCCGCCGTACCATTCTGTAATCAAATTGTGTACATTTTAACTGGGAATTCGAGTGAAAGGCGCTATTTGTACCAATCTATAGACACGTGGCGCTGTTTGTACCAATCTATAGACGCATTGCCCTGTTTGTACTAATCTATAGACGCGTGGCGCTATTTGTACCAATTTTCTATTATTCATATATATGTTTATATATTCATACATAAAGTGACTGACCTGATCCGGAATTCAAACTATGTCGCGCTCCCTTCATGAGTCGATGCCGGTGCCCGTACGCCGCTACGCCGACGGCGCGCAGGTCTTCATGAGACATCTCAGACAGAATGTCCACTGTTATCTGCTCGCGTTCCAACACTGGAGCAAGCTGCTCCAAGCCAATACTGGAACAAACGTACAAAATAAATAAATATTTGTGGACATTTTTACACAACATCTAGCCCCAAACTAAGCATACCTTGTACTATGGGAACCAGATGACTGATAGAATACTTATATACTTTTTTCTGTAAATTCATACTTAGAATACAATATAACACCCAGACACAGAACAAACATCTATGACCACCTGATGTTAAGTGGTAACCATCACCTAAATTAAAGCATTGCTTTGTAGGTCACGAATGTTAGGAATGTGCCTTACGACGCAGTATACCAACTGCGTCCACTAACCTGACGCAAAAATAAGTTCTTACCTCGATAGGAAAGTCTGTAGCGACTCTGACGTGGAGAGAGCTGATGCAGGTCTACCAGCAGCCTCCTCCAGGCTTCCTCGCGACCCTTCCGCCCAGTAGTCACTCGGTACCACCTGGAAAATATAACACTTTATAAGAATTGAATTACTCAACTTAGAAGTAGCAATACTTGTACTAAACTTACAGGTAGCGAGAGTTGCACAGTGTCTCCGCTGGGCATGAGCACGGGGGCATGCGGGGGCGGGGGCGCGGCGGAGGCGGGGGGGGCAGCGGGCGCGCAGTCCCCCGCCGCGCCCGTCATCGCGTCCGCCAGCAGCGAGCGCACGTCCTCCGCGCCCGCCAGCTCCAGCGCCGTCTGACCTTCCTGGTTCTTCAGGAATGGGTCCGCGCCGTGGGCGAGCTGATCGAGAACAGAGATTAGGCTATGAGTGTGAGCGAGAAGAAGCACCTCAACACTAAGTTACTATTTATGGTATTTTATGAGAGTATGCACTGAGTGAAGCGGATTTGGGAAGGGTGGAAACTGGAACAGCTTTGGGTATGGTTGGTTGTGGAATGTATTAGAAGACTACACTCACAATTCTCCCAAAACTAAAAAAAAAAATATGGTAAATATCCCGTTTCTATCCAAAATATATGTATTAGAAGGATCTGTATGGGGATCGATTTTGGGATAATATTTAGGGAGGGTTAGTTCGGACTAGTTGTAGACTGGTAAACGGAGACTGGTATATCCTGGAACTGTATGTAGTTGGGCCGACGGGGCAGTTTCTTAGCTAGTTGCTACTTACCAACAAAGCAACCAGCTGAGTCCACGCTGTACGAGCACGTACTCTGTCCTACTTAATTTGTGCCTTCAGCACTAATTAAGCAAGCACTTTACGCCAGTCACAGAAACATCAATCAGTTCGCGTTTGGTTATCAATCAAGCCTCGCGTCTCATTATCATTTATCCATTATCATTAGTATTCTAACTTTAATCAATATATCAGTTAAAATTTATAGCAGAGTTTTACTGATAATTAGAATACTTCCCAACCAGGGTGTGCAGACCGTACACACGCCTTATGCGCTGCCTCATGAAGAAGCGTGAAGCCCTAGCTATCAGCACAGTTGGGGTTAGTATCAGCTCGCAGTAGTAACGCAGAGACTTCCATGTGACCATATGACGCTACGTTATTTATCACAGACTGAGACCAAACCACCAGTTTTGAGCGACTTGAAGAGTCTATAGGACTGTGGAGGTTTTGGGATGTTGGCTACTGAAGACAGTTTTGGGAGTTTTGGTTAGAGCAGGTTTTCAGATAGTAATTACTGAGATAGTTTTAAGTAGGTAGCTAATAAACTACCTTAGTGTTTTGGATGATAAGTAGTCATGTGTGTTTGGAAGATGCCCTGAGTAATGCAGATTTGGGAAGGGTGGGAAACTGGGACTAGTTTTGGTAGGGTCGTTAGTGGAGTGTGTTTGGGGTAAGTTTTGGGAGAATTGTGAGTGTAGTGTTTTGGGAGGGTTTGTACTGCGTTAGGTTTTGGGATATTAGTTACTGGGGTAGGTTTGAATGCTAACTACTAAGGTAATTTGAGAGATTATGCAATGAGTGAAGCAAATTTGGGAAGGTTGGCAACTGCAACACGTTTGGGTATGGTTAGTTGTAGATATTGGGAGATTTTGCACTGGGATCGATTTTGAGATGGTATTTGGCCAGGGTAAGGGTATCTTTAGACTGCGATAGGGTATACCTGGAGCTGCTTTTAGTAGGGCAGACTGGGGCAGTTCCTTGGCTAGTTGCTACTCACCAACAAAGCAGCTAGTTGTGTCCTCGCCTTATGAGCTGCTTCGTGCAGAGGCGTGAAGCCCCAGCGATCAGCACAGTTTGGGTTCGTACCAGCACGCAGTAGTAACGCAGCCAGTTCCACGTGACCATAAGACGCTGCATTATGCAAGGGTACTAAGCCTCCTTTATCACGCGCTGAGACCATCCCACCAGCTTCAAGCAATGCTTCAGCTACTTCTAAATTATTATAACCAGCTGGAAAATTTTAAAAAGCTTTACAACTCTATTCTTCTTGACCGATGTGGCGCGGCGGGCGAATGTCCGCCTGCGACGCAGAGGTTGCGGGTTCGATTCCCGCCTTGGGATAAATGTTTGTACGATCTGCAAATATTTATTCCGGGTGTTCTGGGTATTTTCTATGTATAATTAAAAATATCTTTATATTGTATTAAGTATATCAGTCATCTAGTACCCATAACACAAGCTCTGCTTAGCTTGGGGCTAGATGATGCTGTGTGGATTGTCCAACATTATTATTATTTATTATTATTATTCCAGATTATCAAAAATACTTTATTGTACATACACCAGCATTGTACAGTCATACATGGGAAGTACAATGGGCAGCCTTATCGCTCAGTAGCAATCTCTTCCAGGTACTAACGATTGAGGATGTCTAAGGAGGACAGTCAGAGGTTTTTTATGCTACTGCTGGTGGAACAAGCATATAGCTTACCTGATGTTAAGTGGTAACCATCACTTATAACAAAGCATTGCCTTGTAGGTCATGCACGTTAAGAACGTGCCCTACAACGCACTACCCTGCTAACCAACCTGCAATTTCATGGGGGTTGAAGTTTGTTAGATAATAACTTTCCGCTGACGCAGTCATGCGTTTGTATGTTGTATTCGTGTCGAGTTGCAAGCACTGTTAGGATACTGACTGGTTTCCTCACGATGTTTTCCTTCACCGTTTGAGAGCATTTTAGTATAATAAACTACTATTAACAACTTACCGGCTAGATGTAATGGTGTTGAATTCCTTCCGTGGGAATCTCTGCAGTTCACATTTTGAGGTGTTATTAATTTTCTGGAACAAAAAACCTGAATTTAATACATAAACAAATAATAATAATAATAATGCTGGACAATCCACACAGCATCATCTAGCCCCAAGCTAAGCAGAGCTTGTGTTATGGGTACTAGATGACTGATATACTTAATACAATATATAGATATTTTTTATTATACATAGAAAATACCCAGAACACCCGGAATAAATATTTGCAGATCGTACAAACATTTATCCCAAGGCAGGAATCGAACCCGCAACCTCTTGCGTCGCAAGCGGACATTCGCCCGCCGCGCCACATCGGTCGTCAAGTTAGTATTCTAGCAGCGGTGATGGGCTTGCAACCTGTCACGTATGGAATACTAACTACTGCAAAATATGGATATGGACCAAATGTCATATCTGGACGTATCTGACCCTTAGATGACCTCGAAGAACCTCGAGTAGGAACATATTATTGTATTAAGTATATCAGTCATCTAGTACCCATAACACAAGCTCTGCTTAGCTTGGGGCTAGATGATACTGTGTGGATTGTCCAGCATTATTATTATAACACAAGCTCTGCTTAGCTTGGGGCTAGATGATGCTGTGTGGATTGTCCAGCATTATTATTATAACACAAGCTCTGCTTAGCTTGGGGCTAGATGATGCTGTGTGGATTGTACAGCATTATTATTATTATTATTATACACATTTTGAAAGAAAAACAAAAAGAAGCAACGTTTATTAGGCACTAGCTGACCCGTGCCCACTTCGTTGGGCGGTAAACATTTTTACAAAGGTACTATGTAAAAATAAAGATGCACGGTGGCGCTAGTACATAAGTACTGATGATTGTAGTCATTATAAAATAACTGAATTTGTACTCGACGTCGCCAACAGATGGCGTTAATAGAGGGTATACGGCATAAAATAGCGGTCACTCGCAGCTTCGCCTGCGTGGCAGTTTTTTCCCGTTCCCATTATTTTGTCGGGATAAAAAGTAGCCTATAAATAATAATAATAATAATAATAACTTTATTGAGGACAAGGCTTATAATTAATACAATAAAATATAAAATAAAGTACAAAAGAATTTGTCCTGCAATCGGCGGACTTATCGCGGGTAGCGATGTCTTCCAGACAACCGTTATACTAAAATAGCCTAACCTAAACTTATACTTATAAGTACCTAAGTAATGTTTGCATCCGCGACTGCGAGGAAGAGTAGAGTCGGAATATACCAGCCCCTGAACTAGTTATAAACTGTATTTCAGGGAACGGATTCCCAAATCGACCCAGCCCTCGCTGTCGCGATGCAAAGACTTTTAGTGTGATTCGGATTCGGCACACTTATTAACTAAAATGTATTACTCTGAACGTGCCTTTTTAAGTTTATACCTAAGTACGTATATAATTCTAAGAGTTACCAATTAACTTTTACCAAATTATGAGTTTCCGAAAATATTTCTTATATGCTGCCAAAGGTTTGTACGTAGTTATGTGACGTATGTGAGTGAGGTGTAGTGTGAAGGTTGGTCAGTGTATTGTGTGAGAGTGAGGGAGTGAGGGGGTGTGGGTGTATGAGGGGGTATGGGTGTAAGAGGGGGGGGGGGTGTGTTTATATGGATGCTTGTTATCTCAACTTTAACCTAGTAATTGTTTGAAAGGAAGTTAGTATGAAATTTGAACCTATCTCTACAAAAATAAATTAATCCAGATAAATTATATACTACTAACGTATTGCATAATACCAACGAAGTAAGCATATAACATTTAACTCAACTTGTTTTCATTTTATATGAGATGATAAATTTAAAATAGAAGAAACTGAAAACAGGAGGTTATGAATAAGTGTGTTTACTGAGTTTAATACTGTTAATTGTTAAATATTAAAAAATCTTCAGTGTTTTTGTAGTTTAGTTGTAAAAGCCACGCAGTAAGACTTGTTTTTATTGTGTGTTTATTAAGATCATAGATCTCTAAAATTCCATTTATGCGATTGTACATTTGGGGTGCAATAATGGGGAAGAAACGGCTATAAGTAGTTGTTCTGTGCTTCTCAATTACGCAGACGCGATCACATCGGCGTTTTTTGTCTTTCAAGTAAGGGTCATACGGTATAGATGAATGGATGCGCAAAATTGTTTGAAGCACGAATAGCTGCCTTACTGTGAGAAATTTAGCGTCAGTATACAAAGATGTGGTGGGATAACGATATGGTTTCTTAAGCATGACCTTAAGAACTACTCTTTGCGCTCTCTCCAGTTGCAGCATTCTCATCTTAGGGCAACCTCCCCATGATACAATACAGTATCTAAGCAATGATTCGCTTAGAGCTGAGTATACCAATTTCAGCGTTTGGAGGTTTGCAGAAGACCTGAGATTCTTAAAGATATATATAAGCTTTCGTGTGCGAGATGTCAAGCTTTCAACGTGAACTGACCAGTTTAACAATTGATCGATGAATACGCCGAGATATTTAAAGCTTTCTGTTCTAGTGAGAGCAGGGCAGGTACAGTTGTCTGTCGGGTTTAAGCACTTATGTCCCTTAAGATGAAAGTTAGTTCTTGATGGTTGACCGGCTGATGTAAGTGAAAAAGTCATGTATTTCGTTTTGTCCACGTTAAGAGTAAGCAAGTTACTGTCAAGCCAAGTCATAATTGTTGTGATGGCCTTTTCTGCCATCTGTTTAGTCTCCTCCCAGTTTTCCCCATGAACTAATACGACAGTGTCATCAGCATAGCAAAATATTTGACAGTTGGCTAGAGGGAGATCGCAAAGTTCATTAATATATATTTGGAATAGGGTAGGGCCTAGGATACTACCCTGCGGTACGCCATATTCTAGAGACATTTCTTCGCTAGTGTAGCAATCCAGTTTTACGGACTGTTTGCGATTTGTCAAATAACTACTAAACATGTCCAGGGCCAAACCCCTAATACCTATGCGTGACAGTTTATTAAGTAGCAGTGGGACAGAAACAGTGTCGAACGCTTTGGATAGGTCCAGAAAGACAGCAAGGACCTTTTTTTTTATGTCTAAATTTCGGGCTATTTCACTGACCAAGCTTACAACTGCGTCTTCTGTCGATTTACCTATCCTAAATCCAAATTGGCCTATGTCCTATTCCAGATTACAATCTATATTTATTCCAAATTTTATCCAAATCGGTCTTCTGGTTATAGCGTGAAAGAGGAACAAACATCCATCCATCCATCCAAACTTTCGCATTTATAATATTAGTAGGATATACGATGCACTACCTTGTATCTATTAACCTGAGGCATTAGATGTTGGCTCATTCATGACTTATGTGTCTGTAATTACACCGGCACCCACACCCTTCAAACCGGAACACGCTACTGCTTGGCGGCAGGAATAGGCATGGTGCTAGTACTGCCCCGGACGAGCCCTTCACTAAGAGCTCTACTACTATCTGTTACCTGGCTCGTGCAAGGTCTCCTCGTTTAGCTGCATCTAGCAAGGCCGCGTCTCCTCTCAGGGCATCAGCCGTATCACTGTCTCCAGCCCGGACTAACTGAAGGGCAGTCAGACCATCCCGATTTCGCCTTGTAGGATCAGCTCCGTGCTGGGGAAAATAATAATAATAATAATGCTGGACAATCCACACAGCATCATCTAGCCCCAAGCTAAGCAGAGCTTGTGTTATGGGTACTAGATGACTGATATACTTAATACAATAAATTACGTATATAGATACTTTTTATTATACATAGAAAATACCCAGAACACCCGGAATAAATATTTGCAGAAATAAATACCATCATGGTCGATATCCCTTCAGATCTCTTAGTACAGATGGTCGATTGATGGTATGGTTAGTCGCGAGGAACTGGCGCTTAGATTCACCTAGATTTAAGACGTTTCAAGATGATCCCTGCGGATATTACTGAATAAATGAGCTTTGACTTTGACTTTGACTTTGATGAGATGAGTTGTATTTCAGATTTAAGACGATTTATTTTTCATGGTACTAATATAGTTAGGTATGTATTGATCGTAAATATAGTACTGGCCCTAGCAGAAATAATAAATAAAATAATAAATAATGCTGGACACTCCACACAGCATCATCTAGCCCCAAGCTAAGCAGAGCTTGTGTTATGGGTACTAGATGACTGATATACTTAATACAATACTATATTACATACATAGATACTTTTTTTTATTATATATAGAAAATACCCAGAACACCCGGAATAAGTATTTGCAGATCGTACAAACATTTATCCCAAGGCGGGAATCGAACCCGCAACCTTCTGTGTCGCAGGCGGACATTCGCCCGCCGCGCCACATCGGTCGTCAAAGAATATAAAGAATAGAAATAAATACCATCACGACTTTAATGCAGAATACCAGTGTTGCACTGTGTCACACCGTGCGACTAATACTGAGCCAGGGACCTAATTGACCCCACAACACTTCTGTTCTTTTACCGCCACTTATTTCAAGGTAGGTGCCTGGGTGGGTACCTTCTGAATACCAATGCCTACATTTTGTTTTTTATTTTTTCTATTTTATTCTTATGTTTAGCAAGGTAGGTACGTAAGTGGTACCTACCTAGGTAACTACGTACTTTTTATAATGTAATTAAAGTTTACGGATGTAAGATGTAAGACGACTGATGTGGCGCGGAGGGCGAATGTTCGCCTGCGACGCGGAGGTTGCGGGTTCAATTTCCGCCTCGGGATAAATATTTGTACGATCTGCAAATATTTATTCCGGGTGTTCTGGGTGTTTTCTATGTATAATAAAAAATATCTATGTATGTAATGTATTGTATTAAGTATATCAGTCATCTAGTACCCATAACACAAGCTCTGCTTAGCTTGGGGCTAGATGACGCTGTGTGGATTGTAAAAAAAAAGTATTTAAGTAGGTAAATAGTTGTTAATGTCTGT
This sequence comes from Electrophaes corylata, assembly GCA_947095575.1. Taxonomy (NCBI): domain Eukaryota; kingdom Metazoa; phylum Arthropoda; class Insecta; order Lepidoptera; family Geometridae; genus Electrophaes; species Electrophaes corylata. Next base: position 686,230 of record OX352727.1, read on the forward strand.
TTGGGTCAATAAAAAGCTTTTCTTTCTTTTCTTCTACTAATGGCCAGGCATGGTAGATATTCCTTCAGATCTCTTAGTACAAATAACCCACTTGTTATTTCTTCAAGAAAGAAAGAAAGAAAATATATTTATTTATCCCCAAACCACACAATTACATGAATATTGGGCGTGCACACTGTAGAACACTAGGTTTACTTAACATAACTAAAAAATAAAAAGCACATTGACTAACAATAAATAACCTAGTTAACCTACTTAGCAGTAAGGTTTGTGTTGCTTGGGGTCAAATAGGTCCCTGCCTCAGCTGTATGCAGCATTGAACATGGTGTGCAATGCTGCGCTGGTTTTCAGACAGGGCCTTGCGTGAGGACACGAACATCAACTTCAATGATGTCTAGTTAGAGTTTTGTCCAGATTGGTACCCACATTATGTTGTAGCTGGTATTCTATACGTGACAGGTTGCAAGCCAATCGCCGCTGCTAGAATACTAACTGGTTTCCTCACGATGTTTTCCTTCACCGTTTGAGAGCACTGACATTGCGCACATAAATTTTTCGAACAGAAAAATCTAGTGCCCAACTGGATTCGAACCCACGACCTTAGTACGAAAGCGGGGTCACTTCCACTAGACCACCGGCGCTCTTTTGCTTTTGGTCAAAGTCAAAGTCAAAGTCAAAAGGCATTTATTCAGTAATATCCGCAGGGATCATCTTGAAACGTCTTAAATCTAGGTGAATCTAAGCGCCAGTTCCTCGCGACTAAGCCAAGAACCGGCAAGAAACTTACGGCTTGGTTTCTACCGTTTTTTTGTATGATCCTGTTACAAAATAATAATAATGTAAATAATGAAGCTCTAGTGTGGTGCCAATCTATCTGAATGCAAGACAGAAAACATGCTAAGGGAATCATACCAAGAACTTAATATACAACAGAAGTTCAAAAGGCAGCACACGCTACGCTTCAACTAATAGTAATGCTTACAATCTAATGAAATCAATTAAGAGAATAGTACAGACATTGCAAAACTATATCCTAGCTGTCGATGGGTAGAGCGATCGTAACATCTGGCCACGCAGATTTATCATTAATGTAGCTATCTAGGGTATAGTAAGCTTTCTTCATAAGATTTGTCTTAATGTAGGCTTTGAATTTCCGAATGGGAAGCTTAGTGGCATTTACTGGAAGTTTATTATAGAAGCGCACAGTGTTCCCCATAAATGACCCATTTACTTTTTGCAGTCGAAATTTCGGAATACATAATTTATTATTGTTTCTAGTGTTGATACTGTGCTCATCACTTTTTTTCTTAAAACTTTTTATATTTTTATGAATGTACAATAGATTTTCATAAATATACTGGTGCTGGGGAAGAAAATAAACATAAATACTCAATATAGATTTGTCTTAATGTAGGCTTTGAATTTCCGAATGGGAAGTTTTCCACGTTGTCTATGTCAGTCGGTCAGTCAGTCAACCAGTCAGGACAAAGATTCTTATAATTGTAGATGTACATATTCAAAGGTTTAGCTAAAATATTTAGTTCATTGTATATATTTGACTTCAGTCAAAAAAACCTATTTACATATTTAAATTAAAATAAAAAACATGCTTAAACTACGCACAGAAAAAGATTACGGGAGTCAAGTCAAAGTCAAAAAGTATTTACTCTACTCAGTAATATCCGCAGGGATCATTTTGAAACGTCTTAAATTAAGATTTAAAGGAATCTAAGCGCCAATTTCTGGAACAATCTCTTAACGGACCTACGGGAGAACGACCTATTTATTAGTAGTTCCTAAGGGTATTAAGTTCTAAGGGTTCGTTGTTAAATTTCAGAAACCTTCTTAATGCCCGGTTCCAATATATATATTTTTTTAATGTAATTGCTGATGGAACAAGGTTATGACTCACCTGATGAACCTATAACAAAGAATTACCTACATTGCCGGTCACGCATGTGCCCTACAATGCACTACTCAGCGTCCATCAACCTGAGGCATCATCTTGAAACATCTTAAATCTAGGTGAATCTATGTCAGTCATTGACCTGACACCACACTGGTTGTTACACACGGAACACTAACGGTAAGTATAATAAAATGCATAACTTAATATATAATACATGCAGTAATTTAAATTTGGTTAATTTATTTATTTAAATCTAAATTACGACGCGGTTCATATACTAAATTACTAGTTACTTACATTATAATGTCAGGAGTGTAATTATAATTGCACACTGGAGACGTGGCAAAGTGAAAAACGTAAGTAATTTTCACTATTTCCATCCTACTATATTAATATTATAAACGCGAAAGTTTGTAAGAATGGATGGATATTTGTTACTCTTTCACGCTCTAACCAGTGGACCGATTTGGATGAAATTTGGAGTAAAGATAGATTATAACTTGGATTAGCATATAGGCTACTTTTTATCCCGAAAAAAAAAGGGAACGGGGAAAAAACTACCACGCGAGTGAAGCTGCGAGCGGCCGCTAGTTTATCATAATCATCATCAGCCTGTAGAAGTCCACTGTTGGACACAGGCCTCCCCATACGTTTCCAGGAAGAACGATTCTGAGCCCTTTCCATCCATCGACTTCCCGCGATCAAAGTCAAAGTCAAAAATCATTTATTCAGTAATATCCGCAGGGATCATCTTGAAACGTCTTAAATCTAGGTGAATCTAAGCGCCAGTTCCTCGCGACCAAGCCTAGAAGACAGACTAACCTTGAGCAGTAGCCGGACAATATCCGCCTTCCCCTTAGCAGCCGCCTCATGCAGGGGGGTGAAACGCCACAAATCAGCGGCATTCACTCCTGCACCCCCTGACACCAACAGTTCCGTCACCTCGAAGTGCCCGTACGAACATGCGTTATGAAGTGGTACTAGACCGCTGAAAAAAAACGAGTGTGCTTTAGACCAGAGACAAAGACATAGACAAAGAAATTTATTTGCTGCTACAGGCACATGAGGCAACACCCTGTATGCCTCAGGTTGATAGACGCAGAGCAGTGCATTGTAGCACGTTTGTAGCAAACGTAACTGTTTTTATACATGTTTGAATGCCCGAAGTTTAAGTATCTTATACAGCACTTCTGAGCACCGATGGTCTAGTGAGGGTGATCTTAAGGTCGTGGGTTCTCCTCCTCCCCGATGGAGTGACGACATTGTTAGGACCGCGGGAAGTCGATGGATGGAAAGGGCTCAGAATCGTTCTTCCTGGAAACGTGTGGGGGAGGCGTATGTCCAACAGTGGACTTCTACAGGCTGATGATGATGATGCTCTTACCCTTTGTCTTTGGCGTGAACATCCGCACCTCTTTGTAGTAATAGTTGAGCAAGCGGGAGTCTATTATATCTGGAACAACCATACAAATAACAATATAATAATACAGTAATTCCATTAACAAAGTCAAAGTCAAAAAGCATTTATTCAGTAATATCCGCAGGGATCATCTTGAAACGTCTTAAATCTAGGTGAATCTAAGCGCCAGTTCCTCGCGACCAAGCCGACCAAGAACCGGCAAGAAATTTGCACACTAACTTAAAAACTCTTGATATTCATCCTACTAATATTATAAACGCGAAAGTTTGTAAGTATGGATAGATGTTTGTTACTCTTTCACGCTCTAACCAGTGGACCGATTTGGATGAAATTTGGAATAAATATAGATTGTAACCTGGATTAACATATAGGCTACTTTTTATCCCGAAAAAATAACGGGAGCGGGAAAAAACTGCCACGCTGGCGAAGCTGCGAGCGGCCGCTAGTACTTAATTATCTCACCGTTATCTAGGCTCGTTACCCTATATTCTACAGTAAAATCAGATTACCTTGAAAGTTACAAGCGTCGAAAGATTTAGTACTAAATCTTTCCATCCACAACAGTAGCGGACGCATTCAGGCTTTTAGCTAGGCACTGGGATAGGAAGATACTCACCCGGCAGCAAAATGCAGTGGCGTTGAATGCCTTCCATCCACGTCTCGGCAGTTGACGAGGCGCGGTCGTGAGTCCAGTACAGAGCGAGCGGTCTCCACGTCGCCAGTCCGCGCCGCTTCCAACAGTCTTAGCGCAGCCGCGTTTGAACATTCATCTGGAACAACTGGGCAGTTAATCTCCACCTGGATAGACTTATGACAATTGTGGTGTACCTACTATAATAATAATGCTGGACAATCCACACATAGACATAGACAGAAATTTATTTGCTGTTTTAGCACACACATTACAAGGTTACAAAACTAAAAACAATAGACATTTAGAAACTGATAGGTAAGTACATAGAAATAATCAACAAGAGAAAAAACAAAAACTAAATTGAAAGATAAAACCAATATTGATACATTTACTAAATAACAAAGGTATATAAAACAAAACATACAACTATAATCACACACACAGCATCATCTAGCCCCAAGCTAAGCAGAGCTTGTGTTATGGGTACTAGATGACTGATATACCTGTCATAATACAATACATTACAAGCGTAGATATTTTTTATTAACATAGAAAACACCCAGAACACCCGGAATAAATATTTGCAGATCGTATAAACTTTCATCCCAAGGCAGGAATCGAACCCGAAACCTGATGCGTCGCAGGCGAACATTCGCCCGCTGCGCCACATCGATCGTCGAACTATAACTATATGTCCTCACGATGTTTTCCTTCATAATTTCACATAAATTTTTCGAACGGAAAAATCCATTGGTGAACGACCGAATTTGAACCCACGACCTTACGATCAGAAGGCAGGGTCACTTCCACGAGACCACCAGTCGTGCATTGTTTGATGATTGTGTGATTGCAAATATTTACGTCTGAGTGACGTATTCACACAAATACAATACGGCAATACAAAGGGCGTCCTTGTGGATGAAATGTGAGTTATATACCAGTGGACCGATTTGGATGAAATTTGAAATAAATATAGTTTGTAACCTGGATTAACATATACATATACATATATAGCTTGCGCCTAGATGATGCTGTGTGGATTGTCCAACATTATTATTATCCTACTAATATTATAAACGTAAAAGTTTGTAAGTATGAATGGATGGATAGATGGATGTATGGATGGATGTTTGTTTGTTACTCTTTCACGCTCTAATCAGAGGACCGATTTGGATGAAATTTAGAATAAATATAGTTTGTAACCTGGATTAACATATAGGCAACTTTTTATCCCGAAAAAATAACGGGAACGGGAAAAATCTGCCACGCGGGCGAAGCTGCGAGCGGCCGCTAGTTATCTTATAAATATCAAGGGTCTTTATAACTCAAAAGTCAACTCAACATCAGGTCATATACCGGTTTTTTACATCATTTTTTATTATACAAAATGGTACAATCATTTATGTTTATCCAAGTACCGAGTAATGAAGCGTCTCACGACATAATCCACAGGCACGGTAAGCATCCCCTTAGGTCAAATTAATTTTAATTGATCAAAGTCAAAGTCAAAAGGCATTTATTCAGTAATATCCGCAGGGATCATCTTGAAACGTCTTAAATCTAGGTGAATCTAAGCGCCAGTTCCTCGCGACCAAGCCGACCAAGAACCGGCAACAAACTTACGGCTTGGTTCCTACTGTTTTATTGTATCGAGCGAGCGAAGCGTTTCAATTTCGCGATTAGCCAAAAATACTTTTGTCCGGCTGTCAGTCAGCCTGTAGGTATGCTATCTTGTAGGTAAGTCGCCTTTCTCAAATGACGAATTGTCTGACGAAAATCGGTACACTAGTTCCTTGAGTTATTAATTTTTTTTTGTCGATCGATTTTTAGTTAATGGGAAGGGGAAATTGACCAGAAAACACCCAGTCACAAAAAAAACATCTATGTTCATTACACAAATGTTTGTTCTATGTGGGGATCGAACCCACAACTTTGAACACAGAAGGCAGGGCCACAGTTAACTACTGAGCTGTGATCCCAGTCAAAAGTATTATTGTAAGCACTATAAAAACTAACAAATCTTGTTTATTTTCTCAGTATACCTACCTACTGTTTTTTTATTAAACTTTTTATTTGTTTTGTTACAAAAAAGGTAAAATGAGCGACACGGGTATATAAATATAAATAACATGTGACGACCGATGTGCCGCGGCGGGCGAATGTTGATGCAGGAGGTTGCGGGTTCGATTCCCGCCTTGGAATAAATGTTTGTACGATCTGTTAATATTTATTCCGGGTGTTCTGGGTATTTTCTATGTATAATAAAAAATATCTATGTACTTATGTAATATTGTATTGTATTAAGTATATCAGTCATCTAGTACCCATAACACAAGCTCTGCTTAGCTTGGGGCTAGATGATGCTGTGTGGATGGTCCAGCATATACTTAATACAATACAATACATACAAAGATATGTTTTATTATACATAAAAAACACCTAGAACACCCGAAATGAATATTTGCAGATCGAAATTATGCCAATGCGGGATTCAAACCCGCAACCTCCTGCATCGCAGGCGGACATTCGCCCGCCACATCGGTCGTCAAAAAATGAAGAGTTTTGTACATTATCTATATGTTTAAATATAATTATGTATATTTTTTCATTGTTTCCGAGTAGGTATTGTTTGCTACAACCAGGTATAAAGTACCTTTCCGTACGTTACCAGTTTTGTATTAAAGTTGAGACAGTGGAAAAAGCATGTTTTAAAACAATTTCGCATTTTAATTAATTTATTAAAATATTTTTATTGTTCGTTTCCAATGTGGGTGCAAGTGTTGTTTTGTATTTGACAAGGTAAAACATCATCTTCCTGCCTTTATTCCACTTGATGTGGGGTCGGCACATATTCTTTTCTTCCACTCTCCTCTAACAGCCGTCATATCTGCACTCACTCCTTTCTTATCCATGTCTTTCACACAGTTCATCCATCTTTTCTTTGGTCTACCTCTACCCACATATCCATCCACATTCATATTCATCTCTCTCTCACTCATTTGACAAGGTAAATAAATAATATAACAAGTGACAACCAATGTGGCGTGGCGAGCAAATGTCCGCCTGCGGCGCAGGAGGTTGCGGGTTGGATTCCCGCCTTACGATAAATGTTTGTACGATCTGCAAATTTTTTTTTTTATTTATAAATATAGTCAGACTTTTTACACACCGCCATCAAACCCCAAACTAAAGCATAACTTGTACTATATGAACCAGATGACTGATAGAATGCTTATAAACTCTTTTTGTTAATACATACTTAGAATACATTATAATAAGACAGAACAAACATCTATGTTCAACACACAGATATTTGTCCTCGGTGGGGATCGAACCCACAACCTATAGTACAGAAAGCAGGGCTACAACAGAGTTGTGACGGCTGGTAAAAAGACAACTTATGCTAATATATAAAACATTATTTTATTTTTTTTATACGGACGATCCACACAGCATCATCTAGCCCCAAGCTAAGCAGAGCTTGTGTTATGGGTACTAGATGACTGATATACTTAATACAATATTATATTACATACATAGATATTTTTTATTATACATAGAAAATACCCAGAACACCCGGAATAAATATTTGCAGATCGTACAAACATTTATCCCAAGGCGGGAATCGAACCCGCAACCTCTGCGTCGCAGGCGGACATTCGCCCGCTGCGTCACATCGGTCGTCACAATTATACGTAGGTACTTGACACAATTTTGTGCATGAATCGACAGATATTTTATAAATCAGCATTTTCACGACCTCGTTAATGTTAGTAGTGCAAATTTCTTTACTCGAATAAGACGTGGGTATACAAAGATATTGTTCGTTGTTTGGGTGTTATATTGTACTGGCAAAACGCGCGCGACTGTAAATTCGTCCGCTTTAAGTTATTTTCATACAAACTTCAACCTCTCCTGTACACGTTTAGAGGTTGAATTTCGGGAATTCCTTTCTTAGTACACCTCTACGCACCAAGTCGAATATACTCTGAATATTTCAAGTCTCTACGAGCAGTGGTTTAGGCTGTGCGTTGTCTATATGTCAGTCAGGACAAAGATTTTTTTATAATTGGTTTATACAGAAAGGAGGAAAGAAATAGCATCACGACTTTAATCCTCAAGCACGGTAGATATTCCCTCCGATCTCTCAGTACCAAGAATCTAATCGAGATTCTTCGATAATGTTTAAGGGGTAGGCAGAGGCATGCCCAGATAAGACATTTGGTACTATACTCATATTTTGCAGTATTTAGTATTCCATACGTGAAAGGTTGCAAGCCCATCGCCGCTGCTAGCTATATAGATTCTGTATGTATTTATAAAACAAACGTATATAAGTATTCTATCAGTCATCTGGTTCCCATAGTACAAGCTATGCTTAGTTTGAGAGTAATTTTGATTAATGTTAGACTTAATTAAGGATTTTTTGATTTTTGCACACTATTTTATAGTAGGACATAATGGGATATCTGTAAACCCCAACACCAAGAATATTGTATTTGTACCTGTGTTCAAGCAAATAACATTCTGATTTCTGATTTCAGAGACTAGATAATGTTGTGTAAAAATGTCCACAAATAATAATTAAATAATAAAACCGGCCAAGTGCGAGTCCCTGAAGATCAGTGTACTGTAGAAACTGAATACGTGTGTATGCATTATCATTATTATTACTTCTTGCATTAAAGAGTACCGGTGGTTTAGTGGGAGTGACCCTTCTGATTGTCGTGGGTTCAAACCCGATCGTGCACCAGTGAATTTTTCCGTTCGAAAAATGTATGTGCGCAATGTCAGTGCTCTCAAACGGTGAAGAAAATTCGTGAAAAAACCAGTTAGTATTCTAGCAGCGGCGATGGGCTTGCAACCTGTCACGTATGGAATGCTAACTACTGCACCGATGTGGCGCGGCGGGCGAATGTCCGCTTGCGACGCAAGAGGTTGCGGGTTCGATTCCCGCCTTGGGATAAATGTTTGTACGATCTGCAAATATTTATTCCGGGTGTTCTGGGTGTTTTCTATGTATAATAAAAAAATATGTATATATGTAATGTATTTTATTAAGTATATCAGTCATCTAGTACCCATAACACAAGCTCTGCTTAGCTTGGGGCTAGATGATGCTGTGTGGACTGTCCAGCATAATTATTATTATTATTATAAATTACTGCAATTTTTATTTTTTTTATTTTTATTTAATATATGGATCGATGGATGAATTAAATGTATGGACATATATCTTACTCGCGAGTAGGTACTAAACGATCTTGGTACTAAAAGATCGGAGGGGATATTTACCATGCTTTGGTATTACAGTCGTGATATTATTTATTTTTATTATACAGCGCAAAAAGGTAGTTTCCCAAAAGTGACGGTATTTAGTAAGACGGTTGACCCCAGACAAATGTAATTGCCCTTGTGACGTTAATAGTGACCCATCAGATTTCATCTCAAAACAAAAATAAACCGCCTACTTAATTATGACGACTGATGTGGCGCGGGGCGGGCGAATGTCCGCTTGCAGAGGATTCGATTCCCGTCTTGGGATAAATGTTTGTACGATCTGCAAATATTTATTCCGGGTGTTCTGGGTATTTTCTATGTATAGTAAAAAATATTTATGTATGTATTTACTAGCGGCCGCTCGCAGCTTCGCCCGCGTGGCAGTTTTTTTCCTGTTCCCGTTTTTTTTTCGAGATAAAAAGTAGCCTATATGTTAATCCAACTTGGATTAACATATAGGCTACTTTTTATCTATGTTTATTCCAAATTTCATCCAAATCGGTCTACTGGTAAGAGCGTGAAAGAGTAACAAACATTCATCCATCCATACTTACAAGCTTTCACGTTTATAATATTAGTAGGATATTGTATTAAGTGTATCAGTCATCTAGTACCCATAATACAAGCTCTGCTTAGCTTGGGGCTAGATGATGCTGTGTGGATTGCCCAGCATTATTATTATTATTATCTGTGAAAATTTCAACTCTCTAACTTAGTAATAGATCTTAGTAATAGGGTAGGTGATGTATTTCTGTTGCCGCTATAACAACAAATACTAGAAAACAGAATAACATATATATTTAAGGGGGCTCTCATACAACAAACGTGATTTTTTGGCGTTTTTACTATAGATAATGGTACGGAACCCTACGTGCGCGAGTCCGACTCGCACTTAACCGGTTTTTTTGTCCTTGATAGACCTCCAGTGACGATGAAGCCGACGATGATAATAATAATAATAATGCTGGACAATCCACGCAGCATCATCTAGCCCCAAGCTAAGCAGAGCTTGTGTTATGTGTACTAGATGACTGATATACTTAATACAATACATTACATAAGAGATATTTTTTATTATACATAGAACCAGAACACCCGGAATAAATATTTGCAGATCGTACAATATTTATCCCAAGGCGGGAATCGAACCCGCAACCTCTTGCGTCGCAAGCGAACATTCGCCCGCCGCGCCACATCGGTTGACGATGAAGGAGGACGGTATGCTAGAATAGAATAATAATAATAGGTTTCTTCACGATGTTTTCTTTTCATCGTTTGAGAGCAATGGTATTGCGCATATACATATTTCCAATGTAAAAATCTATTGGTGCACGACCGGATTTGAACCCACGACCTTAGGATCAGAAGGCGGGGTATTCAGTATTCAGTATGCCTTATTATGTTAAACATTGTCAGATCTTAGGACTAGATACAATTTTTGGTGCCAATACACATAATATACCCAGTAAGGGTGTTGCAATAGAGAAAAGCGGACCGATATAGGTACAAAAGGAAACATGCAAATTACATAGGTCATAAAACAAGAATTATAGGTATCGTTACAAAGAATAAGGGCGTTTATAATAATAATAGCAATAGGCGTTCGTTTCATTCAATATTAATTATTTGATCATTGAAATACTCGTCAAGTGTATAGTATGCTTTTCCTAACATTAAGTTCTTAAATATTTTTTCAAAAGATTTATCTTTAGATTCTTCTTATAGTTTTTTTTTATGGTCACTCCCACTATACCATCGGTGAAATGAAATGAAATCGTTTATTAAAAAAAAGATAAAAAAAGATAAAAATTTATTTATTTAACAAAAGCGTTTTAAAGTACAGTTTATTTGCTGAAGTATGTATGTGTTGTGTTTTGCGGTACCAATATTCAGTCTTGAAGAGGTTCAGATTATAGTCTTCAGAAAGTACTACATTCAAATCAAATCATTTATTGCATGAGATACATGGTAGAAAGGTGGTATTGTATAATTACGAGTATCAATGTATTCTGCCGTATCAGGCGTGCAATGTCTAATATAAGTATTTACATTATTTTAGGTCATTAAGAAATCAAGGTCATTAATAAGAAAATAATTAAATAAAAAATAGAAATTACAATAGTTAATTAAAAATATGTCAGAATTTAAAAAAAAGTAAATAATAATAACAATAATAATAATAATAACAATAATAATGTGAATCAATAACAAGCATAAAATTAAATGAAACTAAAATAAAATAAGGCATCAATCAATTAAATAGGGATAATACAGTCAGATAATACAAAGTCCTAATTAAAGTAAGTAGTAAGTGTATTTCGTTGTAATTCCTTCATGTTACCCACAAGAGAAACCTATTAACTTTTACAGGACATCATGAGGTCCGGTCTACTGCCTCCGGAGCAGCCTGAAGAGGAGATACCTAAGGCAGTAGAACAGACTATTGTCAAGAAGAATCTGGTCACGTTTGGGTATGGCCATTTAGCAGCAGCATATGGGTTGTTCCTCTGTTTCACTACAGCAAAATGGCAGACCCTTTTTATGTGTAAGTTAGTTTTTAAGATGTTTTTTTTTATTTGACTTGCTGATGGAACAAGCAGATGGCCCACCTGATCTTAAGTTACCATCACCTATAACAAAGCATTGTCTCGCAGGTCACGTTCGGTAGAGACGTGCCCTACAATGCAATACTCTGCGTCCATCACCCTGAGGCATACAGGTGTTGCCTCATGTGCCTGTAATTACACCGGCACCCACACCCTTCAAACCGGAACACAGCAAGCTGCTTGGCGGCAGGAATAGGCATGGTGCTAGTACGCACCCGGACGAGCCCTTCACTAAGAGCTCTACTCAAAGCTAGAGGGCGATATATAAATGTTTACCAAAACTAATTTGACTAATTTGACGAATGTGGAGCGGCGGGCGAATGTCCGTGTGACGCAGGAGGTTGCGGGTTCGATTCCCACCTCGGAATAAATGCTTGTACGATCTGCAAATATTTATTCCGGGTGTTCTGGGTATTTTCTATATATAATAAAAAATATCTATATATGTAATGTATTGTATTAAGTATATCAGTCATCTAGTACCCATAACACAAGCTCTGCTTAGCTTGGGGCTAGATGATGCTGTGTGGATTGTCCAGCATTATTATTATTATTATAAATCCTTCCAGCGTACACATTCTTCGTGGCAGCAGCCCTCGGAGTAACAGTCGGCGCTCACCGCCTATGGGCACACAGAGCTTTCAAGGCCACTCTGCCGCTGCAGATATTACTTCTAGTGATGAACACATTGGCATTTCAAAACACAGTTGTCACATGGGTCAGGGACCACAGACTACACCATAAGTACAGGCAAGTAGAGAAACCGGGTGATTATCACCTTATTAAGTTAGATTGGCACCACACTGGAGCTTCATTATGTACATTATTATTAACTAGCTGACCCGTGTCCACTTCGTTGGGCGGTTAACATTTTTGAATCTTTGAAACAAATCAAATTTGACAAATCTTTGAATTTTTTGGATTTTCATGTAAAAATATGATAAAATAAAGGTGCACGGTGGCGCTAGTACATAAGTACTGATGATTGTAGTCATTATAAAATAACTAAAGTAGTACTCGACGTCGCCAACAGATGGCGTTAATAGAGGTTATACGGCATAAAATAGCGGCCGGTCGCAGCTTCGCCCCCGTAGCAGTTTATTCCCGTTCCCGTTATTTTTTCGGGATAAAAAGTAGCCTATATGTTTATCCAGATTACAATCTATATTTATTCCCAAAATCCATCCAAATCGGTCTACTGGTTAGAGCGTGAAAGAGTAACAAACATCCATCTATCCATACTTACAAACTTTCGCGTTTATAATATTATATTAGTAGGATTATTAATTAGTAAAAGAAATAAACGGTAGGAACCAAGCCGTGAGTTTTTTGGCGGTTTTTGTGCGACTTGGTCATGAGGAACAGGTAGATTCTTCTAGCTTTAAAACCTTTCAAGATGATCCCTAGACATTACTGAATAAATGCTTTCTACTGACTTAGAATAGGACCCGGAATGTTTACCGTTAGTTACAGCATATGGAGAGAGCTATGCTGGGAGTTTCTCGAGATATAATCTTCCTACCCGATAGACCAACGACATTGTTAGGATCACGAATCATTGTTAGGATGAAAAAAGCTCAAAATCGTTGTTTTTTTTTACTGTTGGATACCTAAGCGTTTGACTGCCATCACACCTGATGTAAAGTGTAGTAGATAGATAGATAGATAGATAAGACATTTATTCATACCACCACAATACAGAATAAAGTAATAGCAAATTTACACAACAAATACATTAGATATTACATAAAAAAGTTACCAAACTTAAATTTAATTACCTACAGTTGATTTGACACCATTTTTAATAGATTTAGGCATAATACTATTAAAAATAATAATAATATTATAGTAGTGTTGTTCGAAACGTATGGGTGAAATCTATGTCGTAAATCTATATCTAACGCGAGATATGTCGCGCTTTACACGAGATACTTTTTCTATTGATGCACATTTTAGAAATTAAAGATAAAAGACCCACACATAAGCTAAACATTAGCATTAAGTCTTCATTTGACAGAACGAGATAGATTTTTGGCACTGGCATGTTAGCACAGGAAGATATAAAGAGATATCTCTATTTTGCATGAGATAACGAGTTGACAACATTTTGTCGCGTTGCACATCTTAGCCCGGCAGGAGTAGCCTTCTATAGACTACTAGCGGCCGCTCGCAGCTTCGCCTGCGTGGCAGTTTTTTCCCGTTCCCCTTATTTTTTTGGAATAAAATTATAGTAGCTTTATGCATGTGGCAGATTATAGTTCTTCAAGTTCAAGTTCTTGTAACAGATTTAGGTTATGGAGCGGTATTTTCTAAAGTACCTTCTTGAGATAGCAATATTTTATTCTAGCACTAAAATTAGTGCACTTTTGGGTAATTTCATTAAGTAAGTAACTAGACCTCTATATAAATTCGGTCACATGCAAAGTCTCAGCCCGATCGGTTTAAAATTGACAAAGTTTCATATAAACTTTCATCCCCTATTTTATCCCCTTGGGGGTAGAATTAATCAAAATCCTTTCTTAGCGGATGCCTACGTCATAACATCTACCTGCATGCCAAATTTCAGCCCGATCCGTCCAGTGGTTTGGGCTGTGCGTTGATAGATCATTATGTCAGTCAGTCAGTCACCTTTGAGTTATATATATTTAGAAGATTGGATAAATTTTAAAAATTTCCAACAGTGACACAGAAGCCGACCCTCACAACGCGAACCGCGGTTTCTTCTACTCTCACATGGGCTGGCTGTTGATGAAGAAGAACGAACTAGTGCGGCGAAAGGGTCGGGTCATTGACATGCAAGATATCTACAGCAATCCTGTGATTATGTTTCAACAGAGGTAAGGCTACGCGGTCTTTCCGTAGATGACGTAAGATTACTGAGGATGCTTATTTCTGTCTGAGAGCAACGCAGCATGTTCCGGTTTAAAGGGTGTGGGTGCCGGGGACATTACAGGCACCCAGTAATTCTAAACAGTGCCGAATTAGTACGGGCCCCGTACGAAAGCGGGTCCCGCAGAATTTTTTTTGTTTACTATTTTTCTTTTTAAAAATTTTCATGCCAGGTATGGTTTTCTTGGATAAGAAAGCAAATTTGACGACAGAGATGGCGCGGCGGGCAAATGTCTGCCTGCGACGCAGGAGATTGCGGGTTCGATTCCCGCCTTGGGATAAATGTTTGTACGATCTGCAAATATTTATTCCGGGTGTTCTGGTTGTTTTCTATGTGTAAAAAAAAATATGTATGTGTGTATTGTATTGTATTAAGTATATCAGTCATCTAGTACCCATAACACAAGCTCTGCTTAGCTTGGGGCTAGATGACGCTGTCTAGATTGTCCTGTATTATAAAAAAAAATTATTTACACCGTTTGTGGTTTTATCATAGTTTACTACAAAAATCACACAAAATTTGTTTTGAAGTAATACTTCTAATGCGACTTCCAACAAGGTTGCGCTAAACGTTTAACACTACCATGGACTATAAAAGCACTGTTCTTTCTCTCATAGCCAGTTACGTTTCGTATATTAAGGCTACACTAGTCGGTACGTTGTCCATACAAACGCTGTAAGTGTTTAATGTCTACTATTTATTAACGTACGTCCGAAGTTAAGTTTGATACTGAATTATCTTGCCGTTATCTAGGTACGTTACCCTATATGCTACGGTAAAATCAGATTACCTTGAAAGTTACAAGCGTCGAAAGATTTAGTACTAAATCCTGTAACGCTTGTAACTTTCAAGGTAATCCGATTTTACTGTAGCATATAGGGTAACGTACCTGGCAAGATAATTCAGTGTCAAACTTAACTTCGGACGCACGTTAATAAATAGTAGACATTAAACACTTACAGCGTTTGTATGGACAACGTACCGACTAGTGTAGCCTTAAAGAAGTTTTACTTCAGTCGTGTGCTAAAGCACTCTTTTTTTTTTACCGCTTTATACAAGAACCTCTAGTAGATCAAGAGTTCTTTGAAAGAGTTTGCTTAATCCGGCACCCATTCTAAGCCGGGACCTCCAACGTTAAAACTTGTGAAATATTCATACATTTGCACCACATTTTTTTAAGTAAACTTAGACCTTGTTTTTTTTCCTACTGTTTGTACTGTTTCTTTTTTTTCGTTGTTTTTTTCTTACTGTGTTACTTAGTTTTATACGGTTGTCTGGAAGATATCGCGTCCAGCGATAAGACCGCCCATTGTAGGACAATGATTTTTTAGTTTCTTTTCTTTTGTATTAGTAAATAAGTGTTTTTAGTTTTAGCTTAATTGCTAGCTTTTGTTCACAATAAAGTTTATTATTATTACTAGGTGACCCGTGCCCACTTCGTTGGGCGGTAAACATTTTTACTTACAAATCTTTACTAAGTAGTACTCGATGTTGCCAACAGATGGCGTTAATACGGCATAAAATAGCGGTCGTTTGCAGTATCGCCCGCGTGGCAGTTTTTTCCCGTTCCCGTTATTTTTTCGGGATAAAAAGTAGCCTAAGTTACTCCTTGTTACATCAGTTATCGGCCAGTGAAAGTCCCGTCGAAATCGGTCCAGCCGTTCCAGAGATTACCCGGAACAAATGGACAGACAGACAGACAAAAATTTTAAAAAATGCTATTTTGGAATATGTATCGCATATACATTCATATGCATGTAGTAAAAAGCGGTTATTTTAATATTACAAGCAGACACTTCAATTTTATTTATTTGTATAGATTATTATTAAAGTCGTGATAATGATTTTTTTACAGGTACGCGGTCCCGTTTATCGGCTCAATCTGCTTCGTCCTCCCGACAATCATCCCTGTTTACTTCTGGGGAGAGAGTCTTAATACCGCTTGGCACATAGCTATACTAAGATACATTCTGAATCTTCACATAACATTTCTCGTCAACAGCGCAGCTCATCTATGGGGTAACAAACCCTATGATAAAACCATAAAACCAGTTCAAAGTCTACCCGTGTCTTTTGTGGCGTTCGGGGAAGGATTTCACA
Organism: Electrophaes corylata; assembly: GCA_947095575.1. Taxonomy (NCBI): domain Eukaryota; kingdom Metazoa; phylum Arthropoda; class Insecta; order Lepidoptera; family Geometridae; genus Electrophaes; species Electrophaes corylata. The sequence goes on from OX352727.1 coordinate 703,069, forward strand.
ACTACCACCACGTGTTCCCGTGGGATTACAAGGCAGCGGAGTTGGGAAATAGTAGGTTGAATTTATCTACGAAATTTATAGATTTCTTTTCGAAGATTGGATGGGCTTATGATCTGAAATCCGTTCCTGATGATATGGTGCGGGCTAGGGCTGGAAGGACGGGGGATGGATCGAGTTTATGGGGATGGGGGGATGAGGCTATGGATGAGGCGATGAGAAAAGGTGCGATCACTTTGAACTTAAAACGCGTAATGACTGCAGAGTTTTTGAAAGACTAACGGTGAATACACAAACGCAAATGTCAGCTGGATGTGAAAAAATAACCGATTTTTATTTAAACTTGTCTTATTTCTCTTATTTATAAATTAATTAATCAATTTTCTAAAAATCGATTAATATTACTATCAAAATAGATTACTTATAAGATAATAGACGACCGATGTGGCGCGGCGGGTGAATGTCCGCCTGCGACGCAGGAGGTTACGGGTTCGATTCCCGCCTTGGGATAAATGTTTGTACGATCTGCAAATATTTATTTCGGGTGCTCTGGGTGTTTTCTATGTATAATAAAAAATATCTATGTATTTAATGTATTGTATTAAGTATATCAGTCATCTAGTACCCATAACACAAGCTCTGCTTAGCTTGCGCCTAGATGATGCTGTGTGGATTGTCCGGCATTATTTATTTATTTATAGTATCAGGATATAGGTTTTCGCTATAGGTATAAGTACCTCTGACTACCCCCTTAGACATCCTCAGAAATCTTAAGTGGGTACTTGCTAAATTAAGAGATTTGAAGGTAATATCTCCCATGCCTGGGCATTAAAGTAGTTATTTGATTATTTTTATTTCAAGTTTGATATTTTTAATAAAGTTTGTGAAAATAGATATGTTTTTTTTGTCCCTACAGCTAACATGATAAATAGATATTGATGTATATTTTTTTACAGCGCCATCTAGCCCCAAGCTAAGCACTGTTTGTATTATGAGAACTAGATAGCTGATGATACTTTTTGGTTGTCTTCGCTGTAGCGTTATTTATCAACGGATTTCAATCAAATTTGTGCGGTTGCGTGTTCGATTCTCGCCTTGGGATAAATGTTTGTACGATCTGCAAATATTTATTCCGGGTGTTCTGGGTGTTTTCTATGTATAATAAAAAATATATATGCATGTAATGTATTGTATTAAGTATATCAGTCATCTAGTACCCATAACACAAGCTCTGCTTAGCTTGGGGCTAGATGATGCTGTGTGGACAGTCCAGCATTATTATTACTTTGTTATAGGCGATGGTAAACACTTAACATAAGGTGGATCATCTGCTTGTTTTTTTTTTATACAACTTGCTGATGGAACAAGCAGATGGGCCACCTGATGCTAAGTGGTTACTATCACCTATAACAAAGCATTGCCTCGTAGGTCACGCTCGTTAGGAACGTCACCTACAATGCATTACTCAGCGTCCATCAACCTGAGGCATACAGGCCTGAAGCTTGTTCTATCAGCAATATAAAACACTTACCTAAGGGTTGGTTGTAATGCGTGTCGGTACTAGTATCAGCCCCACAGGCGACCAGAAGGCGACATGCAGCCCCCGAGTCTCTCCGAGCCCCCACACAGAGGGCGCTCTCTCCGCGGGAGTCACACGCGTTCACTTTTGCACCTGAATTCATAAAAAAACTAATTTAGATGGCATTTTTGGTTTTAGATGAATATACTCTGAAAATTTCAAGTCTCTACGAGCAGTGGTTTAGGCTGTGCGTTGTCTATATGTCAGTCAGTCAGTCAGGACAAAGATTCTTATAATTTGTATAGATAATGTGTACGGAACCTTTCGTACGCAAGTCCGACTCGCACTTGGCCGCTTTTTAGGGTTCTGTATCCAAAGGGTAAAACGGGACCTTATTACTAAGACTCCGCTGTCTGTCTGTCTGTCACCAGGCTGTATCTCATGAACCGTGATAGTTCGAGTTAAAATTTTCACAGATGATGTATTTCTGTTGCCGCTATAACAACAAATACTAAAAAACAGAATACAATAAATATTTAAGGGGCTCTCATGTAACAAACGTGTTTTTTTTGCTGTTTTTATTATAGACTAGCGAAACGCGCGCGACTTCGCCCGTGAAGCTATTTTCATACAAACTTCAACACCCGCTGTACACGTTTAGGGGTTGAATTTCGGGAATTCCATTCTTAGTACACCTCTACGCACCAAGACGAATATACTCTGAACATTTTAAGTCTCTACGAGCAGTGGTTTAGGCTGTGCGTTGTCTATATCCCAGTCAGGGCAAAGATTCTTATAATTCGTATAGATAATAGTACGGAACCCTTCGTGCGCGAGCCCGACGCGCACTTGGCCGATTTTTAAGATCTTACCATGACGTAACAATAGATCCATGGCGTCTAGATGCGCGTGATCAGTAGCAACATGTAAAGGCGTTTGTCCATCCTTGTTCTTCTCGTTCACTCTCGCACCTTTTCGTATCAGCATCTCCATCACCTGGGGGGTACATGTTATTACTTTCACATGGTATCATCATTATCAGTCTGTAGAAGTCTGTTGTTGGACAGAACCCTGCTTTATAAGCTTCTGGACAGAACGAATTTGTATTCTCCAACGAATTTCCGCCGATTTTATGTCTTTGGTCCATCGAGGCGATGCTAGTTTTCGTTTTTAGGTTCTTATATTTAAATTTTGTCTCATTTGAGGCAAATTACTCTCCTTCGAGCCAACAGACTCTTTTGAGCCAAAGGTCTATTCTTCGAGCCTAAAAAGGTGTCTCATTCGAACGATATTATTAAATAAATGCTATTTGATTTTAGACTTTAGATTTAGATTTTTTTTTTTTAGATTTTTTTTTAGAACAAAGTCTCTTATTTGAACGTGCCAATGGTCTCTCCTTCGAGTCAAAGATCGACCTTATCACCGACTAGCGGTCCGTCCCGGCTTCGCACGGGTTTTAGTAAGGATCCCTAATTTTTTTGAAAATAATAAGTAAGAAAATAAATAGAAATATAGCCTATGTCACCCGGGGATAGTGTAGCTTCCCAACGGTGAAAGAATTATTCAAATCGGTCCAGTAGTTTCGGAGCCTATTCAATACAAACAAACAAACAAATCTTTCCTCTTTATAATATTAGTATAGATAAACAGTAAGTACGAACCTGTTTCCGCTTAGGATATTGCGATGCTGCCGCCGCGTGGAGAGGTCTGTCGCCGCTGGCTAGATGAGGGAAGTTAAGGAGCGCTTCCGACACACACTCGCCCAGCGAGAGTGTACTGCCCGTTGCGGACTGTGAGCTCTGCAATTAATAATAATAATGCTGGACAATCCACACAGCATCATCTAGCCCCAAGCTAAGCAGAGCTTGTGTTATGGGTACTAGATGACTGATATACTACTTCTTACTAATATTATAAACGCGAAAGTTTGTAAGTATGGATGGATGTTTGTTACTCTTTCACGCTCTAACCAGTAGACCGATTTGGATGAAATTTGGAATAAATATAGATTATAACTTGGATTATGTTAATCCAAGTTATAATCTATATTTATTCCAAATTTCAATAGGCCCAAAAAAATAACGGGAACGGGGAAAAACTGCCACGCGGGCGAAGCTGCGAGCGGCCGCTAGTACTTAATACAATACATTACATACATAGATATTTTTTTTTATACAGAAAATACCCAGAACACCCGGAATAAATATTTGCAGATCGTACAAACATTTATCACAAGACGGGAATCGGACCCGCAACCTCCTTCGTCGCAGGCGGACATTCGCTCGCCTCGCCACACGTTTGTTAAAAATTTTGTAATAGTATTTAAAAAAAAAAAGTATAGGTTGTCTGGAAGAGATCGCTTTTAGCGATAAGACCGCCCTTTGTACTTCTGGTTTCTTAGTTGTAATTTAATTGTTCTAATTGTTTAAGTGTTAAATGGTGTACAATAAAGCTATAATTTATCTATATATTTTTTTTCTTGCACGTCAATAGTACATGCCTAAACATATGTTATTACAACGCAGAGCTTCGTAGGTCACGCTTGTTAGGAACGTGCCCTATACACTACTCAGCGTTCATCAACCTGAGGCATACAGGTGTCGGCCTGCAATGGCACCGGCACCCTTCACTAAGAGCTCTACTACTACTTATGATTAGCATACCTGATGCTGTTGCTGTCCCGGTGTGACGGATGAGAGTTGTTTCTTAACGCGAGTCGGCTCGGCCATCCGACACGCTTCCAGCAAACAATGACCTCTGTACTCAACTGAAACAATGTTTGCAATTACATTAACAACGGATTTTTGAAGTAACACTTCTGATGCGACTTCCAACAAGGTTGCGTTACACGTTTAACACTACCATGGAGGGGGTATGAAAGCACTGTTCTTTCTCTCTTTCTCTCATAGTCAGTTACGTTTCGTATATTAAAGAAGTTTTACTTCAGCCGTGTGCTCTAAAGCACACTCGTTTATCTATCTATCTAAAGCACACTCGTTTATCTATCTATCTAAAGCACACTCGTTTATCTATCTATCTAAAGTACACTCGTTTATCTATCTATCTAAAGCACACTCGTTTATCTATCTATCTAAAGTACACTCGTTTATCTATCTATCTAAAGCACACTCGTTTATCTATCTATCTAAAGTACACTCGTTTATCTATCTATCTAAAGCACACTCGTTTATCTATCTATCTAAAGTACACTCGTTTATCTATCTATCTAAAGCACACTCGTTTATCTATCTATCTAAAGTACACTCGTTTATCTATCTATCTAAAGCACACTCGTTTATCTATCTATCTAAAGCACACTCGTTTATCTATCTATCTAAAGCACACTCGTTTATCTATCTATCTAAAGCACACTCGTTTATCTATCTATCTAAAGTACACTCGTTTATCTATCTATCTAAAGCACACTCGTTTATCTATCTATCTAAAGTACACTCGTTTATCTATCTATCTAAAGCACACTCGTTTATCTATCTATCTAAAGTACACTCGTTTATCTATCTATCTAAAGCACACTCGTTTATCTATCTATCTAAAGCACACTCGTTTATCTATCTATCTAAAGTACACTCGTTTATCTATCTATCTAAAGCACACTCGTTTATCTATCTATCTAAAGCACACTCGTTTATCTATCTATCTAAAGTACACTCGTTTATCTATCTATCTAAAGCACACTCGTTTATCTATCTATCTAAAGCACACTCGTTTATCTATCTATCTAAAGTACACTCGTTTATCTATCTATCTAAAGCACACTCGTTTATCTATCTATCTAAAGCACACTCGTTTTTTTTTAATCTACGAGAACTACTCTTATTACTTACAAGCAAGTCTTTCTTGTAGCTCTCTCGTAGGTGCGACGTCTAGGGCCGACTTCCCGTGGCAGTTCAACAATGTAGGATCTGCGCCCTCGCTTAGAAGCAGTGAACATACCTGGAGACACGAAAACATGGTGGTTTAAGAACCGGCAAATTAGATCCGATAATGCTGTACAATAAATGTATGTATGTGTGTATGTTATGTTATGTAAATGTTCTCTAATGTGTGTGTTGTAATTGTTAGGACCGCGGGAAGTCGATGGATGGAAAGGGCTCAGAATCGTTCTTCCTGGACATGTGGTGTTGTCTGGGAAGAGATCGTTTTCTAGCGATAAAACCGCCCATTGTACCTTCCTTACTGTTCTTAATTATTGTTTTCTCTTATTGTTAGTTTGTGAGGTTTGTACACCTCACTTTGAAAAAGCATATTCATTCATTCATTCAAAATTAGTAATAATATTAGTAGTTAAGTAAACTGATGATGATATAAATGGTAAGTAATAATAATCAGTAGAACATACCTCCAGTCTAGCCTTACTCGCTGCTTCATGCAAAGGAGTGAAGGCCCACAAATCAGGAGCATTCACATCAGCACCGGCCCGAACTAATAGTTCTGTCACTTCATAGTGCCCGTACGAACACGCATTGTGCAGCGGAACTAGGCCTCTGCAACAAAACAGTTATAATATTACTATCTATCTATCCATCTATCTATCAAAGTCAAAGTCAAAGTCAAAAAGCATTTATTCAGTAATATCCGCAGGGATCATCTTGAAACGTCTTAAATCTAGGTGAATCTAAGCGCCAGTTCCTCGCGACCAAGCCGACCAAGAACCGGCAACAAACTTACGGCTTGGTTCCTACCGTTTTTTTGTATGATCCTGTTACAAAATAATAATAATGTAAATAATGAAGCTCCATCTATCCATCTATCTATCCATCTATCTATCTACCTACCTATCTATATATAATGCTGGACAGTCCACACAGCATCATCTAGCCCCAAGCTAAGCAGAGCTTGTGTTATGGGTACTAGATGACTGATATACTTAATACAATACATTACATATATAGATATTTTTTATTATACATAGAAAACACCCCGAACACCCGGAATAAATATTTGCAGATCGTACAAACATTTATCCCAAAGCGGGAATCGAACCCGCAACCTCTTGCGTCGCAAGCGGACATTCGCCCGCCGCGCCACATCGGTCATCGATCATATCTATCTTTCTACCTATCACTAAAGTTTCAAATACACAAATTACGTACCCTTTATCCTTAGCATGTACATCAGCTCCACGTTGTAGCAGCAGTCTGACCGCTCTGGCGCGGTTGTACCCTGCAGCGAGATGCAGGGGGGTAGACCGCCGGCCGTCACTAGCGTGCACGTTCACATTGAGCGGCGTGAGGAGAGAGCTCAGCCGCTCGTCCGCTCCCGACCGAGCCGCTTCCAACACATCCGCTGCGCAGTACTCACCTGAGAGGAAGCAATAATGCTGGACGATCCACACAGCATCATCTAGCCCCAAGCTAAGCAGAGCTTGTGTTATGGGTACTAGATGACTGATATACTTAATACAACACATTACATACATACATATTTTTTATTATACATAGAAAATACCCAGAACACCCGGAATAAATATTTTATACTACTACTCTAGTACTTCCTTTAAAAGAAAGGGGGGAAAAGAGGAGCTACTAAATATCTCCGGCTTTACGAGATTTGATATCTAAAGTCCTTTTTTATTAGTCATATAGAAATTTAGTGAAGATCTAATGAGGATCTTTGGTGAGGTTTTTTTAAAGCTGTTGCTTGTGGTAAAAGCATATGGCCCAGATGATGTTAAGAGGTTACTATTATCTATAACAAAGCATTGCCTTTTAGGTCACATTTTAGGAACGTGTTAGGTGAGGCTTACCAGCCCTATAAACAAGGACACGCTACGCTTCTAGCTAGCAGGAATAGGCATGGTGGTAGTACTACCCCGGACGAACCCTTCACCAAGAGCTCTATTTATTTATTTATTTCCAAAATTTTAGAGAAACTTATAGCTAGGTACACAAAAATTTTGAATAGAATGTAGAACATGTCTGGATGGACCAGAACATGCTTGCTGAAGGCTAATTATAAGTTTCCGCAGATAGTTATATTCAAAATTAGCTCCGGCGACCGAGAGCTTCGCATGCGAAGTCGAAGTGCCCCTGGCATACAGAGCAGAGAACCCCATCACGGAATTCGTTGTCACAACATTTGCACTTAAACATTGTCCAGTCACAAACGCGTAATGCGGCCCCCGCGAGAAATCAGTTGTGAATCGCTGTAGTGGGCGATAGCGCGAAAGTAGTCAGTGGATGCGTGCGTGCGGTTCGTCGTCAACCGATTGACTGACTGCTCCCATGCTTACCTGTGAGCACAGGTCTGGTTGCAGGATCAGCCAGGTCTAGCGGAGTCTTCCCCTCGGTGTTCCTGATGTTCGGTTCAGCGCCGTGCTGTAGTAATGCTGAAACCAATTATAAACATGCCTAAACCACTGGTCCTAGAGACTTGAAATTTTAGAGTATATTTGTCGTATATATTTTTATTTTATCCCAAAAATTATTTCCTCGAACGGGATTTGAACCCACGACCTTCCCCTTCATACGGGGATGCCATAGCCAACTTCGCTATCGAGGTTTCAAATGACTCGATGAGAGTAAGATTTGGAATGTTTCTAATATGGTACTTCAACAACCGTGGTTTCATCTACATGTTTGACGACGTACTATCAAAGCCTGCTCGATAACCGAAATTGCATTCAGTTGAATCGACAATAATAATAATGCTGGGCAATCCACACAGCATCATCTAGCCCCAAGCTAAGCAGAGCTTGTGGTATAGGTACTAGATGACTGATATACTTAATACAATACATTACATACATATATATATATTTTTTATTATACAGAACACCCAGAATAAATATTTGTAGATCGTACAAACATTTCTCCCACAGCGGGAATCGAACCAGCAACCTCTTGCGTCATACACGGACATTCACCCGCCGCGCCACATCAGCGTCAAATTATTTACCTATGCAAACATCCACCTTCCCCTTAGCAGCTGCCTCATGCAACGGAGTATACCCCCAGTTATCCCTAGCCGCCGGCGCCGCCCCGGCCGTCAGCAGAGCCCTGACGACATCCGCATGTCCAAACGAACAGGCGTTGTGAAGTGGCTGAAGCCCTCCATCGTCCCTTGCCTGAAGTGTTGCTCCAGCAGCTATAAGGATCTCTACTACTTCTCTGCGGCCGTATCCTGAAAGTTGAAGGACATTGCTTAACATCAGGTGGTTCACTGCTTTTTCCATCAGCAACTAAAAAATAGAAAAATAAATAGCATCACAACAATAATACCCAAGTAGATATTCCTTTCGATCTCTTAGTACCTACCAAGTACCTACTCGAGATTCTTCAAAGTCAGAGTAGTCAGAGGTACGTCCAGATAGTATATTTGGTATATACCCACATTTTGCAGCAGTTAGTATTCCATATGTGACGGTGATTGTTAAGTTAGTGGTGAAATTAAGTATAACCTATCTCTACCTATTCCTAGAACAGATATTTTAATCACAATCTATTAATTATTTGTTGATTAATCATTTAGAACCTCTAAGGGCTTATTGAGTCTTGTGGGTGAAGTACAATAACATTGGAACATTATCAAAACAATAACTTGCATCACATTTGCAAATATTAAGCAGAATCGTGTTGTTCCTGAATCAAACGAGGGCATAAATCTGATCAACGACAAAAGCGCAACATTGGAATCAACCGAACCGAGAACCGTAACAAATTATGCAATTTGTCGAAATTAATCACTCAGTTGAACCAAACAAGCCTTTCACTTTCCGAAAACACAAGAGTTTGTACCATAATAAAAGGATGCAACAATGTTTTGCCAGTGCAAATACCTGCAGCGAAATGAAGAGGAGTTGATTTGCGGCCAGCGGTGTCCCTGGCATTCACTGTTTGAGGAGTAATCAACTTTTTTACTCGGACTGCGTCGCCTGTTTTGCAAGCTTCGAACAACTCTCGCAGGGGATCCGTAGGTGCAGGGAGCGCGTCTAGCGCCGAACCGAGCATAGAACGGCGGCTCGACATTTTGTTTTCCCTTATCACATCTAGTTTAGTTGTCGCAATGTCTCTAAATAGGCATTTTCGCGAATAAAATGAACAAAAACACGTACACACAGCTGGTAAAGCTTGCACCTTTTTGACAGGTTACACTCGAGGGCTGCCAGCTCCCGAATCAAAATTCCCAGGCCGATGTAACAAAGTATTCTGCGTTCCCAAGTTTTTAGCCCTTTGTTTAATGTAATTTCAAAGCATCAAGCATAAAAGAGAATAAAAAAGTGTGGGTGTGTGTACATCAGTTAGAAAACAAATAAAATTAAAATATTTTATTTATTTAAGTATTTATTTATTTAGCCGGTTAAACTGGGTGAGATTGATCATAATGTTTGTATTGTTTGGTTCGTTTGGCTATAGGATGTCTCTCAACTCAGTGTGCCTTTTGGCAAAGGCCTCCTAGTTTCCATTGCTTCCTGTATTGAGCAACTCTTCTCCATTTGGGTCCCGCAGTAAGCTTCAGCTCTTCTTTCCAGCGCATTTGTTGTCGTCCTCGACATCTCTTGCCTTCTCTTGGATACCAGTAATTTGGAAAAGTAGAGCCAAATTACACTAAAATATTAGTAACAGAATAATTCAGTAGTCGTGTTAATAGGATAATAAATGTCAAGAAAAGTCATAAACTTACCTACTATAAAACTAACAAAATCAGAACAAGAACACACAATCATATATCACGCTCACAAAACTTCAAATAGTTAGGCATAATCAGCAAAACTATCCGCATATAAGTCGCAGCAAGGACGTTTAAACGTTAAAAGAGCGTATTTCGCGAGAGAACATATTTCTTTGCTAGGGACCTATCTATATATTGTGAGGAATCCCGGAGTTGTGGGATGATTCATGTGTTGGCAATGCTATTTTTTAGTTATAGACAATATTATTTACTTATAAGCATTTTTCACACATACAATCCTGGGTAAAGCTTTGTTCACATAATCAATATATACTGTTACACAGGTTCAGTATTAACGTTGTTCTTAACATTTTGTTATAACGGCTTTCTGTAGTATAATTGCGGAGAAAGATAGCATTTTTTTCTTACCTTAGCATGTAATGTTTGTTCTGGATCGGGTATGTATAGCAAATCCTACTAATATTATAAACGCGAAAGTTTGCAAGTAAGGCTGGATGGATGGATGTTTATTACTCTTTCACGCTCTAACCAGTGGACCGATTTGGATGAAATTTGGAATAAATATAGATTGTAATCTGGATTAACATATAGGCTACTTCTTATCCCGAAATAATAACGGGAACAGGAAAAAACTGCCACACGAGCGAAGCTGCGAGCGGCCGCTAGTAATAAAAAAAATACTATGATACTGAGCTGCTGAGGTACATTATTGATGAGCTCAGTCAGTATTGATAGTGCACACGAAGCCTAAAATATTTAACGATGTTTCTCTATTTTTTTCGTGTCTATGGTTATTAGTTGACGAAATCAAAATGGCGTCTTTCTCGGGCTAGCGGCGCGTTTATTGCACTGGTGTGAAACGGTTTTACCATCGTTTGTGTTCGAATTTACAAGTGATAAAGTCAAATTGTGATAGTAGACAAATTGTGCGTTTAGTGATACATACAATTATTTTACCCACGGACTGTTTTGTATTGGATTCATACGTTTGTAACGAGCTCAAAGGTATGCCCCTTTCACCTATCGAATAATTTATCATAATCGTAGAATTAACGCTAAAACTAATCGAGTTCTAGTTGAACTGCTGCGTATGTCGCACGTGCGAGGAATCTGCGACCGGAAGCATTGTATAGTTTAATGAGTGAATCTGGAACTGGTTTGAAGGTGAGGCCGGGTTGTCGTATCTTCATTCGATTCAGCTCCGCACGGGTCACGAGCAACATTTGATTACATTTTAATATTCGTTGTGTCGAGGACTAATCTAATTAGAGGCACACCTTACTGCCTCAGTGTTGAGTTTGTGTGGTTTCTTTGGATTGCAGTGAAGTGCTATTAATAATTTTGATATCATCAGTAGCAAGGTAATCAGAAGCTTACTTATATCTACACAGATTGATAGATACTTACTTATGCATAGATTAGAATTCATTGACTTACAGACTAGTTTTCTAATTTTGTGTGTGGTATAAGATAATGTCTGAATCAAGTAGTGGTGTTGTAAAAATCTAATTAACCCTTGTTATGTCTCATTTATACCATTGGCTGAACAATTACAATGTACCTACCACTGTGTGGGTGTACTACTATCCAAGCTCTAATTTAAAACAGTGAAACATCCATAGACCTATCTTAAACTTGACGTTAGTTGTGTAAGGGTATTATTTTAACATTTAAATTACATTGCTTTTATAATAATAATAATAATAAAGCGGTTTATTCAGAAAAAAATATTGGTGCATGTTCGGATTCAAACCAACATCCATAGAATCGGAAGATGATATTTAAAAAATGAAAAAACTTATATCATAACCAATTATACCATACCGATTATAAAAATCTTTATCCTGACTGACTGATATATAGACAATGCACACTCTGAACCACTGCTCGTGGAGACTTGAAATTTTCAGGGTATATTCCTCTTGATGCGTAGAAGATCTAAGATAGGCAATCCCAAATGTCAACCCCTAAACAGGTACAGGTGGGGTTAAGTTTGTATAAAAATAACTTAATCAGACAAAGTCTTCTAGGCTTGGTCGCGAGGAACTGGCGCTTAGATTCACTTAGATTTCAGACGTTTTAAGATGATCCCTGGGGATATTACTGAATAAATGCTTTTTGTCTTTGAGTTAAGTTTCACCAGTAATTATATAGAATGGCAATTTCTGTACCTAAGCTTTTAAGCTACTGTATTAGTACTGTACATATTCAGTATATTTACAACTCTTACCTAGTATCACTTATCTATCACCTGTCAAACATCTAAAACTATTGGCCATATCTGTGTGTGGTAATCATACAGTAGATAAAATTGTTATGCTATCGTGATTAAATTCCTGAGTTGAAGCAGATTAAATGTAGGTATATAATAATAATAAAATAATAATAAATAATGCTGGACAATCCACACAGCATCATCTAGCCCCAAGCTAAACAGAGCTTGTGTTATGGGTACTAGATGACTGATATACTTAATAGGTACAATACTATATTACGTACATAGATATTATTTATTATACATAGAAAATACCCAGAACACCCGGAATTAATATTTGCAGATCGTACAAACATTTATCCCGAGGCGGGAATCGAACCCCCTCCATAAAACCTATAAACCTCTCTAGCCATGCCAAAGAGTTAGAACAAAGTATAATCGGTTTAAAAAAACAAGATTGAGTTAGAAGTAGCATAGTCAGAGAGAAAACCAAAGTAACTGACATACTTAATCAAATCAACCTACAGAAATGAGCAAATGGTCAACAATTGTCTCTAACTGATACCCCCGGGATGGTATACAAAGCAGAGGACACAACAAAAGAGATGGGAAGACAAAATAAAACTCATGACAGATTAGTATTAGTTTTATATAAATACATAATAATGTATAGTATTATAATAATGGGACGCGTGTTGCAGATGTTGCTGCGCCCTACCTTTCGGCACCACTGAAAACCAGCGCCATATGAGCAATTGCGCTTCTTGGCATATGCTGAGTGGATGCCTTTTTTCGCCACTTTCCTTTTAGTTTTATATCTACTTTGTGTTCTTTGTATTTGTGTGGTGAGAATAAATATTTTCTATTTCTATTACCATTGGAGATTAGTAGCAGAAGACAGAACCCAATGGAAGATGTTGGAGGAGGTCTATGCCAGGAGGCACACAGAGCTACAGGATATTATATAATATACCAAAAACTATCATACCTACATACCCATAGTTCTGAATAAACGGCTTTATTATTATACTTACCTACTACTAAGCTATAAGGGTTGTCAGTTAGGTACTTATAAAGTGAACAGCCTTTTTAGTGTAACATATTTTGACAATGTACGAGATACAATGTATAACAGCTGTTCAGACACAAGGCGGATATTATAGCGTTTTCAAGGCCAACTGCGCTGTGGGTCTAGTTCAATGCAATAATAATAATAATGCTGGACAATCCACACAGCATCATCTTGCCCCAAGCTAAGCAGAGCTTGTGTTATGGGTGCTAGATGACTGATAATACTTAATACAATACATTACGTACATAGATATTTTTTATTATACATAGAAAATACTCAGAACACCCGGAATAAATATTTGCCGATCGTACAAACATTTATCCCAAGGGGCGGACATTCGCCCGCCGCGCCACATCGGTCGTCGAATAATTGAAGCGTTCAGGAAAATTAGTATAAAACTGTACTAAATTCTAGGTAGGTATATTGTGGTAGGTGTTTATTTAAAATTACTTCCTGGATCTGAACATTATTTTTGAACAATGGGAAAGTCTAAAGATATGTTGTTTTTTAGAATTTTTAACGAATTCGGATAAAACACGACTGCCGCAGTATCAGTTAAATTATGTATTTGCTCTTTCAAGTTAAATACCAGCCAACTTACTTTGATAAAGGTAGGCACGTGCCAAATCTTACTTCCTACTATCCTACTAATATTATAAACGCGAAAGCTTGTAAGTATGGATAGATGGATGAATGTTTATTACTCTTTCACGCTCCAACCAGTAGATCGATATGGATGAAATTTTGAATAAACATAGATTATAACTTGGATTTACATATAGGCTACTTTTTATCCCGAAAAAATAACGGGAACGGGAAAAAAAACTGACACCCGGGCGAAGCTGCGAGCGGCCGCTAGTAATATTATAAATACAAAAGTTTGTATAGATGTTTGGTACTCTTTCAAAAACTATTGGATTTTAATGAGATTTTACAATAATAATAATATAGGTTTTACATCACAGAATAACATAGGTTATAATTTATAAAGATCGGCGGATGGGCAAAAGCTAATAATAACTAGTAGAAGGAACACTAAAAGTGTATTTTTTTTTTAAATACAACCTGCAGATCGTAGAAGCAGATGACCCACCATTGATTTAAACAACAAAACATAACCTTGTAGGTCGAACGTACCCTACAATACACTGCTCAGCGTCCATGAACCTAAAGCATATAGGTGTTAAGCCTCATTAATTTCACCGGCACCCACATCCTTCAAACCGGAACACAGCAAGCTGTTTGGCGGTAGAAAAAAGTATGGTGCCAGTATTTACTCGGACGAGCCCTACTAAGAGCTTCTACTAATAATGTCCTTTACATCAGTCAAAGCAAAAATCCTACTAATATTATAAATGCGAATGTTTGGATGGATGGATGTTTGTACCTCTTTCACGCTCTAACCAGTGGACCGATTTGGAAGAAATTTGGAATAAATATAGATTGTAATCTGGAATAGGACATAGGCTACTTTTTATCCCGAAAAAATAACGGGAACGGGAAAAACCTGCCACGCGGGCGAAGCTGCGAGTGGCCTCTAGTTCATAATATTATGTCGATTAGTTATGGAAATGCGAGGTCAACTGACTACCATTAAACTACCATTTAGCAAACATTAAAATACGTAGCTTCTCAATGAGGAGTCACCTAAGCTATGGCAGACATTCCATTGAAATGTCAGGGTACAACTTGTATGGGTTGCGTAATATTTGCAGTAAGCAATCGAGCACCGTTGGTCTGGCGGGAGCGGCCCCGCCTCCCATTCTAAGGTCGCAAGCTCAAATCCTGTCGTCCGATAGGTTTTTGTGGTCAAATATTTTATCTGGTAAAGGAAAAATAATAATAATAATAACGCTTTAATCCCCAAGCACGGTAAGTATACCTTCAGATCTCTTAGTTAGTAGCATTCGAGAGATTTTACATCTTGTGCATACCAACATTTTCCAGTAGTTAGTATTCTATACATGACAGGTTACAAGCCCATAGCCCCCGCTACAATACTTGCTATAATATTGACGACCGATGTGGCGCGGCGGGCGAATGTCCGCTTGCGACGCAGAGGTTGCGGGTTCGATTCCCGCCCTGGGATAAATGTTTGTACGATCTGCTAATATTTATTCTGGGTGTTCTGGGTATTTTCTATGTATAATAAAAAATATCTATGTAAGTAATATAGTATTGTATTAAGTATATCAGTCATCTAGTACCCATAACACAAGCTCAGCTTAGCTTGGGGCTAGATGATGCTCTGTGGATTGTCTCTGTGATTATTTATTTTATATTTATACTTGTGCTGTGTGAACGCGACATCTAGCCCCAAACTAAGCAATGTTTGTACTATAGGAACCATTACCCTCTCGGTGGGGATCGAACCGAAACCTACAACGCAGACGGCAAAGCTACTTACCAACTAAGCTGTGACACTTACGTGGATATTGATTAAAGATTGTGATGCATGTTTACAGACAGTTTCATGAATTTCATGCGTAGTACTAAAATTATATCTTTTCCAAACATTTAACGACATTACGAAATCTGTTTCGACTTAAAATAGAATTTAGTACCTAGTGGTACCAACTACCTACATTTCAGTAAATAAATAAATATTTATTAGGGTTTTGTGTGGAGTAAAGTAAACAAAAACCCGGCCAAGTGCGAGTCAGACTCGCGTACGACGGGTTCCTTACCATTATCTATTAGTAAAAACAAAAAATCACTTGTTGTATGAGAGCCCCCCTTAAATATTTATTATATTCTGTTTTTTAGTATTTGTTGTTATAGCGGCAACAGAAATACATCATTGTGAAAATTTCAACTCTTTAACTATCTCGGTTCATGAGATACAGCCTGGTGACAGACGGACGGACAGACAGACAGTAGAGTAGAGAAGTAGAGGGGGGTAAAAACCTAACAATGATGTAAGACAATGAAGAAGACAATTTACTAACTAATAACAACCAAAAGGCTTTCCGCATCGTCGTAGTGAAGAGTAGGGCCACTTTCTAACTCTTTCTTTGACACCATAGAGTGAAGCTGACAGGTTACAATGTTTCAGCGCACGATAAATAAAGGGAAAAGAAAAAGAAGATTCGTTTTCTGTCATCTTTGGAAGCAACATTGTATTTTCATTTTAATTGTTTTTCTAGTGTTATTTTAAGTTCTGATGGGTAATTTTGGTGGTATTTTAACCATAATTGCTTGAGGTCTTAGCACAAGTGTGAACAATGGGGACCCGTCACAGTTTTTTCTATGAATGCAGTTTTATAGGCCTTGAGAAACTAAAACATAAAATGCAAAATTTTTTTTTCTACGGCCAAAACTGACTAAGTTATGGGCAAAATACCGAACGAGATTCACTGACCGCGCGAACGGAAGCGATGACGTCACAATGGCCCAGCGCTAGCCGCCAAACCACTGCGCGCCCCGCGTTTCTGTTCGCGATACTCGTCCGACACGGAGCGTAACGTCACCAAGTGATTTGATTAGGTTTTTATTAGAAGGTTGTTATTTTAATATAACAAATGAGTATTAGAAATAAGGTAGATATCGGTTTTGAGCAAGCGCAATCCGATAATCTACCTAAAGTTGATACCTTCATGTTATTTGATTATCTTGTAATCATTTAAATTACACAAGCGCTGAAATTCATGGTTGGAAACTTCAGAGGTAAACAAATCTCATTATCAACCTAATCAGAATAACAGGATAATATGTAGGTAGGTACACATACTTGGACTAGCCTATAAAATACCTAAAAGTTTTAAGTTAGTCAGCCAGGGAAGTTGTGTTTGTTGTTGTAACTACCTACGCTGTTATTTTCAACATTGGTATGTAGATAAGTATGTAGAAACTTAAAGGTTTAAAGAAAAATATTATGTAGGTATAAAATAAATAAAATTAGACTTAAATACTTAATTTGACAGTAATGTACCTACCTAAGTTCTTTGGACACGTAATTTAGAGCTATGAATAAACGAAAGCGTTAGGTATGTTAAGTTTAAAAAAAGCCCTAAGAATTTAAATTATATTTTGTCGTAGGTTATACCCAGATTTATTTAAAAATTATACAATAAATTCAAGGTCAGGAATACAATACAGGAATGCAATACTTCCTTCTTCAATCTAAGCATTCCTCCCACAAGCCTATACTTGACGTAGTTCTCCATATGACGACCGATGTGGCGCGGCTGGCGAATGTCCGCCTGCGACGCGGAGGTTGCGGGTTCGATTCCCGCCTTGGGATAAATGTTTGTACGATCTGCTAATATTTATTCCGGGTGTTCTGGGTGTTTTCTATGTATAATAAAAAATATGTATGCATGTAATGTATTGTATTAAGTATATCAGTCATCTAGTACCCATAACACAAGCTCTGCTTAGCTTGGGGCTAGATGATGCTGTGTGGATTGTTCAGCATTATTATTATTATTATCAGCTTCCACCTAAAAATATAATAAATTCAGGTATATATTTTTTTCTTTTTTATTATACATCACTTTTGCCCACAACTTCGTTCGCGCTTCGTCCCGAAAAGGCTTCAGTACCATAGACCACATTCATACGCTCCGGCAGGTTATACAGAAGACCGAAGAGTATAATAACCAGCCACTTTGTTTAGCGTTTGTGGACTATGAAAAAGCCTTCGATTCAGTCGAAACCTGGGCAGTGTTACGGTCACTCCAGCGGTGTCAAAAAGACTATCGGTACATCGAAGTGTTGAAAGGCCTATATAGTAATGCCACCATGACTATCCGACTCCAGGACCAGAGTACAACTCCTATCCAGTTGCAAAAAGGAGTGAGACAGGGAGATGTAATTTCTCCGAAACTGTTCACGTCTGCACT
This sequence comes from Electrophaes corylata, assembly GCA_947095575.1. Classification (NCBI taxonomy): domain Eukaryota; kingdom Metazoa; phylum Arthropoda; class Insecta; order Lepidoptera; family Geometridae; genus Electrophaes; species Electrophaes corylata. Next base: position 721,368 of record OX352727.1, read on the forward strand.
GGAGGATATTTTCAAGCTCGTGTCCTGGAATAGGTATGGCATCAATATCAATGGCGAACACTTAAGTCACCTTCGATTTGCAGACGATATAGTCATAATGGCGGAATCGCTGGAAGACCTAGAAACAATGCTTAGAGACCTCAATATTGTCCTATTATTGCCCAACAGGTGGGTCTTAAAATGAACATGAGTAAGACGAAACTTATGTCAAATGCTCATGTCGCACCCGTACCGGTATATGTTGGAGGTCAGCCGACGAATCCAACTCGGATGGGCAGCGTTCGGGAAATTACGGCACATCTTCTCGTCACAGTTACCGCAAAGCCTCAAGACGAAAGTCTATAATCAGTGTGTGTTACCAGTGATGACTTATGGCACTGAGACGTGGACGCTAACTATTGGTCTCATACACAAGCTTAAAGTCGCACAACGAGCTATGGAGAGAGCGATGCTGGGAGTTTCACTGCGAGGTAGAATCAGAAATGAGGAAATCCGTAGAAGAACCAAGGTCACCGACAGCTCTCAGAATCAGCAAGTTAAAGTGGCAGTGGGCAGGCCATAAAGCTCGTAGAACCGGCAACCGTTGGGGAATAAAGGTTCTCGAATGGCGACCACAAACCGGAAGACGAAGCGTAAGACGTCCTCCTACCCGATGGACTGACGACATTGTTAGGACCGCGGGAAATCGATGGATGGAAAGGGCTCAAAATCGTTCTTCCTGGAAACGTGTGGGGGAGGCCTATGTCCAGCAGTGGACTTCTACAGGCTGATGATGATGATGATGAGATAGATATAGGTATATTCCCCAAGACGGAAATATTCCTCTATATTCCCAAAATGATCCCCGATATCCCGGGAAACTTGTGGGATATTCCGGCATTGGGGAATATTACCGGGAACGGCACATTTTATTGTAGTTAGACCTGAGTACGACCCTGGTTTTAACCCGACTACCGAGGAAGGGTTATTAGAAACTTCACTACTTACATTTTTTATCATTTACTTACTCATTGAAATATACCTAGTAGGTACGACCCTGTATTTTTCTTTAACATTCGTAAACAAGCTTTACTAAGCTACCTACGCACCTGTTTACCATACGAGTAATGATTGAGGATCATTTTGATGTAAGTAGGTACCTCCATAATATACCAACTATTATCATAGTTGGTATATTATGGAGGTACCTACCTACTTACATCAAAATGATCCTCGCAACAAAATCTTGAAGTTTGGCACGAAAGCGGAATTTTGTCATCCCTCTTCATGATAGTGCACCATTTTTTGCGCACTTTCGGGACCTTTGGCACATTGAAAAATAGTTTTTTAGGTGTACTAACTGAAGTATTAGTACACTTCGGTACTATACAGTACTTATAGTTCGGCATATTCACGTAAAAACCACAACACGACCCGCGCAGATCGAGTGAACTCTAATAAATGAATTGCGGAGAGCGCGCCCGCGGGCGGAAAAGATTTCGTGACGTCACATGAGCTATTCGGCCGCCCCGCGGTTGACTGGTACAAAATGTGTAATATCTTCGCAACCAATGGAACGATTTCAAAAATTTAAAAAGTATCGTACCTAAACGAGTAAAAGGAACACCATTACATAGATAATATATGCATTTTCCGACTTGGTACGGGAGCTCATTGAAATGAAAGTGTGTTATGAGCCACCCTGATTTGAACGAAAATGTTTCCATTTGGTTTTGAAGAAAAATGCCAATTTTTTTCTTCAAAACCGATGACGGCTGACTTTACTTTTTTTACCGACTCGACTTGACTAAAAAGAATTTATTCAACCCACTTGACATTGGCAAAATTGTCCGCAAGACGGACAGATGCCATAAAAAAAAAGAAAAAGAATGGACTTATTTCAAGTTAATGCTTATGAAATAACACTAAAACCGAAATTGTTGCAAAACCAACGCGAAAATATCTACTTTGTTTTATCAAATCCGATAAAAACTATCAGTGAGACAAGAAAGTGTATCTTTGTGTACTCAAAATGTATGTCATATAACAGATAAAGATTTCAAGCAAATCTTTTAAAAAGAGGGGTTTAGTGGGGACCTCACCTTCTGATCCTAAGGTTGAGGGTTCGAATCCTGTCGTGTACCAATTTTCCTATTCGATAAAATTATGCGCGCAATGCCAATACCCAAGCACGGTAGATACCCAATCAGATCTCATAAATTGCAGTAAGTAATCGTCAAGATTCTTTGAGGATGCCTAAAACGGGTAGCCAAAGGCAAATAATACATTTGGCACATAACTACATTTTGCAGTAGGTGGCATTTCATAGACGATAGGTTGATTGCGCACATAATTTTTTCGAACAGAAAAACTTATTGGTGTACGACCGTATTTGAACCCACGACCTTACGGGATCAGAAGGCGGGGTCACTACCAATAGTCCACCGGTAGTCTGTTGTTTTGTGTCTAGGTGTTATATTGTATTTTAAGTAATGTATTAACAAAAAAATACATATAAGTATTCTATCAGTCATCTGGTTCCCATAGTACAAGCTATGCTTAGTTCGGTGTTAGGAATGTTATGTAAGAATGTCCACAATTATTAATTTATGCGCGACTTTGTCCATGTGGAGTAATTTTCATACAAACTTCAACCCCCGTTGTACCCGTTTAGGGGTTGAATATCAGTAATTCCTTTCTTAGTACACCTCTACGCACCAAGACGAATATACTCTGAAAATTTCAAGTCTCTACGATCAGTGGTCTAGGCTGTGCGTTGTTTATATGTCAGTCAGTCACGACAAATAAAATCTTATGCTTGTTGTTTTTACTACCTACTATAAGACCACAGAATAGAGGGGACTCTTCTAACACAGGTTATTATAACTTAACAGAAGAGATCCCAACCCGATGTATAATGTTTACTGTAATAACAATAAAAAGATTATTGTTTTGATTTGATTTGTCTTGTACTTAGATCTGTATTTTACAAATTATCCTTGTGTACTAAAGTATCTATCTAAATGCGGTCGCTCGCAGCTTCGCCCGCGTGGCAGTTTTTTTCCCGTTTCCGTTATTTTTTCGGGATAAAAAGTAGCCTATATGTTTATCCAGGTTAAAATCTATATTTATTCCAAATTTCATCCAAAACGGTCTACTGGTTAGAGCGTGAAAGAGTAACAAACATCCATCGCATCCATACTTACAAACTTTCGCGTTTATAATACGAGTAGGATTTCTTCACACAATACATTATTACATGCTCGATTATTTATACATTTTATTTACAAAATTATACTGACTTTTTGTTTGTAACTACAAAAAGTCCTCAATAAAACGGGAAGAACAGGATGTAACAGCATCCTTTGAAGCTTCCCACAGGATATTAACAGCCCGGCTTCCCGCCGCGTCTTGTCACACCCACTAAACTTAAATCGCTTTTAATTACGGCACGGTAAATATTAGAGACTAGCTGTTGCTCGTGACTTCGGACGTGATTCGTTTTTAGGGTTCCGTACCCAAAGGGTAAAACGGGACCCTATTACAAAAACTCCCCTCTCTGTCTGTCTGAGATTGAGATAGTTGAAAATTTCGCAGATGATGCATTTCTGTTGCCGCTATAACAACAAATACTAAAATAAAGAATAAAATAAATATTTAAGGAGCCTCTCATGCAACAAGCTTATTTATTTTTCGTTTATATTATAGATAATGGTACGGAACCCTTCGTGCGAGAGTCCGACTCGCACTTAGCCGGTTTTATTTTCCAGTCATTGGTATTGGTAGTAAATATAGAAACTAAGTGCCGAGACCACGTCACTATGTGAGAGGGGCGTCACTATTGTCAAATCGTTAATACTTACCCCACTATTAATAAACTCGGCGTACCCTCGAAATAGTACACCGTGTTTTGTCTCTCTAATTTGATACTTCCTGTCTATGCAAAGGACAACACGGTATAACAATTTTAATTTCTTTTTAAGATTTTAAGCTCAGTTTGTAGCCCTGATTTCTGCGCTGTAGGTTGTGGGTTCGATCCCCACCGAGAACAAACATTTGTGTGATGAACACAGATGTTTGTTTTATGTTATTTTGTATTCTAAGTATGTATTTACAAAACTAAACGTAAGTATTCAATCAGTCTTCTTCCCACCTTTAGGCCCACCTGATGTTAAGTTGTAATCCATCCCATCTGGTGACCCATCAGTAGCAGCATAAAACACAGCATCATCTAGCCTCAAGCTAAGCAGAGCTTGTGTTATGGATTTTAGATGACTGACACATTACATGCATAGATATTTTTTATCATACATAGAAAATACCCAGAACACCCGGAATAAATATTTGCAGATCATATAAACATTTGACAGCCGTCACAGCTCAGTTCGTAGTAGCCCTGCCTTCTGCGCTGTAGGTGGTGGGTTCGATTCCCACCGAGAACAAATATTTGTGTGATGAACATAGATGTTTGTTCTGTGTCTGGGTGTTGTATTTACAAAAAAAAAGTATATAAGTATTCTATAAGTCATCTGGTTCCCATAGTACAAGCTATGCTTAGTTTGGGGCTAGATGATGTTGTGTAAAAATGTCCACAAGTATTTATTTATTTATTTATCCAAAGGTGAAAATCGAACTCGCAACCTCCTGCGTCGCAGGCGGACCTTCGCCCGCCGCGCCACATCGGTCGGTCGTTCGCGAGGAACTGTCGCTTAGATTCACCTAGATTTAAGAAGTTTCAAGATGATCCCTGCGGATATTACTGAATAAATGATTTTTGACTTTGCCCATCAGTGGACTTAGGCTTATGACGTAAACAAGACACAAAGTAAGAGGATAGAAGTACGGATCAAGTTTAAATCTAGCTGGCACGATTTGCATAGTCAGCGGCCGAGGCTATGAATATATTTGTATAGAGGCTGTTGTCTACTGTAGCGGGCCTGAACAGAAAGATTAGTAGGATGTTACTAGAATATTAGTAGAATGAGGCTGAGGCTACATTAAGGCCGTGACGCGATCTACGACACATGAGCGATGAAAAAAAAAAATGAATGCTCACGTATATGGCTACACCATACATCAAATATTTGGCCTCAAAATCATTTCGCTTTTGCAGTCGCATCGCAAATCGCTGCCTACTGTAGCCTCAGCCTCAGGTATGTCACATGTTAGAATCACCGATATTTTAAAATCATTTTATCACTGAGATTGAACACAAAGGATAGTCTATGAATGATTAAAAAAAAACGAGTGTGCTGACCACACGACTGAAGTAAAAGTTCTTTAATATACAAAACGTAACTGGCTATAAGAGAAAGAACAGTGCTTTCATACCCCCTCCATGGTAGTGTTAAACGTTTAACGCAACCATGTTAGAAGTCGCATTAGAAGTATTACCTATGTCACCCGTAAAATATGACCTATGTCACCAGGGGAAAGTGTAGCTTTCCAACCGTGAAAGGTTTTTTAAGATCGGTCCAGTATTTTCTGATCCTATTCAATGCAAAGAAAGAAACATCAAATATAATATTAATATAATAGTATAAATAATGGTACGGAACCCTTCGTGCGTGAGTCCGACTCGCTATTGGCCGGTTTTTACTTTGACTTAAGATGTGCTTGTAATTTCATAGTGGATCACGGCCTTTTGTATAAGGCTAGACGAGCGATCTATATTCAATAAGAATATTGATGAAAGAGTTGAGAGATCTTGTTGTGTAATATGCGGTTTGATGCATGGCGACGAATCGTGTTGTTTACAAGGCGGTTGCAATCTGATTGTCTGCATCGAAATTATAAACTAGTGGTTCTGTAAGAACAGTAAACCTGAGGCCTCATGTTCATGTTATAACCTACACGTTCCCCTTTTTCCAAAATTGAAATTAATCACTACAGCCAATTTCTCCCCTATTTCTTTCCTTCAATTCCCCGTTTTGATTTTTTTTTTGCAACATCTTGTGAAGAATAAAGACCGCGATACTCAATACATTTATTGCTTTCACATGGGTTAGTTTGGATACAAACATTGTTCTTATGTGTAAGTATGTATCACATGGACCCTGAATAGGGTATAGCAACATGGAGCCAGGCCGAGGTTATAAAGTAGGTAGGTAGTATACATGTAATACTAGCGGTCGCTCGCAGCTTCGCCTGCGTGGCATTTTTTTTCCCGTTCCCGTAATTTTTTCGGGATAAAAAGTGGCCTATATGTTAATCCAAGTTAAAATCTATGTTTATTCTAAATTTCATCCAAATCGGTCTACTGGTTAGAGCGTGAAAGAGTAACAAACATCCATCCATCCATACTTACAAACTTTCGCGTTTATAATATTAGTAGGATTTTAGAATAGTAGAATTAAAACCTCAATAATTTAGATACGTTTTTCCAAAAATGCTAAATGGATAGCATACAATATCAACAGCTTCAGAATCTGAGTATTATCGTCCTTCATGTTTGGGAGGTTTTGACAACCTGGCAGGCGGATTGGTGACCATAGCGTCAATACTCAGCAATTCTCTGGTGCTGTTCCTTTAGCCACCACCCCAGATAATAGAAAGGTTCTATTCTAAATCGGGACTAGCATTTAATTTAAGATGGAACAAGTCGTTACTATTTCCATACAAACGCTGTAACTGAATATCTCTACTATTTATTAACGTGCGTCTGAAGTTAAGTTTGATACTGAATTATCTTGCCGTTATCTAGGCTCGTTACCCTATATTCTACAGTAAAATCGGATTACCTTGAAAGATACAAGCGAAAGATTTAGTACTAAACCTTTCGACGCTAGATAACGGCAAGATAATTCAGTATCAAACTTAACTTCAGATGCACGTTAATAAATAGTAGAGATATTCAGTTACAGCGTTTGTATGGAAATAGTAACAACTTGTTCCATCTTAAATCCGTCACTTCAGGTTTGTCTGATGTGTACATACATGTGTTTGCACTTTCTCATCCTCTTCCGGCGAGACGTTTAGAAACGGAAACGGTTTACTTGTACGAAAACCCATTTGGCCAGTGTTAGTACAATACACTGCTCTGCATCCATCAACCTCAGGCATACAGGTGTTAAGTCTCATGTGCCTGTAATTACACCGGCACTCACACCCTTCAAATCGGAACACAGCAAGCTGCTTGGCGGCAGAAATAGGCATGGTGGTAGTACTTCCCCGGACGAGCTCTTCACTAAGAGCTCTACTACTACTAAAAATGTACTAAAATGTTGGATTAGTACCACAAAACAGAAACGGCCTTTCGACTTGCGTATCTCATTGTTTCTTACTTGCATTTGTGCATTCAATTTGACATAGGGTAGTTTAGGCCGTGAGATAATTAAACCATAATTTGACGACCGCTGTGGCGAGGCGGGCGGATGTCCGCCTGCGACGCAGGGGTTGCGGGTTCGATTCCCGCCTTGGGATAAATGTTTGTACGATCTGCAAATATTTATTCCAGGTGTTCTGGGTATTTTCTATGTATAATAAAAAATATCTATGTATGTAATATATTGTATTAAGTATATCAATCATCTAGTACCCATAACACAAGCTCTGCTTAGCTTGGGGCTAGATGATGCTGTGTGGATTGTCCAGCATTATTATTATTATACGTTATGTCGATTGCACATTTAGGTATAGGATTATTAAGGTCGCGAGAACATTATGACCAGGGGCGAACGGTAGGAACCAAGCCGTAAGTTTCTTGCCGGTTTTTCTAGGCTTGATCGCGACGAACTGTCGCTTTGATTCACCTTAAGACGATTATACGTGATGTGATTTAAATGAGTAAATGACCTTTTCTTAGGTAGCAGCCGGCATGTAAGTTGAACTCAGCTGATAGATTCAAGCGTAATGTTGCAATTTCAGTGCATGACAAGTTTTTTCCTAAGGATTCTTTATAAAGGCCACACGTGTCGGTATCTTATTAAGTTATTTAGAATATACTGACACGTGTGGACTAACAAATACCGACGTGGGACTAACAAATCTATATCTATACCAATTACAAGAATCTTTGACCTAACTGACTTGGATATAGACAACGCACAGCCTAAACCACTGCTCGTAGAAGCTTGAAATATTCAGAGTATATTCGACTTGGTGCGTAGAGGTACTAAGAAAGGAATTCCCGAAATTCAACCCCTAAACGTGTACAGCGGGGGTTGAAGTTTGTACGAAATGAAGTTAACGCGGGCGAAGTGATCATTTTGCAAATACAAATTTACTTAAGTTATTTCATCATCAAGTGATTGAAAGTTACAAACACTCTCCCGACAGATGCATAGATAAAAATAATATAAGGTTTTATGTCCGCACACATGTCCCCCAGTCGGCCGCGCGCGCATTTAAACACGCGTAAAGCGAAAGCGTGTCACTACGGAACGCAGTGCATCGTGTTTTGCTAAGTACAAAACGACGGAACAGTTGACTAGACAAGTGTTAAAGCGAGATTTTTAGTACCGGTTTCAATTTATAGAGGCGCTGTGTGGTTCCAAATTCAATCTCTGCTCAAACAATCTGCAATCGAATTTAAAAGAATGAAAAAGTGCGAGTTGGACTCGCCTACGAATGATTCCGTACCTAAAAACGGCAAAAAAACACGTTTATTGTATGAGAGTTTGTTGTTCTAAGTATGCATTTAAAAAAAGTATTAAGTCTATTCTATCAGCTATTTGGTTCACCTAGTACAAGCTATGCTTAGTTTGGGGCTAACTGATGTTTTATATAGCAATGTTTGATGAAAGTAATTTGTTTTGGATGATTTTCAAAAGTAGTGTTATTTTATAAAGCGATTTCTAAAAAGCTGATATTTTTTCACTTTTGTTGTCGACTGTAGGTACTTTAACGGACGCTGCTTAGTTTACCGACTGTTTAGATCTCAGAGCGTACGCTTAAGTTTTATCAGAGACTACAAGGAATTTGACCTACTGTTAAGGTATGCATTTATCCAAAGTCCGGCAAAAAGGGAAGACACGTATCTTTGTCAACACTCGCTTACGCTCAAAATCATGTTTGGCAATATTATAAACATTGGCAAAATTATTAAATTATACAATTTTGCATGTTTTCTGTATTGATTGTGATTGCGAAGCTGAAGTGGAATTGGGCTGGTCATGTCTGCCGCATGCCAGGTGAGCTGTGGGCAAAGATAGCCACCGATTGGCTTCCTGACACAGCGAGAAGGCGACGCGGCAGACCCAAACGGAGATGGCGGGACGAGCTCCACTATTTTCATAGGGACTAGAAAAACTTAACACAGGATCGGAATGTGTGGAGGGAATGGGGGGAGGCCTTTGCCCAGCTGTGGGACACGGAGGGCTAGTAATAATAATAAATTATTTACTAGCGAAACGCGCGTGACTTCGTCCGCGTGAAGCAATTTTCATACAGACAACGCATAGTCTAAACCACTGTTCGTAGAGACTTGTAATTTTCAGGCTATTTTTAACAAAATTTGTATTAAAATACACTTATTATTTAACTACTAGTCATTCCGACAAGCAGTCTCACGCTCCCGCGTTAGATTTCTAAGTTACTATACACGTTTTCTACTGAACCAGTTGTAAGTGTTTGTAGTATTACTTATCGATTTAATGCGACCCCTTTCTACCTTGTTAGGAAGATATCCTATCTTCCTAACAAAATAGAAAGAGGTCTAATATTATAAACGCCAAAGTTTGTAAGTATGGATGGATGGATGTTTGTTACTCTTTCACGCTCTAACCAGTGGACCGATTTGGATGAAATTTGGAATAAACATAGATTATACTTATTTACTTACCTACTTACTTACTCCGTTGGCTCAACGACCCAAAGTGAATCTTGGCCTCCGATTCACTTTGGGTCGTTGAGGATGAAAATAACTTGGATTAACATATAGGCTACTTTTTTCCCGAAAAAATAACGGGAACGGGAAAGAAACTGCCACGCGGACGAAGCTGCTAGGCCGCTAGTATGGAATAAAAAATGGAAAAGGAACAGCCTTACGGCTTTACATGCACGGTAGATATCTTAGAGTTTACCAAGTTCGGCTGTCAAGGGGGTAGTCAGTTTGCAGTAGTTGGTAGTTTTTTTATAACGCGTACAGCAAAGGAATGGAACTCGTTGCCGTCGTCTGTTTTTCCGATCACGTATATTTTGGATGTCTTCAAGAGAAAAGTGAATAGGTATCTTCTAGGTAAACGTGCTACACCGTCGACTGCGTCGTAACTTAACATCAGGTGAGATTGCGGTCAAACGTAAACGTAAAACATGTAAAAAAAAGTTGGTATTCCATGTGTGACAGGTTGTAAGCCCATCGCCGCTTTAAATTACAAATGTAGTCTATGACAGGCTGAGTTCAACGAACGAAGCCTCCTTGACCGACTTTATAAAAAAGAAGTTCTTAATTCTATGCTATTATTATTTTATGTACAGTCAGCTGCACTAGAATGTATTCAATTCGTAACTTTCAAAACGGTATCAAATATCTATAGAAAACCCTTTAACAGTAAAAACTCAAAAATCGTGAAATAACCTGACAAGTTCACTTATTTATTGAGTTTATTCCCTGTAAATATTAATTGTAACGCTGTAATACCATTCTGTAAGTTACAAATTGTATACATTCTAGTGCAGCTAACTGTACATAATATGTATTGACAAAATGTTTACTTGTATGTATGAGAACCAGATAGCTGATAGAATACTTATAAACTAAACGTGCGTGACCTCCAAGGCGATACTGGCGACACAGTTCAGTTAGTAGTAGCCCTGCCTTCTGCGCTGTAGGTGGTGGGTTCGATCCCCACCGAGAACAAACATTTGTGTGATGAACATGGATGTTTGTTCTGTGTCTGGGTGTTATATTGTATTCTATGTATGTATTTGCAAAAAATCAGTCATCTAGTTCCCATAGTACAAGCTTTGCTTAGTTTGGGGCTAGATGATGTTGTGTAAAAATGTTCACAAATATTGTTAATTGGTATAGATGAATACTTTGTTGAATGTGATGGTAACCACTTGAAATCAAGTGTGACATGCTTGTTCTGCGAACAAGTCGTTTAAAAAAAAGGAACAGAAATATTATTTAGTAGCTTTTATAGCTGAATGCGTCTCAATTAAAGCTGGGTGTGGTCTATGTTGTAAGCATTAGCGGTTAGTATTCTAGCAGCCGCGATGGGTTTGCAACGTATGGAATACTAACTCGATATTGATGCTGAAAACACGGAAAAAACCGGCCAAGTGCTAGTCGGACTCGCGCTTGAAGGGTTCCGTACTGTGTATCCGTATTAAATATATTGAAAAACGGCAAAATAATCACGTTTGTTGTTTGAAAAACCCCTTCAATATTTATTTAATTCTGTTTTTTAGTATTTGTTATAACAACAGAAATAAATAAATAATGCTGGAAAGTCCACACAGTATCATCTAGCCCCAAGCTAAGCAGAGTTTGTGTTATGGGTATACATCATCTGTGAAAATTTCAACACTAACTATCACGGTTTATGAAATACAGATACAAATACATCCTGATGACAGACGGACGGACAGACAGACAGACAGATAGACAGACAGCGGAGTCTTAGTAATAAATAGGGTCCCGTTTTACGCTTTGGGTACAAAATCTTAAAAACGGATAAAAAGAGTCGATATTCTTTTAATTTTTTTTTTGTAATATGTTGCGCTGTTTCAGTTTTCAGAAATAGTATTATTGCATCCGGTATATTCTTTGAATTATTTTAAAGTAATTTCAAAACGCTTCCTCCTATAACTAAGTCCATATCTAAAGACAAAGACTGATGTCATCACTGACTAACACTAGACTACTACGTCATATGTATTTATTCTTAGCGTGTGATATGAACATAATAATTCTCAGATTTTTATATTTTCGCCTTCTATCTAAAGGTATAAATGGTTTTAACGTGACACAAGAAATGATTCATGGTTTTTAACACAAGACTAGAGTTTAAAAACTTTATCTTAAACTAGCGGTCCGTCCCGGCTTCGCACGGGTTTTAGTAAGGATCCCTAATTTTTTTGAAAATGTAATAGCCTATGTCACCCGGGGATAGTGTAGCTTCCCAACGGTGAAAGAATTATTCAAATCGGTCCAGTAGTTTCGGAGCCTATTCAATACAAACAAACATATAACAATATAGTATAGACTAGAACCTAGGGGCCGTTCAAGTATTACGTAAGCACTATGGGGGGTGTCTTTGTTTTGCTTATTTTGGATGACATGGGGGGTAGGGGAGTCTAGATGATGATTACGTCATCGGTAGTTATTTACTTTCTTACACTTGTGTCAGTAAAATCTAATCTATATCCTAAAACTGACGACCGATGTGGCGCGGCGGGCGAATGTCCGCCTGCGACGGAGGTCGCAGGAGGTTGCGGGTTCAATTCCCGCCTCGGGATAAATGTTTGTACGATCTGCAAATATTTATTCCGGGTGTTCTGGGTATTTTCTATGTATAATACAAAAAAAATCTCTGTATGTAATGTATTGTATTAAGTATATCAGTCATCTAGTACACATAACACAAGCTCTGCTTAACTTGGGGCTAGATGATGCTCGGTGGATTGTCCAACATTAAAAAAAAAACTATTTGCTTATTTTTAAAATTATAATTATACTTAATATAAAAAAAATACATGTTTAATTGAAAAATGTTTACGTAAGCATGGGGGGAAGGGGTAAGAGCTTTGCTTACTTTTGCTGACAAGGGGAATGGGGGGGTAAATAATTGTAATAAATCTGCTTACGTAATATTTGAACGGCCCCCTATACTGTTATGCCTACATTAGATAGATAGATCATCATCATCAGCCTATAGAAGTCCACTGCTGGACACAGGCCTCCCCCATAAGTTTCCAGGAAGAACGATTCTGAGCCCTTTCCATCCATCGACTTCCCGCGGTCCTAACAATGTCGTCAGTCCATCGGGTAGGAGGACGTCCTACGCTTCGTCTTCCGGTTCGCGGTCGCCATTCGAGAACCTTCATTCCTGAACGGTTGTCGGTTCTACGAGATGTATGGCCGAAGATAACCACGTTGTAACTATGTCAGCGTTACGCCGCGTTTATTAGTAACAGGAAAAAATTTCAGTTATTTAAAGTTTATTATTAAACTATATCCTAAAAATACAAAACTTTAAAACAGTCAATTCATATCAACGGTTAGCGGAAATGTGCGATAAACGATACATTCATATTAGTAACCACTAAATGAATCATTTATATGTCACAGATGTGATATGAACACCCGAACTCTGAGTTCCGGTGCTACTTTTTAGGGTTGGTACGAAACCCTAAAAAGTAGCAAAGAGTAAAACGGGACCCTATTACTAAGAATCCGCTGTCTGTATGTTTGTCCGTCTGTCACCAGGCTGTATCTCATGAACCGTGATAGTTAGAGTTGAAATTTTCACGGATAATGTATTGTTGTTGCCGCTATAACAACAAATGCAAAAAAAGAGAATAAAATAAATATTTAAGGAGCTCTCATACAACAAACCTGATTTTTGTGCCATATTTATTAAGTATAGATAATGATACGGAACCCTTGCTTTTTGACTTTGACTTGTGCTATCAGCAATTTGTATAAAAACAAACTAAGTATTAGTAAATAATCTCAAATGGTTTAAACTACTTTAAATTCAGAGAGGACATCTAAATTGCTTCAATATCTCGAAACGATTTCGTCATAAAATTATCACATAAACCAGACATGTTTACACGTCATATCAGTTATAGGAATCTTTGTTCTGACTGACTGGCATATAGACAACGCAAAGGCTAAACCGCTGGCCGTAGGAACATTAAACTTTTAGGGTACCTATATTTGTTTTTGTTCGTAAAAGTATACCAAAAAACCTGCATAGTGTGAGTCGAACTTGCGCACGAATGGTTCCGTACCGTAAAAACAGCGAAAAAATCACGTTTGTTGCATCAGAGCCCCCTAAATATTTATTTTATTTTGGTTTTTAGTATTTGTTGTTATAGCGGCAACAGAAATACATCATCTGTGAAAATATCAACTCTCAAACTATCACGGTTCATGAGATACAGCCTAGTGACGGACGGATAGACAGACAGACTGCGAAGTCTTAGTAATAGGGTCCCGTTTTACCCTTCAGGTACGGAACCCTTAGTGCGTGAGTCCGACTTGGCCGGTTTTTAGATATAAGAAGTGAAATTTTAGATGATAGAAAACATTGTACAGTAAGTATGTTATAGAAATAAAGGCTCTTTTTATTTGTAAAGAATCTAGAGTTGGCTACTGGAGTTAAATAATAAAATAAATAATAAATAATGCCAGACGATCCACACAGCATCATCTAGCCCCAAGCTAAGCAGAGCTTGTGTTATGGGTACTAGATGACTGATATACTTAATACAATATTATATTACATACATAGATATTTTTTATTATGCATAGAAAATACCCAGAACACCTGGAATAAATATTTGCAGATCGTGCAAACATTTATCCCAAGGCGGGAATCGAACCCGCAACCTCTGCGTCGCAGGCGGACATTCGCCCGCCGCGCCACATCGGTCGTCACATTCGTCATCGTCGTTAGTTTCATTACATTTTTACATTATTATTACTTTGTAAAAGGATCATACAAAAAACGGTAGGAACCAAGCCGTAAGTTTCTTGCCGGTTCTTCTAGGCTTGGTCGCTTGGAACTGGCGCTTAGATTCACCTAGATTTAAGACGTTTCAAGATGATCCCTGCGGATATTACTGAATAAATGATTTTTGACTTTGACTTTGACTTTGTAGGCCCTAAGATACGTGAAGGGATATCTACTGTGCTTAGGAATTTAGGTCTTGAGACTGTTTGTGTTTCTGCTTTTATATTTAAAAGCGTGTTGACTTTACGAGTTAGTTACACACCCGTCCTTGTACTGATAACATGCGTCAACACAATAATTATACAATGAAAAATGACTCCTATGTCTTATACATTAAGAGATGGTTATTTTAAGGAAATTTATACGAGAATAGGTGTGGTTCTGCGTGTGGTATGGTGATAATGATTTTAAAATTGCGTAAATAACCATTTAGAACGATAAATTTACTTTAGCACGCGACTAACTCTAAATCGGTTTTAGTTATATTTGAGGTAAGCGAAACCCGCGCAACTTCCGCGAATTACTTTCATACCAACCCCCGTTGTAACTGGTTAGGGGTTGAATTTCGGGAATTTATTTTAATAATAATAATAATAATAATAATAATTCATTTATTTCAGATTATAATCCATCCATAAAATATACAAACATAAAACTTCCACAATAAAATCAAATTAAATTAAATTTATTATTTAATTTAAATTAATTTTGTATAGAAACGGGATATTTACCATGATTTTTGAGGATTGTTTCCCGATATTTCATATTAGTAGTAGTAGTAGCGAGAGAAGTGTCATTTCCAATAAACGAGTTTGGAGAAAGGTAGACCATTTTGTCTGCCAATAACATTAGACTCACTTACCACAGACTTCAGTTCGACCCGTGATCATGGCGCATGCAACTGTGTCGAAATATCGGGAAACAATCAAACTCAAAAATCATACTAAATATCCCGTTTCTATCCAAAATATTGATCGAAACCATTATGATAGTGTAAAGAGTTATTTTGGGAATTTCTTTCATAGTACACCTCTACGCACTACATAGAGATCTCATAGAATTCTTTGAGTTAGTTTCTTGCCGGTTAGATTCACCTAGATTCACGATGACGACGACGATGACGTTTCAAGATGATCCCTGCGGATATTACTGAATAAATGATTTTTTACTTTGACTTTGAGGATGTCTAAAGGGGGATTGTCAGAGGTACGTCCAAATTACAAGTACCCTGATGAATTATCTGAAAACTTGTTATCAGCAGGTATCCATTGAATGTCAAAATAAAATTAGTTCAATGTTAATAAGCAAAATTTATGACAAAAAAAGCTTGTTCGAGAAAGGTGTGTGGGTATGTTTGTTTCTTCTGACTTCATCCATTCCAGCTTATTATCATTACTGTAAAAAAATAATAAAATAATGCGACGACCGATGTGGCGCGGCGGGCGACGCAGGAGGTTGCGGGTTGGATCCCGCCTTGGTATAAATGTTTGTGTGATCTGCGAATATTGATTCCGGGTGTTCTGGGTATTTTCTGTGTATAATAAAAAATGTCTATATGTATGTAATGTATTGTATAAAGTATATCAGTCATCTAGCACCCATAACACAAGCTCTGCTTAGCTTGGGACTAGATGATGCTGTGTGGATTGTCCGGAACAGGTTTTTTTTCTTTATACAACCGGCTGATGAAACAAGCAGATGGCCCACCTGATGTTAAGTGGTTACCATCACCTATAACAAAGCATTGCCTCGTAGGTCACGCTCGTTAGGAACGTCACCTGCGATGCACTACTCAGCGTCCATCAACCTGAGGCATACAGGTGTTAAGCCTCATGTGCCTGTAATTACACCGGCACCCACACCCTTCAAACTGGAACACAGCAAGCTGCTTGGCGGCAGGAATAGGCATGGTGTTAACAGTGGAATAAAACAGCGTTTCTTTGCTTGCAGATATGAATAAGAAAGCGGGAGCATGAGCGACGCTACGGGTCTAGTCGCATGATGAGTGAGGACGGATGAGAGGCCTCCGCGCCTCGTTATCAAAATGTCGTTCTTTAATAATTTGAAAAAGGTAAGTTATTGAAACGATAGATACATAAATAATTGTTTATTGATTACCACAAGTAAAGTACCTACACATCTATACTATTATACTATAACTACTGGACCGATTTGAATAATTCTTTCACCGTTGGGAAGCTACACTATCCCCGGGTGACATAGGCTATATTACATTTTCAAAAAATTAGGGATTCTTACTAAAACCCGTGCGAAGCCGGGACGGACCGCTAGTAAAGAATATAAAGTAAACAATGCAGTAATACAATGGGCGGCCTTAGCGCTAAAAGCTATCTCTACCAGGCAATCTTTACGATATACCGTGGCGGAGCTTCAGGACCCCTTTCATTACCTTTCATGGATGTCGAAATGAATCCTCCTAGACTTAGGCTCGTTTTTGGTGACCCCGATGAGCAGGGGCTACCGCCGTATCAGCCGTATCAATGATACGGGGCCCCCGGGAGAAGCCCCTAATGTGTGTAAGCAAAAATTAGCATAAACGCAAGGTCGACAGAAAATGTTGTTTACTATTTTTTCTTTTTAAAGTTATTGTTGATAACCATGGTAAGGGCTCTGACTGGACACTGTCGCCTCAACAAGCACATGTTCAAGTTAAAGCTCTCCGAGACACGAACCTGTAGGCTCTGCGGAGAGGCAGACGAATCGCCTCTTCACCTACTAAGAGAGTGTGGACCACTAATCCAAAAGCGTAGCATCCATCTGGGAAAACATACCCTGTGCCCGGATGAGCTACAAGAACTCACCCCCAAGAAAATCCTCCAGTTCCTAACAGCTGCAGGGTTCAGTGGTGAACTATGAACGCCCTGATGAGGGGTGATACCTTAACAAGTGGCGATCACAATAGGCCATATGGCCGCAGTGATACCAAAGCCGCAAAAATATAATAAAAAAAAAAAATATTGTTGATAGGTATGGTTTTCTTGGCTTAGAATTTATGCTAATTTATTTTTGCGCCATCTACCAGCGTTTTTGGGCAATTTTCTTTTGTGAGAAATTTTTACCCTTCTTTGGGCCCCTCAACTAATTTTGATACAGGGACCCTCCAAGGCACGCCACGCCACTGCCAATAACCCCTGCCTACACTGTATCTCAGGATACCTCAGGATTTGTCCTGAGATATCTGGATTTTAGACTCATCTCAGGATTGCGGCTGGATTTTGTAAATCTCAGGATTTTTAAAACTTTCAATAAAATACAGCTTAAATATCTCTTTAATAATAAATTATAGAATAATAACTACTACAAAATGTGGGTATGAACCAAAGTTAACTATCTGGACGTACCTCTGACTACCGCTCTTAGATATCCTTGAAGAATCTCGAGAAAGCATGGTAGACATCCCCTCTGATCTAGTAACAAACTAAAAGATCGAAGGGGATATCTACCATGCTTAGGGATTAAAGTTGTGATGCAATTTTTTTAAATTTTGTTTTATGTAATATTAAATTTTACACTAATATTAAACTTACCTATTTTATTAAATTAACAATAAATCACACTTAACCGTATTATATGCACCTTCAATGTATACATATTCAGTTAAATCGCATGTGCCCATCTAGAAAACTTTTTTGTAACTCAATGCCACATCCAGTTAGGTAATATTCCTTGGCCTCCAATAGAACAAAAGAAAGTGTTGGAATGTGTAGGCAAATGATTTGTTTCTTGTTTACCCGCATTTGCGAACTTATCCTACTTTTTTTTTTTTTTAACTTTAATAGACCGTCCTTTGGCTTCAATCTCACCTGATGGTAAGTGACGATGAAGCCGACGATGAAGCAGAACGGTCTAGAAGACACCTATTCACTCTTGCCTTAAAGAGATCCAGATTATAGTGGTCAGGAAAAACAGAAGCCGGCAATGAGTTCCACTCCTTAGCGGTTCGCATAATGAAGGTGGAACCGAAACGCTTGGTGCGAATGGGTGGTATGCTAACCAAGTAAGGGTGGTACTGAGCCGTGCGCCTACTCGTCCTAAAGTGGAAGGGAGATGGAGGAATGAGATCGTGTAGTTCCTGGGCACATTCTCCGAAATGTAGCCTATAGAAGATCGATAGGCAAGCAACTTTACGACGGTGTTCGAGACTTTGGATCTTAGTCTTCGCCATGTGTTGCTCACCTATAAGCCTAAAAGCTCTGCGTTCAATCGAGTCTAAGGCAGCAAGTTGATGCTTGGCCGAGCCATCCCAAAGGTCTTTTATTGTAATAACTACTTTAAGTATTTGTACACTTTAACTTTTTCAAAACTTTTATGTACAAGCCTATGTAATATTTGAATATCTCATTAAGTGAATTTGTTTGTTAATTCTTTAGAGATAATAAATTTATTTAAACCGATGTAGATAATAGCTGAAACCAGTGTTTTGCTCTTGAGCAATATTATGCGCTGAGCTATTACCTTTCTGTCTAGCTGCAACACACAGGGAAAACCAGATATTTATATAATAGATAATAATAATAGCTAACGTGACCTACAAGGCAATGCTTTGTTATAGGCTATGGTAACCGCTTAACATCAGGTGAGCCATATGCTTGTTCCATCAGAAAATTGTATAAAAAAAAATTTTTTTGTTCTTTCTTTTTTTGGTCATTGTGTTCACATTTTATATTATTTTATTTTCCTTTGTTATTTTTTGTGTACAGTCAGCTGCACTAGAATGTATACAATTCGTAACTTTCAAACGGTATCAAAACCTTACTAGTAAACTCTTATACAGTAAAACTCAAAAATCGTGAAAGTATCTAATAAGTTCACTTAGTTTCTGAGTTTTTCTCCTGTAAATATGAAAGTCAAAGTCAAAGTCAAAAATCATTTATTCAGTAATATCCGCAGGGATCATCTTGAAACGTCTTAAATCTAGGTGAATCTAAGCGCCAGTTGAATTGTAACGCTGTAAAACCATTCTGTAAGTTACCAATTGTATGCATCCTATAGTGCAGCTGACTGTACCTAGGATAAATACCTACATATTACGAGTATAAGAACCTTTGTGTTTTAGTAAGACAAACGTTTTATCTATCTATTTTCAGGTGCTGCACCTAGGTAGCGGCAATGACGCTAAGAAGAAGAAGGTGTTTAACAACATCCGCGATAACAGCGACCCTGCTGAGTTCTGGGACATGGTGGGAGAGCTTGGCGATGGCGCGTTCGGAAAGGTACGTTATACTTGTCACGTCATTGACCGAGCGAGCTAAGCGAGCGATGCGTCTCAGTTTTGAGATAGGGCAATGCTTTTGTCCAATTGTCAGTCAGTCAATCTGCTCTCGCCTACAGGTCGCATTTTCCACCGATTTTGAATTACATTGATAATTTTAATAATCTTGTTAATTTAAATTTTGCACGCCATAGCATGATAGAATTATATTGAACCAAATACAATACTGAGACATCTGTACCTATACATGTAATTCTGCAAATAAATACACTTTGAATTTGGCTTTGAACAGAAATATCCATTGGTGCACGACCGGATTCCAACCTACTACCTTAGCATCAGAAGGCAGGGTCACATCTACTATACCACCGGTGCTCTTATTAAAATTTAGTGTTGAAAAATCATCATTATTTCCAGGTGTATAAAGCTCAACACAAGGTCACCAACCAGCTCGCGGCCGCTAAAATGTGCGTCCTCGACAATGAGGATGACCTAGCAGACTTCACTGTTGAAATAGATATCCTCTCCGAGTGTCGGCATCCTAATGTGGTAGAACTGCATGAGGCGTACTTCATTGAGAACAAGCTATGGGTGAGTTTGTCCGTCATTGAGGATATTATAATTAACTTCAATGTGGAGATATCCTCTCTGAGTGTCGGCATCTTAAGGTTAAACAGTTAAGTCGGTACTATGTCCATACAAACGCTGTAAGCGTTTAATGTCTACTATTTATTAACGTGCGTCCGAAGTTAAGTTTGATACTGATTTATCTTGCCGCTATCTAGGCTCGTTACCCTATATGCTACAGTAAAATCAGATTACCTTGAAAGTTACAAGCGTTACAAGATTTAGTAAACTTTAATCTACCCACAGATGCTTCTCGAGTACTGCGACGGTGGCGCCCTCGACTCCGTAATGGCGGAACTCGAGAAGGGGCTGAATGAGACGCAGATAGCGTACGTGTGCCGTGAGATGTGCCGCGGACTGCAGTTTCTGCATTCGCGCAGAGTTATACACAGGGACCTGAAGGCGGGGAATGTACTCGCTACTATGACCGGGGGGGTTAAATTAGGTGAGTTTTATTTTCTAATGGGGGGGGGGGGTTGTTACTACAATACTAGACATAAGTCTCCCCTATATTTCAGAAATCAGAATTTTATTTGCTTGAACACAGGTACAAATACAATATTCTTGGTGTTGGGGTTTACAGATATCCCATTATGTCCTACTATAAAATAGTGTGCAAATATCAAAAAATCCTTAATTGAGTCTAACATTCATCAAAATTACTTACAATGTCAATTTATACTAAGTCTATTTGGGGGAGTATATACAACTTGCTGATGGAACAAACACATGGTCCACCTAATGTTAAGTGGTAACTAACTTTCATTTATGACAAAACATTGCCTCGCAGGTCACAGTCGTTAAAAACGTGCACTATAAGTCAAAGTCAAAGCACCTACACCCTTCAAACCGGAACACGCTGCGCTGCCCACAGACAGGAATAAGCATGTTGCTGGTACTACCCCAGACGAGTCTTTTACTAAGAGCTATGACATACATTTGACCCAACTCCTTCAGCCCCAAACTAAGCAATTCTTGTAATATGGGAACCAGATAATTGATAGAATATAAGTATAGAGGATGTTGATAACATGGATGAGGATGTTGATAATGATGATGAGGATGGTAATAATGATGATGAGGATGTTGATAATAATATATAACTAACATCCTCTTGTTTTGCAGCTGATTTCGGCGTGTCAGCGAAGAACAAGTCTACACTGCAGAAGCACGACACGTTTATTGGCACTCCGTACTGGATGGCACCGGAGGTCGTTCTGTGCGAGACTTTCAGAGATAATCCTTATGATTTCAAGGTACAGTAGTATAAAAGTATGAAATATACGTATAATATATACTAGCGGCCGCTCGCAGCTTCGCCCGCGTGGCAGTTTTTTTCGCGTTCCCGTTATTTTTTCGGGATAAAAAGTAACCTATACAAGTAATAATCTATGTTTATTCCAAATTTCATCCAAATCGGTGTACTGATTAGAGTGTGAAAGAGTAACATCCATCCATCCATCCATACTTAGAAACTTTCGGGTTTATAATAGTAGTAGAATATATTATATACTGGATGTGATAAGACTAAAATACCCTGAAAATATCAAGTCTCTACGAGCAGTGGTTTAGGCTGTGCGTTGTCTATATGTCAGTCAGTCAGGACAACGATTCTTATAATTGGGGACCCGTAACAGTTTTATCTGTGAATGCAGTTTTATAGGCCTTAAGAAACTAAAACATAAAGTGCAAAAATTTTTTTTCTACGGCCAAAACTGACTATGTTATGGGCAAAATACCGAACGAGGCTCACTGACCGCGCGAACAGCCTAGCGTTGAGATATTGTGACGTCATGTCACAATGACCCAGCGCTAGACGCCGAACCCGCGCGGTTTTATTAAAAAAAAATTAATTTAAACCAGAACACGACCCGCGCAGATCAAGTGAACTTTAATAAATGAATGGTGGAGAGCGCGAGCGCGGGCGAAAGAGAATCGAGACGTCACGATTCCCTGACATGAGCTATTCGGCCGCCCCGCGGTTGGCTGGTACAAAATGTGTAATATCTTCGCAACCAATGGAACGATTTCAATGATTTAAAAACTATCGTACCTAAACAAGTAAAAGGAACACCATTACATAGATAATATATGCATTTTCCGACTTGGTACGGGAGCTCATTGGTATATACATTGTATTCCAGGTGGATATCTGGTCACTTGGCATAACTCTGATAGAGTTCGCTCAGATGGAGCCTCCGAACCATGAGATGACTCCGATGAGGGTACTCCTCAAGATACAGAAGAGCGACCCGCCGAGCCTGGACCAGCCGTCTATATGGAGCAAGATGTTTAATGACTTCATTGCAAAAGCTCTTGTTAAGGTAAATAATAATATACCTAAATATAATAACAGTGGACAATCCACACAGCATAATAATAATAATAATAATAATACTGGACAATCCACACAGCATCATCTAGCCCCAAGCTAAGCATAGCTTTGACGACCGATGTGGCGCGGTGGGCGAATGTCCGCCTGCGACGCAGAAGGTTGCGGGTTCGATTCCCGCCTTGGGATAAATGTTTGTACGATCTGCAAATATTTATTCCGGGTGTTCTGGGTGTTTTCTATGCATAAGAAAAAATATCTATGTATGTAATGTATTGTATTAAGTATATCAGTCATATTGTACCCTGTAAACGTCAACTAACTTTATGCTGAGTTAGGGACCGCTTTGCTACTCTTGCTTGGCCCCTTTTGTTGTTATTTTAGGTATTGTTTTGTGTCGTGTAAGAGTCAGCAAATAAATATGTTTTCTTTCAACACTGTGAATATTGTATTTGTATCTCTCAAGCAAATATATATCCAATTTAATTTTATTTCAGGATCCAGAGAAAAGGCCGACCGCGGTGGAGTTGCTCAAGCACGACTTTGTTAGCGGCGCACTCGGAGGGAAGCCGCTGCGGGATCTGCTGCTGGAGTATAGAGCTGAGGTGGTGGAAGAAGAGATCATGATTGATGATGATACAGAGGTCAGTATACCTGTGAGAGCAGTAGACCTCGCTTATCTATCAAAGTCAAAGTCAAAAATTATTTATTCAGTAATATCCGCAGGGATCATCTTGAAACGTCTTAAATCTAGGTGAATCTAAGCGCCAGTTCCTCGCGACCAAGCCGACCAAGAACCGGCAACAAACTTACAGCTTGGTTCCTACCGTTTTTTGTATGATCCTGTTACAAAGTAATAATAATGTAAATAATGAAGCTCCAGTGTGGTGCCAATCTAACTTAATAAGGTGATTGCAAGACAGGAAACATGTTAAGGCAATCATACCAAGATCTTAAATACAACAGAAGTTCAAAAGAAAGCACACGCTACGCTTCAACTAATGTAGACTTTCACGCTTAACCAGTTGACCGATTTGGATGAAATTTGGAATAAACATAGTATTACAAACAGCCTTGGGGTTCATGAAAATTACCACAAGTGACACATCTAGCGAACATTTTTAAGTCAACTATGGACCAACTATATCATTTAACCACAAGTCTAGGTAAAACAAATGAGCATCAGTGCTAAAATACGTCTAAAGTGAACGACGGCTGTCGATGAAGCGTCCACAGAGTGTACCACATGGTGTGACCATTTTATACCACGTCGCTCGGCTCAGCCCGGGTTGCAGGTAGAGTCTCTAACAATAGATTATAACTTGGATTAACATATAGGCTACTTTTTATCCCGAAAAAATAACGGGAACGGGGAAAAACTGCCACGCGGGCGAAGCTGCGAGCGGCCGCTAGTTCAATATCATTTGAAAAAAAAATAGCATCACGAAGCCGCACGCGTTTCGCTAGTAAAGATTAAAGTTTGTGAAGAGAAGAGTTGAAACACCAGGGTATGAGACAGTATATCGTCCAATTCGTTTTTGAAAAGTGTAACGACATGACATACTTTTAACTAGATTATCCTACTATTATTATAAACGCGAAAGTTTGTAAGTATGGATATGTGGCGGTTAGCCACAGGTAGGTACTAATCGGGCTGACGCTTAGGTTTTGTGTGTCGCGTCGCCAGTCGTCTCTCCCCGCCCGCACTGCATAAACATGTAGCGCTATTGTGCAAAATAAATCAGTAAATGGAACATGTATTTATCATTGCATCCTCCTGAAGGAATTTAGAAGACTAAGGGAGTACATAATTCGTCAATCCCTTACAGATAGATGGATGGATGTTTGTTTGTTACTCTTTCACGCTCGAACCAGTAGACCAATTTGCCAAAAAAACTGCCACGCGGGCAAAGCTGCGAGCGGCCGCTACTATTTATATAAATCCTTTATAATATCACTGTATTTTTTGTAAATCTAGTATATTGAAATATATTTACTATGTATATGTATATAATACTAATGATATTTTAAAAAAACACGTTTGTGCTTCCCTAACACGCTTACTAACAACGGCTCGCCTGTTCTTGATGCTATCGTTGTAAAACGATAGGCCAAGAAGCGAGGCCGGCAAAAGGCGAACAAGGAACAGTATCAGAGAATTGGTTAGTATTTAGATTATGGTAGTTTTTTTGTATATCTGGGTCATAGTATTCAACTAGGTAAGTTCAACTTTGACAAAAATATCAGCCGACGAATCCAACTCGGATGGGAGCATTCGGGAAATTATACAGACAGAAAGAAACAACTTCACGACGTTAATCCTCAGGCATGGTAGATATCTACTAAGATCTTTTAGAATCAATTAGTACTAGCTCAAGATTCTTCGAGGATGTCTAAGGAGGGTAGTTAGAGGTACGTCCAAATGTTACATTTGGGTACATACCCAGATTATGCAGTTTAGTGTTTAATACGTGACAGGGTGCAAACCCATCGCCGCTGCTGGAATACTATTTTCCTCGCTATGTTTTCCTTCCTTGTGAGTACACAGTGAAGAGAAACATATATTTAAATTTACAAACATTATATAATATATTTTGTACAATACGTTAATGTGGGTTCTATGTATCGCTTACATTGCATGCGAACTGGATTTGAAGCCGCACGAGCCTCCGCCTGCGTCGAAGGTATTTACCACTACACCTAGGAAGCCTATACCATTGGTCGAAAGACTTCAAAATCATGCTATGCTAAGAACAGTATACTAAGAAAGGAATCCGAAATTCAACTCCTAAACGGGTACAACAGGGGTTGAAGTTTGTATGAAAATATTTTCATGCGGGTGAAGTAGCAAGCATTTTGCTAGTAGCTCTATATGCGGGTTGTTTTTTGACAAGGGCGGTGATGGACAAGTCCGAAACAACGCGAGTTGAAGGAAAGTCGTGAAAGGAGGCTTACCCCCTGATTTATAAGAAAACAATAACTGCATTTTTTTTTATCTTTTACTTTTGATGGAAATTTGAATAGAAGGTAAGTTTTCTTCCGTGTAAAAATAATAAAATAATGAAAATTTGCTATTTTCTTTCAAAGTCAAAGTAAAAAAGCAATTTATTCAGTAAAATCCGCAGGGATCATTTTGAAACGTCTTAAATCTAGGTGAATCTATGCGCCAGTTCCTCGCGACCAAGCCGACCAAGAACCGGCAACAAACTTACGGCTTGGTTCCTACCGTTTTTTTGTATGATCCTGTTACAAAATAATAATAATAATGTAAATAATGAAGCTCCAGTGTGGTGCCAATCTAACTGAATGCAACTGAATGAATTCATATTTAGTTAATACTTTTGTTTGTAAAGAATGATTCTTATTAGCAACAAAATCTATTGGTTCAAAAATACAGGATGTCTTTTTTTTTTAAATCATTCGTATCGATTTCCGTCAAAAGTAAAGGGTTTAAAATAAAACTAAATATGCAGCTATTGTCTTATTAGTATTGACAGCCATCACAGCTCAGTTTGTAGTAGCCCTGCCTTCTGTGCTGTAGGTAGTGGGTTCGATCCCCACCGAGAACAAACATTTGTGTGATGAACATAGATGTTTGGTCTGTGCCTGCCTGGGTGTTGCATTGTATTCTATGTATGTATTTACAAAAAAAAGAATATAAGTATTCTTTCAGTCATCCGGTTCCCATAGTACAAGCTATGCTTTGTTTGGGGCTAGATGAGGTTCTGAAAAAATGTCCTGACATATTTATTTATTTATTAATCGAAGGCATGACTTTTTTCACGACTTTTCTTCTCTCTAGCCATCTCTCTCTAGCCTGTCTCATCCAGTCTGGTCCATAAATCATTGCAACATTACCTAAAGTTTATTAGTACTTGGTGGGCGGACTGGTTTCCGCAACTAGGCCGCTGATGGGTCCTTTTTGCGTAGGAAGTTTATTAGTATTAGTGTAAGAAATTATTTTTTTAATATAATTTATATTGTTTTGTAGTAAGCTTGGATCAATAAAATCAACTTTGGACGCATTTAGAATAGTGAGTTTTTGTTCCTTGTTTTGCAGTAAGTTCAATACCGTTCATACACCTTATCATTTTATTTTTATCTCGCTCTCTGGTTCTAACAGCTCGCTGTCTGTCTCCTATAATTATTGTAGCACTAGGCATGAATTGTTTTTAATATTTAAATTGTTGTAAGTGAATTGGTGTATACAATGTTGGTGACTCAAATAAATAAATAAATCATCATCTTCCTGCCCTTATCCCACTTTATGTGGGGTCGGCACAATGTGTTATTTTCTTCCACTCCCCTCTATCAGCCGTCATATCTGTACTCACTCCTTTTTTATCCATGTCTTTCACACAGTTCATCCATCTTTTCTTTGGTCTACCTCTACCCACATATCCATCAACATTCATGTTCATCGCTCTCCTGGTAACATGACTTTCATCCCTCCTCATGACATGCCCATACCACGCTAGCCTATTGCTCCTCAATCTTTCCGTCACTGGCGCTACTTTCAAACTACCCCTGATGTACCGTTCATATACCTATTACCGCTCTGTTATTATTTTAAAATCCAGTCCATCCAAAGGTTGTCTGAAAGAGATCGCTCATAGCGATAAGACCGCCTATTGTACATCGCTGTAGCTACTTTAAATTTAGTTTTTTAATTTGTTATGTCCTTGTGGTGTACAATAAAGAGTTTTTTATCTATCTATCCATCTATACCTAGTCTTTTTAATTTAAGGCGGTGGTACTCGCCAACGACCTTGAGGAGTCTGTCCATACTGAGTTGCACTGCCGCCCGTCGCCCGCACAGGGACCCGCGCGCATTCCATTTCATATCGCATTCAAGAAATAATTATTTGTAGCCTAATGAATTATTAGTTCGAACTGCCAATTGTTCACTTTGTGATAAATACTTTGACAAATATTTGTGTGAAAAAAAATACTAAAAATCAATACCGTTTACAAGAAATAACCAAATTTAAAATAAAAATTGCTTCACTTAGGATATTTTTTTCATATAGTAATAATATAGTTAGAATTATTTCAATTGTTCAAATTAAAATTTAGTCTTTAATAAGCAATATATATATTTTTTGGACATTTATACTCACTCATCAAAGAGAAATAACACGGAGAAAACCTCTCGTTGGCGGATACCACCTCCTTAAGACACTAGCTGACCCATTTCGTTGGGCGGTAAACATTTTTACTATAAATTTTTGTCTTACGACGTTTATTTAAAGTAAGGATTTCCATTCCCGACAGACTATCATGGTTCTGATTTGAGCGTTTATCACTAGCATTGCTCACGCGTTCTAGTGACAAGCACAGTGATACATCTAAACATATTTTTTACGTACATAATTTTTCGGGTTAATATATAGCCTATGTCACTCACAAATAACGTGGATTAGTAAACGAATTTTCAAAATCGGTTCAGTAGATCTAGAGGTTACTTTAATTACCTCACAAACTTTACCTCTTCATAATACATATTAGTTTTAAATTATTACTATCTGGTTTCCATAGTACAAGCTTGGCTTAGTTTGTAGCTAGAGGGCGTTGTGTGAATGTGTATCAGTATTTATGTATGTATATTATTTTATTATTGTATGTTTTCCTCAGCTTTTTATGACTGTTTTATTAAATATATTTTCTTATCTGTATTGAATAAATATATTTTCTTGCTTTTTTTTACTAACTGAACTGTGACACCTAAACTGGCAGATATTACATATTCTGGCAGGTTGGACCCATGACTTGTATTAAGCACTCAGGCCCTATCTGAAATTAACGTCGCCTCACATTAATACCCTTGGGGGTGATTGTGTAAGAGAGAAATCTGTTATATTTGACGGATTTTGACAACCGATAGCACGGTTGACGCAATGTCCGCCTGCGATGCAGGAGGTTTCGGGTTCGATTCCCGCCTTGGGATAAATGTTTGTACGATCTGCAAACATTTATTCCGGGTGTTTTCTATCTGTAATAAAAAAGATGTATGTCTGTAATGTATTAAGTATATCAGGCATCTAGTACCCATAACACAAGCTCTGCTTAGCTTGGGGTTAGATGATGCTGTGTGGATTGTCCAGCATTATTATTATTCGATATTTAAAGGTCCGGGTAGGTTTATATAAGTGTTTCCCTGTAATTATATTAAGTTTAAGCACTTACTGTCTCTGTGTGTTTTATGTTGAATAAAAATGTATTCTATTCCTGTGTAAAATGTGTATTTTTTTTTATTAGGAGTCTCGCATCTCTCATATGCCAATGGAGGAAGATGACTCCACGTCCGTGAGGTCCGGGGAGACACCAGATGCCAAAAGTAAGTTTACTTCTACGGCACAGGTTCTCAAACTTTTTTTGTCTACCGCCCCTTTTGAAAACCAATAATTTGACAGCGCCTCCCAATATTGGTACAGATCGCATAATTTCTTTTTTTTTCGAAAGTACTGAACCAATTTGAAAAATTCTTTCACCGTTGGGTAGCTACTCTATCGCCAGGTGACATAGGCTTTAATTATATTTTCAAAAAAATTGGGATCCTTAAACTCATGCGAAGCTGGGACGGACCGCTTAGGCTAGTACAAGATAAAAGTTAACACTAATGTATTGTTACAGTGGAGCCCGACCTCCCCGCGGCCCTGCCTCCCCCCTCGCCCCCCTCGCCTGCCCCCGCCCCCGCTGCCCCTGCCCCCGCCCCTGCCCCCGCCAAGCGTCCGCACGAAGACGAGCACACGCCTTCGGATAGAAAAGCACCGGTGAGTACACACATATCCTACTATTAACGAATCAGCATTGCCATTCAGCGTGGCTGCAGCCAGTGTCTTAGGAACGCTTCGGATTGCCACTGATCTGGATCAGTTGAGCTTCCTTTAGATAGTCAAAAGTCAAAAAGCATTTATTCAGTAATATCCGCAGGGATCATCTTGAAACGTCTTAAATCTAGGTGAATCTAAGCGCCAGTCCCTCGCGACCAAGCCGACCAAGAACCGGCAACAAACTTACGGCTTGGTTCCTACTGTTTTTTTGTATGATCCTTTTACAAAATAATAAGTTTATAACGGTCTGTCTCAACTGTTTCATATGTATTTTGTACATACCAATTATAAATGCTTGTATTAGCTATAATTTGCTTTGTAATTAATATGATGTACCTGGCAAGCGCTGATCTACCGTTGTGAGTACGATGGGCATGCCCACAACCCTAATAACTAATAAGCAAACTGCAAAATCTTAGTCAGGGTGTCATATTATTATTTTGTAAGCATATCCTTTGTAGAAATGTGCTATATCGATCATGAGCGAGTAGCGAGTAGCACTCCGACTCGCACTTGGCCGATTTGCGGGTGGCGTGACCACAACCTCTCCGCGCCTGATACTGGGAGTAAACCCACCTACACAAACTCAAATGCCAGCCCTAGTGGGGCAGAATACACCAAACTTTAAAGTAGTAGGAATCTGCCCCACTAAACTGACTTAGTGGGGCAGATTCCACTACAAATTTTAAGGCTGTGGATTCTGCCCCACTAGTGGGGCGCCTTGGTGGGGCAGAGTGGAACAATTCGTTTTTTTGCGTGTTTTCAGCATCAATATCGACATTAAATTATAAAATAAACATAAGTAGCTAATTATCTTATTTCAATAAGCGGTCTGACCTGACCGGTGCGTTGTCCTGCGTTGACCTGCCGCCGCGCGATCGTTGACTTTGGCCTTTGCTTTTTGACTTATGCTGCTTCTGGCGGAGCAAGCACATGACCCACCTGATGTTAAATGGTTACCATCACCTATAACAAAGCATTGCCTTGAGGTCACGCACATTAGGGATATGCACTACCCTGCGTCCACCAACTTGAGGCATACTAGTGTTAAGCCGTATGTGGCTGTAAACACCGGCTTCCACACCCTTCAAACCGAAACACAGAATTGCAAGCATCACTGCTTGGCGGCAGAAATAAGTATCTTCCAGAGCCGTTCATAAAGAGCTCTTCTACTACTAAATACTAATAACAATGTCATATCTATCCACAGGCTCCAAAGAAAGAGAAGGGACCAGCTCCCCCTCCCCCCGCGTCCCCTTCTGCCCCCGCTACCCCCTCCACCCCCGCTACCCCCACTACCCCCTCTGCCCCCTCTCCCCCCGCTGTCCCCGCGGGTAAGAAGCTCCCGGCGCCGCTGCCGCCGACGCCGACGCCGGCGCTCTCGTCTACCAACACTGCACTACATATTGTTGAACAAGTAATTTATTAGTTGATTTGGACCAGTTGACCTATCTAGACCAATTATAAGAATCTTTGTCCGATTTGACTGACATATAGGCAACGCACAGCCTAAACCACTGCTCGTAGAGACTTGAAATTTTCAGAGTATATTCGTCTTGGTGCGTAGAGGTGTACTAAGAAAGGAATTTTCGATATTCAACCAAAGTCAAAAGGCATTTATTCAGTAATATCCGCAGGGATCATCTTGAAACGTCTTAAATCTAGGTGAATCTAAGCGCCAGTTCCTCGCGACCAAGCCTAGAAGAACCGGCAAGAAACTTACGGCTTGGTTCCTACCGTTTTTTTGTATGATCCTGTTACAAAATAATAATAATGTAAATAATGAAGCTCCAGTGTGGTGCCAATCTATCTGAATGCAAGACAGAAAACATGCTAAGGGAATCATACCAAGAACTTAATATACAACAGAAGTTCAAAAGGCAGCACACGCTACGCTTCAACTAATAGTAATGCTTACAATCTAATGAAATCAATTAGGAGAATAGTACAGACATTGCAAAACCATATCCTAGCTGTCGATGGGTAGAGCGATCGTAACATCTGGCCACGCAGATTTATCATTAATGTAGCTATCTAGGGTATAGTAAGCTTTCTTCATAAGATTTGTCTTAATGTAGGCTTTCCTCTATTCTCAACCTCTTCAATTTCAAAGATTCTTATAATTGGTATAGATTTAGATACATACCCTCAAGAATACCCTAAAGTAGTATGTATTACAATAAAATAACTCGTTATTACAGGTTTGCCGTGACGCCGAAAAAGCAGTACAAGACAAAAATGCAGACAAAACACCAGAAAAATCCCCAGAAAAACCAAAGGAAACGCCAGAAAAGGAAAAAGAAATCAAAGCCCTAGTCAAAGAATCACGGTCGAATTCCACAGAGAAGATTAAGCAAGAACGCAAGGAGTTTACCAGATCAAACTCTGTGGACGAACGCATTGAAGCCAAGAACTCTGTAAAGGAAATAAAGAAGACCTCTAGATCAGCGTCCGATGACCACTTCAAACTCAGCTCACAGAGTCTGCAAGACAAGATCGAGTCCAATCGAGTCAGCGCAGAGATCAGCCGAATCGAGAAACGACATTCAAGATCCAGTTCGGAAGACGACAGACCGATCATAGAAGTTGTAGAAAACTCAGACAAATCACAGAAGAATTTAGAAGTGAAAGCGAATGAGGTGAACAAAGTGAATGCTGAAATCAAAAGGATAGAGAGGAGTTTCTCTCGTTCTAATTCCGCGGACGAGAAGAGAGTTCAAGAGTTGGGAGTTAGGAAGGAAGAGAGACGGAAACAGGATAAGCGATTATCGCAGAATGTTGAAGTTAGACCTGTTACGGTGAGTTACAACTTTTGTACTATATCATTTTTAGGGTTCCGTACCCAAAGGGTAATACGGGGCCCTATTACTAAGACTCTAGCGGTCCGTTCCAGCTTCGCACGGGTTTTAGTAAGGATCCCTAATTTTTTTGAAAATAGCCTATTGTCACCCGAGGATAGTGTAGCTTCCCAACTATGAAAGGTTTTTTTATATCTTTCTTCTTTATAATATTAGTATAAATAATGATACGGAACCCTTCGTGCGCGAGTCTGACTCGCACTTGGCTCGTTTTTTACATAACTTCATCTAGCCCCAAGCTAAGCAAAACTTGTCAAAGTCAAAAAGCATTTATTCAGTAATGTCCGCAGGGATCATCTTGAAACGTCTTAAAGCTAGGTGAATCTAAGCGCCAGTTCCTCGCGACCGTACACAATGGAAACTAGATAACTGATAGAATATTAACATACGTTTTAGTAAATACATACTTAGAATACAATATAACACCCAGATACAAAACAAACATCTATGCTCACCACACAAGTGTTTGTCCCGGATGGGGTACTACTAACTGAACTGAGAGGCCGGACTAATGACATTTGACTTTTTAATTCCAGCCGCAGCCCAAAGACAGTCCAAAATCATCGCAAGTGGTAATAGTCGCGTCTCCGGTGGTGGTAGCCGTTAACGAGGCAATTGTCGACCGGCT
The DNA here is from genome assembly GCA_947095575.1 of Electrophaes corylata. NCBI lineage: Eukaryota > Metazoa > Arthropoda > Insecta > Lepidoptera > Geometridae > Electrophaes > Electrophaes corylata. Next base: position 754,485 of record OX352727.1, read on the forward strand.
GGTGGCGGACAGCGTGGTGGTGGTGGAGCCTAACTCGTTGGCTGCGAACACGCCGGCGGGGTTGGTCACTGTAACTACCACGCACCCTCCTGTACTCAGCACGGCTGCACAGGTCAGTAAATAATAACGACCGATGTGGCGCGGCAGGCGAATGTCCGCCTGCGACGCAGGAGTTTCCGGGTTCTATTCCCGCCTTGGAATAAATGCTTGTACGATCTGCAAATATTTATTCCGGGTGTTCTGGGTATTTTCTATGTATAATAAAAAATATGTATCCATGTAATGTATTATATTAATTATGTAAGTCAGGAACGTACCCTACAATACATTGCTCTGCGTCCACCAATCTGAGGTATACAGGTGTTGTCTCATGTGCTTGTAATTACACCGGCACCCACACCCTTCAAACCGTGTTCCACGCTGCGCTTGGAACTGGTTGGAATGGTGCTAGTACGCACCCGGACGAGCCCTTCACTAAAAGCTCTACTACTACTACTACTTTAATTAAATTTAGTTACATATTTTAATTATTTTTGTTTTTCAGTTACCACCAAATGCGGTCACGATATCCACCACCCCGCCGATAGCTGATGAGGTGGTGATTGTCGGTGCCGGTTCCTCTTCTGATGATGACTGCTTCGCGCCATCATCGCTTGACTCTTTGGACTGCACCAGTTCATATACAGGTAACCCAGTCAAGCTAAAAAGTTTAAAGTACCAAAAGGCTATTGGACAGCCGTCACAGCTCAGTTCGTAGTAGCCCTGCCTTCTGTGCTGTAGGTGGTGGGTTCGATCCCCACCGAGAACAATCATTTGTGTGATGAACATGGATGTTTGTTCTGTGTCTGGGTGTTATATTGTATTCTAAGTATGTAATTACAAAAAAAAATATGTAAGTATCTATCAGTCATCTGGTTCCCATGATTATATTACTGGACAATCCACACAGCATCATCTAGCCCCAAACCGATGTACAATATTGTAGATGACCGATATACAATACAATACATACATATTTTTTATTATACATATAAAATACCTAGAACACCCGGAATAAATATTTGCAGATCGTACAAACATTTATCCCAAGGCGGGAATCGAACCCGCAACCTCCTTGCAGGCGGACACTTGCCCGTCGCGCCACATACGTCGTCAATAAAGTAAATAATGAAGCTCCAGAGGGCGGGTTCTGAGTTTTTTACGTTTTTCGGATATCGGATTTCGGTTTGCGAGCTCAAACTTTTTGTATGGAGATACGATAAGCGCCCCTAGCGGCAATTGGGGGCACTAACGTATCTCCATATTTAAAAATTCGAATACGCCTACAGATTCTAGATTTTACTTTGTGTTTGCAGAAAAGACTCGTGGCCGTCGACTAGATAGTAGCGAGGTACTGATTCTGAGTCCGGGAGCCGCCGCCATCGATTCCGGCGTTTTTGATGATAGCGCCACTAATGGACTCAATCTGGTAAGAGTTATAAAAGAAAATCTCTTTAAGCTTCGTTCACACGGATTAAGAACCGGTCCGGTCGTGTATCTCTGGATTTTGCTGGTTTAAGAATCTTATCTTTTTGAAGTAATACTTTTTATGCGACTTCCAACAAGGTTGTGTTAAACGTTTAACACTACCATGGAGGGGGTATGTAAGCACTGTTCTTTCTCTCTTTCTCTCATAGCCAGTTACGTTTCGTATATTAAAGAAGTTTTACTTCAGTCGGCAACAGAAATACATCATCTGTGAAAATTTCAACTCTAACTATCACGGTTCATAAGATACAGCCTGGTGAAAGACAGACAGACAGCAAGCAGTCTTAGTAATAGGGTACTGTTTTGCCCTTTAGGTACGGAACCCTAAAAATTGAGCGTGTACTTGAAAAGATTTAAAATAGCTTGTTCTTTCCCAGGATACATCACACGTGTCGGTGGTAACAGTTGGCAATGAGGAGGTCCGAGTGAAGGATTCCGCTGCCACGCACATAGCTCTCGGCTCTGGCTCCACTCGCCTCAGTCCTGACAGCTTTGAAAGGTAGGTTTCAGTAGTAGTAGAGCTCTTAGTGAAGGGCTCGTCCGGGGAAGTACTACCACCATGCCTATTACTGCGAGCAGTGCAGTGTGTTCCGGTTTGAAGGGTGTGGGTCGGAGGCATTACAGGCACATGAGGCAACACCTGTATTAGGAACATTATCATGAGTCTTCCATAAATAATATGTTTTTCACCAGGAGGTCACAATCAGACAGCGGTAGCGTAGCCTCTTCCTCGTCCCGCGCGGGACACGACGCTGACTCCCTGGCGGCCAGCACCGCCGCCACTACGCCGACCACGGCCTCGCATGATGACCACTTGCATCTGGCGCATCTTAATGGATCTGCCAGGTGAGCTGCAGGAGCTAGGAACCTGCCGACGTGGCTTGACACAGGGTTACGTAGGGTGGCACGGGGTGAAATAGGGTCACACATGGGGATATGGGTTGACACAGTTACATGGGGTGACGTAGGGTGGCACGGGGTGAAATAGAGTGACACATAGGGATATGGGTTGACACATAGTTACACGGGGTAACATGGCTTGACACGGGGTAAAATAGGGTGACACATAGGGATATGGGTTGACACATAGTTACACGGGGTAGCGTAGGGTGACATGGGGTAAAATAGGGTGACGCATAGGGATATGGGTAGACACATAGTTACACGGGGTAACGTAGGTTGACACGGGGTGAAATAGGGTGACGCATAGGGATATGGGTTGACACATACTTATATGCTGCCTTTATCTCAATAAGAGCAAGAGAATGATAAAAAATGATGAGACAACTTTTTATAATTCTATTGTTTATTCCAGAGTGAACGCAGAAAACCACCAAGACGACACCGAGCAGGTGGTGCTGAGGAGGAAACCTCAGGAGAACAGGATCCAGCGCTCCAAGGAAGACATCCACATAGCGAACCTCAAGAAGAAGACCAGGAAACGAACGCGCAAGTTTGAGATCGATGGCGTCATAGTTACCACTACCACTTCTAAGGTGAACTAACTGACCGAGCGAGCAAAGCGAGCGAAGCGTCTCAGTTACGACATTAGCCAAAGAATACTTGTCTGTTTCTCTGTCTGCCCTCAGGTAGCATTTTTCAACAGATGATGACGAAAATTGGAAGTTAGATTTATTTAAAAAAATAATTGTCGATCGCGATTTTTAAGTAGGGGAAAAATAAGTGGGAAAAAGGGGAAGTTGACTGTAGCGTTATTTATCGATGGATTTCAATAAAATTGGAAAGGTACACTAAGGGCTTCATTCTACACAAGGTGTAAAAAAGAGGGGAGTGGAAGATGGGGGAAAATAGGGAAAGTTTTTTGTAGTTTAAAATTTTGTTTTTTCCGAAAACTATACCTACCTATATTAATCAGATTACCTACGCAGTCCTCTTTGTGTTTGTTGGTTTGACAAGACGAACCCGGTAAATCAGAGTTTCGACTTTCTAGGAGCAAGGAACACGAGAAATCGCTAAAACTTTTACCTCTACTTTGCTCAAAAGTCTATATAGGTAAGCGTCTATTGCTCTCACAGAACCACCACAAGTAATAGTAGCATTAGGTTAAGGTATCCTTAACTAACAATAAGATCTCTTTCAGGTGATATGGGGTGATGAGGAAAGCGGCCGTACGTGGGACGACCACGCCCTCCGCAAGCAAGAGCTCAGAGAGATCAAGTTGCTACAGAAGATCGAGCAGAAGCAGTTCCAGGATCTTAACGCCAAGGAGCTGCAGCTGAGGGAACAGCAGGAGAAGAAGTAAGTACCGGGGTGTCTATCTCTTCTTTCGTGTCAATTATACACCTAGATATTATTGGAATCCTACTAATATTATAAATGCGAATGTTTGGATGGATGGATGTTTGTTCCTCTTTCACGCTCTAACCAGTGGACCGATTTGAATGAAATATGGAATAAATATAGATTGTAATCTGGAATAGGACATAGGCTACTTTTTATCCCGAAAAAAAACCGGGAACGGGAAAAAACTGCCACGCGGGCGAAGCTGCGAGTGGCCTCTAGTAAATAAATTTTTGAGGACATTTTTACATAACATCATCTAGGCCCAAACTAAGCATAGCTTGTACTATGAGAACCAGATGACTACTACTGTACTCTAAAGGCGTCGTCGCTCATATTTTTTGATAAGATGGGTATTTCCTTAAAAAATGGGCTATTACTAAGAAGATTCTAAAAACCAGAAAAAAAGTAAATATTTAAGGGGGCTTTCATATAAGAAACGTGAATTTTTACCGTTTCTATTATAGATTATGGTGCGGAAACCCTTCGTGTACGAGTCCGACTCGCACTTGGCTGGTTTTATTATTATAGATATATGGTAACCACTTAACATCACGTGGACCATCTGCTTATTCCATCAACAAGTCAGCATATTGTGTTCGTTCCAGATTCGAAGGCGAGTTGGCGTCGCTGGTGCGCGCGCACGACACGGACCTGGAGGCGCTGGCGCGGGCACAGCGCGGCGCCGCCGAGCGCGCCGAGCAGCAGCTGGAGAACGAGCTCCGAGCCGCCGCCAAGCGACTCCGGGCTGAGCACGAACACAAGCTGAGACTCTTCCGGGATACCCTCAAGAAGGAACTAAGGCTTATGAAGCAGGTACAATTTTTTATAGATAGATAGATTAACTCTTTATTGTACACAAAGGAGTAAAAACACAATAGAGATAATTATAAGCACTGAGTACAACGGGCGGTCTTATCGCTAAAAGATCTCTTCCAGACATTTATATATTTGTGGACATTTTTTAGAAAACATCTAGCCCCAAGCTAAATAGAGATCGTGTTATGAGTACTAGATGACTGATATACTTAATTCAATAATAATAATAAATATGTCAGGACATTTTCATACAAAATTTCTACTATATATTACATTTATAGATATAAATATCCATAACAACTGGAATAAATATTTGCAGATCGTATAATATAAGTAAACGGTGTGTAAACTGTGAAATCCAGATAACTGATAGAAAACATATAAACTTTATGTAATTACATACTTAGAATACAATATAACACCCAAAGAACAAACATCTATGTTCTATACACAAATGTTTGTTCTCGGTGGGGATCTAACACACCACCTACAGTACAGAAGGCAGGACTACTATGAACTGAGCTGTGACTGCTGTTACCGCGGACCTAGGAACACCTTCATTGCTCATTCAGTCATGTTTTATCCTAAGTTATTGTTGTTTAATGCTTTTTTTTATGCTTCCACTTGTGAAACAAGCATCTGACCAACCAGATGTTAAGGTTAAACAAGCCGGTACTATGTCCATACAAACGCTGTAAGCGTTTAATGTCTACTATTTATTAACGTGCGTCCGAAGTTAAGTTTGATACTGAATTATCTTGCCGTTATCTAGGCTCGTTACCCTATATTCTACAGTAAAATCAGATTACCTTGAAAGTTACAAGCCTAGAAAGATTTAGTACTAAATCTTGTAACGCTTGTAACTTTTAAGGTAATCTGATTTTACTGTAGAATGTAGGGTTAATAAATAATAGACATTAAACACTTACAGCGTTTGTATGGACAACGTACCGACTTGTTTAACCTTAAGTGGTAAATTGGATAGTTGGTTGGTTGGAGGTGTAGTAGTATTATATCTTATAGTCCGGTTGGATGTACAGGAGGTGGAGCTGGTGCCGAAGGAGCGTCGCAAGGAGGTGTACCGCGTGCACCGCGGGCGGCTGGACGCGGAGCACGGCGAGCGCGAGCGCGCGCACGTGGCTGCGCTCGCCGACGAGCACGACGCCACGCTGCGCCGCATCCACGACAACCATCGCGACCGCCAGGCGCTCGCCGACCGACAGTACCTGCAGCAGAAGCACCAGGTCGCTACCCCGCCCATCCATCCATCCTACCTGAGGCAAACAGAATATAGAATAGAATAGAAATCATTTATTCAGCCACCACATAACAAAACTTAAAATAAAATATAAAAAACAACAGAAAAACAAATAAAAATAACACAAAAAAATTAGAAAAAGACTCGTTTTAGGGTGGTGGTGAAAAGGCCAACAGCTCAGCATATGCTACCACATGTAACCATACAGTAGCGTAAACAGGTAGCCTGCCTGCCTGCCTGCCTGCCTGTAATGTCACCGGCACCCTGTAATGTCACCCTTCGACCGGAACTCAGCAAGCTGCTCGGCAGCAGAAATAGGGACGGTGGTAGTACTTCCCCGGACGAGCCCTTTCGCAAAGAGCTCTACTGCTCCTAAAATCTACCCTGGATGACGTGAGACTTAAAGAAAGAAAGAAAATACATTTATTTTGCACACACAGCACACCAACAAAATAAGTGCAGTTAATGCGCCACGGAGCCTACATAGGTAGGCTACATACATATTGTAGATAGTAATGTAGACAGATGCAGTAAAAAGTAAACAATAAGAATAATACCTAGTAGAAAAAGAACAGTTGTAGACCATACATCAGCAAAAATTACATATCTGTTGCCTACTATATGTCAAGAGGTGTGCAGCTGTGGTCGCTGATCTGCCTACCAAGTGTAGTGACTATGGCAAATCCTCCCGAATAGAGTTCAGCAGTGGACTTAATAAAACTTATGACGTATACGGTTCCAAGAAGAGAGATTATGAAACCGCAGAAGTCCTGCGATTCTAAAAATACCTCAATGTTAGACATCACTTAAGCCTATAGGTAGTATCTTTACTGGCGAAAGAATTGGCGTTTTTATCATACACTAGCGGCTGCTCGCAGCTTCGCCTGCGTGGCAGTTTTTTCCCGTTCCCGTTATTTTTTCGGAATAAAATCATAGTAGCTTTATGCATGCAAAGTCTCAGCCCGATTGGTTTAAAATTGACAAAGTTTCATACAAACTTTCATCCCCTATTTTATCCCCTTGGTGGTAGAATTAATCAAAATCCTTTCTTAGCGGATGCCTACGTCATAACATCTACCTGCATGCCAAATTTCAGCCTGATCCGTCCAGTGGTTTGGGCTGTGCGTTGATAGATCACTATGTCAGTCAGTCAGTCTCCTTTGAGTTATATATATTTAGATACCCTACGAAGGGTACGGAATCCTGGACGAGTCCGACTCGCACTTGGCCGGTTTTTATTTCAAGAATCTATTAGTGCATTGTCGATCACGACCACGTTTACTCCATTAGACGACATACCTCTGAATCACGTTCTTTATATAACTGGTGTTTTATTATAGATAATGAGGAACCACGAAGCGGCGTTATGGGAGCTGGAGGAGAAGCAGATCCATGAACGGCATCAGCTGGCGAAGCGGCAGCTCAAGGACGAGTTCCTACTCCGACGGCACCAGATGCTGGTGCGGCATGATAAGGAACTTGAGCAGATCAAAAGGTATGTTAAAACTAGTGGTTCTGTGAGAACGGTAGACCTCGCTAGCTTTTATAACGAACAATTTCCCCTTTTCGAAAATTGTAATCCGTCCATATATTACGCTCTCTCATGTAGACTTTAAAAAAAACAAGGAACTTGTCTGCCAATTTTCGTCAAAATCGGTGGAAAAATGCGACCCGTAGGCGAGAACAAACTGATAACAGGACAAAAGCATTTTTGCCCTATCTCGAAACTGAGACGCTTCGCTCGATCAATTAAATTAAATTAGGTTGTGTTACATTTAAAGTAACTTAAGAGTCCCGGAGGGTCTCAATATGCAATCCTACTAATATTATAAATGCGAATGTTTGGATAGATGGATGGATGTTTGTTCCTCTTTCACGCTCTAACCAGTGTACCGGTTTGGATGAAATTTAGAATAAATATAGATTGTAATCTAGAATAGGACATAGGCTACTTTTTATCCCGAAAAAATAACGGGAATAGGAAAAAACTGCCACGCGGGCGAAGCTGCGAGTGGCCTCTAGTAAATAAATTTTTGAGGACATTTTTACATAACATCATCTAGAGAACCAGATGACTACTACTGTACTCTAAAGGCGTCGTCGCTCATATTTTTTGATAAGATGGGTACTTCCTTAAAAAATGGGCTATTACAGTGGCCTCTAGTTCTAAATATTATTTGTCATTCCACAGAAAAAACACACGCAAAGAAGAAGAACTGGCGAAATGTCAAGCGTTGGAGAAACGGTCGCTGCCGAAACGCATCCGCGGCGAGCAGAAGGCGCGGGAGATGATGTTCCGCGAGTCCCTCAGGATCGGCGCCCTGCCTGCCAGCCACGACATCGATAAGGACAAACTCAAGAAGGTAAGGACAACCACACCATGCCCTGACACTGCTCTGGAATGTCTGGATACATATGAAGGTTTTTTAGGGTTTTGTACTCAAAGGGTAAAACGGGACCCTATTACTAACTGTCTGTGATAGTAAGATAGTTGAAATTTTCACAGATGAGGTGTTTCTGTTGTCGCTATAACAACAAATACAGAATAAAATAAATATTTAAAGGGGCCTTTATAAATAATGCTGGATATTATTGTCTTTCTGTACGTCTGTCACCAGGCTATATCTCATGAACCGTGATAGTTAGATAGTTGAAATTTTCACAGAAGATGTATTTCTGTAGCCGCTATAACAAATACTATAAAAAACAGAATAAAATTAATATTTAAGGGGGCTCTCATAAAACAAACGTTTATTGCCGTTTTTACTATAGATAATGGTACTGAACCTGGTCTGGATAGAGATAGATTGAGGCAGCTCTGGTTTCTTATACCAAATGTTTCTACAATATTTTGTTTCAATCTTAATCTAACATTTGTTGAGGTAATCTGTAACATTTATTCTGTCAAAATCATTGTAACTGGTCTTCACAGTACAGGCTTGCCTAGCGTGAAGACTGCTGACACATCCCAGCTTTTGCTAAGTGTATACAGCATTCAAAATACCTACCTACCAACTAGTTGATTTAATTTTTATAAGCCTTAGGCCGAAGTTGCATGCATGTTTTATTTTTATGCTGCAAATAAACGTTTTTTCATTTTCATTTTTTTCAATATTCAAGATATGTATTTAATTTTCAGTTCCAAGAGAACGAGAAGAAGAGGTACAGGGCTGAGCAACAGCGACTTGCGACCAAGCACGCCAAAGCACGTGAGGAGCTGAAGGCACAAGGAGAGGTAATGTCACATCAACACCTGTCTCACAGTTCAGTAGTAGAGCTTTTAGTGAAGGGCTCGATTCCCACCTTGGGATAAATGTTTGTACGATCTGCAAATATTCATTCCCGGCGTTCTGTGTATTTTCTATGTAGTAAATGTATGTAATGTATTGTATTAAGTATATCAGTCATCTAGTACCCATAACACAAGCCCTGCTTAGCTTGGGTCTAGATGATGCTGTGTGGATTGTCCAGAATTATTATGATTGCATACCCAGACTGTAGAGGTGACTAAAGGCCAATTGTAAGCCGGGACTATTAAGGATAAATAACTAAGTAACTGTATACTTATATATGATGTAGTTAGTATATTATTAGTAGTTAGTATAATATAGTTGAAATATCGTTTTAATAAATAAATAATATATTTGTATTAGTGTAAATTAGTGTTTAAACATCTATATATATAAAAGAAAGTCGTGTTAGTTACTTCACTTATAACTCAAGAACGGCTGAACCGATTTAGCTGAAAATTGGCAGGGAGGTAGTTTAGAGCCAGGAGAAGGACATAGAATACTTTTTATCCCGAAAAAATAACGGGAACGGGAAAAAACTGCCACGCGGGCGAAGCTGCGGGCGGCCGCTAGTTAGAAATAAAGGCTTTTTTTATTTTATAACTGTATACTTCCAGGCTCTACTTCGGGAGTTGGAGCAGTACCAGAATGAGAAGCGCAAGGCCCTCATGAATCACGAGAGCAACAAACTTAAGACAGTTGAGGAAAGGTATTCCGCCGAGCTTAAGGAATGGCGCGCGACACACGGTGACAGGAAAATGGTGAGTTTTTTAATGTTACAGAATTCGCAAAAAATTTATATATTCTTATGCCTGGTTCACATTGGTCAAGTATACTGGCAAGCGACGACTAACATTATATTAAGACGCGGGATTTTCTATTAAATACCCATGCTGTTTTTTTTTTTTTTTATACAACTTGTTGATGGAGCAAGCAGATGGCCCACCTGATGTTAAGTGGTTACCATCACCTATAACAAAGCATTGCCTCGTAGGTCACGCTCGTTAGGAACGTCACCGACGATGCACTACTCAGCGTCCATCAACCTGAGGCATGCAGGTGTTAAGCCTCGTGTGCCTGTAATTACAGTACTCCAGTAGTACAGTACTACTGAATCGCGGTACTCCACTGTAAATACTAAATAAATACTAGTTTTACTTAAAAAGCAATTTGCAAGCGTTGATTCACTACTTATCGACTTCGCTAAAGACTTGACCAGGGTAAACCAGGTTTTACACAGATTTTTTTATAGCAAGCAATTTTATGCGGTAATACTCGGCTTCTATATTCTACGAACATCCGTTAGTAGCACTAATCTGTCTGATCATTTATCATCTTATTGAATGACAATTACTAGCCAATAAGATCTGACAGATTACGATCGATGCTGCTACTAACGGATGTTCGTGGGATATTGAAATTATATAACCAACGTGGACACAAAATAAACAATCGTACTACAAAATTTGTCCCGTCGCAAGAAGTGAACCCACTCTCGTGACTTTATTATTTTATATTTGAGTTCTTAATTAATTGCATTCTTCTATTAAAGAAATTGTCGTAGGTTCGGTTCATATAATTTTTTGATTATGGTTGCTTATACAGGGTGTTTAAATACAACTCGCTCGCGAAAACTTAAAGATTTCCAATTTAGCTTAAATCCACAAAAGTGGAATAGATACAAAGTAACTCTCCTCCGAATACTCAAACACATCTCAGATTTAAGCACGTCTCAAGTGACGAATGTTTGACAGATTTTCATTGCGAACTATCAATAATAGGGGTTTTGAAAAAAAAAATATTGATTTTTTAATGTATTTTAAAACATTATTATTAATAATGTTGATATTTAATGCAAAAAACTTAACAAAAAAACATTCAATTAATAGTAAACAATTAAAAATTTAGAAAAAAACCACGTGACTAGAAACGCGCCATGATTGATCACCATAATTGTGACGTCATAATTTTATACCTACAGTACGGCGTTTGCGGCTATTGAATGAGTGAAAACTAAAATAATGACGTCACACGCGCTCGGGTTTGTTCGGCGTGTTTTCAGTACTGGATTCAAAAATTAATTTTTATTTTGAAATAACTTTTGAATTATTGCGAAAAAAAAAATTCAAAAAATAGCTTTGTGATAAAACTTATATGTGACCTTTCCATTTACGGCAAAAAAAAAAAATTCAAAACCCCAATTCGCGACGCTTAAATCCGAAATATGTTTTTAAATATTGTTATTATATTTTTAAAATCTTATATGAATGTCATGATCTTTGGTTTAAATGTTCCTTTTTTTTATTTGGATCATTAAACAAGTCGTGAACTGTTTATAGTTTGACTCCTAGTTTTCGGCTGTGGTATTTTAACGCTCTGATATTATGTGTGGGTTCGATTGCATGTTTGTATATAGCTGAATATTGCATTATTGGTGGCGGATGTATGTGGTTTTGGGTTTACAACAATTTCATATTATTCAGTGTTACAGAGTATCGTTGAATACAGGATGCTATAAAACTTACAGGTGTTAGTATACTGGGTGTAATAAGAATACCTTACTCTGAAATTACAGGCACATGAGGCAACACCTGTATGCCTGAGATTGATGGTCGCTTTGCATAGTAAGGCACATTCCTAATTACCGTGATAACTATGCCTTGTCATAGGTTGTTATAGGTGATGGTACCCACTTAACATCAGGTAGACCATCTGCTTGTTCCATCAGCAAGTATTATTATAAAGAAAAACTCTTTTTGCATACTTTAATCATTTGATGTTTTCGGTAGTAGTATTATTATTACACCCTGTATATGGACATACTTCTGACTACCCGTCTTAGGCATCAAAGCACAAAGGAGATAATCTTCCTTAAAGTCAAAGTCAAAGTCAAAAATCATTTATTCAGTAATATCCGCAGGGATCATCTTGAAACGTCTTAAATCTAGGTGAATCTAAGCGCCAGTTCCTCGCGACCAAGCCTAGTAAAAGCGTGTGCTTGAATAAAGAAAAATAGCTTCACAACTTTAGTCCTTAAGCATGTTAGTTATCTAAGAGCTCTCACTGACTGAAGTTTTTAATCTTATTTCTAACAATTCCCATTAATATAAAAAAAAATTAAGTACACACCTTTAATACCCAGTCATGGTAGATATCCCCTTACGCTCTGATGTCTATAGAGATTAGTCAGGCCTGTGTGACGCTATTATATAATAAAAACAAACCAAAAATGTGACGTCTGTTAGATACGTAAGTGCCAATATAACATAAACTTATCTCTAACAGAAACTGATAGCCAAGTTTGTAAAACACCTCGACGATCACGAGAAGAAATTCGGCGATATAATAACAGATCGTAGCTCGTATCTCGACGTACCCTGGCCAAAGAATGTACTCCAACACATCCTCATAGCACACCATCAGAGAAACAGCTTCATCGGATCTCTCTCTCGCTCCCGAACCAGTCTCAACTTTCTATCAAACACACCCAACTTAGACAGACGACGAAGCGTTAGTCCCGGTAGAGAAACTAAATCAGCGGCCACCAGCACATATAATACCACAAGACGCGACAAATTAACTAAAACCTCGCGTTACGCATCAACATCCAACCTTAAACTAGTCTCGGAAAAGATATCAGGATTTTCTGTCTTCAACAACGAAAGACGAGAGCCTATTATGGCGTATCAGGAAATACCAGAACACAGGAAGATCGAACGGTCTAAACCTGTCAGTAAATTAAACAGACAAAGCATGTCTGAACATCTGTTCCGAGCTGAAGCAGTCCAGCCGATGAAGCGAAGCATTTCACAACAGAGCTTAAAACAAGACGTGGCTTTAGAAGCTGTTATGATTGACTTACCATCGACAGATGGCAGTAAATATAACTCGTTTAAAAGCGACAGTACAGTGTCTAGTGACGCTGATGATCAAACTACGAGCTTTAGTCGCTGGGGGCCGGTTCGAGGGTCGAATAGTTATTCCAACGTGGGGGATATTCCCGTCAGTCAATTATCAACTTTGAATTTAAAGAAGAGTATTGTTAGTGATAAACCGTCGGATTCTGTTGCATGATAATCTTTTTCTAAACGAATCTAAAATGGCGGTGATAATTACCTCCCGTTTAATATATTGCTAAGTATAATAATAGATATATGTATTGCTGTGTTCCGGTTTGAAGGGTGTGGATGCCGGTGTAATTACAGGCACATGAGGCTTAACACCAGTGTGCCTCAGGTTGGTGGACGCATAGTGCACAGTAGGGCACGCAACTAATATGCGTGACCTCCAAGGCGATGCTTTGTTATAGGATGGTTACCACTTAACAGTTGGACCATATGCTTATCCCACTAGCAGTAGAATTAAAAACAAAAATACATAGATAAATAAATCATTCTTTATTGTTCATCACACAGAAACAATGGGCTTTATCGTTGAAAAACTATCTCTTCCAGGCAACCTTTATCACATATCTTTATCTTTTTTTAATGTGTGAGGGAGAGGTAATGATTGCCGCCATTTTAGATTTGTTTCTTTATAACACGGTTATAGAAGATACTTTAACAGGCCAAGACGCAAGTTTATGAAAAGTTTTCATTCAGTCTGAAAAAAAAATTATGTTTAGGTCATCTACAAAAGGCAAATGTCTATTTTACTTTATTTTCAAAAACTTTAAAATCGCGTCAAGTCTGAGAAAGACTCCATTTTACTAATTAAAATTCAAAATTTTTGTAATAAAAGAATGTCTAAAAATCTGTCAAAAAAAATTGTATAAACTGGGTAATGACAAACATTGTCTGAAGATATACCCAACCATGATAGTTTAAAAAGTTATATTGTCTGAAGATATCTTGAGCAAACTTTAAATTACATTTATAAGTATGGGGGTGATTAAATATACTACAGACAACGCTTATAAAATATCCAGACACCCTTATTCATGAACGTGTCATGATTTTACAGTACCAATGAAAGTGAATTTATTTTCGGAGTGATTTAACAAGTTATCGTTTGTGAATATGGATGTTTTAACAAAAGTACCTAATTCATTTCTTTATTTTATATGTAAATAAAGAGCATGTTTAATTTTTTGCATGCTTTTTCAAAATATATGTGCTATATTAATTAAGTTTTTGAAGTATTTTTATAACGATACAATAGCTATATGAAAACTCTTATTATTTTAATAATATTGATCACTGAGGGTTCAAGATGGCCAATAAGTTTGTTGCCGTCTCTTTTCATTGACATGAAAGTGACAGTGAAAAGTATATTGTATGCAGCCGTTATAAAGTGCCACGGGTTATGAATAATAAATTATCAGTAATAACCACTGAATAAATGCTTTTTTGACTTTAATACTTTATTGCTCATACAAAAAAACAGTACAAAGGCGAACTTAACGCCATAAAGCATAATCTTCCGGATAACCTTCACGTTAACGTTAACGTTTATTGTGGAAAAAAGTTGTGTCGGTATTGCACAAAAGAAAATAAGTAAAAAATAAATATTTCAAATAAAAAAAAATACAAAACTGAACCTTACTTGCTTTAACAGAATAACGGCCGAATGCTCAAACGCAACTTAGATTTAATCACGTCTCAAGCCGCGATTTTTTGACAGTTTGCAATGACCGATGTGGCGCGGCGGGCGAATGTCCGCCTGCGACGCAGAGGTTGCGGGTTCGATTCCCACCTTGGGATAAATGTTTGTACGATCTGCAAATATTTATTCCGAATGTTCTGGGTGTTTCTATGTATAATAAAAATTATCATATGTAATGTATTGTATTAAGTATATCAGTCATCTAGTACCCATAACACAAGCTCTGCTTAGCTTGGGGCTAGATGATGCTGTGTGAATTGTCCAGCATTATTATTATTATTATTATAATGGAAGTCTGTCAAAAATTCGTGGCTTGAGACGTGATTAAATCTAAGTAGCGTTTGAGTATTCGGGGGTAAATCATTAAAAGGTCAATTACAGTGGTACTTCGCCGTATACTACTAACGGACATTCGTAACAGGGCATCAGGCTACGGGCGCTGGTTTCATATGGCTATTGTAGCGCTTAATTTAATTATGATCGATATTTGAATGTGCCACTGCATCCATTTTAGACGTAAGAATTTGTTATGCTTCCTAATTTGCCTACTAACGTTTGTAAATTTTATATTATGCAGAATTTTGCTTTTTTCACAATCGCTTGATTTAACAATATGTTAAACGTTTGCAACGTTTTTTTTTATTTTTTCTGCCATCTGAGAGTAGATTTAAAAACCTATTATATTATTCGTTTATAATGAACATGACGCTATCAAGCGTTTGTGAATAAGGCAGTATTTTTATTACCCCAGTATTTTTAGTTATACTAAAATATTTCGTATTGTATTATTTAAAGTTATTGAAGTCAGTTAATAATCTAGTGATAAAACCATCCATCAAAATCCATTTGTTTAGAACAGCGAGAGTCTTACACGTTTGTTATGGAAGTCGCAAGATCAGAATTAGAGGAATGGTTCTGGATTAACTACCCTAGCTGGGAGCAATTAATTACATATCTTAAACACCGGAACCGGTCACCTATTCGTACGTACATAATAGCGCTGAACGTGGCTTAAAAGCGACCAGATTAATTTTTTATTATAATTGATTGGTATTAAACTTGGTCACAAAACTTGCCATATTATTAAATTTATTAAATTAAATAAGTAATCATCAATTATTGTGCATGGGCATAACGGCGTCCCGTAAATAGGGGCATGGGTTAAAGATTTCCTTTGTAGTTTTAATTATTAAATAAAATAAAAAAGTGATGGTACGATCAGATGGTCCACTTGATGCTGAGTGGTTATCTTTGCCTATGACACTTGTACCAATCATGCCTGTTATATGTAGTGTCAAGTCTTATATAAAGTAGATAGGATATACAGATATAGAAGACATATTTTCTTTACATAAAACGATCCTTTTACCACACTGGTTCTTTGACATTTACAAAGTCACTGACCGAATTACAGTCAAAAGAACCAGTGCATAAATGCTTCCTAAGTATTGCCAAAATTACTAACAAATTAGTTATATTAGTAGAAAATAAAGGGGGGTAGATTCCAAAATATATTTAATAAATTATTACCAAATAGTTAGTTATATCACTAAATTTACTTTAAAAAAATGCCTGATTCATCTTTCTAGAATAGCTTAAAATACACACATAACTAATAAAAGCATTTTTGAACGAGTTACGATGATGCAGGACGGTCTAGAAGACACCTATTCACTCTTGCCTTAAAGAGATAGTATTCAGCCCGGATGTACAACGCGACAAAATGTTGTCTACTCGTCATTTCGTGCTAAATAGAGATATATCTTTATATCTTCCTGTGCTAACATGACAGTTTCTCTTGGACTGATTTTTGAAATTCACCCCTAAAAGGGGTGCAGCGGGGGAAGTTTATACGAAAATAACTAACGCTAAAGGTGTGCACGATTTTTCTTTCTAGTATTATTATAACAGTCATTATAGTATTTAAAAGATTGAATTGGGCTGTAGTATTGATATTTTAAGAGTTAAATTAGTTAGTGATATTTTTAATTTAATATAATTTAAATATTAATAACTTAAAGCTCAGTTTAAACATTGCATTAGTTTAAATAAATTTAATAAATAATTATCAAAGATTTCTCCGACGGATATTTGATATGTTTCATATTAGAATAATAGAATTACAAAAAAAATAGCAATATCTTTAATAATTGAAGACAAAAGTTGAAATACCATTTAATAATTGTTCAAATGAGATTTTAACACACAAAATAGCAAATATTTTAATTTATTTTCATATTATAACTAATGTACAATGCTTTGCATGACATAAGTCATATCTTGGGGTCTTTTCCAGACGACATTACAGATGACATAATTTCCGATGACATATTTGTAACAATACATTTCACTACCATTATTTGTAATATTACATTTTGCTGTCAATATTAGTAATATTAAATTTTAATATTACATATTACTATTGATAATTGTAATATCAAATTTTGCTGTCAATATATTTGTTTGTATTACATTTTACTATAGATATTTGTAATATTAGAAATTTTAGTAGCCTTTTATCTAAAACTTCTACTAAAACTAAAATGCTTGACCAATTCTTTCAATGATTCTTCTAGCAAAGGTTGTTTTGTTTGGTACGCGAGGATTCATAGTATTTCACATGAAAAATCTAATTTGATTTGTACACATAATTTGGACAAGCATGTAATCTACTGTAATTTTACAGAACTATTAGCTATCTATATCGTAATATGGAAAAGGCCCTGAAGCATGTTATTATTAAGATCATATCTAAAAGTAATTTTAACAAAAATGTCATACAAATTTCATATTATCATGTTGTAAATAAAGATGTTACATTTCTAAATGTATTTTTGATTTAATATGTCTTTGGTGGAGGATAGGCACTGCTTTAAATACCTTTATTGCCTTAATTGTAATAACTGTCATATTTAGTACACTTGATATTTTCATGGGAACGAAGAGATTAGGAATTTTAGTTTTTGAGGTATGCTCAAGGCTAATAATCTGGTCTGTATCGGATATCGGTTAAAAGTATTAAGGCATAATACAAAAAGTTCGTAAAATATATTGCTAGTTATATCAAATGAGTAGGTAAAGATCGGGAAGATGGTCAAAGGAGAAGGCTGTTCACCGTTCTTCCTAGAAAACCTGTCCTGTACTGTAGGACGGGGGAGTCTTGTGTCCAGGGCTGGACTTCCTTAGGTTCAGAATACTGCATGATGACCTGATTGCTTAAAAGTTCATTTTGATATTTTTCTTAAACAGGTATCTATAGCCTTAATAGCTTATCTTATAGACAATGACTCGTTCTACTAACAGATGCTTGTAGGATATTGGATTGGCATAAAAAGCTAGAGAATTTTAGAAACTGGAAAGTTATAAAAAAAAAATCGCTTTAAACTTTGCAATTGCTACTAATAACTGCTGAGTTATAAGTTAATTTATACACAAGATTACTTCAACCCAGGTACTGATAAACTCGTCGTAACATTAACACAGTGTTTTGTCTTGCATTTGAAGACTTAAACTAGATAGAAAGAGACAGTGTAATTGAGGTTACGCTGAGTTTATTAGTAAAAGCTATAGATAACAGCATGGTGCATGATAACTCCGGTGGAAGTACTTACCAGCAAGGAAAGGACCGTTCACTCACTGGATTGCATGGTATGTGGTTTTTACTTGCCCTTATTAGATATTTTGCACCCTCTGAGGTTTTAAAGGCACACAATGGATGTGTAGTCTCAGTTGTTAGCATGCATTACTACATTACACTCAGTAGAACGTGCATGTCTCCTATGGTAGCCTTAAATGTATTAAGATATGTACGTCAATTATTCATAGTAAATTTTAGGTCAGCTTAAAGCCAGCGCTTGCATAATCAGCTTAAAATTGATTTTAAAAAATGTGTTCGGTATTTACGACTTGCCGTCCAAAGTCTTTGCCCTCACGATTTACGACTTGCCGTCCAGAGTCACTGCCCTCGGTGGCCGGAGCTATCAAGTGTTCTCACTTTTGTACATTTTGGTATTAACGATCGATTTATGAATAGTAATTATATTGAAAAACTATCAAAGATAGTGGGTAGTAACTTAGGCGCTGACTTTAAACTGATCCACATAGCACTCAAGGTGACAAGTTTTTTTTAATTCACCCACATTCTAGCCCCTTTAGTTTAGTCGAGATTTGCATGTGTCAATGTAATATAAAATATGTATTTATAAGAAACTGTATATATTTCTGTACATAATATGTTTTTATTTTTATGCTCCCTCGGAAGGTATCGTGGTTAACGATGAGAAAAAGTAGGTATTTTTTGATAATTCTTTTGTAAATATTTAAATATCCCAACAAGATGCCTATTCGAATAAGTGATAAACAAAGGTGACAGGTTCGATCCCTGCAGTTGTTCTTTATGCAAATAATAAAATGGTATCTTGTTTTGCTAAAATCCTAATATGTACCTAGTTCTATTCCATCCTACTAATATTATAAACGAATGTTTGGATGGATGGATGAATGGATGTTTGTTCCTTTCACGCTCTAACCAGTGGACCGATTTGGATGAAATTTGGAATAAATATAGATTGTAATCTGGAATAGGACATGGCTACTTTTTATCCCGAAAAATAACGGGACCGGAAAAAACTGCCACGCGGGCGAAACTGCGAGTGGCCTCTAGTCTTACATAATACTATCCGTTTTGAACGTAACATTCATTTAGAATAAATATTTTCAGGCATTGGATAAAGAGTTTGCAGCTCAGCTCGACGAGCAAGAGCGTCAGGCAGCCAGCTCCAGGATCCCTTCATCATCAGCTCTGGCACATCATAACTCTACGCTGCACTCTTCGCGAACCAGCCTCGCTAGTAGTCACTATGAATAGTTACTATGACTACTACGTCTCTATAGTCAGGATGACTATATAGTAGTCACTATGACTTTACGACATAATTATAGTCACGATGACTATGGTCACTATGGCTTCACTATGAATGGGAGTTAGTTTTACTATACTAACTATAATAAAGTCACTATAGCTCTGCTCTGAGTTACGACGACTGCTACTACTGGGGTTACTTGACTATATTATAGTCACGACAACTATGATCATTACACTGGACGTTATTTGGACTATAGTCAGTATAACTATAAGTCATCTGAAACCTAAAAAAGTAAAATTTACCACCAGCTCCAACATTCTACAGCTACTAGACAAACGTCTTGATAGTAGTCACTTTAACTAAGTGGGTCAGGATCACTATGGATAAACATTCCGCTAGTAGACACTAGGTTTTCCTTGTGTAAAGGTCACTATGCGAGTTTTTGTCCAAAATCAAAGTATGGGTTATAATTACGCGCGTAGTCACTATAACTAAGTGGGTAAGGATCACTATGACTTTTTGACTAAAATTTATAACAATTACTAAACCTCACGAATGTCTCGATAGTAACTAACTGAGTGAGTGAGTATGACTATGATAAATTCTCACTAGTTTACACTAGGGTTTGTAATGAGAGTTTTTTAACTCTGTTTAACGGTAACCATGACTATGGCGGACCATAGCTGACTTTCGAGCTTTTCAGCTGAGTTTCCTGTGGTTTAAGCGAGCCGTGGTATTTTCTTAATACCTATGTCTGTCACTTAAAATTAACCATTAAAAATTACGGTCTTTAAGGAATCAGTGTACAATCGCAAACTTGTTAAAATTGTGCCAAATTTTAGAGTCACTTAAATCGGCGGTGCGGTTTTGTATTAGAATTATTATTGTAGTTAGGAAATGCTTGTACCTCTATGGTAGAATTAAATATTAATTACATGATTGTTAGAGGTAATTGGCTCATACGTGTTCAGAAAAAAAAACTAGTAAGTACTTATATTAATGTCACAATATATCGCAAATACAAAGTGAGGTCACGATGCGATTTAGTAGTCAAATGGTTTTTCAAAAATCTCAAGAGTCACTTTCAAATGTCCTAGAGCCATACACAATACACCTAGTATTGGCGTAAGTTCCACGCGACCAAGCCTAGAAGAATAAGTAACCAAACGGCTCGGTTCATAGCGGCTGACTGAAGCTTTTTTAGATGATATAGCAATTTGCATATCGTTTAGTGTCTTTAAAATTTTTATGTAGGTAGATGACTAAATTGCGCGGTTTGGGAAACACCTAGCTTATATTTTTACGGCCTATTCGCGTTGAAAACTAGGCCATTTTAGGCCTAAAATAAGAATTAGAACGGTGCTTAGAAAGGCAAGGAGTAAATTGGCAAGGAGTGAATTGAAACGAAGTCTGATTTTGAGGGTTGTAATATGGTGCGTTGACTATCATTATAACTAGGAAGGTAATGCTCTTGAAATTCTTGCAATAATAACTACTTAGATACTTAACGCATGTCAATTTGATTATTTTTCGAGTAAAATATCGAGTGGCAGTTTTTTAGCCCAGCAATGGGCGATTAGTAATAAATGTCAAAGGTAATAATGGTTTTATTAATTGAAATCATGAAAATAACGTAGAATCGACGTACAGCTAGGTGAATCTAGGGACAAGTTGCGACCAAGCCTAGAAGAACACTTGGACTGTAGGTTCTAGGATCTAAATCTAGGCTGCTTAGTATACCAACACATTAACTTGTGAATAATAAGGACTATTCTTATCCTAGAATCTATCTTAAACCCGGTAGCTGTAGAAGAACTTCTTGGCCGAATAAATCATAATAATTAAAAAAAACTTGAGAGGTGTCAAGGGACACCCGGATGGAACGAAGTTCAATCCGAAATAGAAATGAAAATATCTGGCTTGCTTTCTATAAGAGAGAGAGATAGACAGAGAAACATGCGACGCCGCACAGCTTACAATAGCTTACTATAGCAAAAAGTGTCGTGACAACTTTTCGTAAGAATTTTTTCCGTCTAGCCCCCTTTCACAACGCGCGATAAGGAACTTCGTTCCAAAAATTGTATAAACCTATAACAATTATATGCCTACCATCTTATACTTTCAACTGTTTATAAAGATTATTCTAAATCTGATTTACACTAATTCGGTTTTGCAGCTGTTGTTTTTGACTAAATTTACACGCACCAGTAATTTTTACATTACATTTTCACTGATTGAAACGGGTCACCAGTGCCCCGTAACACAGGTTTTCAGCCTATCTCGGGCACCAGTTTCACACAAAACAGGTTTTTCTACATTTATACCACCAAAATTGTACCCCTTACACTAAGGACCTTTTGTGTTTGAGAAAATAAATGATTTATATTATATTATATTACTGATCCTATCACTTATGTATTGATTCTAATATAACACGAAAATATTTAGTGTAAATCATATATCCAGGATCTGATTTCGACAGTACCTACTTATAAATTGATTTAGGGAAACTTAATTTAATGTTAGTCAACGTTAGAAAGATAAATGTATTATATTTGTAAATTAAATGTATTAGTCAGCATAGAAAAGAACTGACAATGTAGATATATGTAATGCTTATGTAAAGTAAATTTATGTGCCTGCAATGTTATTGAAAGGGTGTAGAAGATCTGTCTTCATAGATCTGTACCCTAAGTATGTAGTTTTAAGACGTAGAATGCAATGATTTATTGTTCGTTCTCGCTAAAAGTAGATAAATAATTACAAGGAACACGGACATCAATCTGATGTAAGAAATTGAAATCGTCAAGATAATAAGTACAACAGAATGTCCCAGTCTAAATATAAAAGGGCAAATAGATTAAGAAAATGACTTTATAACTTCGGCCGCTTGATAACTTTAGTATTTAGTATAGTTATTATACTAAAAGGAAGTAATTTACGTATTTTTATTGAGTAGGTCACAGTTAGGTTAAAGCACGTCTAGTTTTTGATAATCTTGATATTTTTCCAACAGTCTTTTCAATTTAAAAACTTTATATTAAATTTTCTAGTTGCATCACCTTATTGTGTGTAAACTTTCAATCTTTACACTATTTGACTATTATCTGGGACATTCTGTTCATTATCAACATTTGAACAGTACTTTTCACTAAAAAACTTATGAAATATACTTTTTACTAAAAACATTTTCTAGTGAAAATCAAATCCGCTCAAAATTACTTGTTACGTCAACTTATCTTAAAGTATTTTAAGCATGTTTTATCATATCAGTATGATTACAATGAAATGTATTTTTCTAATTTATTGACCGTTTATACGACGGAAGGAAATTGTTCTTAAGAATGCTTAAAACGATTTTAAAGATCTTACCTACTTTAACCTTCTTTGTGCAGTTTCGACAGATGTTTTAATAAAACTGAAACCTAATTTTTGAACTGTTTTAAAAAGCTTTATTTTTGAGGACATTTTGAATCAATGAAACCATAAAACTCCAAAATTATGTATCTTTTATTTTGCCATAACTTTCATCCGCGCCTGCCCATGGAAAACCAAAGACAAGAATCATCAAAAACCGCTTATTTCTTTGTAAACTAGTCTTAATTTTGAAAAAGACGTATCTACTTATGGGGACATCGGCACGAGCGAAAGAATTGCGGCGATATTATTATCGTGTCACGTATTTCTATAAATACGATAATATTGCCGTGTATACACACTCATACATCTAGCGCAGAAAAGAGCTAAGCGTCACCAACGTGCTGCAACCCCATTAAGATCCCACTGAGAAAAATGAAAAGCGGAAAGTGCCGATTTTGTTCGTATGAAGGCAAAAAACCGACCAAACGTAACAACGAACAGAAACTCCTTATAAAGTTGTTCCTTCTTCTTCTTCATTTTAAAATGGCTATAAAGTTGTTCCAGTCCTGTGTAAGTGTAATAGACGGTATCATTTTGACGTATTCACTTTGAAAGGTAAAAACTAACGTAAGCGTTACAAGCTCGCCCAGCGTAGGTAATCACAATTCAACGGTGTAACACTTTTTTAAACTGAGGCTCGAAATCCATTTTTCTCAGTGCAGGGTCAAATGTGGTCGTGGCTGTCACTGCCGTATATGTCTTTTTAGCCATGAGCAAGTGTTCAGTGCCTTCTAGGTGCTCTGTGACCTAACTGACACCACCTAAATCATCTGGTAATAGATGTTGAAGGCCAATGATCATGAGACACGGCGATATCGCGGAGAGAAAGTGTTTAGACATATTTGTTACAACGATAATATCGCTGCGATTCTCTCGCTCGTGAAGATGGCCCCTAAGCATTATAATTTTTTGTTTTTATTTTAAGTTTAAACAGCGAAGTGTGTATTCCAATGTTTTATAACGCCTTTTTATTAACACGCAAAATTGTACATATGACTAGAATTAAGCGCTTTTTAGGATAAATAAAATATATTTTTTTGAGATTAGCGCAGTGTTTTATAGACTCCGCATTATAAGTTTATAAAGTAATATGTAATTACTAGTATTAGTAATTAATTTACAAAAGTAGCGATTATGTTTTATTTTCTTTATGGTTTTGAAAGTAAATTATTGTTACATTTTTTCCAAGATATAAAGAACTTAATTGTATTTTTGTGTTTTAATTTTTACCTAAAAAAATAGTTTTTTTAGGTAGGTAGGACCTAAGAATATGGACTAAAGCAGGGTAGGACGAACAAAAGCATTTTCTGTCCAATCTCAAAACACAGATTTCGCACGCTCGGTCAACAAACAATTACAGACTGACAGACGGATAAAGCAATAGTCCATACACTTAGGGATAAAGCATTTTTTGGTCAATCTCGAAACTGACGCTTCGCTCGCTCGGTAAAAATCTATGCTTGAAAGCCTACTTTTTCATAAATATTGTATATTAGGTAAATAAACCTTGCATAAAACCGATGAACGAACTTTCACATTGTCGTACCCAATGTAGTTAGATCTATTTCATTAAAAAAACAGCATGATTGTCACTATGACATGTAATTTTATCATGACGATGTGAAAATTTTCGGACCAAAAACACGATATAAAAATAATTTTAGGAGCTCCATTATAAATCACAATGCGATTAAAAGAAGTCGGCACTTTAACCACTTTCAACGATTGTTGTCTGGAAGAAACTGTCGAGGATCGCTACAACAGATGCGAGCTTCTAAATACAATACAACACATAGATATTTACGGAAAATTCCGATCCAGTTACGTCGAACGGAAATCCTGGATAGATCCTTTTGTTTGCGTCAGTTCCGTTTCATCCTCGTCGGGAAGATCTACTTACCCAAGCGTAACTTCGGTGAAAAACGTGGAGTCTAAACTCAGCACATTTTCAGTGTCAACGAAGGTTTCAGGCTTGTACCCTGGACATGATATCCTGGGGCAGAAGGCGAGGAAAGCAAGGATGCACTCGAGAAGTAATGTGGTATTCGGGGCACTGGTTCCGAGGTGAAATTTCTTAGTGTGGGTTTGAAGTTGTGGCGTAACTGTTTTGTCTAAATAAGAATATTTGAAATTTACGTTTTATTTCTTGGTGGACCCAGTACCTACTAAAAGTTGTTTTAAAGTGTATATAGGTAATCGTTTGACCGCAATCTCACCTGATGTTAAGTGATGATGCGGTCGAAGCTATAGCACGCTTGCCGAGAAGATACCTATTAACTCAATGTATTTCTATAAGGATCCCTTATATTTTTGTCTTATTCCCTCACATCTCGTAGTAACAAATACCTACTCGAGATTCTTCGAGGATGTCTAAGAGGGGTAGTCAGAGGTACATCCAAATATTGCATTTGACTCAATGCAGTTGTATTTTATACGTGACAGGTTGCAAGTCCATAACCTCTGCTAAAATACTAACTGGTTTCCTCACGATGTTTTCCTTCACCGTTGAGAGCCAGTACTCTTAATTCCAGACTCATTAGACCACCGGTGCTAAGCATGATTAAAACAAATTATGTTAAATATAAATTTTATTAAAGATCTTGTCTTAAATCCATACAATTAGGAGCTTATTCTATGCGGCGACACCATCTTGGTTTGAATCTTCATCTGAAAAAGAAAATGACATTGGTTGATTACACGTACCAAGTAAAGTGGCGAGACAATGCTCTCAGAAAACTCGGTTGGTAAGCTAAGCAGAGCTTGTGTTATGGGTACTAGATGACTGATATACTTAATACACTACATTACATACATACATATTTTTTATTATACATAGAAAATACCCAGAACACCCGGAATAAATATTTGCAGATCGTACAAACATTTATCCCAAGGCGGAAATCGAACGCGCATCTTGCCGCGCCACATCGGTCGTCAAAAGTGGCGAGAGAGTGCTCTAAGAGAAAAAAAAATTAAATCAAAATTAAATGTCATGTGCGGGACAGGCTCAGTCACGCTTTTCGGGGTAAGACTCAACTATTTAACGATAGGGTAAATCTGATTTATAATATCATATTTTTATCGATAGTCACGTAAACGTAATTAAGTAAAAAGATAAATATTTGAAAACTTGTGATTATACACGTTATTTTACTATGCCCTATGATGCACTGCTCTGCGTCCATCAACCTGAGGCATACAGGTGTTAAGCCTCATGTGCCTGTAATTACACCGGCACCCACACCCTTCAAACTGTAACACGCTGCGCTGCTTGGCGGCAGGAATAGGCATGGTGGTAGTACTTACCCGGACGAGCCCTTCACTAAGAGCTCGACTACTACTACAAATAATAATAATAGTTTTAGTATGACTATAACTGACTAAACACAAGTAATTTATTAGTTACGACTACATAGTACTATAAGTTAATTTCAATAAAATCAACACTATCTTATTTCTAATGTTAATACTTTGAAACCCATGTTTTTTATCTCAAATAATGAATAAATATTGGCGGACTAACGTCATGAAGCCCCAAACTAAGTAAAGGTTTATACTATGGAACCCAGATGACTGATAGAATACTTATACCGGGTGTAATATAACCACTTCCGAATATTTCAGGAACGTGTAAAGTTACCTACAACAAGCTCTTATACAATACCACTTGACATACAGACAAATACATTTAGAGTAATACTATTATTTTTAAATTCCTATTTATCAACCAGCGATGTATTGCATACAGCGGTCAATGACCGCGCGGTGGCGGCGACCTCGAAGGCAACGCACCGGTCAGATCGCGTTTTCCTTTAGATTGCTGTTTTGTAGTTTTTACGCGTTTTTAAATAAGATAATATAATAAATAATAATAATGCCGGACGATTCACACAGCATCATCTAGCCCCAAGCTAAGCAGAGCTTGTGTTATGGGTACTAGATGACTGATATACTTAATACAATATTATATTACATACATAGATATTTTTTATTATACATAGAAAATACCCAGAACACCCGGAATAAATATTTGCAGATCGTACAAACATTTATACCAAGGCGGGAATCGAACCCGCAACCTCTGCGTCGCAGGCGGACATTCGCCCGCCGCGCCACATCGGTCGTCAAATATAGATAATTAGGTACTTATTTTTATTTTGTGATGTATTGTCGATATTGATGAAAAAAATCGCGTTTTTAGGGTTCCGTACCCAAAGGATAAAACGGGACCCTATTACTAAGACGCCGCTGTCTGTCTGTCTGTCCGTCTGTCACTAAGC
Organism: Electrophaes corylata; assembly: GCA_947095575.1. NCBI lineage: Eukaryota > Metazoa > Arthropoda > Insecta > Lepidoptera > Geometridae > Electrophaes > Electrophaes corylata. Next base: position 781,849 of record OX352727.1, read on the forward strand.
TGTATCTCATGAACCGTGATAGTTAGAGAGTTGAAATTTACACAGATGATATACTTCTGTTGCCGCTATAACAAATAACTAAAAAAAATAATAAAATAAATATTGAAGGGGGCTCTCATACAACAAACGTGATTTTTTTGCCGAACCCGAACCAATCGTGCGCAAGTTCGACTCGCACTTGGCTGGTTTTTTGTAATCGAAATCATGGACCGAATACGCAGTTGCAGTTTTCGGAAGTGGTCTTTTTACACATGGTATACTTTTTTTTTAAATACATACTACCAACACAACCCACAACCTACCGCACAGAAGGCAGGGCTACTACTAACTGCGCTGTGAGGCCAGTATTTAAATTTTAATAATAATAATAATAATGCTGGACAATCCACACAGCATCATCTAGCCCCAAGCTAAGCAGAGCTTGTGTTGTGGGTACTAGATGACTGATATACTTAATACAATACATACATAGATGTTCTTACTATACATAAAACACCCAGAACACCCGGAATAAATATTCTCAGATCGTACAAACATTTATCCCATTTCGACGACCGATGTGGCGCGGCGGGCGATTGTCCGCCTGCGACGCAGGAGGTTGCGGGTTCGATTCCCGCCTTGGGATAAATGTTTGTACGATCTGCAAATATTTATTCCGGGTGTTCTGGGTATTTTCTATGTATAATAAAAAAATATCTATGTATGTAATATATTATTGTATTAAGTATATCAATCATCTAGTACCCATAACACAAACTCTGCTTAGCTTGGGGCTAGATGATGCTGTGTGGATTGTCCAGCATTATTTATTTATTTATTTTATTTATCCCAAAGCAGAAATCGAACCCGCAACCTCCTGCGTTGCAGGCAGACATTCGCCCGCCGCGCCACATCGGTCGTCACACTAACTTTTCGTAATAACTTTTATAAGTATGGAAGTAAATGTTTGCTAACTACAATAAACAGGATACTGGTCCGCTAACCTCATGCTGATCCGTACCCCTTCTTAATACTGGCTCAGAGCATATCTACAAAACACAATTATAGCATAAGACTTTGCACTACATTGTAGTACACGTAGGGCACGTGCCCTCAGCACCTATTACAAGCTTGCAGAATATACCTAGGCCTCTACCTCTAGGCTTGAGGAACCGGCGCTTAGATTCACCTAGATTTAAGATGTTTCAAGATGATCCCTGCGGATATTACTGAATAAATGATTTTTTACTTTGACACTGCTCTGGAATGTCTGGATAGATATGTGCTTTTTGAGGAGGAGGAACAAGCTGATGGCCCACCTGATGTTAAGTGGTTACCACAGCCTATAACAAAGCATTGCCTTGCAGGTCACGTTCGTTACGAACCTACAATACTCTGCTCAGCGTCCATCAACCTGAGGTATACAGGTGTTAAGCCTCATGTGCCTGTAATTACACCGGCACCCACACCCTTCAAACCGGAACACGCTGCGCTGCTCACAGGCAGGAATAGGCATGGTGCTAGTTCTTCCCCGGACGAGCCCTTCACTAAGAGCTCTACTACTACTAGAAACCACAACCTAGTTATAAAACTATCCTAAGTGATCAATAAATGATATCAGAACAAAGCTGTGTGCAAGTCACCTTTGTCATCAGTCTCCATATGCTCCGGTTCCTCATGGTAGGCAGGGGCAAGGGGTGACACAACCACTCCATCCCACACAGTGATCTCTGCGGAGATGTCCTTGCCTCCTTCGAACGGCTGCAAGCCCAGCACGTAACGATGACCCCCACGAGCTATCACTCGGAGCAACCTGGAAACAGAAAGAGCTTATACCATAACATACGTATTTGTACATGACCGCTGTAAAATAACTGTCTGTATAATTTGTGTGTACAATAAAGAATAAATAAATAAATCATTAAGTATATAAGCGTCGTAGGAGGTCGCGGTTTCGATTCCCACCTCGGGATAAATGTTTGTACGATCTGCAAATATTTATTCCGAGTGTTCTGGGTATTTTCTATGTATAATAAAAAATATCTATGTATGTAATGTATTGTATTAAGTATATCAGTCATCTAGTACCCATAATACAAGCTCTGCTTAGCTTGGGGCTAGATGATGCTGTGTGGATTGTCCAGCATTATTGTTATTGTTATCTACCGTATACCTACATATTATAAAATAACTCTGTTTTCTAACTCCGGGACTTTACTATAGGTAGAAAACTAGAGCCTTCATGTAGAATAGAACAGAAATTATTTATTAAACACACCACAAATACAAAAAACAGGTTCACACCGGCTCAAACCGGTTTCAAACCAGTTCACAGATGTAGGTGACAGGTTTATGTGGAATTTTTGCACACGATAAGCACCCTTGTCGGGCGTTAGGAGAACTGATTAGATTGGCACCACACTGGAGTTTCATTATTTACATTATTATTATTTTGTAACAGGATCATACAAAAAAACGGTAGGAACCAAGCCGTAAGTTTGTTGCCGGTTCTTGCGCGGCTTGGTCGCGAGGAACTGGCGCTTAGATTCACCTAGATTTAAGACGCTTCAAGATGATCCCTACGGATTTTACTGAATAAATGCTTTTTGACTTTGACTTTGATTGTGCTAGTTAAAATTACACAAGAACCATGGACAGACAGTGTTCCAGGTGTGCGTACGTACGTCTGTGAGGTGGCAGCTGCCTGGTCCTGAGCTGAGAGGTCGAGGGCCGTGTGGGCCCGAGCGTGAGCCCCCTCGCAAGGGTCCGGCAACCCGGCGCAACCCGGCAGGAACAACCCTCCAGCCATCAGGGACAGGGCACGTCTGGAACCAATGTCATCTAAGTGTCAATGTTATCTAAAAATGCCAATGTTATCTAAACCTCATAGCGTTACCTCAAGTAGTTGTAGGTGATCGAACAAAAACACAGCATTTAGGGCAACGTCAGAAGTTGGGAGCGCAAGTGGAGTTGTAGGGGTGCTATTACGAACACCTTTTTAATTAACATTAGGGAGCCGCGTTGTGTCTTTTCCATAGGTACGCGAAGACTACCTACTCACAGAATAATCCGATACACTTCCACCCTCAACGTCCATCTTTTTTATTGATTATCAAAAGGTGCCAACAGATGGCGTTACCAGTACCAAATATTACAAATAGGGCACAAACGAATATTGTGGAAAAACATAAAGTAGGTAGGTAGTTACCTACAACAGTAAACTGAAAATACATACTTATAAAAAATACAAAATTAAAATACTACGGCGTGTGTCGCCTACAGTAGTAATATTACCCTAATAGTGACAATGTTACCTGAAAGCCACGTTGATGGGCAGTGCCTGCCGCGCCGGGTTGTTCATGATGCAGTGATGAGAGAGAAGGTCTACCATCCACGGCGTGAGAGATTCTAGTCCCGCGTGTCGCGAGCACATATCGCGAAGCAGGCGAATAAGGACCTGTTACAAGAAAGCGTTAATAATATGAAAATTTCTACGTTATTATTCTTTTAGTTTTATCAATAATGACATTTAAACTCAATTATTTCAGAAATCAGAAATCAGAATTTTATATGCTTGAACATAGGTACAAATACAATATTCTTGGTGTTGGGGTTTACATTAAATATCCCATTATGTCCTACTATAAAATAGTGTGCAAATCACACAAAATGTCACATCCGTTACAGCTCAGTTCGTGCTTGCCTTGGCTTCTGGGCTGTAGGTGGTGGGTTCGATCCCCACTGAGAACAAACATTTGTGCGATGAACATAGATGTTCGTTCTGTGTCTGGGTGCCGGAAGCAGGCACATGAGGCTTAACACCTGTATGCCTCAGGTTGATGGACGCAGAGTAGTGCATGTTAGAGCACGTTCATAACTAGCGTGACTTGCGAGACAATGCTTTATTACTAAATACTATATACCTTGATGGAGGAATGATGAGCGTTCTCTTCGAACCAGCGACTGTGGCGGATGGCAGCCAAATGGCTACTGATCACTTTGAAGTCCAAATGCACCTGCAATCAATCAGTGCAGTTCAAATGCACCTGCAATCAATCAGTACAATTCAAATGCATCTGCAATCAATAAATACAGTTCAAATTCACCTGCAATCAATCAATACAGTTCAAATGCACCTGCAATCCACTAGTACAGGTCAAAATACATCAGTTTGTACAGTTTAAATGCAATTATAATCAACTAGCCCCCAAATACTCTCAAGCGCGTCTAAGTGACGAGTTTTTGACAGATTTTTATTGCAAACTGTCAAAAATACGCGACTCGAGACAAACTTAAAGATGTGTCTCAAAGAACTCAAAGAACCAAAGTGAGCTCTTATTTTGTTTTGACAATTAGTGACACTAATTAAGTGATTAGTACTAGGTAACATGGTTGTAATTAGGTTGAACTTAATACTGTTTATAATTTTTTTCTCACTTCGTTGACTATCTAAGTATATATTCAAGAGGACAGCTTTTAGCTATGATTTTGCATGTGACCCACCATCTAGGGGTATAATTGATCGATGGGGGTAGTTGGTATAGTTAAATGAAAATTAAAAAAAAAATTTACAACTTGAATGTCTGTCAATAATAACCTCAGGTTCGAGTTTCCTCAGGTTCTGATGCAGAGTAGTGACGAGCACCCGCACGGCGGCGGCGGCCCCGGTAACGGTGAAGCCTCGCGAGTGACAGGCAGACACTACCGCACCAGAACCATCAGCCAGCATCAACTTGTTCAGCTCTTCGTTCACCTGCAATATATATAACGTTAGGAGACAGTTTTGACTACCTCGATACGACATATAATAATAATAATGGCTCTGATGGCATCCCAAACACTGAATTTGGCACTGTACTCAATACATATATTGCTTTCACATGGTTTAGTTTGGATACAAACATTGTTCTTATGTGTAAGTAGATATCACATGGACCCTGAATAGGGTATAGCAACATGGAGCCAGGCCGAGCTTATAAAGAAGGTAGGTAGTAGGTGTAGGTGTAGTATTAGGATTTTTTCGTGATTATGATCTTTTTAGTAGGAATGCATGAGTTTAATATATAAAACTGTATTGACCAATATTTGTTTATAATAATGGTTTTTATTAGTAAGATACCAATCAACAAGGTTGAGTTAATAAGAAGTTACCTTACCTTATTGGAAAAGCATAGCATCCATCTGGGAAAACATACCCTGTGCCCAAATGAGCTACAAGAACTCACCCCAAAGAAAACCCGGCAGTTCCTAACAGCTACAGGGTTCAGTGGTGAACTATGAACGCCCTAACAAGGGGTGACTTTACAAGTGGCAAAAATATAATAATAAAAAATAATAATACCTTATTGGAAAGTCCATCAACAGCCTCCTTGGTAGGCAGCGTCTTCATAAGCACCACAATATCGGCCACATTCCTTCCCGCCATCATGGTTCCCTTCTTGTATGAGCCCACCTGTCTCACTTCCTCCAATTGCTGTAATTGTGATATTTTATTAATAAATAAGTATAAAAGAAAAAAATACGAGTGTGCTTCAGACCACACAACTGAAGTAAAACTTCTTTAATATACGAAACGTGACTGGCTATGAGAGAAAGAGAGAAAGAACAGTGCTTTCATACCCCCTCCATGGTAGTGTTAAACGTTTAACGCAACCTTGTTGGAAGTCGCATAAGAAGTATTACTTCAATAAATAGTGGCTTGGGGAATAAAGTTGTGATACTGTTTCTGTAGTTTTCTTTTTATTTAACACCAATGACAGCCTGGCTTGCCAGAGCTTAACTAAAACCTATTTAATAAAGACACTTGACATTAGCAAAATTGACTGTTGGATTACGAACAAGTGCTGCAGACAAGATATTGGAACTCAAAGTTTTACGGCCAAATACTCAAATGCAACTTTAAGTTAATCACGTCTCAAGTGACGAATTTTTGACAGATTTCCATTGCAAACTGTCAAAAAATTTTGAGAAGTGATTAAATTTAATTTGCGTTTGAGTATTTAGGCGTTAGGGTGAGTTCTTTTATACAACTTGCTGATGGAACAGAGAGATGGCATAACCGATGTTAAGTGGTTACCATCAATAAGCATTGCACTGTAAGTTGCATTTCTTAGGAACATGCCTGATGTTTTACCTCATGTGCCTCTTATTTCATCGGCACTAGGAACGGAAACTTGGTTTGAGGCTAAGAGATTTGAGGAGATATCTACTATTTTTATAGTTATAGTTTTAGGAGACATGATGACCATTAAAAAAGAAGCGTTCATTGGAACACCACATCTTGCAAGCCTCGCCACCTACACCAAACTGGCTCATAGTCTGGGGACTAATCCCAGATAAAAATAGAGCAAAAAAAGTATGATAATTATAGTTGTCGGGCTTTACAATACTCACACATGCTGCAAAGTCTCCCGGTGCTACCACCAGGTTATCAAGAACTGTCTGCACCTTGGTCACAAGGCTCAATACAGCTGCTTGCTCAGCTGGGGTCGGGCACAGTTCTGCATGTCTCTTGAGGAGTGCCTGGAAGCCACATTTAAGTATAATTATTTTGTGTTTAATTAAATTTTAATTAACGAGAGAGCATATTTTGATGGAGTGACCCCTCTTTGTGATGGAACGAAAACAAGTTAGTATTCTAGCAGCAGTGATGGGGTTGTAACCTGACACATATAATACCAACTACTGAAAAATGTTATACTGAACTATATGAATAATGTTAAACAAAATGTGATATGTCCAAATATCTCTTGACCTTTAGACATCCTCTAAAAATCTCGCAAGAAGATCTAATCTCCTTCCCGTTTAGAAGGCTGTACTGCCAATTGAACTGAGTGATCTCCCACAGGATAATGCTTAGACCTAGACTCTGTCGGAGATAAATAAATTGCAGTGGACTGAACTGAACTGGTATATTAGAAACAAGTAAGCGCGTCTATTCGGGTCCGTGGATTTTGAGTTGTGTCGGCGCAGGTCGGCGCCGGCCGAGCCCGCTTCCTCTCTCCCCGGTCCCCGCATTCCGGTCTTCCCTGGCACAGGCGAGGTAGGCGACGCTATGTCTCCGACAACTCCGTATGGGTTAAGGCTAGAGCTGACCCTTATCAAAAGGCTGTGAATAACTATATGCAGGTACCTGAGTAAGAGCAGCATCGTCAGGGGCAGGCTTGCAACGAGGAAACGCGGGTTCCGCTAGGATCAAGTCGAAGGGCGGTCTCAGCATCATAAGCCGAGGTCTGTTGAAGGGCGGGCGGTTCATGCCACCTCTGCCCTGCATCCCGCGGCCGCCGCGACCGCGAACCATTTCACGAGATATTTTTACTTTACAGACTTACGGCGAGCGAACAGAGGTTATTTTTTATTTAGTTTTCTTTTCCACTGAGTAACAGTTTTAGGTGACCGATTTGGTAACTTTTTGTGTAGAATGGTGAGTTTTAATTTAACTAGAGGTATTCTATTCAGACTTCTCAGTTAATTACAATATTTACAATAAACACAAACAACAGCACAAAATGGCAAAGCAAGCAGCTATTTCTTTTTTATATAAAAGCACTCTGTGCAACAATACTTGCTTGTATTTATAGTCTGTGCTGTGCGGACCACAGAACATATATATCCTGTGCGGACTAAAGTAGGAGTTTTTCTTCATGAATTTTATATAGGTATTGCGTCAAATTTGTATCCAGCGTTAGAAATAGGTCTAAAAAATGCGTTACGCACAGAAGGCTCACTAATAAATAAATATAAAATAATATAATAAAGTTTTTAGGTTAATAACTAATTTCATTCTACTTTACTATTTATTGTGTTAGAGTCACAGAGTACGAGTAGATCATAGATAGACAAACTTTGACCGTTTCGTGGGAATAGCCTCAGCCGGATTAGGCCAAATATAATGTTTAAGAGTGACAGAAATATTTAGAAATAGCGTAGAAATGACGTGGAAGCAGGTTGGGAATTTGTTTTAGTGTTAATTATTTTGTAGATAAGCAGTAAAAAGCTGCGAGATAATTGTGTAAATAAATAAGCTTCAGAATGATTGAGATTTCAGATACTCAGAGTAAGTATTTATCTTGTAAAACTTATAGTTGCAACAGATTCCACTTTTGTTTATCATCCTTGTGTTTGTGTAGTATTTTATAATTTATCAATGAAACTTTGCGTACTAGTCTATATTCCTGCTTACTGTATTTAAGTTTTTATTTTTATATTAGTACTTAAGTTTTATATAAGTTTTTATTTTATTTCAGAAATCGGCGTTGGGCTGGCCGGATTTGGTATATCATTTCTGTTCTTAGGCGTGCTCTTACTGTTCGATAAAGGATTACTGGCTATAGGCAATGTAAGTTCAATATTGGTAGTGGGTACTATTTACGGTGTAGTCACACATACTTATTATATTAATAGTTTATTAGGTTTAATAAATTACAACATAATGTTCTATGCACTTAGGTTACATGACTACTTATAACACATAACTTACGATTTACTTAAAATAAATAAATAATAATGTCTATTTCTACCGCCAAGCAGCTTGCTGTGTTCCGATTTGAAGGGTGTGGGTGCCGGTGAAATTTCAGGCACATGAGGCTAACACCTGCATGCCCCAGGTTGATGGACGCTGAGTAGTGCATCGTAGGTGACCACCGAGGCAATGCTTTGTTATAGGTGATGGTAACCACTTCAGGTTGGCCATCTGCTTGTTTCATCAGCAAGTTGAATAAAAAAAAATACATAAAATCTTGATTTCAAATATTTTCAGATCCTCTTCATCAGTGGTTTGGCATGTGTCATAGGGCTCCAAAGAACATTCTTCTTCTTCTTCCAAAGGCATAAAGTGAAGGCGTCGGTGGCATTTTTTGGAGGAATCAGTATTGTGCTGCTTGGATGGCCAATGTTCGGCATGATTGCAGAAATGTATGGATTTCTGCTACTATTCAGGTAAATAAAAAACCGGCCAAGTGCGAGTCAGACTCGCACATGAAGGGTTCCGTACCATTATGTACCGGCTAAGTGCGAGACGGACTCTCGTACGAGGGATGCATCATGCATCCATCTATAGTATAAACAGCAAAAAAACATTTGTTGTATGAGAGCCCTCTTAAATATTTGTTTTATTCTGTTTTTTAGTATTTGTTGTTATAGCGGCAACAGAAATACATAATTTGTGAAAATACGGTTCATGAGACAGCCTGGTGACACACGGACAGACAGACAGACAGACAGCGGAGTCTTAGTAACAGGGTCCCGTGCGTCTGTGTCGCAGGCGGACATCGGTCTTTGTGGCGGCTGGCCACAGGTACCAATCGGGCTGACGCTTAGGTTTTGTGTGTCGCGTCGCCAGTTGTCTCCCAGTGCTACTGTGGAAAATAAATCAGTAAATGGAACATGTATTTATCATTGCATCCTCCTGAAGAAATGTAACTAGAAGACTAGGGGAACACGCAGCTATGGCTGATGTGTCTATATCACACAGTGTTAGATTTTTGATTAATTTTGGTTAATTTTTTTGAGCACTGGAATTTTCTCCACAAGGAATAAAACGAGCGGAAAAGTAATTTGCCGCAAATCGTAAACTACTTTCTATGAACTCATGATAAACTCAACTTCGATTCATTGATATTTTTGGAGTATTTGGGAAAATAAGAAATTTTCTGCTAAAAATCAACATTTTCCTAAACGCTCCCAAAATACAAACGAATCAAAGTTGGTTTTATCATGAGTTCGTAGAAAATGGTTTACGATTTGCGGCAAATTACTTTCTCGCTAATTTCATTGCTTGTGGAACGAAGAAAAAATTAAAAACCACACAAATATTTGAATTTCGCGCCAACCCAAATCGAACCACTTTAAAATGCTTATGTTTCCAGAGGGTTCCTACCAGCGGCTGTCAATTTCCTGAGAATGGTGCCTGTCTTCGGATCCTTGCTGAACCTGCCTATCATCAGTGGGGTCAGTTTCAACCTTATCATATTTAATTCTTTGTTTTGGTTTTTGTCTTTGTAAACAACATCTAGCCCAAAACTAAGCATAGCTTGGGATCCAGATGACTCATAGAATACTTATATCCTACTAATATTATAAATGCAGATGTTTGAATGGATGGATGTTTGTTCTTTCACACTCTAACCAGTGGACCGATTTGGATGAAATTTGGAATAGATATAGATTGTAATCTGGAATAGGACATAGGCTACTTTTTATCCCGAAAAAATAACGGGAGCGGAAAAAAACTGCCACGCGGGCGAAGCTGCGTGTGGCCTCTAGTACAATATACAACAATTATTATAAGAATAGTTTTTTAGTTTTTAAAGTGCTTACCTGTGCTTATATTCATCGAGTAATTTGAATCCTCAATAGCGAAGTTGGTTATCGCATCCCCGTATCAAGGGAAAGGTCGTGGGTTCAAATCCCACTCAAAAAAATAATTTTTGGGATGATATAAAATCTTTAATTATAAGAATCTTTGTCCTGACTGACTGACTGACATATAGACAACGCATAGCCTAAACCACTGTTTGTAGAGACTTGGAATTATCAGAGTATATTCGTCTTGGTGCGTAGAGGTGTACTAAGAAAGGAATTCACGAAATTCAACCCCTAAACGTGTACAGCGGGGGTTGAAGTTTGTATGAAAATAGCTTCGTGCGGACGAAGTCGCGCGTGTGTATTTATATTTGTATTAGAATACAATATAACACCCAGAGAGTACAAACATCTACGTTCTATGACGACCGATGTGGCGCGGCGGGCGAATGTCCGCTTGTGACGCAGGAGGTTGCGGGTTCGATTCCCGCCTCGGGATAAATGTTTGTACGATCTGTTAATATTTATTCCGGGTATTCTGGGTATTTTCTATGTATAATAAAAAATATCTATGTATGTAATTTATTGTATTAAGTATATCAGTCATCTAGTACCCATAACACAAGCTCTGCTTAGCTTGGGGCTAGATGATGCTGTGTGGATTGTCCAGCATTATTATTATTATTCCATACACAAATGTTTGTTTTCGGTGGGGATCGAACCTACAACCTACAGCGCCGAAGGCAGCTGCGAACTTAGCCTTAGGATCAGAAAGTGAATGTAATTAATTTATATTATTTTCTTCCAGATCGTGAACAGGATAGCAGGAGACACAGGGCGTAATATGGTATGAGATACATACCAGCCTAAAGACATTTTATAAATAGTGTAATATATTGTGTGAAAGTTTTTATAAATTATTGATGTGGTCGAATAAATGCTTGAACCTGTGTGAATATCGTTTTAAAACGGCAGAACCGGTTCACACTACATCGGGCCGGCTACAACGATAAACGATGTTTCGTATTGTCCTTTTGAATCATTTTTTCATTTCATTTATTCATAAACAATTATATTGAACTAGCGGCTGCTTGCAGCTTCGCCTGCGTGGCAGTTTTTTCCCGTTCCCGTTAAACTTTCATCCCTTATTTTATCCTCTTGGGGGTAGAATTAATCAAAATCCTTTCTTAGCGGATGCCTACGTCATAACATCTACCTGCATGCCAAATTTCAGCCCGATCCGTCCAGTGGATTGGGCTGTGCGTTGATAGATCACTATGTCAGTCAGTCACCTTTGAGTTATATAATATTTAGATTGTATTTGAAATTATGGATACCACAAGTTGTGGTGTCCATAATTTCCAGTTGTGGTCCACATCACATAAATACAACAAATTAAAGTAAAATTAATTAAACCATGCAATAAAAATGTCAAAACTAGCTTCCCTAATCCCTAGTCTAAATTACACATGTTAAAAGTCACAAATTCATTAAATGTATAGAAACACCCTTTCAACAATAACTTTGTAAGGCGCGATTTAAATATACCGATTTATATATTAATATTTAATATAACCGGGTTAGACGGGGCCTCAGTTACCCATTCCACAGTCTTGTAGAAATAAATCGTTTTCTGTCAAATCATTTCACATCTTATGTAATGTATTGTATTAAGTATATCAGTCACCTAGTACCCATAATAAATAAATAAAATAAATAATGCTGGACAATCCACACAGCATCATCTAGCCCCAAGCTAAGCAGAGCTTGTGTTATGGGTACTAGATGACTGATATACTTAATACAATACATTACAAGGCAATGCTTTGTTATAGGTGTTGGTTACCACTTAACATCAGGTAGATCATTTGATTGTTCCACCAAAACTTAAAAAAAAAAATACTCGAGATTAACCGAAGTAGCAATTTTGCCTTCTTTTAAAAGAAAGCTCCTGAGTTTGCTTGAATACTACCCGTCGTACCTTAACTTAATGGAAGTATTCGTCAACGTTCCAAAGAGGGTTTCAAGGGTGTGGGTGCCGGTGACATTACAGGCACATGAGGCTTAACACCTGTATGCCTCAGGTTGATGGACGCTGAGTAGTGCATCGTGGCGTGGGTGACGTTCCTAACGAGCGTGACCTACGAGGCAATGCTTTGCTATAGGCTATGGTAACCACTTAATATCAGGTGGGCCATATGCTTGTTCCATCAGCAAATTGTATAAAAAAAACAGTATGAACCTTTTGGGACGCGTAGACAAACGGGTTATTTCCGCTTCCCGGAACTTTTCGACCCCGATAGCGAACAAAAAATAGGGCAAAATAGTTTTACATTTTGAATACTAGGCACTTGCATTATTATTTTATGAATTTATAACAACATTCTCAATATTGGGTGGGCCATTTTTTAAATATATTTTTTCATTTTGGCAAATCTTGATTATTTACCCTAGCTAATAATAATGCTGGACAATCCACACAGCATCATCTAGCCCCAAGCTAAGCAGAGCTTATATTATGGGTACTAGATGACTGATATACTTAATACAATACATTACATACATACATATTGTTTATTATACATAGAAAATACTCAGGACACCCAGAATAAATATTTGCAAATCGTACAAACATTTATCCCAAGGCGGGAATCAAACCCGATATCTCCTGCGTCGCAGGCGGACTTTCGCCCGTCAAATTTTGCTTTAGTTATTATTGTAAGGCTCCATTGCTATTTTCATTCTACTTTCTATGTGAAGTAGGTATAAACTCTTTGTTCTACCCAGTGACCTACTACCGTAGCTCCATCTATAAGCAGTTTATTTAGTAAAAGTTGCATTCAGACCGACGAGAGATGTCACTTAACTAAATTTTATCATCTTATTTCCCGTTTTCTACCAATCCCGTTCTCTTATATCAAATCAGAAAAGTTTATTTGAAACTACTAAATTTAAATATAAACTTAAAACTTATACATCATAGTACAGTCAGCTGCACTAGAATGTATACAATGCGTAACTTACAAAATGGTCTAACCGGGTTACAAATGATTTTTACAGAGCAAAAACTCGAAAACTATGTGAACTTGTCAGCAAATTTCACGATTTTGAGTTGTGACTATAAGAGTTGACTATAAGGTTTTGATACCGTTTTGAAAGTTACAAATTGTATACATTCCAGTCAGTGTACATACACAGAACAATATTTTAACTTATATACTTAGTAGGTTTCGGTTAAAGCAGATTTTTTAAATTTGCTAGTTCAAAACACGATTTGCTATGACTTGGCGAATTACCTTAGCTAATGTATAGGAAAAATGTAAATACACTATGTACGTGTATTATATTATAAAAAAAAAATTTGTTAGTAGGTATTAAAGTAGATAAAGCTATGTAAGATTAATCCTAAGTAAAAAGGAAAAGAGAGATTGTGCATTGTATTATATTTTTATATCCTTTTTTTCTTTAACCGTAACCCGATTTAAAATAATGTATGTGATTTAAATTGGTACCTACCTAACACAAGTACCTTTTTTCCCAGGATGGAGGGTCTTAACGCAGGCAAGGATATCTTCTACTAATTTTGCTAACCATTCCAAAATACTATTTTTTGTAATGTATAACTTTTTGTAAATAAATAAACGAGCATGTATATAAATAATAGTAAGTGTGTTATTTTTCAAATCCCTCGGTGATACTCTCCGAATATTTTTTAGGATTTTTTGAAAATAGCCGGCTACTTTAAGCTTGTTATGAACATGTACCTATTTTCAAAAGGATTCCACGACTCTCGAAAGAAGTTCCTGCTGCTTCATAGGTAGAAGAATGATGCGAGATATTATAACGAGCTAAGTGCGAGTCTGACTCGCGCACGAAAGGTTCTGTACCATTATAATAACGACAAAAAAATCACGTAAATATTAGAAATACACCATCTGTGAAAATTTCTACTCTAACTATCACGGCTTATTAGATACTGCCTGGTGACAGACGGACAGACAGACAGACAGCGGAGTCTTAGTAATAGGGTCCCGTTTTACCCTTTGGATACGGAACCCTAAAACATTAATCCACTAATATCCAGGGATCACTTAGGATTGTATAAAAGCTACGCGAATCTAGGTGCCAGTAGCTTGCGACCAAGCTTAGAATAACAGTGAAGAAACTTTGATCTTTTTACGAATTAATAATATAAAAAAAAGAGCTCCAAATAGGGCTAGCTAACAGTAGTACAAAACGATGCGTGCTATGCGATAAAAATAAATATAAATCCTATATGCTCCGTAAACTTTTGAATCAAAACAACGGCCGGCAGCCGCTTACCCTAATAAATAACTTTATGTCTCATAGATCAAACGAAACACTTTTTCCCGAATCCCGCTGATATTATCTGTGTTACTCTATCGATAAGATATTGTAGGTGGCGCCACCTGCGCTGTCTTCAGTCGCCGCCCGGGATCGGGCTCTCATACACGTCTATCGGTCAGCCCTTGACTAGTCAATCGCGAGCGCCCGGACCCCATTCAACCCAACCATGAATAAAAGAATAAAAAATTGCTAGTTTTAAACCTCAAAAGAACAAAATATACCTGGCAATAAATTTATATACGTAACATCAAGAAACTAGTAATTCGTGTAAATGTGATAGTGTTATAAAATTATTAATTACTGTTCTGGTTGAATGTTGAGTGAGAGTAAAGTGAGCTTTCATTGAAAAAAAAAACAATATTTTGTGTCGAAACGTAATAATATAAGCGCGCTTTTTCAGTGATCTGTAATTTAAAGTAAGTGCTACAATTTTATTTTGATTTGATTTTGCTTATTTAATAAACCTGTCTGCTTACCTAAGCGTAGTCAATTAGTTTGCTAATAGATTTGAATATAATTTTATAAATGACTGTTGCATGTTTCTGTAAAATTATCTGCTTTAATTTTACTGTGTCGGGTAATTTTGTGATGATACTAAAATTCACTGTATTATTTATTGATTTCTACTCTAATTAGGTACCTAGCTGATATTCATTTAATTTTGCGTTTTGTTGTGTTTGTGGTGTCGAAAGTGCTTCTATTGATTGTGTGAACGAATTGGTATTTTTTTGTTTTCAATAAACACTTTTTTATCCTGTCATTATTTTTTTGTGTAATTGCCTATAGGTATCGTCTTGTACCTAAAGTCTTTCAGCTTTCATTTCTTGACCCGCTTTTACTAAGGTTCTTTCTACGTACCTGGTGTTTTATGATATAGGAGGTGTATGTGTATAAGTACCTACCTAAAACAATTAGGCAGGTACTTATGTAACTGTAATAAACATAATGAAGTTATTTAAACATAGGTACAGTCAGCTGCACTAGAATGTATACAATTCGTAACTTTTAAAACGGTATCAAAAATCAGAAACTCTTAAACAGTAAAAACTCAAAAATTTTGAAGCTGATAAGTTCGCTTATTTTTTGAGTTTTTGTCCTGTAAATAATAATTGTAACGCTGTAAAACCATTCTGTAGGTTATGACTTGTATGCATTCTAATGCAGCTAAATGTATTTAAGTAGGTAAGTATATTATTTTGAAAAAGGATTAACTACACAAAAAAATACTTTTCTTGAGGAATTGGCACCTAGATTCCCCTGAGGCCGAGTTCTCGTAACAAAATAATCATCAAATTCAAGTATCGATCGAGTCAATATTCAATGGTATTCTTCTAAATTGACATTTCAGACATTTTGACAATCAAAGTCTAGTTTCATCTCTTCTTAGTTCCAAAAAATCCGAGACGTGGTCTTTGTGGTTTTATTGAAATATCAATAAAACAGTTTTTTTTTTTGTGATTACAATGAATAGAAGCCTCTTTGACTGTGAGTTTTTATGAAATGAAATGATATTTATTGTAGAAACTGTACAAAAAAGCTAGGTGGAACAATAGTTTATCCATTAGTTATGAACGAGGTAATTTATTGATTATAAAATTATCTTACGTCATAAAAACATTTATAAGTATATATATTTATTTATGTGACTTACTTTTGTTAATGGAACGAGCTGATGGCCCACCTGATGTTAAGTGGTTATCATTACCTATAACAGAGTATTGCCTCGCAGGTCGTGCTCATTAGAAGCGTGCCCTTACAATGCATTACTCTGCGTCCGTCAACCTGAGGCATAAAGGTGTTGCCTCGTATGCCTGTAATTACACCGGCACCCTTCAAACTGGAACACGCTGCGCTGCTTGTAGTCAGGAATGGGCATGGTGGTACTTAGTACTTCCCCGGACGAGCCCTTCACAAAGAGCTCTACTATGTTAAGAGTACCTACTATTAGAGCCACCTACGGAGTTTTGTCTTAAATTTACTAGCCGGCCGTTCTCTTAAGTCTACGGTGAAATTAATTTCTTTAACTATGATAGTTTTAAAAGTTGTAGAACGGTGGTGCGAAATAAGACCTCATTTTTATATTCTCATAAATCAGACAATAATCCATTTCATTTGCATGCCATAATACTATACTCGTGTGTGTGTGGCCATTAGGGATTCGTGACGGGAATAGGTATTACTTACTTCATATTTCATCGAGTCTCCGAATGATTTCTAGGCAGTCTTCTACAAAAGTTTAATCAACACACAACATAACAAGATTAAATTCACGTTTAAATCTCTTCCGTATTTATTTATAGCTAGCTGATTCGCTTGCGACTTCGCCTGCGTTGTTCTTTGACTTTTTCATGCAAACTTCAGTCTTTTTTAAGCTTTAGGAGTTACAGCTTAATTAAACCCATGTTCTGTTTTAAGTTGGACTTTAAGCTAACTAATTCTGCGGTCCCGTTTTACTCTTTGGGTACGGAACCCTAAAAAGAAAGGGTAAAATATCTTTTCAGTCAGAAACACAGAAAGTTGCATAGATTTTAAGGATCCAATATAAGCTGATATTGAATTAACCATTAACTAATTGAACATTGGAAAACATTTTTTTTCCCATTTTAATTTACCTTAATATTTATTTTGTTTAAACTCAAAACTAGACATATACCTATTTATATACTTAGGTAGGTACCGGTAACTTTCTCAACAACAACCTATTTATAGATCTTAATTTCATGCAAATCTGATCAACCAACAAACGGTTTAAAAGTTATGCTCGATGTTTGATAAGTTTGATGCAAAGTAAAATTGTCCAAGTTTGTGCATATATTTTCGATCTCTTCACTCACACGATGAATTAAACTAAGTACACTTAAATGACTAAAATATCAGCTGTCAGTCAGTGTCACGTGTTAGGCGGGTTAAAATCTGGCCGAAAATCTTTATTCAACTGGGTGAATCAAAAACCCACACATCTAAATAAGCTTTCAAAGCTCACCAAAGGCTGTACCATTCAGTCTTATTGGGTTTCGGTATAAAACCTAAACTGAATCGTTTCGTTTGGACAGATTTGATGGCATTTATCCCAAAAGAATCCTACTAATATTATAAACGCGAAAGTTTGTAAGTATGGATGGATAGATGGATGTTTGTTACTCTTACACGCTCTAACTAGTAGACCAATTTGAATGAAATTAAGAATAAACATAGATTATAACTTGGATTAACATATAGGCTACTTTTATCCCGAAAAAATAACGGGAACGGGAAAAAAACTGCCACGCGGGCGAAGCTGCGAGCGGCCGCTAGTAAGGACTAAAGTCCTTATTATATGGTTCATTGTATCATGGAATCTGTCAAAACTAAACGATTCAGTAGTGCGATCATGAAACTTCAGTCGACAAACGGATTTATCTATTGCATTTTATCTACAGCTAGCACAAAACTAGCCTCGAGATATTTTATCGACTGATTTCCTTGCTGACAGCTTGTCGATAAATTCAGTAAATCTTCTCGTTTTTTTCTGGACAATCCACACAGACACAGCATCATCTAGCCCCAAGCTAAGCAGCGTTTGTGTTATGGGTACTAGATGACTGATATACTTAATACAATACATTACATACATAGATACTTTTTTTATACATAGAAAATACCCAGAACACCCGGAATTAATATTTGCAGATCGTACAAACATTTATCCCAAGGTGGGAATCGAACCCACAACCTTTTGCGTTGCACGCGGACATTCGCCCGCCGCGCCACATCGGTCGTCAACCTATATATTTATCGGTCGGTATATTTATCAACCGTAGCTAAGATCCATGCTAATAATGCTTTTTTATGGTACTACTTCTTGATTAATTGATGTAACAAAGCATTGCCTAGACGAGTAAATCACGTTAGGTTAGTTTGTTATGCTTCTAGGCTTGGTCGCGAGATTCACCTAGATTTAAGACGTTTCAAGATGATCCCTGCGAATATTACTGAATAAATGATTTTTGACTTTGACTTTTGGCTTTGATGCACGTTACCTGAGGCGTACTGGTGTTAAGTCTTCTGTAATTTCACCAGCATCTACAGTGGTGTAGATTCTACACCCTGCAAACCGGAGCCCAAAAAGAAATCCGATAAATTAAATTTCCAGAATTTTTGAAGTCTTAGTCTCTTAGTGAAGGGCTCGTCCGGGGCAGTACTACCACCATGCCTATTACTGCCGCCAAGCAGCGCAGCGTGTTCCGGTTCGAAGGGTGTGGGTGCCGGTGTAATCAGAGCCGTCTTAAACTAGGCTGGGGCCCTTGGGCACACAAGAATTTGGGGCCCTTTTGGAAAGTAAAAAAAGCTAGTTATAATAACATTTATTTACTTAGTAGGTAATCAAATACAGTATAAAAAAAACGTGTCAACGTGGGACAGATCACGCTAAAAGAGTAGTACTTTGCTGATTTAAGTTCTTTGATAATGGTTTTCAAAACTTGCTGTCCCATTAAATTAATTAATTCATTACAAATATTTGCCGATAAATATGATGTATAAATATAATGGCGTAGTATATGCCTTGTAATAAGATTACTGATTTATGAAAAAAGTGTAGCGTGCCCGATAAAAATGTTTTGAGAATAAGTGTGAGAGAAATTGTCGGTCCTACGGGGCCCCCTGAGAATGGGGGCCCTGGGCACGGGCCCCGTGTGCCCTTATGGTAAAGACGGTATTGGGTGTAATTACAGGC
The DNA here is from genome assembly GCA_947095575.1 of Electrophaes corylata. Lineage (NCBI taxonomy): Eukaryota > Metazoa > Arthropoda > Insecta > Lepidoptera > Geometridae > Electrophaes > Electrophaes corylata. The sequence continues at coordinate 801,212 of OX352727.1, forward strand.
ACATGAGGCTGACCACCTGTATGCCTCAAGTTGATGAACGCAGAGCAGTGTATTGTGGGTTACGTTCCTAAAGAAAGTAATCTTCAAGGCAATGCTTTGTTATAGGCGATGGTTACCACTTAACATCAGATGGGCCATATGCTTGTTCCATCAGCACATTGTATAAAAAAACGATATATCCATGCTTGTAGTGCTGGTTAAGAATCGCCATAAGACATGATAGTAAAGGGCAGGTCAAGGAACTAAAAAGAACCCCAAATCTTAAGCAGAAAAACAAAACCACTAGTCAAACAGATGACATTAATGATGTTGTTGAATATCCCGAAAAGTTCCGATTGGATGAACCAGACGATATAACGGCTTTTGCGAACTGTTTTCGTTCATGCCAGCGAAATTCGTTCGTCTAATTTATAGGTCAGCGTCTGCATTTTAAGGTATCCTCTTATTCTTGTCACACCAATGCAGTACCTAGCATTACTATAAATGGTTTTGTGAGAATAGTAGATCTTGCAAACCCTTATAACCGACATAATAACTGACACTTTCACGATGTGGCGCGGCGGGCCAATGTCTGCCTGCGACGCAGGAGGTTGCGGGTTCGATTCCGGCTCTAAACGCGCACAGCGGGGTTCGCAAATTAGTTTCGGGTATTCCTTTCTTAGTACACCTCTACGCCCCAAGACGAATGTACCCTGAAAATGTGTCGTAGGCTGTGCATTGTCTTTATGTCAGTCAGTCAGGACAAAGATTCATAAAATTGGTTTACTTTTGATTTTAACTATGATTTCTAAGTACATTTTTCATTAGTGTGACAGTTAGGAATCCAAGCCTGAGACAAAAAACATCCTTGCTCTCTCTACCATGCCGTATCTTAGTTCAAAACTCCAAGAGCTATCAAAAAATGAGAGTTGGTTCAATTCATTCGTATAAAGCCAATTGGTTCCCTTTACTTGGAGTTTCGCCAAGATCTCTCAGATTATATTGAGATAGAGCTGTACTCTTTGATTGTGATTTTGATCGGAAAACATTGTTAATATCAGCGTATTGCGTACCAAGTGTTACTGAACATCCTATGCTAACCAGAAACATGCTAAAGTATGCTAGTTTTGATTATGTTTGTAGGAGACTGAGTCGCACCTTTCAGTAGATAGGGCTTATAGGTATTCAGTATTCAGTATGTTTATTGCCTTATTATGTAAGTAGGTTTAACATTGTCAGATCTAAGGACTATATACAATTTTTGGTGCCAATACACATAATATACCCAGAGCTGTTGCAATAGAGTAGAGCGGACCGATATAGGTATAAAAAGAACATGCAAATTACAAAGGTCATAAAAAAATAAAAACAATTATAGGTAGCACCTAGGTACCTAGATAGGTACCTAGTCTCCACCAAAACAGGGACTTTTACTAGGGCCAAAACCGAAAACAAATAATAATTAATCATGCTAGACAATCCCTAGCCCCAAGCTAAGCAGAGCTTGTGTTATGGGCACTAGATGACTGATATAATTAATACAACGCATCACATACATTGTTTGTATTATATATAGAAAATACCCAGAACACCCGGAATAAATATTTGCAGACCGTACAAACATTTATCCCAAGGCGGGAATCGAACCCGCAACCTTCTGCGTCACAGGTGGACATTCGCCCGCCGCGTCACATCGGTCGTCAAGACATTTTCAGATGTTAAAAATCTATTGGTGGTGTAGTGGAAGTGACTCCGCCTTCTGAGAAGAGATTGTGCGTTCGAATCCGTTCGTGCACCAATAGATTTTTCTGTTTGATAAAATATGGGCGCAATGCAAGTGTTTTCAAACGGTGAAGGAAAATATCGTGAGGAAACCAGCTAGTATTCAAGAAGCGGCGATGGTCTTGCAACCTTTTTTTTTAATTTTATTTATTTAACAAAATCTACAGCTCATAGAAATTACAGAACGTTTCATACATACATACCATATAGCCAATAACGGATTTACATTTTTTTAATATATTATCATGTAACATAGAATCGACTATCACTAAACCAAACCAAGAAATTACGTAGCTAATATTATTAAACTGAATGTGAATGTGTTGCATGTGTTTGTGTACTTATGTGTGTGAGAGAGAATAAATAAATAAATAAACAAATAAGCGAACAAATAAGTGAACAACCTGTCAAGTATGGAATACTAACTACTGAAAAATAGGTATTTGCCAAATGTAATATTTGGACGTACCTCTGACCACCTCCCTTAGACAGTTTCAAAGAATCTTGAGTAAGTACTACTTGGTATTAAATTCGTGATGCTGTTGCCTGGCATCACGATTGAAACTGGCGCTTAGATTCACCTAGATTTAAGACGTTTCAAGATGATCCCTGCGGATATTACTACCATCATTACTTGAGGTCTTAGCACAAGTGTGAACAATTGAAATGAAAGTGTGTTATGAGGCATCCTGACTTGAACTAAAATGTTTCCCTTTGGTTTTGAAGAAAAACGCCATCTTTTTCTTCAAAACCGATGACGGCTGACTTTACTTTTTTTACCGACTCGACTTGACTAAAAAGTATTTATTCAATCCACTTGACATTGGCAAAATTGTCCGCAAGACGGAGAGATGCCACAAAAAAAAAAAACTGTTAGTTTCCGATGCTGACATACTACAACGGATAATCCTTGCATAGCTAGACTAATGAAATTAGGTTACCTACTGTACCTCTTCACTGTAATGTCGGTATCCAATCTAGGACACTACTACACTACATTGTAACTTAATATCGTAACATTGTTTGGTCATTGACCGGCCACAGACCGCGCGACGCACTGATCAGCTGATCAGTGTTTTGTCGTTTTCACACGTTTTTAAATAAGATAATTAGGTAAGTATAGCTTATTTAATGATGCATTGTCGATATTGATGCTGAAAACATGAGATAAAAAAACTAAAAGTGATACGAGAGTGAAGTAGATTTTTTTGCGATTATGTTTTGTAATCAGCATCATGGTAATGCGTCATTTCAATTTTCGGAAGAAGTATATACCTACAGTCAGTCAAAGTCAAAAATCATTTATTCAGTAATATCCGCCCGCAGGGATCATCTTGAAACGTCTTAAATCTAGGTGAATCTAAGCGCCAGTTCCTCGCGTTCAACACGTGGTGTATTGCAATATGCAATTTCATAATTTGATAAATAATAGTATATTGTCACAATTGTAGAGTCAGGGTCGCTTTTGAATACGGTAGTATTAAAAACATCCCAAGAGTTATTTCGTCGAGTTCGTTTGAACTCTCAGTGACGCAGTTGTTTAGTGCACCACAATATCAAGAGGAGAGTTCATATCCCAATCGCAAAAGTTTTTAAAATAGACTAGGTAGCGGCCGCTTGCAGCTTCGCCCGTGTGGCAGTTTTTTTCCCGTTCCCGTTATTTTTTCGGGATAAAAAGTTGCCTATATGTTAATCCAAGTTATAATCTATGTTTATTCCAAATTTCATCCCAATCGGTCTACTGGTTAGAGCGTGAAAAAGTAACAAACATCCATCCATCCATCCATACTTACAAACTTTCGCGTTTATAATATTAGTAGGATAGATAGATTACGCTGGCCTGATACAAGCAGTGGTACGTACAATACACGAACAATAATATCATTCAACACCCTCTCAGGAGCTTCTGGGGCTCATATGTAATCCCAACATTGTGACCAAAAGTCTGATTTTGTACCGGGCTATAATGTCTTTTATTACCGACATTTCAACGTTGTAAAAGTATAACTACAGTGTACTGAAGTCATTTTTACAATTTAATTTCTGAGTCGGGAATTTTACTGTTTCGCGGAACGAGTTTTGTGGGGGTAGGTGGATGAAACAATATTCCAGTTTTACCAGCAAACCAATCCATTTTATATAAAGGAGGCAAGATGAGCAAAGTTTTTAATTTCTCTTCTTCTAATAATAATAATAATAATAACGCTGGACAAACCATACAGCATCATCTAGCCCCAAGCTAAGCAGAGCTTGTGTTATGGGTACTAGACGACTGATATACTTAATACAATACATTACATACATGCATATTTTTATTATGCATAGAAAATACCCAGAACACCCGAAATAAATATTTGCAGATCGTACAAACATTTATCTCAAGGCGGGAATCGAACCCGCAACCTTCTGCGTCGCAGGCGGACATTCGCCCGGCGCGCCACATCGGTCGTCAAATGTTTGTTCTCGGTGGGGATCGAACCCACTACCTACAGCGCAGAAGGTAGGGCTACTACAAACTGAGCTGTGACGGCTGTCAAACTGCTTGTATGAAATTTTCAAATCTGAATGAGAAGGAAATATTGTTCAAAGCTGAAGCCGTTGCTGAGGTCAATGACCTCCGTCCCAGTTACTAAGTAGGTACTTGCATTTATGAAACTCCCTGTATTGATCTTCTCTACCGAAGGTACCCGACCCTACCTCACAGCGTTGTAGATTAAAACTGACTTTGTAGACTAGCGGACCCGCTGGCGACTACTTTCGCATTTTTCATACAAACTTAGGTACAATTACAGGCACATATGAGGCTCAGGTTGATGAACGCAAAGCAGTGTATTGTAGGGCACGTTCCTAACTAACGTGACCTGCAAGGCAATACTTTGTTATAGGCTATGGTAACCACTTAACATCAGGTGGGCCATAAGCTTGTTCCATCACCAAATTGTATATAAAAAAAAACTTTATCCTATTTACCTACACCCATTTTAGAAATTACAGCTCAATGAAATCCATACCAAGTTTCAAGTTGGACTATACCTTAGATTAGACAAATTAACCACGGGACTGTTACTGAGCCGTTCTTGTCTAATACCCCTCTTGCCACGTACTGAGCTTTTCTTGTACAGTAAACAAAATTACCTTGTCAGTGTGACCATTGCAGTTCTACAAGACAACACAAGGTATTCTGCCAGGCCAGCCCCCTGCAATCAGGGGGCTGGAATACGTCTCCTCATGATTTACGTCACCGTTTGAGTTCAATACAAACAATACAATTTCAAATCAAAGTCAAAAAGCATTTATCCAGTAAAATCCGCAGCGATCATCTTGAAGCGTCGTAAATCTAGGTGAATCTAAGCGCCAGTTCCTCGCGACCAAGCCTAGAAGAACCGGCAAGAAACTTACGGCTTGGTTCTTATATAGAAAAATCGGTGCACAAGCGCATGCAACCCACAAGGTGAGACTTATATTAGACCACCAGCTGCGCTCGCAAATAACGTTTAGTTGTAACAGTCATCTTGCTATTTTCACGATTGATATACGCTTCAAATAAACAAGGTGTCTGCTCTAGGTGTAGCAGGTGGTACGAAAATACAATTCAATAAAAATAGTTTGGTAAGACGATTCGCGTTTGTACTTTGAAGTGACTACGCAACGCGAATGTTGAGGATGTTCTATTTTTTTCCACGATCAAGGTCATTTTGAATGAATGATTTATTTATTTAGGTACTATAACCGATACGCACTCAAAAACTATCAAATACTAGGGGAAAATGCAGGTGTTGACAAAGCCTACACATAAGATGAAGGCAAGACAGAAAAAAAAACGAGTGTGCTTTAGACCACACGACTGAAGTAAAACTTCTTTAATATACGAAACGTAACTGGCTATGAGAGGAGAGAAAGAACAGTGCTTTCATACCTCCTCCATGGTAGTGTTAAACGTTTAAAGCAACCTTGTTGGAAGATTGGAAGTCGCAATAGAAGTAGGTATTACTTCAATAATCATATGTACCAAGGACATAATATACCACACAACACAAGTTCAAAAGACAGCACACGCTACGTTTCAACTACCTAATGCTTACAATTTAAATGATTCAAATAAGCAGACACTGCAAAAATAGTTCATAAAACTATGGCATTTAAAACTTCATAAGCAAACGACCTACCTCTTTGGTAGGTACTTTGTTTCGTTTATGAAAACATATTGTCTGTACCATTTCCCAAAACATTGGGATGAGAATTCATATAAGTTTATTCAAATGGACATAGTAATCAACTATTCTGGCCGATCGCCATTTTAGTTTTGGTTACAACAGCGCGAATTTAATTTTGTAACCGCTGCATGGATATATGGCATGTGCATGCCTCCAGCTTCCTCATATGGAAAATGCAGATTCTGAAAATGCCAATATTTAGTTCATATTTAGTACCATCATAGATTACAACCATAATTTAGGTGCCAAAAAAACAACGACGCTACAAGCCTTTGAAGGTGTGTTAGCTGAAGTAACATGCCACCAGCTTCCTCATTCAGTGTGGGCAAACGAGTGCTGATAGAGCTATAGAACAAACGCTAGCATTTAGTACCAGATTAGTGCACTAGGTAGCAAAATTTCCAAACCTGCACATAAAAAACTCTCGGAGTTATAAGACTACATCAACGTGTAAGCTGACGTACCGTTATTTCAGCACGCACATGCTGGTTCTCTGAAACGGCTGCAGCTATAGACACGGTTGATATCTCCAGATTCAGTGCACAATTGGTGCCAAAGGTACCAAATATTTGAGGCTTCTAGGTTCAAAACTCTTTGAACTACAGGCTTTTAGCAACGTGTAAGCTGGGGAAACGTTTCTCCAGCTGACACATGCTGGATCTCAGAAACGGTAAGAGATAGAGATTCGATTGATATCTCCAGATGTCAATATGAATTAGTGCACTTGGCACCAAAATTTTGGAGTCTCTAGGACCAATAGTTACATCACAAGAAGCAAAAAACCATTTAACGGTCAACAAATTCAAACCAGTTTTCGCTTCTATAAAAGCGCGGCGTTGCCGCTCTGCACGCTACAATAGCGAGCGAACATTATGCTTGTTCTCTGTCTGTTTTTATATCTGTCTCTGGATACAACGTGTGTTGCCAGTTCAGTTTTAGTAGGTCGACAGTTTTATTCGAGTCTTGTCAGAACAGGTATTATAGGTACGAGGTACTACTAGATAGGTACTTTATTTTGTCTAGTTTAAATTGGGTTTGTATGTACTCAAATAGTTGATTTGACGACCGATGTGACGCGGCGGCCTGTGACGCAGAAGTTTGCGGGTTCGATTCCCACCTTGGAATAAAATGTTTAAACGAACTGCACATATTTAATACGGGTGTTCTGGGTATTTTCTTTGTTTAGTAAAAAATATGTAGGTATGTATGTAACGTCAGATTTGGAATTCAAAATGGCGGGTGCAAATGATGGTACAAAAAACTGACATGGGGGTCTTTTTTGACTAATTTGGGGGTGCTGATTACGAATATCTGGTCAGATTTGAAATTCAAAATGGCGGGTGCAAAAGATGGTACAAAAAACTGACATGGGTGTCTTTTTCGACTAATTTGGGGGTGCTGATAACGAATATCTGGTCAGATTTGGAATTCAAAATGGCGGATGCAAATGATGGTACAAAAAACTGATATGGGTGTCTTTTTTGACTAATTTGGGGGTGCTGATTACGAATATCTGGTCAGATTTGAAATTCAAAATGGCGGATGCAAAAAATGGTACTAAAAACTGACATGGGTGTCTTTTTCGACTAATTTGGGGGTGCTGATTACGAGTATCTGGTCAAATTTGAAATTCAAAATGGCGGGTACAAAAATGGTACAAAAAACTGACATGGGTGTCTTTTTCGACTAATTTGGGGGTGCTGATTACGAATATCTAGTCAGATTTGAAATTCATAATGACTACTTAATCAGCACCACCAAATTAGTCGAAAAAGACACCCATGTCAGTTTTTTGTACCATCTTTTGCATCCGCCATTTTGAATTTCAAATTTGACCAGATATTCGTAATCAGCACCCCCAAATTAGTCAAAAAAGACACCCATATCAGTTTTTTGTACCATCATTTGCATCCGCCATTTTGAATTCCAAATCTGACCAGATATTCGTAATCAGCACCCCCAAATTAGTCGAAAAAGACACCCATGTCAGTTTTTTGTACCATTTTTGTACCCGCCATTTTGAATTTCAAATTTGACCAGATATTCGTAATCAGCACCCCCAAATTAGTCGAAAAAGACACCCATGTCAGTTTTTTGTACCATTTTTGTACCCACCATTTTGAATTTCAAATTTGACCAGATATTCGTAATCAGCACCCCCAAATTAGTCGAAAAAGACACCCATGTCAGTTTTTTGTACCATAATTTGCATCCGCCATTTTGAATTCCAAATCTGACCAGATATTCGTTATCAGCACCCCCAAATTAGTCGAAAAAGACACCCATGTCAGTTTTTTGTACCATCTTTTGCACCCGCCATTTTGAATTTCAAATCTGACTAGATATTCGTAATCAGCACCCCCAAATTAGTCAAAAAAGACCCCCATGTCAGTTTTTTGTACCATCATTTGCACCCGCCATTTTGAATTCCAAATCTGACGTTACATACATACCTACATATTTTTTACTAAACAAAGAAAATACCCAGAACACCCGTATTAAATATGTGCAGTTCGTTTAAACATTTTATTCCAAGGTGGGAATCGAACCCGCAAACTTCTGCGTCACAGGCCGCCGCGTCACATCGGTCGTCAAATCAACTATTTGAGTACATACAAACCCAATTTAAACTAGACAAAATAAAGTACCTATCTAGTAGTACCTCGTAACTATAATACCTGTTCTGACAAGACTCGAATAAAACTGTCGACCTACTAAAACTGAACTGGCAACACACGTTGTATCCAGAGACAGATATAAAAACAGACAGAGAACAAGCATAATGTTCGCTCGCTATTGTAGCGTGCAGAGCGGCAACGCCGCGCTTTTATAGAAGCGAAAACTGGTTTGAATTTGTTGACCGTTAAATGGTTTTTTGCTTCTTGTGATGTAACTATTGGTCCTAGAGACTCCAAAATTTTGGTGCCAAGTGCACTAATTCATATTGACATCTGGAGATATCAATCGAATCTCTATCTCTTACCGTTTCTGAGATCCAGCATGTGTCAGCTGGAGAAACGTTTCCCCAGCTTACACGTTGCTAAAAGCCTGTAGTTCAAAGAGTTTTGAACCTAGAAGCCTCAAATATTTGGTACCTTTGGCACCAATTGTGCACTGAATCTGGAGATATCAACCGTGTCTATAGCTGCAGCCGTTTCAGAGAACCAGCATGTGCGTGCTGAAATAACGGTACGTCAGCTTACACGTTGATGAAGTCTTATAACTCCGAGAGTTTTTTAGCTGCAGGTTTGGAAATTTTGCTACCTAGTGCACTAATCTGGTACTAAATGCTAGCGTTTGTTCTATAGCTCTATCAGCACTCGTTTGCCCACACTGAATGAGGAAGCTGGTGGCATGTTACTTCAGCTAACACACCTTCAAAGGCTTGTAGCGTCGTTGTTTTTTTGGCACCTAAATTATGGTTGTAATCTATGATGGTACTAAATATGAACTAAATATTGGCATTTTCAGAATCTGCATTTTCCATATGAGGAAGCTGGAGGCATGCACATTATATGGCAGGCGGGCAGTTTTGGTTTTGGCGGGTTTTCCATTTATTTTATTATCTGTGGTCGGGTCTTTTCTGGGTAGAATAGGTACTTGGTTTTCGGCAAGTATTATTAACTGCATTAAATTTAGGAAGCCCACCTTTATAACAGACTTTAATCATAAATACTTAGATAAATACAGATATTCTCAATTTGTTTTTTTTTTATGTTTTTCATGGTGTGTTCGTTTTGGTATGGAGAGGTGTACAGTCAGTTGCACTAGAATGTATACAACTCGTTACATTCAAAAAGGTATCAAACGTATCAAACCCTTATAGTAAACTCTTAAACATAGTAAAAACTTAAAATCCGCAAAATTAGTGACTAAGTTCACTTATTTTTTGAGTTTTGCCTTGTAAATACTAATTGTAACGCTGTAAACCCATTCTGTAAGTTACGAATTGTATACATTCTAGTGCAGCTGACTGTACCTACTAAGAGAGAAGTTCTCGTCATTCAAGGGGTTTGTAATTTTTAGGAAAATAAGAGAGTAGATATAACTTTTTAAACTATCATGGTTTTGATCAATATTTTGGATAGAAACGGGATATTTACCATGATTTTTGAGTTTGATTGTTTCCCGATATTTCGGCACAGTTGCATGCGCCATGATCACGGGTCGAACTGAAGTCTTTGAGTGCGGAAGAGGGTAGACCGTTATGTCTGCCAATAACATTAGACCCACTTGCCGCAGACTTCGTCGTTCGTCGTTCGTTCGTCGTCGTTCGTTCGTGTTATTATGTACCTACTTAGATACTTACTTGTTTGTTGTTTGCATATAAAACATATTTAATGAAAGACGAAATATTATATTATCTGTGATCCAAAATAAGTTTATTGTTGTTTGTTTTTAGTTATATCTACTAAGCTCAACGTTAAATTATACTACCTATAAGTTTTTAACGAGCACGTGTACCTACAGTAGGTACCTCTTTGATGTGCGTGCTCAGAATATTGCTTTTAAAAATGTTTACTTAGCCGTAAAAATATTATTTGCTTTTATAATGCAAAAAGATCAGTATCAAAACCTAACCGGCAGACATAAAATAGTTGGCGCCAAACATTGTGTTTGATGGATGTCAAAAACAATCAAAAAAAAAATTATCTCTCAAATGATGACAGAAGAAGAGAGGACGGATTCATTTTCTGTCTGTTTCTCTCACTACACTGTAGTTGAAAGTCTTCAGCCCGGCTGAGATGTGCAGCGTGACAAAATGTTGTCTGCTCTTTATCTCGTGCAAAATAGAGATATCTCTTTATATCTTCCTGTGCTAACATGCCAGTGCCAAAAGCCTATCTCGTTCTGTCAAATGGAGACTTAAAGTGGAACAACTCGTTACTATTTCCATACAAACGCTGAACCTGAATATCTCTACTATTTATTGACGTCGAAATCTTTCGACGCTTGTAACTTTCAAGGTAATCTGATTTTACTGTAGAATATAGGGTAACGAGCCTAGATCGGCAAGATAATTCAGTATCAAACTTAACTTCGGACGCACCTTAATAAATAGTAGAGATATTCAGTTACAGCGTTTGTATGGAAATAGTAACGACTTGTTCAACCTTAATGCTAAATGTTTAGCTCATCTATGGGTCTTTTATCTATCATTTCTAAAATGTCCATCCATCAATAGAAAAATTATCTAGTGTCAAGCGCGACATATCTCACGTTGCACATCTAAGTCCAGCAGATCTAAAGCCTACCTACTATTCGACACAATTAGTTGTTAGAAACCTCGCGCCTTTATAGCTCGAGTTGAGTACAAACATAAATAAAATATCATGCGATATTGATCGATACTGAACATTGTACCTGCCCGACCTAGTTTTGCGTAGCTTACCTAAGTAGAATAGAATAGATATTTACCTATTCAACACAACACACACACAGAGACACCCCAGCAGGTGCCTACACTTAAAAATACCCTAAAACACATAGCTAAAACCTACCCTAATACCTAGCTCACAAAAACATAATAAAACATATAAATCTAAAGGTTGGATAGGCGACACCACACTGTGTCAAGTCTCCCTGCATGAATATTGGTTGAAAAGGTCCCATCTCAGCATAATGCCGCTCCACATCGCAAGTACCTACCTACTCTCTTCTACTCATGCTTAGAATCCTAGTTAGACCCTGAGAGATAAATCTGAGATACCTAAGTAACCTACGGATAATGTTAGTACACGGTTCGAGTGTATTTATTTATTTATTTGACACAAAAAATAGCGGTACAATTTTATCAATAGTAGCTTATAACCTAAAAAAAAGGTTTGTCTTAACTACTAGGTTCTCGATTACAGTAATGATAATCTATAAGATATCTGTTCGAGCATTAGTGCAATAATAGGTACTATAATAGGTACAAGCGAGCGAGTTGTAGATAATTTTTGGTAGCAAAGTAGGTACCCCATTCAGTTTCAGAAGCGTTTTTTTGCAATAAAACCTTGTTTTGTGAATCTTTATAAGTATCTTTAATTACTTTTTTTTTGACAGAGAGTTTGTTTGACAGACATAATAGACCACGCACAGCCTGAACCACTGGTCACAGAGATTAGAATTTTTCAGAATATATTCATCTCGATGCGTAGAAGTGTGCTAAGAAAGGAATTCTCAAAATTCAACCCCTGATCGGGTATAGCGGGGGCTGAAATTTGAGTGAAAAGCGCGCGTTTCGCTAGTAGTAAGTAAAGCTTTTAGTCAAAATCTACAATTTCAATTCCTTGCTAAAACCTTTCAAAATCGTCATGAAATGTCTATTGCACAAAATCTTTTGAAAAAAATTTCAAGAATGTACTTATTCGAAAAGCATACGCACTTGACGAGTATTTGACGACCGATGTGGCGCGGCGGGCGAATGTCCGCCTGCGACGCAGGGGTTGCGGGTTCGATTCCCGCCTTGGGATAAATGTTTGTACGATCTGCAAATATTTATTCTGGGTGTTCTGGGTATTTTTTATGTATAATAAAAAATATCTATGCGTGTAATATAGTATTGTATTAAGTATATCAGTCATCTAGCACCCATAACACAAGCTCTGCTTAGCTTGGGGCTAGATGATGCTGTGTGGATTGTCCAGCATTATTTATTTATTTTATTTATTTTACCGCCGCCACCGCGCGGTCATTGACCGCTGCACGCAATACATCGCTGGTTGTTAAATAGAATTTTAAGCAAAATTATTACTCTTAGTATTACTCTTGATGTATTTGACTGTCAGCCAAGTGGCATTGTATAAGAGCTTGTTGTAGGTAACTTTACACGTTCCTGGAGTATTCGAAAGTGACCTTATTACACCGGTATAAAACCTTTCGCCTTATATCAAAGTAATCACACTCATAATGAAACTCAATCAAGGTTATCAAAAAACCCAATTACGAATCTCAAGTTATTTTGTATTATTTTCATGGTGAACTAAACGTTATTTTCTAGACTAGGTGTCACTCGCAAGTTTGTCCGTGTTGACTTTTTCTTGCGGTACCTACTCATATGGAGGCTCTAGAAGGTAGGTAGTACTTCCACCATGCCTGATCCTGCCCGTGAGCAGCTTGCGATGATGGGTACCGGTGACATTACAGGCACATGAGGCAACCCCTGTATGCCTCAGGTTGATGGACGCAGAACAATCGTAGAATACGTTTGCAACGAACGTAGCCTGCGAGGCAATGCATTGTTATAGGTGATGGTAACTGCTTAACATCAGGTAGGCCAGTTGGTTGTATCAACAGCAAGTTTTATAAAAAAATATATGAGAGATTATCAGACAAATTACACCCTTAGCTAACGAATGCTCGTAAATAAGTTCTTCTTCTTCTTTTATTATATGGCTTTCGTAAGTAAGTTAGACCACCGAAGTCACAAAACAGATGCTCTGTTTTGGTCCTACTGATCTTCAATCCGACACTCTCCAATTTCTCCTGCCATTTTACCAATCTGCTCTGGACCTCGGTTGCGTCTTCTCCGATAACAAGTTCTTAAGGTTGTGTCAGTAAGTTATGAATTTGATAGATATAGTATTTTGTACAGCCGGGAAACGTCAGCTGTCAAAATAGACTGATAAATTAACACTTCAGTTTCTGTTGGTAGGTGCTAGAGTTCAGTAAAAAGCATAGGTACCTTCATATATAAACTAATTATAAGAATTTTAGCCTTACTGACTGACTGACGTATAGACAACGCACAGCCTAAACGGCTGGTCTTAAATATTCAGGGTACATTAGCTAGAACTATAATTGCTTTCACCATTCCCATTTTTATAACTATTGCATGCTATTGTCACAGTAGCCACGATATTACACGACAGCGAATAGTCGCCTGTTTTATTCTGAATTTATTATAAATTTTACTGAGTATTAGTGTGCAACTCATGCTGGTACATATAATATACTGTAATACTGGTTATCGAGAACGGAACCTGACACTAAGCACGAACTCATTAGTAAGTAGTGTGATAACGTGATGGTCTTTTAATTCTGTTGTTTGTAGCTCTGCTTTATATTTTGTATTCATACAAATATTTTAATTTATGAGTATTTAAGGTATGTAAAATATACACTATATTGTAGGTTGTAATACCAGTACCCACGACAGTAAGAAACGAGAAAAAATACCCCACGTTGGGGCGCCAAAATAAAAAACATTTAGCAGTATCACAGCAGTATTAAATTTTAATGAGAAAACTGACTAAAATCTATACCAGGACTAAGAATTTTTATCCTGACTGACTGACAGAAAGACAACGCACAACCTAAACTACTGGTCGTAGAGGCTTAAATATATTTGTCTTGGTGCGTAAGGGTGAACTATAAAGGTATTCCTGCCCTAAAATGGTGCAGCGGGAGTTGAGGTTTGTATGAACAAAGTTTCACGCGGACGAAGTAATGCCAAAAATAAAAAATAAATACCTCTACTAGATTCCCAATCATTCATCTCGCTCACAAAACTTCAGACATTTAGACAAAACTTTAGGTCATCCATCCGCGAATTATAAACAAAGATGAAAATAACCCTACGTCAATTATGTTTTATGAAAATATGCCTGTCTCGCTGGTTCTCCCATTTTATGCATTGAACCCATATAAATCCACCCCTTTCTCGTCCATATTATTCCAGAAATATATACACTACATCGTCTGAAGTTACGAACCCTCGCTCGAAGTTAGAGGGTTGTTTTGGCATTAGGGCGTGTTAACGTGTTCCAGAGTATGTAGGTATCTAGGTACCTATTGTTAAGATGGAGGTAGATTTACTTACGGGTCTTAAGAATTCTTTCGGGGCGTCTGGTCGAAACGACGCCGAACCTGAGGGCTGGTGTGTATTGGCATCGTTATTCAACGTGGCTGCAGCCAGTGCAGTGTTTTAAACGCTTCCGATTGGCACTAATTTGGATAAGTTGATCTTTAGATCGTTTGCAACGGTCTCTAGATAGCTCAACTGTTTCATATGTATATTGTACATATAGAATCGTCCCATGAAATCATCTCAGCGTCCGTCAATCTGAGTTATATAGGTGATAAGCCTATGTGCCTGTAATTTCACCGGCACCCACACCCTTCAAGCCGGAACTCAGCAGCTTGAAATATGCATGGTGGTAGTACTTCCACGGGCGAGCTCTTCACAAAGAGCTCTACTACTTACGGATATAAAGGCGCGATTGAAAAAATCTGCCTTGAAATTGTATAAATCATGCATAATCATTATCCAAGTGTATCTAAGTACCTAATGCCGCCATTTTGGTATAACTTACTTGATATTTTCGCTACAAGTTGCCTTACAGTTTTAGCGGGAAATTGAAACATTGAGTAGGTAAGTAGGTACCTAAAAATTTCCAATTTCCCGTCATAACTGAAGAAGGATGGCTTATTTTTAACTACATCCCTCTTTCGTTCTTGGATAGAATTTTCTATACAACTTACTGACGATACTAGAAAACTGAAACACTTTTTTCTTTGTTACAGATTCTTAATCCTGCCTTCGAAAACCATCCAAATTCTACACTTTACAAATCTTCGCTAATGTCAGTGTTAAAATGTTAAGATAGAGTTGCCAGTTATAAAACTTTACCAAAAAATCGGGAGACTATGCTGTAGTATTTGACTATGTTGTAAAGTGAAAACAAGATGGCGACGCCTCCAGAATCTCCGGTAGAAGAGCATGCTTATGAGTTGGAGCCGAGTCGTACCCCGAAACCGATACCCGTCGCGTTGGAAGAATTATGTCGACAGACCAAGTTCTCCAAACAAGAGATTAGAGTTATGTACAGAGGATTCAAAACGGTAAGTTTCACAACTTTATAAGATTTTATAATCAAACTAGACGCCACTCGCAGCTTCGCCCACGTGGCTGTTTTTTCCCGTTTCCGTAATTTTTTTGGGATAAAAAGTAGCCTATGTCCTATTCCAGATTACAATCCATATTTATTCCAAATTTCATCCAAATCGGTCCACTGGTTAGAGCGTGAAAGAGGAACAGACATCCATCCATCCATCCAAACATTCGCATTTGTAATATTAGTAGGATAATGAAACGACGTTGCAGTAGTTATCATACAAACTACAACGCTGTACCCCTGTTGGGGTTGAATTTTGGGATAATCCAACCCCTAAAAATTTGAGTACCTATTCGGGGGTAGTTTGAGATCTTGTGAATTAATGAATGAATAATGCAAGAATGAATCAGTTACCTCTTATAACTAGACTATAAGGTCATTTTAGCTATTAAACTGCTGAAAAGTGCCTTTTATTTTGCAAAGGCAGTTTTCCAGCAAAAACCTTGCTCGTTTGTTACACGCTCGGGACAGAGCGGATGTCCGCTCAGCTGTCTTTCGTGTGTGGTGCAACTTATGCTCGAAAGGTTTTAAATATTATGGTATCTAGGCTAAAAAATCGAGTGTGCTTTACACCACATGGCTGAAGTAAAACGTAACTGGCTATGAGAGAAAAAGAGAAAAAACAGTGCTTTCATACTCTCTCCATGGTAGTGTTTGTAGAGCTTAGGCAATCTTGTAACATTGTTTAAAAACGTTATTTTTATTAGACAGAGTGATTATGTCAAAGTTAAAAGACATCCAAACGGTACGGTATTCTGCCGCTAAGCAGTGATGCTCGCATTGCTGTGTTCCGGTTTAAAGGGTGTGGGTGCTGGGGACATTACAGGCACATGAGGCTGAACAGTTTGCCTCAGGTTATGAATGTAGATCAGTACATCGTAGGGCATGTTTCTAACGTGCGTGATCAGAGGCAATGTTTTGAATTCATTAGATTGTAAGCATCACTATTAGTTATTATTATTTTGTAACATCATACAAAAAAACGGTAGGAACCAAGCCGTAAGTTTCTTGCCGGTTCTTCTAGGCTTGGTCGCGAGGAACTGGCGCTTAGACTCACCTAGATTAAAGACGTTTCAAGATAATCCCTGCAGATTTTACTGTATAAATGCTTTTTGACTTTGACTTTGAAATGTTATAGTAAAACTAAATCCCGCTTAGTCGTTTGTTTTAGGCCACAGTCCGTTGAAAGGGCTTACGGGCCGGATGTTAGTTTCTGTCGCATGTCGCTCCGTTTGCTGTCGCTCAGCTGTGGCATTCTGTTGCAAGGGGAACGGTTTCACGAAAAACAGTCCCTTTTTAGACCTAGTTAGGTATTATAATAATATAATAATAATTATGATAAATTACCTGTTATATTTTGGGTTGGACTCGTCATCATCAGAATGTCGAACGACGCTCCACAGGCGTAGCTAATAATAATAATGCTGGACAACCCACACAGCATCATCTAGCCCCAAGCTAAGCAGAGCTTGTGTTATGGATACTAAGATGACTGATATACTTAATAAAATAAATTACATGCACAGATATTACTTATTATACATAGTAAATACCCAGAACACCTGGAATAAATATTTGCAGATCGTACAAACATTTATCCCAAGGCGGGAATCGAACCCGCAACCTTCTGCGTCGCAGGCGGACATTCGCCCGCCGCGCCACATCGGTCGTCCTACCTAACCTAGATGACATCATCACAAAGGGTAAAGAACACCCCAAAATCTAACCTTTGGTTCTTCAGACGACCTTTTGAACTTCTATGGTACTTATATTTGTACGCAAACTAATCACTTTAAAAGGTCTATTTCAAATCTGTCATGTAGCCATAACAACGCTCTTTCAAGTTCTGTCACTAGCTCAAAATTTACAAAAATTGACATAGCAGTGTTTGAAAGTGGCCTACTCATTTATGTTCTTGGTATGATTGCCTTTTTGATGATGACATGATTTCCGTTTTGCTTTCGACAAATGTTAGATTGGCACCACACTGAAGCTTTATTATTGAAGTAATACTTCTAATGCGACTTCCAACAAGGTTGCGTTTAACGTTTAACACTACCATGGAGGGTGTATGGAAGTATTGTTGTTTCTCTTTTTCTCTCATAGCCAGTTACGTTTCTACTTCAGTCGTGTGGTCTAAAGCACACTCGTTTTTTACATTAGGTACTAATAATTTGTAAAAGGGTGATACAAACAACGGTATGAGTATGAACCAAGCCGTAAGTTTCTTGTGTTCTTATGGGCTTGGTCGCGACAAACTGGCGCTTAGATTCACCTTAATTAAATATTTATTTCACTCTGTTTTTAGTATTTGCTGTTGTAGCGGCAACAGAAATACATCATCTGTGAAAAATTTCAACTCTAACTATCACGGTTCATGAGATACAGCCTGGTGACAGACGGAAAGACGCACAGACAGACAGCGGAGTCTTAGTAATATGGTCCCGTTTTACCCTTTGGGTATGGAACCCTAAAATCAGCTCTCCGTGAGCAATAAGAGAACGATCGAATACCGTTCATAAACTGTCGCCTACCTTGTCATTCGCACAGCTTTGTATTGACATCCAATTCACTGCACCTGTGAAATGGCGTTTAGTATAATTGAGTTTGTAAAGCCCGGCTCTAACTGGGTTATCAATTTTGTAGTTGGCAACACATTTTTCTGTATACTGCCAACGCTAGGAAAAATGGGAATATTGGTTTTAACTTTTTACATACTTATAACACTGAATTTTTGACCGAGCGAGTAATTTACTCTGTTACAACACTCTATATTATGTTTTTTTTATTTTTTTATTCAACTTGCTGATCGAACCAACCCATTCAAATAAAAAACAGTAAATTTTTAACTGTAAACTTTTGAAACTGTACATTTTTAGTCGAAAATAGGGCGATAAATTGCTGTAGGTAACTAGCATCCTTTATCGTTAAAATATATAGATACCCCTATCTTGCTCAAAGTTAACCTAGGTAGGTACTAGATTTACATAGGTATCTAAGCCTATAACTATTAGCATTAATCTAAACGCAAGATCTACTGTTCTCACACCACTAGTTCATAAGATAATTGGAAGCAAGCAGAAAGACTTTCTTTCATCTCTTGTTAGCATGACATGCTCTTGCAAAACATTCTTGAAACTACAAACATAACCTCACTTCAACACTAACAATATGGCCGACTGTCAGTCAAGCAGTGACAAAGTGCGCCTCCTATTTTTGGCGCGAACGGTCGTCGACTTCACCTACTAACCTTTCTCCCGCTTAAAATATCCTAAAATATATCTATCTCTGTCGCATTATGCAAAACCTTGTCTAGCCATCTCTTGCTGATTCGTGGTTTGCTATTTGTGTTGAGAGATTTTTAGGTTAGGTTTTAGTACCAATTTTGAAGCAAGCTGCTTGGCGGTAAAAATAGGCATAGTGTTAGTACTTCCCCAGACGAGCCCTTCACTAAGAACTCTACTATGATCCTACTTATATTATAAACGTGAAAGTTTGTAAGTATGGATGGATGGATGGATGGATGGATGGATGGATGTTTGTTACTCTTTCACGGTCTAACCAGTGGACCGATTTGGATGAAATTTGGAATAAATATAGATTGTAACCTGGATTAACATATAGGCTACTTATTATCTCGAAAAAATAACGGGAACGGGAAAAAACTGCCGCGGGTGAAGCTGCGAGCGGCCGCTAGTAAAAAATAAACGCCAAAAACAGTGCCTAGTATCTTATTATGCACTCTACCGAACAACCTACCTACCTACTTACCTAGGTACTTGCCTTGCCTCCATTTCGTAAGTACCACCCTTTACCACCTGCCACCTTGCAAAAAGTTTTCAACCTCTTTTAAACTTTTAAGACAAAATGGACGAGTTTAAACCAAGAATGGTTTAAACTTTTCTGACGTCCACAGATAAGAAGTGGGTAGTTAGGTGGAAAAAGTTTTCCAAACTCAGTCGTCCCTATTCTGAAGAAATCTCTTTTTCAATTTCCCTTTTTAACCTTTTTTACTTTTCAACAGTTTTCTAACAATAAAATGTCAACGACTTTTCAATTTAATATCTTTAAAGTAGGTACCATCGAAGTTGCGAAAAAAAAAGTATTTTTTATACTTACTTAAAGAGAGATTTAGCCTATAAATAGTTCTTGTGGGGTTTTCTAATAAAATTAGTTGATATTCACTCATGTGGAATAAGCTTACTTAGAATGTTTTGGTAAGGATTCTTTTACAGAATACCAATTAGAACTTTATAATGCCTAACTTATGTTTACTTAGTGCTAAATTATCGAGCTCGTCTGGGTACAATTAACCACCGTACCTTTTTACCGCCGAGCAGTGATGCTTGCATTGCTGTGGTTTTTATATAATGCACTAGCTGCCGCTCGCAGATTCGCCCGCGTGGCACTTTTTTTCCCGTTCCCGTTATTTTTTCGGGATAAATAGTGGCCTATATGTTAATCCAAGTTATAATCTATGTTTGTTCCGAATTTCATCCAAATAGAACTACTGGTTAGAGCGTGAAAGAGTAACAAACATCCATCCATCCATTCTTACAAACTTTCGCGTTTATAATATTAGTAAGTAGGTAGGATTATTCATTTTGAATTTTCCTCAACTCTCTGTCTACTTTTTAAAGTCAGCAAATTGAGATCACACCATAGTTCATTCTACCACAAGACTGAGCACGACCTTCCATTCTACTAATCATTAGTAGTAGTAGAGCTCTTTTGAAGGGCTCTACTACTACTGATGGGAAAGTACTACCACCGTACCTATTCCTGCCGCCAAGCAGTGATGCTCGCATTGCTGTGTTCCGGTTTGAAGGGTGTGGGTGCCGATGTAATTACAGGCACATGAGGCTAAATACCTGTATGCCTCAGGTTGATGGACGCAGGATAGTGCATCGTAGGGCACGTACCTGCAATGCTTTGCTATAGGTGATAGTTACCACTGAAAATCAGGTGGACCATATGCTTGTTCCACCAGCAGAAGTAAAAAAAAGTCTGGATGAAAAGGGCTCAAAATATTTTTTTTACGGGTAAAGGTTCTTGAATGGCGACCACGAACCGGAAGACGAAGCGTCAGGATAGAATGGGGGAGGCCTATGTCCAGCAGTGGACTTCTACAGGCTGATGATGATGATAATAATAATAATAATATTGGACAATCCACACAGCATCATCTAGCCTCAAGCTAAGCAGAGCTTGTGTTGTGGGTACTAGATGACTGATATACTTAATACAATACATTACATACATAGATATTTTTTAATTATACATAGAAAACACCCAGAACACCAAGGTGGGAATCGAACCTGCAACCTCCTGCGTTGCAGGCGGACATTCGCCCGCCGCGCCGCGCTACATCGGTCGTCTCGTCTAAGATGATGATGATGATGATGATAGGGGAAGCGGGTGTCCAGGAGTGGACTTCTACAAGCTATGGATGATGAACATTCTGGACTCAAGCAACGTGCTTTATAGTAAGAAAAGAACCTAGGCCATTGTATTTTATACCCTAGGTAGTAAAAGTGGAGTTTAATAACGTTTATGTTATCCTGAGTTAAATTATTATTGTTGAGGGTAGGTTTGGAATCACGCGAATTGGCGTGCCGCCAGGATCTATCGTTATTTTATAATTCGAATGCTTTTCGTTTGAATATAGAACATTGAGTTTGCTAGTACCTAGTACCTACTTACTAATTTCGATGTTAAACTTTTCAGTCTAAAAACTCCTTCGGTTTAATTACTGGCCACTATGCTATCGATTTAAAAAACTTATTACAGTTTTACACAATATATTTTAATAGAGGTACCTACCGTTACGAAAATTCGTTTTTGTTTAGTTTGCTTTCTGTAATATTAAGTAAACACCTAAATTCAGACCAAAATGGTGATGAAACAAGCAAATGGCCTATTTGATGTTAAATGGTTATCATAACCTTATGCAAAGCATTACCTCACAGGTAAAGTTCGTTAAGATAACCCACTCTACGATGCATTGCTATGCGTCCATCAACCTGAGCCATACAGGTGTTAGGCCGAATGCTTCCCCGTTCCACCCAAAATTTTTCTACCCAATATTATTTTTACCCGTTCAACCCAAAACATATTCTCCGTTCTACCCAATCCAAAAATCTAAGTCACAGTGTATTCTAAACAGTACAGACACCGTAATATTTATAAAAAATCGAACTTGGTGAAATTATTACTCACAGTAACTTCGAATTTTGTACCTACAACATGGAGGTAATAATATTGTAATCGACTCATGTGCCTGTAATGAAAAACACTGCGCTACTTGGCAGCAGAAATAGGCATGGCGCTAGTACTTCCCCGAACGAGTCCTTCACTAAGAGCTCTACTACTACTAAAACGAAGTATTTTGAGGATGATAAACAAAAATAAAAAACACAATTGAAAGAAAAATCAAAGCGCGTGAACGGAACTTGCTAATTGCGTAGCACTATAAGAATGTGATTTCTTTTAAATATTTTTTCTTTTTTGATTGCCATTGTTAAAACAGAACTTTTTGGCGCCTATTTTTTTTAAATTAACCGAAGATTGCTGTAAATCCGTAATAATGCAACATAACAAACATCCGCTGTAGAAACTATTAAACTAGTGATTCTGTGAGACAGTATTAGACCTCGCAAACCTTTATAACCATGCAATTACCGACACTTTTTCCCTTTCAATAAATTAAAATCCGTCCATTATAACGCTAGAGCAAACTTCCCCCTTTCCCTCCCCCTTTTACATGTAATAATAATAATAATAATAATGCTGGAAAATCCACACAGCATCAGATGACTGATATACATAATTACATACATAGATATTTTTTATTATACATAGAAAATACCCAGAACACCCTGAATAAATATTTGCATCGTACAAACATTTATCCCAAGGCGGGAATCGAACCCGTAACCTCCTGCATCGCAGGCAGACATTCGCCCACCGCGCCACATCGGTCGTCATGTTTTTGTGTAGAATTCCTTAAAGTGTGCTTCGCAAATTTGATTGAAATCCATCGATCGAAAGCACCGAGGTGGAACAGTCAGCTGCACTAGAATGTATACAATGGGGACCCGCCACAGTTTTATCTGTGAATGCAGTTTTATAGGCCTTGAGAAACTAAAACATAAAGTGCAAAAAATTTTTTTCTACGGCCAAAACTGACTAGGTTATGGGCAAAATACCGAACGAGGCTCACTGACCGCGCGAACAGCCTAGCGTTGAGATATTGTGACGTCATGTCACAATGACCCAGCGCTAGCCGCCGAACCCGGCGGGTTTTATTAAAAAAAAATTAATTTAAACCAGAACACGACCCGCGCAGATCGAGTGAACTTTAATAAATGAATGGTGGAGAGCGCGAGCGCGGGCGAAAGAGAATCGAGACGTCACGATTCCCTGACATGAGCTATCCGGCCGCCCCGCGGTTGGCTGGTACAAAATGTGTAATATCTTCGCAACCAATGGAACGATTTCAATGATTTAAAAACTATCGTACCTAAACAAGTAAAAGGAACACCATTACATATATAATATATGCATTTTCCGACTTGGTACGGGAGCTCATTAGTAACTTTCACAACAGTATTACAGCACAACAATGAACTCTTACACCTAAAAACTAAAAAGTTATAAAACTCATTGAAGACCTCACTTAGTTTTTGAGTCATTTGTGTGTTATTATTTTAAGCATCACTGTAAAACCATTTTTAAATTTACAAATTGTATACATTCTAGTGCAGCTGACTGTACAATGGGAATGGTATAAATAATAATGTGAATAATGAAGCTCTAGTGTGGTGCCAATCTAACTTAATAAACCGAAGGCAAGTCAGAAATCATGTTAAGACAATCATAATTAATCTTTTGTTTAATTTCTCGTGGTATGGGCGGTTGCCATAAATTCCACCTCATGTTGAAGGCCAACCAAGCCCGTAAAAGTAACTGATTGGCTTTTTACACGAACCTTACCTACCTCCTTAAAACTTCACAACTGCCCGGCTAAGATGTCGTCACCTGTATGGCGAATTCACGAATCTGCAAAATACACATTTCACAGGAGAGCCAAAAAACTTCATAAAAAATATGTTTTTGCACTTTTCAAATAGTTCCCAAGGACCTATTTTGAACTTTTATATATTTTTGTTAATTTAATTGAAAGTATGTTTTTTAAGCTTTTCTTAAAAGCATTTTGAGCTGTTCGGCGTCAAAAAGTCACTTTCGTGAAAAGTGCAGATTCGTGAGTTCGCCATACAGGTGACGATATGCAACGCGAGATATGTAGCGCTTGACACGAGATACCGAGATATTTCTATTGATGGACATTTTAGAACTCTATACCAATTTTATTATAAGAATCTTTGTCCTGACTGACTGATATATAGACAACGCACAGCCTAAACCACTGCTCGTAGAGACTTGAAATTTTCAGAGTATATTCGTCTTGGTGCGTAGAGGTGTACTAAGAAAAGAATTCCCGAAATTCAACCGCCTAATGTGTACAGCGGGGGTTGAAGTTTGTATGAAAATAGCTTCACGCGGGCGAAGTTGCGCGCGTTTTTTCTATAATTAAATGAACAATTTTGACAAACAAATTCTCAAAAAAATTTGATCCTAGGTAGGTAGGTACTGTTCTGTCTACAGATTTGTAGACAGAAAAATCTTTTTCTCGCTGTCACTACTAAACTTTTTCTTAGTACAGAACTTTTTAGTTACCAAAACTCTAAGTAAAAAAAAACGAGTGTGCTTTAGACCACACGACTGAAGTAAAACTTCTTATACGAAACGTAACTGGCTATGAGAGAAAAAGAGAAAGAACAGTGCTTTCATATCCCCTCCATGGTAGTGTTAAACGTTTAACGCAACCTTGTTGGAAGTCGCATTAGAAGTATTACTTCAATAATTACAGTGCAACATATCTTTAGATCTGTCCCGTTTCAGTCCATTTGTCTGCTAAAATAATCATGTCGGTAGTGTGGAGAATGTAGCAAAGTCTAAATTATTCAGAATCTCTGATTAATTCTTGAATTATTCTTGGAATGTGTTATTTGCGGAATTGCTCGCGCCCCAACAAATAAATACAGTGTTTTCGTAATAAAATTCAAGTGGCTATCAAAGTGGTATAAGGATTTTGTTAATTCTGTTGCACGCTGTAATATCTTTTTAATTTGCTTCGGTTTACGGCCAGTAATTTGTCTCGAAGAAGGTATAATAGAAACACATAATAAAACCTATTTGACGCTAATTTGCTTTAAACTTATTGGTAACAATTAACTCAAACAATAAGATCAAATCCAAAGATTATACTTGTTAGCAGTCTGTAATAGTCTGACAGAATCTACAGAATTAATCACTATCATCATCATCCTAAACTAGCGAATGCACGCAAGTTCGTCTGCATAGTTATTTTCATAAAAACTTCAACCCTCGCTGTAGGTACCCCGTTTAGGGGTTGAATTACGGAGGTTCCTTTCTTAGTACATACCTCAGAAAACTTTAAGCCTCTACGACCAGTGGTTTAGGCTGTGCGTTGTACTTAGCTAAAAATAAAAAACTAAGCTCCCTATAAAAGTGAATTAAGCCTTAGATTTTGTTTGAGTTTACTAAAAATTATGTTATTTCTCCAGGAATGTCCAGAAGGAGTAGTGCAAGAGGAATCCTTCAAAGATATCTACGCGAAGTTCTTTCCACACGGAAGTAAGTAATTTGACATATTTACAAAGTCAAAATGCATTTATTTAGTAATATCCGCAGGGATCATCTTGAAACGTCTTAAATCTAGGTGAATCTAAGCGCCAGTTCCTCGCGACTAAGCCTAGAAGAACCGGCAAGAAACTTACGGCTTGGTTCCTACCGTTTTTTTGTATGATCCTTTTACAAAGTAATAATAGTGTAAATAATGAAACTTCAATGCGGTGCCAATCAAGTGGGACCCTATGCGCCTAAACCCGTGATTTTAATGAAAATATCTCCCTAGGATTTGAATAAAACGCCATCTTTTTCTTCAAAACCAATGACAACCGACTTTACTTTTTTTTACTGACTCGAATTGACTAAGAAGTATTTATTCAAACTTGACATTGGCAATATTGTCTATCGAATCACGCACAGATGTTATTAGGAAAAAAAGAGGTTGCATGTCTTCAATTCATGTAGTTAATAGTTAGTTTTGTTTCAGATTCTGCGCTCTATGCCCACTATGTGTTCAAAGCGTTTGATGTAAACTGCAGTGGGGCAATCAGCTTCAGAGTAAGTACATATAGGATATGACCTTTATGCTCTAATAGTATATATGGCTTAGCACGAGTAATAAAAATACAAATGTTTATTTTCCAATAAAGGTGTTTACAAAGATAAAAGTCGACTCTTCTATTTTAGTTTTAAGAAAACTGTTTCATTAGACAGTGCATTCTCCTAGTCAATAAGCACCTTATTGTTAGAAAACAAACAAAAAAACAAAGAAATAATCTACTTAATAAACCTAGGTAATGTTATTATTAGTAGAGCCTTAATCTACAATAAGATACCTTTGTCAATACGCTCTGAAGGTAATTTGTCATGTCCGTCTGCGACGCAGGAGGTTGCGAGTTCGATTTCCGCTTTGAGATAAATGTTTGTACGGTCTGCAAATATTTATTCCGGGTGTTCTGGGTATAAATTATGTAATTATGACGATTTCTTAAATGATAATTTTTTTTTCAAAAATAGGGAACTAATGTACCCTAATGTACACGGGACGTCTTCTCCGCGTAGACTAAGCTAAACCACTGAAGTGTATAACTCAGAGGAGGTACAACACTTCAGTATAAAACCTCTTTGCATAATGCCTCCTTGCTGATCGAGCTGATACAGCATGATGTAGCCAAGGTATAAAGAACCTTATTACCAGATATGTAAAGCGAGAAGGGCCTAAGTAGGCATTAACGACCTCTGTGGCGAGTGTTGCTAGCGAGAAAAAAGAGATTAGGTCAGACATAATATGTTTTATTCAGTACCTAGTAAAAGTTGTAAAGGGCTTGTCCGGAGAGAACTACCAAACTCTACAACTTTTCTCTAGAACTCAATCATATTATATCTCACATAGTAAAGGCAGCGTTCGTAAGAAACGTTTTCGTTTGACCAATCTTTCTCCGACTTACTTTGCAAATTTGACTACCACGAAACAGTCTTAATTTTTTGGGTTAGCTAATATGTAACCTACGTCACTCACGAATAACGTGCCTTTCTATTAGTAAAAGAATTTTGAAAACCGGTTCAGCCTTATAACTACCTCGGCTTTAGTTATTTACTTTTAATTAGGTACATTAACCCAATCTGACAAAGTAATGCATAGAGAAGATAAAGATATTATTAGAATTTTTAAAACCGGTTCAGTTTATCCAAAGATTCCCTACACTACAATCTCACAAACTAGAATCAAATGGAGATAGTTTAAATGTTCTATTTTCTGTCATCTTCGGAAAAATCATTGTTTTCCTAGTGTTATTTTAAGTTCTGGTGTGTAATTTCGATGGTGTATTAACCAACATTACTTGAGGAAAGTGTTAATATTGTGGTATCTTGTTTTGACGAAAATGTTTTCTTTGGGTTTCGGAAAAAAACGCCATCTTTTTTTCAAAACCGACAGCCGACTTTGCTTCTTTTTACTGACTCGAGTTGACTAAAAACTATTTACTTAGTCCACTTGACACTGACATAATTGTCCAAATGACGCACACATGCCATCATAAAAAAAAATGTTGTGTTCTGCTGTCTATTACTAAATCCTTACTATTTTTTTTTTACTGGGCTGTGACGGTTGTCGATAGAATAATAATAATCGTATGGCGGAACCTTCTAAGTAAATTGGTTAATGCAAATGTACTTTCTTGGAAATACCGAAAGTTGATACTGAGCCAAAATCTTATCGAACTATTGCAGAAATTTTCGGAGTTTTGGCGCCAACTAGACGTCAAAGAGTGATTTTGTTCTTGTTTTATCTCTTCGAGACTTTTGGCTTGGAATGTGAATTGCTGTCTTTGTGGACTATCAAAACTAATAGAACTCTTTTATAGTCATAATTTTTTAATGCGAATTACTGATGGGACAATATGGCACACCTGATGTTAAGAGGTTACCATCACCAATACCGGGTGTAATAAGACTTCCGAATACTCCAGGATCGTGTAAAGTTACCTACAACAAGGTCTTATAAGCTCTACTTGGCTGACAGTTAAATAAATTTAGAGTTTTTCCTAAAGTCCTATGTATGTAAGAATAAAAGCTTAGTATAAAAACTTACATAATAGCCGTGTCGGTACATGTGTGTGGTGGCCCTAAGTTATAAATTCGCCTCAAATTGCGCGCGAAAGTTGAACTTAGCCAATTAAATTTAAACTTGGAACAGAACAAATTGAATTCATCCAGCACTGGTTGGCAATCGCAACTTCACGACCAACTGGGTAACTAACTAACTGGCCAAAGCTTTTGTCCGAAATTAATATTCTGCAAACTTGGTCTCCTTTTTATTCTGTGGCTGAAATTTATATCTCGATCTACTTTGGCGGGAAAAAAATATGTGGTCTAACGCACACTGTTTTTTTTTGTTTTCTAACAATAAGCTTAGTATTATAACTGGGCGAATGCATTGTCTACTGAAACACAGTCGGACTCACGCACGAAGGGTTCCATACCATTATTTATAATAAAAACGGCAAAAAAATCACGTTTCTTGTTATCTGTTTTTTAGTATTTGTTGTTATAGCCGCAACAGAAATACATCATCTGTGAAAATTTCAACGGTTCATGAGATACAGCTTGGTGACAGACGGATAGACAGACAGACAGACGGACAGCGGAGTTTTAGTCGCCGGGTCCCGTTTTACCTTTTGGGTACGGAACCCTAAAAACGATGATGTTGCTTCCACAGATGACAGAAAACTAAACCCAGTACTTACTCATACTATTTTTGGTAAAATTAATTACATTTTGACAGACCGTAAACGCGTCTAACAGGCTATCAGCCAGGTGAAGTTGCATCCAAACGACCCGCTAATCTACTCTGATTTTGGCATGCAGCCAATGTGGCTAGGGCTGGTAGTGATAATCAGCTAGGCGAAACTGGGAAACATCAAACAAAACGATGTTTTTGAAGTAATACGACTTATGCGACTTCCAACAATTCACATTCTATTTGATACCTATTATTATTATTATTATCTAAATATATATAACTCAAAGGTGACTGACTGACATAGTGATCTATCAACGCACAGCCCAAACCACTGGACGGATCGGGCTGAAATTTGGCATGCAGGTAGATATTATGACGTAGGCATCCGCTAAGAAAGGATTTTGATTAATTCTACCCCCAAGGGGATAAAATAGGGGATGAAAGTTTAATGGGAACGGGAAAAAACTGCCACGCAGGCGAAGCTGCGAGCGGCCGCTAGTATATTATATACCTATTATTATTATTCAATTTGATATGATAATATTAAAAATATATTGTACCCAAGCGCAATATCACCTGATGCTAAGTGATGATGCGGTCGACGGTGTAGCACGCTTACCTAAAAGATACCTATTCACTCTTCTCTTAAAAACATCCACATTCTTTTACTTACTAGCGGCCGCTCGCAGCTTCACCAGCGTACATTTGGTACATACACACATTTTGCAGTAGTTATTATTCCGTGACAGGTTGGAAACCCATCGCCGCTACTGGAATACTAACTGGTTTCCTCTTTTCCTATATTTTTGTATTTGCTGGCAACCCTGTTACCGCGAATTCACAAATTATTCGGGTTAGTTCGTGTGCATATTAAACCAAGTGTCATTTTTGCTTTTGCAGGTTTTGCAATGTGTGCCAACATTTTCGCTGTTGTCGACAGCTTTTGCTTTTAATATTTTTGAATAATGAATATTCATAAATATCTTTATGGTTTATCTATGCTCTATGAAGTCATTGTTAGGGTTCCGTACCCATAGGGTAAGGTAAAGGGACACAATTACTATCTGTCTGTCTGTCTGTCTGTCTGTCACTAGGTTGTCTCTCGTGATAATTAGAGAGTTAAAATTTTTACAGATGATTTATTTCTGTTGCCGCTATAACAACAAATACTAAAATACAGGATAAAATAAATATTTCAGAGGGCTCTCGTACAGCAAACGTGATTTCTTGCCGTTTTTAGTATAGATTAGCTATAGTACGGAACCCTTCGTGCGCAAGTCCAACTCGCACTTGGCCGGTTTTTTATTTATTTTTATTATTTGGGCAAGGCATCTTCTATAAGTATCATAGAGAATAATACCCAAGATTATTTATTATTTTTCCAAGAGCTCCTGGTAATCTTTTGTACCTATCTTTTGAAGTTATATGTTTCAGAATTGCGTTTGTGCTTAGAACTTGCTGTAACGTCACACGTTTTGGGCAAGAAATCGACGACCGCTGTGGCGCGGCGGGCGAATGTCCGCCTGCGACGCAGAACGTTGCGGGTTCGATTCCCGCCTTGGGATAAATGTTTGTACGATCTGCAAATATTTATTCCGGGTGCTCTGGGTATTTTCTATGTATAATAAAAAGTATGTATGTAATGCATTGTATTAAGTATATCAGTCATCTAGCACCCATAACACAAGCTCTGCTTAGCTTGGGGCTAGATGATGCTGTGTGGACTGTCCAGCATTATTATTATTATTTATCTCCTATGTAATAGAAAATAATGCCCACAATTGTATTATTATCCAGGAGCTGCTTGTAACCCTATCTACGCTGCTTCGAGGGTCTGTGTACGAGCGTCTACGCTGGGCATTCAGGCTCTACGACGTGGACGGAGATGGTGCTATCACAAGACAGGAACTGGCCGAGGTGAGGAAGAGATGATTCCAAGATTAAAGTCAAAGTCAAAGTCAAAAAGCATGTATTCAGTATATCCGCAGGGATCATTTTGAAACGTCTTAAATCTAGGTGAATCTAAGCGACAGTTCCTCGCGACCAAGCCGACCAAGAACCGGCAAGAAACTTACGGCTTGGTTCCTACCGTTTTTTGTATGATTCTTTTACAAAGTAATAATAATGTAAATAATGAAACTCCAGTCTGGTGCCAATCTAACTTAATAAGGTGATTATCCCTACGGATATTACTGAATAAATAATAATATAATATAATAATAATGCTGGACAATCCACACTGCATCATCTAGCCCCAAGCTAATCAGAGCTTGTGTTATGGGCACTAGATTTTTTTTTTTAAACAACTTGTTGATGGAACAAGCAGATGGCCCATCTGATGTTAATAGTGGTTACCATCACCTTTAACAAAGTATAGGTCACGCTCGTTAGGAACGTCGCCGACGATGCAACTCTGCGTCCATCAACCTGAGGCATACAGGTGTTAAGCCTCATGTGCCTGTAATGTCATCGGCACCCACACCCTTCAAACCTGAACACGCTGCGCTGCTTGGCGGCAGGAATAGGCATAGTGGTAGTACTTCCCCGGACGAGCCCTTCACTAAGAGCTCTACTACTACTAACTACTACGAGTACTACTTACAGCATCATCTAGCCCCAAGCTAAGCAGAGCTTGTGTTATGAGTACTAGATGACTGATATACTTAATACAATGTATGTAAAATAGATATTTTGTATTATACATAGAAAATACCCAGAACAACCGGAATAAATATTTGCAGATCGTACAAACATTTATCCCAAGGCGGAAATCGAACCCGCAAGCTCCTGCGCAGGCGCACATTCGCCCGCCGCACCACATTGGTCGTCGTTTGTTATTGTTTCTAGCTTGGAATAAAATAGTTATCACTATTAGATTTAAGGTTTATTAGGTCAGTCTGTATCGTCGGCTTATTGTGAGAAGTCATTAACTACAAAAAGTCACTAACTACGTTTATTAGATCGGCGCATTTGTCTGGATGGGCTCTACAATAATCAAAAACCCATTTATTTGTAGCTCTTCTAGTTTCGACGCTATGACACCTGCATAAAGTCATTATTCAATATTAATAATGTAACTCAAAAAACTTCAAATACGTTTTCCCACACTTTTAGATTTGTCGCTTAATGACTTCTAGCAATAAGCCGACGGTATGGTAGTAGTGTATAGTATTAGCAGTAGTACTTTTTACAGGTGGTTGTAGCAGTTCATGAGCTGCTGGGAAGACGAGCTCCGCCAGGATCACCTGCCGCAAGACCTGATGATGCCAAGGCCAGCGAACAGGTAATGCTACTAATATTATAAACGCGAAAGTTTGTAAGTATGGATGGATGGATGTTTGTTACTCTTTCACGCTCTAACCAGTAGACCGATTTGGATGAAACTTGGAAGAGATATAGATTGGAACCTGGATTAACATATAGGCTACTTTTTATCCCGAAAAAATAACGGGAACGGGAAGAAAACTGCTACGCTGGCGAAACTGCCAGCGGCCGCTAGTATACTCGTACTATAGTATTTTTTAGCTTTTAAAGTGCAAGTACGGTAGATATCCCCTTAAATCTACCAAGTAGGTAAGTTATAGTACCAAGTACCAATCAAGTATCTATAGGTACCTACTTAAGACTTCTACGAGGACGTCTAAGGGGTAGGTAGGTACGTTCAGATATTACGTATTCAGTATTCAGTATTCAGTATGTTTATTGCCTTATTATGTAAGTAGGTTTAACATTGTCAGATCTTAGGACTATATACAATTTTTGGTGCCAATACACATAATATACCCAGTAAGGGTGTTGCAATAGAGTAGAGCGGACCGATATAGGTGTGAAAAGAACATGCAAATTACATAATTATAGGTAGGTATCATTCATTCATTAGTAATTATTATTTATTATTTGATCATTGAAATACTCGTCAAGTGTATAGTAAGCTTTTCGTAACAGTAGGTTCTTTAATATTTTTACAAAAGATTTATTATTTTCTTGGGACTTAATGTTTTCTGGTATTTTATTGTATATTTTTACAGCCATTACATTCGGCCCCAAGCTGTGCATGTTTAATTTGGATGTAGGTAGAACTAAGTTATGCTCGTACCTACTTTTGTAACACCGCGGTTTGTCCCTTTGTTTATTAAAATATTGTGGATACTTCCTTACAAACATACAAATTTCATAAATATACATTGAAGTAAGGGTCAAAATTTTTAGCTTGCCAAAGTAAGGTCTGCAGCTTTCCGGGACTTTTATATTTGCCAGAATACGTACGCATTTCTTTTGTGATATAAACAGGTCCTGAGCGTCGACACTGTTGCCCCAAAGAATAATTCCGTAACCGATCCACGCATTTGCATATGCATAGTATGCGGACATTGCTGTGTTTAGATCGGTCGCCTTCCGTAGTTCTCCTAGTGCATACGTGAAACTTGATAGTTTTAATTTTATTTTTTGAACATGATTTTTCCAATTTATATTTGTGTCAATATTTAATCCTAACAATGAAAATGAGTTTACGCATTCCAGTTTTTTATTATTATATTGAAAATTTATGTCAAGGGGGGTTTTTTGATATGGTCTAAATTGCATTATTTTTGTTTTTGTATAATTTATGTCAAGGTTGTGGTCGGTCATCCAATTAGCAATATTATTAAAAATGTCAGTTAGGTTTTTGTTTACATTAATGTCATTTTTACAAGATGTTAGAAGGGAGATATCGTCAGCAAATAGAACACATGATTCATTAATAGATTTAGGTAGGTCATTTATGTAAATTAAAAATAAGATACATCCAAGGACGCTCCCTTGGGGGATTGAATTATTAATTTCTACTGATTTCGATCGGACCATGCTAATTTTCCCGCTTGTTTCGTCAAAGTTTTCTATTTCAACTATTTGTTCACGCTTGTATAGGTACGATTTAAACCATTCGTGTGCGATCCCGCGAATACCTACTCCGTATAGTTTTTCTAATAATATTTTATATTGTACTTTATCATATGCTTTTGTCATGTCCAAGAGAATTCCGATTGCGTAGTATTTTTCATTTATAAGATTAAGGATTTGTTGAATATATTTATACACAGCTAAAATTGTCGAGCGGTTTTTTCGAAAACCGTTTTGGGAATCGTCAAAAATTTTATATTTTTCGCAAAAGGAATTCAGCCTTATTTGCATAGCTTTTTCAAAAATCTTTGAGGATGTCGGTAGCAAAGCGATTGGCCTGTAATTGTTTGGATCGGATTTAGATTCTTTTTTATGAATTGGCTTAACTATTGATATTTTCAATAGGTCTGGGAATGTTCCTTCACTGAACGACTGATTTACTAACAGATAGTAAGGAAGAGTCAGTTCTTTTGCGCAGTGTCGTATTAATACTGGAGGTAGTTCATCTATTCCGTAGCTATATTTATTTTTAAGATTTTTAATAATTTTAAAAAGTTCACGTGGTTCGACCGGACTTAGATACATTGTGTTATCAGTCGGGCGTACGACCGGCCGGCCTCGCGCCTGTCCTGCACTGCTCGATCTACCAACTGATGCAAAAAACTCATTGAATGAGTTTGCTACCTGTTTAGGGTCCGATGTAAGATTGTTATGGACCTTCAATTTAATGTTGTGCTGTGGTTTTCTAGTGGTTTTGTTTGTACGCTCTTTTATAATTCTCCACATTGATTTTGTTTTATTATCCGAATTTTTCATTTCACTAATGTATTGTATTCGTTTAGACTTGCTGACAGTTTTTTTTAGTAACTTCGTATATTTTTTATAATGGTGTATGAGTATTGGGTGCCTACTGTATGATACTAGTATTTTCAAATTTCTTTTATTTTTACATGAGTTTTTTATTCCACGGGTTAACCATGTATGCTTTTTATTTATTTTTAGTTTTATCAGCTTTTTAGGTATACATATGTTCAAGATTTCTATTAGTTTGTTATTAAATTTACCATAGTTTTCATTTATAGTTTTATTTTCATCGAGTAATTTATTCCAGTCTATGTCATTTAGTTTATTTTTAAATAGGTTAATGTTATTTTTATTAAATATCCTTTTTTCCATCATGCGTGTCTGAGTTTTTATTAAGGTATTTGTTATGCTAGGTATATTCAAGATCACACATTTGTGATCAGAGAACCCGTAGTCATAAATACGTGTATTAATCAGTTTTTTATCGAAGTTTGTAAATAATAGGTCTATACACGTTGATGTTGATTTAGTTACGCGGGTCGGTTCGTCTATGTATTGGCGAAAATTATATTCTAGCATGTTATTAAGTAATAGATTCGATTGTACACTGTTTTCAAGAATATTAACATTGAAATCACCTCCAATAACGATGTTCATGGAGTTGTATTTATTTGATAATAATTCTAATAATTTAAAAAGTTGATTATAAAATATATCGATCCGTCTTCCATTCCAATATACTACAATTAATAACAAATTTAACTTAATTACTGTGATTGCACAGATTTCAATTACATACTCAATTGTCATATCCATAATGTCCTTTCGTTCCGTAAACTCTAATTCATTTTGCAGTAATATGCACACACCGCCACCGGCATAGTTTTGCCTGCAGTACGATGATGCGAGGTTGTATCCCTTTATATTAATAAGTTCTAGTTTTCCTTGTGAAAGCCATGTTTCTGTTATACATAGTGCGGCATAATTTGGTGTTTCTTCTATGAAGGATTGTAGTGTGTGTAGTTTGTTATACATACTTTGCATATTTTGGAACAAGAAGTCAATTGTTTTGTTGGTCGTATTTTTAATATCTTGAGTAACGAAAAGTTCGAAAATTCTGTGTGCTATTATGTGCGTCGCATGTGTCGTGAGTGATGTCGTGGATAGTGCTGTTATGTGCAGTGGTATTGTGCAGCGCCGGCTGGTCTGGGGCCGACAAACGCTTCGGGCCTACTAGGTACGCAGTAGTGTGTTTTCCGTCTATATATAGTTTATTATTTCGTATAACTGCGTGGTGTCCATGTTGCCGTGCGTTATGTACTTGTTCTTGTAGAAATTTCCTGTTTTGTAATGCTTTTTCATTTAGATATTCTGATATTGACAGTCCGGTGTTCCTAAAGTATTGTGCATGTTGTAGTAGGTATTTGGTCATTTTTTTACTCAATAATTCGATTACTATAGGCCTACGGGATGTTTTTCTTCCTATTCTTGTTTGTTCATCAACATATCCGGTTAGGTCTACATTTAGGATGTCTTGGAATACATTAATTATACGTTGGTGGAGGTGGTAATCAGTTTCATGATCGTGTTCCATCAAGCCATATAGTACAATTTTTTTGCTGTAATCCGTGTTTTGCTGTTGTGAACTTGATACATTTTTGTGTATTAGTGTTATGTCGTCTCTAAGGCTTTTGTTCTCCGTTTCCAATTTTTGTATGGTTTTGTCCAGTACGTTTATGCGATTTTTTAGGTCTGTTTGTTCGTGTACTAGTGTATCTGTTGTTTTTATTACTTCTTTCTTCATTTCAAGCATAGCTTTGTGTACTTCGTTTTGTATAGTGTTTTGTATCGCATTCAAAATGTTTATTTTATTTTCTTCAAGTTTTCTATCAAGTAATAAACTAATATTTTCCATTGTGATGGTACTAGTGTCTTGGCTGTTAGTGTTCTGAGAAGAGTTCGGTTGAGTCTGGTTATAGTTGGAGCCGCAGCCTTCGTGTTTTGTTACATTTACTGGCATAGGTGAGTCATTCAAGGTCTGCGGTATTTGTTTACGTATGGGTGTGTTATCATTCTTTCTGCGTTTAGTTACGTTCTCACAAGAAGGGCAACGCCATGATTTTTTAAGTTCATTTAAATTGCTTAGATAAAAAGCCGAGCTTATGTTCACGCAAGCATAATGGTAGTTCCCTAGGCAACTAGTGCATTGCAGATTTTCTCTAGCAGTTATAGAATGATTGCAAGCATAGCAGTTCATGTTGAAAGTGGTATCAATATCTTTATATGTTGTAGAAATGATTACTTGCAGTTTTATTTAGTCAGCTGGTCTTCTGCATAAGCTCGCATCAAGATTATTAGCCTTGTACGTAGCGCCCTCGATCGATGACGAATTGCGTTTCACTCTTTTCCGTTAAATATGTAATTCACTTGTAACTTCTACAATTCTTCAAAAATATTGACGATTTTTACATATTCAGAGTCGTAGAGGTGTAAGCTTTATTTCAATGTGACTTTAACTATAATTGACATGATTTTTTAAACACTTTGAATTTAATTTATTGCACCGGTACGGACTTTAGTGTTAACCGCGTAACGGTCATTCACTCACGTTTGGTACATACCCATATTTTGCAGTAGTTGGTTAGTCTTAGTAGTAGTAGTAGAAAGAGCTCTTAGTGAAGGGCTCGTCTGGGGTAGTACTAGCACCATGCCTATTCCTGTCTGTGAGCAGCGCAGCGTGTTCCGGTTTGAAGGGTTTGGGTGCCGGTGTAATTACAGGCACATGAGGCTTAACACCTGTATGTCTCAGGTTGATGGACGCAGAGCAGTGTATTGTAGGGCACGTTCTTAAATAACGTGACCTACAATGCAATGTTTTGTTATAGGCTATGGTAACCACATAACATCAGGTGGGCCATATGCTTGTTCCATCAGCAAATTGTATAAAAAAGGAGTTTCGGAGGCTCTTCAATTCAAACAAACAATTAAATCTTTCCTCTATATATACTTATTTCTTTATGTTCTATCTAAACTCCAGGTAGACAAAGTATTCAGGAAGCTGGACTTGAACCAGGATGGAGTGATCACGATCGAGGAGTTTCTGGAGTCATGCCTGAAGGATGAAGTGATCACCTGTTCGCTGCAGATGTTCGACACGGGACTATGACGACCGACCCTTCCGAGCCTAGCCCGCGGCTCTAACAGGTACCTACCGCCATTTCAGTTTAAAGAACTTATTCTCATAAATAAATAAATAAATAATGCCGGACAATCCACACAGCGTCATCTAGCCCCAAGCTAAGAATAGCTTGTGTTATGGGTACTAGATGACTGATATACTTAATACAATACTATATTACATGCATAGATATTTTTTATTATACATAGAAAATACCCAGAACACCCGGAATAAATATTTGCAGATCGTACAAACATTTATCCCAAGGCGGGAATCGAACCCGCAGCCTCTGCGTCGCAGGCGGACATTCGCCCGCCGCGCCACATCGGTCGTCAAGAACATAGTTCACTTATAATGAGATGAAGGTAGTACATAATAAGGTTACTTACGGCTAGTAGCGAAGATACAATATATTACGGACGGCGACCCAGGGGTCGCCCAAAGCGTTGGCGAGACGATCTAGACGCCTTTGAAAGGACTTGGTGGGAGAAGGCTCGGAACAAAGAGAAAGTCTTTGGGGGAGGCTTTTGCCCAGCAGTGGGACGGGATAGGCTAGGAAAAAAAAATTAGTAGTATGACATATTAGTAGTGACTATGAAACTATCTAGTTCTAGAACTTATCTAAGTAGGTAAACCAATAATCATTTAAAAGATTCCGGGCTAAGATGTACAGTCAGCTGCATGCTGCATGCTGCATGTCAGAATGTATACAGTTTGTAACTAAATAATTTTCTATGTATAATAAAAATATCTATATATGTAATATATTGTATTAAGTATATCAGTCATCTAGTACCCATAACACAAGCTCTGCTTAGCTTGGGGCTAGATGATGCTGTGTGGATTGTCCAGCATAATTATTATTATTATTATTAACTTTCAAAATGGTATAGCAGCATTACAATAGAATCTTACACAACAAGAATTTAAAAATCATGAAATCTATTGGTGAATCTACTAAGGTTTTGAGAATTTGCTATGTAAATTTTTACTGGAACATTATAACATCGTTTTGAAAGTTTAGATTTGTATACATTCTAGTGTAGCTGACTGTACAACGCGACAAAATGTTGTCTACTCGTTATCTTCGTGCAAAAAATAATACTACTAATACTAATGCTGGACAATCCACACAGCACCATCTAGCCCCAAGCTAAGCAGAGCTTGTGTTATGGGTACTAGATGACTGATATACATAATACAATACATTACACACATAGATATTTTTATTATACATAGAAAACACCCAGAACACCCGGAATAAATACATATTTGCAGATCGTACAAACATGTATCCCGAGGTGGGAATCGAACCCGCAACCTCTGCGTTGCAGGCAAACATTCGCCCGCCGCGCCACATCGGTCGGACAAAATAGAGATATCTCTTTATATCTTCCTGTGCAAACATGCCAGTGCCAAACATCTATTGGATCCCTCTATCTTTTATGCAAGGCCCCTCCAAGGCATTCTTCGCCACAGATTTCTGTACAATCTGTAAGTCTTCCGCACATGGGAATTTGGGACCTATGTACCCAGGTACCTCCTGAAACATGTGTCAAAAAATTTAACCCCTAAAGTATAAAAAAGTATTTTTCTTCTAACTTATCCCCAAATTTAGAAAACCCGTAAGTAGGCTGCCGTGCCGGTCGAGCCCTTCAAGGAGCTAATACTACAACGCTAAGGTTTATTGTAGGCGACCGATGTGGCACGGCGGGTGATTGTCCGCCTGCGACGCAGGAGGTTGCGGGTTTGATTCCCGCCTGGGGATAAATATTTGTACGATCTGCAAATATTTATTCCGGGTGTTCTGGGTATTTTCTATGTATAATAAAAAATATCTATGTATTTAATATAGTATTGTATTAAGTATATCAGTCATCTAGTACCCATAACACAAGCTCTGCTTCGCTTGGGGCTAGATGATGCTGTGTGGATTGTCCAGCATTATTATTATATTATTATTGTACATTTCCAGGGCAGTAGAGAAGCGCGCCGTGTACGTGGTCGGGTGTCGGTGCTCAGAGAGCTACCTGCGCGGCGCGGCGGCTGCGGCAGCAGCTTGCCTCCTGCGGGCGCGCCCTTACCTGCGCTATCTGCGACCTCTCGACAACTTCTACAACGGCGTCGTCAAGCCTACCATCAGAACTGTCATGTTCTTTCACTTTTAGCATTATTTTTGACGTTAAAAAACATTTTGGAAAAATACTGTTTCAATAGTTAACGACGGTTAACGGGTTTTTCACTTTTCACTTACTTTTCAAGGATATGTTGGAAAAATACTGTTATATAGTTAGTCTCGGTTTTTTTTAAAACATCTATTATCAGCAATTTAAAAAGTACTGTTTCAACTTTCAGCAACACAACATAACAAAGTAATACTTCAACTTTTAAACACACAATAAATTACATAAAAAATAATTAACGACGGTTAACGGCTAAACACACCTATCAATAACTTTTTGAAAAGTACTGTTTCAACATTCAACAATATAACAAAAAATAGTGAAACTAACTTTTTAGAACGTTTTGATAAAACACTGTTAAGATAGCTAACGACGGTTAACGATTTGTTCACTTTTAGCATCAATTTGACAATACTTTCACTTTTAAAATACACAAAATTTTAAAAAGGGTTTTTGTAAAATACTATTTTAACTTTCAACAAATACCTATGTTTACTGAATACACAGAGTCGCTCTGTGTATTCAGTAAACATAGGTAGTCTATTATTTCACTTTATTTTTCAAATGTATGGTCACTGTTTTTCTTGTTAATTTTTTGTTGACATAAAATCTATTACTGCCTGAAATGAAGAACTTTAAATAAGAGTACAAGTTTTGACAAGTACACCAATCGACAAAATATTTCTTGTCAAGCTAATTGAAGATATATTCTATCTCATGCTGCACGGGTGGATTTAAAAGCTTGAGAATCGTTTATCAGGCATATTCTTTGTAAGAATATTTCTAAATAACCTCGTTAACAAACACAAATCTAAAATGGCGTACACTATTGACAGTGAGACAATGAAATTTATATAAAAATTATCGGCCATTTTAGAAAGAAAAAAAGAAATAGCATCACTACTTAATCCCCAAGCACGGTAGATATACCCTTCGATATCTTAGTACCAAGTACCTACTTGAAATTCTTCGACGATATCTAAGGGGGGTAGTCAAAGGTACATCCAGATATTACATTTGGGATGTACCCAATATTTTAAATTCGATTCTATAAACCCGATTTTTATTTGAATATGTCAATTAATCTTTTGAATTCGTCGAGCACTGTTGTGTAATTGATTTCAATGCTATTTAAAGGCGATAGTTGTAAATTTAGCTATAAAAGTTTTATGAAATATAATGAACACCACTGCATTATAATCTACTGTAGTTCGATAAGAAAAATGTAGAAAAATAGTCATACCTAAATTTTATCAATAAAAATGTAAGTTTTAGTCGCGACAATGTTTTCACATTTTTTTTTAATTTTTCGTATTGCAAAGTAAGCAACAGGGTACATGACGAAGAACACGGTCACAGCTAAAATAGTTTAACCGTCTTTTTATAACAATCTTACATTTTTGATATGCTTACTATTTAAAAAGATATTTTTTGAATTTTTAGTTGTTTATGGCTGTATCCAATTTCCTCGTATGCAAAGATGCTACGTTTTAGCTGTGTGTCCAAAGAGCTTGTTTTTCTAAAAACCCAAATATTTAAATCTTAATTCTTACAACACATATTTTTAGTTTTTAATTATTAAAATCTAGTCATAAAAGTCAGATATTATCACTATCGTATTGTTTAACTAGTGATAGAATAAAATAAGATAAATAGACAAATAAAAATTTAAATTCAAGCAATTTTAACCATATCATTTTGCTTTTTATTGCAAAATATAAGTTATCTAGATTATAGACAAACGCATTTATCTGTGTTACAAAAATTAGCGAAAAATAATAATCTTAATAGGTAAGTACATACATACAAGTACTTTAGGTATGTTAGTATTTTACTTAAGTACCTAGTCACTACTGTCAGCTTAGGAATTGATTTTAGTAATTGGAAACGCAAATAGGCTTTAGTTCTTATATTTTATTCTTCTATACTGATCTAATTTAACAACACTAAAGTCTTGCCGTCTCCTTCAACACATACAGAAATACCAAGGACGGCTATTTCTTAGCGTGTAATAATACTAATAAATAATTAGTATAGGTATATGAAATTTGAGTGGTATTAATTAACCCGAAATTAACTTATTTACCAATACATTTTCAGTGCACTAACAGTGAGTCATCTAGTAATAATTTTCCTGGTAAAATATTTAACAGTGAAAGATTGAACTCTAGAATAATAAGTTAGATATTGATTAAAACATGGAAAAAAAAACTAGGTGTATACCAAAAATAATACCAGAAAGAAAAATCGTTACTTAATTATCATCCGTTATTATCCTCAAATATAATTTCAAACACACGTTTACTCATTGTGTACAATATGTAGAAATATCAGTATCTTTTTAATGACAAGTTGTATCACAAAACAGGTTCTTATTCATTTTTCCATACACTTTAGTGGCTATATAAAATTATAGTATATCATATTCTAGTCACTGCCACTTTTACGAAAGCAACAAGAGATGGCAACATATTTATTGGCCATGTAAGCTAGCGAAACGACTAATAGATTAAGGCAATTAGTTTAATCAGAGCGACAGTATATTTAACGGCACGGATTTTGACGTCTGACGTCTTTCTTCTTCTTTTCTCTATGTCACTCTGTCCTTCAACAGATAATTTTTACTTGTTCCCACATTGCGCTAAGACCACAAGTGATATCGGTTAAATGCTACCGATAGTACCTACGGCATAACTTAAAATTACACATTGGAAAATTGATTAAAATGAAGCTAGGTATGTTGTTTCTAAAAATCACAGAAATAAAATCCGTTCAAGTGCGTTTAAGCGCGCAAATCCTTAACTCGAGATCCGTGCCGATTAAGCCTATTAAACTATTTTAGGTAGACAATTTAAACTTCTACGACAACTCTAAATGCGATTTGTAAAACAGGGAATTGAAATGGATTTGATTGAAATAGTAATTTTATGATGTCTTCGTTCACGCGAAACTATTTTCTTACAAGCTTCCGCGCTGTTATAGGGGTTGAATTTCGAGAATTCTTTTCTTAGTACACCCTTACGGACCAAGACAAACCTAACCTGGAAATTTCAAGTGTCTAAGATCTACCGTTTAGGCTGTACGTTGCCTATATGCCAGTCAGTCAGGACAAAGATTCTTACAGTTGTTATAGATATTCAGCCTTATTGACATAATATACATAAAACTTGCGCTGTTATTTTTAAAGATATGATTTTTGCACGATTGTTAATAATTAGCACTAGGTACATAGTTTATACCCACTTCGTATTTCTGGTTATATGTACGTTATAAGTCATTTTTATGCTAATATCAATCTATTAGAATGTATTTATATGGATTTATTTAATGATTTTGAAGGATTGAGTGTATAGTTAAATCCATGCAAAATCTGCACTAAAATGGCCAAAATTAAATATTTATGGTCATACAAACAAGCAAGCATTCTATTTAC
The DNA here is from genome assembly GCA_947095575.1 of Electrophaes corylata. Lineage (NCBI taxonomy): Eukaryota > Metazoa > Arthropoda > Insecta > Lepidoptera > Geometridae > Electrophaes > Electrophaes corylata. Next base: position 844,502 of record OX352727.1, read on the forward strand.
AAAAATATATTCAGAGATTTGCTAAATCATTAGATTCAGTTTACGTATTAGATAAGAAAGTAAGAATAATAATAGAATTAATAAAGTAGCTTTTAAATTTAGAATGAAATATCTTATGGATATTAGATTTAAAATTTGAAAATGGAATGATGGGTTACGTATGACTGATTTGGCGCGTTCGTGAAAGTTTGGAATGTTTTATTTCGAGTATATTCTCAGACACGATCATTTTGATGAAATTTTAACGTCACTGGTTCTCAATTCTTACTAAATTGTTATACCTTTTGTTTAAAAGCATTAAGGTACTAATTATAATACCAAATATAAATACCAATTATAAACCTAACTACTAAATAAAATAGACCTAAATATATAATTATCCCACAGAATATATATCGGCGCAATGGCGACATTGGTGTCAGCAAGACGCCGGGGCTACTTGAAATCACAATGTTTTGTTTCAGTTTTAAGTGAATTATTAGTTAATTAGGCGTTGATTCATTATTTTAAGGTCAACAAGGTCATTAATTAATTAATAATTCACTTAAAACTGAAACAAAACATTGTGATTTCAAGTAGCCCCGGCGTCTTGCTATATATATATATATTAAATAAATAATTTACTTAGATATGAGAACCAGTAGCGTGCGTCCTATTGTACCTACTTATAAAACAAAACTGTTAAGGCGACCGTTGAATGACTTCTTTAGTGTCTAAAATAAGGTTAAACATACTTTTTAACACCTTAGCAAACGTTTGAAATGCATTTTTAACGTCTCAACTAAAATTTTGAAATGTATTGTTAAAAATGTATTTCTCGAAAAGCATTTGCTTTCGTGCTAAAATTTCAGGTTTCTAGCTAAAATGAATTTAATTTAATGGCACAGCTAAATGGGAAGTTACTAACAGTATTTAAAACATCCTAACAGTAATTAAAAAAAAATATACTAAGACCTCTTTGTTTATGGATATAAGTTTTAAAAAAAGTAAATTCAACCGCCTTAACAGTTTTGATTCTATCTAAATTTATAACTCCTTTAAAATAAATATTATTTATACTCTTGTTATAAAACTTGACTGTCATTTAAAATAGTCTTTTAAAAATTTTAATAGTATTATATGACCTGTTTCAATTTTAACTGTCTTAAAACATACATAATATTTACTTGTTTTAAAGATTTTAAAGTTTTATGGATGTGTTAGTCATTTTAAAAGTCTAAATATGCCTTGTATTTGATTATTTTTTAGACAGCCGTCACAGCTCGGGTGATCAGCCCTACCTTCTGCGGGCGGCAGTGGGTTCGATCCCCACCAAGAACAAACATTTGTGTGATGAACATAGATGATTGTTCTGTGTCTGAGTATTGTATTCTATGTATGTATTTACATAAAATCAGTCATCTAGTTCCTAAAGTACAAGCTATGCTTAGTTTGGGGCTAGATGACGTTATAATGTCCACATATATTTATTATTTATTTATATTATAAATTAGAAATCGAGTTAATGATATTTTAGTCAGAAATTATAATGTTTGGTTTCTTAATATTTAACGTCTTTTTTAACGTGTTTTTTTTGCAAACATAAAAATGTTTATTGTTAACTAAGGTAAGGGTGAGGAAGCATAATAATGTAAATAGTTATTTTGTCGCTGTGTCAAGACGTCCACGTTACAATCTGATAGTTAAAGGTTCTTCATGTTAAATATTGTTTGTTTTATTTACCTTCCATTGATCGAAGACTCCATCCGATAATCTATAGTTACCCGACACGTTATAGTTAGGTGTTTAGTTTGACGACCGATGTGGCGCGGCGGGCGAATGTCCGCTTGCGACGCAAGAGGTTGCGGGTTCGATTCCCGCCTTGGGATAAATGTTTGTACGATCTGCAAATATTTATTCCGGGTGTTATCTATGTATAAAAAAAATAACCTATAACACAAGCGCTGCTTAGCTTGGGGCTAGATGATGCTGTGTGGACTGTCCAGCATTATTATTATTATTATTTTAGTCCATAATCTTCTTCTTTTTTTAAATGGCTTCTGTGGATCTTTTTTTTTTTGTCCGTCATTCGGACAATTTTGCCAATGTCTAGTGGGTTGAATAAAATACTTCAAGTCTAGTCAGTAAAAAAGTAAAGTCGGCTGTCATTTGGTTTTGAAGAAAAAGATGGCGTTTTTCTTAAAAACCAAAAGGAAAACATTTTTGTTCAAATCAGAATGCCACATAATACATTAAGGGGCTCGCTAAATAAATTTAGTGATCGCTATGCAAGCGGGCCTGTCATTCGTAGAAAATAAAAAAAAAAGGTTCTACTATGACATTTTTATTAAGCGAAAACCGTAAAAATACAATAGGGTAATAGAAATAATATGCAAAATAGTTTTAAAAATAGATCCAATACCTAAATTTCTAAAATCTCTAAAACTCTTTAAGCAAAAATAAACTATATTTAACAAAGAACAAAATAATAACTAAAAATAAATGCTTAAAAAATTACGTACACAACGATATAAAAAATATTATCATAAGCAAATATGCAATCTGTGCCGGCTTGAAGTGTTAGCTATTGGCAGGACAATGAGTTTTTTAAAACTCAGATTATTTACCTATTGCGTAATAAAACGGCTATCTATGCGCCGGCTCAGTTAAATTAAAAGAATTGTACCCACAGATTTTTTCTGATTTAGAAGATACCACGCGACGAAATACTCTTTGGAATATTTAATAAATACTTTATCGACCGTAGCTCCATCTAGTTTTGGTAATATTAAAGTCTGCACGAAAACCGAAATACGAAAATTGTCAAGAGATGTCACCTTACTTAATTTCCGCGTTCTTTCTTCTTCGAAGCCACTTTCTCTTTAGGTTTCCTGATTTTAGACGTTTTTCTGGTGTGCATATCATCAGGTACATACCCTCGTGTCCCTTCACTACGGCCGAAGGTTGTGAAACTGAAGGCAAAGGCCTTCAGTTGAGCTCTGTTGGCTATGGACTGAGAAGGCTCATAACGAGTCTGGTACTTGTAGAAATGGAAATCACTGGAATAAAGAAATCAAGAGTTAATCAAAGTCAAAACCACAATCACAACATCACAACATACTTTTGGTAGGTACAAAGAGTACCAACCATTTTCATTTTGCTAACTTTACAACTGCCAACATGTATTTTCAAGGGCATCTATTTTACAATACTTATCTACTGATTCCAAAAAAAAATATTCTAAAATAGTAATTTCGAACGATGACGTCAAAAACATTAATTCATTAGTGAGAGGCTCCACTCGTTCTATGTTCTTGCAAAAAAATAAATGCCTTGGTAGGTTGAACATGTAGTTCGACTGATACTCGCTAGATGGCAAATTTTAAGTATGACTGCTAAGGCGGGGCTTAAAAATAGGTATTTCGCCTTCAACTGGCTCGTTAAATAGGTGAATTTAGGCGCCAGTTCCTCGCGACCAAGTCTATACGAACAAGTCAGAAACTTACGGCTTGGTTCCTACCGTTTTTTATTTTTGTCTATCAGCCAAATGGTATTCTATGAGACCTTGTTGTAGACTTTACACGGTCCTTGAGTATTCAGATGTGGTCTTATTACGCTCTACGCATAATAATAATAATAATAATAATAATGCTGGACAATCCCACACAGCATCATCTAGCCCCAAGCTAAGCAGAGCTTGTGTTATGGGTACTAGATGACTGATATACTTAATACAATACATTACATACATAGATATTTTTTTATTATACCTACATAGAAAATACCCAGAACACCCGGAATAAATATTTGCAGATCGTAGGTACAAACATTTATCCCAAGGCGGGAATCGAACCCGCAACCTCTGCGTCGCAGGCGGACATTCACCCGCCGCGCCACATCGGTCGTCTAGTATAGTTCTTCTACAACTTACTTAGCATTGGGGAACTGAAAAGGCGTCCGCTGCCGCCCTTCCATTTGCCTCAAGAACTCATGCCAAGAGCACCGTAGCAATTCGTTGGTCTGTAGTGAATAATGCTTCATCCGTGTATAGTCAAATATCCTCTTCTCGAAGAGTGGTAGCACATCGCATTCGGTTGTGAAGGATCGTACCGTTTCTGTGACGAAATATCAATATTTCTCAATCAATAATAATTTAGTAGTAGACCTCTTAGTGAAGGGCTCGTCCGGGGAAGTACTACCACTATGCCTATTCCTGCCGCCAAAGAGCGCGGCGTGTTCCGGTTTGAAGGGTGTGGGTGCCGGTGTAATTACAGGCACATGAGGCTTAACATCTGTATGCCTCAGGTTGATGGACGCAGAGCAGTGTATTGTAGGGCACGTTCCTAACTAACGTGAGCTACAAGGCAATGCTTTGTTATAGGCGATGGTAACCACTACACACAGGTGGGCCATATGCTTGTTCCATCAGCAAATTGTATAAAAAAAAATATAATATTGACCGAGCGAGCAAATTAAGCATCTCAGTTTCGAGATTGGACAAAAATGCCTGTCTTCTGTCTGTTTTCGCCTACTTATCCAACATAATAATAATAAATAATTGTACAGATCGCATTTTTCATCCGATCTTGTCAAAAATTGGCGAACAAGTTCCTTGATTTGAGTTCCGTACCCAAAGGGTAAAACGGGACCCTATTACTAAGACTCCGCTGTCTGTCTGTCTGTCCGTCTGTCACTGTCAATTCAATGTTTTGTTATTGGTGGGCCATATTAGCACCACCAGCATTAGTTTAAAAAAAAACATACGTGTTGTGTGAATCGTATTTTTTTTTATACAACTTGTTGAAGAACAAGCAGATGACCCACCTGATGTCAAGTGGTTACCATCACCTATAACAAATCATTGCCTCGTAGGTCACGCTCGTTAGGAACGTCACCGACGATGCACTACTCAGCGTCTATCAACCTGAAGCATACAGGTGTTAAGCCTCATGTGCCTGTAATTACACCGGCACCCACACCCTTCAAACCGGAACACAGCAAGCTGCTTGGCGGCAGGAATAGGCATGGTGGTAGTACTTCCCCGGACGAGCCCTTCACAAAGAGCTCTTCTACTACTGTACCTATGTTTTAGTGCAAATACAGTTATGGGTCTGCACTTAGCACTAGACTTACCCGGATCTATAGAAAGATCTAGCGTCTTCTTCTTTATACTATCACACGCGGGATATCTACCAGAAGATGACGCCGGCTGATCCATTTTTCAAATAAATTAAATGTAAATAATCTAAAATATAGTACTAGCAAAATAGATTATAATAATAAAAAATGTCGAGAAATAAAATCAAAAAAGGTTTGACATAGATTTGGTAGCGCTGACAGCTGTCAACGGGTAAGTAAGCTACTTCTATGAATAAATTCTTCTTAGTTAGTTTGACGAACTCCCTTGACACACAAAAGAAGTTCCCTAGTCGCACAACTAAACCGTTCTACTATTATTAGAGTTTATACTCTGCGTAAGTCATCTAGTACCCATTACAGACACATGAGGCTTAACCTAAATAATAAGACTTCATTCGATACTCCAGTAGTAGTACAGCTCTTTGTGAAGGGTTCGTCCGGGTAAGTACTTACTACCACCATGCCTATATCTGCGGCCAAGCAGCGTAACGTGTTCGAGGCTCTGCTTAGCTTGGGGCTAGATGATGTTGTGTGGATTGTCCAGCATTATTATAATAAACTTTACACAAAGTTTACTAATATTTTGCCTCTTTCAGTCTAATTTGAAACTTGCTGTCAATGCAAAAGACAAAACTCCGTGTAACTATTCCAACGTTACACTGAATTTATGAATACCAGATTACTTTAAGTGCTGAGTCAAAGCCAAAGTCAAAATGCATTTATTCAGTAATATCCGCAGCGATTATCTAAAAACGTCTTAAATATAGGTGAATCTAAGCGCCAGTTCCTCGCGACCAAGCCTAGAAGAAGACAAGAAACTTACCTTGGTTCCTACCGTTTTTTTGTATGATCCTTTTACAAAATAATAATAATGAAGCTCCAGTGTGGTGTCAAGAGCATGCAAGACAGAAAACATGTTAGGGCCTACCCTGAAACAAATAATGTTTGCTGGTGGGTCCTACAAGCGTCGTTAGGCGTCCAATTTAATTGCTTTTTTGGTATGAAGTTGATATTCTTCTCTACTAGGAATATTAGAATGCCGATTCTGTGCTGCGGGATGTGCGAAAAGTACCTATATCGCAAAATTTGCAAAAGCTTTCCGTTGCACATCCGAAATTTTCTTTGTCGATTATGTGATGTCCTACTGGCTTAATTTAGAAGTTTATTTAATTTATGACAGAGGTTTTATGATATGTAACTAAGTATTCTGTGACCTCTGAAAGCGACATCTGTCAAACAACATAAAACCAGAAAAAAACGCACAAAACAGAAAAAATAACTTGATAAAAAGTAGAAATAATTTAAAATGACTACGCAATATCCTCCATGCGACCACATTAGTAGGCCTTCGCCAAAAATTGAGGTCACTGAAGGTTAGTATTAGTAGTAGCAGAGCTCTTAGTGAAGGGCTCGTCCGGGGAAGTACTACCACCATGCCTATTCCTGCCGCCAAGCAGCGCAGCGTGTTCCGGTTTGAAAGGTTCCTCGGCTATATTATGCCCTAATGGGTAGGAGGATTGCAAAGACGTTTTAGACCCCGCCTGCGGAGTTGGTTAATAATAATAATATTTAATAATGCTGGACAATCCACACAGCATCATCTAGCCCCAAGCTAAGCAGAGCTTGTGTAATGGGTACTAGATGACTGATATACTTAATAAAATACATTACATGCATAGATATTTTTTATTATGCATAGAAAATTCCCAGAACACTTGAAATAAATAAGTGCAGATCATGCAAACATTTATCCCAAGGCGGGAATCGAACCCTCAACCTCCTGCGTCGCAGGCGGACATTCGCCCGCCGCGCCACATCGGTCGTCAGTCAGTTGAGTATAGTATGCAAGCTGTCTCGTGAAATTCTAACTACTGTTGTTACTAGTTATGTCCCAAAGTATTTGGAAGTAGACTTAGAATCTTAGTAAAACTCGGTACTTAAAGCTCTGAAGGGATATCTGCCGTGCTTGGGGAAGTCGTGAAATTTTGTTTTTTTACTGGTTATTAGTAAGTAGTAATACTATTGACGATCGACCGACCGATGTGGCGCGGCGGGCGATTGTCCGCCTGTGACGCAGGAGGTTGCGGGTTCGATTCCCGCCTTGGGATAAATCTTTGTACGATCTGCAAATATTTATTCCGAGTGTTTGGGTATAATATGTATCAATTATATGCATTGTATTGTATGTATTGGGTATAATGTGTATTGGGTGTAAATAATACTATGATAAAAAGTATCTATGTATGTAATGTATTGTAGGTATTAAGTATATATCAGTCATCTAGTACACATAACACAAGCTCTGCTTAGCTTGGGGCTAGGTGAGGCTTTGTGGATTGTCCAGCATTATTATTTCAATAAGTTAGATTGGCACCACACTAGAGCTTCATTATTTACATTATTAATTAGTAAAATAAACATACAAAAAACCGGTAGGCACCAAGCTGTAGTGTAGCAGTAAGTTTGTTAGGTGTTCTTGGGCGAATTGGTCGCGACGAACTGGCGCTTAGATTCATCTAGCTCTAAGACGTTTCAAGATGATCCCTGCGGATATTACTGAATAAATACTTTAAATGATTATTGATTTTGACTAATCTTGGTTGCGAGAAACTGGCGCTTAGATTCACCTAGCTCTAAGACTTTTCTAGATCCTTGCGGATATTACTGAATAAATACTTTCTGAGTTTGACTCTAGCCTTGGTCGCGAGGAACTGGCGCTTAGATTCACCTAGCTCTAAGACGTTTCAAGATCCCTGCGGATATTATCCCTGCTTTTTGACTTCGACTTTGAATAACTTCCAGAGATCGCCAATGCTATCGCGATGAACTACCGAACGCTGCCGATCTTTGAGAAGGGCCTTCATGAAGTGGTCTACAAGAAGCACTATTCCTTGGAGACTAATGAGTTCCTCAAGTGTCGCTGGTCTGAGTACAAGAGGCTTATCGCTGAGCGGGTCCATGCTCCCGTCCATTTTCTAAATATCAGGTTATAATTATTAAAGCTCATAGTGAAGGGCTCGTCCGGGGAAGTACCTACTACCACCATGCCTATTTCTGCCGCCAAGCAGCACAGCGTGTTCCAGTTTGAAATGTGCAAATAACCGCTCAACAACAGATGAGCCGTTAGAATCTTCCAAAATTTTCTTATGATGCACCAATTATAAGGATCTTTGTTGTCTGTCTGACACATGTGAGTGAGTGGAGGGGTGAAAAAGAGACAAAGTTTGCTGAAGTGATTTTGTTTTTTTTTTCGAAAATGTATACCTACGTACACCAATTAAACTACGCAATCCTCTCCGCCTTTAAAAGACGAACCCATTGACACCAGATTCGAATTCCTAGGACCAAGGAAACGCGAGTAATGGCTAAAACCCTGTTTTGCTCAAAGCCTACATAAGAGAGCGTAATATATGGACGGATATCAATTTTGAAAAAGGGGAAATTGTTCTTTATAAGAATAACTAGTTATGTAGTTATGTACGACCGATGTGGCGCGGCGGGCGAATGTCCGCCTGCGACTCAGGAGGTTGCGGGTTCGATTCCTGCCTTGGGATAAATGTTTGTACGATCTGCAAATATTTATTCCAGGTGTTCTGGGTATATTATATGTATAATAAAAAATATCTATATATGAAATGTATTGTATTAAGTATATCAGTCATCTAGTACCCATAACACAAGCTCTGCTTAGCTTGGGGCTAGATGATGCTGTGTGGATTGACCAGCATTATTTATTTTATTTATGTAGGTAAGTACCTGGTTCTCCCCTGGTAGCACCCCTGATCATATTTAAATGATTTCAGAGATTATCACTTCTACAATTGTCGTAATCGCCTGATGCCGTCAATAAGTTTCTTCAACATGGCCAGTTATCGGATGAGGCTGAAGCCAGGGCCAGGGGTCGACTTCCGAGGGCAGATGCCTATCCCCAACGAGATGTTCATGAAGAGAGGAATCCAGAAAGCTAAGGGAAGGAAGCCTAGAGTTGTGTCTGTGGATGAGGGGGAGAAGAAAAAGTAACCAGTCTCTTGGAGTTTAAATAATCTACTTACCTACTTTTATGTTTTTGAAGTAATACTTGTAATGCGACTTCCAACAAGGTTGCGTTAAACGTTTAACACTACCATGGAGGAGTATGAAAGCACTGTTCTTTCTCTCTTTCTCTCATAGCCAGTTTCGTACACACGTTTCGTATAAAAGTTTTCGTATAAATAAAAGTTTTACTTCAGTCGTGTGGTCAAAAGCACACTCGTTTTTTTAGACTGTATGTCATCTAGTACCCATAACACAAGCTCTGCTTAGCTTGGGGCTAGATGATGCTGTGTGAATTGTGCAGCATAATTTAATAATTTATTTTATTGGAACAGAAATAGAGATGGATATTTTAACCCCTCGAAGTTCTGGGGAATAGTTTTATCACCCTCTGATTAATTTTAATATTATTATTATGCTAACGGGTACATTATTATGATAGGAGTTTTTGTAAGCGATTTTAGTTTTAGATTATTTTAGCTATTTTTAATGATTTAGCTAATAAAGATTTATGAATCTAAACTTTTTCTTTATTTTTGAGAGGCACAATAAGGACTTTTTTCTACGTAAGATGTTGGAAAAAATTCCAGAAGACCGGAGTGGAGGGGGGGGGGAAAGGGACAGAGATTGCTGAAGTGTTTTTTTTTTTTCAAAAATGTATACCTACATACACCAAATTGAACTACGCAATCCTCGCCGCCTTTATGGGACGAACACATAGACACCAGATTCGACCTTCTAGGACCAAGGAAACGCGAGTAATCGCTAAAACCCGGTTTAGCTTAAAAGTCTACATAAGAGAGCGTAGTATATGGACGGATTTCAATTTTGAAAAAAGGAAATTGTTCGTTATAAGAGCTCACGAGGTCTACTGTTCTCACGGAAGCACTAGTGTACAGCTACCTAGCTTTAAAAGATGCTTCAAGATGATCTAGTGATCTAGAACTAGTGGACGCTCGCAGATTCGCCCGCGTGGCGGTTTTATCCCGTTCCCGTTATTTTTTCGGGATAAAAAGTAGCCTATATCCAGCTTGCAATCTATAATTAATCCAAATTTCATCTAAATCGGTCCACTGGTTAAAGCGCGAAAGAGTAACAAACATCCATTCATCCATCCATACTTTCAAACTTTATTAGTAGGAAGTAGGATAATACTGCTTGGCGGCAGGAATAGGCATGACTATAACTAGAAATAAAACAATATTGAATTGATATTTTTTATTATACGAAAAAATAAAACAAAGTTAACAGCCTATTCCACATGTCTTTTTAATTACAAAAAGATATGGCTTGATTATGAAAATACAATAACTTATGAATATATGAATTCAATTGACTCTCTATTCTATAGTGGAGTATTCAACTATTCTACGTAGCTTATTTTAAATACTTTTGTATCAACATTATATTGTTATGTAGTACAGTTTAGGTAGGTATATAAATTATGTACCGATGCATTGAAATTAGATATTCATCCAATAATTTTTTACGCAAAAAATTTTCATTTTAGTTTTGTATTTTAGCGCGTAAATTACCAATATGGCGGCCACAATGCAACGGCGCCTTTAGACAAGGCAAGTAGCTAAACCTAATATAGCATCGAATTATTTTTTTTCCGTGTTGTTGGGTAATTTTGACTATCAAATGAGTAAACTTTTACAATGATGACAATATTTGGCTATTGATTATAACGACATTTTGACTTCAAATTCAGAAGCGACACCATTGTTTTTTTGTTCAATTTACTTTTGACATTGACAGGACGCTTGAACTTGATCTTGACATTTAAATAAAACAAGGATAATATAATCTAGTAAGCCTATGCTAGTTTGGATTCTATATTTAGATGCTCATGCCTAATAGCTTCTTGTCGAAGATGAACTCTCCAAGTGCCGAGTGACGGTCCATCATCTTCTTCAGCGTGGTGGCTTTGCCTGCCAAGTCACGCTGTCCCTTGTATTGCTCTTCCAGGAACTCTCCAGTCAGGTAGTCAACGAGCTGTAGACAAAGAAACAAATAAAGATCCTATAGGTATAAATAAAGAAGATGAAAGTAATAATAGCCACCAGGCGTGACCAGGCCTACTTTTGAAAACGATAAACGAAGTTTCGTTTTGCCGTTTTGAGTTACGCTACGCGCCATGCCAGGCAGCGACTCAGTATAACTAAAAACGACAATACGTAACTTCTTTGCCGTTTTCAAAAGTATACCTGCAGGTCAGGCCATATAGCGTAGAACCACCAGTCATTATTCAAGTCTTTTCGAATGGTGACATTTGTCCATATCGTTATGGAAGAGAAATCATTGAACTTGACATGGAACCCTTCTATGCTTGGTCGCGAGGTACTGGCGCTTAGATTCACCTACATTTAAGACGTTTCATGATGATCCCTGCGGATTTTACTGAATAAATGCTTTTGGAATTTGACTTTGAACGCTTACATGGTAGTCGTTGAATTCCTCGTCTCCCTCACAGGCGGCGATGACGGTTCGGATGCTCTTGGTGACGTCACTCTCCATGCGCAGGGCGTGCTCCAAGGCTTCAACACCGCTAGCCCAGGATTTACGTTCCGGGGCCTGGAAGTTAAATAAATTTTAATAAAATTTATACCAATTGTAAGAATCTTTGTCCTGACTGTCTGGCTGACATATAACGCACAACCTAAACCGTAGAAACTTGAAATTTTATTTCATATTGATCTGAATTTGGATTTCACTTAGGCGAGTTCATCCAATCTTAAGTTTTCAGGGCATATTCATCTTGGTGCGTAGAGGAAAGAAATTTCTAAAACTCAACCTCCCAAACGGTTTGTATAAAAAATACTTCATGCAGACGAAGTCACGCGCATTTTGTTATTATTATATAGGAAACAGTTTGACGACCGATGTGGTGCGGCGGGCGAATGTCCGCCTGCGACGCAGAGGTTGCGGGTTCAATTCCCGCCTTGGGATAAATGTTTGTACGATCTGCAAATATTTATTCCGGGTGTTCTGGGTGTTTTCTATATGTATAATAAAAAATATCTATATATGTAATGTATTGTATTAAGTATATCAGTCATCTAGTACCCATAACACAAACTCTGCTTAGCTTGGGGCTAGATGATGCTGTGTGGATCGTCCGGCATTATTTATATTTATTTATTTAAGTGCTTATGCTTGGTTCGTATACCTAATTGACATAAACCTATACATCAAATCTTACCCTGAAGCCATTGAAAAGGAAAATTATTGATTGAAGAAAGGGAGAGGGAGATAAAAAAAGCCTTCCAGAGACCGTTTTGTGGAAATCAATCCTCACAGCAACTACAAAGGCTCTCAAAATCTACGTGCGGTTTGTAAAGAAAAACTGAACTTACCCTAACGGTGATGAGGGAGGAGACGTCAGTGGTAAGCTCTCCTCTCATCAGCAGGTACTCTATCAGCTTCATGGCGTGCTCGCGCTCCTCGGAGCCAGAATCAAAGAACAGCTTAGCGAAGCCTGGCCGGTTTACCTGAAATGCGCAAGGAAATCAGCAACTACTTTCGTCTAGTATCTACGCCAGCCAAACAAATTACAATAGGTACTATGTGCAGAGTTTGATGAATTGGTAATTACAATATCACATTTTGCGTTGTGTTAGACTAAGCAGAAAGGATTGGATCTCTCCATTTAAAGAAGGCTGTGGGGCTTTATTGCTGTAATAAGAACCCAACATATTTTATCGGTAATACCGAAATAAAATCAGGTTAACTTACCCCATCTTTAGAGAAGTGTGCGCCCATGGCCAGGTACTGAAGCGAGGCAGCCACCTCCATCTGGATCTGGCGCCGCATGTTATCGCGGCATGGCCGGTGGATGGTCAGCCAGTCCTTCGGGATGGACACGGGGTTCACGTGGCCTGCCGACAATGACACATGGTTCAATACTAGATATTCTTAACTTAGTTTTCTTGACCTAGGGTTGATACACTTGCAACTTCATTTATACCATACATCATAGGTACGAAATAATGGAAAGATTTAGACGAGCTGTGTCAATGAACGGACACGCTAATGACTAAACTCGCTTTTTAAGACTTCACAAATAAACACAAAAAAAAACAAGTAATTCCGGTGACATTTTATACGGTTCCAAATCTGTCATGGCATAACAAAGAAACTGGCTGAGTAATATTTTTAAGTTCAACTAACTTTGCAATTTTTTTTGGTGCATTAGTGTAACATTTTTTTAGAGTTAGTGTAGTAACTAGTACATAATTATTCATCAGCACTGCCCTCGCCTGAACCGTCCTTTATCTGAAGTTCCGGGAATTAAACAAAGACAATGCATTGCAAAGAAAGAACAGAAACGAAGCTAAAATTATAGGAAGGAAGTGTACTTACCTATAAATTAAGTACCTATCTATACAAAACGTGTTTCGTTTTGGCATCGAGTTCTTTGTACAAATCAACAGCAAAACAACAGAAGGTCATAGTCCAATGGCGCCAAAACAAAATGGCCGACTTGTAAACAATTTTGCTGATTGCCTGACTTAGTTGCAAATGTTGCAGTATTAATGGGAACTAAGTTTATCAACAGAATTATACTTGATACACGTTCGACAATTTCCTTGATGGGTTTATTTATTGCAACGTAGTAAAAACTAAAGGTTTTAGAACGAGTAGGTAGGTAATGGAGAAAAGGTTTTTGCTCAAGAACATACAAAACCGAAGAGGGAACATTTCTGGCCATCTTCTACGACATGACAGCTACATAAAAAACATATTTGAAGAAAGGCCGAGGACAACTTAGCCAGATAAAGAAGGTTGCTGTCATGTCATACAAGGAGGTCGAGGCCGCATTCAAAAGAACAAAATGTAGAATACTGGATCAAAACCCCGACAAGAGCCGAGATTTTAAATTTAAGAAGAAGAACTAAGACGATTAAACTTATCTATATGGAAAATATAAGACGGACTAGCTAGATAGTCTTACCATAATATTATAAAGTACGAAAACGATTAGGCAAATAAAACCTCATTTCGTGACCACAGATTAAAGAAGGAACCAATACCCGCACGCTCATTTAGGGTGCAACAGGAATAATATTTAAACATTGAAATTATGGTTTATTTAAATAAATATTATAGGTACCTACATTCAAGTATTATTTACTTAGTTGTTCCAAAGAAAACAAATAAGTAAGTAGGTACCTACGTGCCTAAGATAAGTTCAGTGTTAGTAAATAAATTGAAAGTATGATTAAAAGCTCGTAAAAAATCATCCGTGACAATGCCTACTGACAAAGGATTAATTATACAAAAAAACTTTCAGCACTAAAGCTGCTACATTACAGCTAGAGACCTACCTAACTTCTATTTTATTGTCTAGAATTGATGTAGGTATTTATAATAAAATGCTAGGTAGGTATAATCAATTTTTTTGAGTAAATTAGGAGATACTAAGTGAGTATGGATGTTCTAGTGGTACCTGTCCTGTCTACCCTGTACCACGAACTCGGCCAGACTTGAATAAGTATCGAGCATAGAATTGTTCGATATTCTAATCTGAGGTTCAATTTCTCGTTGGGCCTGTCTGAAAGGTCAGTTTTAAAGAACGATACCCTTGAATTTGACGATATTTCGAGAATTGAGTCTCTGGTATTGCATCAGTATATTATTTAGTCTAGTAGGTTAAATACAATGCACATACTGTGTACTCAAATGGTTAAGGAAGAGCGCGGCTCGACTTCGACTAGGCTGATAAAAGACTCGGTATCCTTGTTCTGACAGCAGGATATTCTATCAAGAATTAAATACATTACATTTATTTTGATCTATATTAATTATAAGAATCTTTTGTCCTGACTGACATTAGAAAACGCACTAACCTAAACCAATGGTCATAGAGACTTGGAATTTTCAGGGTATGTTTGTCTTGGTGCGTAGATATGTATTAAGAAAGAATTTCTCGAAATCCAACCCCTAAACGGGTTGAAGTTTGTATGAAAAGAACGAAGTCGCACGTTTCGCTAGCGTTTATATTTTAATCTAAAGTCATGACCTTTTTTATGATGTCTCTGTCACAGACACGACAAAGAAAGGTTACTTCTAACCCACTGATACAAATTCTAATCAGTCATCTTTGTGACTTCTGTCTCAAGTGACAGATAACAAGTACCTTAGCCATTGCACGTACAGTTTTATCTCGACATTTAAATACGAGAACAAGAGGTCGTTTACATACCTACCTATCAACAATCAATTACCCATTGAAACATGAGTGACAGACTGACAGATGATAAGATAGAATTCCAGGTTTCAAACGTGATGAAACACCGAATTACATTTTATAAGGTAAACAGGCATTTTTATCGATTGTAGGTAGATGCTTTATACAGTCATGGGTAAACCCTATTTTACGAGATGTATTACCAGAATTTTAGATGAAAGGAACTTACCGAGCATTATATACCATCCTTACAGCTTAGTCAGCCAGATCCACAAAAGTAGTAGTAGAGCTTTTAGTGTAGGGCTCGTCCAGGGAAGTACTACCACCATGCTTATGCTTGCCGCCAAGCAGCGCAGTATGTTCCGGTTTGAAGGGTGTGGGTTTCGGTGAAACTAAGGCACATGAGGCTTAACATCAGTATACCTCAGGTTGATGGATGCAGAGCAGTGCATCGTATGCCTGTATTTTCACAGGTACCTAGAATACTCACACCCTTCGAACCCGGAATAACGCTGCATGGCGGAAGAAATACGCATTGTAGTAGTAGGTATTACTTCCACAGACGGGACCGTTACAAAGAGACCGACTACCAAAGAATATTCATTTCAAATAAAGTAAATATAAAACAAAAGATTTTCGTAAGCGTCACAATGTAACAATCCATTGTCTATCTATGTATAATTACCAATGTATGTGATTCATAAATAGATAATTCTTATCAAAACAATGTAATTAACAGGTATAACAAACATGATATAATACAGCAATTGAGTTGAATTGGAACACAAATCTTTATAATTGCTTGTCATTGTTTTGATAATGCTTGTAAAAATTATTTAGATAAACTCTATAGGTAACTTTGGTAGATTAGGTATAATAGCTACTAGTTTATTTAGTTTTGTTTACTTATTAACATAATAGTTTCATGAAATGAAAGTCATGTAACCACGAGAGTGATGAACATGAATGTAGACGGATATGTGGGTAGAGGTAGACCAAAGAAAAGATGGATGAACTGTGTGAAAGATGACATGGATAAGAAAGGAGTCAGTACAGATATGACGGCTGATAGAGGAGAGTGGAAGAAAAGAACTTGTGCCGCCCCACATAAAGTGGGATAAGGGCAGGAAGATGATCATGAAGTTGCTTCATTAATTTAAAAAAAAAGGTACTTATATTATAGTCTATATAGTGTACAGTATAGAGATATAGTCCTACCTTCCTAGTTCATGTCACTGTTGTAAGTAGGTAGGTACTTGTAGGGTTAGTACCTAGCTGTAGTTATTTTCCATCTTAAAAACAGTGAGATAATATAACTACCCCCCTTATTTTCCTTTTAAAACAAAACAGTTTTTTTGCCGAAAGATTTTTAACTCATGAATTTTAGAATAAACTGTTTGCATAAATACAGGAAATTTTGAAACAGGAAGTACCTACCTAAGTAGATTTTTCATTCCATCTTTAAAAACTATCTGTATAATTACAAAGATGGCCGCCGCCGGTCCACATTCTAATCAGCTGTTTCTTCTGTTTACAAAAATGTCTAATAAGGCGAGTTGATTATTATCATCAATTACAATAAGTGGAATACTTGTGCGAAACTATAAATACAATAATTATATTCAAAATAATTATTGTAGGTCTAAAAGACAACAACAAAGACAAAACAAATCTTGAAATTATACTTTGTAAGTCTGATGTTTTTTGTTGTCGCACTCTTTCTTTTTGAGCAAATGTAAGTATAAACTTTTGCATTTGCTTGAAGTGTTTTCCTTTTCACACAAAGAAAAAAAAAAATTTTCAAAAAAATTTAGAAGGTTAGGTAGGTAGGTATCAACTAGAACTAGGTTTTATAGAAAAAACTCACATTGTGATGCTGAAACGGGCGCGTAGATTGCCACCAGGCAAGCGAGGGCAATTAGAATCACCTTCATTTTTAATTCTACAAAAATCACAGATACTTTGACGATTATTGACGATATTAACTCGTTAGCAGCTAGCAGTACTTCTGAAAGTCAGGCCTTTACACACACTGGTGTAGAAGGCAAGACTTATCAACAACGAGATGGAAAAACTACGAACAATTCGCTTGAATTACTCTGGTTGATTTTAAAATGAACTGCGCAGCGATAACACAAACATCTCTTTGACAAGTGACTCAAATGGAACGACGGGTGTGAGCGAGATAGCAATAGGTGTTATGTGCTTAACAAAAAGTCCCCAGCGAGGTTTTGTGTTTCCAGACTATTCGTGGAAGGTTTCAAAAGGAATTTTTACCCTTTGTTTGCTCTTAGCTCGCATCGTAAGACTTTTTTGTTTACAATTATTCTTATAGAAGTGATTTATGGCTGTAAGTAACTGGCAAAATGTAAAATTATGATGAAAGAGGAAGAAATTGTTGGAACGAAAAACCTCCACATTTTGAACGACGTCATTAGAAGGGTCGAGTAGCGGAGAGTTCCGCGAAGAGAGACAATGTCGTCAGTGATGCCAGCTTCCAAACTTTACCTTCATATGAGGAATTTATTGTACATATTATACTCTACCAACCCAACCAGTGACTTAAAAATTACGCAATAACGTTACTTACCTAGGTATATTTAATTATATCCATGTTTATTAAAAAGATTTTTTCTATTATTTTTTTATCCATTCTATTTTAGGTAGAAAATTCTAATAGTATTTTACATAGGTAGTAGCCCTATAAGAGCAGATTCTGTAATTAGCTTTACATATTCCAAATTTCAAAAACATATAATTAATGAGATAAATAAATGACTTAAACCAAAATCATCTCATTCCGTTTTGTAGGTTTACCAGCCTTCGTTAAACAGTCTTCCCTGGGAAATTTATCCTACGCAGTTGGCATCCCCAGTAAATATCTGCTAACTTCAGGTCACGTGAAGTGTGTGTGAAGTTTGTTATATTCGTTCGATTAGTTTACTTGAGATTTCTGGCAATTGCGACGCGAGTGAACAAAATAAAACAAATCTTTGTACCTACATCAGTCTCCATTGCTGGGCACTATCAGTTTTATCTACGTAATTCTTTGTGTTGGAACTCGCCTTCTGCGCCAGTGTGTGTAAAGGTCGCATTTCCAACAGTTCTCATTTGCAATTTCATTTCGTGTTGTCGCACTGTTTTTAGGTGAGTGGAATTCTTTTATTAAATCAAAACTTGTCAATATTCGTGACTTCCGGATTTAAATGTTTACTTCCTGTTATTTGGTTGAATTTCGCTTTTTAAAAAATATACTAGTACTAAAAAAATTGTGTTGTATTTTTGTTTATCTTTGAGACAAAAGAATTTTTCTACTACGTTCTAATTTTAAAAACAATTTTCATATATTTATCTTTCTATGTTTTACTATCATAATTCGAAATACGAAATATATTACTTATTTAAGTAGGTGGTAGGTAAACCTACTATAAATGAGTGAGGTGAGGGTAATTAGGTACCTACTTACCTACCTATTTAATTTGTCAGTATGTCATCTGAGAATGACAATAATTTTTTTTATCGACTTGTATCTGTTTTAATCGCCAATGGATTATAGTAATTAAACTGATTGTATTGATTTTAATAATATACTTACCTTCGTAAAGATAAATAAGTACCTACCTACCTACCACCTACAATAAAGATGTGACAGATAGTGGAGAGAAGACTAGAAATAGACACAAAACTGCCCTAAATAACCTTACAGGGATAAAAGGTTTTAGGTAAGTAGGTAGGTACCTACCTACCTACTTATCTATCTGTGAAGGTTGGTAGGTACCTATCTGTTGGATATCTGGCTGAGATGTTCTTCAGATGATGCCTCTCCGTTAACGCCCCTTCAGGTCAAAAAGCCTCTTTGGAGCTATCTTCCCTGGTAACCGCCCTAACCGAATTTACAGCATTTTTTTCTTACATTTACATTATTTCTTTTTCAATTGTATGACGACCGATGTGACGCGGCGGGCGAATGTCCGCCTGCGACGCAGAAGGTTGCGGGTTCGATTCCCGCCTCGGGATAAATGACTCCGGGTGTTCTGGGTATTTTCTATGTGTAATAATAAATATCTATGTATGTAATGTATTGCATTAAGTAGGTATATCAGTCATCTAGCATAACACAAGCTCTGCTTAGCTTAGATGATGCTGTGTGGATTGTCCAGCATCATTTTTATTATTATATAAAATTTTATATTATTTTGAAACCATCCCCTATCGTTGGTAGTAGGTAGGTACCTACCTACATTCTTATTAGTGCGAAGAAGTGTACTAAGGGAGGAATTTGCGAAATTCAACCCCCAAAAGGGGTACAGCTAGGATTTAAGTTTGTATTCATTCTCCGAACGCAACTTCAATCACCTGCCTTCGTTTTTAATGTAAATTAGGTACCCACATAACTATCTACCTAGGTAGGTACATACCTTTTACAATTTGAAAAACCACTGTAACGTGTAAATTCTTTCTTCGAATTTCAATGACTTTGCAGTTCAGCTTATATTGGTTATTATTGATTTGTAGTCAATTTGGTATCAATATGTTTCTGCATTATCGAAACTCGATCTTTTGATCTCTCAAAGACAATCACAAAGACATAGTGAGACGCTGACATTGAGCACATAATACGTATATACCAATTCTTAGAATCTTTGTCCTGAGCCAGTAGGGTCTACTCTTGAAAACGACAAACGAAATAATAGCAATGCTGAACAATCCACACAGCATCATCTAGCCCCAAGCGAAGCAGAGCTTGTGTTATGGGTACTAGATGACTGATATACTTACTTAATACAATACATTACATACATAGATATTTTTTATTATACATATAAAATACCCAGAACACCCGGAATAAATATTTGCAGATCGTACAAGCATTTATCCCAAGCCGTGAATCGAACCCGCAACCTCCTGCGGCACAGGCGGACATTTGCCCGCCGCGCCACATCGGTCGTCAAAATTTGTTGTCTGTACTAATATTATAAACGCGAAAGTTTGTAAGTATGGATGGATGGATGGATGTTTGTTACTCTTTCACGCTCTAACCAGTAGACCGATTTGGATGAAATTTAGAATAAACATAGATTATAATTTGGATCAACATATAGGCTACTTTTTATCCCGGAAAAATAACGGGAACGGACAAAAAACTGCCACGTGGGCGAAGCTGCGAGCGGCCGCTAGTATAATATAAAATAATACTAATACATTGTGTTGTTTTAATTTTCAGAAACATGAAGGTCCTCGCTATTATCAGTGTTAGCCTCCTGGCACTATCAGGCGCGTTCGCCGCCGACTCCTGCTATCAGGATGTCACCCTGGACTGTGGTCAAGCCAATCCTAATAGCTTGGGTAAGCCATTTCAGATTGCCCTTAACATAACATTGCATAAACATAATTTATTTCCAATCTTAATTGGTACATATTTTGCTTGTAACTTACTTCCTAGAATAAAGCAACTTAGATCTAGATTTTGTACAAAGGTATACAAGTGTAGCTATGAACAATTTTGACTGGAACAAATAGGTAGGTAGTTACAAAGAATCATACCCTACGTGCTAGATTTAACTGTGTTACGGCAGGGTAAAAAAGGCCTTCATAAATGCCTTCCGATCTTAAAGTCGTGGGTTTGAATCCGGTCGTGTACTGATAGATTATATTTAGAAAATTGAGCGCAAAGCTTCCATCTAAAATCCTATCCCAACCACTATAGTGGAAAACCTACAATGCACTATATACTATTACCTTTAACCTTGGATATATCATGATAGATGCAAAGGCAGTTTTAAGGGAAGCAGCTGGGTAAACTATTAAACCAGCTAAATAGCTACCATTTACCACCATGATAACCTTTTAAGCTATGAAGCCTTGAGTAGCTTGGGTAAGCTATCAAATAATGTATTAGTCAAACTGGTGCATATACTTAATACGTTGACATCAAAAACATAATTACTTGCTTATTATTATGTATATTTACTATATTTTATGCATTTATGTAGTTAGACCCGCTTATCTTTACAGCTGGGCGATTCGGTACTTGTAAGTAAAATATACTTATAAAAGTAAAATTTCATAAAATTCCATCGCATGAAAACTATTTATGCATGAATTTCGATAAAATTGCCAGAAATAAATGTTCTTTTCCATCAATGTATAGCACGTGGGCATAACAAACAAACAAAATAAAAGTAAAAAATAACAAAAATAATTCGTTAATCCGTATCGATTAAAGTAATTAAGGTTAAACAAGTCGGTACTATGTCTATACAAACGCTGTAAGCGTTTAATGTCTACTATTTATTAATGTGCGTCAGAAGTTAAGTTTGATATTGAATTATCTTGCCGTTATCTATGCTCGTTACCCTATATCTACAGTAAAATCAGATTACCTTGATAGTTACAAGCGTAACTAATGTACATTATAATAAACTAATGGTTCTGTGAGAACAGTAAACCTTGCGAACCCTTATTACCATGCAATAACCGACACTTCCCTTTTCCCAAAAAAAAAGCCTGTATAACGCAAACTACACACACTTCCCCCATACCCCCTCCACTTCCCCCTTTTAAAGTTTTTTTCACAACATCTTGTGTAGAATTATGTTCTTAGTGTCTCTCAAATTTGAATGAAATCAGCCAATAAATAACGCTACAGAAAATCTTTTCCCACGACCCAAAATCGCGATTGTCTACAAAATTTAAATAAATCAAGGAATTTGTGTACCAATTATCGTAAAAATTGGTTGGCAAATGCGATCTGTAGGCGAGAGTACACAGGCAGGCGAGCAAAAGCATATTTTGGTCAATATCGAAACTGAGGCGCTTCGCTCGCTCGGTCAATAAACAAAAAAGTTAACATTAAAATGTATTCAGTCGTCGCTGTAACTGAATATCTCTACTATTTAGATTAAATCTTTTGACGCTTGTAAGTTTCAAGGTAATCTGATTTTACTGTAGAATATAGGGTAACGAGCCTAGATAACGGCAAGATTATCTAGCAGTAATTCGATATCAAACTTAACTTCGGACGTACGTTAATAAATAGTAGAGATATTCAGTTACAGCGTTTGTATGGAAATAGTAAAGACTTGTTCCACTTTAAGAAATGAATCTAAGATGGCAGCGCTAATCATTACATCTCACTCATAAACATAGCGTGCGAGTGAGAGGTAAAAACGCCGCCATTTTAGATTTGTTTTTTTTAATGATCTATCGTTAGCTGTCAAAATGAAAGCTATTGCACTGCTGCTAAAAACGCAGACCTCTCAAATGTCCAACTTCAATATCTTAAGGTTAAACAAGTCGGTACGTTGTCCATACAAACGCTGTAAGAGCTTAACGGTAAAATCAGATTACCTTGAAAATTACAAGCGTCGAAAGGTTTAGTACTAAATCTTGTAACGCTTGTAACTTTCAAGGTAATCTGATTTTACCGTAGCATATAGGGTAACGTATCTAGATAACGGCAAGATAATTCAGTATTAAACTTAACTTCGGACGCACGTTAATAAATAGTAGACATTAAGCTCTTACAGCGTTTGTATGGACACGTACCGACTTGTTTAACCTTAAGCGCTCGCTAGTAAAAAAACAGCTGGTTGTCAAATAAGCTTTCATCTCATTGGCTGTTACAGTGGCTTATGATAGCTAATGTGGTATGCGTCAGACAAGCAACGTCTGGTATGTACAGTCAGCTACACTAGAATTTATACAATTAGTAACTTTCGCAACGGTATAACAGCAAAACAATGAACTCTTACACCTCAAAAAATAGGAAAGTTATGAAATTAGTTGATGAAATTACTTATTTTGTGTTTAACTTTAAATTACTTATAAAAATGCGCACTTCCAAAGTGCTCAGCATACCTAGATAACAATGAAACAGGTAACATACTGTAATGGCCGGTACAGATTGGTGCAATGCAACATGTACTTAATGTAATATTCTGCCTTACATTGCATGTTCCCTGCTGCCTTGGACGTGTGGCGCGCGCGGTACGCGCATTGACTACGAATCAGAACGAGAACACTGCGCGCCCCTTTGTGTTCGTACTAAAAACCGACAAATCTCGAATCGAGCCGCGCACGAATTGTAACGCTCGGAGCGTGCGCGACCCAGGCGCAGTTCGTGCGCGCGAGGCGTCCACACTATGGGAATGCTGTTACATTACATGATACATTGCAGCAATGTGGACGTCAAATTCTTGCATTGCATGTTACATTACATGTTGCATTGCACCAATCTGTACCGGCCATTACATATCTAAGCTAGGATTTATAAAGTAGGTATCATAAATGTCAATTTTATTAAAAAACTTTGAAAGGCGCCATAGCCTGTTGAGTTACCTACCTAAATGTAAATTAAACTTTACTAAACTGTGTTTAGTTTTTAAGTGGTTTTAAGAACATTTTAAATAAAGAACTTTTAAAACACAAACACTTATTTTTTGAATAATTGTCGCGTAAATGTTTTTAGCACCGCTGTGAAACCATTTGGAAAGTTACAAATTGTATACATTCTAGTGCAGGTGACTGTATTTACTATCCACGGACGGTCGTAGCTTGTTAGAACCGTAATGATGAATTTTTTAGCCCTGCCCCGCTGTAATGCAATTTACGGCGAATACACCCGCCACGGCAACGTTGCCACTGAGTTGCAAGCGTATGCTAATCTTCACCTGGAAAGATCATATGAGTATCTTCTGTCTTCTGCGTACTTCAATAACTACCAAACAAACCGGGATGGCTTCAGCAAGATGTTCAAGAAACTGTCTGATGATGCGTGGAGCAAGACGATTGATATCATCAAGCATGTAACGATGAGAGGTGAGTGAAGTAAGAAAATCAGCCAAGTGCAAGTCAGACTAGCGCATTAAGGGTTCCGTACCATCTATACTAATATTATAAAGAGAAAAGATTTGATTGTTTATTTGTTTGTTTGCATTGCTCTGGACCGATTTGAAGAATTCTTTGGAAAGTTACACTATCTCCCGGTGACATAGGCATCATCATCAATCATGAAATTATCCCACATTTGATTTGTTGATCTGTCCCAGGCATTACCTACCTACATATTACAGCGTCCCGTAAATAGGGGTATGTAAGATGTGTTCACTGGAGCTTCATTATTTACATTATTATTACTTTGTAAATGGATCATACAAAAAACGGTAGGAACCAAGCCGTAAGTTTCTTGCCGGTTCTTACACGGTTTGGTCGCGAGGAACTGGCGCTTAGATTCACCTAGATTTAAGACGCTAAGATGATCCCTGCGGATATTACTGAATAAATGCTTTTTGACTTTGACTATGACTTGACTGTACAATCATCTACAACAGATGCAAACTATTTACTTTTACTAGTAGCCTGGCTTAGTTCTGGACTGCAAGAAATATGCGTTAACTAGCGGCCGCTCGCAGCTTCGCCTGCGTGCCTTTTTTCCCGTTCCCGTTAAACTTTCATCTCCTATTTTATCTCCTTGGGGGTAGAATTAATCAAAATCCTTTCTTAGCGGATGCCTACGTCATAACATAATAATAATAATAATAATAATAATAATGCTGGACAGTCCACACAGCATCATCTAGCCCCAAGCTAAGCAGAGCTTGTGTTATGGGTACTAGATGACTGATATACTTAATACAATACATTACATATATAGATATTTTTTATTATACATAGAAAACACCCAGAACACCCGGAATACATATTTGCAGATCGCACAAACGTTTATGTCAAGGCGGAAATCGAACCCGCAACCTCCTGCGTCGCAGGCGGACATTCGCCCGCCGCGCCACATCGGTCGTCAAACAATCATCTACAACAGATGCAAACTATTTACTTTTACTAGTACAAGCCTTTGTTCTGGACTGAATGAAATATGCGCTAATGTTTATTTATTCTGTTCAATCTTCAGGTGACGATATGAACTTCGCACAGCGGTCTTCGCTGCAAAAGACTGAACGCAAGAACTACACGGTGGAACTCCATGAGTTGGAAGCCCTTGCCAAGGCTTTGGATACCCAGAAGGAGCTCGCAGAAAGGGCTTTCTACATCCACCGCGAAGCTACCAGGAACAGTCAGCATCTTCATGACCCTGAGGTGGGAACTTTATAAAGTTAACTAGCTGACCCGTGCCCACTTCGTTGGGCGGTAAACATGTTTACTTACAAATCTTAACTGAAGTAGTACTCGATGTCGCCAACAGATGGCATTAATACGCCATAAAATAGCGGCCATTCGCAGTTTCGCCCGCGTGGCAGTTTTTATCCGTTCCCGTTATTTTTTCGGGATAAAAAGTAGCCTAAGTTACTCCTTGTTACATTAGCTATCTGCCAGTGAAAGTCCCGTCGAAATCGGTCCAGCCGTTCCAGTGATTACCCGTAACAGACAGACAGACAGACAGACAAAAATTTAAAAAAATGCTATTTTGGTATATGTATCGCTTATACATTCATATGCGTGTAGTAAAAAGCGGTTATTTTAATATTACAAACAGACACTTCAATTTTATTTATTTGTATAGATAATAGAAAAAAACGAGTGTGCTTTAGACCACACGACTGAAGTAAAACTTCTTTAATATACGAAACGTAACTAGCTATGAAAGAGAGAAAGAACAGTGCTTTCATACCCCCTCCATGGTAGTGTTAAACGTTTAACGCAACCTTGTTGGAAGTTGCATTAGAATAACTTCAATAATAATAATAATAATGCTGGACAATCCACACAGCATCTTCTAGCGCCAAGCTAAAAGAGCTTGTGCTATGGGTACTAGACGACTGATATACCTACTTAATGACATATTTTTTATTATACATAGAAAATACCCAGATCACCCGGAATAAATATTTGCAGATCGTACAAACATTTATCCCAAGGCATCGAACCCGCAACCATCTGCGTCGCAGGCGGACATTCGCTCGCCGCGCCACATCGCGGTCATCGTGGTCGATTGTCCAGCATTATTATTATTACTATTATACATATGAAACGTTCTATCAAGTGCTGAGATTATAAGAAGACCTACATCAGATAGAAAACCAGCTCATGCTATAATTCTCATAAAATCACATTTACAGATTGCTCAATACCTGGAGGAAGAGTTTATTGAAGACCAGGCCAAGACAATTCGTCAGCTTGCTGGCCACACTTCAGACCTGAAGCAGTTCATCACAGCTAATAATGGACAGGACTTGTCCCTGGCACTATTCATGTTTGATCAGTACCTTGAGAAAACTGTTTAAATTACTCCTCATATCTATAAACTATCATTTTAGTAGGCTTTATTTAGATGGCAACATTCAAAAGTATTTTATTGGTCACGTGTTCAATTGGGGCCAATGACGAATCGGGAAGGTCAGTCGTAGATTGGAACCCAACCGGTCGGACGCGTTTGAATGCTATTAAACTTTTGTAGCTTTAAAACATGATTTTATCGAATATTTAAAATATATCCAATATTATAATCTCCACTATTTTCAGTAAACATATTTTCAAAAGAAAATGATTTTGCAGTATGTACAAATTAGGCTGTTTTTCATGTGATTATTTTGTTTAATTTAATACGTTAGAAATACGAAAAATGTTGAATGTAAGTAATTTAGAAACTGTATATTATTTTTCAGTTATTTTCAAATAAAAATTAATTACCAATATTTATTGTTATTTTATTTCAACCACCATAAAATTGAACTATAGGTGTTTAGTACTCAGAAGATGGTACTGTCCTTGCCCTGATGCGTCCTAACAGTCGTCTTTATGGAATTACTGATGTTAGATGACTACTATCTCAAAGCATTGCCTTGCAGGTCACTTGTAAGGAATACTCTGTTATAGGTAATGGTAACCACTCAACATCAGGTGGGCCATGTGCTTGTTCCATTAACAAGTAACATAAAAAAAAAGAACTAAGAGCTCTTCAAAGTGATAGAAGGAGCCTACCGTGTGGATAAAAAAAACAATCAATAATAAGATAAAGATTTAATCTCAATTAAAAATCTCAGATAGTGTAAGTATTGGTGCCGTAGCCCCACTCCTGCATCTTGGAGTCAACCCAGGGTCGGAAGGCAGCTACGTTGGTGTAGACTGATGGTACATCCTTCTGCCCGCAGCCAATACCCCAAGCCACCAGGCCTGATAGCTTGTAGCGGTCGTTACCGATCGGGCAGGCTAGTGGAGCCCCTCCATCACCCTGGAAGCACAAAAATAGGTATTAATAATAATAATGCTGGACAATCCACACAGCATCATCTAGCCCCAAGCTAAGCAGAGCTTGTGTTATGGGTACTAGATGACTGATAAACTTAATACAATACATTACACACATAGAAATTTTTGTATGGAAATACCCAGGACACCCGAAATAAATATTTGCAGATCGTACAAACATTTATCCCAAGGCGGGAATCGAACCCGCAACCTCCTGTGTCGCAGGCGGACATTCGCCCGCCGCGCCACATCGGTCGTATTGTCCAGTATTATTATTATCATTTGTTTTCTGTCTCAGTACATCATGTACAGTGTCGCTCGCTTCGCTCACCTGACAAGTATCTTCCCCCTCCACTCCCCCCGCGCAGACGAAGCTGTTATGTAACTTGAAGTGACGCCCAAGGCGAGTCCGCTGCAGCAGGTCCTGGCAACGAGCGTACGCCACCATATCCTGTTCCACCTTCTTGAGGATCACAGCGTAACGGCCTTGAAGACCTAGGTGATATAAAATAGACATCATTGAATTAGTTTACTTATAAAACCGGCCAAGTCGGACTCACGCACGAAGGGTTCCGTACCATTATCTATAAAAAAACGACAAGAAGATCACGTTTGTTGTATGAGAGCCCCCTTAAATGTTTATTATGTTTTTCAACAACATTTCAACTCTAACTATCACGGTTCATGAGATTACAGCCTGGTGACAGACAGACAGAATAGACGGACAGATAGACAGACAGGGAAACAGCGGAGTCTTAGTAATAGGGTCCCTTTGGGTGCGGAACCCTAAAAACAGCACGGTTTCCTCGTGAAACAAATAGGTACCTAGATGGCCTACCAAGTCTTAGTAATGAACAACAATAGAGTTGCCTGCAGGAATTGAACGCCAAAAACGTGCCCTACGGCGCACAGCCTTGATCAACCTGTGGCATACAGTGTTGCCTCATGTGCCTGTAATGTCCCCGGCACCCACACCCTTCAAACCAGAACACACTGCGTTGCTCACAGGCAGGAATAGACCATTAGAAAGTACCATTTTTGTATGATCCTTTTATTACTTTGTAAAAGAATCATACAAAAAAACGGTAGGAATCAAGCCGTTAGTTTGTTGCCGGTTCTTGGTCGGCTTGGTCGCGAGGAACTTGCGCCTCAGATTCACCTAGATTTAAGACGTTTCAAAATGATCCTTGCGGATATTACTGAATAAATGCTTTTTGGCTTTGACTTTAGAGACTTGGTGGTAGTAATTCTCCGGACGAGCCCTTCACTAAGAGCCCTACTACTAATGACTATGCCTTCTTAGAGCTTACCAAAACTGTCCTTCCCCCATCCGTTGGCCACACATCGTTTGCTGTTGTCGAAGTTCTCATTGAAGTTTGGAAGGCACAGCATATTGATGTGTTCAGCTATTTCCAACGGCTCTTCAAGACGAAGAAGCGCGATGTCGTTCTTCAAAGTCTTCGGCTTGAAGTCTACAGAATTTAATTAATTACTAGCCCGTCCCGGCTTTCGTATGGGTTTTAGTAAGGATCCCTAATTTTTTGAAAATATTATATAGCCTATGTAACCCGGGGATAGTGTAGCTTCCCAACGGTGAAAGAATTTTTCAAATCGGTCCAGTAGTTTCAGAACCTATTCAATGCAAACAAACAATCAAATCTTTCCTCTTTATAATATTTGACGACCGATGTGGCGCGGCGGGCGAATGTCCGCCTGCGACGCAGGAGGTTGCGGGTTCGATTCCCGCCTTGGGATAAATGTTTGTACGACCTGCAAATATTTATTCCACGTGTTCTGGGTATTTTCTATGTATACTAAAAAATATCAGTCATCAAAAATACAATAATGTATTGTTTTAAGTATATCAGTCATCTAGTACCCATAACACAAGCTCTGCTTAGCTTGGGGCTAGATGATGCTGTGTGGATTGTCCAGCATTATTATTGTTATTATTATTATTAGCATAGAAGTAGCCGCCTGGCTTAAACCATGTGGTAGTTTTACTAACATCAATATGCGCTTTGCTATGATAAAATTTAAGGCACTATTATTTATCTTCCGAAGGGTACCAATAGTCTAGTAAGAGTACCTGATGACCCAGAGACCAATGGATTCATTTATCGAAAAACTAGCTGCCACTCGCAGTTTCGCCCGCGTGGCAGTTTTTTTCCCGTTCCCGTTATTTTTCGGGATAAAAAGGCCTATATGTTAATCCAAGTTATAATCTATGTTCATTCCAAATTTAATCCAAATCGGTCTACTGGTTAGAGCGTGAAAGAGTAAACATCCATCCATTCATCCATTCTTACAAACTTTCGCGTTTATAATATTAGTTAACACAAGCTCTGCTTAGCTTGGGGCTAGATGATGCTGTGTAGATTGTCCAGCATTATTTATTATTATTATTAGTAGGATATTATGTGCTCAATGGCGTCTCAAGCGGTGTAGAAAAATATAGGAAACTAGTTAGTATTCAAGCAGAGGCTAACAAACTGTCACTTATGGACTATCTACTGCAAAATGTGGGGATACGTACCGGGATTAAAGTCGTGATGCTATTTCTTTCTTTATCGCAAAGATGTTTGCTCTGGACGGGGATCGAACCCACAGCAAAGGATTGTTTGATTTTTGCACACTATTTTATAGTAGGACATAATGGGATATCTTATGTAAACCCCAACACCAAGAATATTGTATTTGTACCTATGTTCAGGCATATAAAATTCTGATTTCTTTCTGAAAGCGCAAAAGGCAGAGTTTCTGCCAACTGAAATGAGAAGGCTGTAAGGCAAAAGATTTTACCGTTATGATAGTACACTTCCTGAACGATCCTTTCTTGAAACTCGAAGATTTCCTTAACAGTCTGCGTGTCCCATTCACCAGCTCTGATCCTCAGACCGTTGGGGCCATATCTACAGAATCAGAATCAGAATCAGAATAATCTTTATTGTAAACTGTTGAAAGTATTAGATGGTAGGAATATAATTGTTATAGTACAAACAGTCTGCCCTACTCGAGCGTACAATAGATATGTTTAAAACACTTAACATAGGCAATAAAATTCTATGAGTTTAACAATAATAAACAAATTATCAACTTACTAACTTAATATTTTAAAGGAACTTTATTTACTTATAGTATAACTCTTAACACTTATTTAAATACTCTCCTAAATCATAAAATACTTCCGCTGTAAGCCATTTTTTTAAATTATTACTAAAGGCATTTCCGTTAAATGTTTTCAATGATAAAGGTAAATGGTTATATATTTTAATAGCCGAATAGTACGAGCTTTTTTGGAACATGCAGTTATTTACCTGTGGAATACAAATATTATTGTTGATAATTTATGTTTGGTCGGAAATAAATATAAAATACTGTTTGAAAATGCAAATCGTAGTTTTATTAAACAACAGACAGTAAAGTTGACAGCTCAGTGAAAGCAATATAATCACGAAGGAGATCCTAACACAGAACTAAATAAGGTTGCGTTCTCATTTACTAACACTCCCTGCAGAACGCAAACCCATTTTACTGATACAATAAAAATGTTTTTCATACGTGGTACCTTTGGTTAAATTATCCGCTATCATATTACAACCATTAACAAATAAGAACTTAACTTTAGAATTGACAATATTTTCTCTAAGAAAATGTAAACGAATGTTTATATGCTTAGTTTTGGGCTTATATGAGTCCGTTGATGCCAGTCTTATAGCACTTTGGTTATCACTGTGTATAACTAGTGCACTGTCCATAGCTTGCCCGAGCTCAACCTGCAGTTGCTGGATCCATAGAGCCTCTAGGGTTGCTGATGCCATTGCCATGTACTCGGCCTCGGCTGTAGAAAGCGCCACAGTTTGCTGCTTACATGAATTCCAAGAAATAGCTCCATTCTGAAACAGAAAAGTGTAACCCGTGCACGACCTTCTATCCAATGGATCGCTGGCCCAGTCTGCATCACAATATCCAGTTATCTTTCTTGAGTCATCCTTGACATAGTACAACTTTAGGTTCTTGGTTCCTTGAACATCATTTAATTTAAGGTTCCATTGCCGGCTAGCTTGCTTAAGTCCATAGATTGATTTGTGTAAGTGACATACTTGATCACTCTCTACAAATTATTTTGGTGGAGACATGTAAATCTCGGTGTCTATGTCACCTTGCAGAAATGCACTTATTGCATCCATCTGGACCATTTCTAAATTATACTTAGCAGCCAGTGCAATTCGTACCACTGGAGCATATACCTCATCGTAATCACTACCCTTTCTCTGAGCGTATCCTTTTATAACTAATCTCGCTTTGAAGCGAATAATCTCTCCTTTTTCATTTGTTTTTTTGTCTTGAAGACCCATTTACTAGGTAAGACTCTTTTACCAGATGGCAGATCAACCAATGACCAGGTTTTATTTTTAATCAAAGAATCATATTCTTCCTGCATTGCCTTCTTCCACTGATCTGCATGTGGAGATGAGAGGGCTTCATCTAGAGTCTGAGGATCATTTAAGTCAAGCACAGGACAAAAGTAACTCACATCATGCTCATCCTTTTCTGCATACTTGACAGCTATGCGTGGACGTAAATTAACTTTACGAGTTGCTGCAGTTGGGGTGTCACTATCAGTTGATTCTTCTGGTATGTAGGATGGATCGTTGTTGTCACCAGATAGGTATTCATCACTCAACGAATGATTTGAATCAATCTCCAATTCCTCCTCGCTAGGTTCCTCAGGCGACTGCATCTCAGGATTGCTGTTGGTTACACAAGGTATGTATGTGTTATGATGATACCTTTCAACATTTTCTAAAAATTTAACATCTCTGGTTTTCACAATTTTATTAGTTTCTGGATCGAGCACTCTATATCCTTTTGTTGATTCACAGTATCCAACAAATATTAACTTTCTAGATTTATAATCCCATTTTTGGCGTTTTTCTTTAGGTACTTGTGTCATAACCTCAGAGCCAAAAACTTTCACATTTGATAGGTTAGGTTTCATACCAGACCACATCTCCATGGGTGTTTTATCTTGAACTGATTTTGTGGGTGACCTGTTTATGACGTATGCTGCTGTAGCTAAAGCTTCTGCCCACAATTGCTTTGACAATTTAGCATCAAGTAACATGCACTTAGCTCTTTCTACCAGGGTCCTGTTCATTCTTTCGGCAAGACCATTCTGCTGGGGTGAGTACGGAGTGCTCGTTTGATGCTCTATTCCGTGCCTGCTTAAGAAGTTTTCGAAGTCTTTATTACAATATTCTTTTCCATTATCTGAACGAATAACTTTTATCTTCTTGTCAGTTTCATTTTCTACCCTACTTTTGTAATCTTTGAATACTTCTAGAACATTCAGCTTATTTTTCAAAAAATAAACATGAACTCTTCTTGTATAATCGTCTATGAAGGTAATAAAGTATTTCATACCTCCCAGTGACTCTTGTTCCATAGGTCCACATAAATCAGTATGGATAAGCTGCAATTGTTGTGATGCTCTCGAGCCAACATTGTCGAAGGGTAGTCTGGTTTGTTTTCCCATGAGGCAGGTTGCGCATGTAATAGGACCTTTCTGCTCATGAAACATGTTTACTCCTTCGGCACACTTAGGCAGCTTGTTAACATCTGAAAAATTCAAGTGTCCCATGCGTCTATGCCACAGGACAGCATCGCATAAATTATCTGAGCTTGACAGGTTCGAAAATACTTCTCTATGAGTATTCAACAGATACAAGTTATTCTCAAGCGAAGCAGAACTTAAGAGTTTGTCATTTTTGTCATAAATATCACACCCATTGTCTATAAAATTTACCTTGCAGCCATTTTTCACTATTGCACTCACCGATAGGAGGTTTGCAGCAAGCTTAGGTATGTATAAAACTTGTTTTACCTGAATTTTATTGACTTCATTATTACCCATCAATAAGTTAACCTTTCCCATACTTTCCACAGGTAATGGTGTTTTACTGGCAACAGTTATGGTGGCTACCGGAGGACTTGTGACATCATACATCCAATCAGATCTGTTGGTCATGTGCATGGAGACACCTGAGTCCACATACCACAAATCTGGATTCATTTTCTGTGAAGAACCTGAAAATGCTGCAACAAAGCCTTTATTTTCTTCTGAACTTTCTGAGTTTTTCTGATCTTTCTTCGGAGCACGACAATTCTTCGCAAAATGTCCATGCTTATTACAGCTATAACATCTGGGTCCCTTGCTGACCTTATTTGTACTTTGATTTCCTTGAGTGGCCTTTTTCCTCGTGAAGAATGCTGAGTTCTCAGAGCATTGAACTTCCTGCAGGAGTTTTGTTTTAATAGAATCTGCACTGATCTTGATACCGGAGCTCTCTAATCCCATTATCATTGGCTTATATTCATCAGGCAAACCAGCCAACATCAACGTACCAAGCCATTCATCATCGATATCAAACTTTATATTCCTGAGCTTATGAGCGGTCGTCAATATTTTATTTAAATAATCATCCACGCTCCGAGAAGAGTTCAAAGTAGTCGTGATAAGATCTCGTAACAAGGCAACTCTTCTATACAACCCGCTGTCATCAAACGCTTGCTCCAAGCACTCCCAAACTTCCTTACATTTGGTAGCACTTTGTACATGCACATAGTTGATTGGGTCTAGCAATAGTATTAGCTTAGATTTTGCCTTGACTTCTTTTTTCTCATCAGTGTTCGTACCGATGACACAGGTCCAGAGTTCTTCCAATTCAAAATACGCTCGTACGGCGAATTTCCAACTCGCATAGTTTTCTCGGCCAACGAGTCTATCGATATGAAAAGGATTGTGACCTGTATTCGACATCTTCTTAGCGTGTTCACAGTTTTGTTCGTAGATATGAAAAAAAACAAAACACTACGCCGGCCGCCGCCGTTTCCTCCAAAGTTTGGATAAGCAAATGACTGATAAAACACTCTTGCCGGTTTTCAAATTTCTCCTGCGTATTTACTGTATTTAATTTTCCGAACCACGCTCTGCTACCATGTTGATAATTTATGTTTGGTCGGAAATAAATATAAAATACTGTTTGAAAATGCAAATCGTAGTTTTATTAAACAACAGACAGTAAAGTTGACAGCTCAGTGAAAGCAATATAATCACGAAGGAGATCCTAACACAGAACTAAATAAGGTTGCGTTCTCATTTACTAACAATTATGTTTATATTTATCGCGCAAATTTCGTTTGGAAGAGGTTACAAAAAAATAATCTTGATTATTTTTAACAAACATACATATTTCATAAATATATATTCCGGTTAGAGTTAATATTTTTTCAGTTTTAAATAAATTACGTAAAGAATCTGTGCTGCGTAAATTATAGATTGCTCTCACGCATCTTTTTTGAAGCAGAAACGTGTCGTTAATATTTACCGAATTACCCCAAAAAATTACCCCGTAGCTCAACTGAGGAAAAACATACCCGTAATAAGCATTTTTAGCAATCGTTTTTGAACATATTCTCGCAAGAACTGACAGAGCATAGGTGTATTGAGATAATTTAACGTTTATTTTGCTTATATGAGCTTTCCAGTTTAAATGAGTGTCAATCATTACACCTAAGAATTTGGTTTCATTTGACTCTTTAACTGCAATACCTCTATTTTTAATGCTAATATTTAGAGGTTTGGTTTACAATGTTCTACAATGTTGACAATGAGTAATCTCTAATTAAGTTAGATTAGCACCACACTGGAGTTACATTATTTACATTATTATTACTTTGTAAAAGGATCATACAAAAAAACGGTAGGAACCAAGCCGTAAGTTTGTTGCCGGTTTTTGGTCGGCTTGGTCGCGAGGAACTGGCGCTTAGATTCACATAGATTTAAGACGTTTCAAGATGATCCCTGCGGATATTACTGAATAAATGATTTTTGACTTTGACTTTGTTATATCATCATTTGTTGATAAAAATGAATTCGAATTAGTCGACGGCTGATGTGGCGCGGCAGGCAAATGTCCGCCTGCGACGCAGGAGGTTGCTGGTTCGATTCCCGCTTTGGGATAAATGTTTGTACGATCTGCAAATATTCATTCCGGGTGTTCTGTGTGTCATAAAAAATATCTGTATATGTAATGTATTGTATTAAGTATATCAGTCATCTAGTACCCATAATGATCGATCATTATGGGTACTCAGCATGGGATCAGCATCTAGATGATGCTGTGTATCCACACAGCATCATCTAGCCCCAAGCTAAGCAGAGCTTGTGTTATAGGTACTAGATGACTGATATACTTAATACAATATATACATGCATAGATATTTTTTATTATACATAGAAAATACCCAGAACACACGGAATAAATATTTGCAGATCGTACAAACATTTATCCCGCGGCGGGAATCGAACCCGCAACCTCCTGCGTCGCAGGTGGACATTCGCCCGCCGCGCCACATCGGTCGTCTTATTATTTATTTTTTTAATAATATTGGTATAGATGAGGTCTTTTGAAAGGTAAACTTACTTTGAAACGATGTGTGCTCCAGTCATTATAACCTGAGGGTGTATGATTACTCCAACTCCTATGTAGCTTCCATTGTTGACGTCTGTCACAGCCACTACCCACGGATACTCGCCAAACTGAGACTCGCGGTACTGTAAATAAATAGTACCATCAATACCGTCTTTACCATAAGGGCACACAGGGCCCGTGCCCAGGGCCCCCCATCCTCGGAGGGCCCCAAGGGCCGACTATTTCTCTCACATTTGTTTTCAATCAAAAAAAGCTGGAGGAGGCTTTCACCCAAAGCGGAGTCCTTACATGCGAAGAACCGCTATAAACTAAGTTATGCTTAAACTATTACTATACTTTATATCTATTAAGTACTTAATCTATTATTAAGTCATACTTTTTTTGTATCTTTTTTATTTTTGTTAGTAAGCAGGGTACTTTTATTTAGTGTAAGGAAATATACGGCTTTTTTATTTATTATTTATTAATAAAAAACATATATAATTCTCTTTTTTTACTTTCCAGAAGGGTCCCAAATTCGTTAATGCCCAAGGGCCCCAGCATAGCTTAAGACGCCCTTGACAGACGCCTTGTAAGAATGGATAGATGTATGGATGGATGGATATTTGTTACTCCTTCACGCTCCAACCAGTAGACCGATTTGGATGAAATTTGGAACAGATATAGATTGTAACCTGGATTAACATATGGGCTACTTTTTACCCCGAAAAAATAACGGGTACGGGAAAAAACTGCTATGCGGGCGAAGCTGCGAGCGGCCGCTAGTCTACCTATAATTATCTATAGAATAGCATAGAATAAGTATTTATTCAACACATACACACACATAAAGACATCACAGTACATAATCTAAAACTATCCCACCTAACTCACAAACACTTATAGTAAAAAAACAATAATAATCTATCATAATATTTTTAATTGAAAGAAGAAGAAAGAAAAAAGAAAATTCTTGATCGAGCGAACGAAGCGTTACAGTTTCGAGATAGGGCAATAATGCTTTTGTCCGGTTGTCTGTTCTCGCCTACAGGTCGCAATTTTCCACCGATTTTGACGAAATTTGGTACACAGGTTTTTTGATTTATTTAATTTATTTGTCGATCGCGATTTTTGATTGGAGGTAAAAAAGAGGGGGAAAGGGGGAACGTTTACTGTAGCGTTATTTATCGACGGATTTCAATCAAATTTGAGAAACACAGTAAGGACTTTATTCTACACTAGCTGACCCGTGCCCACTTCGTTGGGCGGTAGGTAAACATTTTTACTTACAAATCTTAACTGAAGTAGTACTCGATGTCACCAACAGATGGCGTTAATACGGCATAAAATAGCGGCCGTTCGCAGTTTCGCCCGCGTGGCAGTTTTTTCCGGTTCCCGTTATTTTTTCGGGATAAAAAGTAGCCTAAGTTACTCCTTGTAACATCAGCTATCTGCCAGTGAAAGTCCCGTCGAAATCGGTCCAGCCGTTCCAGAGATTACCCGGAACAAACAGACAGACAGACAGAGAGATTTAAAAAAATGCTATTTTAGTATATGTATCGTATATACATTCTTATCCATGTAGTAAAAAGCGGTTATTTTAATATTACAAACAGACACTTCAATTTTATTTATTTGTATAGATAGATGTTGCAAAAAAAATCCAGAAGACCTGAGTGGAAGGAGGAACAATGGAACAAAGTTTGCTGAAGTGATTTTGTTTTTTTTTTAAATCTATATCTACCTATACGATTTAAACTACGCAATCCTCTCCGCCTTTACGAGACAAACACAGACACCAAATTCGACCTCCTAGGACCAAGGAAACGCGAGCAATCGCTATAACCCTGTTTTGCTCAAAAGTCTACTTATATAAGCGTCATAATAATATATGGACGGATATCAATTTTGGAAAAGGGGAAATTGTTCCTTATAAGAAAACGCGAGGTCTACTGTTCTCAAAGAACCATTAGTTATACATATTGGTATACGGAACCCTTCGTGCACGAGTCCAACTCGTCTTTGGGCGGTTTTATCAAATAAACTTACGTTGGTTAGGAAAAAGGCGCCCAATCCTTTAGGGTTGCGGTATCCACAGCCTTTCAGCTTGGTCGGGTCGGGCTTCGGCTTAACCACGTCGGGCTGCGCTGTGGGAGCCTTGCAGCAAACCTCCACACTTTCCTGGCATGGTGGCGGTGGATCATCTTCTCCAAACCTTTGGAAGATAAAAAAATTACATAGCAATTAACACTTACTATTAACAAAACAACTAACAATATTACAACTTAACAATAATTTCTATTCTTTATTCTATTCTTTATTCTATTCTATATTCTACTCTATATTCTATTCTATATTCTACTAGCGGCCGCTCGCAGCTTCGCCTGCGTGGCAGTTTTTCCCGTTGCCGTTATTTTTTTCGGGATAAAATCATAGTAGCTTTATGCATGCAAAGTCTCAGCCCGATCGGTTTAAAATTGACAAAGTTTCATACAAACTTTCATCCCCTATTTTATCCCCTTGGGGGTAGAACTAATCAAAATCCTTTCTTAGCGGATGCCTACGTCATAACATCTACCTGCATGCCAAATTTCAGCCCGTTCCGTCCAGTGGTTTGGGCTGTGCGTTGATAGATCACTATGTCAGTCAGTCAGTGATGTATATATTTAGATTCTATATTTTATTCTATATGATCTATATCGCAGCTCAGTTTGTAGTAACCCTGCTTTCTGCGCTGTAGGTGGTGGATTCGATCCCCACTGATAGCAAACATTTGTGTGATGAACATAGATGTTTGGGGTGTGTCTGGGTGTTATATTGTATTTTATGTATGTATTTATAAAAAAGTACTTATATAAGCATTCTACCGTCATCGGGTTCCCTGCACAAGCTATGCTTAGCTTGGGGCTAGATGATGCTGTGTGGATTGTCATTATTATTATTTTGTTGGTACTTTGGATTGAACTGAAATGTACCCTTACCTGACGTCCAGTTCACCCCACCCCGTGACGGTAACGTTGTTAGCATCGATAGCGATGCGGTTCGCGTCGCACAGGTAGTATGGCACGCACTGACAGGAGCCGCCGCCGTTCCGATCTGTCACTGTCATTATGCTTTCTGTCGGCTTTACTGTGATCTGAAATTACAGGGCAAATAATTATGAAAAGGATTCGTTTTCTGTCATCTTTGGAAGCAACATTGTATTTTCATTTTACCTACTTGTTTTTCTAGTGTTATTTTAAGTTCTGAGGGGTAGTTTTGGTGGTATTTTAACCATCATTACTTGTCTTAGCACAAGTGTGAACAATTGAAATGAAAGTGTGTTATGTGGCATCCTGATTTGAACGAAATTGTTTCCCTTTGGTTTTGAAGAAAAACGCCATTTTTTTCTTCAAAACCAATGACAGCCGTCTTTACTTTTTTTACCGACTCGACTTGGCTAAGAAGTATTTTATTCAACCCACTTGACATTGGTAAAATTGTCCGCAAGACGGACACAAGACGGACAAATAGAACAAAATAGTAAGTTAAAGTAGTTAAGTTCAACACTTACGTCTTCAAGGTTGAAGATTTTCTTCAGGATATCAGGATCGATGGTGGTATCTTGAGCATAGACGCAGCTCAGCGCCACGAAGGCCAGGAGCATATAACTGGAAATATAATATTCATAGTAGAGTTCTTAGTGAAAGGCTAGTCCGTGGCAGTACTACCACCATGCTTATTCCGCTAAGCAGCTTGCTGTGTTCCGGTTTGAAGGGTGTGGGTGTCGGGGACATTACAGGCACATGAGGCAACACTTGTATGCCCCAGGTTGATGGACGCAGAGCAGTGCAGTCTTAGGCGATGGTACTTGGGCTATCTGCTTGTTCCATCAGCAGCCTTCAAACCGAACCACGCTGCGTTGCTCACAGGTAGAAATAAGCATTGTGCTATACTTTCCTGGACGAGCCCTTCACTAAGAGATCTACAACTATCGATTTTTTTTTTATAATTTGCTGTGGAACAATTATATGACCCACCTGGGGCCTAAGCACGAACCGGCTATCGTGACGCTATCGTCACGCTAACGTTACCAAAATGTATAAGATTTTGCACAGCGCCTCTATCGTGCGTAAAGAGAACTAAAATTGGAAGCACGAACGCTTTTGGCATTACGCACGTAAAGTAAACGATAGCTAGGTCCGTAAAGTAACGTTATTCGATAGGAAGTTAGTAAATCGGTTGTCGTTCGTGCTACCATGTATCGTCGAAACGAATACGAAAGTGGAATTCGTTCGTGCTTACCCCCCCGATGTTAATCCTGAAGGATTGTCCAGCATTATTATTTTTACCTAGGTTAGGAAGGAAAACTTGTTTATATTATTTGCACACACAAACAATTTGTCAGCAAATATTATTGGCACTGAGTGCTTATCTAAACTTTATAATAATACCTTGTTTGCGGTTTTCCATGGTAAATAGGTAATCGATCGAATAGTAAATATTATCATCATTTTCCTGCCCTTATCCCACTTTACGTGGGGTTGGCACAACAGGTTTTTTCCCTCCATTTGCCTCTATCATCCGTCATCTCTTTAGTCACTCCTTTTTTACCCATATCATCTCTCACACAATCTATCCATCTTTTCTTTGGCCTACCTCTACTCGCATATCCATCCACATTCATATCTGACACTCTTCTCGTTAAATTACATTCTTTTCTTCTCATGACATGTCCATACCATGCTAACCTATTGCTCCTCATCTTTTCAGTGACTGGCGCCACTTTCAAACTTCCTCTAATGTACTCATTCCTTATCTTATCCATTCTCGTCACTCCACACATCCATCTCAACATTCGCATCTCTGCTGCATGCA
The DNA here is from genome assembly GCA_947095575.1 of Electrophaes corylata. NCBI lineage: Eukaryota > Metazoa > Arthropoda > Insecta > Lepidoptera > Geometridae > Electrophaes > Electrophaes corylata. The sequence continues at coordinate 885,383 of OX352727.1, forward strand.
CCCTTCTTTCATCCGTCCCTTTGGTGGCCCAACACTCAGATCCATACAATACGACAGATTTTATGATCGTTTTGTAAATTTTCTCGGGGCATTCTCGGATCGCATGTTGTTCCTGTGACCTGTCGCCATTTCATTTCAATAGTAAATATTAAACTAACTAGGGTTTCCCTAAATTCCTACTAACTACATGTATCTACCTACATGTTCTATATTATCTATTTCTATGCATAATAAAAAATATGTAGGTATGTAATGTATTGTATTAAGTATATCAGTCATCTAGTACTCATAACACAAGCTCTGCTTAGCTTGGGGCTAGATGATGCTGTGTGGATTGTCCAGCATTATTATTATTACCTAGATTAGGAAGGAAACCTTGTTTATATTATTTGCACACACAAACAATATGTCAGCTAATATAATTGGCACTGAGTGCTTACCTTAACTTTATAATAATACCTTGTTTGCGGTTTTCAAAATATTATTGGCTTACCTACCTATACTTTATAATAACAACTTGTTTGCGGTTTTCCATAGTAAATAGGTAAAAAGGTAAATAGATCGATGAGTTAATATTATAAATACCTATTTAACTAGGGTTTCCCTAAATACTTACTAACTACATGTTCTATAATTATTTGACGACCAATGTGGCGCGGCGGGCGAATGTCCACCAGCGACGCAGGAGGTTGCGGGTTCGATTCCCGCCTTGGGATAAATGTTTGTACGATCTGCAAATATTTATTCCGGGTGTTCTGGGTATTTTCTATGTATTACGCCTTTTTTGGAGGCATTATCAAGCTCAACAACTTTTCTATAAACGCGAAAGTTTGTAAGTATAGATGGATGGATGAATGTTTGTTACTCTTTCACGCTCTAACCAGAGGACCGATTCGGATGAAATTTGAACATAGATCATAGATTACAACTTGGATTAACATATAGGCTACTTTTTATCCCGAAAAAATAACGGGAACGGGAAAAAAACTGCCACGCGGGCGAAGCTACGAGCGGCCGCTAGTATACATACATATATAATACCTAGATGGGTTTGAGTAGGTAATTCCTGAGATGGAACAAACCAAATTGGATACCCATTTTAAACCGCTAAATAACGGCAGTTATATAAATTAACCGCCAAATAGTTCTTTACAATTCGACGACCGATGTGACGTGGCGGGCGACAGTCCGCCTGCGACGCAGGAGGTTGCGGGTTCGATAAATTTTTCGGGCCTTGGGATAAATTTTTGTACGATGTAAAAATATCTATATGTATAAGTAATGTATTGTATTAAGTATATCAGTCATCTAGTACCCATAACACAAGCTCTGCTTAGCTTGGGGTTAGATGATGCTGTGTGGATTGTCCAACACTATTATTATGAGTATAAATTTTTTTAATAAGATACCTAAATCAATAAGATAATTACCATTTAAAACAAAGTTGTTTAATTGGCTAGTCGATAAATGTTTTTATAGTGTCAAAGATCTGCTCAGTTAATATTCCGATTTAAATTTATATAATTATTGAAATGTTTAATTAAGTAGTTTAATAATGTAGCTATACTTAATTTTTGCATGCTAGGCTTCCTAACGAAATGTGTGGATCTAATAAGCTAGATATTTAAGTTCTCCGTGTACCACATTTTAAGCAAATAAACTTCATTTCATTTCCAAAAGAATACGGGAATGTACTTAGAGCATCTTGGCTAACAAAATACAGCCAAAATGAACCTAATTATTTATTTATTTATTCTTTAAGACAGATGGATGAAAGTTTTTAATATTTCTATTTTAATTTTGATATTATCTAATATTTTATTTTAGCTATGTAATTTTCAATTTCAGTAAGTATTTAATTGTATGAGTGACATTTTATTGTAATTTGATTGTATTTAAGTGTTTTAATAGTATTTTAATTATGGATTTATTTATGAATGTCAATCTGAAATAAAAAGTTTAATAATAATAATAATAATTTATTGTACACACAAACTATACAGACAGTTATTTTACAGCGGTCATGTACAAAGGCGAGCTTAACCCTAAACAGAGTTTTCTTCCAGCAAACCTTAGAAGATTGTAGTGGTGGGTAGTTGTACAAACACAAAGTAGATAATTATTATATATTTTAAGGTCAGAATTACCTAGTAATGTAATTATCTAGTAATGTACTTACCTAAGCATCTTGATAAACACTAAACACAGCCAATAATAATCTAGTCTCTATTGTATCTACAACAACTTCACTATAACGCGTGCGAACACATTCGCGTACTTGGCGAGACTGGTTTATATTATTGTGTAGGATTGTCCAAGAATGGTTAATAATAGGTTATGTATTAAAATTATGGATAAAACTTGTTTTGAAGACCTGTCGAACAAGTTGACAAGTGGTGAACGAAAACGTAATATTAGCGCTTAGCGCAAGACTTGCTTGCGGGTTGAATACATTCGTCATAACCCTAGTTTTAAGATCTGACATGGATTCGTTTTCTGTCATCTTTGGAAGCAACATTGTATTTTCATTTTAATTGTTTTTCTAGTGTTATTTTAAGTTCTGATGGGTAATTTTGGTGGTACCAATTTTAACCATCATTACTTGAGGTCTTAGCACAAGTGTGAACAATTGAAATGAAAGTGTGTTATGAGGCATCCTGATTTGAACGAAAATTTTTCCTTCTGGTTCTGAAGAAAAACGCCATCTTTTTCTTCAAAACCGATGACGGCTGACTTTACTTTTTTTACCGACTCGACTGAAAAGAATTTATTCAACCCACTTGACATTGGCAAAATTGTCCGCAAGACGGACACATGCCACAAAAAAAAAGATCTGATATGTACAGTCAGCTGCACTAGAATGTATACAATTTGTAACTTTCAAAATGGTTTCACAGCGGTGTTAAATATATTATGTGCACGAGAATTATCCAAAAAATAAGTGGGGTCATCAACTAATTTCATGACTTTTTAGTTTTTGAGGTGTGAGAGTTCATTATTTTGCTGTAATACCGTTGTGAATGTTACAAATTGTATACATTCTAGTGCAGCTGACTGTACCTATAATATATAATAATGTATTCAATAAATGATTTGATTTGGCAAGTTTACGAAGACAACAGCCGTCACAGCTCAAAGACCCAAGTCTAGTAATTTTTTTGAGCTGAGACGTGATTGAAACAAGAATAATAATAAAAAATATGTATGTATGTAATGTATTGTATTAAGTATATCAGTCATCTAGTACCCATAACACAAGCTCTGCTTAGCTTGGGGCCAGATGATGATGTGTGGATTGTCCAACAATATTATTATTAATATATTACATGCATAGATTTGATGTCAATGTCATGTTGCGGGTTCGATACCCGCCTTGGGATAAATGTTTGTACGATCTGCAAATATTTATTGCGGCTGTTCTGGGTATTTTCAGACACGCCCTTTAACATAGGTACTTAATAATAATAATAATAATGCTGGACAATCCACACAGCATTATCTAGCCTCATGCACATGCTAAGCAGAGTGCAGTAATGCAATACATTAAATACATAAGTAGATATTTGATGTCAATGTCATGTTGCGGGTTCGATACCCGCCTTGGGATAAATGTTTGTAGGATCTGCTTGTTTTTTTCCGTGTGTTCTAGATATTTTCTATGTACTTATAATAAAAAAATACTGTGTATGTATTGTATTGTATTAAGTCTATCGGTATTAACAGATCATACAAACATTTATCCTAAGGCAGGAAACGAACCCGCAACCTCCTGTGTCGCAGGCGGACATTCGCCCGCCGCGCCACATCGGTCGTCAATATAAGGTGAAGATTCTTCGATGACCACTTATCTATTAAATTAGCATCGGAGTGGTACCAACACCATTTTTTGTTTTGCTAACGCGTCGCAGAAACATACAAACACCAATAACTTAACCTTCCTATCTTCTGACCTCTGCTTTTTTTCAGTATTTTCCAATGTGCCTTTATTTAAGAGTATTTTAGGACTTCACAACTGCTGTAATACTACTTATCTAATCTGTGGTAATACCCAAGCACAAGATATCCCCAGCAGTGGCGGCCTTTGGGGTGGCGAACGGGGCAATCGCCGGGGCCTCGCGCAACAATCTAAGCAAATTTTAAAATATATAGTGAAATTATTATTATTTTTTAATATTCAAACTGATACTAACATAGAATAAGTTTTGACTAACATAATATGGACCTAAAATTGATTTTTGTGTTGTCTGAAATAAATGAATTTTAATAAAAAAATTTTTAATAATAGTTTTTTTAACCATGTTTTATGGTTAATAAAATCTATATCTCGCCTTCTAACCCTCGCAATGGGTAAGGCCGCCGCTGCCCCTCAGACATCAGTACCTAGTACCTACTCAGCTGAACTAGAATGTATACAATGTAATTTGACGACCGATGTGGCGCGGCGGGCGAGTGTCCGCCTGCGGCGCAGGAGGTTGCCGGTTCGATTCCCGCCTTGGAATAAATGTTTGTACGATCTGCAAATATTTATTCCGGGTGTTCTGGGTATTTTCTATGCATAATAAAAAATATATTTGCATGTAATGTACTGTATTAAGTATATCAGTCGTCTAGTACCCACAACACAAGCTCTGCTTATATTATTACACAAGCAGCTCGTCCCGGCTTCGCACGGGTTTAGGATCTCTAATTTTTTTTGAAAATATAATATTGCCTGTCACCCGGTGATAGTGTAGCTTCCCAACGGTGAAAGAATTTTTCAAATCGGTCCAGTAGTTTCGGAGCCTATTCAATGCAAACAAACAATCAAATCTTTCCTCTTTATAATATTAGTAAGTATAGCATATTGACTGTCAGGATTTTTTTATACTTTTTATTTTATTTTTCAGCCGGTACCTATTGTTCCACGCAGGCCTCCTTCCACTCTTCGTGATTTAACGAAAAAACCAAAACTACCGACGACAAAAATAGTAGATTGTTATACAAGGAGCTAAAATGACCCATTATATACGAGGTAGTTTTACTCCCGAGCTGTAGCGAGGGAGTAAATAGAAACCGAGTTTTAATGGGTTTTAGCTCCGTGTGTTACACTATACTTTTCACTACGATTGCGAGAAAATAAAACAATCCAATACAATATGAACTGACAAAGAAAGCAAATGCCAAAAATGAAAGTCAAAGTCAACAAGTATTTATTCAGTAATCCGCAGGGATCATCTTGAAACGTCGTAAATCTAGGTGAATCTAAACGCCAGTTCCTCGCGACCAAGCCGACCAAGAACCGGCAACAAACTTACGGATGGTTCCAACCGTTTTTTGTATGATCCTGTTACAAAATAATAATAATGTAATGAAGCTCCAGTGTGGTGCCAATCTACCAATGCAAGACAGAAAACATACTTAGGCAATCATAGCAGAGACGATTAGCTCGCTCGGTCAATACCAATAGTTATGACTTGAATAACCTTTACTAATATGAGATCTTGCTATACGTAACAATATTCAAAAAACTGGTTTTACAAGTGTGCAACTTTGCACGATTGAGGAAAACACAACAGATAACATTGTGGTACAACTAATGTACCTCATTAATGTGTAGGTAATCATTGAGATATACATACAGTGCAGGAAAACTGATATACAATACCACTGGTAGACTTTAAATTTTCAGGGTTATTTATTCGTCTTAGTGCGTAGAGGTATACTGAGAAAGAAATTCCTAGATATTCAAGCCCTGAAGTACCTACAGCAGTGGTTGAAGTTTCTATGAAATTTCAGGCACATTAGGTTTAACACCTGTACGTCTGGTTGATGGACGCAGAGCAATGTATCGTAGGGTACGTTTTTCATGAGCGTGCATGGTTGCGAGGTAATAATACCTTGTTACAAGTTAACCACTTAGCATTAGTTGGACAATCCTAAAAAAGGCGGACAAAGTCGCGTGCGATTTGTTAGTATAATAATAATAATAGGTCAACAAGCAACCGCACCTTAAGCATGACGTCACATCAAGTCCAACAGACTTCACCTTCGACACACAGATAACATAATAAAGCTACGGATAGGTATAAGGTAATGGCAATGACCTTATTTTAACGCCACTATTTGACCTTTTGACTTTATAAGTCGAGAGAAAACCACGACAAAAAAAGGCTAGAGCTTAATAAAATCCATAAGCATTTAATAAATAATTATATATTTACGACCGATGTGGCCTGCGACGCAGGAGTTTGCGGGTTCGATTCCCGCCTTGGGATAAATGTTTGTACGATCTTCAAATATTTATTCCGGGTGTTCTGGGTATTTTCTAGTAATCAAAAATATCTATGCATGTATTGTATTAAGTATATCAGTCATCCCATAACACAAGCTCTGCTTAGCTTGGGGCTAGATGATGCTGTGTGGATTGCCCGACATTATTATAATAAAGTTAAAAAGCATTTATTCAGTAACTAGCTGACCCGCTCACGCCTTAGTCTGCGTTATTCTTTAACTTTGTTACACAAACTTCAACCCCCTTTTTACACCCGCTTTAAGGTAAAAATAAAACAAAGATTAAATATATTAAAGTATATTTAATTTTACAACTGTCAAAAACAAATAAAATACTTTTTAACTCGTATTTAGTAGCCCAATCCTCGTAACAAAATATCATCAAATTCAATTTACGATCTTTTCAATCTCCAAATTATTCTTCAAAACTGACATTTTTGACGGGCCCAGTTTTGAAAATCAAATTCTAGATTATCTTTTAGACGTCTACAAAGAATCTCGATTGCGTACTTGATACTAAGATCTGCGGGGATATCTACCGCGCCTAAGGATTAAAGTCGTGAAGCTATTTCATTTCAAATTCTAGTTTCAATCTCGTCTGAGCTATAAACCAAGCATTGCCTTGTAGGCCACGTTAGAAATGTATCCTATGGTGTAGGTATGTATCCGTGTTCTGCATACAAGTATGACATAGGACCACCGCACCCATTTCTACCGCCAAGCAGCTTCAGTAGCAATAGAACTGTAAGTGTGTGAGTGAGCCCTTAGCCCCAAACTAAGCATAGTTTGTACTATGGGAACCAGATAACTGATAGAATACTTAGAATACAATATAACACCCAGACACAGAACAGACATCTATACTCATCACATAAATGTTTGTTCTCGGTGGGGATCGAACCCACCACCTACAGAAGAAGGCGCCCTGCCTTCCCTACTACGAACTGAGCTGTGACGGTTGTCAAATCAAATTTGATAGTAGTAAGTTTGAATTTCTCATGATACTTTTAAGAATGTTACAAAATCTTTGCAATTCTCCGTTATTAATTATATTCAATTTGCAGTTATTCAATAAAAATATTCTTATTCTTATTCTCCTAATGCAGATAAAACACTGGAAAACTAATTAACTATGCACAAAATTGCATTTTAATAACAATATTTTAGCTAAATATTATTCTAGCAGTTATAAGGACTTGCACAGGTTGTATATTTTAAGCTAGTTGCACTACAAAATAGTATTCTCTAAGATATTCTTCATAGAATAAGAACTAAAGTATTCTCTGTTCTTTTTTTATATATAGAAAGAAAGAAAATAATTGACCAGAATCGGCCCACCTAAGACCCAATCCTCGTATTATTTTGGAGCCGAGACGAGATTGAAACTAGAATTTGATTGTCAAAATTGGGCCTAAAATGTCAGTTTGGAAGAATACCGTTTGGTGGTTGACACAATTCTTCTTCTAGACTTGGTCGCGAGGAACTGGCGCTTAGATTCCCCTAGATTTAAGACGTTTCAAGATGATCACTGCGGATATAACTGAATAAATGCTTTTTGACTTTGATTGAAACTTGAATTTGATATTTTGTTACGAGAATTGAATCTCAGATGTAAATACCTATAACAAAGCATTGCCTTGTAGATTACGCATGGTAGGTACGTGCCCTACGATGCACTACACCGCGTTATCAATCTAAGGCATACAGGTGTTGCCTCATGTGCCTGTAATTACACCGGCACCCACACCCTTCAAACCGGAACACAGCAAGCTGCTCACAGCCAGGAATAAGCATGGTGATACAAATGCTGAAAGCTTATTCTATCTGTGTGACGCGGCGGGCGAGTGTCCGCCTGCGACGCAGGAGGTTGCGGGTTCGATTCCCACCTTGGGATAAATGTTTGTACGATCTGCAAATATTTATTCCGGGTGTTCTGGGTGTTTTCTATGTATTATAAAAAAATATGTATGTAATGTACTGTATTAAGTATATCAGTCATCTAGTACCCATAACACAAGCTCTGCTTAGCTTGGGGCTAGATGATGCTGTGTGGATTTTGTCCAGCATTATTTATTTATTTTATCTGAATCCTGTCCCCAGGTGAGTCCCGTGAATAAGGGTAGTAAATTTACCCCTGATACATATTCGCTACGACACAGTTTTCTAACTACTGTAGCCTATCATCGTACCTTATTTTTGTTATGTACCACTAAGTTAACTGTTCCAAATAAATATTTTGTATTTGTATTTTTGTATTCGTGGACATTTTACAGCGCCTTCTAGCCCCGAGCTAAACAAAGCTTGTACTATGCGAACCAGATAGAATCTATACCAATTATAAGAATCTTTTTCCTGACTATCTGACATATAGACAACGCACAGCCTAAACCACTGCTCGTAGAGACTTGAAATATTCAGAGTATATTCGTCTTGGTGCGTACTAAGAAAGGAATTCCCGAAATTCAACCCCTAAACGTGTACAACGGGGGTTGAAGTTTGCACGAAAATAACTACACGCGAAACCGCGCGTTCCGCTAGTACTTAAACATTTATTCAAACATAATTCAACATTAAAATACAGGACAAATATGTTTATCATATTTGTGATGGGACTTCAACTCAGAACCTCAGGTAAGAACTACCAACTAAGCAGCGGAAGCCTGATTTACAAGTTTTCATGGAGAAAATGAAGAAGTGTTGCTTCATAGTGCTTCGCGGCGTGGACAGCTCGTAGAGAATGCCTTTCACCTGGATACACCTGGAAAATGAAATAGTAGTAGATACACTTACTCACCCTCATATATAATAAATAGGTATTGTATTATATATTATATTCTATTTACCTCTATCAAACTATTTATGTATTACTGTTATCTTTTTTCAATGTTTTATATTAACCTAGGTACTTTGTATTTTATTTTCATTTGACTTTTTATTATTATTATAAGAACACGCAACTTCTACAACTTTATCTGTTTTTGTTTTTTTCACAAGGCCTATTGGTCTATTGGTCTCGACAGAATACCAGCGCCTAACCACTAGACAAAAATAGTGGTGAGGCATACGCTGAGTCGAGACCCTTTTGCTGCTGTAGCACACAGGCACCTACTGCTTATGTCTTTATTTTTGACTTTTTTTCTACTTTTTGATCTGTTTTGTGTGTGTATGTGTGTTTTTGTAGCAAATAAATGTATGTCTATGTCTATGTCTATGTCTATGTCTAGTAGTAGTAGTGCACGGAAAGAAATGCCCGCGGGATTTGTTTTCCGCCAAGGATATTATTATCAGGAATATTGTTTTAAATACTGGGAAAAACTGAAGCACACGGATCTAAGCCGTTCCGTTTGTAAGAACTTTCTCACAATTCTGCAGGTATTCTATACAACTGCTTTTTATAGAAGTATGTAAGTGTATTTAGGTAATTCTAAAGACTTTAAAGATTGAAAAAGTTAGAAATTTCGTTTTGAGGTCAATGTTTTTGGACAGTTTGTCAGCAATAGTATTCTATTACTCGTATTATATGTAAGTGTTAATAAGTGTAATAAATCATTTCTATTCTATAATAATAATAATACTGGACAATCCACACAGCATCATCTAGCCCCAAGCTAAGCAGAGCTTGTGTTATGGGTACTAGATGACTGATATACTTAATACAATACATTACATACATATATAGTTTTTATTATACATAGAAAATACCCAGAACACCCGGAATAAATATTTGCTGATCGTACAAACATTTATCCCAAGGCGGGAATCGAACCCAGTCATCTAGTACCCATAACACAAGCTCTGCTTAGCTTGGGGCTAGATGATGCTGTGTGGATTGTCCAGCATTATTATAATTTACCTGTACTCGATGTGGTTTCCCTAGCCGCACTAACTCTGATAGGAGGGCTGCTGTGTGACAGAAATGCACATTCTCATCTGCCAATCCATGGATAATTAGTAACCTTCCTTCCCTAAAACAAAATACAATATCATCAAACAATCAAGGCCCCCTTCTGACAGCTTAGTTAAGGTTAAACAAGTCGGTACGTTGTCCATACAAACGCTGATTACAGATTAAGAAAGTTACAAGCGTTACAAGATTTAGTACTAAATATTTTGACGCTTGTAACTTTCAAGGTGATCTGATTTTACTGTAGAATATAGGGTAACGTACCTAGATAACGGCAAGATAATTCAGTATCAAGCTTAACTTCGGACGTACGTTAATAAATAGTAGAGATATTCAGTTATAGCGTTTGTATGGAAATAGTAACGACTTGTTCCACCTTAATAGTCAATCCTACTAATATTATAAACGCGAAAGTTTGTAAGTATGGATGGATGGATGTTTGTTACTCTTTCACGCTCTAACCAGTAGACCGATTTGGATGAAATTTGGAATGAACATAGATTATAACTTGGATTAACATATAGGCTACTTTTTATCCCGAAAAAATAACGAGAACGGGAAAAAACTGCGAGCGGCCGCTAGTACTATACATTTATTGCTATAACAAGGTTTAGTTTGGATACAAACATTGTTCTGTGTAAGTAGGTATCACATGGACCCTAAATAAAGGAAAAAAGGGCATAGCAAATTTTTTTTTATATAAAATTTTCTGATGACACATGTTTATGGCCCACCTGATATTAAATGGTTACCATCGCCTATACCAAAGCATTGCCTTGTTGGTAATTTTCACGACAAATCACCAAAAACAGCAATCTAAAGGAAATCGCGATCATCTGACCGGTGCGTTGCCGCCACCGCGCGCAATCACCTTATTAAGTTAGATTGGCACCACACTGGAGTTTCATTATTTACATTATTATTACTTTGTAAAAGGATCATACAAAAAAACGGTAGGAACCAAGCCGTAAGTTTCTTGCCGGTTCTTCTAGGCTTGGTCGCGAGGAACTGGCGCTTAGATTCACCTAGATTTAAGACGTTTCAAGATGATCCCTGCGGATATTACTGAATAAATGATTTTTGACTTTGACTTTGACTTTATAAGAGCTTGTTGTAGGTAACTTTACACGTTCCTGGAGTATTCGAAAGTGACCTTATTACACCCGGTTTAGAGTAAATAGTACTCGTACTTACTGGTCTGGAAAGAAAGGCGCATGAGCTATAACAGAAGCCCGAGTGTACGCGTGCGGAGCCCTAGCGGGGGCTCCCATGTAGCGTTCCGTGTACGCAGTGTCGTAGAGACGCCAGCAGGTAACTGGTGCTCCAGCGACGCAGACCTTGAAGATATTAGGGCGAGTTGCCAGCCCCAGAAGTGATAAATATCCACCTGGAAATCAAGAGCTCCAGTTGTATAGATGTGACTTGTTAATGGAACAAGCAGATGGTCCACCTGATGTTAAGCGGTTACCATTACCTATAACAGAGTATTGTCTCGCAGGTCACGCTCATTATAAACGTGCTGCTTATTCTATTCATTCTGTCCAATCTGCTCATTCTGTTCATTCTGTTCATTCTGTTAATTCTGTTCATTCTGTTCATTCTGCTCATTTTGCTCATTCTGTTCATTAATTTATTACATATATTATTATTCTATAATTATTTAAAACTTACCGTAGCTCCAACCGTGAATAGCAATCCGTTCCATATCTATACAGCCTGTCTCCTTCGCGAGCCACTGAAGAACTTCTACCTGAAAAAACATGTTTTTATATCATTTGATACCAAGACAAAGATGGATAATGGTATTAATACACTAATTATAAAAATCTTGTCCTGACTGACTGACATATAGACAACGCGCAGCCTAAACCACAGGCTGACTTGAAATCTTCAGATTCTTCGTGTGTTCCTTAAAAATTATGTCTCTACGAGCAGTGGTTTAGGCTGTGCGTTGTCTGTAATATATCAGTCAATCAGTCAGTCAGGACAAAGATTCTTATAATTGGTATAGATATTAGATTTACCTAGATTTAAGACGTTTCAAGATGATCCCTGCGGATATTACTGAATAAATGCTTTTTGACTTTAACTTTGACCTACGAGGCAATACTTTTTTGCCATCATAAAGTTGTATAAAAAGAGAGAAAGAACAGCGCTTTCATACTCCCTCCATGGTAGTGTTAAACGTTTAACGCAACCTTGTTGGAAGTCGCATTAGAAGTATTACTTAACATGATATTACCTGATCATCCAGTTCCACTTGTCCCATCTTCCCTCTGATGACAGACTCCCAGGCTCGACCTCTGTGCTTGGACCCGCGGGAGTCTATAGCCACGACGTTGAACCCCCGCGCTGCCAGCATATGCATTCTAAGCTGACGAATCCCCTGTGATACAAGATAATAATTATTAAGGTGGAACAAGTCGTTAGGGCCTTACGATAAATTCTATTGTTGTATAAAGCGCATTGTTTACTGTTGCTACGCATCGGTTCGCTGTACTTGTTTCAAAACTACCCACATTATATTATCTAAGTCATTTTATTATGTAATAGTGGATTAGCTACGCTTAATGGCACATACTTAATTTTAAGATAAAACTGTATTTTCTCTGTAAGTGAATTTGTTGTTAATTCTTAAGAGTAAATAAATGCTTAAACCGAGTTAGAAAGTTACAAGCGTTACGAGATTTAGTTCTAAATCTTTTGACGCTTGTAACTTTAAAGGTAATCTGATTTTACGTAACGAGCCTAGATAACGGCAAGATAATTCAGTATCAAACTTAACTTCGGACGCACGTTAATAAATAGTAAAGATATTCAGTTACAGCGTTTGTATGGAAATAGTAACAACTTGTTTCACCTTAAAGAAACATGATACAGGACATTGACGACCGATGTGGCACGGCGGGCGAATGTCCGACGCAGGAGGTTGCGGGTTCGATTCCTGCCTTGGGATAAATGTTTGTAGCTGCAAATATTTATTCCGGGTGTTCTGGGTATTTTCTAAGTGTGGATTGTCCAGCATTATTATTAATATTATATATATAATATATCCCTGTAATAATCCCAGTATCCCAGTAATTTTTTTGACTTCAATTACCTTGTAACTATTGGTGACAGTCTGTACTTCAGGTCCACCGTACACGTGGAGCACAGTAGGGCTTCGCCCCGAGGCCCCACAGCGCCACAGAGTGCAATACGCTAGGGCTCCGCACGATAACCGAGTTGAGTATATTTGAGGTGGCGGTATGTCTGCGGAAAGGGAGTTTTCTGTAAATAAATTAAATAGGTTATACATGCATTGCTATTCACTATTGTTATACTAACTTTATCGCTATTTATCACTCATGATAAATCTGCGTGACCAGATGTTCCGGTCGCTTTACTAATGGGCAGCTAGGATATATATGACAATGCCTGTACTATTCTCTTATTTGAATTCATTAGATTGTGAGCATTGTTACTATTAGTTGAAGCGTAGCGTGTGCTGTCTTTTGAACTTCTTTATTATGATTTTAGTGCCTTAACTTGTTTACTGCCTTGCATTCATCTTATTTAGTTAGATTGGCACCACACTGAAGCTTCATTTTCTGACATAATTATTATTTTGCAACAGGACCATACAAAAAAAAGGTAGGAACCAAGCCGTAAGTTTGTTGGTTGTCTTCTAGGCTTGGTCGCGAGGAACTGGCGCTTAGATTCACCTAGATTTAAGACGTTTCAAGATGATCCCTGCGGATTTTACTGAATAAATGCTTTATCACTTTGACTTTGAGTAAATATTCACTTTTTTTACTAACTTTAGTCACTATTCATTACTGTTTTATTAACTGTAGCCACTATTCTCTACTGTTTTACTAACCTTAGTCGCTATTAACTATTGTTTTACTAACTTTAGTCGCTATTTACTACTGTTTTTTTAACTTTAGTCGCTATTCACTACAGTTTTACTAATTTTTGTTGCTATTCACTATTGTTTTACTTGCTTTAGTTATTCACTTACCGTACCCAAGGCATGCGTTAGTGTTAGTTATTATACACAAACACCAACCTCTGACTAGAAGACCCGTTTCAGAGCAATCTTCATCATTTACAGCATCCCACGATCCGTTATAACTCCTTGACTGTGGGGTTTCTGTAAATAATGTTTGTTATAAAGTGCCCTGATGTTAAGTGGTTACCATCACCTATAACAAAGCATTGCCTTGTAGGTCACATTAGTTGGGAACGTGCTCTACAATACACAGCTCTGCGTCCATCAACCTGAGGCATACAGGTGTTAAGCCTCATGTGCCTGTAATTACACCGGCACTCACACCCTTCAAACCGGAACACAGCAAGCTGCTTGGCGGCAGAAATAGGCATGGTGGTAGTACTTCCTCGGACGAGCCCTTCACTAAGAGCTCTACTACTACTAAAAAATATGTTATGATATTACAGGTACAGTCAGCTGCATTAAAATGTATAACTTTCGAAGTGAATGAATGTATAAATTTCACAGGCGTTTCAATAATTATTTACATGGTAAATGCACAAAAATTACGTAGTTATCAACTGATTTCATGGTTTTTCAGTTTTTATGGAATGCTGTGGTACTATTGTAAAAATTACGCATTGTATACATAAAAATAATAATGCTGGACAATCCACACAGCATCATCTAGCCCCAAGCTAAGCAGAGCTTGTGTTATGGGTACTAGATGACTGATATACTTAATACAATACATTACATGCATACATATTTTTTATTATACATAGAAACACCCAGAACACCCGGAATAAATATTTGCAGATCGTACAAACATTTATCCCAAGGCGGGAATCGAACCCGCAACCTCCTGCGTCGCAGGCGGGTTAACTGCTTGTTTTATCAGCATGCACATTACCTGGTTGTTCGCAAAGGGTGCCCATAAGCACAAGGGTAGGTTGGGGTGTATGTACAATCGCAAACACCTTTGTCTTCGGCACTGTACTTATGTTAGAAGACGTTATGACTGCGGTTGTACAATCCTAGAACAAAATATATGCGTAGTTAGAAAATCTTGTACTATATTCTACTTTCTACTAATATTATAAACGCGAAAGTTTGTAAGTATGGATGGATGGATGTTTGTTACTCTTTCACGCTCTAACCAGTAGACCGATTTGGATGAAATTTGAAATAGATATAGATTGTTACCTGGATTAACATATAGGCTACTTTTTATCCCGAAAAAATAACGGGAACGGGAAAGAACTGCCACGCGGGCGAAGCTGCGAGTGCCCGCTATTTTATGTTGTATAACGCCATCTGTTAGCACGTCGAGTATTACTTCAGTACGCGGGCGAAGCTGCAAGCGGCCTCTATTTTATGCCGTATACACTCTATTAACGCCATCTGTTGGCGACGCCGAGTACTACTTCAGTTATTTTATAATGACTACAATCAGTCTTATGTACTAGCGCCACCGTGCGTCTTTATTTTATCATATTTTACATGAAAATCCAAAAAGTTCAAAGATTTGTAAGTAAACATGTTTACCGCCCAACGAAGTGGGCACGGGTCTGCTAGTACAATATAACTTACCTCATCCACATCAACAGTACATGAGTGTCCTACAGTAGTTAACAGCTGTATGTCCAAGGGTCTGGGCGGGAACGATGCCGCGTACAGGTGCTTCTCCAGCGGAGTTTCCCGGAGCCCTACGAAGTATATCAGGCCTCTGGCTTCGTCTATCTGTAAAGTACACATAGTATAACACGCCGGTTCGATTCCCGCCTTGAGATAAATGTTTGTACGATCTGCAAGTATTTATTCCGGGTGTTCTGGGTATTTTCTATGTATAATAAAAAATATATATGTATGTAATGTATTAAGTATATCAGTCATCTAGTACCTATAACACAAGCTCTGCTTAGCTTGGGGCTAGATGATGCTGTGTGGATTGTCCAGCATTATTATTATTATTATTTTTATTACTTCTGCCGCCAAGCAGCTTGCTGTGTTCCGGTTTGAAGGGTGTGGGTGCCGGTGTAATTACAGGCACATGAGGCAACACCTGTATGCCTCAGGTTGATGGACGCAGAGCAGTGCATCGTAGGTGACGTTCCTAACGAGCGTGGCCTTCGAGACATTGCTCTGTTAGTAATGGTAACCACTTAACATCAGATGGGCCATATGTCCATAGATAGATATAGATAGCACGGTAGATATCCCCTCCGATCTCTTGGTACCAAGTACCTACAAGATTCTTCGTGGATGTCTAAGAGGAGTAGTCAAAGGCTGTAACTGTCTGGTAGCATGCATGTTATCAGGATGGCCGACTGTTAGGATCTAGTATGCTTGAGACATTTTGTAAAGGCTTTTTGGGCTTGATCAAGTTGATTTATTTGCACTGGCAAGGCAGGTAGTGAAAAAGTGGGCAGTCTGTCCTGGGATCGCATCGGAGACGGTCGATAGTTTGTAAGGTTAAGTATTGTATTAAGGAGATTGATGTAAGTACCTTGTTGTAATACTATTGGATTAAAAGACAGGCTACTTGTAATACTGGTTTGCTTTCCCTGCTTTTGATAGTGACTATACCTATGTAGTGGCTACTATACAAAAATAGTGGTGATGCATACGCTGAGTCAAGACCCTTTTGCTGCTGTAGCACACAGGCACCTACTGCTTATGTCTTTCTTTTTGACTTTTTTTTCTACTTTTGATCTAATTTGTATGTGTATGTGTGTTTTTGTAGCAAATAAATGTATGTCTATGTCTATGTCTAAAGGTACGTCTAGATAGTACATTTGGTACATACCCATTTGCAGTAGTTAGTATTCCATACGTGACACATTGCAAGCCTATTGCCGCTGCTAGAACACTAACTGGTTTCCTCACGATGTTTTCCTTCACCGTTTGAGAGCACTGGTATTGCGCACTTAAAAGTTTTAGTCAAAGTCAAAGTCAAAGTCAAAAAGCATTTATTCAGTAATATCCGCAGGGATCATCTTGAAACGTCTTAAATCTAGGTGAATCTAAACGCCAGTTCCTCGCGACCAAGCCTAGAAGAAATTTAGAGCTGAAAAACCCATTGGTGCACAATTTGAACCCACGACCTTAAGATCAGAAGGCGGGGTCACTACTACTAGACCAGGACTTCCCAACCGGTGAGGCGTGCCCCCCTGGTGGGGCGTAGAGAAATCTTATTATCATTGATTATAATAATAATAATAACAATAATAATGCTGGACAATCCACACAGCATCATCTAGCCCCAAGCTAAGCAGAGCTTGTGTTATGGGTACTAGATGACTGTTACATACATAGATATTTTTTATTATACATAGAATGAATAATATTTATTATACATAGAATTATGATTTCAAACACTTACAAACTATTTAAGTAGCACCATCTAGTTCCAATCTGCCGAACTAACTACTAAATCACTATTTTGTTCGATACGGTACTTAAAATAAACAGTGATAAAAATAAAGGGGGGGCATGGAAATACTTTTATAATTCACACTGGAGCTTCATTATTTACATTATTATTACTTTGTAAAAGGATCATACAAAAAAAACGGTAGGAAACGTCGCCGTAAGTTTGTTGCCGGTTCTTGGTCGGCTTGGTCGCGAGGAACTGGCGCTTAGATTCACCTAGATTTAAGACGTTTCAAGATGATCCCTGCGGATATTACTGAATAAATGCTTTTTGACTTTAACTTTGAATCTGGAGGGGGGCACCATGCAGAAAAGGTTGGGAAACCCTGTACTAGACCATCAGGCATCCTAAGGTTGCCTGGAAGAAATCGCTTTCAGCGATAAGGCCGCCCTTTGTACTCTGTTAATCTAGATTTTTAAGCTATCCTTGTGTACAATAAAGTGTTATCTAT
This sequence comes from Electrophaes corylata, assembly GCA_947095575.1. NCBI lineage: Eukaryota > Metazoa > Arthropoda > Insecta > Lepidoptera > Geometridae > Electrophaes > Electrophaes corylata. The sequence goes on from OX352727.1 coordinate 903,417, forward strand.
CTATCTATCTATCTATCTATCAGTTGTTTCTTACCCATATCTTCCGGCCAATGACCTCCCATTCGCCAGCGGTAATCGCCTCCTTGCTTACAATATTAGGACCCACAGCATTCGTTTCTTCGTCTGTTATCATCAATTCTATCACAGCTGAAACCAGATAAATATTCAACAAGATATTACTTTAATCCTACTAACCTCACAGTTTTGACGACCGATGTGGCGCGGCGGGCGAATGTCCGCCTGCGACGCAGAGGTTGCGGGTTCGATTCCCGCCTTGGGATAAATGTTTGTACGATTTGCAAATATTTATTCCAGGTGTTCTGGGTATTTTCTATGTATAATAAAAAATATGTATACATGTAATATATTGTATTAAGTATATCAGTCATCTAGTACTCATAACACAAGCTCTGCTTAGCTTGGGGCTAGATGATGCTGTGTGGATTGTCCAGCATTATTATTATTATTATTTGTAGGTAATAAACAAGTATGAAACCACTAGTTCATACTATAGTAACATAATAAAATTATGAACTATGGTAACATAGATGATGACCGATGTGGCGCAGCGGGCGAATGTGCGCCTGCGACGCAGGAGGTTTCGAGGACGCGGGTTCGATTCCCGCCTTGGGATTTTTTTACGCAACATCATCTAGCCAATTAAACAACTTTGTTTTAAATGGTAATTATCTTATTGATTTAGGTATCTTATTAAAAAAATTTATACTCATAATAATAGTGCTGGACAATCCACACAGCATCATCTAGCCCCAAGCTAAGCAGAGCTTGTATTATGGGTACTAGATGACTGATATACTTAATACAACACTTTACATACATAGACATTATATAAATATTTACAGATTGTACAAACATCTATCCCAAAGCGGGAATCGAACCCGCAACCTCCTGCGTCGCAGGCGGACATTCGCCCGCCGCGTCACATCGGTCGTCAAAGTGTTGGTCATAAGGCTAAGGAATCACTAGTTTATAATATTTTCTACTCACATTTCCCAGGTTCCTTATCGCCATTAAGAAGTGCACAAGTGTACAAGCAGAGATGCAAGTGCCCAGTCTCCTCTGTGGCCCACACGAAGCGAACCTGACTCTCCCCCGCGGGGAGAAAGTGGAGAATATCGTGTACATTGATCCACGCTTCAGGCGCCATCTCTGTTACTAGGACCTGTATGTCGTGGATTTCCTGTGGAGATAAATGGAGTCCGGTTAATGTACAACCATGGAATATAGTCATGGAATGCGCAGACAGGAATACGCAGCCAAAATGTACAAAAAATTCATGGTTATGATTCAATTCAAACACGTGTTGGGAATGTACGGTCAGCTGCACTAGAATGTATACAATTCGTACCTTTCAAAACGGTATTAAAACCTTATAGTAAATAAACTCTTAAACAGTAAAAACTCAAAAATAGTGAAATAAGCTGACAACTTCATTTATTTATTAAGTTTTTGCCCTGTAAGTATTAATTGTAATGCTGTAAAACCATTTTGTAAGCTACGAATTGTGTACATTCTAGTGCAGCTGATTGAACAACCACAGAATACACGACCTGGGAATCGTTGACCATTACTCTGATTGGTCGAACGAAAGCTTGTTTCGTTTAGTCGCAGACCATTACTCTGATTGGTCGAACGAAAGCTTGTTTCGTTTAGTCGCAGACCATTACTCTGATTGGTCGAACGAAAGCTTGTTTCGTTTAGTCGCAGCTAAAGAGTAAAGTTGTACTATCCTATTTTGAGATTAGTAAAGGTAGGTCATGCAAGTTTATATCTGGGGGGTAAGCACGAACGAATTCCATTTTCGTATAGTAACGGACCGAGACAATACATGGTAGCACGAACGACAACCGATTTACTAACTTCCTATCGAATTACGTTACTTTACTGACCTAGCTATCGTTTACTTTACGTGAAGTGTTCGTGCTTCCAATTTTAGTTCTCTTTACGCACGATAGAGGCGCTGTGCAAAATCTCATACATTTTGGTAACGTTAGCGTGACGCTAGCGTCACGATAGCCGGTTCGTGCTTAGGCCCCAGGTTGAGTTTTCTATTTTTCTACCTAACATATCCAAGTCGGTTCCGCCCTAGAAAGTTTTGCTAGTTTAAAGTAATTTAGTAATAATCTTACCTGTTCCACAATATTAGAGGGCGAACTAACGTCGTTCATTCCCTCGGGAGCGTGCGCGTAACCACTCCTGGCGCTGAACTCCGACACCGGGATCAGAGCCAGTTCCAGCCGCTGCTGCTTCCTGTCCAGCAGTTGTACCCATACACTGAAACATTATGGGCACAGATTTAAGAAAGAAAGAAAAGCTATTTATTGACCCAAACAGACACTAATAACTATGACCTACTACTACTTACATTCTTAAACTTAAAACTACATTATCGACCGATGTGGCGCGGCGGGCGATTGTCCGCCTGCGACGCAGAAGGTTGCGGGTTCGATTCCCACCTTGGGATAAATGTTTGTACGATCTGCAAATATTTATTCCGGGTGTTCTGGGTGTTTTCTATGTATAATAAAAATATCGATGTATGTAATGTATTGTATTACGTATATCAGTCATCTAGTACCCATAACACAAGCTCTGCTTAGCTTGGGACTAGATGACGCTGTGTGGATTGTCCAGCATTATTATTATTATTATTTTGAGCAGAAGGACACTCAGATCCATACAATACGATACGATACCATACAATACGATACGATACAAGTCTTATGATCGATCGTCAACCATGTAGATGGAACCACGGTCGCTAAAGCACCGTATTAAACATTCCAAATCTTATTTTCATCGAGTCATTTGAATCCTCGGTAGTGAGTTGGTTATCGCATCCCCGTATCAAGCGGAAGGTCGTGGGTTCAAATCCTACTCGAGGAAATAATTTTTGGGATGATATAAAATCTTTGTGATTTCCTTAAATGCAGGTAAGCACTATAAAAACTAACAAACTATAATATAAACCTGTTCGAAAAATAGTCACGTATTATATATACGTTTTCAAACTTACTATTGCGCGCAAGGTGTCCAGCCAACTCTCGCTAAGTACTCGAACCAAGGGAAGGTATCTTTCAGTGGTTGCCGAAGCTCGTACCAACGGATGTCCGTTACTTCCATATCATTTAGTTCTGAAGCTGAAATAGAGAAAGAATTCAAAATAAAAATCAAAAAAACATTGTGACAACCGATGTGGCGCGGCGACTGAATCCGCCTGCGACGCAGAAGGTTGCGGGATCGATTCCCGCCTTGGGATAAATGTTTGTACGATCTGCAAATGTTTATTCCGGGTGTTCTGGGTATTTTCTATGTATAATAAATAATATCTATGTATGTAATGTAAAGTATATCAGTCATCTAGTACCCATAACACAAGCTCTGCTTAGCTTAGGGTTAGATAATGATGTGTGGATTGTCTAGCATTATTATTATTTCGTTCTCAGTGGCACTCGTTCTCGGCGGGGACCAGCAGGAATAATAAATAGGGACTAGTGTGGGCAATATGCTGGTGGAACAAGCCGATGCCAAGAGGTAGCCATAAATTAAAACAAAGCACTACACTTTATCAATCTATAGCAATTATAAGAATCTTTGTCTTGACTGACTGATATAATAATAATAATAATGCTTGACAATCCACACAGAATCATCTAGCCCCAAGCTAAGCAGAGCTTGTGTTATGGGTACTAGATGACTGATATACTTAATACAATACATTACATACATACATATTTTTTATTATACATAAAAAATACCCAGAAATGATTTCTATTCTATTCTATATATTTTACTTACAATCGTTGGTACCTTCTTGGTAATAATCTAATACGGTGGTAGGTGAAGTCTTTTGCAGTCTAAATGTGACCATTTTGAGAACAGACTTTGCGTTAGGCGTACCAGCTCGAGGAAATCTGTGGAAATCATACTAATATTATAAAGAGGAAAACTTTGTTTGTTTGTATTGAATAGGCTCCGAAACTACTGGACCGATTTGAATAATTCTTTCACCGTTGGGAAGCTACACTATCCCCGGGTGACATAGGCTATATTACATTTTCAAAAAAATTAGGGATCCTTACTAAAACCCGTGCGAAGCCGGGACGGACCGTTAGTTTATTATAAATAAATAAATATTTCAGGGCATTTTCAAACAACATCACCTAGCCCCAAAATAAGCAAAGCTTGTACTATGGGAACCAGATGACCGATAGAATACTTATATACTTTTTTTTGTAAATACATACATAGAATACAATATAACACCCAGACACAAAACAAACATCTATGTTCATCACACAAATGTTTGTTCTCGGTGGGGATCGAACCCACCACCTACAGCACAGAAGGCAGGTCTACTACGAACTGAGCTGTGACGGCTGTCATTATTTGAATTAGATTCGATTTAGAAATCTATTTACTAATTATATTATATTATTAGCTTTTGTTAATAGTTAGCGTAAGTTATACAAATAAAATAAAAAATATCAAAAATGTTTAAGTTGTTTTTTTTTCATTTTGCATTCTCGCTGGTTCCTGTCGAGGACGAACGGGAATAAAAAATGGGGACGAACGCTACTAGGAACGAAATGTGGCTAGGCTGTAGTACCTGGGACAGGATTTTAGATTGGATTAGACTTGTAGCACTGATAAGAACAGGAAGAAGAAGAAAATTTAAGGTGGAACAAGTCGTTAGGTACTATTTCCATACAAACGCTGTAACTGAATATCTCTACTATTTATTAACGTGCGTCCGAAGTTAAGTTTGATACTGAATTATCTTGCCGTTATCTAGGCTCGTTACCCTATATTCTACAGTAAAATCAGATTACCTTGAAAGTTACAAGCGTCGAAAGATTTAGTACTAAATCTTTAAGGTAACCTTAAGACACATGCTTGCTGATGACTTACCTGAACTCCTCAACTTCCCCGCTGCTGGTCTGAGATGATGGAAAGTTGTATATCTTGACTTCGCTTTCATCAACTTCTTCATACACTATCCTGTAGATATCGTCTGGAACAAACGGGAGCACTTCACCATTAATAAAATAAATAAATATTAGAGGTAATTTTTATCAGTCATCTAGTTCCGATAGTACAAGCTATGCTTAGTTTGGGGCTAAATGATGTTGTAAAAATGTCCATAAATATTTATTTATTACTTAAGGATATCATCAAGATTTTATATTATTCCAAAGTTTATTTTAATTTTTTATATTGACGACCAATGTAGCGCGGCGGGCGAATGTCCACTTGCGACGCAGGAGGTTGCGGGTTCGATTCCCGCCTTCGGATAAATGTTTGTACGATCTACAAATATTTATTTCGGGTGTTCTGGGTATTTTGTATGCATAATAAAAAATATCTATACATGTAATATATTAGTAGTGCCCATAACACAAGCTCGGCTTAGCTTGGGGCTAGATGATGCAGTGTGGACTGTCCAGCATTATAAAAAAAAAAAAGTTTTGAACCCACAACCCTTCCCTTCATCCAGCTTTTATGAAATATCCAGAAGACTTCTGCACGCTGATAACATACCGTTGGATTTTGGCTGCCACCAGAAACCAGTGTATCTGGAAAACTCTTCCTGAGTGACGTAACAGGGTACTCCAGCTTGCCTAGGGTCGTCTGCTAACCTGGAAATAGAAGAAACTTTTCTTTATGCTACTGCTGGTGGAACAAGCATTAGTAGTAGTAGAGCTCTTAGTGAAGGGCTCGTCTGGGGAAGTACTACCACCATGCCTATTCCTGCCGCCTAGCAGCGCAGCGTGTTCCAGTTTGAAGGGTGTGGGTGCCGGTGTAATTACAGGCACACGAGGCTTAACACCTGTATGCCTCAGGTTGATGGACGCAGAGCTGTGTATAGTAGGGCACGTTCCTAACGAACGTAACTGACAAGGCTGTGCTTTGTTATAGGCAATGGTAACCACTTAACATCAGGTGGGCCATATGCTTGTTCCAACAGCAAATTGTATAAAAAAACAAAAAAAAAGTACTTCCCCGGACGAGCCCGTCACTACTAAGTAAGCAAGTAAAAGTGCATGAAACACATACCTAGAAGGTTCATGCCCCCGACATGCGTACGTAAGTCTCGTGGGGCTCCGTAGGGCTCCACCGCCGAGCCAGATATCTCCGCGAGCAGCGTGAGCCGCCAGGGACGGCGTCATGGGACACATGGCCGGAGTCAGGGGGGCTCCTCCGCCGGTATTCACTGACCGTGGTATGAGTGGTGGTGACTAAGAATAAAATAAATATTTGTGGACATTTTTACACTACAATATTTTGTATATTTTATATAGGTATTTTATTACTTGTACGTTGTTTACATACAAAAAACTGGCAGGAACCAAGTTGTAAGTTTGTTACCGATTCTTGGTCGGCTTGGTCGCGAGGAACTGGCGCTTAGATTCACCTAGATTTAATACCTCATTTACATTCAGCCCCTGCCGCTGCCCCTCGCGCTGCCGGCAATAATTCCCTAAATACTGCTGCAGCAGGATCGAGAGGAGTGTGTGTTTACATACTGCCCTACCACTCACTTCGCTTTTAAGTTTCGGCAATGGCAGACGTCGAAATAATTACAGCGGCCGCGCTTATGTTCGATATTTGCCTAAAAAGATATCGAATACAAAAAAAGAATGCAACGCAGAGGTTGCGGGTTCGATTCCCGCCTTGGGATAAATGTTTGTACGATCTGCAAATATTTATTCCGGGTGTTCTGGGTGTTTCTATGTATAATAAAAATTATCTATATATGTAATGTATTGTATTAAGTATATTAGTCATCTAGTAGGTACCCATAACACAAGCTCTGCTTAGCTTGGGGCTAGATGACGCTGTGTGGATTGTCCAGCATTATTATTATTAATGTTCGTCGTAGACGATGGTGGATGATATCTATCCATCGAAATAACCCTTAATAAATAGCAATAACCATTCGATATCTAGCGACAGGAGATAGTTACCGAAGTCTATACTACTTATTCAAAGTCTTTCTCCTCCAGGCGCTCGGCGAGTACTGAGCGTCGGAGCAGAATGTAAACACGCACTGCCACTCGCGCTGCCGGTCCTTTGACTTCCGCACAAAAAACCGCCATTTTGGGGAGCGCCGGGCAGCGCGAGTGGCAATAGCAGTGGCATGAGAAGTATCGCGTTTACACACTCGTCCTGCCCACTTCCCTGCCCACTTCCCTGCTCACTACGGCTGAATGTAAATGCGGCATAAGACGTTTCAAGATGATCCCTGCGGATATTACTGAATAAATGCTTTTTGACTTTGACGGGATTTTTACCATGATTTTTGAGTTTGATTGTTTCGCTTTATTTCGGCACAGTTGCATGCGCCATTATAGACGTTTATTACGAAGAGGGTAGACCGTTTTGTCTGCTAATAACCTTAGCTCTACTTGCCACAGACTTCAGTTCGACCCGTGATCATGACTTTGACTTTAAGACGTGATGCTACTTCTATATTTTTCTTATTGACACTCAACACGAAGCCGTGATAAAGACTCACCTGTCCAGGTCTCTCCTCTGCTACAAACAGGCTGGAGGCACACGGGAACAGTACCCTGCCAGTCTTGGCGTGCAGCTCGTACGAAGCTATACCCCAAGCTGCCACCCTCTGCCGCTCCCACAGGAGTTGTTCCTCTCGGGACCACTTGCCAGCAGTTATGCTGAGCGCTACGGACTCGAAGAGTGGTTTCCAATCTAATCTGGAACAGAAAATCTTCAATTATCTTTTTTATTATAATAATATTATTATTATAATAATCCTGGATAATCCATACGTCATCTAGCCACAAGCTAAGCAGAGCTTGTGTTATGGGTACTATAAATATAAAATAATAAATAATATACATAGAAAACATCCAGAACACCCGGAATAAATATTTGCAGATCGTACAAACATTTATCCTAAGGCAGGAATCGAACCCGCAACCTCCTGCGTCGCAGGCGGACTTTCGCCCACCGCGCCACATCGGTCGGTACAAAATAAAAGTATAATAAGTATTCTATCAGTCATCTGGTTCCCATAGTACAAGCTATGCTTAGTTTAGGGCTAGATGATGTTGTGTAAAAATGTCCTGACATATTTATTTATTATATTAATGCTGAAAACACGAAAAAACGGTCAAACAAATCATGCATTTTTTTTAATCCTTATCATGGTTTGAGTGCGCAGTTTTCGAAAGTAGTCATAGTACACCCGATATATCAGGTGTAATAAAAATCTATAAACATATTTATGAGCTATGAAGGATTTTTTTACATAAGTAGACTAGTCTTGCATAAGATTGAAATACATATTCCTTTCCTAATAACCAGTCAAGCAAGCAGAATGTTTAATGTATTGATTACATAATTTTTTTTTATGTTACTGATGGTGAAACAAGCATAAATATATAAGATATTTATAATAATGATAGTAATAATAATGCTGGACAATCCACACAGCATCATCTAGCTCCAAGCTAAGCAGAGCTTGTGTAATGAGTACTAGATGACTGATATACCTAATACAAAACATTACATACATATATATTTTTTATTATATATAGACAATACCTTGAGTTCTTGAGTCTAAATGCGGATATAGGAGCCCAATACAATACAATAGACAATACCCAGAGCATCAGGAATAAATATTTGCAGATTACCAAACATTTATCCCAAGGCGGGAATCGAACCCGCAACCTCCTGCGTCGCAGGCGAACATTTACCTGGTGCGCCACATCGGTTGTCAAATTTAAAAAAAGTCAAAGTCAAAGCAAAAAAATAAAAAAAAATTGTAGCAAAATTTATTTGCTACAAAAACACATACATATACAAAACAGATCAAAAAGGAACAAAAGGAAAGGATATAACCAATAGGTGCCTATGCTACAGCAACAAAAGGGTCTTGACTCAGGGTAGGGGTAAGTTGTGGTGTACATAAAAGAATTTTCTATCTATCTATCCCTCACCACTATTTATGCCTAGTATTTAGGCGCTGTTATTCTGTCGAAACCCGGTTAGATCATACCAAAATGGCAAAAAACAAACAAAGCAAAACACAATAACAAGGCAAAAAACTTTTATAGAAGGAACACTTAATTTTTTTTCTGTTGGAAATCAGCAATGTAACCGTCCCTATTCCCTTACAGATATAATGGTACCTACAGTATCTCGCATTCATTACTGTCATTGACATTTATATTTATTTATTTATAGATAGGTTGGGTCAGTAATTGTTTATATCAATTTATTTTGTCTATCGCAGGTAATTTTAAATTCAATGACAAAGATTAGCGATTGAACAATTGAAAGCCATTTTTTTTGAGAGATTAATACTAGCTGTTGCCAGCAAATTCGTTCGCATGGTTTGTTTTTCAACTTACATAACATTTAATTTTATATTTTGGACAATTCACACAATATCTTTATAAATAATAGCCTTTGTGTTATTCTGATGTATAAGCTACATTATTGTAAATTGTCATTAAAATTCATTCAGTAGTTTTTGTGTGAAAGAGTAACAAACATACAAACAACTTTCACAATCATAATATAAGTTGGATATATTAAGTAAAGATTACTTTTATAGCGTAAACAGATGACACACCTTATGTTGAGTAGCTACCTCTTCAGTGTAGTTTGACTTGTTATCATCATCATCAGCCTAAAAGAATCCAGTGCTGAACATAAGCATGCGAGGGCTTAATAATTATGCTGTAAAATCCACACAGCATCATTTAGCCCCAAGCTAAGTAGAGCTTGTGTTATGGGTACTAGATGTCTGATGTACTTAATACAATACATTACATACATATGTTTTATTATACATATAAAATACATAGAAAATACCCAGAATAAATATTTTCAGATCGTACAAACATTCATCCCAAGGTGGGAATTTTACCCGCAACCTCCTATGTTGCAGGCGGACATTGTGACAGATAAAAAAAAGGTTTTTTTTAATTAAATAGGATATGTAGGATAAACTACCACTGTAAGGGTATTTTAGTTCATACCTAAAAAGTTTATGCATAAAACAGATACCATGTACCCAACTCTTTTGTGGTTAACCACATCTAAAGATACTTAACATAAATACATTATACATAGTTTGATATTAGTTTATTAGATACAAGTTTGATTGACATAATGGTCAGAAGCTGATTTTTGTGCAACCAGGCCAAACTAAATTTAGTAGCAAATAAAAAAATAATCAAGCTTATAAAAAAAGTATCTGTCCAATTTTTATCACTGAGCAGCTAGCTACATAGGTTTGTTTACATTTAAATTGTGGCGTAATCCCGAAGAACTACCTAACAAGATCAGCTGATTGATGTAAATAAATCTTACTTGGCTTCTGAAGGCTGCTGACTTTGCGTTATGTCTGTGTAAAGGAGGGTTATTTCCCACCCGTGCTGAGGAGTCCTTAGGAAGTATATCCTTGTCTTCCCGTTACTGAGTTTCCTGAAGGAAATGGCCATAGGAATCATCGTAGAGAGAGACGATAGTTCCTTTCTCAAGTCATGCACAGCTTGCCGCACTTCTGCCCATGAATACTTCTTGGGCGATGTCTTGACAAAGTCCCCAGAGGGAGCGCCGTCCCCTGCTTCCCTCACCTCCATATTCACCAGATTATTTCCCACAATATTATACCACTTTCTCCGAATTATAACATTCTAGCATAAGACAAAGGAGTAATGAATCGACACGTTTTAGTACATTGGACTAGTGTTATGCATATTTATGAGTGCGATCTCATTAGCCTTTCCGATTTGAACTAGTAAAATTGAGCTAAATAGGCTATTTTTACTAAAATTTGGGCCAGGCCAATAAAACCGAACCGAACCAACAGAACATACCACCCCACAACACATTGACTGACTGACTGGCTGACACAGCTGACACTGACAATGAAAAACTGACAGACAGACAAGGCGTCAGTCAGAAAGACAACTTTTAAGTTTGTGGCATCATCATTTCACAACCATGGAATACACACCTTTGGAGTGTTTAGCCAGGAATTGGTGTACATTTTTGCATTATATTTATTCCATGGTAAATTTATGCAACCTTAAAAGTACGCCAAGACTACAAAATTCTATACACTCTAGGAATATACGACAGTGGAATTTGATGCCAAAACCTATCCATGCTTGAACTCACTCTCTAGGGCTACTCGACTTGGATAGGTAAGGTTTAGTAAGACGTGTGAAGTAAGTGAGCATGCTGCGGAAGTGACCACTCAAGCACCAGAAAAAAAAAATGCATTCTCTACCTATATTATTCCCAAAAAATGGAATAGTAAAATTTTCTCCTACAGTTGTATCTAAACGAAGCATAGGCTTTCGCTCGACCAATGGGTCATCAATTCCCAGGTTGTGCATTCCATAGCAGCAACACTACAATTTATAATATTGGTAGTTGATTTGACCCGGATATGCCATCACATTTTTTTATTATCACCGCAGTTCCGGGCGGCCCACTATTGCCGCCGAACTGTCAATCGAATCAAACATGTCCACAAACATGTCGTTCTAGTATTATTCGGAAACCCATACTTCGTTTTGCTTTTTTCGCGCTAGAAAAAATGGCATCCACATCAACTGTGCTACGGACTTGTGGTTTAACATTTTATCTTATTATTGAAGTGTATGCTACAGTGAATAACTCGTCCCAATTATTTATAAGTTCACTCAAAGTGGGTAGTCTGTCTTGCGATGAAATTCATTGTAAATATTTACTAAATGTTGGTGGTGGCGAGTTTCTCGGGCATTACCCTTGGAGGTTGACCTCTGAGGAGGGTACTAAGGGAGGTACTTGTGAAGTCATCTACCCCAATTACGAGTTGAAAGAGATAGAAACCGCGCAGTGGTTTTCTAAAGTTGAAGTGTTGGTGCCGAAAAAAGATGATAAAATCTACTTTTGTCTGCGTGAGAAGGGTGAGAGTTCGCCCTTCGGTGGCAAGTGGGTGCACCAAGGAGTCCAGCATTTTTTGGAACCGAAATATGATGTTGTTTCCCAGGAAAAAGAAAAATATTCGTAAGTATTCGTTCTTACCTCTACATTTTGAAATAATCCAAGTATTTTACTAATAATGAGTTAAAAGCTCCTCACTATAAATAATACCTTTAAGATATTGTACATACTGAATACTAAGCCAATTATAGGTAGGTAGGAGGTACTTACCTTTACTAATGACAAGAATACAATACTAAGATGGTGTCTATGTGGGCAGTCACAGTTATTACAGGATAAAGACATTACTCAGACACCTGAAGTAGATGTGTTTCACGTGAAACTTCCTCTATTTATTCTTTGTTGTATGCATTTTTTTAATTAGGTAACTAATAATATTTAAATAGTGTAGTAATCATGCATTTACAGTTATAGTGTAAAATTATGTTAACTAACTGATGGATGTTTTGGCCTAGGCTGTTAGTTTGTGTATTGTTAAATAAATAAAGGTTGATGGACACAGAGTAGTGCATTGTAGGGGACGCCTCTTATGAATGTGACCTACAAGACAATGCTTTGTTAGGTGGGTCATCTGCTTGTAGCATCAGCAAGTCAAAAAATGCTCCATTAATTATTGTATTTTCTTAAAAAAATCAAAATCAAAAAGCATTTATTCAGTAATATCCGCAGGGATCATCTTGAAATGTCTTAAATCTAGGTGAATTTAAGCACCAGTTCCTGGCGACCAAGCCTAGAAGAACCGGCAAGAACTACTTCTCAACCAAATCCCCTCCCAAATACATTGCATTCCCGGTAATAAAAAATAAGTTGTAATTTAATAACTGGATAGAGAGGGCTCAGAATCATTCTTCCTGGAAACATATGGGCAGGCCCATGTCCAGCAGTGGACTTCTACAGGCTAATAAATAATAAATAAATATTTGAGAATATTTTTTTACACAGCATCATCTAGCCCAAACAAAGCATAGCTTGTACTATGGGAACTAGATGACTGATAGAATACTTAATATACTTTTCTTTTTGTTAATATATACTTAGAATACAATAAAACACCCAGACACAGAATAAACAATGATGTTTATTACACAAATGTGGTGAGGATCGAAGCCACCACCTACCCTGCCCTTGCACGCCTGTCAATGTGATGATGATGAATTGAATAACTGACTGGTTCTGCCTCAATTAGGTTATCCTTGGGCTACTGTATCTTCTACTTAAATTGTAAAGCTCAGCTCTTGTTAGGGTTTTAATTCATTTTCCACTGTTCTTGTTATTTGGCGAGCGGACTTTTTTCCGCAACTTGACACACGTTTTGCACACAGAACGGACAAAACACAGGTGTAAAAAGTATAACTACCTAGGTACATAGTTACAAAGAAAAGGAAAAAAACAACAGAAAGTAGGTAGCTTAGCATTATCAGTGGGTCTAAACTAGTCCGGTCTAGTGCCGAATGGCATGCCAAAAAGGTTCTACCTCAGTTGCTGCCTAACAGGGTAGGTATCTTTGTCATGCAGCGCTGGTTTAGTCTAGCCACCTGATGTCCTCCAGGAAAGATAAATAAATAAATAAATAAGCCTTTTATTCCGAAATATAACAGTTTTTCGTTCTACTAAATAGTCACTCGCACTGTGCCCCACACCGTGCGACTAATACTGAGCCAGGGACCTAATTGACCCCACCACACTTTTACTGCTGTTCTTTTACCGCCACTTATTTCAAGTTAGGAGCCTGGGTGGGTTCCTTCTGAATACCTACCTACCTACCTACCTTTTGTTTTTTATTTTTATTTTTTCTATTTTATTCTTGTGTAGCAGGGTAGGTACGTGGGTGGTGCCTACCTAGGTACCTACGTGCTGCTAGTTTTAAGTTTACCTACGGATGTAAATAGGTATTTAAGTAGGTACTTAAATAGTTGTTAATGTTTTGGGTCAATAAAAAGCTTTTCTTTCTTTCTTCTTTCTTCTTCTTTCTTTCACTAGCGTATTCATCACAATAAGTCTCTAATTACGGTGTGCCTTACGGCATAGACCTCCTCCAACGTCTTCCACTGTTTCCTATCTGTTGCAATTCTTAGCCAGAGAGGACCTAAGAGTCATTTTCACATCGCCTTCCCATCTTCTCACTTTGCGACCTCGGCTTATTGACCCGTCTCTTGGATACCAGACTGTTACTTGCTTGCTCCATTTTTCATGCTTAGGAAAGATAGCAGCTCGCTAATCCTGGCGCAGGCTTCCCTAGTGTTCCGAGGTATGCTTGTGAAGTTGCCACACTGCATTCCAGGAGTACATGTGTGGCAGTTTCTTCTGTACGCGTACCTCTGCACAATGGACTGTCTGTAACACCCAAATTAAATAGGTGTTTGTTATGTGAGCAATGCCCCGTGACAATTCCTACTATCAGCCGAAGTTTCTCACGTAGCTGAGGAGTTTTCAGGAGTACCTATATCGGGTTTAATGTTAATTCCTTTCGACGACCGATTTGGCGCGGCGGGCGAATGTCCAACGCAGGAGGTTGCGGTTCCCGGTCTTGGGATAAATGTTTGTACGATCTGCAAATATGTATTCCCGGTAGGTGTTCTGGGTATGTTCTATATATAATAAATATGTAATGTATTGTGTTAAGTATATCAGTCATCTAGAACTCATAACACTAGCTCTGCTTAGCTTGGGGCTAGATGATGCTGTGTTGTCCAGCATTATTATTATTTTCCACTAATTTGCTGTTTCTAATGCAGTCTTCATGACCTTATACAAACTGACATGGGCTCTCTTATCTGACTCACGCAATTTATTCTTGACCTTCTCATCCCTCGCTTTCTTTTATTATTGTTCCTTGCTAGTCATATCAATGACCTGCCTAAAATTTTATCTCTTCCAAAACGAATGTACACATACCTAATATGACAGAAAAAAATAAAAAACCGGCTAAGTACGAGTCGGACTCGCGCACGAAGTGTTTCGTACCATTATCTATATCTATACTTAATATTATAAAGAGGAAAGATTTGATTGTTTGTTTGCATTGAATAGGCTCCGAAACTATAGGACCGATTAAAAAATTGGAAAGCTACACTATTCCCGGGTAACATAGGCTATATATTATTTTCAAAAACTTGGGATTCTTACTAAAACTCGTGCGAAGCCGGGACGGACTACTAGTCTATAATGTTGTAAATGTTGTGCAAGCCTGTAATTGGTACACATTTTATAGAGTATAGTTATTATAGTTGCATTAAAAATGTATATTATGTTGTACTGTTGGCGTTGCCTAATAAATAAATAAATAAATAAATATAATAAAAACGGCAAAAATCACGTTTGTTGTATGAGAGCCCCCTTAAATATATATTTTATTATGTTTTTTAGTATTGTTTTGTTATAGCGGCAACAGAAATACATCACTTCGAGACTTCGAGACATGTACCTACCTACTTCACTCTAAAGTAACGTAGGATGACGTCTGGTTTACAAACACGTGCGGTATTGCGTAAACGGTTTGTTTATTTCACTGAATAGTCATTTTGGAACTGAGCCAAAGTATATGTCGTCATAGTTACGTCATTAGACGAGTACCTAGGTACATTAGTGTAGTGTCTGACCATTCTTAGGTCTGACCCTAAGAATATGGACTGCTTATGGTCTGACCATATAGGCTACGTACTTAATTATGTCAATGTCAAATGATTTAATAACTGTCATACAATACCGAGGGTAGCTTGGTGACGACGGTATTTACACACGGTAAATACCGTCCTGGATTCGTTTTCTGTCATCTTTGGAAGCAACATTGTATCTTCATTTTAATTGTTTTTCTAGTGTTATTTTAAGTTCTGATGGGTAATATTGGTGGTATTTTAACCATCATTACTTGAGGTCTTAGCACAAGTGTGAACAATTGAAATGAAAGTGTGTTATGAGGCATCCTGATTTGAACGAAAATGTTTCCCTTTGGTTTTGAAGAAAAACGCTATCTTTTTCTTCAAAACCGATGACGGCTGACTTTACTTTTTTTACCGACTCGACATGACTAAAAAGAATTTATTCAACCCACTTGACATTGGTAAAATTGTCCGCAAGACGGACAGATGCCACAAAAAAAAAATACCATCCTTAAAAATAAAATGACCAACCAATGTGACGACCAATGTGGCGCAGCGGGCGACTGTCCGCTTGCGACGCAGGAGGTTGCGGGTTCGATTCCCGCCTTGGGATAAATGTTTGTACGATCTGCAAATATTTATTCCGGGTGTTCTGGGTGTTTCCTATGTATAATAAAAAATATCTATATATGTAATGTATTGTATTAAGTATATCAGTCATCTAGTACCCATAACACAAGCTCTGCTTAGCTTGGGACTAGATGATGCTGTGTGACTGTCCAGCTTATATAGCTTACTTATTATTATTATTATAAAAGATAATCTGTCTGTTCCTGAGCCACGGTGTTTTATTTGTGCCCTACTTATAAACCCGATATTTTCTAATTAGAGGAAGTTTGAAAGTGGCGCCAGTGACTGAAATGATGAGGAGCAATAGGTTAGCATGGTATGGACATGTCATGCGAAAAGAAGAATGTCATTTAACGAGAAGAGTGTTAGATATGAATGTGGATGGATATGCGAGGTAGGCCAAAGAAAAGATGGATATATTGTGAGAGATTGTCGTTTTTGTTTTTGATACTCTTGGGATATGAGAAAAATATCAGGGATTATTTAATATAATTTTATTTAGTAAAACCACACGACCATTGCAAAAGCACTCTTGACAACTTGTCTCTCATTTTATATTAGGCAATATACACACATTGGATATTTCAACAGATACGTTTTTAGTATAGGTACGGAACCCTTCGTGCGCGAGTCCGATTCGCACTTGGCTGGTTTTTTAAACAAGCCACCATGAATGGTGATGATGTTAAATGCTTAAAAAATGGTAGGAACCAAGCCGTAAGTTTCTTGGCAGTTCTTCTAGACTTGGTAGCGAGGAACTTGCGCTTATATTCACCTAGCATTATGAAAAAACTAAATCAGACAGAGTCTTCACGAATCTTGCTCGCATTATTGCTTGTGTTTGTTAACAGACAGACTAAACAGATTAAGATAAAGTTTTGATGATTGATTGGATCAGACTATATTTTATTACCTAGTCGTAAACTGAAAATATTTTATTACGCTCAGATTGAAAACCTTTCAGCTTTTCAGTGTCCAAGGTCGGATTTTATGAATAAACTAGCGGCCACTCGCAGCTTCGCCTGCGTGGCAGTTTTTCCCGTAGTTTTTTCGGGATAAAATCATAGTAACTTTATGCATGCAAAGTCTCAGCCCGATCGGTATAAAATTGACAATGTTTCATACAAACTTTCATCCCCTATTTATCCCCTTGGGGGTAGAATTAATCAAAATCCTTTCTTAGCGGATGCCTACGTCATAACATCTACCTGCATGCCAAATTTCAGCCCGATCCGTCCAGTGGTTTGGGCTGTGCGTTGATAGATCACTATGTCAGTCAGTCAGTCAGCAGTCACCTTTGAGATATATATTTAGATTAATGGAATACCACTTCTCGGAAAGCTTTTTTTATGCAACTTGCTGATGGAAGTAACAGATGGCCGGTCTGATGTTAAGTGGTTACCATCTATAACAAAGCTTTAGTAGTAGATCTTAGTGAAGGGCTCGTCCGGGGAAGTACTACCACCATGCCTATTCCTGCCGCCAAGCAGCGCAGCGTGTTCCGGTTTGAAGGGTGTGGGTGCCGGTGAAATTAGAGGCACACGAGGCTTAACACCTGTCCTCAGGTTGATGGACGTAGAGTAATGTATTGTAGGGCACGTTCCTAACTAACGTGACCTGCAAGGACTTTACAGCAAACTCTCCCCCTTATCCCTCTTTCTTCCCTCAATCAAATATTGCGATTGTCTAAAAAAATTAAATAAATCATGGAACTTGCGTGCCAATTGTTGCGTGTGTGGGCGAGAACAGTCAGTCAGACGTGATTTTGTCCATTTTTTTTGCTTTTTGGCCAATCCAGATACTGTGATGCTTCGCTCGCTCAGTCAACTAGGTTTTAAAGCTGGTTCATGCATTTTAGGGGGTAGTTCAACGCAGAGCCATAAATTCAGTCAAAAACAGTCTTTGTAACTGTTTATTATTTCCAACAGAACATAATTTTAATCACTGTCCGCAGGAATTGTGCCCAAAAGGCTGGCAACGTTACCTCTTTGGATAGCTAAACTAATTCTCTGTCCAAGGTAACCGCCAGGCCTTTGAATTCTCTATTTATAAGCGCCAGCCCTTTGATCGTAAGTCACATCCACCAGCCTCTTGGACTCTTTGAATAGAAGCTACGCTTCTGAACCCCATGGACTTAACTATCGGTATATTTTTGTCTACGTTTCCGAATGACGTCACTAGTGTTACGACTGCGGAAAGGAAGTTCGTGTAATCACGCCAAAGCCATTCAGTTTAATTTGTGGCTTAAGTTATTGCTTTGTAAACTTAGTGGTTTGCCCTGAATTGTGTGATGCTTTTAGCAACTAATTCTACCCTAGCATCGTAGGGCACGTTTCTAACGCAGGTCTTGACCTACGAGGTAGTTTATAGGGTTCCGTCCCAAAGGGTAAAACGGAACCCTATTACTAAGACTTCGCTGTCTTTGTCTGTCTGTCCGTCTGTCACCAAGCTGTATCTCTTGAATTAGAGGTAGAGAGTTTTACATTTTCACAAATGATGTATTTATGTTGCCGTTTAAAATAAATATTAAAGGGGGCTCTCTTACAAAAAATTTACTGTAGATAATGGTACGAAACCCTTCCTGCGCGAGTTCGACTCGCACTTGGCCGGTTTTTGTAAGTAAACCTGATAAATACCATGTTTAGAAGTACTTCCATAAGTAGGCGATCATTCAAGACTCTTCGTCTAACGACTTCATGTTAATTTTAGTTCTTCACAGACCAGACGGTAGCCTTCACCGGGTTTTTGCCAAGTAAGAGCCTCTTTCAGCGTTTCTCCAACGGTTTCAGTGACCTTGAGCTGGTTTTCAGGGCATTGATGACCTCTGGCGTAACTTGCGACTAACTAATGAGCGACGGAGGTTGAAGTTCTTTTATTAAGGCAAAATTCTTTTAGTTATGGACCTGGCGAGCAGGGTGTCTGTCTCAGTTTCCAAATTGGCCAAAATATGCTCTTGTCTGTTCTCGCCCACAGATTTGATGAAAATTGATACACGGTCCTTCAAGTTCCTTGATTTAGTCGATTGCGATTTTTACTTGAAGAGAAAATTAAAATCTACTTACTACCTGCACAAAATTCATTATATCCTACTAATATTATAAAATCAAAAGTTTGTAAGTATACTTACATATGTGGATGGATGGATGGATGAATGTTTGTTACTCTTTCACGGTCTAACCAGTGGACCGACTTGTATGAAATTTTGAATAACTATAAATTGCAATCTGGATTAACATATAGGCTACTTTTTATCCCGAAAAAATAACGGGAACGGGAAAAAACTGCCACGCGGGCGAAGCTGCGAGCGGCCGCTAGTAATTCATAAATAAGTTGTAATCACTGGAACATGACTCTAGCTACCAAGTCAACGTTGCATACGAAAATATTGAAGGGGCCCCACGTCTATACGCAAATATCTGTAGACCAAAGGGCCTTGCTCACGACATTGTATACGACCTGTTTCTATAGAAGCTGACCCAATTTTTACCCTTCCATACCTAAAAAGCGTCCAGTCGATTATGTTAATATACTGACTTAAGTCTAGTTACTTATATAAAAAATGAATAATGCTGGACAAACCACACAGCATCATCTAACCCCAAGCTAAGCAGAGCTTGTGTTATGGGTACTAGACGACTGATATACTTAATACAGTACATTACATTCATAGATATTTTTTTATTATACATAGAAAATACCCACGCCCGGATTAAATATTTGCAGATCGTACAAACATTCATCCTAAGGCGGGAATCGAGCCCGCAACCTGCGTCGTAGGCGAACATTTGTCCACCGCGCCACATCGGTCGTCATACATATAATATAGCCTATGTCACCCGGGGATAATGTAGCTTCCCAACGGTGAAAGAATTATTCAAATCGGTGCAGTAGTTTCGGATCTGATTCAATGCAAAGCAAACAATCAAATCTTTCCTTTGACAGCCGTCACAGCTCAGTTGTGCTGTAGGTGGTGTAGGTGGTGGGTTCGATTCCCACCGAGAACAAACATTTGTGTGATGAACATAGATGTTTGTTCTGTGTCTGGGTGTTATATTGTATTCTAAGTATGTATTTACAAAAAAAAAGTATATAAGTATTCTATCAGTCATCTGGTTCCAATAGTACAAGCTATGCTTAGTTTGGGGCTAGATGATGTTGTGTCCACAAGTATTTCCTCTTTATAATATTAGTATAGATATTCCCAAATCTCACGAATGTGTCGGAATAACCATGGCCGGGCCTATTTGGCTGTGCGCCAATCGTGTCATCCAACTTACTACTTTATGTGAAAGCTGTACGAAAACAAATAAATTTGAGTTCGTAGTTTTCTTCCATATCTTACAGCATTCAATAGGACTAACTTGATGTAGTTGGAGTAAAGTTTAGGATAGACTGTAGTTTTCATCCTACTTATATTATAAACGCGAAAGTTTGATGGATGTTTGTTACTCTTTCACGCTCTAACCAGTAGACCGATTTGGATGAAATTTGGAATAAACATAGATTATAACTTGGATTAACATTTTAATCTGAAAAAATAACGGGAACGGAAAAAAAAGCTCCACGCGGGCGAATCTGCGAGCGGCCGCTAGTAATGAATAATCTTTCCAATCACAAAATAGAAGCAAAAGTATTAGCCAATCACGAAATACTTTTGCTCTTAACTAGAATCAAGTAAAGTTCTTTATTTACATTATTATTATTTTACAGTATCTTACAAAAAAACGGTAAGAAGAAAGCCGTAAGTTTCTTGTCGGTTCTTCTAGGCTTGGTCGCGAGGAACTAACGCTTAGATTCACCTAGATTTAAAACGTTTCAAGATAATCCCTGCGGTTTTTTTTTTGGTTTTCATCCAAACTTCAACGCCCGTTTATCCGTTGAATTTCGAAAATTCGTTTCTTAGTACACCTCTACGCAACAAGACGAATAGACCCTAAAATTTCAAGTCTCTAAGAGTAGTGGCTTAGGCTGTAAGTTGTTTATATGTCAGTCAGTCAGGACAAAGATTTTATAATTGTATACTTTGTTCACAGAAAGGTATCTACAACAGAAAGATCTACAGAAACCGAAGAGCAAATAAGCGTGAACAGCGGTCAACAAACCCAAGAGACCAATAACAATTGGGCAGACCTAACACACGATATTGATGTAAACTACCTGCCCAGTGTATCTAGAACTACAAGGGAAGATAAAAATGATATTGAAGTTTTATTCGATGGAAAATTCGTATCTCTAGACGAACTAGAGAGTATAAATAGATTTAATGATGATAATAGCGTTAACGAAGAAATTATACAGGAAAATAGTTACATAAATGATAACAGTATTAATAATCCAATAAATAACGAAAAATCTAGTAAACATAATGTTTATGATGTAAATAATTATGTTATAGGTAATATCGATGAAAGCGATCCTTTAAATTATGATAATGAAGCTATTTATATACCAAATGATAATTTTAAAGCACAGAATCGTATCGATACTGTCTCTTTATTTAATAGTGATAATAATTTAAATGAAAATGATGATTTAATGATTGAGAATTTAGTAGATAACAATGAGAATTTAGAAAGCAATGTAAATAATGAATGGGAGAATGAAATTACAGTAGATGAGAACAAAGTTAGGAAACGGCGCCAAGCACCCTCATTTCCTGAAGTAGACTTCTCTAGCGTAAGATCAGCTGATCCTCGACCACCTCCGCAACTTATCATTGAGGGTATCAGAGTAGAAGACTCTTCCAAGGAACCGAAGATCATAGATGAAAGAATCCCTAGCGTTTTAGCTGATTCCTCTGTTACATTGAGGTAAGTTTCCCGCTAATGCACATACATTATTTTTACACTGATATGACCTTTATTAGTATAAAGCTCTTAGTGAAGGGCTCGTTTGGGGAAGTACTAGCACCATACCTATTTCTGCTTATTAGCAGCGCAGCGTGTTCGGGTTTGAAGCGTGTGGGTTACTGTAAAATTACATCCAGACTTAGCATTTTCATAGAAACCCCCGTTGTACACGTTACAATTTGAATTTGAAGTTTGAATTCCTTTTTTAGTACACCTCTGCACACCAAGATGAATATACCCTGAAAATTTTAAGTCTCTATGTCATATCGTCTTTATGTCAGTCAGTCAGTCAGGACAAAGATTCTTATAATTGGTATAGATTAGCGAAACGCGCGCGACTTCGCCTACGTGAAGTTATTTTTATACAAAATTCAACCCCTGTTGTACTCGTTTAGGGATTGAATTTCAGAAATTCCTTCCTTAGTGCACCTCTATGCAGCAAGACAAATAAATGGTTTTCGCATCTAGGAGCAAAATGTCTTCCAATATTTTTTTGAAGTAATACTTCTTATGCGACTTCCAACAAGGTTGCGCTAAACGTTTAACACTACCATGGAGGGGGTATGAAAGAACTGTTCTTTCTCTCATAGCCAGTAACGTTTCGTGTTAAGTTTTTTTTTTCTAAAGTACACTCGTTTTTTTTCTCCCAGGGTTTACGGCGAGGGTCTGACTCCAGGAACAGTGATAGCGTTTACTCATGATGCACAGCAATTCGGCCAGCCTTGCAAGTTCCTACTGAAGGGAGAGTATGTGGTAAGTTTCATTTTTTCGAGACTAGCACCCGCGGTTCCACTCAATGCCGTTTGCCGAAGCTTTTTAATATACCGTAAAAAGCTTAGAGAAATAGTGAGTTGGGTAGACGAAAGTCTATAATCAGAGTGTGTGTTATTAGTCTCATAAACAAGGCTCAAAGTCGCACAATGGGGTATGGAGAAAACTATTCTGAGATTTCACTGCCAAATAGAATCAGAAATAAGGAAACCCGTAGAAGAACCAAGGTCACCGACATAGCCATATAGCTCGGAGAACTGACAACCGCTAGGGAATAAAGGTTCTCGAGTGGCGACTACGAACTGAAAAACGAAGCGCTGAAATCGATGGATGAAGGCTCAAAATTATTCAACATCCCAAACGTGTGGGGGATGCGTAATGTTGATACTAAAAGTTGCAAAAATGTATCGGCAAAAGTGCAAAAAGGCGGATGGAACATGATTTGTTCCATCAGCATGATGTTTCGTGAAGTTTGTATTATACCCGAGGTTACTTATTTGTAGGTATATGGTAACCTAACGGTAAAGCATGAAATACTACACCGGGAGCGGCAGCCAAAGGTAACTACGTATATTTACGTAGACTCGGCCTACCGAAGAAGCCCTTTATAAACACTACACCAGGCAGCTGTTCCATAAACCACCCTATTACCACAGCTGTGAAGCTTAAAATCGTGTGCTATCGCGTGACCTTTTTAATGTCGCATCGGTGTTTTCTCCGAAAAATACCCCACCTTTGTATTATGCGGCTGTAGTATACAGCTCTTAGTGAAGGGCTCGTCCGGGGATGTACTACCACCATGCATATTTCTGCCGCTAAGCAGGCAGCGTGTTCCAGTTTGCAGCGTGGTCCGCAGCTTGTGTTTAAGACCAATATTTAGCGACCACGTCTCAGTTCCATAAGTCATCGCTGGCAACACACACTGACTATAGACTTTCATCCTATTTTTGCGATATCAGGACGAGAAGATTATACCTAATCCTTGAGAATTAATCTTTCTGGACGTCTACAACACTATTCCACTGGTAGTTTCTGTTCTTTTTCAGGTAAAAGAGGGTTCATTAAATCACAAAACAGCTCTCTTTGATATAACCGTACCATCTCCAATCACAGGCGACCGTCTCTACATATGCGCCAAAAACCTCAAGCTCGGAAACCTAGATCCGACAATCGACGAAGAGAAATACCTCCACCAAGGAACTGAAACTTGGAAAATGCTTGCGTCTCACAACAAACTCTTACCTCTATGGGTGTCCTTGACACTAATTCTGATCTGTTTGATGTTCTCTGCGCTGTTTTCTGGTCTGAACTTAGGTTTGATGTCGATGGACCGGACTGAGCTGAAGATTATATCCAATACAGGAACAGAACAGGAGAAGAAGTACGCTCGAGCGATTATGCCTGTGCGCGATCACGGGAACTACCTTCTGTGCAGTATTTTGCTCGGGAATGTAGCAGTAAACTCGACATTTACTATTCTGTTGGATGAGTTGACTTCGGGGTTGTTCGCGGTGATATTTTCGACATTAGCTATTGTGTTATTGGGCGAGATCACACCGCAAGCTATTTGTTCGAGGCATGGCCTTATGGTTGGGGCGAAAAGTATTATGGTGACTAAGGTAAGTGTTTTTTAAAGTAAGTAATTGTTAGTAAACGTAGAAAAAACATCGTGAGGAAACTAGTTAGTATTCTAGCAGAGGCGATGGGCTTGCAACTTGACACGTATATCACTGCAAAATGTGGGTTTGTACCAGATGTAATATCTGGGCATACCTCTGACTATATAATAGATAATAGTAATGAAATTAAATTAAATATTTATTTGCCAGAAACATGGTTCGGAGTTCTTAAAGTAGTTAGGCACAGTATCACATATTTCACCAAATCACTGGCATGCAAATTTAAATGGTTTACATAGGTAATTGTCAATATATATTTGACCATAAATTATTCTATCACCGCTATACAATATTTATAAATGGTAGTGGTAGATCAAGTACATACATTCAATTATTTATCACTATTTAAAAATTCATTAACACTATAAAAACCTTATTCAATTAGCCATCATTTAAATTTTTTAGTAATTCATACGAATCTTTGTCCTGACTGACTGACATATACACAACGCACAGCCTAAACCACTGCAATTTTCAACGTATATTCGTCTTAGTGCGTAGAGTTGAACTAGGAAAGGAATTTTTGAAATTCAATCCTTAAACGAGTACAGCGGGGGTTGAAGTTTGTATGAAAATAGCTGTTTTACTGACTGACTGGCATATAGACAACGCACAGCCTAAAACTGCTCGTAAATACTTGAAGTTTTCATGGTTGGAGTTTGTATGAATATAACATCACGCGGTCAAAGTTGCGCGCGTTTTTGAAGTAAAACTTCTAATCCGCCTTCCAACAAGGTTGCGTTAAACGTTTAACGCTACCATGGAGAGGGTATAAAAGCACTGTTCTTTCTCTCATAGCCAGTATATTCAGAGTCATAGTTCGTATATTAAAGAAGTTTAACTTCAGTCGTGTGGTCTAAGCACACTCGTTTTTTTCGTATTACAGTTTTTCAGCGTGATGATATTTTCAGGCTGTAATGGCGATCACAGCGCCCCTTTCGTTCCCCGTGAGTAAACTGCTGGACTACTTCCTCGGTGAGGAGATTGGCAGTGTGTACAACAGGGAGAGATTGAAAGAACTTGTGAAGGTATAACGTATTCCCGGTTGGTATTGTATGCGAGTGTCCGTTAGTAACATTATCCTCCTGAAAACATTGAAATAATTCTGGACAATCCACATCACCTAGCACCAAGCTAAACAGAGCTTGTGTTATGGGTACTAGATGACTGATATACTTAATACAATACACTATATACATCGATATTTTTTAGTATACATATCAAACACCCAGAACACCCGGAATAAATATTTGTAAGTGGTACAAACATTTATCCCAAGGCGGGTATCGAACCCGCAACCTGCGATGGAGGCGGTTATTCGCCCGCCGCGCCACATCGCTCGTCGAATGAATAAATGATGGCAGATATTGTTGTGTCAAGCACCATATTACTATACCTTTTTTTGTAAAACATGTTGAATACAATAACACCCAGACACAGAAAAAAACATCTACATACATCACACAAATGTTTGATCTTGGTGATCGAACCCACAACTACAAAAGATCACACAGAAAAACAGTATTACCCAAGCCGTAAGTTTTTTTCATATCTGTTCTTCAAGACTAGCCTTATTACTAATAAACCTGGCATAATCTTGAAATAGTTACGCCGTGTTTTGTCTCTTTCTATCTAAAAGAGAATAGATCTATTTAATTTGAAACTTCTTTGCAAAAAGATATAACCATTTTCGGTTATTAAGTAGTGCCGAGATTGTTAGTAACAGAGTTAGTCGTGATAATCTAGTGCTTAGATTCAACTAGCTTTAAAACTATTTGAAGTAAACCCTGGATATTACTGAATAAATGCTTTTTGATTTTGAACTTACAAAGCTGAAAGTAGAAACGCTACTGCCTGAATTTTGAAGCCAGTAAATAATGAGTGCAGTGGCAATGCCTTTTCAACCTATACAACGCGCAATATCCTCAGTGTAGTTCATGAAAGATTGAAGCTTCATTATTTACATTATTATTGTTTTGTAACAGGATCATAATTATGGAAAAACTGTATGAACCAAGCCGTAAGTTTATTGCCGGTTCTTCTAGGCTTGGTCGCGAGGAACTGGCGCTTAGATTTACCTAGATTTAAGACGTTTCAAGATGATCCCTGCGGATATTACTGAATAAATGATTTTTGACTTTTTGACTGATTTCAATATGTAATAATAATAATAATAATGTTGCACAATCCACACAGCATCATCTAGCCCCAAGCTAAGCAGAGCTTGTGTTATGGGTACTAGATGACTGATATACTTAACACAATACATTACATACATACATATTTTTTATTAAACATAAAAAAAAACCAGAACACCCGGAATAAATATTTGCAGATCGTACAAACATTTATCCCAAGGCGGGAATCGAACCCGCAACCTCTGCGTCGCAGGCGGACATTCGCCCGCCGCGCCACATCGGTCGTCTCATGTGTTTTGTTTTGTTTTCTATTTGAAATCTGAATAAAATATTAGTGTGTGTTCTAACAATAGCATATGTCAAGTACTAACACCATAAAACTAATGTTTGTCTGTTTGTTCCATGGTTAATAACCTAGATCATGGGGAGGCACCATACCAACGTACGTAACATATTCCCTACTACAATTTATAGATGTCGCCACTATAACTTGGTTGGGTTTTGGATGTTTACGGGTTAGTAGTAAGTTTTTTGAAGTAATACTTCTAATGCGACTTGAGGGGGTATGAAAGCACTGTTCTTTCTCTCTTTCATAGCCAGTTACGTTTGAAATGAAATGAAATGAAAAATGAAATGAAATTATTTTATTGATCACTAAATAATAATAATAATTTATTTCAGACATAGGTCCATACAATTTTTACATAATATTTGGTTAGTAACACAAAAACTTAAAGACTATGTTAGTGCAATTTCATGTTTTATTTGATTAAATCTGAGTGTGCAGCTCCATCCAATATTTATTTATGGGACAATCCCACCTCTCAGATAATGCGTTCACGATGGTATTCGGGCTAAAGCAGGCACATTCACATTAATAATATTGCTAAGTGGCGTTAGTATCTCGTCATTGTGCAACGCAGTGCTAATTGTAGTTTATTGTAGAATATGTAATAAATTAATTTACCTAAATCTAATAAATTTCAGCTGTAAAGAGGCATCGTTATTTTAACAGAAATTAATAATAAAATATAAATAAATTAGTAAAAACAATAAAAAATCAATTAAACAAAAATAAAAAAGCCCTAGTCATTAAATTATTCTTCTTTAAAATGTGTGTAATCGTTAGCTAGATACTCGCTTACACTGTAAATGGTCTTATCCAGCAATAACTGTTATTGTTCCGTATATAAAGAAGTATTAAAGAAGTTTTACTTCAGTCGTGTGGTCTAAAGCACACTCGTTTTATTCGTGAAGAGTTCGTCCGGGGAAGTAAGTAGTAGGTAAGGTAAGTAAACTAAACCACTGCTGAAAGATAGATTATTTTCATCGAGTCATTTAAATCCTCGGTAGAGAAGTTGGTTATAGCATCCCCGTATCAAGGGGAAGGTCGTGGGTTCAAATCCCACTCGAGGAAATAATTTTTGGGATGATATATAATCTTTGTTATATTTTGTCTTGGTGCGTAGAGGTGTACTAAGAAAATCAACCCCTAAACGGGTACAGCGGGGGTTGAAGTTTGTATGACAATAAAGCTTGTTATGTCATGAGTTTGGCCACTAGAGTTTTGAGGGGATATCTACCGTGCCTAAAGACTTTCTTTGGCCGTAAGCATCCAAAATTCATATTACCACACTACTTACTTTAATGGGTAGGTATTGTAGGTAGGCAGGTTTGTAGTTATTTGAATATTTTTTATTTTTGAAAAGTGTTCGTACATTGCTTACAGTCAATCTTCATTTAGCTGAATGGTTATTAACATAAGTTTAATACACACAAAACACAGTAGGTGTAGTGTAGTATTATACCGTTATACTTAAACTCCTACAGCCTAGTATAACAAGCTTAAAAAGAACTAGTGTGGAAACATATTATAATATAACAATTATATTAAATAGTTGTGAATATTTTTACACAAACATCTACAAGCTAAGCATAGCTTATAGGAACCAGATAAATACATAGAATACGCTATGACACAGAACAATCTATGCTCAACATATGTTTGTTCTCGGTGGGCATCGAACCCACAACCTACAGCACAGAAGGTAGAACTATTAACTGAGCTGTGCCGCTGTATATTGTAGTTGAGTTTCGTATAATAATAATAATAATGCTGGACAATCCACACAGCATCATCTAGTCCCAAGCTAAGCAGAGCTTGTGTTATGGGTACTAAATGTCTGATATACTTAATACAATACATTACAAATATAGATATTTTTATTATACATAGAAAATACCCAGAACACCTTGAATAAATATTTGCAGATCGTACAAACATTTATCCCAAGGCGGGAATCGAACCCGCCGCGCCACATCGGTCGTATAAGGATTATACCGGGGAAGTACTACCACCATGCTTATTATTGCCGCCAAGTGTTTCGGTTTGAAGGTTGTGGGTTTGATACAGACACAAGAGTCAACTGTATGCCTTAAAATGATGATCGCAGAGGGCATCGTATAGCACGCTCGTTACAGATGTAGCTTGCAAGTCAATGCTTTGTTATAGGTGATGGTAACCACTAAATATCAGGTGGGACATCCGCTTCTTTACTCAGCAAATCATATGAAAAACGGTAGGAACCAAGCCGTAAGTTTCCGCTTCAAGGCTTAGTCGCGTGGAACTAGCACCTAGATTCGAGCTTTAAGACTATTCAAAGTGATCTATTAAATGAAACCATCAGTTCTGGCTAAAGCAGACGTTAAGCCATGACGGATGCCTTCGGAAATCCTTACCAAAGTTATCCAGTTGTTCCCTTATTTTGAAAGGCACGTTAAGCTATCAGTTATGGTTGAAACAGTCGCTAAGCTATGACGGATTTCTATAGGAATCCAGTTGTTCAGTAGTCTATAGGAGTCCAGGAGTTGTCCAGTAGTTACCTTATTATTATAGCATTACTTTAAGCCATAAGTTCCGGTTAAAGCGGTCGTTAAGCCATGACGAAAGTTTTAAGATACCAAAATAAACCACCAGCTTATACGAGTTTACCGTTGACTGTACGCAATGCGCGAATGCCCACGAGTTATAGTGTCGACATCTTCGCTTCGCCTTCCCAACCCTGGGCTTTAGCTGTTCCCGCCCGCCCTTAACCTCCTACAAATAAGGTGTATATTCCAGCTGACGACTGACGTCAACGATCTGGACAAGGACGAAGTGAACATCATCTCTGGGGCACTGGAACTGAGGAAGAAGAAGGCGTTAGATGTGATGACGAAATTGGAAGATGCATTTATGCTGCCTATAACATCCATATTGGATTTTGAGACCATGTCCGAGATTGTGAAATCTGGTAAGTTTAACTTGCTGATAGAGTAAGAAAACCTGCGATAAAGAGTTCCACTCACTCTCTTTTACATTATTATTACCAACTATCTGTAGAGGTATACTGCTCACTCTCTTCTATGTTATTACTTTCTTCTTATTATTATTACTTGTTATTATTATTATTAAAATTCTTTCGGGGCGTCTGGTCGAAGCGACGCGTGACCCGAGAGCTGGTGAGTATCTGGCACAACGAATCAGCATTGCCATTCAGCGTGGCAATGCAGCCAGTGTTTTGGGAACGCTTCCGATTGGCACTGATCTGGATCAGTTGAGCTACCTTTAGATCGTTTGCAACGGTCTGTAGATAGCTCAACTGTTTCACATGTATTTTGTACATACCAATTATAAATACTTGTATTAGCTATAATTTTCTTTGTAAATAAATGTCTTTCATGTTATTACTAGAGGCAACTCGCAGCTTCGCCCGCGTGATAGTTTTTTCCCGTTCCTTTGATTCGATTATATCGCTCCCAACATGTCAAATCACTCCCTATTAATAATGACCTCTGCATAACCTTGTAATAGTTACACCGTTTTCTAGTGGGAGTGACGCCGCCTTCTGATCCTAAAGTCGTGGGTTCAATCTCGTGCATCAATTTAACTATTCGATGATTTCATGCGCGAAATGCCAGATTTTTTTTGCTTTCTGTGCTTTTAAACGGTGACGGAAATTATCGTGAGGAAACTAGCAGCAGTGATCGGCTTGCAACCTGTCACAACCCAAACACAACAGCGAGCTTAAATGTTGTCGTTATTGTTGAAGGGTGTGGGTGCCGGTGCCATTACAGGTATATGAGGTAACCTGTATACCTCAGGTTGATGGACACAGAGCAACGTATTGTAGGACACTTTCAAATTTCGTATTACACTAACCATTTAACTTAGAACCAAAGTAAAAAAATATATGAACTAAAAATGTTTGAACTTTCATTTGACACCCCATAAAAAATATGATTTAAATGTCTTGTTAAAAATCATATAATATCTTTACAACTCTTCCCTTCCGCCTTGGGATAAATGTTTGTACGATCTGCAGATATTTATTCCGGGTGTTCCGGGTATTTTCTATGTATAATAAAAAAATATCTATGTACGTAATATAGGATTGTATTAAGTATATCAGTCATCTAGTACCCATAACACAAGCTCTGCTTAGCTTGGGGCTAGATGATGCTGTGTGGATTGTCCAGCATTATTTAATTATTTATTTATTTTTTAACTCTATGTCCAGTAAATTTCTCAACAATAACCTGAAGGCCAATATTTTGGATACCATGATTTTTGAGTTTGATTGATTGTTTGATCATGGTAAATATCCCGTTTCTATCCAAAATATTGATCAAAACCTGAAGGCCTACCAAATTTCATCCAGATCATGTTACCAGACCGGAAGGTATTATAATAATGGCTAGCACTACCGAGTACCTTTAAAATATCATAAGTTTGTCCAAACCATGCATTTGGAAAGTCTCCAAATATTAAATTTTCTAATTTTGTACATCCATAAATAAACTGCGGTCAGAATCGCCCTTCGTTGATTTAAACCGACCTACAGACTGACGTAAACAAATTTGATTCACTGATATAAATCAATAAATAAATATTTGTGGACATTTTTTTACACAACATCATCTAGCCCCAAACTAAGCATAGCTTGTACTATAGGAACCAGATGACCGATAGAATACTTATATACTTTTTTTTTGTAAATACATACTTAGAATACAATATAACACCCAGACACAGAACAAACATTTATATTCATTCACACAAATGTTTGTTCTCGGTGGGAATCGAACCCACCACCTACAGCGCAGAAGGCAGGGTTACTACGAACTGAGCTGCCAAACCCTTATTAACCATACAATGAGCGACAATTCCTTTCCCAAACTGTAATTCCGTCCATAATTAGTAGTAGTAGAGCTCTTAGTGAAGGGCTCGTCCGGGGAAGTACTACCACCATGCCTATTCCTGCCGTCAAGCAGCGCAGCGTGTTCCGGTTTGAAGGGTGTGGGTGCCGGTGTAGTTACAGGCACATGAGGCTTAACACTTGTATGCCTCAGAGTGCAGAGCAGTGCACAGTATTTTTTGTTATAACGGCAACAGAAATTCTTCTGTAAAAATTTCAATCCTCTAACTATCACGGTTCATGACATACAGCCTGGTGACAGACGGACTGTCAGTGAGACAGACAGTGGAGTCTTAGTCATAGTCTCGTTTTACCTTTTGCGTACGGAACCCTAAAAAATACTTGAACAGCAATGTTTTCCACACAGATGATCGAAGATCTAATAACAAAAGATCATAAATTACCCTTTTGTATGACGCTTGTTCACACTTTGACAAGACAATTAGCACTTAAGTATATAATTATAATATTAGCTTAAAGACAGAATCACATTCAACCCGCCTTGAAAGAAAATACATTTATTTGACATACACATATAGCACACAGAACGGACTTAAAACAAACAATAGGTAGTAGGAAAGCTAGATAGCAAACTTAATTAACAAACAGAAAGTAGGTAACAGTGGGTCCCAGTTAGTCCGGTCCGGTGCCGAATGGCATGCCAAAAAGGTTCTACCTCAGCTTAGTTGCTGCTTAACAAGGTAGATGTCTACCGTGCCATGCAGCGTGTCGTGACGCGTCCGAAGCCTATCAGTCCTATACAATTTGTATGGACGTGATTTTATATTTTTTTAATAATAACCTATACCAATTATAAGAATCTTTGTCCTGACTGACTGACATATAGACAACGCACAGCCTAAACCACTGCTCGTAGAGACTTGAAATTTTCAGAGTATATTCGTCTTGGTGCGTAGAGGTGTACTAAGAAAGAATTTTCGAAATTCAACCCCTTAACGTGTACAGCGGGGCTGAAGTTTGTATGAAAATAGTAATAATATATATTCACGTAGACGAAATTGCGCGGGTTTCGCTAGTAATAATTATAATTGAACTTTATCGATGTCATGACTTTTAAGTAATACAAAAAAATAAAAATAAAGTACAAAAGGATTTGTCCTACAATCGGCGGACTTATCGCGGGTATCGATTTCTTCCAGACAACCGTTATTCTAGGCTACACTAAACTTACAAGGATTGATTTGCATCAGCGACTGCAAAAAAAAACAGAATTTGAATAATAAATAATAATGCTGGACAATCCACACAGCATCATCTAACCCCAAGCTAAGCAGAGCTTGTGTTATGGGTACTAGATGACTGATATACTTAATGCAATACATTACATACATACATATTTTTTATTATGCATAGACCCAGAACACCCGGAATAAATATTTGCAGATCGTACAAACATTTATCCCAAGGCGGGATTGAACCCGCAACCTTCTGCGTCGCAGGCGGACATTCGCCCGCCGCGCCACATTGGTCGTCAAAGAGTAAGAACGAATAATAAAGATTTGTTGCATACTATTCAGTGGAATAATAGGCGTCATTTTCTTTGTCAATCAGTCAATGGGAAATAGGCAATTATGTTAATGATATAATGTAGGTATTGGAAATAAATGTTTGTTATTATGACTACATCGTAACTAATCTATAACAATTCTAAGGCTATAATAATTTCTAAGGCTCAGAAACAGGGTATCCACCACGCCTAGGAATTAAAAGTGTCAATCTTTATTTGTTTTACCTTTGACTTCCTCAAAGATTCCTGAGACTTGGTACTAAGAGATCTAAAAGGGTATCCACCATGCCTATGAATTAAATCGGGAAGCCTATATTTAACTTGAACTTATTGTCTTCAGGTTTCTCCCGGATCCCGGTGTACGAAGGGAATCGCGGCAATATAGTAACCGTGCTGTTTATAAAGGACCTCGCATTCGTTGACCCTGACGACAACACACCACTACGCACCCTCTGCCAGTACTACCAGAATACTTGCAACTTCGTCTTTGAAGATGTTACCCTGGATATCATGTTCAAACAGTTTAAAGATGGTGAGTTATCGATGTGATGATAGCTGTTGAATGAATGAACGAACGAATGAATGAATAAAAGTTCTTTTTTGTACACGTTACAAACTAGAGAGAATGGAAACAAACAATAATAGTGAACAACGGCAGATAATGTACAATCAGCGGTTTTATCGCTAAAAAGCGATCTCTTCCAGACAACCTTTAGATGGAGAGAACGTTATGTTCTCTTAGAATAGGACAACGAGTGTTCTGAGGAGCTGTTCAGCTGTTCTGGAGTTTGCCCGCGGCCAAATTCCACCACCAAGCCCATCGCCGCTGCTAGAATACCTACCTACTATCTGCAATTACACATATCTTATTCATCAGCACTTTTAGTGCGACACTGGACGAAGTAACTGCAAGCGGCGAGCATTTGGTACGGTCGCTTCATCCGCGAGCCAGATCTTGGTTGGTCGCAAAACACTTAGCAAATCTTCGTGCAGCAGGTGTAAATTGTGATTGTAGGGCAACAAGGGCCACAGTGTGTGATTGTCCAGCATTATTATATTATTATTATTATGTTTCTAGGGCACAAAGGTCACATGGCGTTCGTTCACCGCATCAACAATGAAGGCGAGGGGGATCCTTTCTACGAAACCATTGGTCTGGTCACTTTGGAAGACGTGATCGAGGAGATGATACAAGCTGAAATAGTAGACGAGACTGATGTGTTTAGTAAGTTCGCACATGCTCGTGAACTACACTGTAGCTCAGTGGGGGAGTCATCGACTGAGACGCGCGGACCGCGAGTTCGAATCTCTCTGACTGAAACATTTTGCATGATAATTTAGTTAGGGCACAACAATTACTAAATGTATTTAACAAGCCCATAAATGCATTTACCATAGATGAAGAAACGCATCTCAAATTTAAGCACGTTTCAAGTGACGAATTCCTGACAGATTTTCATTGCAAACGGTTAAAAATCGCGACGAAAGGCGCGTGAAATTATAAGCACCGTGAGGCTTAACAGCTTAACACCTGTATGCCTCAGGTTAATGGACACTGAGTAGTGCATTGTAATAATAATAATAATCGTAAGGCAGTTATTTGTTATAGGCGATGGTAACCAATTAACATCAGGTAGGCCAACAGCAAATTGTATAAAAACAAAAACTTGAGACGAGCCAAAATCTGTGATGCGTTTGAGTGTTCAGGGTTTAGGAGGCTAAAATTACGTTTAACATCTTGAAAATTGAGTCACTATTTACGTTAAACACGTGTTTATCTTGATAAACGTGATTAGTTAAATATAGTTAAATCAGATTGTAAGCAAGCGGGCCTAGGTCCGAAATGATAAAAGGTTATTATTATTCGGACAGATCGCGCCACTGCCAAGTAAACATTAACTCCCCATAAAATAATTCATAAAAACTAAACAAGTATTTCGATAAAGTTGAAAAACTGATTTACACTATTATCACAGTGAAATATGGGTCTGGGTTCAATTCTTAATAGTTAGACAGTCTTACAGCTCAGTTTGTAGTAGCCCTGCCTTCTGCGCTGTAGGTGGTGGGTTCGATCCCCACCGAGAACAAACATTTGTGTGATGAACATAAATGTTTGTTCTGTGTCTGGGTGTTATATTGTATTCTAAGTATGCATTTAAAAAACGTATATAAATATTATATCAGTCATCTGGTTCCCATACAAGCTATACTTAGTTTGGGACTAGATGATGTTGTGTATAAATAATAATAATAATGCTGGACAATCCACACAGCATCATCTAGCCCCAAGCTAAGCAGAGCTTGTGTTATGGGTACTAAATGACTGATATACCTACTTAATACAATACATTAGATAGATAGAAAATTCTTTATTGCACAACTTAAAATAAAAGTACATATAGGCGAACTTAATGCTACATAGCATTATCTACCAGCTAACCTTTGTGTAGTAGGAATGACATGGGGGTAGTGCGCATTTACTTACTGTTACATTACATACATGTCCACAAATATTTATTTGTCAACAGCGGATAACCGTTCAAAGCGACGGCGGAACCGTCCTACAAACAAGCTCCAGGACTTCGCGGCGTTCGCTGAGCGGCATGAGAACCAACGCATCCACATTTCCCCACAACTAACGCTTGCCACCTTCCAATTCTTAAGCACCAGTAAGTTTTAGGAGTGGGCTATAACAGGTAAAATAAGAAACCTGTTCCGCCTGTTCCAGTTCCAGTAAAATAACAGTTCCAGAAACCTGTTCCAAAATAACAGCAATAACAGTGGTTGTGTTGTAACATAGTTCGTGTAGAAATTTAAACATTTGGTAGGGTAACAGTGCTGAGGAACATATATTTTTTTCTGTAAAAAAATGAGCCCAACATTTCCGAACGAATGCAACACCTGTTCTCTGCTTGTAACAGTAACAGACAGGCATAACAGCTGCTATCTCGTACCAACAAAGGTAAGCTGTGTAAGCTAGAATAGAGAAGAGCATGTTCCGTGGCGTTATCTCTTTCTAACAAAAGTAAACTCCATACGCTAGAATAAAGAAAAGCATGTTTCTGCAGATTTGGGCTGTTGTGGAACTGGAACAGTTTCTCTTAGGTCTAGACAACAGTTCCATACTGTTCTAAAGTGAAACCTGTTACTTTTACCTGTTCCGATATATACGCCTCACTCCTAGTAAGTTTACACTTGTTTTACTTATTTGATAGATAGATGGATAAGACCGTCAGTGGAAAGGAAAAAATGCTAAAGCGCCAAAATGCTACTTGTGGAAAATTAAGCTTACACACACCACAAGTAACATTTTGGCGCTTAAGCATTTTTTTCTTTCCACTGACAAGACATTTATTCAAACCACCACAATCTATACAAATAAATAAAATTGAAGTGTCTGTTTGTAATATTAAAATAACCGCTTTTTACTACATGCATAGAAAAAAAAATAGCAAAAAAAAAGCATATTTTTAGGCATAAAATAGCGGCCGCTTGCAGCTTCGCCCGCGTGGATGTTTTTTCCTGTTCCCGTTATTTTTTCGGGATAAAAAGTAGCCTTTATGTTAATCCAGGATACAATTTATATTTATTCCAATATTCATCCAAATTGGCCCACTGGTTAGAGCGTGAAAGAGTAACAAACATCCATCCATCCATACTTACAAACTTTCGCGTTTATAATATTAGTAGGATGGTGCATTAGAGATGCTTTTTAGTACTCGTAGTAGTAGAAAGTATGCAATTTAATTTTAAATAATTTTCTTATGTCAGGTGTTGACGCCTTCCGTCCGGACACGGTCTCTGAGACGGTGCTGCGCCGTCTTCTGCGCCAAGATGTCATTCACTACATCAAAGTTAAAGAGAAGACCAAAAAGGACGCGACCACTTATGTCTTCCAGCAAGGGAAACCAGTAAGTGACATTTAAGTCAGAGTCGTTAAACAAATTAATATTGACATACATTCACACAGCGCCCACTAGCCCTAAACTAAGCAAAGCATGTAATATAGGAACTAGACAGCTAATAGAATACTCGTATTTCCTTTTTTAGGGTTCCGTACACAAAAAGTAAAACGGAACCCTATTTATAAGACTATGCTGTCTGTCTGTCTGTCTGTCTGTCCGTCCGTCTGTCTGTCATCAGGCTGTATCTCATGAACCTTGATAGTTAGAGAGTTGTAAATTTCACAGATGATATATTTCTGTTGCCGCTGTAACAACAAATACAGAATTAAAGATACTTTTTTTTTCCGTGTTTTCATAAAATAAACATAAGTATCTAATTTAAAAACGTGTAAAAACAACAAATCACCAAAAACAGCAATCTACATGAAATTGCGATCATTTGACCGGTGGGTTCCGCCACCGCGCGCGGTCGTTGACCGCTGTACGCAATACATCGCTGGTTAATAAATAATAATTTCAGCAAAATAATCGTATTACTCTAAATGTATTTGTCTGTGCTGCAAGTGGTATTGTATAAGAGCTTGTTGTAGGTAACTTTACACGTTCCTAGAGTATTCAGAAGTGATTTTATTACACTCATTATATTCCTTAAACAATAATTATTATTTTGTTCATATCCAGGTGGACTACTTTGTGCTGATACTGGAAGGTCGCGTGGAGGTGACGGTGGGACGTGAGAACCTGGTCTTCGAAGCCGGACCCTTCACCTACTTCGGAGTACAAGCACTCACGCAGAACGTTGGCGTCGGTAAGACATAACCTCAGATAATAATAATGCTGGACAATCCACACAGCATCATCTAACCCCAAGCTAAGCAGAGCTTGTGTTAGTCAAGTAGCTACAGGCAGAGCTTTTAGTGAAGGGCTCGTCCGGGGAAGTACTGACGACTTATATGGCGCGGCGAATGTGCCTGCAACGCAGGAGGTTGCGGGTTCGATTCCCGCCTTGGGATAAATATTTGTACTCTGCGAATTATTCCGGGTGTTCTGGGTGTTTTTTTTGCATAATAAAAAATATCTATGTTTGTAATGTATTGTATTAGTATATCAGTTATCTAGTACTCATAACACAAGCTCTGCTTAGCTTGGGGCTAGACGATGCGGCGTGGATAGTCCAGCATTATTATTAATTATTATTACATTTATTATTAATTATATTTATTATTTCCCATTCCTAATTTTATTTATTTTAATTTACAGCTGAATCTCCTACACCGTCAGCGATGGGATCTCTACAAAACATAAATATGGACGCTATGCTACGTCATACATTTGTCCCTGACTACTCCGTTAGGGCCATCACATCTCTGCACTACCTCACTGTCAAACGGTAAGATAACTTTTATAGTAGTAGTAGAGCTCTTAGTGAAGGGCAAAGTGTATCTAAGCGCCAGTTCCTCGCGACTAAGCCTAGAAGAATCGGCAAGGAACTTAAGGCTTGGTTCTGTTTTTTGTATGACCGTTTTAGGGTTCCGTAGCCAAATGGCAAAAAACGGAACCCTTATGGATTCGTTAGTCAGTCTGTCCGTCCGTATGTCACAGCCACTTTTTTCCGAAACTAAAAGAACTAATGTTGAAACTTGGTAAGTAGATGTATTCTGTGAACCAACGCAGGAGGTTACGGGTTTGATTCCCGCCTTGGGATAAATGTTTGTACGATCTGCAAATATTTATTCCGGATGTTCTGTGTATTTTCTATGCATAATAAAAAATATGTATGTATGTAATGTATTGTATTAAGTATATCATTCATCTAGTACCCATAACACAAGCTCTGCTTAGCTTGGGGCTAGATGATGCTGTGTGGATTGTCCAGCTTTATTATTATTATTATTGTTTCAGCTCTCTTTATCTAGCTGCCAAACGAGCCACTCTTATGGAGAAAGGCAATATATCCAAAGGCGGTACCAACGAACAATTCGATACTGAAGTGGATAAGGTAAGTTTATTAAAAGCATTATACTGAAGATATTTTATTATGTGACATACCGGGTGTAATAAGAGCACTTCCGAATTCTCCAGGAACGAATTTGTATTTATTTATACAGCCGTTATTATAACAGGTCCAGGCCTAATACAATAGAGTAGTCATAAATATTTAAGTACATCAAGCTTTCAGCGATAAGGTCGCTCATTGTTTAAACCAAGTTGTGTATTATGTTTCTGTGTGGTGAACAATAAAGAGTTATCTAACTATCTAAATAACTAAATACATGTGTACAATAATAATACAATAATTCAGTAAAAATAATAAGAAAAAAGAATTAAATAGAAATGTCAATTAGTAAAGTTACCTACAGGAAGCTCTTATAGAATGCCACTTGGCGGACAGTCAAATACATTTAGAGTAATACGATTATTTACTGTAATTACTATTTATCAATTCCGCTGCTGTTCGGTCGTTGACTGGCCGCGAGGGCAACGCACCGGTCATATGATCGCGATTACATTTAGATTGCTGTTTTTGGTGTTTTGTAGTTTTTACGCGTTTTTAATTAAGATAATTAGGTACTTTTTATGTTTGTTTACGATGTTTTGTACGTGTTGTCGATATTGATGATGATTTTTCGTGTTTTTTTTTATCAGAATCATGGTCTGAATACGCAGTTTCAGTTTTCGGAAGTAGTCATATTACACCCGGTATATTTAAGGTTCCACTCAAATTTATTGAATACCAACTACTGCAAAATGTTAGTACCTTTGTACCAAATGCAATATTTGGACGTACTTCTGACTACCCCCTTAGACAATCTCAAAGAATCTCGAGTAGGTACTTAGTCTGAAATCTGAGGGAATATCTATTTTATTTATTTTATTAAGGACTGCCAAGAAATAATACACAAAACTTAGACTAAACTCAAACGAAAACAATGTCCCGCCCTGTTCTTATCCACTTAAGGTATCTACCGTACCAAAGTCAAAGTCAAAGTCAAAAAGCATTTATTCAGTAATATCCGCAGGGATCATCTTGAAACGTCTTAAATCTAGGTGAATCTAAGCGCCAGGATCTACCTACGGATTGAATTCGAGCTATAATCTATTATCAAACTCTGGCTGTTTTTCTATCATCCCTCCTATTAACCCTTTCCTTTCACCCCCTTCCAGCATTTATGTAACACATCAAGCGCCAATATACCGATATCAATGATTTCGAAAAAACTCCTTGGAAAGTCTACCAGCACAGCGTCTACTAAAGAAGAGGTCTTAAGTTCGACGTCTGAGTTTAATAAGGTCGAATTTTAAACGTATTTATAAAGACACATACTTTGCATATACTGAACTTAAACACTCAATATTACTGGCGGCCGCTCGCAGCTTCGCCCGCGTAGCAGTTTTTTCCCGATCCTGTTATTTTTTCGGGATAAAAAGTAGCCTATATATTAATCCAGGTTGCAATCTATATCTGTTCCAAATTTCATCCAAATCGGTCCACTGGTTAGAGCGTGAAAGAGTAACAAACATCCATCCATTCTGACAAACTTCGCGTTTATAATATTAATAGGATAGGACTAGCAGCTCCCGGCTTCGCACGGGTTGTAGTAAGGATCCCTAATTTTTTTGAAAATATAATATAGCCTATGTCACCCGGAGATAGTGTAGCTTCCCAACGGTGAAAGAATTATTCGTCCTGCGTCCATCAACCTGAGGCATGCAGGTGTTAAGCCGTGCCTGTAATTACACCGGCACCCACACCCTTCAAACCGGAACACAGCAAGCTGCTTGACGGCAGTGCATAAGGATATTCTGTGCCTGTGGATTAATGTTAACCATATATTCATATTTACAGTAAATATTTCAGCTACCCTCAAGATTAAATATAATAGAGTTAATGCAAGTTGCTCGGAATATAGAAAAGGAAGAAACATTGAAACATGTGAACAGTTGCGCAACTTGTTTGGATAGGGTATTTATTTATAATTATAATAATGCTGGACAATCCACACAGCATCATCTAGCCCCAAGCTAAGCAGAGCTTGTACTATGGGAACCAGATGACTGATAGAATACTTATATACGTATTTTTTGTAAATACATAGACTATAATATAACACTCAGAAAGAGAACAAAAATCATACAAAATGTTTGTTCTCGGTGGGGGTCGAACCCACAACCTACAGTACAAAAGACAGAGCTACTGCAAACTGATATGTGAAGTCAGTTAAACATAATAACTTACCCTCTCGGCTTCGTCACGCGCTCAGCTGATTAGTGTGGGGTCACTGACCGCATAATTTACGACTTGTCACTTGACTTGACTAGCGGTCCGTCCTGGCTTCGTAGAGGTCTTAGTAAGGATCCCTAATTTTTTTGAAAATATAATATAGCCTATGTCACCCGGGGATAGTGTAGCTTCCAAACGGTGAAAGAATTTTTCAAATCGGTCCAGTTCGGAGCCTGTCCAATGCAAACAAACAATCAAATCTTTCCTCTTTATAATATTAGTATAGAAATATTTGTCCTTGGTGGGGATCGAACCCACAACCTACAGCACAGAAGGCCAGTCACTAAAACTTAGGTATAAAAAACTATTACAGATCAATCATGTACCACACTCGGAAAGTCTGAAGTTTCACGAAGTAGTTACTTCTAAATCCTCCAACGCGTTCCCTAAAAACAGGAAGCTGGATTGGTGTGAACGAAATTCCAGAGAATTGGACGCTAATAATTGCGCTGTCTGCGTTGAAAATAATTTTTGGATGGACAAATCTGTTTTAAATAAAAGTTTGGATGAGAAAGCTGGTTAGTTTTTCCGTGTCCAAAAAAAGATTTTCCATTTTCTTAAATAATAATTTTTAATGGCAACTTAAGCCAACGTAAAATTACTCATTAGCCTAGATTTGTGTAGGTAAATTTATTTATGGGTCACCAAACAAAGTATACTCATATACCCATAAGTAAAAAAAAGTTGGTGCATAGTATAAATACATAGAATAACATATAACACCCGGACACAGAACAAACATCTATGTTCATCACACAAATGTTTTGTTCTCGGTCGGGATCGAACCCACCACCTACAGCTCAGAAGGTAGGGCTACTACAAACTGAGCTGTGACGGCTGTCAATATAAGAAATATTTAAATAATAAAAATATAATAAATATTTTTAGATTCTGAACACTGTAAAAAGAAGAAAGCTACCTTTCATACCGATTCAACACTACTAACATTCCATAACATATCCTCCACAAGTCAAAAACCACTAGAAATCGATTACAAAGTTACTAATCGAGACATACCGAATCATTCGTGTAAACCACAAGATATCGAGTTCAGTTCAAATCGAGATAATCGCCAGGGAATGTCAAGTCAAGCAATCGAGTTAAGACCTCGAGAGGATTTCAATCGAGATATTCGTCGAAACTCTGATTATAGAAATATCGATTATTCAACAGAAAGAGTTGATCGGAAAGAGAAATCTTATAAAACTCAGAGCGAACATCAACAACGCGACGATTACAGACGCAAAATCGATTTCCAACTCGATACGAACAAAAACGAACCTCAATCAAGAATCGATTTTCCTGTTATCGATTATAACTATGAATGCGATTCATCGCGGCGAGAAAAATCGAATCAAGAAACTGTATGTGATTCTGTAGACTCGTTCGATAGGTTTCTAGAATTGGAAAGAGATACGATAGACTATGAGAAAGATTTAAAAGAGGAGCGATTTGGTATAGAGACGAGAAGATTGGAGACTGAACAAATTATGATGTTTCAATTGTCGAAGATAATCAAAATGCTGGAACGAAGACACCCTTGAGGATCTAAAAGTATATTAGACCAAATTAAGTTTGATATGCTCCTTTTATCCTTCCTCTCCAGCCCCTTGAATCCATTATCAGGGGTTGAACAGTCCCCTTAATCCAAATTCAGCCAAAAGCAAAAGCTTTTGGCTGTTTTTGGACAAAAGTTTTTTTTTCAGATGACTAAAAACCATTTTATTTAAACTTGTAACTGTAAATTATTTCATTTAAAACTTACAAAACCTTTACCTTGTGGCCTAAAGTATGATTAATTATTTTATATG
Organism: Electrophaes corylata; assembly: GCA_947095575.1. Lineage (NCBI taxonomy): Eukaryota > Metazoa > Arthropoda > Insecta > Lepidoptera > Geometridae > Electrophaes > Electrophaes corylata. The sequence continues at coordinate 946,843 of OX352727.1, forward strand.
TATTTATCAACAGTTACTGCAATCTGTGGACGAAGATCTGAGTATAACTGGTGAACACAAGACTCCATCGCGGCAGGTAAGCATCTACCCTTGTCAGCCTAAATCAGTCTTTCTCAAAGTGGGCGATAACGCCCTCTCGTGGGCGTTGGATTCCTGGAAGGGGTGAGGAATCCAGAAAAATAGGGGATATTGAAGTGATTTAGGAGAATGATGGCTGATTAGTAATTTTATCTACTTTATATTTAAAAAACTGAAATTAAAACCTACCACCACACGCATCAACTATTTAGTTCTTATTTCTGCCCTGTAAGATTGTATAAAAACTAAAGTTTGAACTCCAAACCCGACTAATATAGCACACTATACAATTAATGAAAGTAATAAATATCATTATGGTTTTGAAGTTGAAAAAAATACTGGGGGGCGCTGAAAATTAATTCAAAATGGGCGGTAGATTAAATTAGTTTCAGAACCTCTGGCCTAAATGTATATAATGTAAAACACTTATTAATTTCCTCTAACAAAAAGGGAGGACCAACAGATGGTATTCGGAAGTATTTCATATTTTCATTTTTAGTAGTAGTAGTAGAACTTTTTGTTAAAGAGCTCGTCCGGGGAAGAACTAGCACCGTACCTATTTATGAGCGTAATGCCAGAACTCTCAAGCTGTGAAGGAAAACATCGCAAGGAAATTAGTATTCTAGCAGCGGCATTGGGTTTACCACCTGTCACGTATAGAATACTAACTACTGCAAAATGTGGTTATATGCCAAATGTAATATTTGGCCTTATCTCTGACGTAGACGTCCTCAAAGAACCCTGAGTTAGTACATGGTTCTAAGAGGATATCTACCGTACCTAAGGATTAAAGTCGTGAGTCTCTTCCTGTTATTAACATAGAGAATATAAATAAGAGTCTTATGACGACCGATGTGGCGCGGCGGACGAATGTCTGCTTTTGACGTAGGAGGTTGCGGGTTCGATTCCCGCCTTGGGATAAATGATTGTACGATCTACAAATATTTATTCCGGGTGTTCTGGGTATTTTCTATGTATAATATAAAATATGGATGTATGTAATGTAATGTATTGTATTAAGTATATCAGTCATCTAGCACCCATAACACAAGCTCTGCTTAGCTTGGGGTTAGATGATGCTGTGTGGATTGTCCAGCATTATTATTTATTATTATATAGAATATAAATAAGAGTCTTATTGTTTCCAGGTTTCACCCAACCCTATGCCAGTGTCTCCAGCGCCTAGAGCGTCAACTACCCTCGAACCTCGCAACGGGCATGCGTACGCGCTCACAGACGAACAGGAGAGACTGTTGAAATAACAAATTACCCCTGTTTTTAAGTTAAAGTACCTTATAACTAATAAACTCGGCGTAACGTTATACGCCCACCGAAACATATACCCAGTCGAACAGATTTTGATAATTCTTTTTTTATTTGAAAGTTGGTGCTTCCCGTGTTGTCCTATTTCAATTTGGTCCAGTTCTGATATTGGCATCTATGAGAAATTGTAGTCGTTTTTTTTTAAATATTTTTACACCTCAATAAAACCCAAACTAAATTTAAGTTAGACTATAAGCTAACTAATTCTGCAAATCGCATCAATATTCATTCGGTTGTTTCTGTGTAATGCGTGTACAAACAACAAAGGTTTTTTTTTAAGTTAATATCGTCTTTTTGCCTTTTTTTTGGATACTACAAAAAAATAATTAAAAAATAATAGCAAGATTTCAAAAAAATATCTTTATTGTAGACTTTTCGATCACTACAGTTTTATTATAGTATAGATAACATGCGGAGTTCCCCAAGGGTCTATTCTAGGTCATCTACTATTCCTCATCTACGTTAACAATAAAAACCCAATCCGCCTCTCTGGGTAGGTAACGGACGGTTGTAGGATATTTGAACCAGTTTTTACTAAAGCGTAGGCAAAACAGAAATATATTAAGCTATGCCAGTTTTTATCTGTATATATCATTATCATAAGCCTGTTGAAGTCCGCAACTGTACATAAGTCTATGTATCCAGGAATATTATGTTTTAGTACTTGTTTAGTAGCTCTGCCTTCTGCGCTGTAAGTGGTGAGTTCGATCCCCAGCGAGGGCAAAAATCTGTGTGATGAACATAGATGTTTGTTCTCTGTCTGGGTGTTAATTTGTATTCTAAGTATATATTTACAAAAAAAATATCTATAAGTATTCTATCAGTCATCTGGTTCCCATAGTACAAGCTATGCTTAGTTTGGGGCTAGAAGGCGGTGTGTTCATTTGTACTTTTGTGAACATACATACTTATATAGAATACAATATAACACCCAGACAGACAACAAACATATATGTTCATCACACAAATGTTTGTTCTCGGTGGGGACCGAACCCACGACCTAACTGCAAGGTTAATCTTATAAATTCTATAAAACGAAGCGTAGCACACTCCATCACTCAATGAACTAACAACATTGTATTATAATCAGTCATCTGGTTCCCATAGTACAAGCTATGCTTAGTTTGGGGCTAGATGATGCTGTGTAAAAATGTCCACAAATATTTATTTATTATTATTACTGTTAGTGATATGGAAAAACATATTCTTGGAAATTCTTGAACTTCTACATGCTAATGATAATTAATAGGTTTAGTAATGATATTTAATTTATTTATTTTTACATTTAGTATAGTATTATTTAGATCTAACAAATTATAAACGTTTTATAAAACTCCAGTAGCGAACTTTATTTGCTGATATTCTAAGTAGATAGAAGTAGCGGAATAGTACTACCTATATTGTCTATTCTATACTTTTGCAATGGACTTCCGCAAAGTCACACCTGAATTTATTAACTATCTATTTAAAGTCAAAGTCAAAAAGCATTTATTTAGTAATATCCGCAGGGATCATCTTGAAACGTCTTAAATCTAAGTGAATCTAAGCGCCAGTTCCTCGCGACCAAGCCGCGCAAGAACCGGCAACAAACTTACGGCTTGGTTCCTACAGTTTTTTTGTATGATCCTGTTACAAAATAATTCTTAATGTGATGTCTTTAACTTCAGTTTTCAACTTTAATGCAAAGTACAGTATTTATTTTAGATCTCTTATTAGCGTTTAATTCAAAAGTACAAATTCTTTTTTTGGTTCCTAAATTATTTTAATATCTAAATGTATAACTACCCTGATTCTCGGAGTCTATGGAATACTAACTACTGCAAAATGTGGGTATGTATCAAATGTACTAGCTGGACGTACCTCTAACAACCCCCCTTAGACATCCTCGAAGAATCTCGAGTTGAATTATGTACCTAATATAATTAATATATAATTTAGGAAATCTTGTCATCTTAATGCAGGCGACTGTACTGTCAGAGATTAGCCGATCATGCGTTTTAACGGGTAGTCTTTGATTAACTACACTAAAAATTAGAACTATTGCCCTATGCACTTGGCCGCGGCCTGCCGAAACGCCTTTTTTGGCAGTTTGTCGCAGCGCGACTATTCAGCCTATTGTGTCAAAAGCGATGTATCTCACGTGGCAAAACTTAGCCCGGCTGGGAGAAGGCGCGTTACTATTCGCCCGTAGAACGGTGATACAACCAATGCGTCTAAAAGTACAATAGATAAGTGTCAACAGTACTAGTACAGTGTCAATACAGTGTAGTACAGTTAATATAGTACAATGTAAGTGTCAATAGTACAACCTTTTGACATACTTCGGCTCGTGACGAATAATGACGTCTAGTTAAAATGAGCCACTTTTTTCTCAGCACGCGCACTATCCTCAGTGTAGTTTATCAAAGTGTGTAGTGATTAGACTGATTTTGTTATTTTTTTATTATGCCTACTTAATTATGTTATAATTATGTACAATTACTATTCGGTTCAATTTTATTGTTTATGATTTGTAATTGGTTTTTGTAAATGTTTTTAATAAATGTTACTTAATCTTACCTTTATGTTATTATTTATTTTAAACAACTTAAGAATGAACTATCTTATTAAATACTAGCTGACCCGTGCCCACTTCGTTGGGCGGTAAACATTTTTACTTACAAATCTTAACTGAAGTAGTACTCGATGTCGCCAACAGATGGCGTTAATGCGGCATAAAATAGCAGCCATTCGCAGTTTCGCCCGCGTGGCAGTTTTTTCCCGTTCCCGTTATTTTTTCGGGATAAAAAGTAGCCTAAGTTACTCCTTCTTACATCAGCTATCTGCCACTGAAAGTCGCGTCGCAATCGGTCCAGCCGTTCCAGAGATTACCCGGAACAGACAGACAGACAGACAAAAATTTTAAAAAACGCTATTTTGGTATATGTATCGTATATACATTCCTATGCATGTAGTAAAAAGCGGTTATTTGAATATTACAAACAGACACTTCAATTTTATTTATTTGTTTAGATATAGAACACTTACTAAACCAACAATACCACTTATAAGAATCTTAATCCTGACTGACTGACACATGACAACGCACAGCCTAAACCACTGCTCGTAGAGACGACACATTTTCAGGGTATATTTGTATAATGTAAAGAGCATCAGTGGTTTATTGGGAGTGATCCAACCTTCTGATCTTGAGGTCATGGATTCGAATCCAATAGTGCATCAATGGATTTTTCCATTTAGCGTCCATCAACCTGAGGCATGTGAGTGTTAAGCCTTACGTGCCTGTAATTTCACCCACACTCTTCAAACCGGAACACAGCAAGTTTGGCGGCAGATATAGGCATGGTGGTAGTGCTTCCTCGGACGAGCCCTTCACTAAGAGCTCTACTACTCACGATCAAGGATAGCTCTTATGTAGTTAAGTCACTAGGTGTCTTTACAATTATATGCATTATTAGAACATAAAATGGCTTTAAAAACCACCCGTGTTTAGTAATAAAGCATTTAATAGTTTTGTTTGTGTAGAGTAGAAATTGTTAAATGTTTTTTGTATAATCGAAGTATTTAAGATAACGGAAACAATATTGAGGATTTAAATAAAAATGCGCTTAGTATATATTGTTGTTTTATTTCCAAGTAAATATTCTTTATTTATCTACCTACCTGCTAGCAACCGTATGAAGTTATTTTTATACAAACTTCCGCTACACTCGGTTAAAGGTTAAACCAGTCGGTACTATGTCCATACAAACGCTGTAAGCGTTTAATGTCTACGCACGTTAATAATGTTATTAACGTGCGTCCGAAGTTAAGTTTGATACTGAATTATCTTGCCGTTATCTAGGTACGTTACCCTATATTCTACAGTAAAATCAGATTACCTTGAAAGTTACAGGCGTTACAAGATTTACTAAATCTTTCGACGCTTGAGTTGACATTAAACACACATTTCATTACATTACATTACAGCGTTTGTATGGACAACGTACCGACTTGTTTAACCTTAAGACTTTGTGTGTATTAGTGCAATATTATTAAATAGACGACTTAATGTATAGCACTATTCCGCCACTCCAATCTCTAGATATCGACACGTGTTTCGCTTCTCTACGAAACATCCTCAGGAAGATTTTGACTTGCTGTGTTACGGAGATCAACACATCTTGGACACGGTGGAGTGGTGACTCGTATCCGTTGTGCTTCGTAAGCAATGATGTTTTACTAAAGATGACATACATTCATACTGCGCGGCGCTCAGAATTCTGTTCCTCTATGACATTTGACTATTGACTATTAATTTTTATAGTTTCGAAAAACACAGCTCGGCATTTTTGTAGCAATACTAACGTCAATGTGACGCGTGATCACTCACTCGCTGCTACACTAAGCAACTAAATGAAATTGTGTCAATTGACTCAATTTGGCCGCCGCAGTTTTCACACGCTAATGCGACATCTATGGTACCTAGGTATAATATCGTAGGTTAGGTCAGTGGAAAAATGCTAAAGCATTTTTCGTAAGGCGTGTTGTCTCGCCGAACGCTCACCAGAAGAAGCCGCTTCTTGGCGGAATAGTGCTATATATTGAGTCGTCTATAATATTACAATGGACTTCCGCGAAGTCACGCCTGAATCAATTAACTATTGTATAAGTGCATGTTTATATTAGGGGTGTGTTTGCATGTTTATTAGAACGCCAGCCACGCTGGAGGGGTGCGCTATGGCGGCGTCATGCTGCCACCATATTCAGGGGATGCACCACGACCTAGAACAAAACAATAATAATAATAATGCTGGACAATCCACACAGCATCATCTAGCCCCAAGCTAAGCAGAACTTGTGTTATGGGTACTAGATGACTGATATACTTAATACAATACAACATACAGACGTATTTTTATTATACATAGAAAATACCTAGAATATCCGGAATAAATATTTGCAGATCGTACAAACATTTATTCCAAGGCGGAAATAGAACCCGCAACCACCTGCGTCGCAGGCGGATATTCGCCCGCCGCGCCACATCGGTCGTCAAACATGAGGTTTTACTTTAACCTTCCTTCAGAGGCCTATCAGGCGTATCAATGATACGGGCCTCCGGGCTACAGAGGCCCCTAACGTGTGTAAGCAAAAATTAGTAAAAACGCAAGGTCGTCATCTGGAATACCTAATGGTACAGTCAGCTGCACTAGAATGTATACAACTCGTAACTTTCAAATCGGTATCATAGTAGGTAATCACTTAAACTGTAAAAACTCAAAAATCGTGAAATAAGCTAAGGTAAGTTTACTTATTTTTAGAGTTTTTGCCCTGCAAATATGAATTGTAACGCTGTAAAACCATTCTGTAAGTTACAAATTGTATACATTCTAGTGCAGCTGACTGTACATTAGGTAGAAAGGTACGTTTTACGGACGGATCTACTAGATGATTGGGAGCTTGTGAAGTTATGGTGCGGGTTCACATACCTCGACCTCTGCCTCGGCCCCGTCCCCTGCCCCTCCCGCGGCCTCGTCACCTCCTCCCGTCGCCCAGACCCACCATATCTGCAACAAATACAACCTTAAACTACAAACTTCAAATTGAACAACCCTTCTACCACTTTATTTTTACTTTTCTCTCCGTTCAAAGGTTTGCTGGAAGAAAACTCTTTTCAGGGTTAAGCTCGCCTTTGTACAAGTCTTTTGTAATCACTGTTTTGTAAATATTTCTGCCGCTCGCAGCTCCGCCCGTGTGGCAGTTTTTTTCCCGTTCCCGTTATTTTTTCGGGATAAAAAGTAGCATATATGTTAATCCAAGTTATAATCTATGTTAATTCCAAATTTCATCCAAATCGGTCTACTGGTTAGAGCGTGAAAGAGTAACAAACATCCATCCATCCATCCATTCTTACAAACTTTCGCGTTTATATTTGTAGGATTTTATGGCTTGTATAAGTAAAGTGCAGACATATAAAAGGTGGTACCAGATGCACAAACAACTCACTGTTTTCAAGAACGCTACGTACAGCTTACCTATATTAGTGGCTGTTTTCTCTAAATACGCGAGCGGTCCTTGAAGAGCTGGGCTGTACCCTCGCCCCATGAACATACCCTGGGCCATGCTGTTCTGCATCTAAAGAGAACGAATGATAAGCCTTGTTTACCAAAAATAGATTTTAAAAATCTATACTAATAATAATCCACACAGCATCATCTAGCTACAAGCTAAACAGAGCTTGCGTTATGTGTACTAGATGACTGATATACTTAATACAATACATTACTTAGATACTTTTTATTATGCATAGAAAATACCCAGAACACCCGGAATAATTACTTTCAGATCGTACAAACATTTATCCCAGGGCGGGAATCGAACCCGGAAACTCTTGTGTCGCAGGCGGACATACGCCCGCCGCGCCACATCAGATGACTAATTGACAGAATACTTTTTTGTTGTAAATTTATACTTAGAATACAATATAACACCCAGACACAGAACAAACATCTATGTTCATCACATAAATGTTTGTTCTCGGTGGGATTCAAACCCACCACCTACAGCGCAGAAGGCAGGGCTACTACCAACTAAGTTGTAAGGTCATAAGGTTATTAATATCTATTGTTCTAATGTTTTCTAGTCAGTGTTAAATTAAATTATGCATAACACAAAGCTTTTTAAAATAAGCATTTTATTCTAGACAGACTACAAACTAAAATAAATTATAATAAAAATAACATACCTTTAAAATGTGCAAAAACAGCTGAGCAAGGAACAACATAAATAAAACACAAAATAAATTAATATAACTTATACTTTACCAAAATAATACAAAAAAGAGCAGTAATTATAAATGTAGCTTTCTAAATAATAAAAGAATCAAGAAAAGGATTGTGGATTCGTTTTTGTACCAATATCGTTTTTGTATTTGTATTTGTATTTTATTATGCATAGAAAATACCCAGAACACCCGGAATATATATTTGCAGATCGTACAAACATTTATCCCAAGGCGGGAATCGAACCCGCAACCTCCTGCGTCGCAGGCGGACATTTGCCCGCCGCGCCACATCGGTTGTCAGATAAGACGACGTCGTAGATTAATCGATATACGGTTATTTTTTTGTAAATACGTGCTTAGAATACAAAAATACAGGGTTTTAGATAGAGTATTGAGATTTTTATGCATAAAAACAAATATAGGTATACGCTTAACTTTTGATATACACAAAAAAATCCACAATCTGTTTCCATGATAAATGATAATACTACAAGTAACACAGCTGAACTTAAACATAAACTATGACAATTACAGTTTTATATTATGGATATAATTGAATCGCATTCATTTCCCAGTCTGTAATCATATTTTTTTCGACTTTTTTGTCGTGATACGCTACATTTTTTATATCAATTATAGTCCAGTCAAATTAGCAAATGAGAGATTTACCGGGAGTAATTATAGTAGTAAATTATAGTCCAGTCAAATTAGCAAATGAGAGATATACCGGGAGTAATCAGAAAAACTGAACAATTCAAAAAACTTAAAAAAAACGAGAAAAAATCGTACTTATTTGTAATTTTTTGACCCTTTTTTCCGTGTTTTCAACATCAATATGGGCAACATCCATTCTTACAAACTTTCGCGTTTATTAATAGGATAAAGAGTTTTCTATCTATCACTCTATCACGTCCCTTTTTTTATTCATCTTAGTAAATATCCCCTTATAAAAATAGCTTTGAATGATCTTTGAATGTTCGCAAAGTCCTATCTCCGTTGCATAGTCGGATTAGCGGGGTACGCGGGCGGCTGAGGGAGACGAGGTACCTGCTGCTGCAAGGCCTGTTGCTGCAAGGCTTGCTGCTGCTGTGCTGCAGCTGCAGCTGCCATCTGCTGCGCCTGGAAGTAAATACTTATTTAAATGTTTTGTTTTTTTTTATTGATAGACCTTCCTTTAGCTTCAATCTCACCTGATGGTAAGTGACGATGAAGTATGTATTTGTTGTTATAGCGGCAACAAAATTTCAACTAACTATCACAGTTTTTGAGTTACATCCTGGTGACAGACGGACAGACAGCGGAGTCTTAGAAATAGGGTCCCGTTTTACCCTTTGGGTACGGACCCTAAAACCTATTTTACTGATAAATTGAACATCTCCACTCTTGCGCACGTCTTTTTATTCCAATCACGCGTACCCAATGCCAGATGTCCCCACGCATCGGTATATAACGCACGTATGACCTACTAAAGCATCAGACGTACCCCAAGAACCAAAGCAAGATGATGAAAGTTGTAAGTAAATTGTTATTTGAACCACTATTTTATCAAATTACTTTTTAAGTTTTTTTTATAGTAGTAGAGCTCTTAGTGAAGGGCTCGTCCGGGGAAGTACTACCACCGTACCTATCCCTGCCGCTAAGCAAAGTCAAAGTCAAAAATCATTTATTCGGTAATATCCGCAGGGATCATCTTAAAACGTCTTAAATCTAGGTGAATCTAAGCGCCAGTTCCTCGCGCCCAAGCCGACCAAGAACCGGCAACAAACTTACGGATTGGTTTTTTTGTATGATCGCATTGAGCAGCTTGCTGTTTTCCGGTTTGAAGGGTGTGGCTGCCGGTGTAATTACAGGCACACGAGGCAACACCTGTATGCCTCAGGTTGATGGACGCAGAGCAGTGTAGTAGGATAATATGTAGGTAGCCATGCGCATGTAATATATTGTATTAAGTATATCAGTCGTCTAGTACCCATAACACAAGCTCTGCTTAGCTTGGGGCTAGATGATGCTGTGTGGATTGTCTAGCATTATTATGATTATTCTTTCCAGGTATCCTTAATCTTCGTCCTCGTGGCCACCGCGTTGGCAAAGCCAGGACTGCTAAGCGCGCCTCTCATCGCATCAGCGCCCATCGTTACCGCGACCAGCTCACAATACGATATTCGGGTCAATAATGGCTTGGCTGCTTACGTCGCGTCACCGTATGCCTCTTACGTCGCTGCCTCCGCCCCTTACGTCAGCGCCCCTTACGTTAACGCCCCTTACGTCAGTGCACCTTACATAGCTTATTAAATAGTGAATGTATCTAGACCGATCCTATTGTGAGATTACAATAAACTATTGACCTATCTAAGTGTTATTTTATTGCAATACTACCTTTATTTACGTTAACAACAATTCGTACAATTCAACCGATTATGTCGTGTAATCGTACGCGTCTTATGTCGCTGCACCCGCCTCTTACGTCAGCACCCCTTACGTTAACGCCCTTTACGTCAGTGCACCTTACATAGCTTACTAATATTATAAATGCGAATTTTTGGATGAATGGATGTTTGTTCCTCTTTCACGCTCTAACCAGTGGATTTTTTGTCCCGAAAAAATAACGGGAACGTGAAAAACTACCATGCGGGTGAAGCTGCGAGTGGCCTTTAGTGTTACAATAAATAATTGAGTTATTTATGTGTTATATTATTCCGATACGATAAACATCCCAATTACGGCTTGTCATATACTCGTATGTGGCTGCGTTCGCTTCTTACGGCAGCACCCCTTACGTCAGCGAATGTTGAAAAGAGATGGCACCAGATATTCGTTTTTTCCATTTTAATGGTTTTTCTAGTGTTTTTTTTTTAATTTTGTTAAAACATCGCTTAAGGTTTTAGCGCAAAGGGTGAGCTGCTGAAATGATAGTGTATTACTTATGACTATGAACTTGTAGCATTACCTGTACGCTTTGCTGCATGCTGCAAGGCTGCCGCGGGGATGCAGCTTGCTGGATCGGCTGCGGTGGAGGTTGCTGCTGGCATTTGTTGTACACTGTGTGACCCTGCAGATAGATTATTTTTAACTCCACCGATCTCATAGTAAGTACCCTATTAAGTATTATTAAGTAAGAAGTATATTTACTGTACCTGAGTATAAAAGTTGTGAAACTAAAAAAAAATGAACTTGCCACTACCTATATTCACCTTTTTTTTATGTGACTTGTTAATGGAACAAGCAGATGGCCCACCTGATGTTAGGTGGTACCTTTAACAGAGCATTGCCTTGCAGGTCACGCTCATTATAAACGTGCCCTTACGATGCACTACTCTACGCTCATCAACCTGCGAACGAGCAAAACGTCCTACTTCAAATCTGGCAAAACTTTTTTTTATACAACTTGCCAATGAAACAACCACATAGCCAGCTGATGTTAAGTGGTTACCATTGCCTATAACAAAACATTACCTCGTATAGGTCACGTTCGTTAGGAACGTAACCTATAATACACCCCTGCGTCCATCAACCTGACGCATACAGGTGTTGCCTCATGTGCCTGTAATTACACCGGCACCCACACCCTTCAAACAGGAACACAGCAAGCTGCTTGACGGCAGAAATAAGCATAGTGGAACTTCCCCGGACGAGCCCTTCACTAAGAGCTCTACTACTACTAGATTTGATGTAGGACGCTTTGCTCGCTCAATAGATAGATAGATAGATAGATATATAACACTTTATTGTACACAAGGATACATTATACATCTAGGCGTAAACGAATAAAGTATAATAGGCGACCTTATCGCTGAAATCGATTTCTTCCAGGCAACCTTAAAAGAATAAATCTGTTTTTTGCCTAGATGATCAAGTTTTTAATGTATTTTATTTCTTATCTTAATACCATATGCTTATTGTCAACCTATACAACAACTTATAGCCGAAGCAGAGATCCCTCGTGTCTACATACAAGTTCATACTTAGTTAGAGCGAGGAGTCAATGCATAGCCAAAGGTTTTTCTATAATTATATAAAGTATATAATTAAGTACATAATATGCAAATGCTTGAAAAACTTTGATACTGGAAATAAACATTTTTTATTATTATTATTAATAGGCTCAATGATAGAATAGGAAAATAGAACAGGATATAATTACCTGCAGATCAGCCAACAGGTTCTGCCACTGCGTGATCTTGTCATAATGCCGTCGAAGCAGTTCTTCTTTCCTCTGCAACTCACACTTCAGCTCGTTGTTGTCTTCCTTCACCAGGAGTTCTGGCTTCATCGCAGACAACAGGAACCTGAATCAGGAACCAGATAAATAAAGCAGGATTTTAGCAGATTGCACCCTTTCAAGGAGTATATGTTATTTTCTTGCAATCATCTTACAAATCTTAACTGAAGTAGTACTCGATGTCGCCAACAGATGGCGTTAATACGGCATAAAATAGCGACCGTTCGCAGTTTCGCCCGCGTGGCAGTTTTTTCCCGTTCCCGTTATTTTTTCGGGATAAAATGTAGCCTAAGTTGCTCCTTGTTACATCAGCTATCTGCCAGTGAAAGTCCCGTCGAAATCGGTCCAGCCATTCCAGAGATTACTCGGAACAAACAGACAGACAAACAAGATCAGGTTTTAGGATAGATTCTACTAATATTATAAACGCGAAAGTTTGTAAGTATGGATGGATGGATGGATGGATGTTTGTTATTCTTTCACACTCTAACCAACGGACCGATTCGAATGAAATTTAGAATAAATATATTGTAACCTGGATTAACATATAGATTACTTTTTATCCCGAAATAATAACGGGAACGGGAAAAAACTGCCACACGGGCGAAGCTGCGAGCGGCCGCTAGTTAAAGGTAAAAGAACACCGATAGTCTAGAATAAGCGAACCTTTCTAACCCTGGCTGAACTCACCTCTTCTGCAGGAAGAAAGCTTCCATCTGCCTCGCGAGGTCAATGAACCTTTCTACCTCCACCTTCACCTCCTCCTTCTCCACGCATGGTGAGGCTTCTTGCTTCGTCAGCACGTTCAGGCATGCCTGAGTCAAAGTCAAAAAGCATTTATTCCACAGAATCAAAGTGATCAGGCACAGAACAGTCTTATAGCTAGGTGAATCTAGGTGGCAGTTCCTCGCGACCAAGCCTTGAAGAACAGGCAACTAACGGCATGGTTCCTACGGTTTTGTGTGATCTTTTTTTATTTATAATGTTATACTTTATATATATATATATATATATACGTTTCCAGTCGGCCTAAGCTCGCTCGCTTGTACCTATTAGTACACTAACATAAGAATAGGTATAGAATAGAATATTATCATTGTAATCGAGAACCTAGTAGTTAAGTCAAACCTTTCTTTGGGCTTTAAACTACTACTGATAAAATTGTACATACCGCTATTTTTCTTTTGTCAAATAAATGAATAAATAAGATGTGCAGTGCAACGTGAGATATATCGCGCTTGAAACGAGATACTTTTTCTATTGATGGACATTTTAGAAATTATAGTTAAAAGCCCACAGATAAGCTTAACATTAGCATTAAGTTTTTGACAGAACACAAAAGATTTTTGGCACTGCCATGTTAGCACAGGAAGATATAAAGAGATATCTCTATTTTGCATTAGATAACGCGTAGACAACATTTTGTCGCGTTGTACATCTTAGCCGGGCAGGAAGTACGATCCTGGGCCTTTTTTATCCCAGACTGCCTGCGAACCTAGTAATGTCGTAGGTTCAGCGTGTGGGAGGGCCGCCCTTATATTTCTCAGCGGTGGATGTCAGTTCCACGAGCTTTATAATAATAATAATAATGCTGGACAATCCATACAGCATCATCTAGCCCCAAGCTAAGCAGAGCTTGTGTTATGGGTACTAGATGACTGATATACTTAATGCAATACATTACATACGTACATATTTTTTATTATACATAGAAAACCCCCAGAACACCCGGAATAATGTTTGTAGATCGTACAAACATTTATCCCGAGGCGGGAATCGAACCCGCAACCTTCTGCGTTACAGGCCCACAGGGTATTCGCCCACCGCGCCACATCGGTCGTCAAACAACAAGCATATGGCACACCTGATGTTAAGTGGTCACCATCGCCTATAACAAAGCATTGCCTTGAAGGTCACGTTCTTTAGGAACGTAAGCCACAATACACTGCTCTGCGTCTATCAACCTGAGGCATACAGGTATTCAGCCTCGTGGGCCTGTAATTACACCGGCACCCACACCCTTCAAACTGGAACACGCTGCGCTGCTTGGCGGCAGGAATAGGCATGGTGGTAGTACTTCCCCAGACGAGCCCTTCACTAAGCGCTCTACTACTACTACAGTCTTATAACTAGGTGGTGACTAGGTTATGTCGGTGACCTTGGTTCTTCAATGGATTTTCTCATTTCTGATTTCGTAGTGAAACTCCCAGCATCGCTCTCTCCATAGCTCGTTGTGCGACTTCGAGCTTGGGTAAGAGACCAATAGTTAGCGACGTCTCAGTTTCATAAGTAATCACTGACAATACCTACACACTGGTTTTAAATTAAACATGATTAACCTAATTTTTAGGGTTCCGTACCCAACGGGTGAAACGGGACCCTATTTCTAAGACTCCGCTGTCTGTCCGTGCGTCTGTTACCAAGCTGTATCTAATGAACCGTGATAGTTAGAGTTGAAATTTTCACAGATGATGTACTTCTGTTGCCGCAATTACAACAACTAAAAAACAGAATAAAATAAATTTGAAGGGGGCTCTCATAGGTACAACAAACGTGATTTTTTGCCTTTTTTGTTTTTAGTATTTTGGTACGGAACCCATCATGCGCGAGTTCGACTCGCGCTTGGCCGGTTTTTTTCAATAAGTGGTAGCTCTGCCATCTGTGCTGTAGGTTGTGGGTTCGACACTTACAGAGGATAAACATTAGCGTGATGAACATAGATGTCTGTTTCTGTCTGGATGTTTTATTACAAAAAAAAAACATTTATATTCTATCAGTCAGGATCCTACAGTACAACCTATGCTTAGTTTAATAGATAAGCCTAGACGATATTAGTAAAAAAATACCTTTTAGGGTTGAATATACCAAAGTTTGACTAAGATGACTATAACAATACGTAGGAACTTACAAATATGCACAAAAATCAAACAAAGACTCATCATCATTATTTTAATTCATAATCCATCTTAAAACAGCTTTATTATAATTTAGATCTTAATATAGAATTAATTACCTACTTTTGACTAATCAAGTGAAAAATAACAAAATGTCTACGTATTCCAATTAGGTACTTACAACCTATACTAAATCTACATTATCTATTATTAATTCCATAGACATTTTGCTCGAAATCTTCACTTTTGTGGTTCTAGGGTGGCAAACTAAACAAAACCTATAACATTTACACCCTATTAATATTATTTTTTGCTCTATAATCTGTCAAAACATTTAATACAATAATAGGCAAGTTTCAAACATAAAACTAGCCAGAGCACAGAAGAAAAAGTTTAAAAGAACATTGCTTAAATAAAAATAGACCTGTCAATTACACAATTACAGATAGTAATATTTAAGGCATTATTGCCAGATTTCTTAAGTAAGGTCTTCAAACTGCTTTTACATTATTGATACCACTTATAAAGCTGTCCTAGTTATTTCAGTTTGCTTAGAAGAGGACAGGAACCGTTTCAGTGCTGTCAAATAAGTTTAGGAATATGGAACAACAGAATCGACACTAATATCATTAGAAAAAGGTCTTATTTATTTTATTTGACACTTCCAAGTATCTGGTAACACAGGTTCAGGCATTTTAAGCTTAATCTAAGCATTTGACATTAGGTTTATAAATATACAAGGGATCAAAGTATGTTGTTTCCACGAGAGCATTAGAATGATTTTATAATAGAATTCCGAGCGTCGATCCATTTATTTCGCGAGGGATTCACTCGTTACAACAAACATTTATTGAATTCATCGCAAACACACGTTTTTTTCATAATTAATACGAGAATAAATCAAATAAGTCTCCGTAATTCTGTAAAATATTATTTTAAATTTCTATGTTCTACCTTCGCAGAAATAACATAACAATTGTACAGATTACAATGTAACAAGCCTGTTTCCGCCACTAACCCACACCATAAGGTGTTTATGTTAAAAATTACAGATCAATATCGTTACATGGTACGGTGGCAACGGTAGACATTAGAGGCTATAATTTAAGGTTTTATAAATAAAATCTCAATATATACCAATTATAAGAATCTTTGTCCTGACTGAATAACATTCAACGCATAGTTTTAACCACTGGGGGTAGAGATTTGAAGTTTTCAAGCTAAATTTATCTCTCTACAGGTAAAGGTGAACAAAGAAATTCCTGATATGAAAAACTTCTTGTGGACGAAGTCGCGAGTTCTTTAGCTTACAATAATTCTGTTTTTGCACTCATAAAATTAGCAATAAATACTTATTTATCGCTTTAAATAAACATAATAGATCAAACATTTGATTTGTGATTAGAACCCTTAGCAAGAGCATTCCTTACAGACCTCATCAATAAAAATTAAAATTATGATTTTTTGAACAAAGTACTTATTGAAAACGAATCTTGCTCAAGCATTCTTTTGCTCATGTAGAAACCAGTAGATTATTACACTAGGGATAAAAATAGGTGAGTTTTCACCCGAGGGCGAAACATTATCACATAATCATCAACAGAGTCAAAAATGAAGCGGGAAAAATAATTTAATCCTAGAAAGAACCGTTTTCTAATGAAAATTGACAAAATATACATTTCAATTTTGATTGACGAATACATCTGTAGAAATGGGTTCCAAATCTTCAAAATAGTCGATTTTAAACGCAATTACTTAGGTACCTTTATCGTCTAAACACATTTTCACTTCCGAAGAAACACACCAATTTATAAAGAAATTAACAAAAATGTTTTATAGTCAGAACTCATCACAAACAAACAATATTACAAACTTATATTTAAAACTCCAAATCTATAAGTATCAATTATAAGATTTTATTTCCCTGACTTACATGAAGACAACGCACAGCCTAAACCACTGATTGTAGAGACTTGTAATTTTCAGGGTATATTCGTATTGGTGCGTAAATGTGTACTAAGAAAGGAATTTTCAAAATACAACCCCTAAACGGGACAGCGGCGGTTGAACGTGGAAGAAGTCTCATGCGATTCGCCTCCACGCACTAAGACCCTGAAAATTTCAAGTCTCTACGACTTAGGCTGTGAGTTGTCTATATCAATCGAGTCATTCAGTCAGAACAAAGATTTTTATAATTAGTATAGATTATATGTCTCATTTTAAAGAGATCCCTGTGATACTACAGAATAAAGATCGTTTGATTTGGCAAGCATAATAATGACACTTTCACCTTTACTAATATGAGTTTGCATTGAGTATTTGTCATGAGGTCTGATCTGGCCCTAAATAAGTGATACTAGATATTTATAATCACATAAATACCAAAATATCTAATACGTCTATAAGTAAAGCTGAAACAGGCGGCATTCACACAAACAAAATGTTTAAGATTTTTTAAGACTAGATTTTTTAAATTATTGCAATGATTCAGGCATACTGTGTGGATATCTTAAATATGATTAACATAATTAATTTGCACATTTAAATAAAAAAAACAACCATTTAACATGATAATTCAGTTCGTAAGCTTGGTTCAAATATTTTACGAGAATCCGTTAGTAAGAATTGTTTCTTATCAGATTTTTCATCTGAATTTATGTCAAGTGTCAGAAGTAATGGCCGGTGGAAGGGAATCTAAATTAAAGCCAAATTTATGTATCGGGTTTTAAGACGACTACTGACTACTCCAGGAACGTGTAGTACCTACACAAGGTCTTATAGAATACCACTTTGCTGACATTTTTTTAAGATATGGTTTACTGCTTGAAGTTGTATCTACCAGGTGCGTTGCGCTTTAATTTTGGCGTTTTTAGGGTTTTGTTGTTTTTAAATACGATAATTAGGTAGGTACTTCAGTTTATTTTATGATGTATTCTCGATATTGATGCTGAAAAACGTAATGGACTAAAAATGTAGTTTTTCCCGTGTTTTTTTATATTTATTGTGAATAGAATTTTTGACTGAATGCGCAGTTACAGTTTTCGGAAGTAGTTTCATTACACGCTGTATAGAAAGAAAAACAAAATTCTAATCAAAACACAATGACAACAAATATTAAATTTTATCTTAGATAAAAGTATCTAGGCACTAATATTGGCTATGTAATCTTCAATGTGTTTAGGTTCTGCTATTTTTGTATTATTAATAACTTTGGTTGGGTTTAAACTCTATTAATTGCCCAATACTTCTTTCAACCGGTCATTCTCCTTCGTGCTGTGGTCTAACAAACGTGACATTAGCGAAATTGCGGGCAAGACTGCAAATTCAATGTATTGAATGTATTGATAAAGAAATAAAGATTATTATTATTATCCTACCAATATTATAAATGCGAAAGTTTGTATGGATGTTTGTCACTCTTTCACGCAACAACTACTGAATGGATTTTAAAGAAACTATACAATAATATAGCTCATACATCAGAATAACACATAGGCTATAATATAACAATAAGTGTTAGTAAGTCCGGAAAAAACGAACCATGCAAACAAAGTTGCGGGCAACAGCTAGTTATTAATATTGGCTGTTAGTGACAGAGTGACAGTTTACATTGAGCATGACAGTTTATCCCACAGGAAACGACCCGTAGTACTACTAACGAAGGTTGGTAGGATATTAGAACCAGGCATGTCAACTCTAGGCTGCCCCACGGCTTTCACCGTAACATGACAACTGCTAGGGCACATGTCTTTTAAATGCCACCATTGCTCACCCATCTAATAGTGGTTAAGCCCTGCTGAGATTATAACAAAAATCTCAAAATTTTACCAGATTATGTAGGATAGTAAGTTAAAAAAAAAACATTATTTGTTCAATGTGTGAAGTCCGCTTAATACTAATTTATCCTACATTTAAATTTTACTTTAATTTCTATGCCTGTGATTAAAAAATAATTATCAGTCAATAGTAAAAAAGATGTGAATCTTAGTGTTTATATTAATTATAAATTAAACTGTGGATAGCTGAAAGGGCAAAAACATGAGAGGTAACATAAGACTATATTATTATGTACAATAAATATATTAACTGCTGTTTCTATGTTCAAACCAACATAAATGTGCATTACAGATTATTTTGCTTTAGCTACTATAAAAAAAAACGAATACATAGCTGTGGTTTTAACTAAGAAACAACCCAAAAGCTCCATGAATGATTTAAGTCTTACCACACACAGGGCTACAAGTCGCGGCAACTAATCGCGACTACTTTTTCTACATTTTGAACGGTATCAGTGCAAACTGACTGTTTCAGTGGCTGTAGCTACTTGTACGCGTTATTACAACGGCGCTCAATCTGACACTACATTGTTGATTTTTATTCTAAAATCATCGATCACTAAAAACACCGGCATTCTATATCCATTTATGGTGAGGAATATAAGCTAACTAACATGAAATAAACTTCGGACAACAGCCATAGTAGCCGGAATAAAAAAGACTTCTAGTGCCGAGCGCGACGAGTTTCATCCAGCTAACAGTCGCGTAAAGTTGCGGCGACTAGTGGTATAGTGTGCAGCAGGCCTAATAAACCATGGTTTACTTTGATACATTACTGGAGCCTTAGTAGTTACTATAACCACATGAAAAGATAAGTATTGGTGAATTCTTACCCGATATATTCAAAATCACACATTAACTCTAATCTAGCTCAAATACTGTTATTACTGATAATCAAAATGCCACGGTGTTTCAAATGGACGTCTGTAGTAAGTGTGGTTCATTTGACTGAACATAGCGAGGTTTTGAGGTGGGGCTTGGTAGTACTCAGGTGCAGACCATTGACTTCGCTGATCAAAGCCTTGGTTCTCCGGCTGGGGGAAGCTGTAATTTGGTTGTACTGGTGGGGGTGCTGGTGGTAGGAACATATTGTCATTATACTGTCCGATGGGCAACGGAACCTCTTGTGGTTTAGCAAGTTTGGGTTTAGGAATTTTTCTTTTGCCCGGTTCTCTCACTGGTAACACAGGACTGTCCTGGGTTTTTGACATGAATCTGTGGAACTCCCCTTCAAAAGCACTGGGGTTTTTATTTATTGGCGGGATAACTTTAGGTATCCTTAAGTTTGTGTCCGGCAAACTCATTCCAGTGTTGGTTTGTGTAGCGTTTTTTGGAATTTGTGGTTTAATAACAGATTGTGGTTTCGGTAGCATGTGGCTGTAGGTTGGTTGATGAGAGGTGGAGGGTGAATGAACAGGTCTTATTGGAGCATGAGACGTTTGAGCTTTCATATGAGCATAAGCCGGTTTATGTGAGTTATAATCTCTACGCATCACTGGAGCCAAGGGGGAATTGTACTCGAAATTGGGAAATCTCTTCTCTCGAGGTTTTCGTGGTTTCTTCTCTGCCCCTTCAATTTTAGGTTTTGGTTCCTTCTTGGGCTTGGGCTCTTTTTTGACCCGTTCCTTTTTAGGTTTCTCAATCTTTTCTCCGTCCTCTGCTTTCATAGATTTCCGTTTTTTAGGTTCCTTTTTTTCAACCCTAGTGATTTCAGTTAGAGAAACGTCTTTTAGAGGATCGCCGTCTGTTTCTGGAGTGGGGGCAGCAGGGATAACGGTTTCATCAGAGTGTGGAGGAGATTGCCAACTGGATACCAGAGCATCCATATCCCCAATCTGTTCATTAGATAACTTCTTAGTTTTTATCTTTTTGCTCCCGCTTTTTGGTGTCTTTTTTCTTTCTTCACTAGTTTCCGTGTCAGTCTCCTTTCTAGGTTTCTTTTCTTTAGCTACCTTCTTCGGTTTATCCTTATCATCCCTGTCTTTCTTCTTTTTCTTATTTTCAGCCTTTTTCTTTTTCTCTTCAGAGGGATCTTCATAGTCTGAATCTTTGTCTGAGTCCATGTAGCCAACATCAGGCAGTTGAGCTTCAGAAGGGTCCATTTCATCTCCTTTAAGCCAAATGTCCTCTAATGCATCTAATTGGGTGTCATCAGGCTGTAACGGCATGTTCGGTCTCTTCATTGAGGTCATCATATCCAAGTCTCCTTCAGCCATAGTCATTTCATCATCATCCATGACATCATGACCTAGGATCGACACAGCAATGGCACCTTCCGATATACTCTTGCTTGCCATTGCTCGTTTCAAATGTAACGGATGGCGTTTCTTTTTCTTAGATCCCTCTTCTTCAGCGAGGATAAATGACTCAGGTAGCTCAGTGTTATTTTTGTTGCATAGGATATCTTGACCTGATGGGTGAGGTGCTGGTACCATCTTTTCGGGCTGCTCCGGGTGGCATCCGATGTCTTGTCCTTTGAGCCATAGGTCATATCTTTCAGGCTGGAAGCGCTTTACGAATGTGTCCATAGAGATCTTAACCATATCATTACTGCAAGTACATTGTGTTGCTCGTTTTCCATATTCAACCCATCGAGGAGCAGCAAAGTTTGTAGACTCGGCACAATTGAAACCATGATTGAAACCTGCATGGTAACCGTATGGGAAAGTGATCATGATTTCCCCAGATTCTTGTGTTATCTTATTAATTGGAACTGAGTACTGTTTCAAGATTTGTGGTGAGATCAATGTCATTTTGTGTCGTAGAAACGCTTGACAGGTTTTGGCTGAAGTCGGGAAGAAACCGGCTGCAATTCGTTCAAATCTCTTACCATGTTCAGGTGGAATGCAGTACCAAGTTTTCGGGTCGCCGAAATGGAGATAGTTAATAGAGTACAAGTCCATATCTTCTGTGTGCCATGCAAATGTGGTCTTCCACATGCCGAAATAAAGGTATGCAGTGTTTACTCCATCAATTTCAATGCCATAGTCAGAGTTGACATAATCCAGGATAGTTCCTAACCTGTTTATATTCCACTCATTGACGTCAGGGTCCGTAATGCTACCGTTGACATCAGCCCCGTATATAGGGGCGACATACGTGACATTTTTCCAGTATTTCCTCTCTAAATCGTCGAAACTCGAGTGACGAGGGGTGCAGTACTTGGCAGAGTTTGCCATCACAGAAAACTGCTTAACATTCATAGATTTCTTCTGGATATTTATCTGTTGAAACAAACCTTGCTTTCCAGTAACTACCTGGCAGATTGGCGACGGTATCGTCACGTTGAGCTCGTCGAGGTTGTAGCCAGACTTGCGAGGTACCCATTCTGGAGGAGGTATCACTTTGGCCAGGCCTGCTTTGTGTGCACCTTTCGATTCCATGTACTGAATGAATTTGTTGAAATCTTTGAATTCCTCCCATGTCGGGCGGAAGGTTTGAATGCTAACACCACCCGCACTGGTTGTACCTTCATCCCAGGTCTGAGACATGGTGTTTGTTTTAATCACAACCACGTAAATCCAAACAACTGTATTTCATCACATAATCCAAAAGAACACACTATTTGTGATCAGGTACTAAACGTAATTGGTGTACCCATGAATTAAAATCACTTCACACGAGTTTTTACAGTCAATATTAATAAAGCACACGCGATAATCTAGCATTCTCTTTCGTAGTTTGAGAAAACATTACAATAAAATGGCCGACGAAAATGAATGAGATAGAGATGCGCTTTGCTTGCAACAAAATCCCATCATGTTTCTTCTAGGGTTGGTAGAAGACACATAATCGAAATTAGGTCACGTACACCAAAAACTGTACGTAATTTTAGATTTATCGACCACTTTTAGCCTATGGAGCTTCAACTATTCGCAGTTAGTTTTATTTTGTTGGCATTACCTTTATTATGACATTTGAGGACAATTCTATTTTTGTTGAGGTTATATGGATATTTTAATTTTTCGTCGTATTCTTTCTAAACTGGCCATTTATAGAAAGTCTTACCTGAAAAGATTCTTCAAATTCTTCTACTAGATTTCCACTACCATTTGATGGTGCCGCCATTTTTCATACACATTTAGTAAACACTGTTTAGGGCTGTCACATCACACTCACCAATCATCTCTCTCACTCACTCAACTAAATTCAATTCCCCTGGTTTCGTCTCCCTTCCAGTCCGCTCGTCAGCGACGTTGCGCTGATGGATGACAACTGCCTGCCTGCGCCCGCTGTCGCTGTCACCGCCGCCGCCACCGCTCCATTCGTACGCGCGCGCCGCTACCGCTGCCGCTTATCTGCTCCCGCATTATATAACTCGCGACAGCTCTGTCTGCAACTAGCGTACGCAGATTATAAGTACCTACTCTAAATGCTTACTTACTGAGTACGTAATTAGTAGGTAGGCAGTCACTTTTCGTTGATTTCGTGGTGCTCGTTAGCTTAATTTTCTTGGCAATGATAAGACCACCCATTGCATTCTACTTTATTATCTATATCTCTTTTATTTTTTCGTGAATCATAATGTGGTAGGTATGGAATTTTTTTTTTACCTTCTATCAAATCTTAGAATCGTCGTTTAGTTTTTATCCATACATTCCCTGACGTTTATTGCGGACAGATTGCGAGTTACATAAAAAGACTAAAAGAAATGTATGTATATCGCGCAACAGTATTGTGAGACCGGTATTCTTGTATTATTACCCTGTCTTCCATAATATTTAATTCGCGATAGTTCTACGACAGCTGAGAGCGGGTTATCTACAAGCACATTAACATAATTTCGTAAGCTCACACACACACTCGAATAAGTGATATTTCGAACAAATAACTTAATCAAATCATGCATCCGCTTGGAAGACACGATGGCACACTTTAAACATATAACTTCCATCTGACTTGCATCGGGGGTTAAAAAGGTTGAACTTGATCGAAAATTACGTAGCGAGTGTAACCAATATGACTGCATAATTTTACACGTCGCAAACCTGTCGCGAAATACGTCATCACGGTAGTAAGTAAGTATTTGACGCTGGATTTTTTTTAATTTCGAGCAACCATCCACATTATGACAATCTAACATACAAACATCTATACTAATATTATAAAGAAGGAAGATTTGAATGTTTGTTTGCTTGCATTGAATAATTTAATTATTTTTATATGAATTATTTTATTTATGTTATAATTAGGTACATGTATGGATGTTTTTTCCCCAGTATAGAAAATATTTTCGTCACAAAAACTTTAGCTTTAAATACATATACCTAGATAGGTAAGTAGGAACATAACACCTACTAGCAAAATAAAAAACGAGTGTGCTTTAGACCACACGACTGAAGTAAAACTTCTTTATTATATGAAACGTAACTGCCTATGAGAGAAAGAGAGAAAGAACAGTGCTTTCATACCCCCTACATCGTAGTGTTTGTTGGAAGTCGCATTAGAAGTATTACTTCAAAATGACGAAAAACAGCCCTTAAGGCGTTAGTTTTCAGTGGTACCATTACTACTATTATAAGTAGGTATTTGTTGGTACCTAAGTGTATTTTCTCCTGTATTTCAACTTAATTTCCATAAACAGAGATTACCTACTCGCTCAATCTGGCATGAGTAGAGCGACCGCGAAACCGCGAAAATAGTAAAAAAAACGGCCAAGTGCGAGTCAACCGTCAACCGCAGAACCGATACTCATTGGTTTAGGAGGCGGGCGTTGAGTCTGCTACACAGTTTTTTACTTTTGCAGTCTCACTCATCGTTTTAGTTTGTAATTCGCTCATCTTGTATTGTTCTGAATAAACTATTATATTATTAACCTCGCGCACGAAGGGTTCCGTATCATACAGCTAATAATAATGTATGATTCGGTATAAAAAATGTAAATTTAAATGTCTGGATTTAGTCTGGTGGAGAAGCATGACTATTTTTAATATAGATACTAACGGTTCCTTGCGTTTTTGCGTGCAGATGTTTTTACATTTCTTAATTAGTTTTAACTAGTGAAACGCGCGTGACTTCGGCCACGCGAAGTAATTTTATACGAATATCAATTCCTGTTGTGCCCGTTTCGAGGTTGAATTTCAGGAATTCCTTTCTGTCTAAAATAGGTAGGTACTTTAATTCATACGAAGCCCCCACTCTTTGTCACAGCAGGATGTAATTTTTAGTTGAACGGTGAACCCCTCCCGCCCGTTTACGTGTAACGTAATAATCGATGGCCCCTAATCTGTTCCACATATAAAAATTTTGTCCTGCCTGACTGGCATACTGTCTAGGCGCGTAGAGCTCTACTAAGAAAGGAATTCTTGAAATTCAACCCTGAAATGGGCACAGTGGAAATTGAAGTTTGTACAAAATTACTTCACGTGGTCGAAGTCACGCGCGGTTCCACTACTATAGTTTATTATACTAATAAAAAGTCACGACATATATTTGTTCCAAATTGCCAATTATAATAGGTAGGTAGGTTATAGTGATTGCAACGACAGCGTGTTGACTGATTTGTAACAAATATCCATACATCCAACTGAACATCCAAACATATAAAAGTCATTTACAGATTGTGTTTTTCTTGGAATTGCACGAAATCTGTCAGTACCTACCTAACCTTATTTTTGTTTACACCACGTGATCAAAACAACTTGAATGAACCGGTGCAATGACCTATTGACAGGTGTGTAGTTTAAGTACGAATTCTGCACCCTACCGTTGCCAATTATGCAATCTTTTAAAAATGAGTAGTGTTGATATGTGCTGACAAATTTCTAAAGACATGAACCGACTGAGTAAATATACCTACTTATTTATTATTGGATTCTAAAGATATTATTATGATACCTATGTCAAGATATGAAAATATATTAGCTTGTTTAGCTATCACAAGCCTATATGGGCTTGCATATAGTGATATATCCCATCATTTAGGTATCTAATTATCATGTTTACTTACCAATAACTTATTTTAAAAAAAATACACTATTATTAAGACATCGATCAAAGTTACAACGAACTACAAGAACTTTTATGTTATGTTACATGCTGCTACGGAACCCTTCATGAGCGAGTCCGACTCGCACTTGGCCGCTTTTTTGTTTATGTGCCTGGGTACTCACAAATACATTTTCTTGTACCTGCCCATTGATTAAAAATATTTTTGAGCTTCCAAAAATAATACTTGGTACCTAGGTTAAAAGGAAGCTTTGCCCTGCAGTGGGACACTACAGGCTTTAATAATAATAATAATAATAAGGGTCAAGTTATACACGTGTGCATCCTTAGCATAATTACATTGCGTTATCATTTTAGACTGACATCAATAAAATTACATAAAAAATATGTGTGTCGGGCGTTCAACTTTCTATAAACTGTGGTTCTACTATATACTATTCCCCTCAAGTGCATTACTATCTCTCCCCCTCCCTAGAGCACACCCCATTGATGTTTGACCAACATAACGAAAAAAACCTAAATCCACAGAATGCGTAAACTACTTCTCCGTCCATGAATACCGTAGACAGACGATGGATGAATACATGTTACAAAAAAATAAAATGGTCATCAAATAATGTTGAAGAACAAGTCAAGACTAATATTCTCTAAATGCGCACTGATATAAAAGCTATCATGTATTAATCCACTACTTAACTGTCAATGTCAATTCATGTGAAGTTATTATTAGGTCACGTGACATTTGTTTTTATTTACATTCAATTCAACCTTTATTTGGGTCGATTAGGTGTAAAACTTACAATAACTAATTTTTGTTAGTTAAATAATGTCGAACACTCCGCAAGTTGTGGACGGAGAAGCCTCGGAGTCCGACTCCGAGATAGAAATCGCCAAAACGCCTGCAAGTGTCTCCTCTGCTACGAATATCTAATATTTGTGTAATTCATTCGTGTTGTTGTCAACTCCGAACATAATTAGGTAACTGTGTATTTCAGGAGGCGGAGGCCACTCAAGGATCAAGTGTCCAGGCTTCCGTTATATCAGGAGAAGCGTCAGAATCGGAGGATGAAGGCTAGTATACTTACGAAAACTTTATTAAAAAAAATATATTTAGGCTATAAATTTTGTTGCATTACTTTTTACGCTTTGGCCTGGCCTATAAACTGATACTTACTTCAAAAGTTTTTCTTAAGTAAGTTTCAGCAAGAAATCCAACTTTTTTCATAAGTAATACTCAATAATGAGTTAGTAAAAGTTTATGCTGTAAGTTTCACTAACACAGACATATTAACCATGACTACCACCTAATTTGTAAACGGATCATACAAAAAAAAAAGTAGGAACCAAGCTGTAAGTTTCTTGCCGGTTCTTCTAGGCTTCTAGTTATACTTTTTTACCAGGCATGCATACAAATCTGTAGTTGGAAAATTGTGTCAAAGTCAAAAAACATTTATTCAGTAATATCCGTAGAGATAGTCTTGAAATGTCTTAAGGCTAGGTGAATCTAAGCGCCAGTTCTTCGGGACTAAGCCTATAATAGTAATTATTTTTGTAATATCTGTTCTCCAGGTGAGCTAACTCCTAAGCCCAAGGATGTTCAGACTCCACCTCCTCCGATATCTCCAAACAATCTGAAGATATACAGTAACTCTATACTACACCGTCGCTTATGTGAGTACAAGGTTTTAACTAGTAAAACCCTTTCAACTTTGCTTGAGAAAAGTTATGAGTTATCACTTTTATAAACAAGCGTCAACTTCCAGCAGTAATTAAAATGAATTAAAACGGTGTCACACCAATTACAGTAATTAAAGATAGGTATAAACATGTCAAATTAAGATAGAGAGAAAAGTTATAAGTTAAATATACAAAAAATTACAAATTATTGTATAAATGTGAAAAAAAAAACTAAATGTCACGCTCACAAAATCTCAAACATTCGGTCAACAAGTAATGTCGGTTGGGAGGCAAAGGGAGCTACAGTTTGGGGAGAAACAAGAAAAAAAGAAATAGTGACACAACTTACTCCTCAGGCATGGTAGATATCCCCTCAGATCTCATAGTACCATGAAGTATAAACTCAATCTCGAATAATAATAATGCTGGACAATCCACACAGCATCATCTAGCCCCAAGCTAAGCAGAGCTTGTGTTATAGGTACTAGATGACTGATATACTTAATACAATACATTACATACATACATATTTTTTATAGCACATAAAAAATACCGAGAACACCCTAAATATTTGAAATTTGTACAAATATTGATCCCAAGGGGGGAATCAAACCCGCAACCTCCTGCGTTGCAGGCGGACATTCGCCCGCCGCGCCACATCGGTCGTCATGCTGTATCTCATGAACCGTGATAGTTAGAGAGTTGAAATTTTCACAGTTGATATATTTCTGTTGCCGCTACTAAAAAACAAAATAAAATACATTTTTAAGGAGGCTATCACACGGGGTGATTTTTCTGCCGTTTTTATATATAATGGTACCGAATCCTTCGTGCTCAACTCCGACTCGCACTTGGCTGGTTTTTATAGTCATAGTCTGACTAATAGTCATTTATTTATAAGATTTCAGGTACATAAGGAGCTTAAAACGAATTCGCTTCGGCTAAAACCTGCCTTTACTGGCGTATGAATATGTATGGGAATTTATTACAAACGAATATAAGTATACATAACAAGGTCTTATAAAATAATAGTAACATTTTTATTTTTATTTACTTTTCCAGGGGAGGTGAATGTATCTATGCGTAGAAATATAGAAGTCCTAGGGCTCCACACTATAAAGCTTGCATATGAAAAGATGGCAAACTTAGATCGGGAGCTATTGGCACTGCAGGTTTGTACAGCTACGTGAAACTCATGGGTGGAACAAGCATATGGCCCACCTGATGTTAAGTGGTGATTATCACAATATCGACACATCGACGGTGGAAATTTCAAATGTCGTAAGGGACATTTTGTCGTAAGTGCCCTCTTTATGCCATAGAACTGAAATTTTTGTTCTCCGTCTATCGGTATTGTTAAAATTTTGATATCTCTGAAAATGAATACATAGAAAATACCCAAAACATCCGAAAATATTTGCGGATCGTACGAACATTTATCCCAAGGCGGGAATCGAACCCGCAACCTCCTGCATCGCAGTCGGACATTCGCCTGCCGCGCCACATCGGTCGTCAACATAATATAATAAAGGATTGCCTTATTTATTTATTAATTTGGCGTGATTTTTTGCCGTTTTTATTATAGATCATGGTACGGAACCCTTCGCGCGCGAGTCCGACTTGCACTTGGCTGGTTTTTTTTAAATATTGAACTGGTTTTCAGGAAAGTGTTCGCGTTGCAGACAACCAAGTGACATTAGCCAGGGCTCGCTCCCGACAGATCCAGGAACAACTTAAGAACTGCCACTTTCTAACAGCTCTACCAACTGTCCGAACCTAAGCACCTACTAGCTGAATAAGACGTTTAGGGGCCGTTCAAATATTACGTAAGCAGATTTATTACAATTATCTACCCCCATCCCCCTTGTCAGCAAAAGTAAACAAAGCTCTAAACCCCTCCCACCATGCTTACGTAAACATTTTTCAATTTTAATAATAAATAATATAAATAAATAATGCCGGACGATCCACACAGCATCATCTAGCCCCAAGCTAAGCAGAGCTTGTGTTATGGGTACTAGATGACTGATATACTTAATACAATATTATATTACATACATAGATATTTTTTATTATACATAGAAAGTACCCAGAACACCCGGAATAAATATTTGCAGATCGTACAAACATTTATCCCAAGGCGGGAATCGAACCCGCAACCTCTGCGTCGCAGGCGGACATTCGCCCGCCGCGCCACATCGGTCGTCAAAATTAAAAATGTATTTTTTATATTATAATAAAAAAAAAAGAATTAGATTTAGGATAGAGATTAGATTTTACTGATACAAGTGTAAGAAAGTAAATAACTACCGCTGACGTAATCATCATCTAGACTCCCCTACCCCCCTTGGACACCCCCCCATAGTGCTTACGTAATACTTGAGCGGCCCCTTACCGTTTACGACGTTAACCGGGCCACTTCGTTGGGCGATAAGTGTCGTATTTTTTCTGTAACCATTCGGCATTCGTCCAAATTATATGCAGTAAAAGGAAAAAGTCTGTTTATTGTCATTATCCCCACTAAGCTGTCCCCACCAGTGGGGATTATGACAATCTTCAAAAAACGAACGCAGAAGACAATCATCATCATCATCAGCCTGTAGAAGTCCACTGCTGGACACAGGCCTCCCCCACACGTTTCCAGGAAGAACGATTCTGAGCCCTCTCCATCCATCGACTTCCCGCGGTCCTAACAATGTCGTCAGTCCATCGGGTAGGAGGACGTCCTACGCTTCGTCTTCCGGTTCGTGGTCGCCATTCGAGAACCTTTATTCCCCAACGGTTGTCGGTTCTACGAGCTATATGGCCTGCCCACTGCCACTTCAACTTGCTGATTCTGAGAGCTATGTCGGTGACCTTGGTTCTTCTACGGATTTCCTCATTTCTGATTCTATCTCGCAGTGAAACTCCCAACATTGCTCTCTCCATAGCTCGTTGTGCGACTTTGAGCTTGTGTATGAGACCAAGAGTTAGCGACCACGTCTCAGTTCCATAAGTCATCACTGGTAACACACACTGATTATAGACTTTCGTCTTGAGGCTTTGCGGTAACTGTGACGAGAAGACAATAAAACTAAAGATTTAAATGAAAATAGTTTAATGAGCTGTATGGGTCCTTTTCATATGTCGTCTGAGTGAGTCTCTGGATGCAAAAGGATTTGTACATAATGTGCAACTGTAGTTTTTTTCACCCGTGTGACTCACTCTATGCCTAACCACATCAGACTTAGTATAAAAAAGATAGTGACAAATATCACATTCATGATTCTTTTCCTTCATATGAACAGTCTTAACATGATTATTAACCAAACTCCTAGTTATAAAACTCTTTGAACAGAACTGACAGCTGAATTCAGGTTTTTTCATCCCATGCTTCTCGACTAAATGTTTCACTTTTAAGTTTTCCTGGAAGAACCGTTCCTGGCAGAACGGGCAGGGAAATCTGTTTTTTCTAACTTGTTTTACCCCATGATGTTCTATGTCATGTTGTTTTTTTTCTGTCCGACTTAAAAATGTGATATTACATTTTTGACATTGAATTGGTCGATGTGACCTTGACCGGTGTAAATTTAAAAACACCAAATTTGAAAAACCAGCTCCGCAAACATAACAGACATGTTTCTGATAATGTTTATTCATGTGAATGTTCAATAATCTGAACAGAGTGAACGATTCTGAACATATCTGACATTTTAACTCGGTCTTAAGTTTGAACGGAACTAACAAGTGATCGGAGACTACAATACTGTGTTCGAGCAAATGTTTTTTTAAATCATCTAAGTCTGCTAGCTGTTTTTGACATAACTTGCAGTTTAAGCTGGAAATTTCAACTTTGACAAGGCGATTTTGTTGTTTTATGATCTTTTTCTGTATATCTTGCAGCGTATGAGTGTTTGCATGTGCTTTTAACATATCTATGTCGGAGAACGGTTCCTTGCAGCAGAAGCATCGATATCGACTTATGTTCCATTGGAAGATAGTGGCAGTTGAATTTGCAAGGAGCTTTAAAGAGTTTTCTCTAAGAACAGGTCCGCTGCCCCGATGATCTGATTTGCTTAAGTCTTGTCTGAGTTCTTCTGAAACGAATGTACATTACATTTTAAAAACTAGTCATAACTACTTGTCTCATTCCATCCCGACGACCAATGTGGCGCGGCGGGCGAATGTCCGCCTGCGACGCAGGAGGTTGCGGGTTCGATTCCCGCCTTGGGATAAATAAATATTTGTGGACATTTTTACACAACATCATCTAGCCCCAAACTAAGCATAGCTTGTACTATGGGAACCAGATGACTGGTAGAATACTTATATACTTTTTTTTTATGTTTGTACGATCTGCAAATATTTATCCCGGGTGTTCTAGGTGTTTTTTATGCATAATAAAAAATATGTATGTATGTAATGTATTGTATTAAGTATATCAGTCATCTAGTACCCATAACACAAGCTCTGCTTAGCTTGGGGCTAGATGATGCTGTGTGGATTGTCTAGCATTATTATTATTATTATGGATGGATGTTTGTTACTCTTTCATGCTCTAACCAGTGGACCGATTTGGATGTTGGATTAGCTAGATTAACTACTACTACTACGGGGTAGGCTACTTTTTATCCCGAAAAAATAACGGGAACGGGGAAAAAACTGCCACTAGGGCGAAGCTGCGAGCGGCCGCTAGTATAAAATATTTCTTACCTGTTTCAATATCTTTAACTTTCTCCTTTTTCTTGAATTTGGATTTCTTGGGGTCCATTTGTTTATTACTGTTTTCTAATATGGCGGCCCCTTGGCCTTCATACTTCAGGTTGGGTAAAATTTCTGAAAAATAAAAAGCTATAGGTACCATCAAATTTATTACAGCCGTCACAGCTCAGTTCGTAGTAGCCCTGCCTTCTGTAGGTGGTGGGTTCGATGCCCACCGAGAACCAACATTTGTGTAATAAGCATATTTGTTCTGCGTCTCCGTGTTTCATTGTATTCTATGTGTGTATTTAAAAAAACAAATATGTATTTTATCAGTCGTCTGGTTCTAAGTTTATTAATTTAATTGCTTGATCAATAATAATTATACAAATGCTGGACAATCCACACAGCATCATCTAGCCCCAAGCTAAGCTGAGCTTGTGTTATGGGTACTAGATGATTGATAGACTTAATATAATACATTACTTACATACATAGATATTTTTTATTATACTTAGAAAATACCCAGAACACCCGGAATAAATATTTGCAAAACATACAAACATTTATTCCCAAGGCGGGAATCGAACCCGCAACCTGACATTAACCCGCCGCGTCACATCGGTCGTCAATTGAATCAATTTAATTGACTGCATCATAGAGCACGTTCTTAACCAAACTAATCTGCAAGGTAATGATTTGTTTTAGGTGATAGTAACCACTTAACATCAGTTGGGCCATATTCTTGTTCAGCAGTACAGAGTTTGTCTCTTCCACCTTCTTGGCCTCAATCAAAAATTTAGCTCGGCACGAAGACAAGTTAGGTTACGATGTGTATCTGTATACACAATAATATGTATTCAGTAGTAGTAGAGCTCTTAGTGAAGGGCTCGTCCGGGGTAGTACTACCAGTTTGAAGTTCCGGTTTGAAGGGTGTGGGTGCCGGTGTAATTACAGGCACATGAGGCTTAACACCTGTATGCCTCAGGTTGATGGACGCTGAGTAGTGCATCGTCGGTGACGATCCTAACGAGCGTGACCTACGAGGCAATGCTTTGTTATAGGTGATAGTAACCACTTAATATCAGGTGGGCCATATGCTTGTTCCATCAGCACATTGTATAAAAAGAAAAAAAATACACTGCAGCTAGTATTACATTACACTGTTTAAGCGCATTTGCGGGTAGACTCACCATTATCGTCTATACTGTCGTCTTGATCATGATCACACTTCATGTCCATAGATTCCTCCAGTTTGACATTTTCAATTTTGAAGCCGGAACTTGAATCTTTCACTTCTGAAATACCATGCAATATACCTGCAGTCAGAGACAGTCTCGCGGCTTTAATGCCCAAGCATGGTAAATAATGGCAGGCCTTGTGTGCCTGTAATTACACCAGCACCTACACCCTTTAAACCGGAGCCGAAAGCTGTTTGACAGCAGAAATTGGGTCTATTTCAGAGTATGCTGGCCGCACAGACCTCTGAGGCAGCTATCATGCTTTACCGGGCTACATTTAGGCTGGTTAATGAGAAGTTTTTCTTAAGAGGTAGCGATCCCTATGGGACAGATATAGTCGTAAGTCGACTCAACATCCCTTAAATAAAGTAAAGGAAAAAAAAAGACAGCAGAAATAGGCATGGTGGTAGTACTTTCTCGGACGAGCCCTTCACTAAGTCAAAGTCAAAGTCAAAGTCAAAAAGCATTTATTCAGTAATATCTGCAGGGATCATCTTGAAACGTCTTAAATCTAGGTGAATCTAAGCGCCAGTTCCTCGCGCTCTCTCTAAGAGCTCTACTATTACTAAAATATAGTAGAACAGAGAAGAATCATCATGTTTATTTATTTACCGTTCCCAAATTGACTTTTTAAATATTCTATATACATTTCTTCATTCTTTATCACCATGTCTTTGAAGAGGCTCGCATCACGGAGTCTCATGATGCAATTTTCACAAATATACTGTTCCATTGATAGGAATTCTTGAGTAAACTGAAAAAAAAACAAGCAAGGTAGAGTAGGTAAAAGATTGTATTTTTCAGTATTTGAAAGAAAAGAGAAAAGAAATTGCTTCATGACTTTAATCTCTCAGCCTGGGAGACATCCCTTCAAATCTCTTAGTAAGAAGTACTTACTCAAGTTTCTTTGGGGATGTCTAAAGGGTAGTCAGGTACGTCCAAATATTACATTTGGTACCTACATAGTCACATTTTGCAAGAGTAGGTATTCCTGCTTGGTTGCTGCTGCTAGAATACCAGCTAGTTTCCTCACAATGTTTTCGTTCACCGTTTAAGTAGGTACTGGCATTACACACATAAATTTTTCAACAGATAAATTCATTGATGCAGACTTGAATTCAAACCCATAACCTTCGTAATAAGTGAATTAATTTAACGTCAGGTGAGAAGCATTACCTTGCCATAACAGTTTTTATTTCGAGATTCTGATTATTTTATAAAATAACACCTACTTGTATTATGTATTCATAACATACTAGTTTTTCTTGCTGGAAATCAACATATTTAACTATAAATAATAATTTATAGCTAGTGTTTCAGTTACCTGGATGTTAAATACGTCTTTGAGCATGTTTTCATATAGTTTTTTCTTTCCAGAAACGTAACAATCTGAAGATATAGCCTTAGAACAGTCCTTTTCTAGGCAACATCGACAAATCTTTAAATACATCGATTCTACGCCAATACATGACGGTAAATTCATTTTGATCATAAAATACACACAGAACTTTAAAATGAGTCAGATTTTCGGATAGATTTCAGTCAATATCCTTTTTTGTGAAGATCAACAAAAACAAAACAAACAAATCAATGGATGAATTGAATATTTAATCGTCTTCTTTTTTTGGAAATTATGATTTTTGACAATGACATCTCAGTGTTATTTGACATTTTGGAAAGCATTTTGTTGATTCTAAAAAAAAACAAAATTCCAACCCACAGAATGAAAAACTCCAACGCGCTGTCTATTGATTTAGAAAAATAATAACTCATCAGTCCATATTCTTAGCTCATCACCACAGATCACCACTTTTGTATCACTAAGCACGCTAGATATCCTCTCAGATCTTTTTGATTCCTAGCATAATCAAGACAAGACTCTTTGAGGGTGTCTCGGTCTAGAAGGGTAGGCAGAGGTACGTCCAAATACCTACATTACGTAACTTACCTGTCAGGATTTAAGTATTCTGTGCTGATAACTAAATACTATGGAGTTTTTACCTCAGAAGTTCAATGATCCACATACAGAAGCCATCCAGACTTTATTATGATGTAAAAAGACCTACTTACTACTTACTAACCTTCTTTGAATTTCAAATATACAAACTCCTTGCATGCAATTACTTTCACTTCATGAAAAAAAAACAGTAAAAATCGCACCAAATTCTGAATATTTTTAGATTTACTCACCGATTTCTGTAAAATTATTATTTTTTATGGCGCTTACGGATAAAAGTCATAATATATACGCCAAATGCAATCACATAGCTAGAACGCAACCGAAATATGAAGTCAGCGAACGTAAGTTTCAGTTATTTGTTAACTAGCGGCCGCTCGCAGCTTCGCCTGCGTGGCAGTTTTTCCCGTTCCCGTTGTTTCGGGAAAAAAAGGAACACTTAAAAATACATATATTAAATGACAAAACATTATTTAAATAATAACAATAACATACTGCATAGTTTGCACTGTGACATGCTTAACGACTCCGCACATTTTAATTGCTATCTACCTCCATAATCTGCTATTTTTGCAGATAACTTAACTATTGTAATATTATCCTTTGTTACCTACCTACTTTAATTACCTACATAGTTTAGCTGTAAGAAATGTTATACATTAGATTTATATTATTTCTCACCAAGTGAAATGTAATTTCTTCTGAGAAAATAAATATTCTTTAAACCTAAACGTCTTAAATCTAGGTGAATCTAAGCGCCAGTTCCTCGCGACCAAGCCTAGAAGAACCGGCAAGAATCTTACGGCTTCTACCGTTTTTTTGTATGATCCTTTTACAAAGTAAATAATGTAAATAATGAAACTTATGTTGCTTTAAATCCTCCAGAGTTATACAAAGAAATAGCGACTGACTACAGGTTGCTGCCAACGTTTGAAAAAACTCTGTATGAAAAGGTCTACACCAAGCATTTCTCCTTACAACGCAATGAGCATTTGAAGTGCTGTTGGGCGCAGTACAAGAAAAATATCGAGGGTCGTGTATTTGCACCCTTCCAGTTTCCTAGCGTTAGGTACACAACATCATCTAACTCCAAAGCTTGTACTAATAGAGTACTTATATCCGATGTAATAAAACCACTTTCGAATACTCCAGGAACGTGTAAAGTTACCTACAACAAAGCTCTTAATAAATAGTAGACATTAAATGCGTCCGAAGAGCCTAAACCACCGGTTATAGAGAATTAAATTCCAACTCTTAAACGGGTAAAGGCAGGGT
Organism: Electrophaes corylata; assembly: GCA_947095575.1. Classification (NCBI taxonomy): domain Eukaryota; kingdom Metazoa; phylum Arthropoda; class Insecta; order Lepidoptera; family Geometridae; genus Electrophaes; species Electrophaes corylata. The sequence continues at coordinate 983,737 of OX352727.1, forward strand.
TGAAGTTTGTATGAAAATACATCACGCGTACAGAGTCACGCACGTTTTGCTAGTTAAATATACTTATAAGAATATTATTCTTTAAATCAGCTGATAGAATACTTATATGCTTTTTTTTTGTAAATACATGTACTTAGAATACAATATAACACAAAGACACAGAAAAAACTGTGTTTATCACAAAAAATGTTCGCTCTCGGTGGGAATCGAACCCATTACCTACGTCGCAGAAGGCAAGGCTCTATGAACTGAACTGTGACGGCTGTCGAATTATCTTGCCGTTATCTAGGCTTGTTACCCTATATGCTACAGTAAAATCAGATTACATATAAGTTACAAGCGTCGAAAGATTTAGTACTAAATCTTGTAACGCTTGTAACTTTCAAGGTAATCTGTAATCAGCGTTTGTATGGACAACGTACCGACTTGTTTAACCTTAACAGGCGTTTTAATGGTAGGTAAAACGCTGATATTATTTTTTTACAGTGCGTTACATTTTTATAACTGCGCCGTCCGATTTATGCCAGAAGCTTCAATAAAAATGATGGATCACAGAAAGAAGATGGTTCCTGGCCCTGGAGTCGATTCCCGGGGTCATCGGCCTATCCCACAGGAGGCCATGATGAAACGCGGGACACCTAAGAAAGCTAACGTCAAAACATTCAAAAAAACACCCAAAAACTAAGGATAATTAACTTTCTAAGAATTTATTTTAGCTATATTTCTTTTTGTTTAATTTAGATTTTATATTTAGCTATTTTCACTTGTAATTTTTTAAGATTTTATTTTAACTTATTTTTTAAATGTTTAAATTGTAGATATTGTTCTAGCTTCTGATGTATGTTTAAATGATTTTTTAATTAATTACTATATTATTGTGTAATATTATTATAGTTAGTAATACAATAAAACAGCTGTATTGATGTACATTATTTATTTAACACGAGTGGGTTGTTTTGGTTCAAAAGAATAATAAAACATTGATTATGTATGGTAAATTAAAACTAGGTATGTACGTGATTGCCTGTGTAGAATATTAAGTTGTATATTTTTTGAAGAGTCTGTTCCTTAATCGATCGCTCCGTGGTTTTATTGGTAGAATTTTGTATTTCAAAAGTTCTGGAGACACATTCTGGAACAAGAACCAAGGAAGTAATGTTTTTTTTTATGCAACTTGTTGATGGAACAAGCAGATGGCCCACCTGATGTTAAGTGGTTACCATCACCTATAACAAAGCATTGCCTTGTAGGTCACGTTAGTTAGGAACGTGCCCTACAATACACTGCTCTGCGTCCATCAACCTGAGGCATACAGGTGTTAAGCCTCATGTGCCTGTTATCACACCGGCACCCACACCCTTCAAACCGGAACACGCTGCGCTGCTTGGCGACAGAAATAGGCATGATGGTAGTACTGTCCCGGACGAGCCCTTCACTAAGAGCTCTACTACTACTAAAAACAATACTCTACTCCTCTAAAACAATGCTCTACTACTACTAATGTGTAACAAGTCCGCAGTTTTTCTATAAAAATAATGTACTTATGTAGTTACGTAATGCCAGTGCCCTCAAACGGTGAAGGAAAACATCGTGAGACAACCAGTTAGTATACTAGCAACGATAATGGGCACCTGTCAGGTATGGAATACCCATTACTGCAAAATGTACTTAGATTTCTTCAAAGAATCTCGATTTAGGTAGGTGGGGATACCTAGATCTGAAGGGATATCTATAATGCCTAGGGGTTTAAGTCGTGTAGCTATTCAAAGTCAAAAGTCAAAGTCAAAAGGCATTTATTCAGTAATATCCGCAGGGATCATCTTGAAACGTCTTAAATCTAGGTGAATCTAAGCGCCAGTTTCTCGCGACCAAGCCTAGAAGAACCGGCAAGAAACTTACGGCTTGGTTCCTACCGTGTTTTTGTATGATATGTATGATTCTATCTTCATTGTTTTAAATTTGACTGACCACATAGCTCAGTTAGTAGTAGCTTTGCCTTCTATGTTATAGGTTGTGGGTTCGATCCCCACCGAGGACAAACATTGCGTGATGAACATAGATGTTTGTTCTCTTCTGGGTGTTTCATTGTATTCTAAGTAAGTATGTACGTACCTACTTACAAAAAACGAGTGTGCTTTAGACCACAAGACTGAAGTAAAACTTCTTTAATATATGAAACGTAACTGGCTATGAGAGAAAGTACAGTGCTTTCATACCTCCTCCATGGTAGCGTTAACGTTTAACGCAACCTTGTTGGAAGTCGCACTAGAAGTTTTACTTCAAAAATTTATTAAATTCGTCTAAGTTAATATATCAGCCACCTGGTTACCATAGTCAAGCTATGCTAAGATTGGGGCTAGACAACGTTCGAAAAAACAAAAAGAATTTTCTCTGCTGTCACACGACTTCCAGACTTTTTCTGATACATAGGAATCTAAGCAAGTGTTTCCATCAGCATCAGCTGTTCCTTACCTCCGCATCATGGTCCTTATTTCCACTGCCATAAGGGTGTCTCAATCGATCCGGTTTGGGTTGCTTCGGCTGTGGTTTCCTGTATTCATCGTCTCCATCGTCCTCCGAGCTGTCTCCGTGTGTTCCTGACTGTTTCTGGATCACTATGCATCTAGAATAATATCAGATTTTTTACCATACATATATTGATAGATCTAAGATCTTTTTAGGCTTTTAGGTGAGAAACACATGACAAAGAGACTAAGATCCGAAGTCTTGAACACCGTCGTAAAGTTGCTTAGCAATCTTTCATAGGCTTCATTTAGGTTTAAAGAATTTTATTTCTTATAAAAACTATACAGTTCACTTAAAATGAGATACAGTATCTATAATAAAGGTTAACTATGATAAAAGCCTCAAGGGCCTTACAAATTGGTTATTTTAATTGTGTATAAAGATGTTTTTTAAGTTAATTTTTAAATATATTTGTAGAAGTACATTCTTTTATAGTATTAGGTAAGTCATTAAACAGTATTGCTCCCTCAGACAAGATTGTTCGGAGAGTGTGCTCAGGAACTACACAATCTCATACCACCATCTCCTTTTCATCATAGGACGAGTAGACGACTCGCAGTGCAGTGCCACCCTTACTTGGTAAACATACCATCTATTCGTACCAAGCGTTTCCGTTCCACCTTCATTATGCGAACCGCTAAGGAGTGGAACTCATTACCAGCGCCTGTTTTTCCTGAACACTATAATCTGGATCTCTTTAAGGCAAGAGTGAATAGGTGTCTTCTACTATCCTGCTTCATCGTCGGCTTCATTGTCGCGTACCTACCACCAGGTGAGATTGAAGCCTAATGATCATCTAGGCTTGGTTGTGAGGAACTGGCGCTTAGATTCACCTAGATTTAAGACGTTTCAAGATGATCCCTGCGGATATTACTGAATAAATGCTTTTTGACTTGACTTGACTTGGATAGTATATTGACGATAAAAAAAAAATTACATAAATTCTCGATAAAATTCTCGCTTATTGAAGTTTATAGGTAGCATTTGGCATATTGGTAGCATGGAACTTAGTAAAACGATACGTCGATAAATTCGAGTTTTGGCCGTCCGGCGCGTTAGAATTTTTCTGTTAATCATTTTAAGATAATTTGCGGCCGGCTTTAGGCCCACTATTCTTAAGGATGTTACGTATATTGAACGTACTTACCTACGTTCTTAACTTGGAGATAAAAGGCTGACTAACTCACGGGCTCACGACTCAAGATCCATATGCCTAAGGTAGTCTGAGGCAAGACCGAACATGTTCACAAGCTTACTTTACACCTATTACAGGATCTTTACTTGTACTTACCTCTTTTGTCTGGATCTAGCTTCGACAAAATCTGAAAATAAAAAATGCTTTTAGGTCAATAATTGTCAATAATTAGGTAGGTAGGTACCTAACTAACCACCGAATACTGAAGCGCATCGAATTTTTGACAGATTTTCATTGCAAACTGTCAAAAAATTGCGACTTGAGACGTCTAACTTAGTTTTGTTTATTTTAGTTTAGGTACATATTGTTAAATATTTTTCTTTCTCTCTTTCCGTTTGATTTGTTAGTTTTTTTTGAAATCGTTCCTTTAGCGACAATTAATTGGATACTTAATAGCTTCGTGTATTAGGTAGGTACAGAGTATGAATCTGTTATTGGCAGTAGGTGATGTTTAAAATTTTTAAGTGAATACTTCTAAGTGCTGTTAAAAGTGATTAAATCCGAAATGCGTTTGAGCATTCGGGGGTAACTAACTTAAACTTACCAGAATAAATACAATGAAATAATCCCAAAGCCAAGCACACAAGAAGCACGCGGCTGCACATTTTTAAATAAGCTATTTTTTAAGCCGAGTCTCTATTTAAAGTCTAAACTTACCTCAGTTTACATGCATTGCATCAGATGGTAAAAATAGCTCCTAAAACCTGAAGGGTATATATGCTAAGTATCGTCAACGACAAAATTATATTAACTAGAAGTTAGGAGAAAGGATTTTTTCGAACACAATTTCACTCGTTTATTTGACTCAGAGCTCAGCTCTGCTAAAGAAAAGATATTTATTGTCTACTAGCTGTGCCCGCGACTTCGTCCGCGCGGAATTTAACAAAAAAGTTATTTAGTTTTTTATTTTGTTATTGCATTATGTTTTAATTATTATTTATTTTTAGTTCTTCGTATTAGCTTTATTGAAAAATGAACCCGCGCGATTGTAAGCGGTGGGAGGTGCCCGACGTGACGGCGCAGTGGTGGCATGCGCGTGGGCTGCGCGCGGTATTGGACAGTACTTGGACATTTTAGAATTTTTATAAAATTTAAGTAACCTAAGTTACTCCTTATTACATCAGCTATCTGCCAGTGAAAGTCCTGTCGAAATCGGTCCAGCCATTCCAGAGATTAGCCGGAACAAACTGACAGACAAAAATAAACAAAAATGCTAATTTGGTATATGTATCGTATATACATACATTCATATGCATGTAGTAAAAAGCGGTTATTTTAATATTACAAACAGACTCTTCAATTTTATTTATTTGTATAGATGTATAGATGGCAATAAAGTAAAAAATTGGTGTTAGGGTTAGCTTATGTTTTCACTAGTCCAGCCTAAAAGGCATATAAACATAGATGATCTTTGAAAGAAAGAAGAAAGAAAGAAGAAAGAAGACAAATTATCCTGAAAATTTCAAGTCTCTGCGAGTTTAGGCTGTGCGTTGTCTAATAAGTATCAGTCAGCTAGTCAGGACAAAGATTCATATTGAAGTTATCAACTTTTAACGCTGACTGTACGTTTAAATAAAAGATAAATTTTCCAATAATAGTATTTACCTAGGTACCTACTTAGTTGTAGTTAAGTACTTCACTAACTTAAAAAGTAGGCAGATATGCGGGCTAAATTATATACCCATGTAGTACATAGTTTGACAGAGACACAGTATTACAGAAATAAAATTATACGGCAAAAACTTTTTGCATAATACTTAATTTATTTGCTGAGGCAGGGACCTATTTAACCCCAAGCAACACAAACCTTACTGCTAAGTAGGCTAACTAGGTTATATGTAGTTTTTTCTTACTTTTGTTCTTACGTTTTTTACTTAGTAAACCTAGTGTAGGTAGTGTATAGGTACTACAGTATTTGCCTTGTCATGTTTGTAATTTGTGTGGTTTGGGGAAAAATAAATATATTTTCTTTCTTTCTTTCTTTCTTTCTTTAATCTACATAAGTAGTATTCTAGCAGTGGCGATGAGCTTACAACCTGTCACGTATGGAAGACTTAACTACTGCAAAATATGGGTATGTACCAAATGTTCTATCTGGACGAACCTCTGACTACCCCCCTTAGACAACCTCAAATAATCTCGAGTAGGTACTTGGTACTAAGAGATCGGAGGGGATATCTACCGTGACAAGATTAAAGCGTGATGCGTTATTTTATGTAATCCTTAGAACTAGCTAACCCATTGGCTGCTTCGTCTAGCGGTCTGCGTTGTTCTTTAAATTTTTATACAAACTTCATTCCCCTTGTTTATAAAGTAGGTATTCAGTGAAATGGTTTTAGTAGGTTGGTGAAGGGTTTTATAGCTTGTCCGTGGCATCACCGAACGGCTCTGACGGAAGACCAGCGTTGGTTGCAAGACACCCAACATATGCTGAGTCAGAGACTGGTTTGCGATACACTAGATAGATAGATAGATAACACTTTATTGTACACAAAGAAAATTTGTTAAAAACAGACAAGGTTTACAAAGTACAATGGGCGGCCTTATCGCTGAAAGCGATTTCTTCCAGGCAACCTTGGGATGGAGAGTAATGAGCGAAGCGGTAAGGGACGGCAGTGCACAGAGCGATAGTAAAATTTGAGTGGAAAATAAAAATACTATTCCTACTGAACTACATAGTCATAAATATAACCATAAATAAAATAAAATATACTAATACCTAACTAAAATACTCAATGCTTAGAAATAAAATAAAATGGAACTCAGTTAAATGACGGAAAAACAATAAAATTCAATACTTGGCAGTACTCTAAACTAAAAAGTAGGGAGGTCTTTACAATATGCGTGTTACGACGAAGGCGAGGCGACGAAGACGAAGTAGGTACACTAGCCTCATCATCACATATGTAGTTAATATATATAACTATCGTAATTGTGCTTGTGTCTTAAATAAATAGTTTTCTTTCTTTCCTTTTTACACCCGCTTTAGGGATGATACGTCTTAGGGTGTAATAAGACCACTTCCGAATACTCAAGAAACGTGTAAACTTACGAATAACCTGTTGAACAACAACTACAAAAAAATTGAATAAAGGAAATATCTAAGAGGGCTCTCAAACAACAAACATGATTTCTTTTCGGTTTTTAGGGTTCCATACCCAAAGGGTAGGTATTATTATCGATAATGGTACGGAACAACGGAACCCTTTGTGCGCAAGTCGGTGTTTTCTTCTCCTTAATGATGAAAGTATTATTTTCAGATTCGGTTCCGCATGAGTGCGGTGGACACTATGCGGGAATTTCCCGTCATAGACTAAGCATCACTTCGAGGTTTTGACGACCGTTGTGGCGCGGCGGGCGAATGTCCGGCTGCGACGCAGGAGGTTGCGGGATCGATTCCCGCCTTGGGATAAATGTTTGTACGATCTGCAAATATTTATTGCAGGTGTTCTGGGTATTTTCTATGTATAATAAAAAATATCTATGTATGTAATAGTCATCTAGTACCCATAACACAAGCTCTGCTTAGCTTGGGGCTGGATGATGCTGTGTGGATTGTCCAGCATTACTATTACTAATATCTTCATGAATTGCGAATAACTTCGAGGTATTCACCGCCCAAATTGTGTTATGTTAACCGTGTGTTAAGTAAGTTTTCAAGCACAATACATTACAAACTTACAAACATTTTATTCCCAGGCGGGAATCGAACCCGCAACCTTCTGCGTCGCAGGCGAACATTCGCCCAGCGCCACATTGGTCGTCTTAAATAAATTTATCTTTAAGAAAACACAACAAATAAGGAATACCAAACTTTATTTCACTTAAAATACATTTTATAGTCTAGTATATTCTATTCATCATCGCTGGAGTCAGACATTGCTTCCCCAACGTCTACATTGAACTTGTATTCCTGATCAGCCCCGAGGTATGCGTCCGACATGAAGTATAGCGTGTAAGTGTGCCTTCCAGCTGCTCCACATACGAAATCCAGTCGTACCTATCAACAAATACACACTATTAGTAAAAATGAAAGAAACTTACTCCACTTCAGGTTTTGTTGAACAGTAACCAGCTAATTAGCCTATACTAATATTAGAAAGATATAATAGGCAAAAGTGGGGTTGGAGAGACTCGGCGCTCTGTGAATGCGGTGACGAGGACCAAACCATTGAACATTTTATCCAACGCTGCCCAATCCACTTGTACCCGGGCCCTTGGAGCGATCTAGTAGATCTGCCTTCAAATGCTGTATCCTGGATCAGGGGCCTGAACATAGACTTGTAATATTAGTTCGTGTTTAATTTATTTTAAGTTTTTATATTGATTTAGTAATTGTAATTTTTTAGTTTATAAGAAGTTTGTTTTTGTTTATTAATTTTAATTTTATTTAATTTGACTAGAATTTTAGATTTAATATGTTCACTTATTTTTATCTTTACGCCTGTTACAAATGTCATACGATTAAATAAATAATAAATATTAGAAAGAGAAAAGATTTGTTTGTTTGTTTGCATTGAATAGGCTCCAAAACTACTGGACCGATTTGAAAAATTCTTTCACCGTTGGGAAGCTACACTGTCCTCGGGTGACATCGGCTATATTATATTTTCAAACAAAATTGGGATCCTTACTAAAATCCGTGCGAATCCGGGACGAACCGGTAGTGTAACATAAAGTACTTTTTTTATACAATTTGCTGATGGAACAAGCAGATGGCCCACCTGATGTTGAGTCACCATCGCCTATAACAAAGCACTGCCTTGTCAGTTACGTTCGTTAAGAACGTAACCTACAATGCACTGCTCTGCGTCCATCAACCTGTGGCATACAGGTGTTGCCTCATGTGCCTGTAATTACACCGGCACCCACACCCTTCAAACCGGAACACAGCAAGCTGCTTGGCGGCAGAAATAGGCATTGATAGTGATTGTTACCTTGGCATTTCTTGCAAGAGACACCCTCTTGATGGACAGCAGAGAGTTGGTCTTCGGATCCCCAATCACCACCCACCAGCCTTCCTCGCGTTTCTAAAACAATTCATAGATCATTTGTTAGTTTTTAGAGTTCAATACTCAATATAAATAAATAATAAATAATAATGCTGGACAATCCACACAGCATCATCTAGCCCCAAGCTAAGCAGAGCTTGTGTTATGGGTGATATACTTAATACAATACATTACATATATAGATAATTTTTGTTATACATAGAAACACCCAGAACACCTCACGTATACCTTACTGACTTATGTATACCTAAAATAATGTATTATGCATTTTATTATTATCCCAAAAAATATTTCCTCGAGCGGGATTTAAACCCACTACCTTCCGCTTGATACGGGGATGCGATAGCCAACTTCGCTATCGAGGATTCAAATGACTCGGATGAAAATAAGATTTGGAATGTTTCATACGGTACTTTAGCGACCGTAGTTTCATTTACAGACTTAACACTATACTGTCAAAGCCTGCTCGATAACCGAAATTAAATTCAGTTTAATCGACGAGAGATGTCACCGTGCTTAGTCTCATAGTTTGTGATTTCCTGAAGTGCAGGTAAGCACTATAATAGTACCCATAACAAGCTCTGCTTAGCTTGGGGCTAGATGATGCTGTGTGGATTGTCCAGCATCATTATTATTAACTAATCGTATGATATAGGTACCTGTGGGAAGAAAGGTGCAATAACAGGTCCGACTATATCGTCTTCTCGCTCTAACACCACCTCCACCACTATCGGCTTGCCGGCGCGAAGGTGCTTCTCATTCTTGACCTGTTAAAAACATCAATACTTTATATATTTACATAAGCTTTCAAGAGGAGAGAAAACAGACCAAAATTGGTTGTAGAGCTCTTAGTGAAGGGCTCGTCCGGGGCAGTACTAGCACCATGCCTATTCCTGCCGCCAAGCAGCGCAGCGTGTTCCGGTTTGAAGGGTGTGAGTGCCGGTGTAATTACAGACCCACGAGGCAACACCTGTATGCCTCAGGTTGATGGACGCAGAGTAGTGCATTGTAAGGCACGCTTATAATAAGCGTGACCTGATGTTCCGATCGCTCTACCCATCGACAGTTAGGATATACTTTGCAGTGTCTGTACTATTCTCTTATTTGATTTCATTAGATTGTAAGCATTACTATTAGTTGAAGCGTAGCGTGTGCTGCCTTTTGAACTTCTGTTGTATATTAAGTTCTTGGAATGATTGTTTTAGCATGTTTTCTGTCTTGCATCCAGATAGATTGGCACCACACTGGAGCTTCATTATCTACATTATTTTGCCGTAAGTTTCTTGCCGGTTCTTGGTCGGCTTGGTCGCGAGGAACTGGCGCTTAGATTAAGGACGTTTCAAGATATTTATTTATTGGAGAACCAACAGCTTTTTTACACTAAAAATAAACACTTAACTTTAGAGAGCCAATTACTGGTTCTCACGAGTAGGCAATGCAACACACACAATAAGTATGAAGCTATTAGTAAATAAATGCTTTTTGACTTTGACTTTGGACCACAGTTACCTCATAGTTGAGTTCAACGTTGGGGTAGCGGTTGCAGAAGCGCGCCACGTCCGCCATCTCAGTCGGAGACAGCTGCAGAAGCTTTGCCCTCGCTCCATCTTCCAACTCCATAACGTCAAACACTGTCTCAACTCCCTGTATATACATATAAATTCATTTCAATTCATTTATTCACTGTAGGGACTTTGCAGAACACTTAGTTACGTCAGTTTAATTACATTTATTTATTTATTTTACTTTGGCTGATACGGATATCCCAGTTACATCAGTCAAAGAACAAACACAAAATTAAAAATTAAAATATCAGTTACAGAATAATTAAATAATAGGGTAATAAATGTCAACACAATCCTAAGCTTACTAATAAATTAACTAACAGAATCACAACAAGCACACACAATCATACGTCACGCTCACAAAACCTCAAGCATTCAGACATAATTTCTGCGCTACTATCCGCGAATAAGTCGCAGTCAGGAGAGCGTTGAGGATGCGCGGGATAGGTGATGCAGCCCGCGCTGCTGTGCTACATAATGTGGAACATAATAATTACTAATTACATATTTAGTAGAAGCTGTATAAGGGCTTTGTCATATAAGTAATTACTCAATACTTAATCCTACTTCCTACTAATATTATAAACGCGAAAGTTTGTAAGTATGGATGGATGGATGGATGTTTGTTACTCTTTCACGCTCTAACCAGTAGACCGTAGAAATTTGGAATAAACATAGATTACTTGGATTAACATATAGGCTACTTTTTATCCCGAAAAAATAACGGGAACGGGAAAAAAACTGCCACGCGGGCGAAGCTGCGAGCGGCCGCTAGTTATAGATAAAATAGTTACAATAACCGTAGCAGTAAGTACCTAGGAATGATAATTTCGATAGGAATGAGTTTCTATACGGATTTAACATGTTATTATAAAAAACCATGAGAAACCAGAGAACTTTTATCCTCTGAAATCGAGTGATCGTCCTCTGAAATCTGCCGCCCCTAGGATGCTATCGTCCCTAGGGCGCTGCCGCCCTTAGGATGCTGCCGTCTCTAGGACGCTGTCTATACGGCCTATTGACAAATCCAGGACTGGTCCAAGGAGTTACCTTCTCGGAGCATCGTTGCAGAAGCTCAGGCGTGCAATGCGGCAGCTGTCGCAGATAGGAGTCCTTGGCCCACATGGCCTGCGTGGCCATCTGCGCCAGCTCCATGGCGGCCACGGCGGCCGACAGCCAGCCGCTGCTGCTCACCACGTCCACACACGCCTGGATCAGACGGATGGCCTGGAAGAACATGGATTATCATCACTAGCAGTTCTGTTAACATTATTATCTATACAAATAAATAAAAATGAAGTGTCTGTTTGTAATATTAAAATAACCGCTTTTTACTACATGCATATGAATATGCAATAAAATTTTTTTTTTTATTTTTGTCTGTCTGTCTGTCTGTTTGTTCCGGCTAATCTCTGGAACGGCTGGAGCGATTTCGACGGGACTTTCACTGACAGATAGCTAATGTAATAAGGAGTAACTTAGGCTACATTTATTTTAGAAAAAATCTAAAATGTCCAAGTACTGTCCAATACCGCGCGCAGCCCACGCGCATGCCACCACTGCGCCATCACGTCCACCGCATCTATCGCGCGGGTTCATTTTTAAATAATAAAATACGAATAATTAAAAATAAAATAAAAGTGATGGCTCCTATCATCACACTGGTACCTTGACGAGCACGATGGCTGTGTCTTTGTGTAGTTCCGCGGGCAGTTGCATGCGCGACAGATGTGCTTGCAACAACACATGCGCCTTCACGTGAGGATCGTTGTACTTGACTGTGCCACCGGCCGCCATAGGCTTGTGTGGAACCCTGGAATAATACAAATATACAGGGTGTAATAAGACTACTTCAGAAAACTAAAACTTAGCTTAGTTCGTGTCTCGGCCGATACAAATGTAGCACAACACTTTCTCAGCAATAGAGTGGTCCACAATTGGAACATGCTGCCTGAGGATGTTGTTTCCGCTGAATCTGTCAATGCCTTCACAAACAAGCTCGATAACTGGTTACGATTAAGTAGAACAGTGCTTAAAGTGTGCAACTAAAATAAAAGACAATGACCAAAAATTTCAACACTGTGACGTAGACATATCAGCGAAAGCTGCTCGTCTATAAATAAATAAATAAATAAATAAAACTGCATATTCAGACTGATTCTGATTACAAAAAAAATTTAAAACGTGAAAAAAACTACACTTTTTGTATGTTTTCAGCATAAATAACGACAATACATCATAAGATAAACATAAGTACCTAATTATCCTAATTTAAAAACGCGTAAAAACAACAAAAACAGCAATCGTAAGGTAATCATCTGACCGGTGCATTTTACTAGCGGTCGCCGCCACGTTAAAAGAAAACAAGACATGTTTATCACACAAATGTTTTTTTTCTAATTTACTTATTCGTTCAAAAAAAAGTTGTTCTCTGTCGGGATCGAACCCACCACCAACAAATCTCTAGATAGAGTATACATACTTGGCAGCCAGAGCTTTGATGATATTCTCCTCACGATGCCGCACACACAGCTCTGAGAACTCCGCCGCCGAGGATATGATCTCCAGCAACCCACGGATCTTCGTCTTGTTCGTCAACGACAGACTGAACAGCTCTGCAAACAATACACAATCATCAAGCTGTGGCTTAGGATAGGACTACTCCACCACCTGGATCCCTCCACCACCTCCAGGGAACACCAGGAGATGGTATGAACACTACACGAAGCACGAAGGGTTCCGTACCATTATCTATAATAAAAACGGCCAAATAAATCAAGTTTGTTGTTTGAAAACCCCCTTAAATATTTATTTTATTCTGTTTAGTATTTGTTGTTATAGTGACCACAGAAATACATTATAGACAGACAGACATACATACAGACAGACAGACAGACAGACATACAGACATACATACAGACAGAGACAGACAGACAGACAGAGAGCAGAGTCTTAGTAATAGGGTCCCGTTTTACCCTTTGGGTACAGAACCCTAAAAAATGTACGTACCAATAGTGGTATAGTTGATACAGTAGTACGAAGCGATCATGCCCAAGTTCAGAGGCTGAACATCCATCTCATCTTCGATGGAGATACACTTCGACTGCTCCAGATCTGTCAGGGTTGTCTCCACCAGCTCTGACAGGTGGTCTGATAGATGCCTGCAAGATAAATATAATTGTGGATCATCATCAACAGAAGTAGAAGTTCACTACTTTCAAGATAATCCCTGCAGATATTACTGAATAAATGCTTTTTGACTTTGACTTTGACTGGACATATAATAATAATAATAATAATGCTGGATAATCCACACAGCATCATCTAGGCGCAAGCTAAGCAGAACTTGTGTTATGAGTACTAGGTGACTGATATACTTAATGAGCTGTTTGGCGACAGGAATAGGCATGGTGGTAGTACTTCCCCGGACGTGCCCTTCACTAAGAGCTCTACTACTACTGTTGTTTTGTTTTTTCAAAGTCAAAGTCAAAAATCATTTATTCAGTAATATCCGCAGGGATCATCTTGAAACGTCTTAAATCTAGGTGAATCTAAGCGCCAGTTCCTCGCGACCAACCTCGTTTTGACTCTGACAGCCTAGTTACGGGTTCGTACCTGTGTGTAACGCCTAGTAGGTAAACCGGAACACACTGCGCTGTTTGACGGCAATAGGTATGGTGGTAGTACTTCCCCGGACGAGCCCTTCACTAAGAGCTCTACTATGGTTAGCTGTTTTGTTTTTTTTGACTCAGACAGCCTAGTTACGGGTTCGTACCTGTGTGTGACTCCTTGTAGATTGTAGTAATTTGGATTCTGGGCAAGTCGTCGATAGAGGAATGTCCATGTTAGGTAATCCACGGCGTCCTGCTTGTTCTCTATTGTCTTTGTCACGATCTCTGCGTTTATATGATCATGTAGTCTGTGATCGAGGTGGCTCTGGAATATTAAAAAACGAGTGTGCTTTAGACCACACGATTGAAGTAAAACAATCAAAAACATTACCCCAGTTCAAATTATTGGTTAAACGCCGCATTATACAAGACTTAACCGATGAGTGATATCTATTTTATTTCCAAGCTAGAAACAATAACAGCATCACCTAGTGTGAACACCGACTCCATTTGACCATACTGTTTCTTTCAAATCTACCCACATATACTTTTGTTTTGTTTTCTGTTTAGCTTGTTACGAACAATTTTTAACTGTACTGTGTAATTTGTAACTGTGTTGTTATTTGTAACTATTTTAGTTCTCGTAAGTGATTTGTAAATCTTGAAAGAATTAATAAAGATCTTAAACATTAAACATTAATATACGCAACGTAACTGGCTATGAGAGACAGTGCTTTCATACCTCCTCCATGGTAGTGTTTAACGTTTAACGCAACCTTGTTGGAAGTCGCATTAGAAGTATTACTTCAAAAAACGAGTGTGCGAACCACACGACTGAAGTAAAACTTCTTTAATATACGAAACGTAATCATTCGTATCTATTTCCATCAAGAGTAAAAGGTTTAAAATAAAACTAAATATCTAATATCTATAATTGTTATCTTATAAATTATAAAATCTTATAAATCTTTGAATTTTGAGCTTTGAAATCGAACCCACAACCTTCTGCGTCGCAAGCGGACGTTCGCCCATCGCGCCACATCGGTCATCAAGTATCTCTTGCTTGCTTATTACTGTGTGTTACCTCAAGTGGTAGGCAGTCGTTGAGCAGCTTGGTGAAGAAGTGCTTCTGGTGTGCAACGCACATCAACACGGCGACAGAGTGGTCGTCTTCGAGAGGACGACACGCGCGACCCAGCATCTGAAGCACTGTTGTCACCGGGTACTGCTCGTATGTATGAAGCTTGCCGTTGTATCTACAAACATAAATACATATTGAACTTATATTACACGGGTATTTATCGCATATTACCTTTTATTATTTATTTTCACGATGTTTCGGCTATGTTGCAATACTCGTGGTCGCGGGCAGACTCATAAATATTAACATTAATACAACTTACAACAGGATGCTCGTGAGTTCAACACATTGGCCTCGGCAGAAAACCAGCTCTGCAGTGTGGCAACACGCTGTGGCATTAAAGTCAAAGTCAAAAAGCATTTGTTCAGTAATATCGGCAGGGATCATCTTGAATCGTCTTAAATCTAGGTCATTAAGCTGAGCTGAGGCCCTTTTCGCCACAGAGACCACATCGTTGTGTATGTTATAACATGTTAATTGTGTTAGTTATGTTACTTTTGTGTTATCTTTTATTGTTCCTGTTATGTTTACTGTTTTGTGGTGGTCTGAATAAATATTTCTATCTATCTATCTAACTTGTAGTTCACTTCATTGATTGGACAACTTTAAGGATCACATTATCTAAATTAAAATTATTATCAACAAAAAACTTTTTCTTTCTTATTTTATCTATCCTTGTCACTCCACACATCCATCCACACACTTCTCTCTCACTCTCTAGTGAACTATGGAAATGAGTAGTTACGTGTAAGTATCTGCGACGATGACCGTGTGCACGTGAGCAGCGAACGCGAAGGCCAGCTCCGCCGCCACCACCACCAGCTGAGCAGCGCCACTCTCCACCAGCTGCTGCACCAGGCGCCGATCTGCCGCGTCTACGCCCTCGTGGAGATATGCCACGCCCGCTGACAGAGTCTCTTTTAACATCTGACAAATGAATAAATAGCATAACTTTACGACTATAATTCCCAAGCACGGTAGATATCCTCTCAGATCTCTTAGTACTAAGTACCTACCTTATCGAGATTTTTTGAGTAAGTCTAAGGGGGTAGGTGGTTTCCTCACGATGTTTTCTTTCACGGTTTTAGAGCACTGACATTGCGCACATAAATTTTTCAATCGATCAATATTACGCATAAACTATCGGACATCTTACGCATTAATGCGTAAGGACATCGCTGGTACACAGCGTATACAGGACCGGGGAGAGAATAGTTCCTTGAGGGACACCAGCTTTGATAGGTCTAGGGTCCGAAAGGGTACCCTCTAGCCGATAGCGAAAGTTTCGATACAGTAAAAAGTCTTATGAGATTAGCAGGAGCCCGTCTGGCGTTACGAATTTGGACAGCTTGTAAATGAAGTCATTGCGCTAGACTTTGTCGAAAGCTTTGGTCATATCGAGAAATATTGCAGCAACTGATTTCACACGCGCCTTGGACCTATATCTAGCATTCACACTGGGGCATTAACCTTATCATGGATCCTCTTGAGGAAGGGCTGCAGCAGCTCGGTCCTGGCATGCAGGAAGCGCGTGGGCCGGCCGTGCGCCGCCGCCAGCGCCAGCAGGTCGGCGGCCAGCAGGCGCGCGTGGCGGCGTCCTGGCACGAACACGGCGCACGCGCGGCTGCCCGCGTGACGGATCACGCTGTTGTAGATCGACTTCGTCATGGAGGCCAGCCGCGACCCGGCGTGGGAGATGTTGAAGCCCTGGAACGGATCACTGTTTAAACCACTTCCTCATCGAACAAGCTTACCTATCTACTAGGTTTACTTGGTAAGATTAGGTAGGTACCTTTTTATACCATTTGCTGATGGAACAAGCGTATGGCCCACCTGATGTTAAGTGGTTACCATAGCTTATAACAAAGCATTGCCTTGTAGGTCGCGTTAGTTAGAAACGTGCCCTACAATACACAGCTCTGCGTACATCAACCTGAGGCATACAGGTGTTAAGCCTCATGTGCCTGTAATTACACCGGCACCCACACCCTTTGAACCGGAACACAGCAAGCTGCTTGGCGGCAGAAATAGGCATGGTGCTAGTACTTCCCCGGACGAGCCCTTCACTAAGAGCTCTACTACTACTCAAAGACCTAGATTCTGATCTCTTGTTTGTTTTTTGTACAGACTCCTTGTAATTCATGTTCCAATTTATTGTGAGTACTTATGTCATGTTTCTTTTTCCCTACTTGTTTTTGACCTTTGTTTGTAACCAACCTATCTACATCTTTTAGATGTAATTTTCTTTATGTGTATGTGTATCAAATAAACGTATATTCTATTCATATTATCAATTATCTATAATAAGAAGGAAAGATTTAAATGTTTGCATGAAATAGGCTCCGAAACTCCGAAACCAATTTGAAAAATTCTTTCACCATTGGGAAGCTACACTATCTCCGGGTGACATAGGCTAAATTATATTTTCAAAAAAATTATGCATCCTTATTAAAACCCGTGCGAAGCCGGGACGGCATACTAGTCTAATCTAAATATATATAACTCAAAGGTGACTGACTGACTTAGTGATCTATCAACGCACAGCCCAAACCACTGGACGGAACGGGCTGAAATTTGGCATGCAGGTAGATGTTATGACGTAGGCATCCGCTAAGAAAGGATATTGACTAATTCTACCCCCAAGGGGATAAAATAGGGGATGAAAGTTTGTATGAAACTTTGTCAATTTTAAGCCGATCGGACTGAGACTTTGCATGCATGAAGCTACTATGATTTTATCCCGAAAAAATAACGGGAACAGGAAAAACCTGCCACGCAGGCGAAGCTGCGAGCGGCCGCTAGTTATCTATGAAAACGCATTGCCTGGCAGGCACCTTAGAAAGCTTTACTACTACTTCTTTCGTGTCACTGTTTAGATGCTTGTCAAAGTCAAAAATCATTTATTCAGTAATATCCGCAAGGGTCATCTTGAAACGTCTTAAATCTAGGTGAATCTAAGCGCCAGTTCCTCGCGACCAAGCCGACCAAGAACCGTCAACAAACTTACGGCTTGGTTCCTACCGTTTTTTTGTATGATCCTTTTACAAAGTAATAATAATGTAAATAATGGAACACCAGTGTGGTGCCAATCTAACTTAATAAGGTGATTGTGTACTTACTTGAATATGCAGTTCCAGAGGTAACGGACGTACACTTGGATGGAAGTTGAATGAGGCGTGTGCATTGCATCCTAGCCACGCTGAGACGTCACGAGCGTCCGCTAGAGGGAGCGAGAGAGCAACTATTCTGATAGGTTTACCTGTGGAATAATAAAATTGAGTTAGGTTTTGGTTAGTAGTAGAGCTCTTAATGAAGGGCTCGTCCGGGGAAGTATTACAACCATGCCTATTACTGGCTGTTAGCAGCGCAGCGTGTTCCGGTTTGAAGGGTGTGGGTGCCGGTGTAATTACAGGCACATGAGGCTTAACACCTGTATGCCTCAGGTTGATGGACGCAGAGCAGTGCGAAGGTAATGCTTTATTGTAGGCAATGAATACCATTTAACATCAGGTGGGCCGGTTACATCAGCAAGTCGAGTAATTAAAACCTTCACCATAATAATAATGCTGGACAATCCACACAGCATCATCTAGCCTCAAGCTAAGCAGAGCTTATGTTATGGATGACTGATATACTTAATACAATACATTACATACACACATATTTTTTATTATACATAGAAACACCCAGACCACCCGGAATAAATATTTTTAGATCGTACAAACATTTATCCCAAGGTGGGAATCGAGCTCGCAACTGTCTGCATCGCAGGCGGACATTCGCCCGCCGCGACGTCACGAGCATACTCGTTAGTAAGTAAATAAGTTTATAAGCTTACCGATCTGTGATGCTATGTACCGCATTCTCGAGCAGACCACTTCCAGAACCGGTCCTTCCTCACCGCCAAGCAGCTGCAACGCGTCTACTATCATAAGAGACACGCTCTGTACACTCTTACGAACTTTCCATCTGAAATACAACACTTTCACTGATTTTTCTATAGTATAAATCATACTAATAAGTATGGATGGATGTTTGTTACTGTTTCACGCTCTAACCAGTGGACCGATTTGGATAAAATTTGGAATAAATATAGATTGTAACCTGGATTAACATATAGGCTACTTTTTATCAGGAAAAAATAACGGGAACAGGAAAAAACTGCCACGCAGGCGAAGCTGCGAGCGGCTGCTAATAGAATATAATAGAGTATCCTACCAGCGTCCGTTAGTAATAATACAGACCGTCAGATACTCTTTTTCTCTTCTCTATGGCATCTGTCTGTCATTCGACAGACAATTTTGCTAATGTCAACTCAATTAATTATGCTACGGCCAAACTTGAAGGCGAAGATTCGTGTTCGCGCTGTCACGATAAAAGTGCGAGTTCGATCCATGACGATGTGGTTGGCCACATAAAAAAACTTAACTACGTCGCGATAACTCATTTCGCGGAAAATATGGAAGAGACGGTTGCGGAGATAAGATTCAATAATATTTTTTATTATGTATAGAAAATACCCAGAACACCCGGAATAAATATTTATCCCAATGCGGGAATCGAACCCGCAACCTCCTGCGTTGCAGGCAGACAATCACCCGCCGCGCCACATCGGTCGTCAATATTATTATTATTATTTATTGTAATATCATACCTTCTGGAAAGTACATCCCATTTATCAGCAGTTGTAACAATCACTTGCCCTTTGTTTAGTAGTTTGTGGTCTGTCGCCGTTTCACCTGTCAGTTGCACCACCTGGAAACATTGTTACTTAAGCTGGAAACATTGTTACTTAAGCCGGAAACATTGCTACTTAAGCTGGAAACATTGTTACTTAAACTGGAAACATTGTTACTTAAGCTGGAAACATTGTTACTTATGCTGGAAACATTGCTACTTAAGCTTGCAACATTGTTACTAAGCCGGAACCATTGTTCCTTAAGCTGGAAACATTGTTACTTATGCTGGAAACATTGCTACTTAAGCTTGCAACATTGTTACTTAAGCTGGAGCTATGTACCTTCAAGTTAAACTTGCTCGCGAACTTATGGTACCAGTCCGCGAAGACTATATCAGCCAGGGCATCCTTAGGCACCAGGTAGACGCAGCGTCCTGAAGAGTTCTGTGCCACCATCCTCAGTAACGCCAGCTCGGCGATCACCGACTTGCCAGAACCGGATGGAGCGCCTACAAACACGTTGTCATCTGAATTGTACACTGCATTGAACACCTGAGGAAGAGAATATATCGTTAGTAACAGTTACACGCTCGCGTAAAGTGATTTTCATGCTTCAACCCCCGCTGTACCCATTTAGGGGTTGCATTTTGGGGATTGCTTTCTTAGTACACCCCTACGCATCAAGATAATTAGAATTTTAAGCCTACAACATGAAGTCTAACTTAATAATAATAACAATAATAATGCTGGACCATCCACACAGCAACATCCAGCCCCAAGCTAAGCAGAGCTTGTGTTATGGGTACTAGATGACTGATATACTTAATACAATACATTACATACATAGATATTCTTTATTATACATAAAAAATACGCAGAACACCCGGAATGAATGAATGAATGAATATTTGCAGATCGTACAAACATTTATCCCAAGGCGGGAATCGAACCCGCGACCTCCTGCGTAGCAGGCGGATCGCCCGCCGCGTCACATCGGTCGTCATATCTTTAGTAACAGTTAATACACGCTCGAGGTTTTTTCCGCGTGAAGTGATTTTCATACAAACTTCAACCCCCGCTGTGCCCGTTTAGGGGTTGAATTTTGGGGATTCCAATCTTAGTACACCTCTACCCATCAAGATGAACATAATTTTAAGTCTATACAAGTGCTATGTACTATAGTAGCATAGTACAACCTATGCTTAGTGTGAGGCTAGATGATGTTGTGTACATAAATATTTGTCCTGACAGACTGACATATAAACAACGCACAGCCTTATACACTGCTCGTAGAAACTTGACATTCTCAGGGTATATTCGTCTTAGTGCGTGTAAGAAGAAAGGAATTCCTGAAATTCAGCCTCTAATATCAGCAGGGATCATCTTGAAACGTCTTAAATCTAGGTGAATTTAAGCGCCAGTTTTTCGGGACCAAGCCGACCAAGAACCGGCAACCAACTTACGGCTTAGTTCCCACCTCATTTCTGTATGACTTTTTGTAAATAATGAAGTCAAAGTCAAAAAGCATTTATTTAGTAATATCCGCAGGGATCATCTTGAAACGTCTTAAATCTAGGTGAATTTAAGCGCCAGTTTTTCGGGACCAAGCCGACCAAGAACCGGCAACCAACTTACGGCTTAGTTCCCACCTCATTTCTGTATGACTTTTTGTAAATAATGAAGTCAAAGTCAAAAAGCATTTATTTAGTAATATCCGCAGGGATCATCTTGAAACGTCTTAAATCTAGGTGAATCTAAGCGCCAGTGTGGTGCCAGTTTAGTAGTAGTAGAGCTCTTAGTGAAGGGCTCGTCCGGGGCAGTACTACCACCATGCCTATTCCTGCCGCCAAGCAGCGCAGCGTGTTGCGGTTTGAAGAGTGTGGGTGCCGGTGTAATTACAGGCACATGAGGCTTAACACCTGTATGCCTCAGGTTGATGGACGCTGAGTAATGCATTGTAGGTGACGTTCCTAACGAGCGTGACCTACGAGGCAATGCTTTGTTATAGGTGATGGTAACCACTTAACATCAGGTGGGCCATCTGCTTGTTTCATCAGCAAGTTGTATAAAAAAAAATTTACTTAATAAGGTGAAGACAAGACAGAAAACATGTTAAGACAAAAATAAATAAATAAATAAAAAATAAATAAATAAATCATGCCGGACGATCCACACAGCATCATCTAGCCCCAAGCTAAGCAGAGCTTGTGTTATGGGTACTAGATGACTGATATACTTAATACAACATTATATTACATACATAGATATTTTTTATTATGCATAGAAAATACCCAGAACACCCGGAATAAATATTTGCAGATCGTACAAACATTCATCCCAAGGCGGGAATCGAACCCGCAACCTCTGCGTCGCAGGCGGACATTCGCCCGCCACGCCGCATCGGTCGTCGAATGATGATGATCCCTGCGGATATTACTGAATAAATGATTTTTGACTTTGACTTTGACTCTGTTATGACCTGTGTCTGGACCGGGTTGAACTGCGGGAACGCTTCGGAGTACAGCTCCTCATACTTCGGGTTGCGGAGAGCTGATATAGGCAGGGGCTGGAGGTCGAGAAGCTCAGTCGGTGGCAGATTCTTCTCCGGGAGGATTAGATGGCGGAATGAGACTGGCAGCTGGGTTTCTGCTGCTATCCATCTGTACATCAATCATATTTGTGGAAATTTTTACACGACATTCCTATTTCTGTCACTAAGCAATGCTGTTTCGTTTTTTTTTTATAACCACAATATCTTTATTGCAAATATGGGAATATGGGATGGAAATACAGATGTCAGGACAAATAAACTTATGATCTACCATACTCAACTATACACAGAATTCAATAAGTAAAACTTCTAATGCGACTTCCAACAAGGTTGCGTTAAACGTTTAACACTACCATGGAGGGGGTATTAAAGCACTGTTCTTTCTCTTTTTCTTTCATAGCCAGTTAAGTTTCGTATATTAAAGAATTGAGAATAAATCAGAATTTTTCACTATTTAATTATTTTTACACGGAAGAAAACTTACCTCTTATTCAAACTTTCATTAAAGTAAACGATTTAAAATAAAACTAAATATGCAGTTTATCCGTATCCTTTATTTTGTAACCGTTGTGCGTTTTGTCAATAAACTTTTTCATTTTCATTTTTTTTTTTTCAGTTGTTGTTTTCTTATAAATTGAGGGCACGACTCCTTTCACGACTTTGCTTTAACTCGCGTGGTTTCGCACTTGTCCATCACCGCCCTTCTCAAAAAAACACCCTGTTGTAATAATAATAATAATGCTGGACAATCCACACAGCATCATCTAGCCCCAAGCTAAGCAGAGCTTGTGTGTGGTACTAGATGACTGATATACTTAATACAATACATTACATACATACATATTTTTTATTATACATAGTTAACACCCAGAACACCCGGAATAAATATTTGCAGATATGTTATGTTACTCACCTATCAGAAACTACCCTCAGGTAGTACTGCGGTGGCAGAGGCTCGAACACAGGCACAAACAGCTTCACCTGATGCTCATCCTTGCAATACTTCTCCTTCAGCAAGAAGTACTCGTGATGGAGAATAACCTCGGAGTCTACATCTTCCACCAGGATCCAGAAGGCTTCTGATTGACCGTGGATCTAAAGACAAAAAAAAAGTTTACTCTTACACTGGAACATCATCATCATCATCATCATCTTCCTGCCCTTATCCCATACTAAGTGGGGTCGGCACCACGGGTTTTTTTCCTTCCACTCTCTTTTATCAGTCGTCATCTCAGTGTTCACTCCTTTCTTACTAGTAGGTAGTTATTGGGCATGCTGGACCAGTCAGGAGCTGGTCCATCATGCCACAATAACTAATTGTAGGTTTGCATGTCCTTTCTCGTTCTAAATCATAAAAGCCATCTGTTTTCTGTGAAATGGAACGATCGAAAAACTTATTAACAGAATTCATTTTGTTGGTGCGGTCATTCTACTGCTGACCCTCTCACAATGCAGTTCGTAAAACAGCCGATCTCGCTTCAGTTAATGAACATAAGCATTGAGTCTCAAAATCGAAGCCTTCGTCATGGTAAACTATTACCAAATACCATTCGCTGCATTATATGTGGACCATCAAACTGTGGAAAAACAAATTTAATGATTGGTTTACTCCTACATGAAAACGGATTGCAATTTCAAAATGTTTATGTTTATTCTAAAACTCTTTACCAACCCAAGTATTTATTTTTAGAGCAAGTTCTTAAAATGGTTCCAACTATATCATTTTCTAAATATCATGAAAATGAAGAGGTTTTGAAACCGGATGCTGCTAAATGTAATTCCATTATTATATTTGATGACGTTGCATGTGAAAACCAAAGTAATATGCGTGATTATTTTGCAATGGGTAGACATAAATATATAGATTGTTTTTATTTGAATCAGACTTACAGCAAAATACCAAAACAGTTAATCAGAGATAATACAAATTTAATTATCCTCTTTAAGCAAGATGATATTAACATGAGACATATCTATGATGAACATGTCAACACCGATATGTCATGGCATGAATTTCGAAACATGTGTGCAAATGTTTGGAAAGATCCTTATACTTACTTAGTGATAAACAAAGACTGTGAAAAGAATAAGGGATGCTATCGCAAAAATTTTGATACCTTTATTGAATTCCATTAGATCATATTATGTCATTACGAACGCTACTTGTGTTCTGATCAGTTGTTTTTATACGTACCGTGTTTGCCGTGGAAATATTGTTTGCATCACTAAGTTGAATATTAAATCAAAAATGGTGAACCCTGAGCATCCTTATTTTTGTGCTGAAAGCAGACGCTTAACCAGTTTCGAGACCTGGCCAAAAGGTTTGACCCAGAAACCTCAAGATATGGTGGATGCTGGTTTTTTTTATACAGGACAAAGCGATAAAGTTATTTGCTATTTTTGTGATGGAAAACTTAAAGACTGGACTCCTGGAGATCAACCGTGGGTAGAACATGCACGCTTTTTTAAATCCTGTCCACATGTTTTAGTTATGAAAGGTGAAGAATACACACAAAATGTTCACGGTGGGGCGTGGGAAAATCCTGTACCAAAGAATGTTTTTTCAAAAATGGACGATAAAAAACTTAAAATATTAACCGTACGCGCTGACCTGAAATCTGAAACCCAAATACCTGTCTGTAAAATCTGTTTAGAAGAAGACGTAACTACCTGTTTCATTCCTTGTGGACACGCCGTGGCTTGCTTAAAGTGTGCTTATTCTATTCGTAAAAAATGCCCTATTTGCAGAATCATATACATAAATATAATTCGATTGTATTTTTAATCACTCCTATAAATAGCAGAACCACTTATAAAATTTACTCATATCTATGACTTAACTCCTGTATACTACGCGCAGCTTACTCAATAAGCAATCGTTAGTCAAAACATGGAAAAGAATATAAAAAGACAAATTATAAATGCTGCAGAAGCTGTTAAAAGAAAAGTACGAAAGATGCGTGATATTGAAACAGAGAACAGTAATATATTAGAGACTGTTTTTAAACCAATAACAAAACCTCTTCGTCAAATGATAGATAAAAATAATCATTCTAAAGTAGCTGAAAATAAACCAATATTCGAAACATCAAGTCCATTAGAAACAGATAAGACGCTTAAAAATAGGGCTTCTAGTATCGGAATTAACGAATCTCCATCAGATAAACATCTGTGTGAATCAGATGTTTCGGATACTTCTGATAGTTCAGAAATTGAAGACTCTGATGAAAATAATGAATCATTTAAAACAGTGGGTTCAAGCTCAAATGAGCTGAACGATGACGTTTCAACGTGGTCTACGTCTTCCGAAGCCCTAGGGGACATTCCTTTCGGCTTGAGAAACGAACGTGGAAAACTCATGATGGGATCATCACGTGTAACAATTTCTAATGATTGTTTCCAAATTGGTGCTAATAAATTTAAAAGGACTTCTGGTTTGAACGAGCTTCTAATGAAAAGGGTACCTGATTTATCAACAATTACCAATGAAGATTTAAAACATTATAAGTTAATGTTATTAGAAACAAATGTTCATCGACGAGATTATGATCCGCACAAACCAATAAGAAGTAACAGAGGTCGAAAATATTTGAACATTATAAAACCGTTATTCAAGCTACGCAAGACTTCGGCAAGTACGGACAGTAGTCAGCGTGGTATACATGAAGGAGAAGGGTTATCCGTGTTGAAGAAATGGAAGAAAAATGTTGATTACGTGTATTGGGATGATCCTAATGAGTTAATTGATAGATTAAAACTATTGATTGCTTCTCAAGATGCTGGTAACACTGGATTAGATAATGAAATTATATCTGTTATAGAAGAGTTGCGTGAGAGTGGTGTTATTCCAAATAAATAAGATTCAACTCAAAAACTACTTTCATTTGAGCTTTATCCTTATAACCTATTAGTTCACCACCCAAAATGGATAAATTTGGTCATCACATTCATAAGCAATTGCGGTTATCAGAATTCTTAGAAACAATCAACAAAACACTATTAATAAAAGAAAACGAAGAAATAGATTTACAATCTAAGAGATTAACCGGCGTGAAAACTCCTCTATTAGCAAGTGATGCTGTTAATAAAGAATACGTAGATAAACTTACTGAATCGTATGCAAGCAAACAAGAAGTTCAAGATTTGATAAACACTATAAAATCAGATACTCTGAATTATATCCATCAGTTTCAAAAAGACCACTGTTCAAAGGCTAATTTAGATAGAACTAGTAAATTGTTAATCACAAAAAATGAGTAAAACACAAGTTGTAAACGAAATTCACAAGGCTGCGCGTAAAAATTTTATTCGACGACCCGTATTATTAAAAGGCATTGATGACTTATGGCAAGGAGATCTTATAGATTTCAGAAATTTGAAAAGTTTTAATCATGGCTATAAATTTATATTAGTTGTTTTAGATTGTTTCTCAAAGTTTGCCTGGGCCATTCCAGTCAAAACTAAGACTAAGTCTGAGATAGCAAATGCATTTAATAAAATATTAGTTTCAACCCACCGTAAACCTGTTAACTTGCAAACGGACATGGGTACAGAATTCTATAACGACGAATTTAAAAAATTAACAACATTAAATAATATTAACCATTATTCTACGTACTCAATAAAAAAAGCTTCCATAGTTGAGCGGTTAATAAAAACTCTAAAAAATCAACTATACAAATATTTTAGTTTAAGTGGTAGTTATAAATGGGTTGGGAAGCCGTTGGAAAATGTTGTAGTCACATATAATGACACAAAACATCGAATTACAAAATATAAACCTAACGATGTTAATCAGTCAAATATGAATACTGTGATGAGAAATATTAAAAAAACACAGAAAATAAATTATTCATCAAAGAAATTGAAGTTGAACGTAGGAGATTTGGTGCGTATAAGCAAATACAAGGGTAGCTTTGAAAAGGGGTACACACCAAACTGGTCTATGGAATTATTTCTAATAAAAAAAGTTAATTGTACTAAACCTGTTACATATTTAATAGAAGATTTACACAAACAACCTATATTAGGAAGTTTTTATGAGCAAGAACTTAAAAAAACAAACTGTCCTAATGTTTATCTCATAGAAAAAGTTATTAGAAAAAAAGGTAGTAAACTTTTTGTTAAGTGGTTAGGTTTTCCTAATACTGAAAACAGCTGGATTGAAAAAAGTGCAGTTTTATGATTCTATAAATTTATTATAGTCAATGCAAACTATCTCATTTATATCTGAACTATGAAAGGTGGAGGACTAGTTAATAGTATTATAAATAATTTACCATTTGAACTACATTTACCTGGGTATAATTACTGTGGACCTGGTACCCGATTAAAAAAACGACTGATAAGAGGTGACCAAGGAATTAATGAGCTTGATAACGCTTGTATGAGACACGATATCGCATATAATAATTCAGATAGTTTAGAAGATCGACACAGAGCTGATTTAGAACTCTTAAACATGGCTAAGCAGCGGCTAAAATCCAAAAAAGCAGGAAAAGGAGAAAAACTTGCTTCATGGCTTGTAAGCAAAGTAATGAAAACTAAAGTAAAACATGGTGCTGGGTCAAGATCATTTAAATCGATTGTTTCTACAATAACTGAGCGTCTAAAGAAATCTAAACCAAAAAGTGACTCCAAAGCTATAAAGCTAGCTTATTTTGCCGCAAAAAAACTGCTAAAAGATAAGAAAAAAGTTGGCCTGCCTCGTGTTATACCATTACCAAAAACAGGTGGTATTCTACCATTAATACCAATATTCGCAGGGCTGTCTGCTTTAGGTGCGTTGGCTGGAGGATCTGCAGGTATTGCCAAAGCGGTAAATGATCATAAAATAGCTAAAAAAAACTTGGAAGAAGCTCAACGACATAATAAAATGATGGAGTCCATCGCCTTAGGAAAAGGCTTATACATAAAACCTTACAAGACTGGTAATGGTTTGTATGTGAAAAGTTCAAAAAACTAATGAAAAGGTTACCCAAGCGAGCTCTTACTAATATAGACATATTGGAATATGCGAATGAACATATACCCTACTTCAGAGGTGTCTTTATGAGAGATGAATTACCTAAAAATACAAAAAATATTGAATGTGGTATCGTTAATTTGGACAGTTCAGAAAATGAAGGAACTCATTGGGTAGCCTACGTTAAACATTTTAACTATTGTGAGTATTTCGATAGCTTCGGTGACTTGAAGCCCCCGAAAGAGTTAATTAAATATTTGAAATCAAATGTTTTTTATAATTATAGTAGATATCAAAGTTTTAATACAACTAACTGTGGACATTTATGTTTAAAATATCTTACTGAATTTTGGAAATAAAATCTTGTATGAATGTTGTTTACAATAATAAATTGATATAATATAAATTAAAGACCTCGTTTTTATTTCTGTCATTCGTAAAATGTCTTTCACGTTGTCTGTAACAGGCAATTCATCGATATTATCTACTAATTATTATCCTGCCTTACAATTTGATGGTGATTACGAATGCGCTCTATTGCATTTGTCAACTTTCAATTCCATTCCCAACATTGATAGTAGAAACAACAAATTTCACTATGGTGCTAATGAAGTTCTTGAAATCCCGGAAGGTACTTACGAACTTCAAGATATATCTGATTATTTAAAATCTATGGTAGGAAAAGGAGTTACTTTTAATTTATTTTGTAACAACAACACTCTAAAAACGTTTATTTATTGTTCTAAAGACATACACTTTGAAAAAGATAGTTCTCTTGGAGACTTGCTGGGATTTAGCAGTCAATCCCTAAAAAGTAATATAATACATGAGTCACAGCTTCCAGTTAACATTTTATCAACAACCGTGGTGAGAATCGAATGTGATATTGTGACTGGCTCGTATATTAATGGAAAATCAAGTCACGTTATTTATGAATTTGCTCCCAACGTTCCACCGGGATACCGAATTATAGAAGTGCCTAAGAATATAATTTATTTTCCAATTAATCAAAATACTGTTAGCTCAATAAATATCAGATTATTGGACATTAAGAATAACTTAATAAATCTACGAGGCGAAGAAGTTCAGTTATATTTACATATTAGGAAACGATGATTGACTATAATAAATATAGTAATTCTGACATAAAAAACACCAGTCCTATTCGAACTACCCGTAAGGGAACAACTAAGAAGAAGATTAAAATAACGAAAGAAAATAAAAAGTTTCTAAAATTAATTGGACTACTAAAATGAGTATTTTGGATATAATTAGTTCACCAGCATACGATAACACAATAGATGGTATCGAATATCATTCGTATAATCCTTACGTTACAAGTTTTAACAGAAATGATGAAATCCGCATACCCATCAATCAACAGGATTTATACATATTACCTTCAGCCAGTACTTTATATTTAGAAGGGACAGCAAGCATTTTGAAAAAAGATACCAAACAAAAAGTTACTAATGTTGAATTTACAAACAATCCGTTACTATTTCTTTTCCAAGATATTCGATATGAACTTAATGGAGTAGAAATAGATAGAATAAAAAATGCTGGTGTGACAACAACTATGAAAGGATTATTATCTTTTAGTGAAAATGAAGCCAAGGTTTCAAAAGCATGGGGTTGGGATATAAATGGAACAAAGACTATTCATGGAGGAACTTTTTCCGCTTCAATACCACTTAGTAATATTTTAGGTTTTGCTGAGGATTATAAAAAAATTATAATCAACTGTAAACATGAATTGGTATTATTACGCAGTAATACAAATTTAAACAGTTTTAAAATTCCGTCTACTGACACTATTGAAGACATTGTAATAACTAAATTAGTTTGGCGCGTTCCGCACGTTAAGGTTTCGGACAAGGAAAAGGTTAATTTATTAAAGATTCTGGAAAAAGATCGTCCTCTTCATTTTGCATTTAGAAATTGGGATTTATACGAGTACCCTCTGTTACCGCAAACCACTAAGCATACATGGTCAATTAAAACCTCGACACAAATAGAAAAACCTAGATATGTTATCTTAGGTCTGCAAACAAACAGAAAAAATATAGCGGATAAAGATATGACACAGTTCGATCACTGTAATTTAAGAAATGTAAAAGTTTATCTTAATTCAAATTATTTTCCCTACGAGAATCTCAATGTTAATTTTAAAGATGAACAAATATCATTGTTATATGAACAATATACTAAATTCCAACAGTCATATTATGGACGAAGAAGTGAACCCCTGCTAACTTATACTCAATTTAAAGAAAAAGCACCCCTTTTTGTTATTGATTGCTCTAGACAAAGCGAAAACCTTAAGTCAGGCCCTGTTGTTAGCGTACGTGTTGAACTTGAATGCAATTCAGAAATACCTGATTTGACTACTGCATACTGTCTCATTTTGAACGATTGTATGATAGAGTACAGACCACTTAGCAATTTAGTAAAAAAAATATCATAAAATAATGAATCCTGATGATAGTGAATTTGTAATAGTAGATGTGCAAGGATTTAAGGGATCTAACAATCGGTTTATTTTAAAGGAATGTGGTATTTTATGCAACGGTAATACGCAAACATTCCTCGTCAAACCTCCTTATCCATTTAATAACTTATCAAATGAAGAAAAAAAACAGGTGCGATGGTTAGAAAAAAATAATGGAATATTTTGGACTGAAGGATTTATAAATTACACAGAATTTAAACGCATTATTATACCATATTTGAATAATAAAAAAGTGGTGACTAAGGGTCTGGAAAAAACTAAATGGATTCAAGATTTATGTGAAAATTGTGAAGTTATAGATATTGGTGAAAATGGATGTCCAAATTTTTCTATTTTATATAAAGACTACACGAGTTCAAATATTTCTTTGAACTGTGTATATCATAAGAAGAAGTGTGCGTTAAAAAATGTAATGTGTATTAAAAAATGGATAGATAATAATAATCTTAATTTGTTTCTTTAACGTATTAAACTACTTGTTGGATCTTTTGTAATCGTATAATTAAAATAACGTTTTAGAATACCTTTATATTTATTTCGTTTTCAAGATGTATAAATTCATTACTTATTTTGTAATATTAACGGTTGATGTCTAGATATTAATTTTATAATTATAATAAATTTTTTACCTTTATAAACTTGGGTATTATTTCTCTAGTGAAAATAAAACAATTATTTTTGTAAGAGATAGTATTAAATTATAATACTATACAGCTAAACACCCACTCACTGACTGACATGCCCGATTTCGTAGAAGGAGTAGAGTTGGGTATGGAACATGTTCTAAGTTTGTGTTCCTACTCTAGAGTTGACCCAAGGAAAATTATTGGCGATTAGAAAAAACAAGATGGCGGCCGCGTCGATTTGCAAAATCGCAAACCTTGACCGATTTCGTTCGTTCAAACGTTAAATCCGGATAAAAAGTAGGAAAAATTTTCAAAAATTTCGAAAAAAATATGAAAAAACAAAATGGCGTCGATTTATGTAGGTTTGAAATTTTTCACTTTTGGACCCCTCCTTTGGCGAATTACTTTGTTCTACAGACTTGCTATGGTGGCAACACTGATTATGCAAAAAGTTGCCGTACATGGCTGGCATTTCAGGAAAATTATGACTTTTCAAAAAACAAGATGGCGGAAGCTGTGGCGGCCATTTTGAAAACTGGTGCATTTTTTTACACTTTTCAAAACGATTTTTTAGCAAGTTGGAAACATTTGATCGATTAGCGTTGTATGGGTCGGTTGCGTGTTTCGAGGAGGAGTGTTGCCTGGTTTAGAAAAACTCCCCATTTTTAGGGTAATTTCCCAGATTTTCCCCAAAAACATGAAAAGTAGAAGGAGCTACATTTTGCATGGAGATTTGTCATAGCTGGCAAGACTTTGTCGGCCCACGTGACGTTTGACTATTTTCATTCCTCTTTGCTGGCAACCCCACGAACCATGGGTGCTCTAATTTTGAGGACCCCTCTCGACTTTGGTGATCGACTTTGTTCTACGAATGTCGAGGTATGTCGACCGTTCTACCACAGTCAGGGTGCTTGGATCCTGGGCTCGTAATGTCAGTTTTGACATTTCAAAAATCAAAGATGGCGTCGGGTGTGGCGGCCATTTTGAAAAAAATTGGGTTTTTACCAACTTTCAACTTGAAAAAGGAGCCTGCTGGCAACCCCCGACTTGATTGAGGTCTATGGACAGATTGCTCAACTTGATTGGGGGTGTTGCCTGGCAGAAAAATCTCCCCACTTTTAGGGTAATTTTCCCGACTTTTGACTGATTTGGTGATTTTAGGGCGTTTTACGACTTTTTTGGGAACCTTGACCTGTCAAAGTGTTGGAAAAGCCTCGCGAGCTGCGTGCAGCGAGCGCAACACCCAAAAAATTACCCCATTTTTAGGGAGATTTTCCCGACTCTGCCTGTTTTGGAATTTTAAGGCGTTTTCAAACTGGATGTGGACTGTGAAGGCATTTTACGACTAGAATATGTTGCCTGCTCATAAAATTTTCCCATTTTTAGGGTAATTTACCCAACTTTTGACTGATTTGGTGATTTTAAGGCATTTTTCGACTTTTTTAGGAACCTTGACCCTGTCAAAGTGTCCAGAGAGCCTCGCGAGCTGCGTGCAGCGAGCGCAGCACCCAGAAAATTACCCTATTTTTCGGGAGATTTTCCTAACTCGGACTATTTTGGAACTTTAAAGCATTTTCAAACTGGATGTGGACATTGAAGTCATTTTATGACCTGAATATGTTGCCTGCTCATAAAATTTTCCCATTTTTAGGGTAATTTACC
The DNA here is from genome assembly GCA_947095575.1 of Electrophaes corylata. Lineage (NCBI taxonomy): Eukaryota > Metazoa > Arthropoda > Insecta > Lepidoptera > Geometridae > Electrophaes > Electrophaes corylata. Next base: position 1,016,781 of record OX352727.1, read on the forward strand.
CAATTTTCCACCTATTTGGGTCTTTTAAGGCGTTTTTCAACTTTTTTGGGGGTTGGGATTTTTACAAGTCCAGCACAAAACGCCCGCGAGTTGCTTGCAACTCGCGCACCACGCAACCTCTAGTTACAATACTATACAGCTAAACACCCACTCACTCACTGACTCACTGACTGATAATCGAGAACGGTATTAAGGCGTACAGATAGGTATGGAACATGTTCTAGGTTTATGTTAAGGCTCACGTGTAGGTAAGAGGAAAATTATTGGCGATCTGAAAAAACAAGATGGCGGCCGCGTCGATTTGCAAAATCGCAAACCTTGATCGATTTCGTTCGTTCAAACGTTGAATCTGGATAAAAAGTAGGAAAAATTTACAAAAATTTTGAAAAAAAAATGAAAAAACAAAATGGCGTCGTTTTATGTAGGTTTGAAATTTTTCACTTTTGGACCCCTCCTTTGGCGAATTACTTTGTTCTACAGACTTGCTAAGGTGGCAACACTGCTTATGCAAAAAGTTGCCGTACATGGCTGGCATTTCAGGAAAATTCCGACATTTCAAAAAAACAAGATGGCGGAAGCTGTGGCGGCCATTTTGAAAACTGGTGTTTTTTTTACACTTTTCAAAACGATTTTTTAGCAAGTTGGAAACATTTGATCGATTTGCGATGTATGGGTCGGTTGCGTGTTTCGATGAGGAGTGTTGCCTGGTTTAGAAAAACTCCCCATTTTTAGGGTAATTTCCAAGATTTTCCCCAAAAACATGAAAAGTAGAAGGAGCTACATTTTGAATGGAGATTTGTCATAGCTGGCAAGACTTTGTCGGCCCACGTGACATTTGACCATTTTCATTCCCCTTAGCTGGCAACCCCACGAACCATGGGTGCTCTAATTTTGAGGACCCCCCTCGACTTTGGTGATCGACTTTGTTCTACGAATGTCGAGGTATGTCGACCGTTCCACCACCGTCAGGGTGCTTGGATCCTGAACTCTTAATGTCAGTTTTGACATTTCAAAAATCCAAGATGGCGTCGGGTGTGGCGGCCATTTTGAAAAAAATTGGGTTTTTCCCAATTTTCAACTTGAAAAAAGAGCCTGTTGGCAACCCCTGACTTGATTGAGGTCTATGGACCGATTGCTCAACTCAACTGGGGGTGTTGCCTAACGGAGAAATCTCCCCACTTTTAGGGTAATTTTCCCGACTTTTGACTGATTTGGTGATTTTAGGGCGTTTTACGACTTTTTTGGGAACCTTAACCTGTCAAAGTGTTGGAAGAGCCTCGCGAGCTGCGTGCAGCGAGCGCAGCACCCAGAAAATTACCCCATTTTTCGGGAGATTTTCCAACTCGGACTTTTTTGTAATTTAAAAGCGTTTTCGAACTGGATGTGGACTTTGAAGGCATTTTATGACCTGAAAATGTTGCCTGCTCATAAAATTTTCCCATTTTTAGGGTAATTTACCCAACTTTCAACCTATTTGGGTCTTTTAAAGCGTTTTTCTACTTTTTTGGGGGTTGGGATTTTTAGAAGTCCAGCTACATTAACCCACGCGAGTTGCTTGCAACTCGCGCACCACGCAACCTCTAGTTATAATACTATACAGCTAAACACCCACTGACACACTGACTGACTGACATGCCCGATTTCGTAGAAGGAGTAGAGTTGGGTATGGAACATGTTCTAGGTTTATGTTCCTACTCTAGAGTTGACCCAAGGAAAATTATTGGCGATTAGAAAAAACAAGATGGCGGCCGCGTCGATTTGCAAAATCGCAAACCTTGACCGATTTCGTTCGTTCAAACGTTGAATCTGGATAAAAAGTAGGAAAAATTTACAAAAATTTCAAAAAAGAAATGAAAAAACAAAATGGCGTCGTTTTATTTAGGTTTGAAATTTTTCACTTTTGGACCCCTCCTTTGGCGAATTACTTTGTTCTACAGACTTGCTAAGGTGGCAACACTGCTTATGCAAAAAGTTGCCGTACATGGCTGGCATTTCAGGAAAATTCCGACATTTCAAAAAAACAAGATGGCGGAAGCTGTGGCGGCCATTTTGAAAACTGGTGTTTTTTTTACACTTTTCAAAACGATTTTTTAGCAAGTTGGAAACATTTGATCGATTTGCGATGTATGGGTCGGTTGCGTGTTTCGATGAGGAGTGTTGCCTGGTTTAGAAAAACTCCCCATTTTTAGGGTAATTTCCCAGATTTTCCCCAAAAACATGAAAAGTAGAAGGAGCTACATTTTGAATGGAGATTTGTCATAGCTGGCAAGACTTTGTCGGCCCACGTGACGTTTGACTATTTTCATTCCCCTTAGCTGGCAACCCCACGAACCATGGGTGCTCTAATTTTGAGGACCCCTCTCGACTTTGGTGATCGACTTTGTTCTACGAATGTTGAGGTATGTCGACCGTTCCACCACCGTCAGGGTGCTTGGATCCTGGACTCCGAATGTCAGTTTTGACATTTCAAAAATCCAAGATGGCGTCGGGTTTGGCGGCCATTTTGAAAAAAGTTTGGTTTTTACTAATTTTCAACTTGAAAAAGGAACCTGCTGGCAACCCCCGACTTGATTGAGGTCTATGGACCGATTGCTCAACTTGATTGGGGGTGTTGCATGGTGGAGAAATCTCCCCACTTTTAGGGTAATTTTCCCGACTTTTGACTGATTTGGTGATTTTAGGGCGTTTTACGACTTTTTTGGGAACCTTGACCTGTCAAAGTGTTGGGAAAGCCTCGCGAGCTGCGTGCAGCGAGCGCAGCACCCAAAAAATTACCCCATTTTTAGGGAGATTTTACAACTCGGAACTTTTTTGTAATTTTAAAGCATTTTCGAACTGGATGTGGACTTTGAAGGCATTTCACGACTTGAATATGTTGCCTGCTCATAAAATTTTCCCCATTTTTAGGGTAATTAACCCAACTTTTGACTGATTTGGTGATTTTAAGGCATTTTTCGACTTTTTTAGGAACCTTGACCCTGTCAAAGTGTCCAGAGAGCCTCGCGAGCTGCGTGCAGCGAGCGCAGCACCCAGAAAATTACCCCATTTTTCGGGAGATTTTCCTAACTCAGACTATTTTGGAACTTTAAAGCATTTTCAAACTGGATGTGGACATTGAAGTCATTTTATGACCTGAATATGTTGCCTGCTCATAAAATTTTCCCATTTTTAGGGTAATTTACCCAATTTTCCACCTATTTGGGTCTTTTAAGGCGTTTTTAAACTTTTTGGGGGTTGGGATTTTTACAAGTCCAGCACAAAACGCCCGCGAGTTGCTTGCAACTCGCGCACCACGCAACCTCTAGTTATAATACTATACAGCTAAACACCCACTGACACACTGACTCACTGACTGATAATCGAGAACGGTATTAAGGCGTACAGATAGGTATGGAACATGTTCTACGTTTATGTTAAGGCCCGCGTGTAGGTAAAAGGAAAATTATTGGCGTTCCGAAAAAACAAGATGGCGGCCGCGTCGTTTTGCAAAATCGCAAACCTTGACCGATTTCGTTCGTTCAAACGTTGAATCTGGATAAAAAGTAGGAAAAATTTACAAAAATTTTGAAAAAAAAATGAAAAAACAAAATGGCGTCGTTTTATGTAGGTTTGAAATTTTTCACTTTTGGACCCCTCCTTTGGCGAATTACTTTGTTCTACAGACTTGCTAAGGTGGCAACACTGGTTATGCAAAAAGTTGCCGTACATGGCTGGCATTTCAGGAAAATTCCGACATTTCAAAAAAACAAGATGGCGGAAGCTGTGGCGGCCATTTTGAAAACTGGTGTTTTTTTTACACTTTTCAAAACGATTTTTTAGCAAGTTGGAAACATTTGATCGATTTGCGATGTATGGGTCGGTTGCGTGTTTCGATGAGGAGTGTCGCCTGGTTCAGAAAAACTCCCCATTTTTAGGGTAATTTTCCAGATTTTCCCCAAAAACATGAAAAGTAGAAGGAGCTACATTTTGAATGGAGATTTGTCATAGCTGGCAAGACTTTGTCGGCCCACGTGACGTTTGACTATTTTCATTCCTCTTAGCTGGCAACCCCACGAACCATGGGTGCTCTAATTTTGAGGACCCCTCTCGACTTTGGTGATCGACTTTGTTCTACGAATGTTGAGGTATGTCGACCGTTCCACCACCGTCAGGGTGCTTAGATCCTGGACTCTTAATGTCAGTTTTGACATTTCAAAAATCCAAGATGGCGTCGGGTGTGGCAGCCATTTTGAAAAAAGTTGGGTTTTTGCCAAATTTCAACTCGAAAAAGGAACCTGCTGGCAGCCCCCGACTTGCTTATGGTCTATGGACCGATTGCTCAACTTAACTGGGGGTGTTGCCTGGCGGAAGAATCTCCCCACTTTTAGGGTAATTTTCCCGACTTTTGACTGATTTGGTGATTTTAGGGCGTTTTACGACTTTTTTGGGAACCTTGACCTGTCAAAGTGTTGGGAGAGCCTCGCGAGCTGCGTGCAGCGAGCGCAGCACCCAAAAAATTACCCCATTTTTCGGGAGATTTTCCTGACTCGGCCTGTTTTGGAACTTAAAAGCGTTTTCAAACTGGATGTGGACTGTGAAGGCATTTTACGACTAGAATATGTTGCCTGCTCATAAAATTTTCCCCATTTTTAGGGTAATTTACCCAACTTTTGACTGATTTGGTGATTTTAAGGCATTTTTCGACTTTTTTAGGAACCTTGACCCTGTCAAAGTGTCAAGAGAGCCTCGCGAGCTGCGTGCAGCGAGCGCAGCACCCAGAAAATTACCCCATTTTTCGGGAGATTTTCCTAACTCGGACTATTTAGGATTTTTAAAGCATTTTCAAACTGGATGTGGACATTGAAGTCATTTTATGACCTGAATATGTTGCCTGCTCATAAAATTTTCCCATTTTTAGGGTAATTTACCCAATTTTCCACCTATTTGGGTCTTCTAAGGCGTTTTTCAACTTTTTTGGGGGTTGGGATTTTTACAAGTCCAGCACAAAACGCCCGCGAGTTGCTTGCAACTCGCGCACCACGCAACCTCTAGTTTATTTAATAAGGATAAAGGATAAGGATTTACATATTAAAATAGTGAATTTTAATTAATTTGTACACAAAAGCTATTTTAAATACACACTGGTTAAAAATACAGACATTTTATAACAAGATATAGAGTAGTTAATTCAAGTAGACTTTATTTTAATCCTCATACAATTTTTTTGATATTTTATTTATGATATTTTGTGCCGTGTCCATTATCTCATCAATTGGTTCAGTCACCACATATTGCACACGCACACTTTCACTGTAAGTGTTTTGTCTTTCATCATAGTCTGAAATTTGTATTTTGAGCATCCGGTATCCTCTTCTTGGGACCTTACTGACAACATAAGATACTCCATCTTTTTTGGTTCTCTTCTTTGACTTCCGTTCCTTCACAGCTTCTTCTTTAGCTTGTTTAGCTTTAGCTAGTTCCTCACTTCGCTTTTCTGCTAAATATTCATAGCAACCAGCCATTGGGTCTTGAGCGCATTGTAGGTAATAGGGATCCTCCTCCGATGTCATGATCTGTAAATAAATTTAGTTATCATTAATTTCTATTTTAAAATTACAACTACAGTATCATAAACAATAAATAAACAAATAAGACATATAGGAAAAAGAATAAGAGATACTTACGTAATAAAATTTCGCTAGAACTTTACTGATGTATGCAGACAACTAAGGCTTGCACACGACATTAAGTGAATGTGCATGATGAGTAATAAAACAAGGATCAATTTACACTACCTACCTACATAGGTACTACTTTAGTTGAAACCTGAGTTCTAGAGAAATGCTTAATATTATAAATAATCTACACGTGTCGTTAGGCACATGCATACTTCGTTGCGAAACAGGTACAAACTTGAATTCCCATGATGTTTCATAAGTTCTTTCAATGAAATGGGTATCTACTTATTATGATGGTTAGTGAAATAAAAAATGCTTATAAATTTGACCATTTTATTTTCTATGAATTATAAAGGTAGGTAATTATAACAGCTAGATCATTAGTTATAAGTATGTACTTAAGTAATAAAACATAATATAAAGCTAAGTATATTTACCAACGTAACACTAGTTTCTAAATTTATTTTACATAAGCCATTTTTGAATTTAACCTTATTACCACATCTTATTTTTTATAGTATAACTATTTCTAGGTATTTACACATCCACAACGTAATTATTTAGTCTTTTAATTCTTTCAATTTATGATTGCAATATTAGCGAACTACCCCAGGCTTTAGTAGATATTCTATCATTAGAAACGCTACGCTTATCATCGTTTCCTGAAAGAGCCACCTTATTCACGGTTCTTGTAAAAATTTGATGTTTTATTGATTTGAATAAGACATTTTTTCTGCGAATAACATTTTCATTAAAATTTACACTTTGGTAGTCAGATATATCAAAATTTCGAACGACACATGCTTTAACTCCTTTTGCTTTTTTTATTGTACGCTTTTCAGTTTTTAAGCAGTACAACTTTGATCTCAAACCCACAAACTTAGTGACGATGCACCCACCCATTTCGTCTTTAAATAATCCAGGTACTTTTTTGTTTATCATTGGTAATCCATATTTATTGTTACGGTCGTAATTGCTGGTATCGAAATATGGAAGAAAAGTGTCTTTCAAATTTTTATAGAAATCAGGAGTGTTTAAATAATATATAAAACTGTCAGTGTCCGTATAACACAACTGAACACGGTCTTTGTAAAATGGTTTGATAACATTGTAGTGAAAATTATACATGTGAGCTTTTGATAATTCCAATACAGAAAAGCCTATATATATTGGTTTATCTAATACTACCCGATCAGATTTCATTTGAATTGCCACTAAATTATCAGAAAAAACTGATGCACTATGGAAGTATGGACTAGCTATTAGTTTATCAGCACTGATGTGTTTTTTAGTTTTATTATTTTCATCAGTCCACTGATTTACAAGATGAACGTTAACTCGCGATTCGTTATTTTCAAGAGTTTTACCGAATACACTATTATTTAAAAGTTTAAAAAAATCTTGTTCGAATGTAGAGTTTGCTTTTTGTCGGAGTTCAGTGTTTAGTTCAATATATTGTTTAAGATACGAACTTTGTTTAAATGCAATCACTCGATGTATTTTTCTCAATATTAAACCGTGCTCTAAGCATTTTTTCAGATGAACATAATGAATGACATATTCATATTTATTGTATAGATTTGGAACAAGCTTTGTGCTCTTTCCACCTGGGGGTATACATTTCTCTGGACAAAACGGTAATTCATTATGTGTTGAATGTAAATAATCAGGGTAAAGTAAGTCAACTTCAAGGATGAAACCTTCATCAGCATCGTCATCTACACTGATTATATCTAAGTTCTCGATTTCATATTGGTTTAAAAACCTGAAACCGGACAGTGGAAGTGATTGACACATGCTAAACCCGTAAAGATTATTACAGTCTAAGTAAACTATAAAAGAATCTTCTTGCATTGGATCGTAATTCGACATATACTTGTTATTAGCTTTAGCATAGCGATGTGTACATACACATACACCTCCCCTAATACCTTTTTGTATCATGCGCAATATTTCTAGGTCATTAATGAGCTCAAGTTTTACTCCAGTCTTCAACAACATAGCGTCGAAAGACAAGCTTGGTACAGTTAGATAAAATGCTGGGTCTAGCTGATAATGCTTTTTACATGTTTTTCTAAACTTTTCAAAAATGTCTGTTAAAAGTAGAACATCTGTTTTAACATATAAATCAGTATATTCCCCTAGATTACGGAAATTAAATTGTCTCCAAACGGATTTTGCATGTTTATAATCAGCGTCAGATACATTTTCATCGATTAAAGAACTGTAAAACTTTTCTTTTTTTGGTAATTTTTGTTCTTGAAAACATTTGAAATCTGTCATGTATTCGTAGGGATAAACTCCTTTTCTTGTCAGTAATTTAAATTGATTTTCGTCAGGATAATATTTTTGTAGATTCACAAAATCGTCTGTGCTCAATGTTTGAGCTAATTTGTCAAGACTTGTACTTAAAAACTTAAAAGAATCTACGAAACGTAACGGAATATACTCTTCTTCCGTGACTTGCACAAATTTGGTAAAGGAAATATAATTTTCTTTTGTTTTAGGTATTATTTTGATAGTGCCAGGCATTTCTCCTAGTTGTTTTATAAATAAATGACAGTCATAACCTGAAAGATTATGAAAAAATACTGGGATAAATTTCGGAAGCTTGAAGTTTAAGTTGCAATATGGATGAGCGGCTCCACGATATTTCCCTGTTATATGGCAGTGATCACGAACTTTTTCCCCCCACAACAAATTATGACAAATGTGACATTCCGTGCTTGTATTAAAATCATCATCATCTTGTTCATTAAATACCATTGGTTTAACATTGTTTAAAATTGTATAAATTGTTGCTACATCATCGCAAAGCAATTTGATAAACTTTTCTACACAATCCTCACCACGATAACTAACAAACCGATTGTAAGTCTCATCTTTGGAACAAACAATATTATATGCGAAAGCAGCTGGTACGTGACGGTGTGTATTAGAAGTACTTGCAATATTTGGATTAGGCTCACAACCTTGAACTGGCTGTAGCATTGTTTCAAAGTCGGCGTAAATGACGAACGGAACATCTTGCTTACGATCATAATTTTTGAATTGAATTACTGATCCTTTGTCTGGAAGTACGGTGACTACACCCCCGCAAATATGCTCTTCGAGCTTTATAGTAGATGGAAAAAATAATAGACAACTTTCACAAAAGTATAATTTGCTATGGTGTTTCGTTAACTGATTTCGCACTAGACGGGGTAAATCCTTTATTAAACAATAATGTGAAATTTCATCTTCTTCAAGCAACAACAAATGAATTCGTGTTGTGTTATTGGTTTTAGACTTATACAGCGGTCCCGTTATAGTTTTACCGTCTTTTAGACCATACACAAAGATACTTAAATACGGATTATTTTTTTCAAAAATTGAAATATCTGCGAAGGTTACTGGAAATGATAAGTCTTCAATGTTCAATATATCTCTAAAATCAGGGTATGAAGTTACTCGATCAGAATGATTGATGGTGGGATAAAGAGCCGCAGTAACACTCCATAAGAAACAAAAGTTATCTTGGTTACGGATATTCACGCACGCCTTTTTATTTTTGATAAATTTTGGTAATTCTATAAAGTTCGAACCCCGCAATGGATCATACTTATTAATGCTTACTTCCAGATAGCAATTGTTTAAAAAAGTCCAACCGCTGTCTCTCTCTTGAAATTCTTCTATTTTTTTCATAATACTGTTCACAACTTTTGTGAATAAATCATCAAAATCATAATTTAAATGAAGTGTAAAGTTTTTGGTTGAAAAAGACTTCATTTCTTGTGTATCACTTTTAAACAACAGAAACGTTGAAAACAACTCAAAGTTTACTTTGATACAGGTCTGAATTTCAAGAGATTTTTCAATGAGTGACTGAATTTTTAATCGATTATCGTTAAAAAAAGTACTTACACATGGTTCTGTTTCATCGGTTACTGTTATTCTATAACTCACGATACGGCTTCGAAATGCTGTCTGTATGATCTGTACATTATCAGAACCTACGATAATGCTGTTATTTTTATGTGCATTGCTCCGCAAATGTCCTATCCATCTTTTGTTATTAATAATTAAATTGCAAACTGAGCAAAAGGGCATGTTGAATACAAACTAACTATACACCTAACATTTAAAGATATACCTAGCAGGAGATAAAACCCTCTTTATTAAACTCAATGTGACCTAACTCAACTTACTAAGTAATCTATTCTAAAAGAAATAATTAAAACATTCTATTTATGAAATATGATGGTTTATAATTAACCTATGATCTAACTTAGGATACTTATTTTTAAAAAAACTGTTTATTCATATAATAAACTGTTTATTTGAAGTTAGTTGTGTTAGAATAAAAAGTGGGACTGTTATGTAGAAAAAGCTTGTGGGCCTCGCGTACTAATTTTTGTACGCACTCCCACTGCTTGGAATCGTCATCTGTTGCGAATTGTATTCTTACAAACGCCTTTTTCCATCGGTCTTCAGGCGCCAACAGTTGTGCCTCTTCTTTATTGTACACCTTCAGTTCAACGTAATATTCGCCGTTGGTGTCAGCCACTCGGCGCTGGTTACCGGTAGCTACCCGGTTTACGAAGCTTGAAGGCAGCTTCTTTTTGTTTGAAGTTGGTGGGACGACCAGCTCCTCGAAGTCGCTGTCGCATAACCCGAATATGTCAGCCACCCGACTTTTCTTGCGTCCCCTGAAAGTAATATAAAATAATTTAAATTAATGAAAATGTATGGACAAATAGTTGGTAAAAAATAACCGTGACCTTTTATAAAACAATACCTAAGTTAAATTAAATTTATTGCATAAAATGTGGGTCGGTTGCAGATGTCACTGGATAAAATGAATATTGTTCATCACGCTAAGCCTTAGCATGAAACTATAAGTAAGATGATACCTTACTACCAAATGTAATTAAATCGTTATAAATTGTAAGATGTCACACAAAAAAAATATTAATAATGAATACCTAATGTTCACTACTGACTCTAATGTACCTACAATATTTTAGCTGTTCTAGTTTTTTGATAATTTATAATCAAACCAATAAAAGTACCAAAATTGTTTCACTATTTCATAACATAGAGATAAAATTTACCTTTGAGTAGTATCCGATTTGCGCTTGGTTCCAGCGCTGCTCGTTCCGGCTGAACCCGAACTTGACTTCGCTTGTCTGCCTTTTTTTTCTTTGGTCGGTGCTAGAACCTCCTTGGGCATAATCACCGTTTCGGCTTCTGAGTCAGACCTGTAATCAAAACAAACGAGAGTTAGTAAACGCAAATCACTGTAGACATGATTAATTGTAGTTAGGTAGGCCGCTCATCCTGCAAATAAACTGAACTTTAACAAATAGTACTCACACTTACATTTTATTTGATAACTTTTGAAGGTCTGGCTGCGTGGTTTGGTAGCAAGCGCGCACTTGTTACGTCGCGGTAGGATTCGATTCGCGAGCACGGTGACTGTGACACGGGTCACAGAATACGACGTTTACTCAAACGGGCGGCAACGATGACGATTATGAACTAGCACTGATGCACTCAAAGATCGAACGGGAAATGGATATTTTCTTTAAGACGGTGTTTTATATGTTTAATTGTGTATTAACAGTATATTAATAATAAGCCTAAATCGCATAGATAACAACAAGCAAATTTCAGTCTTAACGTAATGAAAAGTAGATCCCAACTTATTAGGTATATAAGTTTACCTAAGTACCTACATGTCGATAAAATGCTTAACTTACGGGAATTGTATTTACTACAAAAGTACTAACATCATCACTATTTTATAAAGTCATGTTCATGCATGTTGAAATTTTGTAGAGTATATTTTTTCAGTACGAGTAAGTACCTTCCTACATAGCTCACGTCAAGACCTATGAATTTGTTTTGGTATAAAAGAAGGGATATACCTACTTACCGTTATTCAGAGTTTTTTTGATCGTTTCTGTAGATACCTAAGATGGTAGGTTACATGATACGAAAATATTCTAGGGAATGTGAAAGAAACAAGTGTAGGTAATTCATGATGGGATGCGGACCCGTAACTTCTTTTTGTAGATTATGATTGTAACATATACTATCTAATTAACCAATGTGAAGATACCTTTAATAAAGCGGTGCCAGTAAAACAATACTTGTAGGCTTAGCACAAGTTACCACTTGTTAGCATTAGTTTTTAACAGATAAAGTTGCTTTGAGCTCGCTAAATCGCATAGATAACAACAAGCAAATTTCAGTCTTAACGTAATGAAAAGTAGATCCCTACTTATTAGGTATAGTGACGACTGATGTGGCGCGGCGGGCGAATGTCCGCCTGCGACGCAGGAGGTTGCGGGTTCGATTCCCGCCTCGGGATAAATGTTTGTACGATCTGCAAATATTTATTCCGGGTGTTCTGGGTGTTTTCTATGTATAATAAAAAAATATCTATGTATGTAATATTGTATTGTATTAAGTATATCAGTCATCTAGTACCCATAACACAAGCTCTGCTTAGCTTGGGGCTAGATGATGCTGTGTGGATTGTCCAGCATTATTATTATTTATTAATATTATAAGTTTACCTAAGTACCTACATGTTGATAAAATGCTTTACTTACGGGAATTGTATTTACTACGAAAGTACTAACATCATCACTATTTTATAAAGTCATGTTCATGCATGTTGAAATTTTGTAGAGTATATTTTTACAGTACGAGTAAGTACCTTCCTACATAGCTCACGTCAAAGACCTATGAATTTGTTTTGGTATAAAAGAAGGGATATACCTACTTACCGTTATTCAAAGATTTTTTTATCGTTTCTGTAGATACCTAAGATGGTAGGTCACATGATACGAAAATATTCTAGGGAATGTGAAAAAACATGTATAGGTAATTCATGATGAGATGCGGACCCGTAACTTCTTTTTGTAGATTATGATTGTAACATATACTATCTAATTAACGGCCAGTACTGACCTAATCGCTCCCGGAGCAGTTTTTTCTCTATCTTAAAATGCTATACCCTCGGTAAATAAAGGAAGTAGAAGAAAACTGAAAAGTCCGCATGCATCTTCAAAATGTCAACTTCAAAGTGCCCGTTTCAAATGTATGATTAACGTCGTATTTACTCAATCATAAATTCACGAAATAAATTAAAAACTTAGATATAAATCGTCATCTCCTTCTAAAGTTGGTGATATATTTTTTTTTGGTTTACACCAATGGTGAGATAATTTAGAAGTAGAATTAATGCCCGTTCAATATATAAAAAAAATAAAGACTTGAATTATTTATAAATTAAATTGTATAGAATCGCGCCGTTTATGCGAGCACAAGGATAAAATTTAGTCTGCCGCTGGCTTTCGTACGGGGAACCCGTGTCGCTCGTCGCCCTGCGGACTACAAGACTGCAAATATTGCATTTTTAATTCGTGTTTCGATACTATTTTGCAAAAAGATACTTTATCTGTTTGTAATAGAGTGACTTATTGCAATTTTGCAATAGTAGAGCGACAAGGTTCCAAGGCAAATACCGTGTACGTGTTGTACACGGCTGGATAGAGTTGATACTTTTTTGTACCGACATAAAAATAAGCACGTATCTACATACTCATCATCATTAGTCTAGAAAAGTCGATACTTTTTGTATCGAAATTTTAAGTAAGTACGTAGGTCTCTATCTACCTACCGATTTGGGGGTGCTGATTACGAATATCTGGTCAGATTTGAAATTCAAAATGGCGGATACAAATCATGATACAAAAAACTGACATGGGTGTCGTTTTCTACTAATTTGGGGGTGCTGATTACGAATATCTGGTCAAATTTGAAATTCAAAATGGCGGATACAAATCATGATACAAAAAACTGACATGGGTGTCGTTTTCCACTAATTTGGGGGTGCTGATTACGAATATCTGGTCAGATTTGAAATTCAAAATGGCGGATACAAATCATGATACAAAAAACTGACATGGGTGTCGTTTTCTACTAATTTGGGGGTGCTGATTACGAATATCTGGTCAGATTTGAAATTCAAAATGGCGGATACAAATCATGATACAAAAAACTGACATGGGCGTCGTTTTCTACTAATTTGGGGGTGCTGATTACGAATATCTGGTCAAATTTGAAATTCAAAATGGCGGATACAAATCATTATACAAAAAACTGACATGGGTGTCGTTTTCCACTAATTTGGGGGTGCTGATTACGAATGTCTGGTCAGATTTGAAATTCAAAATGGCGGATACAAATCATGATACAAAAAACTGACATGGATGTCGTTTTCCACTAATTTGGGGGTGCTGATTACGAATATCTGGTCAAATTTGAAATTCAAAATGGCGGATACAAATCGTGATACAAAAAACTGACATGGGTGTCGTTTTCCACTAATTTGGGGGTGCTGACTACGAATATCTGGTCAGATTTGAAATTCAAAATGGCGGATACAAATCATGATACAAAAAACTGACATGGGTGTCGTTTTCTACTAATTTGGGGGTGCTGATTACGAATATCTGGTCAAATTTGAAATTCAAAATGGCGGATACAAATGATGGTACAAAAAACTGACATGGGTGTCGTTTTCGACTAATTTGGGGGTGCTGATTACGAATATCTGGTCAAATTTGAAATTCAAAATGGCGGATACAAATCATGATACAAAAAACTGACATGGGTGTCGTTTTCCACTAATTTGGGGGTGCTGATTACGAATATCTGGTCAGATTTGAAATTCAAAATGGCGGATACAAATCATGATACAAAAAACTGACATGGGTGTCGTTTTCCACTAATTTGGGGGTGCTGATTACGAATATCTGGTCAGATTTGAAATTCAAAATGGCGGATACAAATCATGATACAAAAAACTGACATGGGTGTCGTTTTCTACTAATTTGGGGGTGTTGATTACGAATATCTGGTCAAATTTGAAATTCAAAATGGCGGATACAAATCATGATACAAAAAACTGACATGGGTGTCGTTTTCCACTAATTTGGGGGTGCTGATTACGAATATCTGGTCAGATTTGAAATTCAAAATGGCGGATACAAATCATGATACAAAAAACTGACATGGGTGTCGTTTTCTACTAATTTGGGGGTGCTGATTACGAATATCTGGTCAGATTTGAAATTCAAAATGGCGGATACAAATGATGGTACAAAAAACTGACATGGGTGTCGTTTTCGACTAATTTGGGGGTGCTGATTACGAATATCTGGTCAAATTTGAAATTCAAAATGGCGGATACAAATCATGATACAAAAAACTGACATGGATGTCGTTTTCCACTAATTTGGGGGTGCTGATTACGAATATCTGGTCAGATTTGAAATTCAAAATGGCGGATACAAATCATGATACAAAAAACTGACATGGGTGTCGTTTTCTACTGATTTGAGGGTGCTGATTACGAATATCTGGTCAAATTTGAAATTCAAAATGGCGGATACAAATCATGATACAAAAAACTGACATGGGTGTCGTTTTCCACTAATTTGGGGGTGCTGACTACGAATATCTGGTCAGATTTGAAATTCAAAATGGCGGGCTTAAATCATGGTAAAAAAAACTGACATGGGGGTCTAAGGTAGTAAGATTCTATTACATCTACGAAACCTGATGGTAGTAAGTTCTTCAGTTTTAGTAATAGACCTTCATGCCAAACTTTATCGAATGCCTGTGCCACATCCAGAAAGATAGTAGAGCAGACTTTTTTTTCCTCAAATGTTTTCTCAATAACATTTGTAATCCTGTGAACTTGGTCTATCGTTGAGTGCTGTTCTCGGAATCCAAATTGGTGCTCTGGTATAAGGTTTTTACTTTCAATAAGCGGCTTCAGTCTTTTTAGTAACAATTTTACATTAATTAATTAATTTTACAATTTTACAAAATAGCTTTGACATGATAGGGAGCAAAGAAATCGGTCTGTACGATGAGGTCTCTTGTGGCGGTTTTCCTGGCTTTGCTATCATGATAACTTCAGCAACTTTCCATAAATCTGGTACACACTTTAGTCTAAGTGCTGCGTTGATAAGGGTCGTTAGTTTGACTAATGCTTTTTTCGGAAGGTTATGTAGTACTTCTCCTGAAATAAGGTCGAATCCAGGAGATTTTCTAGGGTTTATGTGTTTTTTAATTTCGCTCCAGACTTCTCTGGGTGATACCAGCTTTATGGCTTGTGTTTCACCATAAACTTCATTTATCATAGGTATGTAGTCGGTTTGATCTTCGTTAGGTTTGAATATTTCTTCTAGGTATTCTGCGAACGTTTTAGCTTTTTGCTCATTACTGACAGCCCATTTTCCAGATCCTATATTTTCGTATCTTCTGCATTTCCTTGGCTATCGTGCAGCCTCTGTAATTAGCTGGGTGTGCTTCTCCGCAATGCACACACTTTGGCTTCTTTTCTGCAGGTTTTTTGCAGTCCTTGGTGAGGTGTTTACCTGTGCATTTCACACACCTTGGCTCTTTGGAGCAGTACTTGTGTGTATGACCGTACACTTGACATCGCTTGCACTGAGGGACCAATTTGGTTGACCTAATGGTAAATATCTGGTCAGATTTGAAATTCAAAATGGTGTAACTCAAAAAACGCAAAAAAGCGTAAGATACATCTAAAAAAAAGTTGCGGGACAGTGCCAAAACTACGCTATAACAGACCCCAGAACGAAAAAAGACAGCAAACTGTCATTTACTCTTTAACTATAAGTGCTATCCTAAATAGCAATGGGATAAAATTTGCTTAGTTTTGATAACACTATCGAACCGTAAAATAAAAACCGAGGTCATCTTGATTTTTTTTATTTTTTTATACAATGAAATCAGTTTTATGCCATTTACTCCTGAACTATAACCCCAGGCCTAAAATGCAATAGAACATTTATTGCTTAGATTAAAAAAACCTATCAAATGGCATATTCAAATTAATAAAATAACGACTTTTAAAAATAAAAATTTTCATTTCCTGTCCGGCCTGCTAAGGAGCAGGCGGCAGGCTCGCAGTCTCCTTAGACTCGATCCACTGTGCGTTTATGCGAGCACAAGGATAAAATTCAGTCTGCCGCTGGCTTTCGCACTGGGTACCCGTGTCGTGCATTTTTAAATTTAAGACCTCAAGTAATGATGGTTAAAATACCACCAAAATTACCCATCAGAACTTAAAATAACACTAGAAAAACAATTAAAATGAAAATACAATGTTGCTTCCAAAGATGACAGAGAACGAATCCCGACAGCTAATTTAATTTAGTAACTACCATCTATCCTTCAAGTACCAAGATTAGTTAATTTATGTATAGAGTCAACTTGTACAACGTATTTCATGAACTGCCAGCTAGATGGCGCTATTAGAACGGATCACCTATATGTATCTAACCGCGAAATATTGCAGAGGAGTGGTGGGGTAAAGAGGAACGAAACTCTCAAGGTCATTAGATCGGTATCGGCTCTTAACCAATGTGAAGATACCTTTAATAAAGCGGTGCCAGTAAAACAATATTTGTAGGCTTAGCACAAGTTACCACTTGTTAGCATTAGTTTTTAACAGACAACGTTGCTTCGAGCTCGCAGGTTTTATCATCTTTGTAATTACGAAATCTCCTTGAATTTTTTGTATGCTGAATATCGAATTATGTATACCTCTACCCACGTGTTTACAAATAATTCTAGCTTAAATAAATCCATTATTTTAAGTTAACTAGGTACCTATAACATTTCAAATTCCACGGCTACCTAAACTATAATAATAATTATAATGCTGGACAATCCACACAGCATCATCTAGCCCCAAGCTAAGCAGAGCTTGTGATATGGGTACTAAATGAGTGATATAAGTACATAATACAAAACATTACATACATAAATATTTTTTATTATAAACATAGAAAATACCCAGAACACCCGGAATAAATATTTGCAGATCGTACAAACATTTATCCCGAGGCGGGAATCGAACCCGCAACCTCCTGCGTCGCAGGCGGACATTCGCTCGCCGCACCGCTTCGGTCTTTAAGCTATGTTCCTTTATAATAACAAACATTGCAGGTACACTGTTAGGTAAAACCGTATGAAAAAGTTAGCTAGTTAAAATATCATTTTACAAATAGGTATTACGTTCTCACAGTCGTCGGGAGCGGGGTATGCGGGCGGTGGGGCTCGGGGACAGCGTGGTATGCGGCGTCACTCGCTTACGGTGAATATGCAAGTTTGCAAAACATAAAGTAACCGTGTGCACAGCACACTGGAAGCTATACTATTTTAACTAAAATAAAAAGAAGGAGTGTAATTATTGATTGACAACTTTGGTTATGAAAGGTGTGGCCCATAACTTTGCGTGCTCTTGATAATAAGTATTGCTGATGTTATAATAAGTATTGCTGATGTTATAATAAGTATTGCTGATGTTATACTGAGCGTTACCTTAAAACCTAGATAATTATGTACTTCCAATAATGCATCCGCAATGGGTATTTAGTAGCTACTTGTGATAAGGTTTAAAATAAACAATACATATTTTAATATCTAATGATAGCATAACCCAAAGCGATGTTTCTGTTGGCACTGGTAAACTAGCCTATACGGAGTTAGTTACTACCTTTTTTGCCCACCTGCAATAAAATGCAGACAAAACATAGGGCTGAACGCAAGCATACTCAAGTTCAGGTTTAGAAAACCTCAATACATTTGATACCTTTTCAATAAACTGCATCGTAGTTCATCATGGGGTACGAAAATAAAAGCAAAAGAAAAAAGTACCTGTAGGTAATAGGCACACGTAAAACAAGCTCTACTTGTTGGCTAGCAGACATAGGTTCTAGTTATACATTTTACTAAAGTTCTTCGTATGATATACTTATTTTCATGGATAGGTAAGGTATTAACTTGATTTATTTTGTCCGGCTTTATTGGATAAAATAGCCGGCTTTTTTATGTTTGATCTTAGGCAACCCTAATTCCTTTCACTACATATATATTCGTTACTGTGAACACGCTTTCAGTGTCTTTTATCATGCCTTAAAAGACACTACAAATGCGCCTGTTATCTATGGGGAATGTAAAAGTACCCAGTAAATGATACGGGACCTGAACCAATGTCTTCTAACCTACCTGGTTACCTACTGGAGAATGAACAAAGTACCCAGTGGAAGATTAAAGGATTTCTTTTTACGTTTTTGAGCCGAATCTGGTCTCTGGAGAATGAAAAAAGTATCCAGTGGAAAACGTGATAGAATCCTTTTTTACAGTCTTCGAGCCAAATCTGGTCTCTGGGGAATGATGTAAAAGTACCCAGTAAATGATACGGGGCTAAACCATGCTGGTGCAAGATCAGTTGCCTACCTGGTTACCTACTGGAGAATGAACAAAGTACCCAGTGGAAGATAAAAGGATTTATTTTTACGTTTTTGAGCCGAATCTGGTCTCTGGAGAACGGAAAAAGTATCCAGTGGAAAACGTGATAGAATCCTTTTTACAGTCTTTTGGGGTGCAGGAAAGAAGCCTCCTCGCGGCGCATCTTGGAAACAGCTAGGGCACGGTCCTAACGCAGTGTCCTAGGCTGGCTAATTCTTTCAACACAATGGTTCACCAATATGAATTCTGATAATAAGTTTTTCGATCGTTCCATTTCACAGAAAACAGAAGGTTTTTATGATTTAGAACGAGAAAGGACATGCAAACCTACAATTAGTTATTGTGGCATGATGGACCAGCTCCTGACTGGTCCAGCATGCCCAATAACTACCTACTCTTACTCATATCATCTTTCACGCAATCTATCCATTTTTTCTTTGGTCTTCCTCTGCTTTTATAACCTTTCACATCCATATCTAACACCACTCTTCTCTCTTACACTGGAATGTATAATAATAATAATAATAATGCTGGACAATCCACACAGCATCATCTAGCCCCAAGCTAAGCAGAGCTTGTGTTATGGGTACTAGAAGACTGATATACTTAATACAATACATTACATACATACATATTTTTTATTATACATAGAAAACCCCCATAACACCCGGAATAAATATTTGCAGATCGTACAAACATTTATCCCAAAGCGGGAATCGAACCCGCAACCTCCAGTGTCGCAGGCGGACATTCGCCCGCTGCACCACATCGGTCGTGATATACTGTCCTTGGCTTCAATCTCACCTGATGGTAAGTGACGATGAAGCAGGACGGTCTAGAAGACACCTATTCACTCTTATTAACATACATTCACACAACGCCCTCTAGCCCCAAACTAAGCATAGCTTGTACTGAAGGAACCGGATGACAATACTCATTTATCCCAAGGCGGGAATCGAACCAGCAACCTCCTCAGATTATAATTGATATAGCGTCGGTCGGAAACAGTAATGGAACATTTCAAAATGTACTGTTTTGAGTAATGATGAGTTAAAGTTTATGTCAATTAAATTTAAAGTTAAAGTTAAAATTAAAGTTTGTCAATTTATTTTTTATGTCAATTAGAACCCAAATTTTATTTTTGCCGATAGTGATTTAGAAAGAGTATTCAATTCCCTACCGTTCTGCATACTTATCTCAAAACACGTGATTTCGAAAATGTTCCGGTAATGAATCCGACCGACGATAGATAGATTTCTTTTTTTTTCCTTACCTTCTCATCCCAATGAAAGTCCGGGGTAATAGTTAGTTCAACTCGTAGCGTCGAGCGTGTTATAGGCTGAATATGCGTCGACAACTCCAGCTTAGGGAACTGATGCACGTATCTATGTATCATCTTGCCTAGCTTCGGCGCGCGGACCAGCTCCCCTATCTCATTTGGTCCTAACTCGTACAGTTTCTCCCAGGGGAAATTTTTCTTCTCCAGTTTCTTTATTATCTGTAAAACAACACATTTTAAGGGTTCCGTACACAAAGGGTTACACGGGTAAAACGGACGTTCATCATCATCATCATCATCATCAGCCTGTAGAAGTCCACTGCTGGACATTGGCCTCCCCCACACGTTTCCAGGAAGAACGATTCTGAGCCCTTTCCATCCATCGACTTCCCGCGGTCCTAACAATGTCGTCAGTCCATCGGGTAGGAGGACGTCCTACGCTTCGTCTTCCGGTTCGTGGTCGCCATTCGAGAACCTTTATTCCCCAACGGTTATCGGTTCTACGAGCTATATGGCTATGGCTGTATGGTTAAACGGACGTTACAAAATATTAAAAGTGGGAAAAGTCGTTCGTCCACAAGTTTTCCCTAAAAAGGGGGTCGAACGCACCTGGCCACGAAATGTTTTATTTATTTATTCATTTCGACACACCAACGCCAGATATTTAATACTAAATAAGATGAACATGGAAAACTATTGATTATAAGCGCCGTCACTAACAGGTGTGTTTTTTTTATACAATTTGCTGGTGGAACAAGCACCTTATGTTAAGTGGTTGCCATAGCCTATAACAAGGCATCGCCTTGTAGGGCACGTTAGTTAGGATCGTACCCTACAATACACAGCTCTGCGTCCATCAACCTGAGGCATACAGGTGTTGCCTCATGTGTCTGTAATTACACCGGCACCCACACCCTTCAAACCGGAACACGCTGCGCTGCTTGGCGGCAGGAATAGGCATGGTGGTAGCACTGCCCCGGACGAGCCCTTCACTAAGAGCTCTACTACTACTAAAAATGTGGGGACGAGTGGGAATAACCCTCGGTATAAACGGGTATAAGTGGGTTAAAAGTGATTAAGTACCTCCTGACTTCACTTACCTCTTCCGGCATTTTCCTGAACTGTCGTAATGGTGACATAGACTGCCACATTCTTCTGTCCACCATCTTACAAAGTGCCAACGTTTTGTCCACTAACTGTGCCCACCCTGTAAAAAAAAAACACAGTTTATTATCATACTTTGACTGGCCTCGCAGTACAGTTAGTAGTAGCTTTGCTGTAGGCTGTGGGTTCGATCCCCACCAAGGAAAAAACGAGTGTGCTTTAGACCACACGACTGAAGTAAAACTTCTTTAATATACGAAACGTAACTGGCTATGAGAGAAAGAGAAAGAACAGTGCTTTCATACCCCCTCCATGGTAGCGTTAAACGTTTAACGCAACCTTGTTGGAAGTCGCATAAGAAGTTTCACTTCAAAAAGTATTTCTTCTTTTTCTTTCGTGTCAATGGTACATTTAGATATTAATAGTTAAAATGTATACTTTCCCTCATCTTTTCCCCTATGATTAACCTAGTTAAATGTAAATTTATTACCTCAAGTAGAATAAATTTGTAAATATGTATGTCATCGTTGCCTATGTACTTGTGACTAATATGTTCGATTTTCATTCAAAAGCACCGAGCATATTATTAAATGAACCGGCCACATTCTTACACTATCTCCATCTTTACGGTTTATGAAAATATCATGAAACGGACACTGGCAGAATTGTGACAAAAGCCACAGTAGCCATAAAGAAGGGAAGTGAAGTGATATTAATAGAATAATATTTAGGCACTACTATAGCGTTGTGTGTGGCGTTGTTAAGGAGGTGGTATCCGCCAACGAGAGGTTTTCTCCGTGTTATTTCTCTTTGATGAGTGTGTATAAATGTCTAAAAAAAATATATATTGCTTATTAAAGACTAAATTTTAATTTGAACAACTGAAATAATTCTAACTATATTATTACTATATGAAAAAAATATCCAAAGTGAAGCAATTTTTATTTTAAATTTGGTTATTTCTTCTAAACGGTATTGATTTTTAGTATTTTTTTTTCCACACAAATATTTGTCAAAGTATTTATCACAAAGTGAACAATTGGCAGTTCGAACTAATAATTCATTAGGCTACAAATAAATATTTCTTGAATGCGATATGAAATGGAATGCGCGCGGGTCCCTGTGCGGGCGACGGGCGGCAGTGCAACTCAGTATGGACAGACTCCTCAAGGTCGTTGGCGAGTACCACCGCCTTAAGCTCGTCCCTTGTGCAGGTGGCGGGGCACAAGGGACAGATAAGTAAGTGAGCCATTGGTTGAACAGGAGCTCCGAAGTCACAACTGCCGATGTGGGCGAGAGTCCGCCTGCGACGCAGGAGGTTGCGGGTTCGATTCCCGCCTTGGGATAAATGTTTGTACCATCTGCAAATATTTATTCCGGGTGTTCTGGGTATTTTCTATGCATAATAAAAAATATCTATGCATGTAATGTATTGTATTAAGTATATCAGCCATCTAGTACCCAAAACAAAAGCTCTGCTTAGCTTGGGACTAGATGATGCTGTGTGGATTGTCCAGCATTATTATTATTATAACTAGTCATGGAAGGATCTCTCATGCCTAATTTGCAGAGGTTCTCTCTACAGCGACCGGTTTGAGTACAAAGTCGATTTAACCCCTCAAATAGCCTAGTACCAAGTACCAACTCGAGATTCTTTGAGGATATCTAATGGGGGTAGTCAGAGGTACAGGTAGGTAGAGGAAAAAGTATTTAAAGTATTTTTTGTCTTGCAATCACCTTATTAAGTTAGATTGGCACCACACTAGAGTTTCATTGTTTACATTATTATTACTTTGTAAACGGATCATACAAAAAAACGGTAGGAACCAAGCCGTAAGTTTCTTGCCGGTTCTTCTAGGCTTGGTCGCGAGGAACTGGTGCTTAGATTCACCTAGATTTAAGACGTTTCAAGATGATCCCTGCGGATATTACTGAATAAATGATTTTTGACTTTGACTTTAAATTGTTACCTCTATGTAGAACTATTTCAAATATAGCTCGAAGCAGCCGACACGCTGACTGAGTGACGTACACCATGTCTGCCATCAGCGCGAACCCTTCAAGCTTCAACTGCGATATATACGCTTGGAGAAGCACGTTTATCTTGGCTGAAGGTTCCTCAATGCTCTCCTTTATAGGGATTGGTACCTGAGGAAAAACAAGCAAATAATAATTATACATACTTTTTTATGTGACTTGCTGATGTTTTTTTTTAAAATAATAATGCTGGACAATCCACACAGCATCATCTAGCCCCAAGCTAAGCAGAGCTTGTGTTATGGGTACTAGATGACTGATATACTTAATACAATGCATTACATACATAGATATTTTTTATTATACATAGAAAATACCCAGAACACCTGGAATGAATATTTGCAGATCGTACAAACATTTATCCCAAGGCAGGAATCGAACCCGCAACCCCTGCGTCGCAGGCGGACATTCGGCCGCCGCGCCACAGCAGTCGTCAAACCAGTATAAACTGTATATCTTTGTTCACTGTTACAATTTTGTAAGAACGTATTGAATAAACGTTTTATTATTATTATTATTATTAAATAGCATCAGTTTAATAAAAAAACCAGCCAAGTGCGAGTCGGACTCGCGCACGAATGGTTTTGTACCATTATCTATAATAAAAACGGTAAAAAAGTATGTACCAAATGTAATATTTGGACGTACTTCTGATTACCCCCTTAGACATCCTCGAAGAATCTCGACTTACTTGGTACTAAGAGATCTAAAGGGATATATACCGTGCTTAAGGATTAAGAGTCCCCGCAGACTACAAACTTTCTATCGGCCGATAGTTTGGTCGGCTTCTTAATCAGTATGAAGATGTATGCAGATGCGCACATACAGTGATTCAGTATCGGCCGATAAAAAAGTTTGATGGGCTTCACGACTGCCTTCAAACAAACCATCGGCGAACTATCGGCCAACCGCTTGATCAGTATGACGCTCTTCCCCGCCCGGACACTTGCCGATTGTTTGATCGGCCGACTCCGCCGATGGCTTCAGTTCACTCCGCGTCGGACACGGGGAAGGTCGTGCGCAGTTTGTACGTTTATGATGGATTCCGCACTCGTCTCTGCTTGTCGAAACGTATATAAAAAATTTGATTCAAGAAATTGAAAAAAGGCCCGCACTCTATAAAAAATCTGTTACTGTAGATGGGATGTACCCAATACTCTCGATTCCTCTTCTTCATTCTTTTTCTCCTTTGTATCAAGTATAAAGCAATAATAATATTTTTGGGCAACATTCCACGTGACTGATCTCTTCACCAACTCTAGTAAATTAATCAATCGGCCAAACCATTTGTTGGCTAGTCTGCGCACTCGCGACCAACCCAACTGTTTTGTTGGCACAGTGTGCGCACGAACAGGCCAACGCGACTAAACTATCGGCCGATAGAAAGTTTGTAGTTTGCGGAGACTCTAAAGTCATGATGCTATTTAATTTTTTTTAAACCTACCCTCTCCATAAGCTTATGCAGTTCCAGTTTCTCTTCATCCCGCACCGCGATGTGTCTGAACTCGGCGGAGAGAGAGAATACCCTGAACAGCTCTATTTCTCCCAAGGTCGGCTTCAGCAGCTGGTTGTATGACATCATAGTCTCGTAGGTGCAGTAGAAGTGGGAGGCGATACGGCCTAGTTCAGTGGGCTGGAAATGGCCGGATTTGCGCTCGTACTTTATAAGGCCGGCTCTGAAAATAACAAATAAAAATATCATCATTAGAATAGAATAGAATAGATATTTATTCACACAACACACATACACAGAGACACCCCAGCAGGTGCCTACACTTAAAAATACCCTAAAACACGTAGCTAACATAATAAAACATAATAAAACAATAGTACTAATAAAACATATAAATCTAAAGGTTGGGTAGGCGACACCATACTGTGCCAAGTCTCCCCGCATGAGTATTGGTTGAAAAGGTCCCATCTCAGCATAATGCCGCTCCACATCGGTGAACCCAATGTGAGGCGACGCTGGTTTTCAGATGGGGCCTGAGTGCGGGTGACTTCACGAACGCGGGTACGTTAAAAATACACTATTATACCTACAAAAAACTACCTAGCCATTAATAAATAAATATATATAATGTAATTAAATTGGCTACACGGTGCCAAATGGTATTCGGGACGTCATTGCCATCTGGTGGCGTAGCGGCGAGTGACGCAAGCGAGAGAGATCTCCTTGGTCGTTCTATAGAGTTAGTGGTTGCGTAGAAACGGTCCGACGTTCCTAACAACATCGGACAGTTGTCATCTGGGAGTTGGAAAATAAGTAGTGAAATACAATGGAGAGTTCCTAATTTCCACCGAGAGTATATGATCTAAGCCACCGACCTATATCCACTGCGCCCACTGATAAGAAAACATAGGCATCACGTCGTATCGACGTAGTGAAAATGGTATCCTGACGTTATATATAATATAATGCTGGACAATCCACACAGCATCATCTAGCCCCAAGCTAAGCAGAGCTTGTGTTATGGGCACTAGATGACTGATATACTTAATACAATACATTACATACATACATATTTTTTATTATACATGGAAAATACCCAGAACACCCGGAATAAATATTTGCAGATCGCACAAACATTTATCCCAAGGCGGGAATCGAACCCGCAACCTCCTGCGTCGCAGGCGGACACTCGTCCGCCGCGCCACATAGGTAACTTCGTCGCATAGGTAACTTACTTGTCCAATAAGCTAGCTGCTGTGTGTATCAGATCAGCTCGATGCAGTTCCAATAGATTATCATCTTGCATCTTGGCTGGCGTGATGCCGTAAAGACCAGGCTGTCGCAGCATCCTTATGTACAGATATGTGTACCCTAGGGAAAAGTATATAAGTATTATATTTGACAGCACCGGTGGAGTGACCCCACCTTCTGGTTCTAAGGTTGGGGTCACCAATATGTTGGTCTAGAGGGCGTAACCCCGCCTTCTGATCCTAAGGTTGGGGTCACCAATATGTTGGTCTAGAGGGCGTAACCCCGCCTTCTGATCCTAAGGTCGGGGTCACCAATATGCTGGTCTAAGTTTGCTGTAGCGTCATATATGGACGGATTTAATTTTTAGAAAAGGGGAAGATGTCGGTTATTGCATAGTTATAAGGTATACTGTTCTCACATAACCACTAGTATCTATTAGGTACAGTAATTAATGTCATCTATACAAATTATAAGACTTTGTCCTGACTGACTGACTGTATGACTGACATATAGACAACGCACAGACTAAACCACAGCCCGTAGAGCCTTACTAGAGCACAAAGATCTACATTCATCGCACAAAGGTTTGTCTTCGGTTGGGATCGAACCCACAGCCTTACAGTTCAGAAGTCAAAGTTAAAAAGCATTTATTAAGTAATATCTGCAGGGATCATTTTGAAACGTCATAAATCTAGGTGAATCTAAGCGCCAGTTCCTCGCGACCAAGCCGCGCAAGAGCCGGCAAGAAACTTACGGCTTAGTTCTTACAGTTTTTTTGTATGATCCTGTTACAAAATAATTTAAACAATGAAGTTCCAGTGTGGTGCCAATCTAACTGAATGCAAGACAGAAGGCTATTCTTGACAATAGACTTACCGAGCCAAGTGACAGCATCTCTGATGCTCTGAATAGTGCCCAGCACTATCTCAGCGTTCAGCATGTCAGGCAGCTTGCTGACCAACTGAGATTCAATTGGGAGTTGCTGGTTCAGCAGAGACAAGTAGTACTGGAGCTCAGAGTGGTTCGTGATCAGAATACCTGTAATGAAGATATTAGTTATTTGGCTGTGGTTCCGATATTTATTATTACACGGTGGGTATCGAACCCACACCTACCAGACAAATAATGTTACCTTCGCCCTTCGTGTCGTACTGCGGTCGACCAGCTCGTCCCAACATCTGAAGCACATCCAACGCGCCCAACTCACTCCAGCGACCCTAGAAACATAAGCAATATAAAATTCCCCACAGTAGTTGCCCATACCTAATAACGGAATGTACAAATCCTTCCAATGCAGTTAGTGATGTTTCATATTTTTTACAAATTATTTATTTATTTAATGATTAACAAAATCCGCAGCTCTTTCAAGACAATAAAAATACTTAAAATTTTAACATATAGCCAACTAGCGGCCGCTCGCAGCTTCACCCGCGTAGCAGTTTTTTCCTGTTCCCGTTATTTTTTCAGGATAAAAAGTAGCCTATATGTTAATCCAGCTTACACTCTATCTATACTTATCTTACATATATCTATTCCAAATTTTATGTAAATCGGCCCACTGGCTAGAGCGTGACAGAGTAACCATCCATCCATCCATCCATCCATCAAGTCAAGCCAAGTCAAGTCAGTTCAAGTCAGTGAGATGTGTGTATTTGAGAGGGTTATTTTTACATACATAAAATCACGCCTGTTTCCCATGGGGGTAGGCAGAAATCTCAGATTTCCACTTGCTACGATCCTGACATAGCTTTTTTGCTTACCTTTTCCGGCGAGTACACCTGTGTTCCTTTCACAATAACAGTATGCGCTGGTAGATTCACTCCCCAGGCAAGCGTGGCTGTGGACACCAACACCTGTAGATAATAAGATGTTTATTTGTAAATCAAACGCCACTAGTAGTAGTAGAGCTCTTAGTGAAAGGCTCGTCCGGGGAAGTACTACCACCATGTCTATTCCAGCAGCGCAGCGTGTTCCGGTTTGAAGGGTGTGGGTGCTGGTGTAATTACAGGCACATGAGGAAACACCTGTATGCAGGTTGATGGACGCTGAGCTGTGTATATACTTACAAGGTAATGCTTTGTTATAGGCGATGGTAACAACGTAATATTTTTGTATAACAACGTGTATACTTGTGTCCAAAAAAAAAAATATCAGGTGGGCCATATGCTTGTTTATCAGCAAATTGTATAAACAAAAAATATATATAATTTCGGACATTTCGTGATTTTCTGGACATGAAATAAATTACCTGTATATGTATGTCTAGCATAGCAAGCTCCTAAGTTTAGAACCCAGAGTTTTTTTTTTTAAGGAACTGATCCAGGGACAAGAGTTGAAGGAACTGTCCTTTAACTCTGGGTTCTAGACCTTTAGCATTATTGTTTTTCTGGCAATTAAATAAATGACCTGCAAATATCTGGACAGACATTATCAACGCGAATTATTCACTCATGTGTGAAGGCGTGAGCACTGTGAATCCGCACGGTAGCAGATTCCTCAACTCAGGATTCTAGGCCTTTAAAATTATCGTGTTTTTCTATAAATAAGTAAATAAATAATGCCATAAATTACTTGTATATGTCTGTCTGCAAAGAGATCTTCGACCAGGGTTCTGTCAACGCGACTCATTCCAGCGTGATGTATAGCGAACCCGTACGGCAGCAGTTCTCTCAACTCCGGGTTCTTGACTTGTTCCGCTTCGGTTCTAAGCACCTCCATGCTGGCGGAGCCCTCCCTGTGGGAAAAATTACACGCCCCTATGAAATGCGGCCCATTTCGTAGGGGCGGGGTGCCAGAGATCATTAAGCAAAGTGTTATATTACTAAAACTATACAAATAATAAGAATCTTGGTCCTGATTGACTGGCATATAAACTACAAGCTTTTGACCGCGACTTTGTCCGAGTGGTTCGTTTTTAGGATTCCGTACCCAAAGGGTAAAACGGGACCCTATTACTAAGACTCTGCTGCCTGTCTGTCCGTCTGTCACCAGGGTGATACAGAGTTGAAATACACAGATGATGTATTTCTGTTGCCGCTATAACAACAAATACTAACTAAAAAAGGAATAAAATAAAGATTTAAGGGGGCTGTCATACAACACACATGATATTTTACCGTTTTTACCATAGATAATGGTATGGAACCCTTCGTGAGCGAGTCTGTCTTGCACCTGGACGCTTTTTTTAAATAAGCAGGTTTTCAAAAAACTATCTTTAATGTACAGACTTTACGACCTCAACAGTTTTATTATAGTATAGATGACTAGCGGCCGCTCGCAGCTTTGCCCGCGTGACAGTTTTTTCTCGTTCCCGTTATTTTTTCGGGATAAAAAGTAGCCAATATGTTATTCTATGTTGTAATCTATATTTATTCCAAATTTCATCCAAATCGGTCTACTGGTTAGAGCGTGAAAGAGTAACAAACATCCATCCATCCATACTTTCGCGTTTATAATATTAGTAGGATATTATAAGTATTTTACTGAACGACAGTCAGAAAGATTGGTAAGGAGGGACGACGAGTAATAATCACTACATCAATTAGTGTAGGTTTCTATAACACTGAAAACTTTTCAGTTTAACAGTGGACCAAAGGATGACACCATACATTTCTTAAAACGCATCGATAGCGAGTTTTAATTTTTCTACTGGTGCCATCTAGTTTTGAAATCGGAACTAACTTAACATTCGTCTTTAAACACTTACCTTAGAAACTGTCCAAGTGTGTCCTTTTCCAAGCACATGTCACGAATAGCACGAGCTGTCTTCCCAGTCTCTTTACGAGAATGAACGAACACCAAAATCTGTAAGCAACAAAGCATTTTCATTATTACCAACAATCTTTATCTTCCAAGCTATAGCCGGTTCCTATCCCGGCTATATTTTATTAATTTGTTTGTATTAAACAAATTAATATAATTATTTATTTTATTAATTTGTTTGTATTAAACAAATTAATAAAATAAATAATTATATAATAATAATAAATGAATCAATCAGATGCCAGCAGCTGTTAATTGTGAACATTTTTAAACATCATCTAGTCTAAAACTAAGCATAGCTTGTACTATGGGAACTAGATAACTGATAGTAATAATAATAATAATAATAATGCTGGACAATCCACACAGCATCATCTAGCCCCAAGCTAAGCAGAGCTTGTGTTATGGGTACTAGATGACTGATATACTTAATACAATACAACATACATACGTATTTTTATTATGCATAGAAAATACCCAGAACACCTGGAATAAATATTTGCAGATCGTACAAACATTTATCCCAAGGCGGGAATCGAACCCGCAACCTCTTGCGTCGCAAGCGGACATTCGCCCGCCGCGCCACATCGGTCGTCATACTTATATTCTATATATCTATGTTCATAACACAAATATTTGTCCTCGGTGGGGATCAAACCCATCACCTACTGCACAGAAGGCAAAGTTACTACTGAGCTTTATTGCAGGCGCTGTAGGAGTTGCACATAATACGTTCACAATTGTTTGTACTTACAGATCTACTTTATACTTTTAAATATTATTTAGTATTTAATTAATTTAATTTGAACTCACCTGATTTCTTCCAGCATGCTCCATCGTCTTCTCATAGACAATATCGTTCATAACTTGGAATCTCTTGAGCGCCTTCTTCTCTGTAACTCCTATATACTGTTGCTCCAATGCCACAGGTCTAAAAACAAACATAAAAAGTATAAGTAGAGCTCTTAGTAAAGGGCTCGTCCAGGGCAGTACTACCACCATGCCTATTCCTGCCGCAAAGCAGCGCAGCGTGTTCCGGTTTGAAGGGTGTGTGTACCGGGGACATTACAGGCACACGAGGCTTAACACCTGTATGCCTCAGGTTGGTGGACGCACAATAGAGCATCGTAAGGGCACGTTTATAATGAGCGTGACCTGCGAGACAATGCTCTGTTGTATTTCAACAAATAAATACATTTTGACTTTGTTTCCAAAAAGATTCTGAGTTATTAATAAACTTACCTAAATGAGTTGTCAAAGTAGAAAAGTCCCTTATCCGGCTTAACTCGTAGAAATGCTGCCACATCCGAGTAGTTAGGAAGCGTAGCGGACAGACCAACTAGACGAACCTGACAATAAAATAAATAATAACAATACTGGACAATCCACACAGCATCATCTAGCCCCAAGTTAAGCAGAGCTTGTGTTATGGGTACTAGATGACTGATATACTTAATACAATACATTACATACATGTTACAGGTATCGGCGCGGATTAAGAACGCGGACCTTGAATGCGCAGAAGTCGATTTTTGGGTCCGAGCGGCGGGGGGCGTGAGGTGCAACGGGGGAAGCGGTCGGCGCCGGCGCCTCATTGGTCAATCAGTCGTCCTTCCCCCGTCTCGCCGCGCTCACGCGTCTCGTGTCCCATAGGTACAGTTGCGTGGACAGTTTATCATAAGTGTAAACGATGACAGCTCAGAGAGTGATGGTAGTCAAGATGAGGACGAAGATGACGAAATCTCTTACGACGACGAAATGCCTTCTACGAGTTCTTCCGTAATGTCTTCTTCGACGACTGTATCAAACGATAATTTAATGGCAGGAATAACTCAACTGCCATCTGATTAGACATTAGTTTAGGATAAGTACTTACAATACATAATTTTACATAAAACTGTGTTCTTCTTTCTTTCTAAGTGTATTAAATTTAGTGACAATATTGTTTATTTATATGATGATAGGTTAATGTGCCTGAACCACACAGTATTAAAATAAGCTATTTAAATATCTATTATTCTCAAAATTTTAACAAACAAATTATCCAAGTTCAAATCACTCTTAGTAATTTTATGCGTGACTGTACACATGCGCAAATCACCCCACCACTTTCTCAGAGCGCTCTTAATCCGCGCCGATACCTATACATATCTTTTATTTTACACTAGCTGACCCGGCAAACTTCGTTACTGCCACTAAAAGTTGTCTTCTTTATATTTTCTTACCTTCTAAACCTTCTCTGGACTTACACAAATAATTCAAGGCCAAAATTAGCCAAATCGGTCCAGCCTTTCTCGAGTTTTAGCGAGACTAACGAACAGCAATTAATTGTAATATATATAGGTGAAAACCCAGAACACCCGGAATAAATATTTGCAGATCGTACAAACATTTATCTCAAGGCGAGAATCGAACCCGCAATCTCCTGCGTCGCAGGCGGACATTCGCCCGCCGCGCCACATTCGGTCAATCAAGGTGTTCCATCTGCTTGTTCCATGAGTAATCACATAAAATATACCTCTTCCTGAGTCTGTTCCACAGCGCCCAGGGTCCTCGCGACGAGGGCTTCAAGCACGGGACCTCTTTCATCATGCAATAAATGAACCTCATCTATTATAATAAGACGAACCAGCTGGGTGAATGACCTTTCACCACCTGGAATAACAAATAGTTACTATAAAAACGTGTGGGCGAGATTTATGTCCAGCAGTGGACTTCTACAGGCTGTTGATGATGATGATGGCTATAAAAGTAAATATAAATAGCTTCACGACTACTGTATTCAACTGTATTCAAATAAGCGAATAAATAATGTCAAGAAAATAAATTCGGATTAACCTTTCCGAGTAATGATGTCCCATTTCTCCGGAGTACAAACAATTAGTTGTGTAGCGTCTATCTGCTCCCTGGTCAGTTGATGGTCACCCGTTAATTCAGACACGGTCATGTTGTACGCTGCAAGGCGCTTCTTGAAGTTACCCACCTGTAATCAAAATGACATCGGTGAATATTTGTATTGGGATAAATGTTTGTATGATCTGTATTTATTCCAGGTGTTCTAGGTACTTTCTATGATTGTATAATAAAAAGTATGCATGTAATGTATTGTATTAGGTATATCAATCATCTAGTACCCATAACACAAGCTCTGCTTAGCTTGGGACTAGATGATACTGTGTGGATTGTCCAACATTATTATTATTATCACTAGCGGCTCGTCCCGGCTTCGCACGGGATTAAGTAAGGATCCCCAATTCTTTTGAAAATATAATATATATATAGCCTATGTCACCTGGGGATAGTGTAGCTTTCTAACGATGAAAGAATTTTACAAAATGGTCCAGTAGTTTCAGAGCCTATTCAATGCAAACAAACAATCAAATCTTTCCTCTTTATAATATGAGCATAACGCAAAAACAAGTTTATAGTTAGGTTCAGTAGTAGTAGAACTCTTAGTGAAGGGCTTGTCCGGGGAATATTTTTTTTACCTTCCAACGAAATGGGTACGCGTCAGCTAGTCTTTTGCACAAGTGACCTCATAGGCGCCACATACTGTTATGGCGAGCAAGAAACTGCGCATAAACCATCACTGCTTTTATTTAAACTTCCACAAATGTTCAAAAAAGCTACGTCTTAAAAAAATTGACTCAATGTACTCATGTACTTAGTCACACAACCACTCAGGGCGACTGCCAGCGATAGAATGGCGCGAGCCACCGTCGTTTCAAAAAGGAAGGCAACGACCCACCCGTGCTTGACTGACAAGACTGACAGTACAAGACAACATTTCAAGTAATGTTGTCTTGCCAGTTGAAAAAAAATACAGTGATTATTAAAATACTATAAATAAAAAAAGAATATACAATAATATGTAACAATACATTATCTTAAAGTCCTGTACGTTGACAGTCCCGCCATCATTGACGAGCTTGTCAACTTCACTCTAAATACTTTTTCAAGCTTACAGATATGATAATAAGAACAATATTTCCCTACCATTTCCTGCATAAGATATCTCATAGGCGCCACATTGTATATGGACAGTCCTGTCATCATTGACATGTTTGCCAACTTCACTCTTAACACTGTAGCTTACAACTATGTCAATAAGAGTTGTATTTCCTTACCTATGTACAATTTTTGAACGGACATACTGCTGTGGTAGTTGTTGTTTAAACACTGTATTCATTATAACACCAAAGATACACCGCCTTATACTAAAAATGCTGTGTTTAAACTAATAACTGCTATTGTGGCCTGGCTGGGTAAAAATGGCATAGCTGTAATACCACAGGAAGACCTGCAGGACCTACAACACAGGTTTTAAATGACTTAGTGTAGGTTCTGCACATTAACTACAATGTCATACAGGCCATTTTCATTTTAAGACCACTACTATATTGTACTATGATATAAGTGTGTGCTTTAATATTTTAATAAAATTATCTTATCTTATCTTATCTTACCATTTCCTGGACAAGTGATCTCATAGGCGCCACATAGATCATCTTGAAGTCCTGTACGTTGACAGTCCCGTCATCGTTGACATGCTTGCCAACTTCTCTCATGATCGTTAGAAGCGCAACGTTGGTTTTACCGGCGCCGGTTGGCGCGCAAACTAGCAGGTTTTCGTCACTTTCCAGTGCAGCTTTGGATATGCGACTCTGTAGTGTAGAAAATGAGGTTTATAATGCAAGACATAAATAAATATTAGTGGCAACACACAGAACAACATCTAGTGCCAAACTAAGCAAAGTTAGTACTATGGGAACCAGATAACTGATAGAACATTATGAACTGGAGTGAGTTCCACCACTTATTCGCATTTTTATCACAATTATCAAGTTTACTGCTAGAAATAGGCCTTCCTCATCTTTGGAGGGTTTGCCGTAGTCATCATGCTTAGCAGGCAGATTGGTAGGTCCTCCAGGAAGTACTATCAGTCTTTTCCTGGCTGTGAACAGCGCAGCGTGTTCCGGTTTGAAGAGTGTGAGTGAAGGGCATGTTCTTAACGAGCGTGACCTACGACGCAATACTTAAGGTGACGGTAACCACTTAACATCAGATGGGCCACCTGTTCCAAAAAAAATTAAAGATTTACCTGGATTCTATTTAGAGTCTTGAAGCCTTCGAAAGCCGGTTGCACATATTTGGGCAGTTTCTCAATGGGCATTAATGTCTCTCCTTCATCGAATGGCTTGGGTTTTAGTGCTGGAACGTGAACTTCCTCGTAACCTGGAAATATCAAATTTATATTAGACTAGTAGTAGTAGAGCTCTTAGTGAAGGGCTCGTCCGGGGAAGTACTACATGCCTATTTCCGCCGAGAAGCACTTTGCTGTGTTTTGGTTTGGAGGGTGTGGGCGCCGGTGTACAGGCACACAAGGCTTAACACCTGTATGCCTCAGGTTGAAGGACGCAGAGTAGTGCATCGTGCTAAGCAATACTCTGTTATAGGTAATGGTAACCACTTAACATCGGGTGGGCCATCTACTTGTTCCACATTCCAAAAACAGGTCACATAAAAAAAAGACAGCCATTGACTACATGGATTTTGGGTCCGCGCTCAAAAGTTGAAAAATAAATCCATTAATAGTATAAACTCCTGAAATACCATACTGTATGGTAAAAGGTGATCATCACACAGATAAAATCTGCTATCTCCGTTCTACACACACACATACTCAGCTGATAGAAAGAGAGAGCGTTTAAGCATTTAGCTTGGGGCTAGATGATGCTGTGTGGACTGTCCATCATTATTATTATTATTTCAGGACATTTTTACACAACATCATCTAGCCCCAAGCATAGCTTGTACTATGGGAACCAGATGACTGATAGAATACTTCTATACTTTTTTTTTGTAAATACATAGAATACAATATAACACCCAGACACAGAACAAATATTTATGTTCATCACACAAAGTGAGTCGGACGCCATTTTGTAGCAGTTAAGTCTTATTTTTTCTTTTTTTTTTCTTTGATATAGTTTTATAGGTTATTAGTTTTACGTTGTTAGATTAGTATCAAATTGTATATTGCTACAAATAAAGTTTTTTATTCTTATTCTTACAAATGTTTGCTCTCAGTGGGGATCAAAGACATCCAACCATTTTTTCATCTCACCCTTTTTCTGTTTCCTAAAGGAGCCTGGTGGAAGCTGGCACCGCTTGTTCGCCATGAAATGGGAACCGGCTGCGAAGACCAGGTCCTCAAGCTGGAGCACCTTCCGCGAGCCTGTGACCTGGCCGGCGACGGGAGCTGCGTCTGCGTCGCTCTTGTGACGCTTGCGTGGCGCTTCCGACTGTTGAGTCGCCTGGGAGAAAGAGAATTAAAAAAATTACAATAGTGGTTCTGTGAGAACAATTGACCTCGCTTATATATGTAGACTTTTAAGCAAAAAGTTACAAGATTTAGCGATTTCTCGCGTTCCCTTGGCCATAGAAAGAAGAATCTGGTGTCTACGGGTTCATCTCGTGATGGACATTGCCTCTGTGATGGATGGAATCGAGGGCATGACTCTTTTCACGACTTTTCTTTAACTTGCGTGGTTTTGGACTTGTTTATTACCGCCCTTCTTAGAAAATCAACCTGCATATGTAAGTATAGATATATTCTAAGAAGGGGTGTGTGTGTGTGTAGTTACCTCATCATCTCCCTTGCCAGTCTCGAGTTGTGCCAATATCTTTTGCAGATTGGGTTGCCGTGACATTTCCTCACGGATCGAAGCACGCTCGCTCTCCGACTGAGACGAAGCCAACTTCGTGCAGTACAGAACTGTAAGATAATTGTAAAATCTATACCACAAAGATTTTACATTGTTCCAAGAGTGCCTCAAGTAGAATTTGAAAACATGACCTTCCTCTTTTTACGGGGATGCATTAACCATAGGACAGTGAGACGAAGTCAACTTCGTGCAGTACAGAATATAAAATCCTGTATTTAACTTCCATGTATGTATTTGTGTGCGTCAAATAACCTTATTTCTTTCTCTCTCTAAACATACATGACGACCGATGTGGCGCGGCGGGCGAATGTCCACCTGTGACGCAGGAGGTTGCGGGTTCGATTCCCGCCTTGGAATAAATGTTTATACGATCTGCTAATATTTATTCCAGGTGTTCTGGGTATTTTCTGTGTATAACAAAAATATCTGTATGTAATGTATTGTATTAAGTATATCAGTCATCTAGTACCCATAACACAAGCTCTGCTTAGCTTGGGGCTAGATGATGCTGTATGGATTGTCCAGCATTATTATTATACTAGCTGCCGCTCGCAGCTTCGCCCGCGTGGCAGTTTTTTTCCCGTTCCCGTTATTTTTTCAGGATAAAAAGTAGCCTATATGTTAATCCAAGTTCTAAGTTTATTCCAAATTTTATCCAAATCGGTCTACTGGTTAGAGCGTGAAAGAGTAACAAACATCCATCCATCCATCCACCCATCCATCTTACAAACTTTCGCGTTTATGATATTAGTAGGATATGTGCCTGACAGTTTACCTGTGTATCTGTACTTGTTTAGTAGTTTCACGAACTCGAAGCAGTCATAGCCAAGCAGTAGTACTAGTCTATTCTCCAGATCTCTGTCGTCTGCCGCCTCAGCCAACGCTTTTAGAACTTCGCTGGATTTCGCCTGGAAATAACGAAATGAAAATGAAATGAAATTTATTTATTTGCGAGAAACATGGTTTAAAGTTCTTAGAATAGGTGGTAATAGTGTCACATATTTCACCAAATCTGACATGCAAATTTAAATAGTTATGATATGTACCTATTAATATTATTCTTTTACATAAGTCCTTAAATGTTTATAAAGCAATAGGACAACATTAAAACATAGTAATTACAAAATAAAAAAATATTACAAAATTATAACTTGAATGTAAATTCTATTATTTGTCACTCAGTATTATTATTTGTAACACATATTTTATTCTTCTGGACGTCAAAGTCCAAGTCAAAAATCATTTATTCAGTAATATCCGCAGGGATCATCTTGAAACGTCTTAAATCTAAGTGAATCTAAGCGCCAGTTCCTCGCGACCAAGCCGACAAAGAACCGGCAACAAACTTACGGCTTGGTTCCTACCATTTTTTTTTATGATCCTTTTACAAAGTAATAATAATGTAAATAATGAAGCCCCAGTGTGGTGCCAATCTAACTTAATAAAGTGATTGCAAAACAGAAAACATGTTAAGGCATTGTGTAAAATAAAGAGTTAATCTATCTATCTATAAAATGTAGGAAAATATAACATACCTGAGAGACCATGGCATCTGAGAAATGCTTGGACAGCCTCCGCTGTAGCCAATACGCGTCTATATCCATGGGGTGCAGGTTCTGGTCTCGACGCTTCTGAGACTGTTCCTCAGACAACTGCAAATAAACAGTTTAAAATAAATACTAACTATTGCAAAATGTGGGTATGTACCAAATGTACTATCTGGACATACCTCTGACTACCACTTTTAGACATCCTCAAAGAATCCTGATACTACCTGCCTGCGATGCAGGAGGTTGCGGGTTCGATTCCCGTACGATCTGCAAATATTTATTCCGGGAGTTCTGGGTGTTTTCTATGTATAATAAAAAATATCTATGTATGTAATATATTGCATTAAGTATATCAGTCATCTAGTACCCATAATACAAGCTCTGCTTAGCTTGGGGCTAGATGACGCTGAGTGGATTGTCCAGCATTAAAAAAAAAGAGAGATCTCAGGATATCTACCGTGCTTGAAGATTAAAGTTGTGATACTCATTAATATTTTTTTATTTCTATACTCACGTTAGCATGAATAGAGTTTTTCTTTCCTTCACCATCACTATCCTCTCCAGAACTTTCCTTCTCACCCTCGTTGTCGCTACCCTCACCCTCTTCTTTCTCATCTTCGCGAACCTGGAAGGAGCTTATTTTAAGACACAAGAGTAATAGTAGAGCTCTTAGTGAAGGTCTCGTCCAGGGAAGTACTAGCACCATGCCTATTCCTGCCGCCAAGCAACGAAGGGTGTTCTAGTTTGAAAGCAGGGACGTAACAGCTGTATGCCTCATATGGCATGTTTTTAAGGATCTGTGAGGCAATGGGTAAAAGTATTTTATCAGTCATCTAGTTCCCATAGTACAAACTATGCTTACTTTTGGGTTAGTGTAGTTGTAAAAAATATAGTTATACCAATTATAAGAATCTTTGTTCTGACTGACTGACATATAGACAACGCACAGCCTAAGCCACTGCTCGTAAAAACTTGAAATTTTCAGAGTATATTCGTCTTTGTGCGTAGAGGTGTACTAAGAAAGGAATTCCCGAAATTCAACCCCTAACACAGCGGGGGTTAAAGTTTGTTTAAAAATAGCTTCACGCCGACGAACGACGCGTTTTGCTTGTACTTTATAGGTAACTAGTAACATCAGGTGGGTCATAACATGTTCCCATGGTACAAGCTTTAGTTTGGTGCTAGATAGCGTATTTTTAATTAAATAAATGTAAATAAATGTTAACAAACATTCACAAAATGCTCTAACCCCAAACTAATTGTGCATCTATTGAAAACCTAAATTACACGGGTATTTATCGCGTATTACCTTTAAAAAATACTAATTGTGCATCGTTATTTATAAATGTTGTCTCTGATAGCAATAGCAAAGAAAACCTTACTTCTCCATAAGCATCTTCATCATCTTCTTCAGAAGACTCTTCAAACTGCACGTTGATTCCGTATGTCTCATCAATTTCAGCATTGCCCTCAGTGGCTGAACTTATGCTGAAATCTGTTATCTTCTTGCCTGGAACACAATTTATATATTACTCACACCTTCATCTCAAATATCTTAATAGTACTAGACGGAATACCAGCTTATAACTAGTTCAGGGGCTGGTATATTCCAATTCTACTCTTCCTCGCAGTCGCGGATGCAAAACATTACTTAGGTACTTATAAGTATAAGTTAGGTTATTTTAGAATAACGGTTGTCTGGAAGACATCGCTACCCGCGATAAGTCCGCCCATTGCAGGACAAATCCTTTTGTACTTTATTTTATTTGATTGTATTACTTATAAGCCATGTCCTCAATAAAGTTATTATTATTATTTTTCTGAAATAATAATAATAATAATAATAATAATGCTGGACAGTCCACACAGCATCATCTAGCCCCAAGCTAAGCAGAGCTTGTGTTATGGGTACTAGATGACTGATATACTTAATACAATACATTACATACATAGATATTTTTTATTATACATAGAAAATACCCAGAACACCCGGAATAAATATTTGCAGATCGTACAAACCTTTATCCCAAGGCGGGAATCGAACCCGCAACCTTCTGCGTCGCAGGCGGACATTCGCCCGCCGCGCCACATCGGTCGTCAAATCTAGCTAGCTAGTCTAGAAATCTAGCTAGTCTTACCTAAATTCACGAGAAGTGCAAATCTCTCATCAGGCACTGGACCCAGCAGCATCTCAATCTCCTTCTTCTTATCATGATCTTTCAATTTGTCGTTTTTCAAAACCACTAGTACCTGAAACAGATAAATCCAATACATTCATGAACAAGACATTTATTTATTTAACACTTTATTGCACAATTACCTACTATAAATAAGTGTACAAAAGGCGGGCTTAATGCTGTGAGCATTTTCTGAGACATGGTGGGAACCAAGCCATAAGTTTGCTGTAAGAATTTCAGTAGTAGTAGAGCTCTTAGTGAAGGGCTCGTCCGGCAAAGTACTGCCAATAAACTTATTTCTGCCGCCAAGCAGCGCGTTCCGGTTTGAAGGGTGTGGATTGTATCCCTCAGGTTGATGGACGCAGAGTAGTGCATCATAAGGGCATGTTTATAATGAGCAAAGCTAGGTAATACTTTGTTATAGGTAATAGCAACCACTTAACATCAGGTTGGCCATCGCCTTGTTCCATCAGCAAGTCAAATAAAAAAAAAAGAGGACTACATGATATTTATGAAATGCCTTTTGACTGAAACTAGGTAGTTACCTCATCACATGCCCCGCAAAGGATATCCCTTGGCTGATCACCGAGGGAGCTCTGCATGAAGGACAGCAGCAGCTCATAAGCATGTCTGGTGTGCTGGGCTCTTGGACGGTACAAGACTCCTGGGGTGTCATCAGCCCATGTCACACGAGCTGATTTAGATTTTGACAAATCATAGGATGCTTCATCACGTTTCTGACGCCTGTAACATATATGTTTTTTTGTCTTATTTCCAGGGATCAGCTGGTAGGTTATAAGCAGTTTTATAAGGAAGTTTTGGTATCATGTTGGGATGTACTCTAGTGAATATATAAAACTAGCTGACCCTGAGAACTTCGTTCTGCATAACAGTCAATTTGACTATATTTTCTGAGCTGCAAGACTAATATACAAAATTGGAGTTTTTTTTATCTCTTATTTCTTATAATCTGTCTGTATGAACACTGTGCTAGAGTTTGGTTGATTCTCGTTAGAAGGGACATGGTTGGTATATGTATGTATGTACAGTACAGAGTCAATAGAGCTGTATGTATCATGTTTTCTGATCACTAGCGTTGTATTTTGATCTTCAACCATAATCTCTTACTTAGCCTTCCTCTCCTCAGCTTTTTCGGGCTTCGTGCGTTGAGCCCGGTCCCCCATCCGGGTTCCAGTGAGCTTCCCCGTCAAGGACAATACTTCACCAGTCGCCTCATCGCGTCCACGGCGTTCTATAAGCCTTACATCGGCTTGGAGAACCAAGTTCGAATTCTGGAAACAAAATAATTATAATGCTGGATAATCCACACAGCATCATCTAGCCCCAAGCTAAGCAGAGCTTGTGTTATGGGTACTAGATGACTGATATACTTAATACAATACATACATATATATTATTTATTATAGATACAGAAAATACCCAGAACACCCGGAATAAATATTTGCAGATCGTAAAAACATTTATCCCAAGGCGGGACCGGGACCCGCAAATTTATGGTTTAAAACATGTTTTTGCTCTTGCATTTACGATGGCGTGGTATATTACGATGGGGAAAAGAATTTAGGATAGTGAGCGACGCAATTCAGTTGCACAACAAATTAAATGTTTCAACAAAACAAATAGGTAGTAATATTACAATGAGCAACTTACGGCTTTATACTCGTACTGCAACTGTCTTGCAGCTGCGTCAGCCATGGTTTTAGTTAGTTTAACTTAGCGAAAAACACAAAACACAAGCATTTACAAGCTTTGATTATTTTCACAAAAAATATTTCATTAGCTGACAATTCATTTTTGAGGTTAGATTTGTTTGTAGCATAGATTATATTATTTTGGTTTGTAGTTTCCGATGTAACAAGACATTCTGTGGTTTTATAGATGTAGTGATTAGTGCTGCCAACTGTTTTATTATTTTATTTAGCACCTATTTACATTCGACGTTTTAGTTATACACTTCGCGCTCATTCACTTACTATATCTAGATTAGAGTTTATTAAATAACCCTTTTATTCTTTTATTGAATAACCTTTGGGAATAACCGTATCCTATTTGGACTAAACTTTATCATAATCGTTTTGTCATAATCATCTTTAATAAAACTTTTTACGTACTCTGTGCTATTTACCTAGTCGACTTGACAAACTTGACACTGGCAAAATTGTCCGAATGACGGACATACCACGATAAAAAAAACTACCTATCTAAATATTTACATTTTATACTTACATACAAAAATATCTTAAATCTAAAATCTGAATCCGAAAACCATGAAGAAGTCTAATAATGTTTGCCGCTGCTGTCTTACGAAAGGGTGTTCTAAGAACCTCGATGATGAACTAGAAAACTATGGGGAAATGCTGATTAAAACTTTCAATCTCACTGTAAGCTTATTTTTTGTGTAGGCCCTTGCGTAGGTATATATGCAAGTAAACTGTCTTTAAATTTCATTTACATTCCTTTTCATTCCTACCATTAGGTATTACTGAAGTAGTACTACTTACCACTACTTTCCGTCTTACCTCTTGATCTTTTGACATGATCTTTATAGTAGGTATTTACCTGATGCTAGCTAAAGTGTGCCCGTACCGTAAATAAGGGTATGAGCGAAGTTGCGCATCACGCTTTATAAAATCATCTACAACAATAAAGCTAAGTAAACGCTATAACATAACTATTTCAGAAGAATTTTCTGCTTCACATACAGTAAGCGATTCTGCACTATTTATTGAAGTAATACTTCTTATGCGACTTCCAACAAGGTTGTGTTAAACGTTTAACACTACCATGAAGGGGGTATGAAAGCACTGTTCTTTCTTTCTTTCTCTCATAGCCAGTTACGTTTCGTATATTGAAGAAGTTTTACTTCAGTCATGTGGTCTAAAGCACACTCTTTTTTTTTATTTGGTAAACAAACAGTAGATTATACTAAAGGTAGTCAGCTAATTGTATAGATAATACTGGTGTCCATTTTAGGGTTTTTTGTGGCCATCACCTACACGTAAGCATTATCTCACAGGTCTTAAATGTCACCAACATGCCACATAAAGCTCTGTTCAGCATAATCAACCTGAGACAGACAGGGGTTAGGCCTCGTGTAACTGTAATTTCACTGACACCTTCAAACTGAAACACACCATCATCTTCCTTCCCTTATCCCACACTAAGTGGGGTCGGCACAACAGGTTTTTTCTTTTCACTCTCTTCTATCAGTCGTCATCTCAGTGTTCACTCTTTTTTTACTCATATCATCTTTCACGCAATCCATCCATCTTTTCTTTGGTCTTCCTCTACTTTTATAACCTTCCACAT
Organism: Electrophaes corylata; assembly: GCA_947095575.1. Lineage (NCBI taxonomy): Eukaryota > Metazoa > Arthropoda > Insecta > Lepidoptera > Geometridae > Electrophaes > Electrophaes corylata. The sequence goes on from OX352727.1 coordinate 1,060,456, forward strand.
TCATATCTAACACTCTTCTTCTTATATGGCATGCTTACTCAAACTGGAACACAGCAATTAATGAGATTACAAACATGTCAAAGTCAAAGTCAAAGTCAAAAATCATTTATTCAGTAATATCCGCAGGGATCATCTTGAATCGTCTTAAATCTAGGTGAATCTAAGCGCCAGTTCCTCGCGACCAAGCCTAGAATGCATGAGCGCTGCTGAATGAATACTGCATGAGCATGAGGCTTTACACCTATATGCCTCAGGTTGATTGAACGGGCATGTTCAGGTAATGCTTTGTTAAAGGTGATGGTAACCACATAACATCAGGTGGGCCATCTGCTTGTACCATCAACAAGTTGTACAGAAAATATTAGTATTGGAACGAAGTTCCTTATCGCGCGTTGTGAAAGGGGGCTAGGCGGAAAAAAATCTTAGAAAAGTTGTCACGACACTTTTTGCTATAGTAAGCTATTGTAAGCTGTGCGGCGTCGCATGTTTCTCTGTCTGTCTCTCTCTCTCTCTTATAGAAAGCAAGCCAGATATTTTCATTTCTATTTCGGATTGAACTTCGTTCCATCCGGGTGTCCCTTGACACCTCTCAAGTTTTTTTATTATTATTTTTCAGCTGGATGTTTGTAAGAAGTTAATATGTGAAGACTGTGTAGCAAGACTCCAAGACGCTGCCACGTTTAAGCAACAAATAATAGATGCTGACATAACATTAAAGAGACTTAACTCAGGTAAAACTACTTCTTTAGCTGTGGTAGTCCTGGCATAGCACCCCCATCACTAATAATAATAATAATAATGCTGGACAATCCACACAGCATCATCTAGCCCCAAGCTAAGCAGAGCTTGTGTTATGGGTACTAGATGACTGATATACTTAATACAATACATTACATACATACATATTTTCTATTATACATAGAAAATACCCAGAACACCCGGGATAAATATTTGCAGATCGTACAAACATTTATCCCGAGGCGGGAATCGAACCCGCAACCTCCTGCGTCACAGGCGGACATTCGCCCACCGCGCCACATCGGTCGTCAAATAAATATATATCACTGGGTATTGTAAGATAAAATATGATTGATAGATTTGACTTCCCCATGACTTGGAAACCACAACAGTCCAACATGAAATAACATGCAGAATAAACTTCTATGCAAAACGTTTGGATTGTCCAGCATTAGTATTAGTAGTAATAGTCTATCTATCTATCTACCGACCGATTGACGACCGGCTTGCGACGCAAGAGGTTGCGGGTTCGTTTCCCGCCTTGGGATAAATGTTTGTACAATCTGCAAATATTTATTCCGGGTGTTCTGGGTGTTTTCTATGCATAATAAAAAATATCTATATATGTATTGTATTAAGTATATCAGTCATCTAGTACCCATAACACAAGCTCTGCTTAGCTTGGGGCTAGATGATGCTGTATGGACTGTCCAGCATTATTATTATTATATGGCCTGCCCACTGCCACTTCAACTTGCTGATTCTGAGAGCTATGTCGTACTTAACCACTAGTTCTCTTTAAATTTGTAAAGATTAGTAATCTTTTAATTTCAGAGAATAAAGAGCTGTTTTTAAAATCAGATGGCAATAATTATGGCTTTAGCTGTGAAGCTTGGCAGTCGGAGACTATAACTGAAGGTATTGTTAGCTTATTCACTCAAGAAAGCAAATAGTGCTATTTACTAGCAGTAAGTATAGTAAATAGGCTTTTGCACTTGTTATCTTGACAGCCATCACAGCTCAGTTCGTAGTAACCCTGCTTTCTGTGCTGTAGGTGGTGGGTTCGATTCTCACCGAGAACAAACATTTGTGTGATGAATATAGATGAATTGTTCTGTGTCTGCGTGTTATATTGTTTTCTAAGTATGTATTTACAAAAAAAAGTATATAAGTATTATATCAGTCATCTGGTTCCCATAGTACAAGCTATGCTTAGTTTGGGGCTAGATGATGTTGTGTTAAAATGTCCACAAATATTTATTTATTTATTATCGATAGATATACTGTCTGTATATACGTCGTGTACGAAAATCGATTTGACGCGACGGGCGAATGTCCGCCTGCGACGCAGGTCGTTGCGGGTTCGATTCCCGCCTCGGGATAAATGGTGGTACGATCTGCAAATATTTATTCCGGGTGTTCTGGGTATTTTCTATGTATAATAAAAAATATGTATGTATGTAATGTATTTTACTACTTCTAAGTCGTTAGTCATTCTTACAAGGTGATATATTTTTTTACAGAAGACGCCGTTTCTGATGTCAAGTTAGAACCTGTATTATTAATCACAGAAGACAAAATATGTGCTAAAGACAAAGATAATAGATTCAAAGATGTATTGGACATAAAAACACATATTACAGAGAAAATCACATGCAAAAAGACTGAAAAACTAAAAGACTCATCTGAATATCTAGAAAGTAAGTATTTTTATAAGAATAGTTGATAGAACAAGTAGATGAAGTATAAAATAGAAGATTAAGTATTAATTATATGGTATTTTGTTTCCAGTGAAAGCTAACCATGAAAATGAAGACGAAAAGAACCAGCGTGAAAACTCGATCAAGCTAATAACAAACTCAAACATATGCCTTTTCAAGTCATTAAGAACCAGATTCGCTTGTTACGTGTGCAACGAAAAATATTTCGAAATTAAAGATCTTAGAATCCACTCAAAAAAACATTCTAAAGATGATTTTGAACGTCGTATTAAAAGACTACGTGGAAAGTCATACGAGAACGCTGATATTACAAACCTGTCATGTACCATATGCTGGGAAGGCTGCGCCAGTTTAGATATTTTAAGAAATCATTTAAATAAAATTCATAATATTATTTTTGGAGATTCAAATCTGCTTATACCTTATAAGCTTGAAGAAGGGTTTAAATGTCAAGTATGCAAAGATTCCTTTAACACTTTCACTCGTTTGTCAATTCACATGAACACTCATGCGACTAGTAATGTATGCGAGACTTGTGGTATGGCGTTCTACAATAGAATCAGTTTACGAAATCACATAAGGAGTATACATAGAGAGCAAAAATGCAGTCAATGTACGCTTAAATTCCCGTCAACTACCAAACTAGTTCGCCACAAGCAGAAGGCCCACAACGCTGCACTCGCCAAACATTACTGTCTCAAATGTAACATGACATTTAGGTATCCTTACCTACTAAAAAGTCATATGGTTGAGAAACATGGCGGAAAACATGTATCCGTTGAATGTAGTAGTTGTGGGAAAGTATTTAAAAACGGTAATGGATTGAAAACTCATTTCCGCAGTGTACATTTAAATGAGCGTAATTTTTTGTGTTCGTTTTGTGAGTTGCGGTTTTTTACAAGGGCGGATAGAACGAGGCATGAAAGAATTCATAAAGGGGATAGTTTGTTTACATGTGATTTGTGTGTGACTAAATTTAAGTCTAAAGATTCTATGCGAAGACATATGAAGAGACAGCATGGTACAGTTAATGATAAAAATGGATGAACTTTGTTTGTTCAATGCGTTTAATTTTGCAAATTCATGGTGTTTTAGTATAGAGCTCTTAGTGAAGGGCTCGTCTGGGGCAGTACTACCACCATGCCTATTCCTGCCGCCAAGCAGCGCAGCGTGTTCCGGTTTGAAGGGTGTGGGTATTACAGGTGCTTATGCCGTACGCCTTAGGTTGATAATCACTAAGCAGTGTATTATTAGGTACGTTCCTAACGAGCGTGAGCGTTAGTAACCACTTAACATCAGGTGGGGCATCTGCTTGTTCCATCAGCAAGTTGTATAAGAAAAAAAGTTTAACTCTGATAAAAAAATTCAGGCTTATCAAATGTTATAACTTAATAAACTATGTACTTACATCTTATTCTGTCGCTAACTGTATTAGTACGAAGTGAGAAATAAAAACATGAATTTATAAAAGGTTTTTGATTGTTGCGCCCTCATTAGAATTATCTTATTCTTTTCATTGTTAAAAATCCGTAGGTCCGATTAGACCAGAGGTTCTCAACATTTTAGTGTTGAGGGACCATTTGGTACTGTTTGGCATTTGTATCATTATAAATCAAATCAAATCAAATATATTTATTGCGTTCATGTTGTGTACAGAAGATCTTAGGGCATAAATACATATAAGCTTCAACATGAGCCTGGTACGTATATAATATTAGGGGTGTTAATAAACTATTTTAAATCAGGTTTTGGCTTAGTTAGTTTACCAAGGGGTTATTAATAATATTAATAATAATGCTGGACAATCCACACAGCATTATCTAGCCCCAAGCTAAGCAAAGCTTGTATTATGAGTACTAGATGACTGATATACTTAATACAATACATTACATACATAGAGAATTTTTATTACATAGAAAATACCCAGAACACCCGAAATAAATATTTGCAGATCGCACAAACATTTATCCCAAGGCGGGAATCGAACCCGAAACCTCCTGCGTCACAGGCGGATATTCGCCCGCCGCGTCACATCGGTCGGTTATTTTGTACATTCGTATCGTACACTTAGCTCAAACTAAAAGTCCTTGCGTTGCACTGAGTCACTTAAATTGATGACCAATTTATGTTGAACCCTCATTAGGGTAGGTAGGTCAACTGTTAGTAAACAGGCATTTGATTGTTAATGATTGTACTTTTGTACCTAATATTTGTTTGTGTTGCAATTAAATGTGTCTTTGCAGTGACATAGCTATCGTAGGGCAAGGCGATGTACTAGGGCCCTCTAACCGAAGCTATAAAAAGAGAGAAGCATAAAAGAAAAAGAAAAAAAAATGTTAAATTTTATTAGGAAAACTTTTTACTATTTGAAGGCCAATATAAGTTTAAGCTACGTGGAAAGAGCGGGTGTGGGCCCGATTCTTTCGGTTTAAAGAAATTTATTATCTCAAAAGAACTAACAAACAAATTCACTTAATGAGATATTCAAATATTACATAGGCTTGTACATAAAAGTTATTAAAAAGTTAAAGTGATAAGTTCGCAAATGCGGGTAAACAAGAAACAAATCTTTCCATTTAGCATATATCATATATCAAAGTATTCTGTAATACTTGGCGTAAAACATAAAAAAATAATTGATATAACGTAGGTAGGCGGCTTTTTTTCATGAAGCTAAATTGCATTCTTGTAAAAGAGGCCTTGAACCTTCTAGTGACGGTCAGTTATTATTTGAAAGGGCCGAGATACACTGGACACGCGAGAGCTTCACTCAGGGAGTTCGGAGGTCAATTCCTTATCAACGCTTTCTGATAAGAGGGTTGGAGAATAAGGCGGTAAGTACTTTTTCTAACAAGATGTTTTTAGGGTCTGAAATAATAACATTTTTAGCAAAAATAGTTTTTTTTTAATATTTTTAACACTAATGGAGCCCACTTGATGTTAGGTGGTTCCCATCATCTATAACTATTATGTTGAAGGTCACGTTTGTTAGGAATGTACCTACCCTACGATGCACTTTGCGTCCACCACAACCTGAGCACAGGTTTGTTAGTTTTTATAGTTCTCACCTGCACTTAGGAAATCACAAAGATTTTATAAAATACATTTTTTGCTGAGTACAGGTGTTAAGCCTCACTTACCTGTAGTTTCACCGGTACCTACATCCTTCTAGCCGGAATACAGCAAGCTGCTTGGTGGCAGAAATAAGTATGGTGGTAGTACTTCCCTGGACGAGCCCTTCACTACGAGCTCTACTAGTACCTACTAAACACTACAGATGCGGAATTAGAGGAGCACTTAGGAAATTTATCTGACTGACTACGATCCGTAGTGTTAGCTAACGGATGCACTTAGAATACAATGTAAAACGGAGATTTCTCTTATGTTCGATCGTTTTGAAGTAGGTACTTTCAACTTAAAAAAATTATGAGAAGTGGTAGACAAAACGTATTCTAAAAAGAGCCATTACCGCCTTATGCTTGTAGGTTCATGTGACATGACATTTAACATTCAACTCGGGCGGCTCCCGCACCTTTTAAAGTTACAACCATTATTGTATTATTATTAAATAATAGAATACCCCACCCTTACTTTGTTGCCGTGAGTGTTATTATGACGTGTTGTGTTTGAGTCAGTTATTTCAGATTTGAAAATGATTTTAAAATCAGTTTTATTTTTACTGGGTAAGATAAAGTTTTTATCGTGTTTGTTTTTAAGACATGCAAAAGCTACCGTCTGTGGTCCTATTCTTACATATTTAGGGCCTTACAAAGAGATGTAGTACCTACTTGATATTCGTTCTAAAATGTATCATTTTGTTGAAAACGGTGAAGAGTATTTTAAAATGTCACTATGCTGTGTTAAAAAGCTAAAGTCAAAGAGCATTTGCATAAATGCTCTTTTAGCGTTATATCCAGGGATCATCTTAAAATCGTCTTAAAACTAATTGAATTGTCTTAAATAAAGCTAGGTGGAAGTAGGTATGCGTCAGTTCTTCGCGACCAAGCCTAGAAGAACAAGCCAGAAAGTTAAGGCTTGTTTCCTGTACTGTAATTTTTGTACTGAAGCTATGCCTAATATGACAACCATTACAGCTCAGTTTGCAGTAGCTCTACCTTTTGTGCTTTAGGTTGTGGGTTCGATCCCCACAGAGAACAAATATTTGTGTGATGAACATAGATGTTAGTTCAGTGTCTGGGCGTTATATTGTATTCTTAGTATTTACAAAAAAAAATATAAATAATCTATCAGTCATCTGGTTCCCATAGTACAAGCTAGTTGCTTAGTTTGGAATTAGATGATGTTGTGTAAAAATATCCACAAATCTTTATTTATTTACTAGAGGCCACTCGCAGCTTCGCCCGCGTGGCATTTTTTTAACGTTCTCGTTATTTTTTCGAGATGAAAAGTAGCCTATGTCCTATTCCAGATTACAATCTATATTTATTCCAAATTTCATCCAAATCGGTCCACTGGTTAGAGCGTGAAAGAGGAACATCCATCCATCCATCCAAACATTCGCATTTATAATATTAGTAGGATAAATAATAAAGCTCCGGTGTGGTGCCAATCTAACTTTAATAAAGCGAAAGCACGACAGAATTACGATTTATGGGATACCTTGTTTGCCGGTGAAATACAGGCACACGGTATTACCTCTTGGTTTAAGTAAGGTATACATTTTATTCAGTGCAGTGGACAAGTATTTTGTTAGATATTGCGCGGTAACGCTCCAGAATCGAATTCTCTTAAGTCCACTGCTGGACAAGTTTTTTTAATTTTTTTATATAGGTACCTAATTTGCAAATGGAATAAGCATATGGCCCGCCTGATGTTAATTGATTACCATCGCCATAACAAAGCATTGCCTTGTAGGTAACGTTAGTTAGGAACGTGCCCGATGTGGCGCGGCGGGCGAATGTCCGCTTGCGACGCAGGAGGTTGTAGGTTCGATTCCTGCCTTGGGATAAATGTTTGTAGGTACGATCTGCAAATATTATTCCAGGTGTTCTGGGTATTTTCTATGCATAATAAAAAAATATGTATGCATGTAATGTATTGTATTAAGTATATCAGTCATCTAGTACCCATAACACAAGCTTTGCTTAGCTTGGGGCTGGATGATGCTGTGTGGATTGTCCAGCATTATTATTATTGTTATTACTAGCGGCCGCTCGCAGCTTCGCCTGCGTGGCAGTTTTTTCCCGTTCCCTTTAAACTTTCATCCCCTATTTTATTCCCTTGGGGGTAGAAATAATTAAAATCCTTTCTTAGCGGATGCCTACGTCATAACATCTACCTGCATGCCAAATTTCAGCCCGATCCGTCCAGTGGTTTGGGCTGTGCGTTGATAGATCACTATGTCAGTCATTCAGTCAGTTACCTTTGAGTTATATATTAGAAGATTACGTTACGTGAGTTGGGCCTCTTATGTTCTTTCAAATGATAACCATTTTTAAATGTACCTTCCAGCGGTCGCCTTCACCACGGGGATGGAGACAGGCCTGCGTCTGCTCTTCCCTCTTCAAAAGCAGTACATCTACGATCTCAAGACTAATGTCTCTATTGGTAATTTATGAAAAACAGTATTCAGTATTCATTTATTCATTTGCAAACATGGGTACATATAATAGGTGGTATTCAGACAATTATAAATACTAGGTTCACATAGTTTACCTAACTAGGCATGCAAAAAATAATTCATTTTCAATTTAGTACATAGGTATATAAAGTTATATCAAAGTATTACAAGATATAAATAAAAGAAAAAAGGTAGGTATGTCAAAAAGTTAATAAATTCACAAGTCAAATATTGATGATAATTTAATCAATATGAATGTCATCGTCCATCAGAAATTCTCCTACAACAGTATGATAAATATTAACTACAGAGAAAATTACAGCTAGCACACGTATTTATAACGAAACGCGCGCGACTTCGTCCGCGTGAAGCTATTTCATACAAACTTCAACCCCCGCTGTACACGTTTAGGGGTTGAGTTTCGGAAATTCCTTTCTTAGTTCACCTCTACGTACCAAGACGAATATACTCTGAAAATTTCAAGTCTCTACGACCATGGCTTAGGCTGTGCGTTGTCTATATCTCAGTCAGTCAGTTGGTATAGATTGGTATGTACAAAATACATAAAAAGCAAGCAATCTAAGGATAGCTCAACTGATCTAAATCAGTGCCAATCGCAAGCGTCTCCAAATCACTGGCTGCAGCCATGCTGAATCGCAATGCTCATACACTCAGCCAGATACTTACCAGCCCTTGGGTCACGAGTCACTTCAAAGTCAAAGTCAAACTCAAAAACCATTTATTCAGTAATATCCGCAGGGATCACCTTGAAACGTCTTAAATCTAGGTGAATCTAAGCGCCAGTTCCTCGCTATCTTCGACCAGATAGATGCCCAGAAAGAATTAAAAAAATCTGGAGAGCCTCGGTTCCTTAGGGACTTAGAGTCTTGACTCCAGGAGAAGCAAATACTATTTGTAACTTTTACTTATTACTAAACTTATTTATTTTAATACTAGAGGCGCCAGTTTTTTCCCGTTCCCGTTACTTTTTCGGGATAAAAGTAGCCTATGTCCTATTCCAGATTACAGTCTATATTTATTCCAAATTTCATCCAAATCGGTCCACTGGTTAGAGCGTGAAAGAGGAAAAAACATCCATCCATCCAAACATTCGCATTTATAATATTAGTAGGATAAGTGAAAGGCAAATGTGCGTGTGAATTGTGATTAAAAAAATGATAAGAGCATAACTGGGAAAATATGTACTTATTTCAGGCACTGAACCGAAGAGTGAGAAAGCTTCGATGTGGCTCATGGAGGGTCAGGTGATGGTCCAGGTATACGATAACTATACCAAGGCCAGGCTGCACTTAGATATCTCTAAGGTAAATCTATAATTTTACTCATTTCAGGCATTATTCACTACTAGCGGCCCGTCTTTGCTCTGCACGGGTTTTACTAAGGATCCCAATTTTTTTTTTAAATATAATATAGCCTATGTCTTCTATGATAGTGTAGCTTCCCAACGGTGAAAGAATTTTTCAAATTAGTCCAGTAGCTTCGGAGCCTATTGGTGTAGATTAGTATAGAATAAAAGTACATTTTCGACCTCTACAGTTTTATTATAGTATAGACAGAGATTGACGACCGATGTGGCGCGGCGGGCGAATGTCCGCCTGCGACGCAGGAGGTTGCGGGCTCGATTCCCGCCTTGGGATAAATGTTTGTATTATTATCTATCTAAAGCCGAGATTTATTTGTTTTTATTTCACATCTCTGAGTGATGGACGTAGTTGAAGTTAAGAATAGACGTGCCTGATGTAATGCATGTTATAATCAAAGGTCTTGTTTCGTAACTCTTTCCACAAAAAAAAATATTCTTAAAATAAATTTTCTTTTCAGAAAACTGTGATAGGCAATGTCACCGGCGACAATAGTACTGGGAATTATTACTACCATGATCTGGATGGAGATAAGTTCCTGAAGGAACCTTGGGAGCTGGATTATCAGGTAAGATGGAAGAAGGGTTACACCAAAAGATTGGCAGCAGATTTCAGAGTTTTTAACACCAGTTAAAAAACTCTCTACTCCGAGGATTAACATTTGTGTGATAAACATAAATGTTTGTTCTCTTTGGAACTTTCAGAAGGATCAATTTGTTTTCAGGACAACGGCTTCATAAAATCCATATATGTGTGTTGTTAATGATTGTGAATGTGTGTGATTATTTGTAATGAGTGTTGTGTTGTAATATAAGTGATTTTACAAGAATAACATTTTTGTGCAAAATTATTCTATCAGTCATGCATCCCATAGAGGATGTGTAAAAATATCCACAAGTATTTAATTATTTATTGAAGTAATACTTCTAATGCGACTTCCAACGAGGTTACGCTAAACGTTTAACACTACCATGGAGGGGGTATGAAAGCACTGTTCTTTCTCTCATAGCCAGTTACGGAGAAGTTTTATTCAGTCGTGTGGTCTAAAGCACACTCGTTTTTTTAATACTGCGGTTTCTAATCCACCACACTCAGCGTGATCAGCAAACTCTTTCCCAATGGATGATACTGTAAGCACGCATCCTCTCACCCCCAACCTCACACAGTATATCCTAATTTCAAGTATAGTTTTAGTTCTAGTAGTGCTGAAGGCTTAGCCTGGGGAAGTACTACCACCAGGCCTATTTTTGCCTCCAAGCGTGCTGTGTTTAGATTTGAAGGGTGTGTGTGCCAGTGATATTACAGCCACACGAGGCACCTGTATGCCTCAGGCTGATGGACGCAGAGTAGTACATCGTTGGGCGTGTTACTGGAAACGGTAACCACTTAATATCAGGTGGGGCATCTACTTCTTCCATCAGCAAGTCTACTAGATATCCTTCTCTATTGTCCGTTGTGCAACTTTCAGAAGGATCAATTTGATTTCAGGACAACGGCTTCATAAAATCCATATATGTGAGTGAGGAACCAGCGTGGTCTGTAAACTTGAAACGAGCCATCTCTGTGAACCTTCAACTGACCAGGAATACTGGCCCAGGATCTTCAGAAACCTACTCTATGAATGAGGTGAGTCTTCGCTGCATCTTCCATGCAAGGTGAAGCCTTTCCTGAAAGAGTCAAGACGAGCTGTTTTCACGCTGTTCTGTCCTTAGACTGTCTGGCAGGACAGGGAAGCTGTTGCAAATCCAGTGGGCTCATTACTGTAATCTACGGGCATGGTAGACTAAGAGTAGTCAGAGCCAAGCTTTACATTTGGCTTAGGTCTTTATCGACTGGCCTCACAACTGTTAGAGATGCTCTACTTTCTGTGCTGTAGGCTGTGGGTTCGATACTCACCGAGGACAAACATTTGTGCAATAAACACAGATATTTGTTCTATGTCTGGGTGTATAAAAGTATTCTATCAGTCATCTGGTTTCCATAATACAAGCTATGCTTGGTTTGGGGCTAGATGTTGTGTAAAAATGTCCACATATATTTCTGATTATTAAATTATTTGTTGCTATTCCCCCAGCCTTGTCTTGACGAGATATGTGTGATGGTGTATACGGTGAAGGGAAACACCATCAAGAAGTACACAAGCCTTCGCATACCCACAACTAGGAGCAGTTACAGCTGGGGTTCTGTACCCTGGACCTCCGAGTATCCAGGGAGATCATTCGTAAGTTCTTTTTAGGTCAAAGTAGAACTCTATGTGGAAGAGTTCGTCGTGAGAATATCACCACCGTATTTCTGCCGTCAATCAGTGATACTCCCATTGCTGTGGTCCAATTGCTTTAAAGATTCTCAAATGGCGACGATGAACCGAAAAACGAAACGTTCGAAGCCCTCTTACCCGACGGGCTAACGACATATTTGTAATTGTGAGAAGTCAGCGGATGAAAATATCTCAAAAATCGTTCTTCCTTGATACGTATGTCCTATGTTCATCAGTGGATTTAATAGGCTGTTGATGATTATGAAATCTCACGACTGACCTAGTTTGGTATGTAAAATAACTGATATATTACAGGTAGATTCAATTTCAACAGCAGAAAGGCTTTATGAGTTAGACAATGAAAAGGGCATGGTGAATTTGGATTTGACAAGCACTTACCTATACAAAACTCATGACCACATTCTATCTGTAAATACTGAGTAAGTATTTAAATATACTGTAGTAGTTGTAGCGGCATCTAGCGAGCTAAATAAGTAACCTGGATCGCGCTTGTTTCCTGGAACCTGGACAACATCCTGGAACGATGTTTTCACGGAGATTGACTATATGAAATACCTATGAATACCATCAGTTGGTCCTAAGACCCCGAGCCAAGTGTCACTCGGAAGAAGATCTTTTCTGCAAATATTTATTTCAGGTGTTCTGGGTATATTCTATGTATAATAAAAATATGTATGTAATGTATTGTATTAAGTATATCAGTCATCTAGTACCTACCCATAACACAAGCTTTGCTTAGCTTGGGGCTAGATGATGCTGTGTGGTTTGTCCAGTATTATTATTATTATGAACTAGCGGCCGCTCGCAGCTTCGCCTGCGTGGCAGTTTTTTCCAGTTCCCGTTATTTATTCGGAATAAAATCATAGTAGCTTTATGCATGCAGAGTCTCAGCCCGATCGGTTTAAAATTGACAAAGTTTCATACAAACTTTCATCCCCTATTTTATCCCCTTGGGGATATAATTAATCAAAATCCTTTCTTAGCGGATGCCTACGTCATAACATCTACCTGCATGCCAAATTTCAGCCCGTTCCGTCCAGTGGTTTGGGCTGTGCGTTGATAGATCACTATGTCAGTCAGGCGGTCACCTTTAATAATAATAAATAATAAATAAATAATGCTGGACTATCCACACAGCACCATCTAGCCCCAAGCTAAGCAAAGCTTGTGTTATGGGTACTAGATGACTGATATACTTAATACAATACATTACATACATAGACATTTTTTATTATACATAGAAAACACCCAGAACACCCGGAATAAATATTTGCAGATCGTACAAACATTTATCCCAAGGCGGGAATCGAACCCGCAACCTCCTGCGTTGCAGACGGACATTCGCCAGCCGCGCCACGTCGGTCGGCTTTGAGTTATATATATTTAGATATATTAATTTTTTTAATTGTGTTCCAGTTTATCTCTAAGCTTCAAAGAGGAGGTACCATCAGCAAACATTGAAAAGCTTAACCTATCACAGACGACTATTCAATACGTGGCTGGAGACTTCAGTGACCCTACCAATGGTATTGCTAACTCTACTGATTTCTACTTGGCAAATAAATGTTACACTGTGAGTGCCTACAAATTTTCATTGTAGTAAAGCTCTTATAGAGTTCGCCGGGGGAAGTTCTAGCACCGTATTTATATCTAGGGCCCGATTTTCGTAATTGAGCTGAGACGTGATTGAAACGTGAGTTTAACATCGAAATTAGTTAGAATTTTAGTAGTAGTAGAGCTCTTAGTGAAGGGCTCGTCCGGGGAAGTACTACCACCATGTCTATTTCTGCCGCCAAGCAGCGCAGCGTGTTCCGGTTTGAAGGGTGTGGGTGCCGGTGTAATTACAGTCACATGAGGCTTAACACCTGTATGCCTCAGGTTGATGGACGCAGAGTATTGTATTGTAGGGCACGTTCCTAACTAACGTGACCTACAAGGCAATGCTTTGTTATAGGCTATGTTAACCATTTAACATGGTGGTGCCATAATATGCTTCTTCCGTCAGGAAATTGTATAAAAAAAAATTGGATCTCTCTGAAATGTTAGTTTCAAAGAATACCATTAGGAGCACACATACATATTAACATTTATATTAACATTATATATTAACATGACGACCGATGTGGCGCGGCGGGCGAATGTCCGCCTGCGACGCAGAGGTTGCGGGTTCGATTCCCGCCTTGGGATAAATGTTTGTACGATCTGCAAATATTTATTCCGGGTGTTCTGGGTATTTTCTATGTATAATAAAAAATATCTATGTATGTAATATAATATTGTATTAAGTATATCAGTCATCTTAGTACCCATAACACAAGCTCTGCTTAGCTTGGGGCTAGATGATGCTGTGTGGGTCGTCCGGCATTATTTATTTATTTATTATTATTATTATTTGAAACACAATCAATACTTGAATTTGACGATATTTCGTTTCAAAAATTGGCCCTTTGCCAGCAGCGTTGTGAGCATAGCCGAGTTCCAAAGGGTGGGTCGTATGTGTTAGGTGCTTTAGACCTTGGCATTGGCTGACTTGGCAAGAGTTCACATAAAAGGAAAGCGTTATCCAGGGTCAGTGGTAAAAATGGGTACACCACAAGGTTCGATACTAGGGCCATTCTTGATTTTTGTTTACATTGACGACCAATGTGGCGCGGCGGGCGAATATCCGCCTGCGACGCAGGAGGTTGCGGGTTCGATTCCCGCCTTGGGATATATGTTTGTACGATCTGCAAATATTTATCCCAGGTATTTTCTATGTATAATAAAAAATATCTATGTATGTAATGTATTGTGTTAAGTATATCAGTCATCTAGTGCTCATAACACAAGCTCTGCTTAGCTTGGGGCTAGATGATGCTGTATGGATTGTCCAGCATTATTATTATTATTATTAATGATCTGCCCAAGTGGTAGATGATCACGAGGTTGTACTGTGACACTTTATCGTCAATTTAACACCGTTATATCTCAGATGATGGGCTTTTCAGATACTTTTAAAAATCGCCAGAAAAGGAATAGACGCTGACAATATAGTGCGGAAAGCCTCTCTTATACACAACTTGGATTTTATTGAATTACTCAAGTAAGTGAAAGTAGAATAAGTATTATAAATACCTCTTGAAACGCCGAAACAGTCGAAACTAGGCGTTAGCCAGTTTTGAAAGAACAGGCAAGAAACTTGGCTCCTACCGTTTGTTTGGTAATTCGATTGATCATATGAACGAACTAGTAGGTCTTTCTTATATAAGTACTCACATTAATTTACCCTGTTAGTAAAATTATATTTCAACTATGGCATTTTATTTATTTATTTAATTTTTTTATTAAGGATTGCCAAGAAATAATACACAAAACTTAGACTAAACTCAAACAAAAACAATGTCCCGCCCTGTTCTTATCCATTTAAGGCAACCATTCTGATTCATTCATTCATATTCTCATCATTTTAATATAATAATAATAATTGTTCATTTTAGCTAAAAGCATTTTTTTTTCTAGTACAATGTCTCAGCTAAAGTACGAATCCCTTATCAAGTTATTCAACGACCTGGTCCTAGGCACCAGCTACGATATGGAGACCTCCAGGAACATCTTCCTAGAGATACTTCCTCATGTCAGGAGTGACGCCTGCGCCAGATTCATCAAGTATCTTGTTCTTGAAGAAAAGGTTTGTGTTCTTGATACCATATTTGCATATTGCACGCAAGCCACAGACAGTTAACAATTTAGTGATGTCAGGAATCAGTATTGCCAACTGTAAATGTCTCTCCTATTGTGTATTGTAAACCGTACTTATGGTGATAATGACCACTGTGCTCCTCGTTGATGTTCGTGTCCTCACGCAAGGCCCTGTCTGAAAACCAGCGCAGCATTGCACACCATGTTCAATGCTGCATACAGCTGAGGCAGGGACCTATTTGACCCCAAGCAACACAAACCTTACTGCTAAGTAGGTTAACTAGGTTATTTATTGTTAGTCAATGTGCTTTTTATTTTTTAGTTATGTTAAGTAAACCTAGTGTTCTACAGTGTGCACGCCCAATATTCATGTAATTGTGTGGTTTGGGGATAAATAAATATATTTTCTTTCTTTCTTTCTTTCATATTTAGTAATTTTTTTGTAAAAGAGTTAGATAGGGAAGTACCTACTAGCACAGTTTTTTTATTATAGCTGGTGACTTGAATGGGGATTCAAAGCACGGTAGATATTTCATCAGATCTCTTAGCACCAAGTAGTACCGACCTAAGATTGTGTCTTACGTATTGGTTTTAGTTTATTTATTACTAGCTGACCGGTGCCCACTTCGTTGGGCGGTAAACATGTTTACTTACAAATCTTAACTGAAGTAGTACTCGATGTCACCAACAGATGGCGTTAATACGGCATAAAATAGCGGCCGTTCGCAGTTTCGCCAGCGTGGCAGTTTATATCAGTTCCCGTTATTTTTTCGGGATAAAAAGTAGCCTAAGTTACTCCTTGTTACATTAGCTATCTGCCAGTGAAAGTCCCGTCGAAATCGGTCCAGCCGTTCCAGAGATTACACGGAACAAACAGACAGACAGACAGACAAAAATTTAAAAAAATGCTATTTTGGTATATGCATCGTATATACATTCCTATGCATGTAGTAAAAAGCGTTATTTTAATATTACAAACAGACACTTCAATTTTATTTATTTGTATAGATTTTGTCATAAAACTATATTACATTATGAATTAATGTCCTTTTTATAAAACACCTGCGTAGGGAGCCGACCTCGCGTCGGAGCCGCGCGGGTACCTAACTCATAGATCTAAACTACTCCCCTGCACGCGCACTCCCAACTTGGTGACGCTCACTTCGCAACGGGCCGTGCAGCAGAAAACGTAATATTTTAATTTCGCCATAACTTCAAAACCAAACGTCCAATTCTAATCATTTAAAGACCAAATATTATCTACATGAACTGTACTTAGTGATAAAATAATTTATTTCGATAAGGATTAATAGTATGAGTAAAATAAATGCGTTTAAATGTAGTCCAAAAAAAATTGAAGATTTTTAAATAAAAAAATGGTTGTTGTGCCTCACTCGACATAGATAGGTATAGTGTGTCGCTGACTTTTTTGTAGATATTTATAAGATCTACAATTATGTAGAACATTTTATGGTTCTATCTTTTATAGTTTAGGCAGCGTACGCAAAATAAGTAACTTTTCTGGTTGATTTTTTACACCTTGTGTCTGAAAAACCCAAATATTTTACGGAACGCTATTTTTTTCCAAAATAAAATATAGCTTATGTTACTCAGTGATAATGTAGCTTTCTAATGAAAAAAGAATTATTAAAATCGGTCCAGTACTTTTTGAGTTTATTCATAACATACAAAAATACAAAAATACAAAAATATAAAGCTTTCCTCTTTATAATATTAGTGTAGATAAGATGGTACGTATACAATGCACTTATGGTACATATACCCATATTTTGCAGTAGTTAGTATTCCATAAGTAACAGGTTGCAAGCCCATCGTCGCTGTTAGAATACTAACTGATTTCCTCACGATGTTTTCCTTCACTGTTTGAGAGGTTCACATTGCGCACGTAATTTTTTCGAATAGAAAAATCACTTGGTGTAGGACCGGATACGAAACTAGGATCTTACTACTAACCTACTATTTCTAGTAAGTACTTGATTGAGAATCCCTCTGTGCAAATCTATATCAATTACAAGAATCTTTGTCCTGACTGACTGACTCACTGACATAAAGACGACGCACAGCCTAAACCACTGGTCACAGAGACTTGAAATTTTCAGGGTAAATAAAAGGAATTTCCGATGTTCAACCCCTAAAGGAGTGTAGCAGATGTTGAAGTTTGTATAAAAATAGCTCGCTAGTCTATACTAATTTGTTTATAATAGTTTGTTTGTTTGCATTGAATAGGCTCCGAATCTAATAGACCTATTTGAAATCTTTCATCGTTGGAAAGCTAAACTATCTCCGGATGACATAGGCTATATTATATTTATAAAAATTAGAGATTCTTACTAAAACCTGTGCGAAGCAGGCACACCCGCTAGTAAATCATAACTTAAATTCCAGGAGAAGGTAGAAGACGCAGCTTTGCTGTCTCTCATCAGGAAGTTACCTTTCAACGTGGCGACACACTCACAGCATCTTCTTGAAGAGTTGGAGGTGCTAACTAAGTTGGGTAAGCATGCTTGTTCTATTACTGTCGTCATCAAACCTCACATGGAAGTCGTAACAAATACAATACAAATACAAATATTTTATTTCAGTAAACTTAATCTAGGTTACATTTTATGGGTTTGGGACCCTCTTTTAAGTATGGAAATACCTGTGCTAGAGGGTCTCGCTCTTTGCTACTTCACTATGTATTTAAATTAAGTTTGTACACAAGTAATTTGAAAAAGAAAAGAAAGGAAAAAAATAACTTTTGTGTATAATGTATGTATATATAAACAATATAATATATACATATATAAATATATATAATGAATTTTAAAAGTAAAATAAGAAACGGTAAGTTTAATTAATACATAAGATATAATGTCTATATTGCTAGGTAATGTGTGTGAATGAGTATACATATATAATGATTAATTTGTATATAATAAGTAACGTACAAACGAACGGCTAAATCCCTCCCTGGATTCAAAAACCTTTTGCTCGATCACCTCTTGATAGCTTAATAGTATTCATGTTATATTTCATTAAGTTTATTAATATATATTATTTATACTATACATGATGTTGTATAATGTATTAGTTGTATAAGTAATTAATGTATGTAGTTATATAGGTAATATAATTTAGAGCAGGTTGATATTATTGTATGCATTATACTTATTGTTTATACTATTGTTTACACTACCGTCCTTTTTCGTTCTTGGCAAATCCTGTCCATCCCAAGGTTGTCTGGAAGAAATTGCTTTTAGCAATAAGACCGCCATATTCCACTTAATGATTTCTAT
Source organism: Electrophaes corylata (assembly GCA_947095575.1). NCBI lineage: Eukaryota > Metazoa > Arthropoda > Insecta > Lepidoptera > Geometridae > Electrophaes > Electrophaes corylata. Next base: position 1,079,133 of record OX352727.1, read on the forward strand.
TATATGTGTATTAGTTTTGTAGTGTTTATCGTAATGTGGTGTACAATAAAGTGTTTTCTATCTATCTATCTATCTACAAATAGATGTTTGTTTGTTATTTGTCTGGGTGTTATTTTGTATTTTATGTATGTATTTACAAAAAACATATACTAACGATTTTATGAGTCATCCGGTTCCCATAGTACAAGCTATGTGTCTAGATTATGTAGTGTAAAAATGTCCACAGTTTTTTTTATATTTAATAATTCCCATGGTAAATGCTTTGGAGCTAGATGGTGTTTTGAGTCTGCAAATGTTTATTTAATTTATTTTAAGGGCTGTAAAAGTATAAACTTCAGATATTATTAATGCAAGTGCTGTAGAAATTGCATAAATACGTTTCTAATTTTTTGATCATCAAGTATTGAAGTCATAGTTATAGCAATAGTCTATTTTATACTTTTACAAAGTCGCGCCTGAATCATTTAACTATTCCAGGGCTGGATTTCTCTTCGGATATCCGCCATGCTGGTATCCTCAGCTTCGCAACCTTGATGCATAAGACCATGGAAGCATCACAGGTCAAGCAGGACTACTTCGATGAAGTCGTGGTCAAGTACTTCAGGATGTATAGTGGTAAGAAGTTACAACCTAGACGTGACGTATAATTTCTAATTATCAATTAAATGTTCATATCGGTTTTATAAAAAACTAGCAGCCGCTCGCAGCTACTTTGGGGGTAGAATTAATCAAAATCCTTTCTTAGCGGATGCCTATGCATAACATCTACCTGCATGCCAAATTTCAGCCCGATCCGTCCACTGGTTTGGGCTGTGCGTTGATAAATCACTATGTCAGTCAGTCACCTTTGAGTTATATATATTTAAAGATTATTTTAAATTTACATTTAAATAATATAATAATACATTCCGGTAGACTGCCCTCGGTATTTGGACAAGATGATTTGGCTCCAAGGACTCTGCAATATTGGGTACTCAGCGGAGGCCTACACTCGCATCGTGGCCGCGGATCGCTTGCGAGCCCGCCACGAACGTCTGTGGGCGGCCTTAGCGGGTAGCCCTAAAACTGAGGAGCCTTATATGGTGAGAACTGGTGACTTCTTTGTCCATCCCTTTATTCCATATGAACATTTGACGACCGATGTGGCGCGGCGGGTAAAAGTCCGCCTGCGACGCAGGAGGTTGCGGGTTCGATTCCCGCCTTGGAGTAAATGTTTGTACGATCTGCAAATATTTATTCCGGGTGTTCTGGGTGTTTCTATGTATAATAAAAAATATCTATGCATGTAATGTATTGTATCAAGTATATCGGTCATCTAGTACCCAAAACACAAGCTCTGCTTAGCTTGGGGCTAGATGATGCTGTGTGGATTGTCCAGCATTATTATTATTATTACTTGTGACTCTTCTGTCTTTATATCATTCTAGTAGAGCTCTTAGTGAAAGCTCGTCTGGGAAAGTCCTACCATGCCTATTCCTGCCGCCAAGCAGCTTGCTGTGTTCCGGTTTGAAGGGTGTGGGTGCCGGTGTAATTACAGCCACATGAGGCAACACCTGTATGCCTCAGGTTGATGGACGCAGAGTAGTGCATCGTAAGGCACGTTTATAATGAGCGTGACCTGCTAGGCAACGCTTTGTTATAGGTAATAACAACCACTTAACATCAGGTGGTCTGCTTGTTCCATCAGCAAGTCATATAAAAAATGAGGATTTCACAATGATATTTATTTATAATTAAGAATTAATGAGCGTGACCTGCAAGGCAATGCTTTGTTATAGGTAATGGTAACTTCTGCTTGTTCTATCAAGTTACATAAAACAGATTCCTTTTCAAATATCTTCCAGGTCTTAGAAACCACACTCCCGATCCTCACAAACGAGACTGAAGACATTCAGCTTCGGATCATGGCACTCCATATGTTCCTCTCCTCCCCCAACGTGAGGGAGACTGATCTGGTGTTTGTACATAACTACATAACAGGCTGCAGCAATAAGCATCTACAGAGATTCTGGTTCTGCACTGTCAGGAATATCTACCTGAATAGGGATTTCACAGGATATAGAGTTTCGTAAGTATTTTTTTATGAAGATTTTATGTTATCCCAAAAATTATTCCCTCGATTTGAACTCACAACCCTCCCCTCGATACGGGGATGTGCTAAATAATAATAATCATTAATAATTGGTATGTACAAAATACATGTGAATGAGAATGAGAATAAATGAGAATGAGAATATTACAACACAACAACACAGAACACAGAGAATATTGAAACAGTTGAGCTATCTACAGACCGTTGCAAACGATCTAAAGGTAGCTCAACTGATCCAGATCAGTGCCAATCGGAAGCGTTATTATTTATATTATTATTATTAATAACTATATTAATAGTAAAACCAATAAATCGCATCAACATACGTCCAGCAGTTTTTGTGTCATACGTGTACTAACAATCGTTCAAATAATTTTTTTCAGTTCATTTCGTCGCTCTTTTTTTTTTTAAGTAAGTAGGTACCTATTATTTAATAGCAAGATTTCAGAAAAATATATCTATAATGTAGGTTTTAACTTTTCAACCTTTACAGTTTTATTATAAGTAAGCAGAAGTAAGCATAGAAGACAAAAAACATCAGTGGAATACTATTGAGAGAAAAAAAGAAAAAAATCAAAACTTTCTAAAAAGGTCTGCTAAAAAAGTTTATTAGTTCCACCACAGATAAAATACTTTTACATAACTGGCTGAGCAAAAAACACGAAATATTAATAATAGAATCCGATTTTATTTTTAAATCTTTGTAAAATATGGCCAAGCTGTTCCACGAAAACGTGCCAGTAACATCGTAAGTACTTAGTGAGTCTCCGAAAAGGAGGTTGCAATGTGGTTTTCTTTATAAACCTGAAATCTTGGCCAAGTTTTTCCACGTAAACATGCCAGTACCATTTTCAAATGCTTCTAACGAGCTCCCAAAAATGAGGTCAGAATACTTGAGAGAGAAACATGTAAACCTATCTAAGGAGTTGACAAATAATAATAGTTATAGTAAAAAAGAAAATGGTTTTTTCTTTTTTTATATTCATAAAATTTGGTAAATGCATATTAATTTCTATTTTAGTGGTATGCAAAACTCGAAAACAACAAAACGATGACCACTGAGAATAAAAAATTGCGCAAACGACTATTTTAAATTTTTTATATTACCTACTATATTAATATTTTTTTAAATTGATTTATATAATCTAGGTTGACCAACAGCTTACTAAAAAACTTTAGTAAATATTTATAGACAGAGAGAACCGCTCAACATCAGGACGAGTTTTAGTTAATTTGTTTAATTGTTTTTAATGTACATTGTATGTATATTTTTATTACTTTTCTGTAGTTTAAGTCATAAAAAAACCGTATTTTTCAGATCATTCTACATTCCCTTCATAGTAAATCAGGTTTCAAACCCCGACCCTCTGTATTGGGCGACGAATAATTACATCATCAGCGGGCAAGAGGAAGATGGGGCACCTTCTCTTCAGGTCCTCAGCATTGGAGATGATCTGGGCACGTTGCCTGCTTTCGTGGGCTTGAGGCTATTCACTGGTGGAAGGAGGCCTTATAAGGCCGCGGTAAGTTTCGAACCTTCCTTGGACGTCTACAAATATTTCAAAACCAAAACTAGGCAAATCGGTTCAGTCGTTCCCGAGTTTTTGTGAGACTATATAAATGCTAACTCATTTTTAGGGTTCCCAAAGAGTAAAACGAGACCTTATTACTAAGACTCCGCTGTCTGTCTGTCCGTCCGCCTGTCCGTCTGTCTGTCAACAGGCCATGAACCGAATAGTTAGAGCTCTCATACAACAAACGTAATTTTTTTGCCGTTTATATTATAGATAATAAAACCCTTAGTGCGCAAATCCGACTCGCACTTGGCCGGTTTTAATATAGGCTAACAAAACGCGCGTGCCTGACTTCGGCCGCGTCAAGTTATTTTCATACAAACTTCAATCCCCACTATATGCCTACCCGTTTAGGGGTTGAATTTCAGGAATACCTTTTTTAGTTCTACCTCTACGCATCAAGACGATATAAAAACTGAAAATTTTAGTCTCTACAACCAATGATTTAGGCTGTGCCATAGAATTAGAAGACTATCCATATTCTTAGGGCTGTGCGTTGTCTATATGTCAATCAGTCAGCCAGGACAAAGGTTCTTATTGGTATCGGTGGCGGCTTTAGGGGGTGGCGAACGGGGCAATCGCCCGGGGCCTCGCTCTTGCAGGGGCCTCGCGCAACAATCCAAGCTTTTTTAAAATTTTAATAAATATAGATTTTTAACCATATTTTTTTATTTAAAACTTATAAGTTTGATCCCATACACGAAGGACAAAGGGCCTCGCAAAGACCTGGTGCCGCCCGGAGCCTCGCAATGGGTAAGGCCGCCGCTGATTAGATTTGTTTTATTCTTCAACTCATATTGGCCTGTATAACTTTATTGTACACTAGCGGCCGCTCGCAGCTTCGCCCGCGTGGCAGTTTTTTTCCCGTTCCCGTTATTTTTTCGAGATAAAAAGTAGCCTATATGTTAATCCAAGTTATAATCTATGTTTATTCCAAATTTCATCCAAATCGGTCCACTGGTTGAGCGTGAAAAGTAACAAACATCCATCCATCCATACTTACAAACTTTCGCGTTTATAATATTTATTGTACATATTTCAGATATATTTCATTGTTGAAGGAGTTATTACAAATATTCACGAATACAAAGAATTATATTCTATAGATATAAATAAACTAAACGTTGAGAAACTTCAAGAGGTCCTAAAGAATATTAAAACATGGAAAAGGAAAAAAACTGAAAAGGTAAGATTGTGAAGGGGTTTTAATTTAGTAGTAGAGCTCTTATTATTACTTTGTAAAAGGATCATACAAAAAAATGGCAGGAACCAAGCCGTAAGTTTCTTGACTGATATACTTAATACAATATATTACCTACATAGATATTTTTTATTATACATAGCCAATACCCAGAGCACCCGGAATAAATATTTGCAGATCGTACAAACATTTATCCCGAGGCGGGAATCGAACCCGCAACCTCCTGCGTCGCAGGCGGACATTCGCCCGCCGCGCCACATCGATCGTCATATAGTCATAATAGTCCTCATATAGTTTTTTATGTTATTTCTGATGGAATAGGCAGATGGCCCACCTGATGTGAAGTTGCCATCTTTAACAAAGCATTGCCTTGCAAGTTACGATCGTTAAATACGTACCTACCCTACAATGCAAAACTCTGCATCCATCAACCTGAGGCATACAGGTGTTGCCTCATGCTGTAGTTTCACCTACACCAAACCGGAACACAGCAAGCTGCTTGGCGGCAGAAATAGGCATGGTGGTAGTTCCCGGACGAACCCTTCACGAAATTAGGTTTAAAGACATTTATTCTCATACAAAATTTGACATTTTTTTTATAATGAGATACATAGAATAAGTTTATTAAAACAAAGTTATTGCGCCTCTTGATAGCGGTGCCGTAGCTTACACTAAACAATAGTAGGTATTTAGATATAAACAACGAAATATAATACGATACATGTCTTGCATTCAGTTAGATTGGCACCACACTGGAGCTTCATTATTTACATTATTATTACTTTGTAAAAGGATCATACAAAAAAACGGTAGGAACCAAGCCGTAAGTTTCTTGCCGGTTCTTCTAGGCTTGGTCGCGAGGAACTGGCGCTTAGATTCACCTAGATTTAAGACGTTTCAAGATGATCCCTGCGGATATTACTGAATAAATGCTTTTTGACTTTGACTTTGATACGAATAAATTACATCCTGTATTCTATTTATTTTCAGCTACATATAGATGTTGTTGTAAAAATTCACGACCAAACTGTTTATGCAACGCATTTAAATGAAACCAGGTTCAAAAGATGGAATGAAGAAGATTGTAAGTACCGAAAGCTTTAAAAATAAAGAAATAGCACTATTTATTTATTTACTACGACTAATTCCCAAGCAATAACATATTCCTTAAGACTTCTTAGTACAAAGTATTTACCTATTAGTTGAAGCGTAGCGTGTGCCGTCTTTTGAACTTCTGATATAATAATAATAATAATAAAATTTGTTTATTGACATAAAGTTTTTTGTAACAGATTCCTATGAAGTCCCTGACTACTGAGCTAGGCTGACAATGACCTGTGTTACAGAAGTCAGTGTCTTCTCCCATTATTGGTCCTACCTACATTATGTGAAATAAACATTGGTATAACCAATCAAACCTAAATCATCTGGAATAGATGCTGAAGGCCAATGATGATGATGAACCAATCAAGTAGAAAGCACATTTTATAGTCCTCAAATGTTGTATTATGTTGTACTATGTTCTTGGTATGATTGCCATTCACATTATCAAGTTAGATTGGCACCACACTGGAGTTTCATTATTTACATTATTATTATTTTGTATAAGGATCATATAAAACAACGGTAGGAACCAAGCCGTAAGTTTCTTGCCGGTTTCTTTTAGGCTTGGTTGCGAGGAATTAACGGACGTTTCAAGATGATCCCTGCGGATATTACTGAATAAATACTTTATGACTTTTGACTATGACTTTGACTACTCAAGATTCTTTGAGCATGTCTAAGAAAATTTGTCGGGTGGTCCCATTTGTTCTATGGAACATGACGTAATATAACAATTTGAGAAAATATTGTCCCTATTTGTACTATAGAACTACATACTAGCTTTAGCTCCTGTTATAGGTTATATTTTATATGACGTTCGTTTATAATATGACGTTCCTAACGAGCGTGACCTACGAGGCAATGTTTTGTTATAGGTGACGGTTACCACTTGACATCAGTTGGACCATATACTTGTTCCACCAGCATATAAAAAACCCTTTTGTACACCTCTAGATACATTAAAGATTTTTCTATCTATCTAGATAAGTATCTAGTGGATTTCCTACGGTTCGGAAGCCACATCAACCAGCAAATTGTCTACTACCCCTTCCAGACAGACGTTCAGATTCCCACAGAACTTGGTAAGTAATAATAATACTGGACAATCCACACAGCATCATCTAGCCCCAAGCTATACAGAGCTTGTGTTATGGGTACTAGATGACTGATATACTTAATACAATACAATACATTACATACATTTTTTTATTATGCATAGTAAACACCCAGAACACCCGGAATATATATTGGCAGATCGTACAAACATTTATCCCAAGGCGGGAATCGAACTCGCAACCCTCTACGTCACAGGCGGACATTCGCCCGCCGCGTCACATTGGTCGTCACAATATAATAACAATAATAATAATGCTGGACAATCCACACAGCATCATCTAGCCCCAAGCTATACAGAGCTTGTGTTATGGGTACTAGATGACTGGTATACTTTATACAATACATTACATGCATACATATTTTTTATTATACATAGAAAATACCCAGAACACCCGAAATAATACTTGCAGATCGTACAAACATTCCCAACGGAATACTAATCTACTATAGTCTAGTAGTAGACGAAATACTAGTCTTCACTATATGCAAAGATCTGTTTACTTTTACTTTAGTTTTTATAAAAATTTGGGTCTGCCTTTTCGCCTTTTCCCGGTTCAGTGAGACACTTAATAAAAATAATGCTGCGACAATCCACACAGCATCATCTAGCCCCAAGCTAAGCAGAGCTTGTGTTATGAGTACTAGATGACTGATATATTTAATACAATACATTACATACATGCATATAACACCCGGAATAAATATTTGCAGATCGCACAAACATTTATTCCAGGGCGGAAATCGAACTTGCAACCCTCTGCGTCGCAGCCGGACATTCACCCGCCGCGCCACATCGGTCGTCACTTGTAATTAAACTTATTTATTCTTATACAGGAACCCCTATTCGTCTACAGTCAACTATTCTCTCCTTCACTTCTATCAGAGGAAACCTTACTGCACCAACTGATGAAGATATTACATGGAGAAACGACCTTCATATAAGGTAATAAACTCTTTTTCGTTACCCTTTACCGTAAATAGTTATCTATTTACATTAAAAAAAAAAACTATAACTTTTGAAACTACAGACCTTTTAAAATAAAAAACAATAAAGATTATTCTGATTCTGATTCTGATGCCATCTACGGAGAATTCACCATCAATCTTAAGAAAATAGTATAACTAAATTCTAAAGCACACTCGTTTTTTATTTACCCTCAGATACCAAGGCACGGCTGTGACGACGCTATCCACAGCGGCGCCGCTCGTGCAGACGGTACATGTGGCCCGAATCCAGCAGTCCCTTGTCGCACACTTTCCAATGAAGTTCAACGTGTCTTTGTCGAGTGGTGACAAGTCTTTGGTGTGAGTATACAGGTTCTTTCAGGTGCCCAAGCATGGTTAGATAAAATCCTACTTATATTATATCCGCGAAAGTTTGTAAGTATGGATGGATGGATGTTTGTTACTCTTTCACGCTCTAACCAGTAAATCGATTTGGATGAAATTGGGAATTAACATAGATTATAACTTGTATTAACAGATAGGCTACTTTTTATCCCGAAAAAATAAAAAGACATTTTTATTTTTTCTTTTTTAACGGGAAAAAATTGCCACGCGGGCGATGCTGCGAGCGTCCGCTATTTTAACATAAATTACGTCACACGTAAAGTCAACTTAAATCGACATTGGTAGAATGGATGTTCTGGGTGTAGAAGAAAAATCGATAGATAAACGGCCGAATACTCAAACGCAACTTAAATTTAATCACGTCTCAAGTCGCGATTTTTTGACAGTTTGCAATGAACATTTGTCAAAAATCGTTACTTGAGACGCAATTAACATTAAGTTGCGTTTTAGTATTCGGCCGAAAGTCAGTTTGTCGATACAAGTCCCCTACAATACACTGCTCTGCGTCCATCAACCTGAGACATACTAGTGTTAAGCCTCATGTGCCTGTAACGTCTCCTGAATTCTACTAAATAACAAAATGGAATAGTAGTAGAGCTTTTAGTGAAGGGCTCCTCCCACAACCATGCCTATTTCTGCCGTCAAGCAGCTTGCTGTGTTCCCGTTTGAAGGATGTAGGTGCCAGGGAAATTACAGGCACGCGAGGTTTAACACCTGTATTCCTCGGGTTGATGGATGAAGAATAATGTATCGTAGGGCAGTTTACTGACGTACATGTCATGTTTGGTAACCCCTTAACATCAGATGCTTGTTCTATCAGCAAGTCATAAAAAAATAACATTTTATGGTAATATCATGTCTATTTAACTTTGACCTCCGTTTGACCTGTTTGTCATAGTTTGACCTGTTTGTCATAGTTTGATCTGTTTGTCATAGTTTGACCGGTTTGTCTTAGTATGACCTGTTTGTCATAGTTTGACCTGTTTGTCATAGTTTGATCTGTTTGTCATAGTTTGACCTGTTTGTCATAGTTTGACCTGTTTGTCTTAGTTTGACCTGGCCCAACCCTGGAGATCAGCAAGCTGGTGTGGCGATGCACTCCCGAGCTGAAGTCTCCACGGATACCAATAATGATGGATATGGTTTTATGCTGGATACGGGGGAAGTTGAGGTCAGTTCCATGCGTATTGTTTAACCGTTAGATCGAAAAGCAATAGCATCACGACTTTAATCTTCAAGCACGGTAGATATCCCTTCAAATCTCTAACTACAAAATACCCACTCGAAATTCTTTGAGGATATCTTAGGGTAGTCAGAGGTTATTAATATAATAATAATGCTGGACAATCCACACAGCATCATCTAGCCCCAAGCTAAGCTGAGCTTGTGTTATGTGTACTAGATGACTGATAATACTTAATACAAGTACATCACATACATACTCCATCCAGCAAACAGGACCTTTAAACTGTAAGAACCCTTTATCCTTAAGCTATTTTTAAACCTGTATGTACTCTGTTGTAATGTAATTCGTGTCGTGTTTTGCTGTAATAAATATTTTTTCATTTTCATACTTTTTATTATACATAGATAATACCCAGAACACCCGGAATAAATATTTACAGATCGTACAAACATTTATCCCAAGGCGAGAATCGAAACCGCAACCTGCTGTGTCGCAGGCGGACATTCGCCCGCCGCGCCACATCGGTCATTAATATTGCTTATGTATTTTATTTCAGAATAAAAAGGATAGTATTTTCTTCGACTGCAAACGCCCAATGACGGGAGCTGAGGTGATTAATAAACTTCTAGCGTCTAACACGAAGCATCATGAGTAAGTTAGTGCTTGATTCTATGCTATAAACAAAACCTGAACTCTTCGTAAATCTAGGCACGTTTTTGGTGACCCCGATGGTATCACCGCCGCAAATGCGGTGGAGGTCTTATTAAGTCCGGACAAAGGAAACACTACAGTCACAACGACCCCGCCGGTGGGGTCAAAGACGCTTCCCCGTTAACGCCCCTTCAGAGTGAAGAGTCTCTTCCCCAGGTCTTTTCCCTGGCTACAGTTTAAGTTTAGGTCCGTGTCTAAGTGGTCTACTTACGCTCGATGCCATCAAATCATTTCTTGTATGATGGTGCAGCACTCTCTGCATTTGCCAACGCTGTCATACATACTGGCTAAACATAGGCCACTTTTATCAATTCTGGGTATAATTCAGAACAACAATAACCATCTTATAGATAGATAGATAGAAAAATGAAATGAAATGAAAAAGTTTATTGACAAAACGTACAACGGTTACAAAATAAAGGATAAGGGGAAAGCACGTAAAAAATAACAAAACACGACTACTTAATTGGTATAAACAAAAGTCCCGCGCTCTTACCCATTTATCCTATCAAAAAAAAGGCGTAATGTTTCATCAACTTGGCGCCAGCTCAGCACAAAATGCTGAATAGGTAGAATGTATCTACCTATCCAACGCTGGTTTTCAGCTGCACCAGTTCCTAGTGACGACGTACGTCAGACAAACGCACCAACTCTCCACACAAAGATTGAGGATGTACCTACTTGCTTAAACACAGTGCTACAAGATAGTGTGTACCTACCAACAAAAATAAGTAAATAAATAACAACATAATATTTTAGTGTGATAATGTAGTAGAAAAGTGCGAAATGGGTAACTTACAACTATAGAAACATTTATTCAGACCACCACAAAACAGTAAACATAACAGTAACACTAAAAGATAACACAAAAGTAACAGCATAACTACACAATTAACATGATATAGCATACATAATAATGTGGTGGTAAAAAGGTCCTCAGCTCAGCTTAATGCCACAGCGTGTTGCCACACTGCAGCGCTGGTTTTCTGCTGAGACCAATGTGACCTCACAGGCATCTTCTGTTCCCAGTTTCTTCCAATCCATCCAGCCATCCCTAGTAGTCCTGAATGGGCTGGTCCTCGTCAGCTCCCCTCCTTCAGGCTCCTGCGGCGTGATCCTGCAGCCGACGGTCACGGCGTCTGATGATGTACTGGAAGTGAGGGTACATGTGGAAACTCTGAGCTTTATCGAGGATATTTTGAAGGCAGAGATGTGGTTCAGACTTAAGTATTTTGGGTGAGTTCTATTAATCATCCACATTTCTATTTTCCCAAAGTTTTGTCTGTTCGATTTTTTTTAACGCTTGCTAATTAAACAAGCAGATGGCCCACCTGTTAAGTGGTTACCTTTACGTATAACAAAGCATTACCTTGCTGATCGCGCTTGTTAACGTACCATACGACCATACCACATAGATGTGTGTGTATGTTTTGAATAAATACTTATTCTATTCTATTCTATTCTATACCATATCTAGGCTTGGTCGTTTGGAACTGGCGCTTAGATTTAAGACTTTTTAAGATGATCCCTGCGGATATTACTGAATAAATGATTTTTGACTTTGACGCAAAATAGTGCATCATAGGGCATGGACCTAACGTGTGTGACCTACAAGGCAATGCTTTGTTATAAGTGATAGTTGCAGCTTCAATCAGATGGGTCCAATACTTGATCGACCAGCAGTAACAGACTTAATTGAAAACCCATTCCGTAATTCCTTCAATCATACAAAAAAACGTCAGGAACCAAGCCGTAAGTTTCTTGCCGGTTCTTCTAGGCTTGGTCGCGAGGAACTGGCGCTTAGATTCACCTAGATTTAAGACGTTTCAAGATGATCCCTGCGGATATTACTGAATAAATGCTTTTGACTTTGACTTTGGCTTCGTCTTCCAGACAGGGTAATCCGGAGAACGTGTTCATGAAGGTAGAAGCTGATGCTAAGCTGGAGAGGAAGAAAGACGGTACCATGGAGTATGCGTTAACGCTGCATGGACACCAGCCCAATGCTACTGATCCTGTCAAGAAGGAATGGAGGGTAAGTGGAACTTGAGTAGTAGAACTCTTTGTGAAGGTGTTTTTAGTAGTAGTAGAGCTCTTAGTGAAGGGCTCGTCCGGGGCAGTACTACCACCATGTCTATTTCTGCCGCCAAGCAGCTTGCTGTGTTCGGGTTTGAAGGGTGTGGGTGCCGGTGTAATTACAGGCACATGAGGCTTAACACCTGTATGCCTCAGGTTGATGGACGCAGAGCAGTGTATTGTGGGGCACGTTCCTAACTAACGCTAATAAATGCTAATATTTGTTATATTTTCAGGTCCGCCTTACAGGTCAGGAGCGTCTCCACACATCATTCCTCAAAGACATATCCTCAGAACCAGTGGCATACGAAGGGTCCCTGATTCTGGCGTTCACAGGAAACCAGGAGAACCTTCTAGTGCCTGATAGTGAGCTGCTTGTGAAGTACAAGGGACAGCCAAGATTGGAGGAGAAGAAATTTGTGGTTAAAGCTAGCGGGAAGAACGTGAGTTTCTATTGAATTAACTAAGTACACTTATTAAAAAAAAACGAGTGTGCTTTAGACCACACGACTGAAGTAAAACTTCTTTAATATACGAAACGTAACTGGCTATGAGAGGAGAGAAAGAACAGTGCTTTCATACCTCCTCCATGGTAGTGTTAAACGTTTAACGCAACCTTATATTTAAGGGGGGTACAGCAAATGTAATTTTTTTGCCGTTTTTACTATAGATAATTGTACGGAACCCTTCGTGCGCGAGTGCGACTCGTACTCGGCCGGTTTTTTTTCTTTGACGCCGAAACATTAATATCGAAAATACATCGTAAGTACTAAATTATCTTATTTAAAAACGTGTAAAAACGATATAACATAAAAAAAGCAATCTAAATGAAACACGTAGGTAATAACCGCGATCATCTGATCGGTTCGTTGCCCTCGCCGTGGCTGGTCGGTGACCCGGTCTTTGACCGGCCACCACCCGAACGCGAATACAAAACGTTAAAAACAGTTTTTTTTTATTGTGTGAATTTATTTATTTTATCAATGAACCTTTGTGTCTGATCAATCAATCAATAAGAAAATGAAGAAAAAACGTGACAAAATAGGTTTTTCCAAACGCGAGGCAGCCGGTTAAAGCAATACAACTGCGTTGTACGCAATACATCGCTGGTTATTAAATAGGAACTTCAGTAGAAAAAAAGTATTTCTTTAAATCTTTTTAACTGTCAGCCAAGTTATTCTATAAGAGCTTGTTGTAGGTAACTTTACACGTTCCTAGAGTATTCAGAAGTGACCTTATTACAGTATAATTCTACAATAGATACAAAACCCTTCAAGATAATAAAACAACTTACTTAATACTTTACTACTTACTACTTTACTACTTTTTTATGTTATTATATTACTATTATTATTATTATTTATTTATTTATGTGACAGAAAAAAAGCAGTACAATTTTATCAGTAGTAGCTGAAAATCCTAAGAAAGGTTTGACTTAGCTACTAGGTTCTCGATTACTATAGTATCTACTATATAATAAACTATTATCTATTCTAAAGTAGTGTATTAGTAGGTACAATCGAGCGCACACTCAAGCAATGCAGAGCGCAGTAAACGTAGGTATTGAACATGACTCGAGCCGATACGTACGATACCTATACCCGTCGCCGCACTGACAGCAAAACAATGCGTCGACCATTGAGTGAGTGTGAGTGAGTGTGTGGTATGAAATAGTAAGTACCTATGGTTTTTTGATCGCAATGTATATTATATTTCTTAATTTTATTTGTGAATACCTACCCTAACAGAGTACCTTAACCTACATCTTATCTAACATTTAAACAGTTTTCTTTGATACCTACTTTACTTTATTTTTAATTTTCTTTCTTTATATAAACGTGTTGTTGTTGTTTTTTTTACTCTCTCCCTGGTTTCAGCTGAAAATCAGCATTGAGTGGTAGTACACCCAACATTAATGCTGAGCAGAACACCATTTTAGCATGGGGACCTACTGCTGACACATGAGCCGATGGGATACATTTTTTTTTTCTATTTTAATAATGTTGTGTAATAGAATATGCCTACCTACCTGTCTATCAAGTCGGGCTTGTGTGTATTTGCTTTTGCTAAATAATGTGAATTTGCCTATCTATACTATATACTATTACTATAATATTATAAAGAGGAAAGATTTGTTTGTTTGTATTGAATAGGCTCCGAAACTACTGGACCGATTTGAAAAATTATTTCACCGTTGGGAAACTACACTACCTCCGGGGGACATAGGCTATATTTATTTTCCAAAGAAATTAGGGATCCTCACTAAAACCCGTGCGAAGCCGGAATGCTTCGCTAGTACTAAATAAACGTATATTCTATTCTATTCTAATAAAAGGTATTCATTGTTGCAGCTATCAAGAACAGGGTTCTTGGAGTCTGAAATTATATCCCAAACAACCTGGGGTCAGCTTCTGAAGGCGTACAGCAGAGACCCTATCGACTTAACAGCAGTTATCAAAGTAAGTTTACCAGATTAGACTTACCATCATTATGTTTGTTACTCTTTCACGTAACCAGTAGACCGATTTGGATGAAATTCGGAATAAATATAGATTGTAACCTGGATTAACATATAGGCTACTTTTTATCCCGAAAAAATAACGGGAACGGAAAAAACTGCCACGCGGGCGTAGCTTCGAGCGGCCGCTAGTAGAATCAACCCAATAGAATAATATAATCTTCTGACAGGGCAACAATGGAATATCGACGCTAAATATCAACAATGCTACTCAAGTCCAACTCAAGTCTGACAGCTTCTCCTGGCTACTGGACAGGTGGACTGATATGCAGGTCAAGAAGAACTTCGGATTCTATCGTAAGAAACCCTAACAATAAAACTGGAGTTAGCGTATGTCTTTGTTATTCTTGGCTTAGAATAGGACCTCAAAAGTCAAAAAGCATTTATTGAGTAACAATAATGCTGGACAATCCACACAGCATCATCTAGCCCCAAGCTAAGCTTGTGTTATGGGTACTAGATGACTGATATACTTAATACAATACATTACATACATATTTTTTATTATACATAGAAAATACCCAGAACACCCGGAATAAATATTTGCAGATCGTACAAACATTTACCTCAAGGCGGGAATAGAACCCGTAACTTTCTGCCTCGCAGGCGGACATTCGCCCGCCGCGCCACATCGGTCGTCAATTACAGTCACAAGTACAATCAGCTGCACTCGAATACACACATGTATTTTCTATGTATAATAAAAAATATGTATGTATGTAATGTATTAAGTATATCAGTCATCTAGTACCCATAACACAAGCTCTGCTTAGCTTGGGGCTAGATGATGCTGTGTGGATTGTCCAGCATTATTCATATTATTAACAGAGTTCAACTTCCATGCCGGCTGCTATATTCAGTCATTTTTCAGGAGAATGTGTGTTACACTGGCCACATATACAAACTTTATCAGGAGACACAATGGTACAAGGAACTCAAGATTTGTTACTAGCCGATTGTCGCGACGAAAAACCGAGGTATGTTTAATTTTAAGTAGTAGAGCTCTTAGTGAAAGGCTCGTCCGGGGAAGTACTACCACCATGCCTATTCCTGCCGCCAAACAGCTTGCTGTGTTTCGGTTTGAAGGGTGTGGGTGCCGGTGTAATTACAGGCACATGAGGCTTAACACCTGTATGCCTCAGGTTGATAGACGCAGAAGGCATCGTAGTGCACGTTAACGAGCGTGACCTGCGAGACAATACTTTGTTATAGGTAATTGTAACCACTTTACATCAGGTGGGTCATCAGCAGCTCAAACAAAAAAAATATTGAGGAAAGATTGTTTGTTTGTTTGCATTGAATAAGCTCCCAAACTACTGGACCGATTTGAAAAATTCTTTCACCGTTGGGAAGCTACACTATCACCGGGTGACATAGGCTATATTATATTTCTAAAAAAATTAGGGATTTTTATTTTTTATTTTTTTTTTTCTATTGAAAAATGTATGTGCGCAATGCCAGTGCTGTTAAACGGTGAAGAAAAACATCGTGAGGAAACCAGTTAGTATTCTAGCAGCGGCGATGGGCTTGCAACCTACCACGTATGGAATATCACTGCAAAATGTGGGTTTGTACCAAATGTAATATTTGGACGTACCTCTGACACCCCCTTAGATATCCTCAAAGAATCTCGATCTCTTGGTACTAAGAGATCTGTGGGGATATTTACCGTGCCTGCTTGGGAATTAAAGTGGTGAAGCTAATTATTAATTCAATCCTACTTATATTATAAACGCGAAAGTTTGTAAGTATGGATGGATGTTTGTTACTCTTTCACGCTCTAACCAGTGGACCGATTTGGATGAAATTTGCAATAAATATAGATTATAACTTGGATTAACATATAGGCTACATTTAATCCCGAAAAAATAACGGGAACGGGAAAAAAACTGCCACGCGGGCGAAGCTGCGAGCGGCCGCTAGTTAAATATGATTTTTTTTAATTAATATTTTTCAGGTTTGCGATACTATCTGTATCAAACGGTATTAAAATTTATAATGGAGGATTCAGCGTGTTTGTCGACGAGCAACTAGATATTGATGAATCTAATGCCGGACATCAATTCTTGTAAGTAAATTTTAAATCTACAAAGATTTTATATAATCCCTAAAATAATTTCCTCGAGCGAACTTACGGCTTGGTTCCTACCGTTTTTTTGTATCAAGGGGAAGGTCGTGGGTTCAAACCACGCTCGAGGAAATAATTTTTGGGAATTTAGGTAGAAATAGGTACGGTGGTAGTACTTCCCCAAACAATAATAATGCTGGACAATCCACACAGCATCATCTAGCCCCAAGCTAAGCAGAGCTTGTGTTATGGGTACTAGATGACTGATATACTTAATACAATACATTACATACATACATACATATTTTTTATTATACATAGAAAACACCCAGAACACCCGGAATAAACATTTGCAGATCGTACATTTATCCCAAGGCGGGAATCGAACCCGCAACCTTCTGCGTCGCAGGCGGACATTCGCCCACCGCGCCACATCGGTCGTGAAAGACAAAACCTTTCACCAAGAGCTCCACCACACTTTCAATAGTGTCACCTTAAGTTTGTTTTTTCTTTCAGAATAACCAAAGAAGACGGGATTATTAAGATCACACTGAATCAAACCAAAATAGTTGTATACTGTCAAACAGATACAAAGAGTATATTAGTACCTAGAATGTTCATAAGCACTGTATGCGGAGCCTGTGTTGATGGATACGATTCTACTATAGACTAATTGTCATTATTCTTCTTCTTTTCTTCCTAATGGCATATGTCATTCAACAGAAAATTTTGCCAGTGTTAAGTGGATGAATATCTAAATACTATTAGTCAAATTGCGTCAGTAAAAAAAGTAAAGTCGGCTGTCATTGGTTTTAAAGAAAAAGATGACGTTTCTCTTCTTCTTTTCTTAATAATGACATATGTCATTCAACAGAAAATTTTGCCAGTGTTAAGTGGTTGAATATCTAAATACATTTAGTCAAGTTGCATCGGTAAAAAAAAGTAAAGTCGGCTGTCATTGGTTTTAAAGAAAAATATGACGTTTCTCTTCTTCTTTTCTTAATAATTACATATGTCATTCAACAGACAATTTTGCCAGTGTTAAGTGGATGAATAAATACTTTTTAGTCAATTCGCGTCAGTAAAAAAAAGAAAAGTCGGCTGTCATTGGTTGAAGAAAAAGATGGCGTTTCTTTTCCAAATTTAAGACACTCGTTCAAATCAGAATGTCACAATACATTTTCATTTCAACTGTCACACTAAGACCTCAAGTAATGATGGATAAAATGCTACCGAAACAGAACCTAAAATAACACTAGAAAAACAATTCAAATTAAAAAACTATGTTGCTTCCAAAGATGAAAGAAAAAGAATCTATTGTGACACATTATAACATATCAGAGTGAATTTAGTATCTTCTCGGTAAGCGCTACAACGTCCATATCATCTCTTAACATCAGGTGAGATTGCGATCAAACGTTTACCAAATACGCATAGACGTTATAAACTGTTAAAAAAAACCTGTAAAATAAACTGTCAAACTATCACTAGAAATGAAATTGTCATCATCTGTCAAACTGTAATTACTTGTCAAACTAATTTGGATTCTATTATAAAGAATAAAATGATGCTTTTCTCTGCACCAATTGTTTTATTTCCTAAAACTGTAGCATTATCACCATAATTATACAGAAACAGTCTCATGACATTTCAAAGCACGGTAGATATACTCTCAGATTTAGGGCATACCGAGTACTTTGCGGATGTTTATGAGGGATAGACAGATACATCCAAATAAACATAAATAACATTTGGCTTGCACTTTGGGTACGGAACCCTAAAAAGAACTGTATGACGTATATCTTTATGTAGCTTCGATCAATGATACCCCTAGATATAGGGTTGGCGCAGAAAATCCGTCTCAATAAATACAAGCTTCTTGAGAAGTGAGTTCTTATTTTGTTTTGACAATTAGTGATATTATTTACAAGGTGACATGGTTGTAATTAGGTTGAACTTAAACTGTTTATAATTTTATTTTCTCACTTTGTTAGTAAACAAATGTAGCTGTCTAAAGCCTGGTTTACACTTTGATTAGTGCGAGTGCAGGTGATTAGTGCAGGTGATTAGTGACTAGGTGTGGACAGCGACTGATTAGTGCAAGTGATTAGTAGGCTGTGTAGTAAAGTGAATAGAAGCGTGTTCTATTTTTTTGCGAGTGGACTGCGAGTAGCCACGTCCCGCGCGCCCTCCCTTCCCCCTCACTCGCAGCGTGCCTGCCACTAAACACGTCTGGACAGTGTTTAGTGTGTCTGGACACTACTCGCACTACTCACCTGCACTCGCACTAATCACCTGCACTCGCAGTGAATTGGACACTACTCGCACTACACACCTGCATTCGCACTAATCACCTGCACTCGCACTAATCAAAGTGTAAACCAAGCTTAAGTATATATTTACGCGGGCAGCTTGTAGTTATGATTTTGTATGTAACCCGTCATCTAGGGGTATCATTGATCGAAGTTATGAAGCCAGATAATTTAATGGAATATTAAAGTAGTCTTACGAAGGAAACCATATTTCGGATAATTACTGTAACATAAGATAGAAATACCAGTATTATTTATTTACAAAAATGTATACGAAGCATATAAGTTATCTAAGTACATACACAGCTAAAAAAGTATCCTATTAATATTATAAACGTGAAAGTTTGTAAGTATGGATGGATGGATGTTTGTTACTCTTTCACGCTCTAACCAGTAGACCGATTTGGATGAAATTTGGAATGAACATAGATTATAACTTCGATTAACATATAGGCTACTTTTTATCCCGAAAAAATAACGGAAACGGGAAAAAACTGCCACGCGGGCGAAGCTGCGAGCGGGCGCTAGTGGATATATAATGTTAATACATGCTTTTTTATTTACACAACTTGCTGATGAAACAAGCAGATGGCCCACCTGATGCTAAGTGAATCACATATATCAAAGCATTGCCTCGTAGGCCACGTTAGGAACGTGCTCTACGAATCACTGCTTACCGTCCATCAACCTGAGACATATTGGTATTAAGCCTCATGTGCCTGTAATGTCACCGGCACCCATACCCTTCAAACCGGAACACAGCAAGCTGCTTGGCTGAAATAGGTAGGTATGGTGGTAATACTTCCCCGGAAGAGCCCTTCTCTGCTAACATTTATTTTACATGCTATTGATATATTTATCTTTTTAATATATAAAACTCTTTCGTTACTGATTGTGTCTTGTCATTATTAACACGGGCGGAACTTTTAACTATGAATACAATAAAGTGCAGTTCTTCGCTGACTGACCAAAGCAGCATGCAAGTTACAAAAATAGTAATAACCGTAAACACAGCGTAGCGTAATATTTTTACTAGAGCAAAAAATTGCTATCGTGCCTACCCATCAAGCAACCATGCTCAACTGAACGTTTTGACGTCATAATTTTAAATAGAGAACGCGTCAAGCGCGGCTAATGATTGGTCAGCGAGCCGGCCATTGACTAACCGGCTTATTTTCTTTAATCGGGCGTGTGGCAAAGGCTTCTTTGATCATTCAACCGAGTAACTTTAAGTATACAAAGAGACTATCGGTTGAGCAGCAAAAATTCCCTCTTTTGATGTTCACAGTGTAAAAGGTAAATAAATACTGTGGAAAGAATTGGGCATTGTTGCTTTTGCAACAGGTGTCTGAGGAACGGGGAGAAGGGTCTATTTTTAGTGTGGGTTGGTGGATTTGTGGGTTAATCAATAACTTATACCGCTGTGTTGCTTGCATAATTTGGACGACATAGACTTAAGAATATGGACTATATGGCATAGACATTCAACCAAGTGGACTAATAAAGTGGATTATGTATTGAAGTAATACTTCTTATGCGACTTCCAATAAGGTTGCGTTAAACGTGTAACACTACCATGGAGGGGGTATAACATAATAATAATAATATTGCTGGACAATCCACACAGCATCATCTAGCCCCAAGCTGAGCAGAGCTTGTGTTATGGGTACTAGATGACTGATATACTTAATACAATACATTACATACATAGATATTTTTTATTATACATAGTAAACACCATATCCGGAATAAATATTTGCAGATCGTACAAACATTTATCCCAAGGCGGGAATCGAACCCGCAACCTCCTGCATCGCAGGCAGACATTCGCCTGCTGCGCCACATCGGTCGTCATCGTATGAAACGTGAACGTTAAATTCCTGCTAAGCGGCCAAACGCGCGGGCCGCCTCATGGTTGGTTCAGTATTGGTTTTTTCAGCCACCGCGCGAAATCTTTACATCGTATAAACACGCCCTTATAGCTGTGTTACCCTTACACACCCTTACCTTATACTATATATTGTCACGGTACGATTGACACTGCAATTTTCAGGTTTTTTTTACTCTCCGATGTTTTTTGCTGTAGTATATAGGGTTACAGGAAAAATCGTGCTAGATCCGTTAAGGGCGTGGAGTACCCATCATTTCTGACTTATTTCACTATGAAACATCCTACCCTAAACTTAACCCTTTTCGAGATATTCGACTTTTAATTGTTTTATTGAAAATTGCCGATTTTTAGGCTACTAAATTTATTTTTGTTTTTTGTGTAATAAGATGCTTTACGACGTCAATCATTAAAATAATGCATAAATAAGTAATTTGAATATACCGTAGTAGACAAGTGAAAGTTAAGAAATAAAAAAGTAGAATATCTCGAAGTTTAGGGTAGAATGTTTCATAGTGAAATAAGTCAGAAATGATGGGTACTCCACGCCCTTAACGGATCTAGCACGATTTTTCCTGTAACTCTGTATAATGTACGGATTTACATTTTAGGTCGGTTGTTGCATGGTTAAAATACCTCGCAAGGGTAGGTATTTGAATATATAAAATTAAAATATCAACAGTTAAAATGCCATTGTTCAAAACCCCTAAAATTACAATACTCGGTTGATTTAAATTCAAAATATTGAAAGTTCTAAATGTGGAATGAGTATTTTATGGAAGTTCATAAAACGTTATTTTATAACATCAACTCATGTATTATAAAAAAAATAAATATTATAATAAACTATAATATAAAAAGTCAGACTCGCGCACGAAGGGTTCTGTACCATTATCTATAGTAAAAACGGCAAAAAATTACCTTTGTTGTATGAGAGCCCTTTTAAATATGTATTTTATTTTATTTTTTTATATTTGTTAATTGTTATAGTGGCAATAGATTTGTAATTGTTTTTATTATAGCTATAGCTTTTAAAAATTTAAAAATTTTACTTTATTTTACATAATTTATTTCATTTTTGTATGTACCTACTTTAAATTAAACTTTGTTTTTGGTTTTATAGTACGAATATTTCTGTATAGTTTATGTTTGCAATAAAAAATATTTAAATAATAATGACAATAGATTTTTTGACGAAATACCTGCTACTGTATGCCATAGTACTCTCAAACAAAGTTATTATATAGGTACACAAAGCGTTTTAAGCTGGTATTAAGTTGGTTTCCAAGTACCTACTTACTATCTATTGCTATGAAAACTTGCCCAGATTTTAAGCTGTACTTATATAAATCTTAGAGTAATAATGAGGTAGTAATAAAACTCTGAAGGGCTTGTCTGGGTGCGTACTAGCACCATGCCTATTCCTGTCTGTGAGCAGCGCAGCGTGCTCCGGTTTCAAATTACACACCAGCCTTAGTTGATTGACAGAAAGCAGAGAATCGTAGGTCACGTTTTTTACGAATATGTAAGGAATGCTTTGCATAACAAAGCACTGTCACTTGTCGGGCTAAGATGTGCAACGTGACAAAATATTGTCTGCTCGTTATCTTATGCAAAATAGAGATATATCTTTATATCTTCCTGTGCTAACATGCCAGTGCCAAAAATCGATTATGAGAACACCTGGGTGAACCATTGAAAGTTTTTTTAACAACGGTTTACCTCTCAGATTAAACTTGAACGTGCCATTATATCTACGTCGTCACGAACAGTTCTTCGGCCGCACGCTTGCTTCGCTCGCTCGCCTCGCGCATTTTTTTTATGTTCTAGTATAACCTTACCTACCTATATGTTGTGTGAGTTTTTTATTTTATAATGAGGTAATATTTCCGAAGGATCACCCAGCCGGGCTAAGATGTGCAACGCGAGATATGTCGCGTTTGACCCGAGATACGCTAAACATTAATAAGCTAAACATTAGCATTAAGTTTTCATTTGACTGAACGAGATAGGTTTTTTGAGGCTCTTACCCACCCTCTTCCTCCCTGAGGTCACCTGGAAGATGGTAACCAATGTTGAACAACCAACAATGTTAACCAACAATGTTGAATTTTTTTATTAAACTTTTATACAAGATAAAAGTTTAATAAAAAAATTCAACACTTATAATTATACCCCTATAGCTTGGTAATTTATATCTCCGAGCTACACATCACAAACGCATACCCACCCATCGATAAAGCCCCGTACACACCCGACCGTGTGATCAAAGTGCTCACTGGGTCCTAAGATTATTACGCCTGCCTAACCCCTTTAGCGCTCAGCGTGACAGAACATTCCAGTAATTAGCTACACCCTGTGAAGGGGCTTTTAGTCGATTAGTTCTAGTGTGGACAGGGCCTTATAGGCGTGTGTGATCACAGCCTTATGCTCTCTTTGATGCAAGGCTTGTGGTGCATCAGCAAGATACATAATAGCTTTAGTGAAGGGTTTGTCCGGGGCAGTACTAGCACCATGCCTTTTCCTGTGAGCAGCGTAGCGTGTTCCGGTTTGAAGGGTGTGGGTGCCGGGGACATTACAGGCACATGAGGCAACACCTGTATGCCTCATTGATGGACACAGAGTAGTGCATTGTAGGGTACGTTCCATATAACGTGATCTACAAGGCAACGCTTTGTGATTGGTGATAGTAACAAGCTGACAGCCGTCACAGCTCAGTTCATAGTAGCCCTACCATATTATTAGCCCATTATTATAATTTTGTAACAGGATCATACAAAAAAAACGGTAGGAACCAAGCCGTAAGTTTCTTGCCGGCTTGGTCACGAGGAACTGGCGCTTAGATTCACCTAGATTTAAGACGTTTCAAGATGATCCCTGCGGATTTTACTGAATACATGCTTTTTGATTTTGACTTTGACTTTTCTGTGCTGTAGGGTGTGGGTTCGATCCCCACCTAGAACAAACATTTGTGTGATGAGCATAGATGTTTGTTCTGTGTCTGGGTGGTATATTGTATTCTAAGTATGTATTTACAAAAAAGTATATAAGTATTCTATCAGTCATCTAATTCCCATAGTACAAGCTATGCTTAGTTTGGGGCTAGATAATACTGTGTAACAGAATTTCCAGGTAGCACCTTCATGTCTTAGGTTTTTATGTATAATAAAAAATATCTATATACGTAATGTATTGTATTAAGCAATCAGTCATCTAGTACCCATAACACAAGCTCTGCTTAGCTTGGGGCTAGATGATGCTGTGTGGATTGTCCAGCATTATTATTATTATTATTATTGCGCGCTTGATTTAGTAATGTTTTAATATTTAAAGTACTGATCCTTCTGAAACCTGAATATGGCAGACATTTTGAATAAAATACTCTGCACAAATAAAACTCAATTCAATCTTGCCTCACGCTACGCTGGCTACGAATATTGCTACGAACATGCTACGCAGCTACGGCGAATCTCATAGATGTTTTTACCTACTAGTATTCAGAATGTCTTTATATCTTCCTGACAGGAAGATATAAAGACATTCTGACATTCTGGCATGTTAGCACAGGAAGTTCCTGTGCTAACATGCCAGTACCATAAATCTATCTCGTTCAGTCAAATGAAGACTTAACAATAATATGATGATAATAATAATGCTGGACAATCCACACAGCATCATCTAGCCCCAAGCTAAGCAGAGCTTGTGTTATGGTACTAGATGACTGATGTATTTAATATAAAAAACATTAGCATTAAGTTTGACGACCGATGTGGCGCGGCGGGTTAATGTCTGCCTGTGACACAGGGTGTTGCGGGTTCGATTCCCGCATTGGGATAAAAGTTTGTACGATCTGCAAATATTTATTCCGGGTGTTCTGGGTATTTTATATGTATAATAAAAAAT
Source organism: Electrophaes corylata (assembly GCA_947095575.1). NCBI lineage: Eukaryota > Metazoa > Arthropoda > Insecta > Lepidoptera > Geometridae > Electrophaes > Electrophaes corylata. The sequence goes on from OX352727.1 coordinate 1,104,232, forward strand.
ATCTATGTATGTAATATATTGTTAGTTTCCAGGTCTGTTTCCAGGGGTATGGTGAGTCCGCAGTGTCATTCAATGCCTAAACGGGTTCAATTAGTTGATTTACATGAGAATAACTTCACACGGACGAAACCGCGTGCGTTTGTACTAGTCTCAACTAAAATACATATCAAATATAGAACCCACTCAAAAACCTTTATTTAAGCAACGTGGGTGGGGCTTACCCTCAGCAAACATCCCTGGAAACAGAATATGGCCCAACCGTTGTATAATTAAACATGTACTTTGAATATCCGCTCCGAAAGTTGTCCTGGAAAATATTCTTGGCATGCCTATTTTCAAAAACATATTCTACTGTGTTTTAACCGTGGTATATTCGATGAAGAGAACATTTTTAGGGTTTTAACCAAAGGATAAAACGGGACCCTATTACTAAGACGTCGCTGTCTGTCTGTCACCAGGTTGTATCTCATGAACCGTGATAGTACGAGTTGAAATTTTCACAGATGATGTATTTCTGTTGCCGCTATAACAAAAAATACTAAAAAAAACAGAATACAATAAATATCTAAGGGGGGGCTACGTTACTAAAACAAACCTTCTTTTGCCGTTTTTATTATAGATTATTATAGATGGTACAGAACCCTTCGTGCGCGAGTCCGACTCGCACTTGGCTGGTTATATTTTGATTGAAATACTCTTAAAAAAATTCATGGAACAATACGATAGCTCACTTGATGTTAAGTGGATTAAATACAGACTTAATATAGTGAAGATAAAAACATTGAGGCAGAAGTAACCGCTCAAAATCAGGTAAGTCAGATAGATAACCTTTTTATAAATAAACTAATTTTGCGAACTCACCTGTTTGGGATATTTACCCGCTAATTAGATATTCAAAAACATTTTAAGCAGAAGTGTGGTTTCGGGTTGACCTAAAAACAAGAGTGGAGCCACGTTCTAACGAGCTAGTTACTAGGAGTAGCTACTTGAAAGTGCTTGCAGCAAAACTTGCGTTGTTTGTAAATAGAAAATACATGTGGTCAATAAACCTGTTGTTCCACTTTCGGATCTTTATAGACTTTATTTTGATATAAAAAATAATTTGACAAGGAGTGGAACTCTTTACCGTCGGTATTTCCGAAACGTTACATACAAAATGAAATTAAATGATAGCCTAACTAGAATGTCACGCAAAATCACGAATTCTACTATGGTAAAACATTACATTTATTCTTACTACCTACCTAATTTATAACCTCGGCCTGGCTCCATGTTACTATACCCTATTCAGGGTCCATGTGATACCTACTTATACATAAGAACAATGTTTGTATCCAAACCAAGCCTAAACTAAGTGAAAGCAAATAATGTATTGAGTATTGATAAAAACTTTGATAATACTGGCTAGTGTAAACGAGGCATACCCAGTGGCATGTTGGTATTACCAACCAGTAATTTGGGACTGTCATGTCAAAGCGTTCTATCTCTAGATTTAACAAATTTCAGTCAATTATACTCGTGGCTTTGTCACACAAAAATAAGTCTAACCGACTTGACGTTACATTCAATATAGCTTGAAGGCCAGAGACGAATAGCGAAGAATTGCGATTTCTGTATTTTTCTGTTATTCGTCAAAGGGAATTGAAACGTTACTAGCTTATTTTATGTGTCAATCTTGCTTGTACGTGTGTTTCTGTTGAACACTGAATTCACACATTTTGCCTGTTCAATTAAACATTAGTCCTACAGGTAATTTTCAAGAATTATTAATAACAAAGAAAATGCAGCTTTTTATCATGATTTCCTTGGCGTACACATCATACTTTTCATGTTAGTGCAATTGGCGAGTGTAAGTAAGGTGTAAGTTTTAGTTGACCGAGCGAGCAAAGCGTTTCAGTTTCGAGATAAGCCAAAAAAGTGCTTTATCCGTCTGTCTGTTCTCGCCTATAGAACGCATTTTCAACCGATTTTCACGAAAATCGAAACACATGTTCTCATAAATTTTTGATTAGGTGGAAAGTAGGAGGGAAAAGTGGGTAAGTTTCTGTAGCGTTTTTATCGACTGATTTTAATCAAAAAGAGGCACATTATGGACTTAATTCTACACAAGATGTTACGAAAAAAAATCCAAAGCTGAGAAGTGGAGGGAAGGATGAGGAGTTTTGCGAGTGACAGCCGGGTGCAGCCGCTGTAGTGATCTAACGTCGTTTTTTTGTTCGACTTAGCTTGAACAATGTAATCAACGACGAGACGCCCAAAGTGGCGCGGCGGCCAAAGGCCCGCCTGCGACGCAGGAGGTTGCGGGTTCAATTCCCGCCTTGGGATAAATGTTTGTACGATCTGTAAATATTAATTTTCTGGGTATTTTCTATGTGGTATTAAGTATATCACTCATCTAGTGCCCACACAAGCTCTGTTTAGCTCGATGCTGTGTGGATTGTCCAGCACTATTACCTACCCTTACATTATTGTCGTTATTTTTATTATAGTAGGTACATAGGTAGGTTTCCTACTTGAAGGTACCTACTTAGGTACCTACCTAGGTTTTTTTTATTTGTTTGTGCCTCCTATCTTCCTGTTTAACTTCCTTTATGTTTCTCTTTACTTCCTCTATGTTTTTTGTACCTACTGTTTTACTCTGTTTTGTGTGTGTTGAATAAACGTATTTCATTTCATTTTTATTTCACTATTATTATTGTTATTATACTAAAACTACGTATGTGGGAGGCCTATGCCCAGAAGTGGACTTCTACAAGCTTGATTATAATAATCCTATTTAATATTATAAACGCGAAAGTTTGTAAGAATGGATAGATGTTTGTTACTCTTTCACGCTCTAACCAGTGGACCGATTTGAAATAAACATAGATTATAACTTGGATTAGAATATAGGCTACTTTTATCCCGAAAAAATAACGGGAACGGGAAAAAACTGCCACGCGGGCGAAGCTGCGAGCGGCCGCTAGTGATCTATATTTCCCTTTGTCGGTTGTCGCTATATTATCCTTAACTACGGTAATAAATTCAAATTGCTCGCATGGCTGTGGTCTCGTTCGGTATATACAGGAATGTAAACCGCCAGTGAGATTACACGCGCGGTAATTACATTTAGTACGCTCTGTTGTCACTGGCGTAAGTAAGTTTAAGTTATTGACAACTAGCGGCCGACGCAGCTTCGCCCGCGTGGCAGTTTTTTCCCGTTCCCGTTATTTTTTCGGGATAAAAAGTATTCTATGTCCTTCTCCTGGCTCTAAACTACCTCCCTGCCAATTTTCAGCTAAATCGGTTCAGCCGTTCTTGAGTTATAAGTGAAGTAACTAACACGACTTTCTTTTATATATATAGATATTATAATTTTTGAAACGCGATTTCGTCATGAAGTACTTAACGGCGAAGGAGAATAATCGTCAGGAAACCAGTTAGTATTCTAAAAACGGCGATGCTCTTGGAACCTGTCACGTATGGAATACCAACTACTTCAAAATCTGGGTATGTATCAAATGTTATATTTGGACTTACCTCTGACTACCCCCTTAGACATCTTCGAAGAATCTCAAGTAGGTATACCTACTTGATACTAAGAGATTGTACGGGATATCCACCGTGCTTATGGATTAAAGTCGTGATGCTATTTTTTTACAATATTTATTCTAGACTAGACCATTCTGTCTAGGTCTCAGTCTTCGCCTGTATTAGTTATAACAGTTACTAACTACCTACTAACACTGGCAGCTATGTTTGAACATGAGGCGCGGGTGTGTAAAGAGGAAAGGGCTAAGTTCAAAAAATAATAAAACTGGCATAAACTTTTTAGGGTTTTATACCCAAAGGGTAAAACGGGACCCTATTAACAGTCCGCTGTCTGTCTGTCCGTCTGTCACCAGGCTGTATCTCATGAACCGTGATAGTTGAGTTGAAATTTTCACATATGATGTATTTTTGTTACCGCTATAACAACAAATATTAGAAAAAAAAATAACATAAATATTTAAGGAAGTTCTCATACAATAGGCGTTCTTTCCATATCGTAATAATGGCGTACCATTATCTATAGATAATGGTACGAAACCCTTCGTTCGCTAGCCCAATTCGCACTTGGCCGGTTTTTTCGTAATGGCATCTGTCCGTTATTCGAGAGACGATTTCGCCAATGTCAAGTGGATTGAAATAGATTTTAGTCAAGACGAGTCGGTAAAAAAAAGTAAAGTTGGCTGTCATTGGGTTTGAAGAAAAAGATGGCGTTTTTCTTCAAACCAGGAAACGTTTCTGTTCAAATCAGGATACCACACATCACATTTTTATTTCAATTGCTCACTTGTGCCTAAACCTCAAGTAATGTTGGTTGAAATGCCACCGAAATTACACATTAAAACCTAAAATTACGCTAGAAAAACATTGACGGCCGATGTGGCGCGGCGGGCGAATGTCCGCCTGCGACACAGTTGCGGGTTCAATTCCTGTCTTGGGATAAATGCTTATACAATCTGCAAACATTTCCAGGTGTTCTGGGTATATTTAGGTATTTATAATAAAAAATATGTATTGTATTACGTATATCAGTCATCTAGTACCCATAACACAAGCTCTGCTTAGCTTGGGGCTAGATGATGCTGTGTGGATTGTCCAGCATTATTATTATTTATTCTATAGAATCAAAGTGATCACTAAGAAATCTTATAACTAGATAAATCTAGATTCCTCGTGAATAAGCCTACTACTAATAAAATTAACTGCGAAAGATTTTAAATATCAAAACGGGAAACAAATAATTTAAAACAAAACTCATAAAGCTTTAAAGCAACTTTTGTTATAAACGATATTACAAAATGCGAGTTGGGAAGTTGAAACCGCGATATTTCAGAGTAATAAACTAACTAACTATATCCCACGGTATGAACTTTAAACGGTTTGATACTACATGATCAATCAATAAAATATATTTATTTAATTCTCAAAATATTTGGAGACTTAACAAGTAACAAACAGTCCTGAGCCACAAAGAACCACATCATTTGCGCCGATAGCCAGCATTAAAAGGAGAAGCCGATAAGATAAAATCATACTAAGCTAACCATTTAACATCAGGTGGGCCATCTGCTTGTTTCATCAGCAAGTCACAAAAAAACATCTGAAATCTGTCTTTGTCTGAATCAAAGAATCAGACTGAAATCAAAACACTCCCCTGCCTCGCTGCATACGAACTTACAAACTTCTATTTACCAAACAGTTGGAAAATAAATCTTTTTTCTTCTAATACTGTTGCCGGTGAAACAAGTATATGGCCCAAGCATAAAAAAGCAATATAAAAGCAAGCAAAAATATAACAAGCGTACAACAGGGTATTGTTACGTGTTTTTTCTGTTCGAACAAATTCTGTTCGAAAAAACTCTAGCATTTGCTTACGTTTATTCACAATGGCGTTCTGTACTTCTCATTGCTCTTTGCTCGTAGCTTTTTAAGTAAAAACGTTTAAATTATGTAGGATTTTTTTCATCGTTAAAAGTTTTGAACTAAAGCTTTTGAATATTGATAAAAGCAAGCGTTTCATAGTCGACTAGCGAAACGCGTGCGACTTCGTCCGCGTGCAGCTATTTTCATACAAACTTCAACCCCCGCTGTACACGTTTAGAGGTTGAATTTCGGGAATTCCTTTCTTAGTATACTTCTACGCACCAAAACGAATATACTCTGAAAATTTCAAGTCTCTACGACCAGTGGTTTAGGCTGTGCGTTGTCTATATCCCAGTCAGTCAGGACAAAGATTCTTATAATCATATTATTTAATATTTCATACAATAACTCCACCTATATATGTAGTTAAAAAACTAAACAATGTTTGTTATTTTGTACCAATACACTTGTAATAAAAAATACCGACTGAACAAACATCTCTATTATCTTCCAGGTAAGTATAAAACTCTACCACGCAGAGAGCGTCGACCAACTGAGCTGTGATGCCAGGAATTTGGAGGGTAACTTGCTTTTGTAATGTAAGGATGCATTTATAAAGGAATTCCTGTAACTAAAGGGTCAACAGGAGGCATAAGGGAGTAGTCACGTGATACGCAATATCGTGAGATTGACGCGTTGTTTTTTTTCATGTTGGACAATCCACACAGCATCATCTAGCCCCAATCTAAGCAGAGCTTGTGTTATGGGTACTAGATAACTGATATACTGAATACAATACATAACATACATATTTTTTATTATGCATAGAAAATATCCAGTACACCCGGAATAAATACTTGCAGATCGTACAAACATTTACCCTAAGGCGGGAATCGAACCCGAAACCTCCTGCGTCGCAGGCGGACATGCCCGCCGCGCCACATCGGTCGTCATAATATACTTTGTCTGACAAATGAAGACAGGTATCATAGAGAATAAAAGAAGAAGTTAGTTCATTAGTTGTCACATCTGTCAACATTAAGAGCATATTACCGTTTGGGATATTAAGGGACATCTTCCCGTAACAGATACCGCAAAGCCTCAAGACGAAAGTCTATAACCATGAGTGTATATGATGAGTTATATTCAATTTTCATAGTTTTCATCAAAGTCACGTAGCTAATTATTTCATGCATAAAAGAACAACTTATTAAAATTCAGTAGCAAAAAAAAAATCTCAAGAAAGTCTTCTACTTTTTTTTTAAGAATTTTTTAAATTGTTCAAGTCGAAAATTTTCAAAAATTTGGAAAAAAAATTATTACTCGAAAACTATAAAAAATCGCGGAACATACATGGGGGTGATTCGGGTACCCCATGGGGTGTTCTATCTCTGGACTTTCGCTTGACACTACTTATTGGGACACCCTGTATATAGAACTGAGACGTGGTCACTTAATATTGGTCTCATACACAAGCTCAAAGTCGCACAACGAGCTATAGAGAGAGCGATGCTGGGAGTTTCACTGCGACATAGAATCAGAAATGAGGAAATTCGTAGAAGAACCAAGGTCACTGACATAGCTCTCAGAATCAGCACGTTGCACTTCAACAATGATTCAATGGGCAGGTCACATAGCTCGTAGAACCGACAACTGCCAAGGAATAGGTTTCTAAATGGTGACTATGAACCAAAAGATGTAGGATGCCCTCCCAATCGATGGACTGACGACATTACTGCCCACAACCCGGCAGCGGACTTCTACAGGCTGATAATGATGATTAAATGCATACCAAATATGAAAACATGATAAGCCTTAAAAAAGATAAATTTACATGTTTAATGAATTGAAAAACCTTACAGCAGTAATGTGTTGTACAAAAACTTTATAAAAAAAAATGTTAGTAAGTATATTTTAAAACACAAACGATTACAAGCCACATGCACAATAACTTACGCAAGAGAAGTCTCCCCTTTTATAAAAATAACTAACCGACTGACCTAAAACACGTTTTTTCTTTCTTACCACATTTTCCCTTGCATACCCATCCCCACAACACATAAATAGGCGACATCCCTTATTCCCTCAGTCGTCATCTGCGCTCTGGAGAGAGCGGCCGCGTCGCGTCTTAGCAAAAAATCGAACGCGCGTTTTTTTATTTTCACGTTTATGCAAGTATTATACCTGTGTCGATTTGTGAATAATGTGATATTTGCCGAGATTCTTTAAAAAGGTAAGTTTCAAGGTGAACTGAATACATTTTTGTGGTTTGGTAGCTTTAAGTACTTTTAGGGGTCGCTCAGATGTTTTCACGGAAAATCAACCTTTTTAGGATTACTTCGCTAATTTCGTAGTCAGCAAAACGTTTAAGTGAATTTTACAATGAAAATTTACTGAAAGGTTTATCATTTGAAGAGAAAATTTGGAAACTAATATTTTTGATAAAATGTGTATATAAAGTAAAGTAAAAAAAACTATTTCAGCAAAACACGAATCTCTTAAGATGTAGGCACAAGTATCACATAAGTAGTATAGCTAAATAGGAACAGAAACGGTAATTTTGCAGAGAGCTATTACAACAAAAGTAAATTCACATCAGTTTCCTCATTAGGCAAAGCCTGTATCGAGGATATAATCAACATTGAGTTAAAAAAAAGTCAAAAAGCAAATATTCAGTAATATCCGCAGGGATCATCTTAAAACGTCTTAAATCTAGGTGAATCTAAGCGCCAGTTCCTCGCGACCAAGCCTAGAAGAAAGAAATAGTTAGCTTGAAAGAAATAGCTTGAAAAATGTTATTCTCAGACACAATAGCTATTCTCTCAGATCTCTTAGTAACAAGTATCTACTAGAGATTATTTGTGTCGCCTAAGGCGGTAGTCAGAGCTAATGTAATATGTAATGGTAACCACTTAACATCAGGTGGGCCATCCAATTGTTCCATCAGTAAGTCAAATAAAAAAAATGGTAACCACTTACCATCTGGTGGGCCATCCGCTTGTTCCATCATTCGTTCAGATTACGTTCATTTGGTACTTACTCTCATTTTGCTCAGTTGGTATTCCATACGTACGGTTGCAAGCCCATCGCCGCTGCTACAATATCAGCTGATTTCCTCACGATGTTTTCCTTCACCGTTTGAGAGCATTATCAGCATTGAGTTAAACTTCTGTACGATAAAATAAGCTCTACGAAACTGCTACGACGATCTCGTAGCTGCTACGCTCCGTAGCACCCCATTGGGCGTAGCATCTCAAAGCGAGAGTTACCTTGTAGGTCACGTTCGTCAGGAACGTGCCTTACAATACACTGCTCTACAATACATGAGACATACAGATGTTGCCTCATGTACTTGTACACCGGCACCCACACCCTTCAAACCGAAACACGCTGCGCTGTTTGGCGGCAGGAATAGGCATAGTGGTAGTACTTCCCCGGACGAGCCCTTCACAACTACTATTTTCTGATCGTGGCTTTGCTTGGCATCTGGAAAAAACCGGCCAAGTGCGAGTCGGACTCGTGTACAAAGTATTCCGTACCGTTAACTATAATAAAAACGGTAAAATCACGTTTGTTGTATGAGAGCCCCTTCAAATATTTTTTTTTTCTATTTTTTAGTATTTGTAGCGGCAACAGAAATACATCATCTGTGAAAATTTCAACTCTCTAACTATCACGGTTCATGAGATACAGCCTGGTGACAGACAGATAGAATCTTAGTAATAGGGTTCAGTTTTACCCGTTGGGTATTTTTATTTTATTTTTAGCCTATACTGTCCCACTGCAGGGCAAAGGCGTTCCTACCATTATTCCAGCATTCTCTGTCCCTCGCCAAGTTGGACCAGTCTGGAAGATGTACATCTAACTCGTCACGCCATCTCTGCGGTGGTCTGCCGCGCGGACGTCTTGCATTGGGCACCCAATCAGTTGTGGTCTTAGCCCAACGATCGTCAGATATGCGACAGACATGGCCAGTTAGGTATGGAACCCAATGGAAAACAATGTTTCTGTCAAGCACGATAAAAACGGTAATTCTGGAGTCGTATTTGACAGTTTTCAACCGTGCTATAAGAGCTTACATTGGGGTTGTTACGTAAAGCGTTTACGAAAGGTTTCATAACCTAATAAGTATTCTGTGATCGTTGATAAAAAACCTTATTAAGCCTTTTAAAAAAAGCTTCAATCAATGATACCCTTAGATATAGGGATGAAAATTATAATAATAATAATGCTGGACAATCCACACAGCGACATCTAGCCCCAAGCTAAGCAAAGCTTATACTATGGGAACCAAACAAATGAAATACTTAATTACTTTTTTTTGTCAATACATATAGAACTCAGTACCCAGACACAGAACAAACATCTATGTTCATCGCACAAATGTTTGTCCTCCGTGGGGATCGAATCTACAACCTGCAGCGCTGAAAGCAGAGCTGTGACGGCTGTCAGTTAATAGTTGGTATTGCCTAACAGGACACGTATGTCAGGAACGTGCCCTATTATGCATACTCTGCGTTCATCAATTATATAGGTATACAGGTGTTGCCTCATGTGTCTGTAATGTTCTTGGCACCCACACCCTTCAAACCGGAACACAGCAATGCTGCTTGGGGGCAGAAATACGCATCCTACTAATATTATGCGAAAGTTTGTATATAAGTATGGATGGATGGATGGATGTTTGTTACTCTCACGCTCTAACCAGTGGACTGATTTGGATGAAATTTGTTATAAACATAGATTACAACTTGGATTAACATATAGGCTAGTTTTTATCCCGAAAAAATAACGGGAACGGGAAAAAACTGCCACGCGGGCGAAGCTGCCAGCGGCCGCTAGTACTACATAAATATCTAAGTAATTTCAATACTCAATTGAAAAAATTACTAACAAATTGCACAAAAGTTTATTTTTCACCTCACGCGATAAAATTTACGAGTTTCTGGGCTCAACAAAGAGTTGTAGGTTTATTTTTATTCTGTCAGCGAAACAAATAAACTGAATGAATGAAGAACAAACAACGAGAAGGCATTTGAACGTAAATATATCGTAAAGATTGTAGAAAAGGCGGGACGAAGAAGGTTCTTAGGCTGAAAACAGGTTGCATATCAACCCTGTTGAGTAATTTCATTTTCTGTCGTCTTCAGAAAACATGTCTTTTTTATTTTTATTGTTATTTTAAGTTCTGCCGGGCTGGGATGTTCAACGCAATATGTCGCGCTTGACACGAGATACTTTTACTTCTTATGCGACTTCTAACAAGGTTGCGTTAAACGTTTAACACTATCATGGAGGGGGTATGAAAGCACTGTTATTTTTCTGTTTCTCTCATAGCCAGTTACGTTTTTTATATTAAAGAAGTTTTATTCAGTCGTGTGGTCTAAAGCACACTCGTTTTTTTCTATTGATGGACATTTTAGAAATCATAGACAAAAGACCCAATAAGCTAAACATTAGCATTAAGTCTTCATTTGACAAAACGAGATAGATTTTTGGCACTGGCATGTTAGCACAGGAAGATATAAAGAGATATCTTTATTTTTTACGAGATAACGAGTAGACAACATTTTGTCGCGATGCACATCTTAGTCTTATTACACCCGGTATATAATGGTAACCATTTAACATCAGGTGGGAAATCTGCTGATTTCATCAGCAAATCGTTTAAAAAAATGACTGTACCGGGGGACTAGTCATGATGATAGTTTTATTTTGACATTGGTTAGACCTGCTTTCTAAGTAAGTAAGGACCAAGTTATAACGGTTCGACCTTCAAATTGAAAGCCTTACAAGAATAATGAGAAACAGGTGCTACAAACTGCCAGAAGAACGACCACAAAAAGTTACTTATAATTACGGCGAAATAACATCAGTGGTCTAGTAGGAATGACCTTTGGATTTTCCAAGATGATCCCTGCGGATTTTACTGAATAAATGCTTTTTGACCTTGACTTTGACTTTGATTCTAAGGTCGTGTCTTGAAATCCGGTCGTGCACCAATGGATTTTTCCGTTCGAAAATGTAATTGCGCGTTGTGGGTTCGATTCCCGCCTTGGGATAAATGTTTGTACGATCTGCAAATATATTTTCAATTCATAATAGAAAATATCTATGTATGTAATGTATTGTATTAAGTATATCAGTCATCTAGTACCCATAACACAAGCTTTGCTTAGCTTGGGGCTAGATGATGCTGTGTGGATTGTCCATCATTATTAAAATTATTATTATTATTATTATTATTATTATTATTTGTTTTTTTGGGCAGGTAAGCCTGCACTTAAGGAAAATCACAAAGATTTTTATATTATCCCAAAAATTATTTTCCTCGAGTAGGATTTGAACCCACGACCTTCCCCTTGATACGGGGATGCGATACCAACTTCGCTACCGAGGATTCAAATGCCTCGACGAAAATAATGCTGTGTGGTTGCGACGCTAGATGATGCTGTGTGGATTGTCCAGCATTATTATTATTAAGTACCTTTGATCTTTTTTCTCAAAAGCCTGCTATAAAGACTAAGTAATATAATAATTTTAAGCAATAAATAAGACTGAGATCAAACGGTCCATTTCTTTAAAGATGCTTAGGAACAAAGCGTAGGTAGATTATTCCTACCAATTAAATTATGTTCGTTTTTTACGCAATCGTGAAACGGTTATGGCTGTATTAAATTTTACTTAATTTTAGTACCAGTAGAAATACGTACCGTAAAAACTTTTGATGACGTATTAAACGTAGAGGTAGGTAAGTACTGTAAGTACCTAAGAATATGGACTATGTTTCTTATTCTATGGTAAGTACAAATACAAATTCTTTATTAATAATGTCAAATTACAAGTCAAATAATAGGTACAATGCAAAAAATGCATATTTTATATAATAGAATAAATTATAATTATTATATGAATACGGTAACTCGTAAAACTCTTTTACTGAGTAGAACGAGTGCTCGAGCAGCCATTTACGCAATCGTCTTTTGAAGACCGTTGTAGAAGTTGCATCCGTTTTTATTGTGTCCGGTAACCTGTTATAGACCGAAGGACCCATTATGTACACTGACCTTTCCGATTTACTCAACTTGTGAGCAGGCGTGACGAGCAGGTGAGCGAGCTTGTTACTGCGCAGAGCACGGGATGTGTTAATGCCTCTCTGCTTAAAAATATCAAGGTTTGTAAATGTAAAAAGAGCTACCTGGTAGATCAGTTCACAAGGGAGAGGCATAATATTTAACTCCTTGAACAGCAGTCTGCACAAGACATCATCAGATACGCCCACTATGGCCCTCACGGCTCGTTTCTGCATGACGAAGGCCCGCTCAACATCCGCAGCTCGCGCCCACAGTTCTACACCGTATGTGAGGATGCTGTGAACGGTCGCAAAATAGCATGACACTACCACCTTGCGAGATGCGGTGCTAGCGAGCCGGCGTAATGCAAAACACGAGCGGCCTAGTCTCGAGCAGAGCTCGTCAATGTGGGCATCCCAGGTGAGGCCGCTATCGAGGTAGAAACCTAGCAGTTTTGTGGTTTGGACCATTTGCAGTTGAGCGTCCCCGGTGGTAACTGTATACGTACACCTACTAAGGTTCTTCTTCTTGTTTTGGTAATGACATTTGTCAGTTATTCGACAGATAATTTTGCCAATGTCAAATGGCTTGAATAAACACTTCTTAGTGAAGTCCAGTCAGTAAAAAAAAATTTGGCTGTCATCGAAAAAAAAATATTTTTAATTTGACCTGCTGATGGAACAAGCAGATGGCCCACCTGATATTAAGTGGTTACCATTACCTATAACAAAGCATTGCACACATAGTTAGAGGGTCGAAATTTTCACAGGTGATGTATTTCTGTTGCCGCTATTGATTGATTGAAAACACTTTATTGCACAAAAAAAGTAACAGTACAAAGGCGAACTTAATGCTATGAAGCATTATTTTCCAGCTATAACAAATACTAAATAACAGAATAAAATAAACACTTAAAGGGACTCTCACACAACAATCGTAATTTTTTACTAAAGATAATGGTACGGTCCGACTCGCTCTTGGCCAGTTTTTTTTAAGGATCTCGTTTTTACTATCTAAATTTCTACATAAAAGGTTCTATAACTAATATACTTACCTTAAGGATATTAAAAAGATGTCACGTTTATTAGCCGATTTTCGCTTCTAAAAATACCTTGATAGGTACATTTAAGTATCTTCCCGGGATTGCTCCCACCCCTTCCCTCTTTTCCCTAACCGAACAATACGCTCAAAATATACATATGTAGGTGCGAGTACAATACAGAGAGTATACCTGAATATGATGGAAAGGAAGAATATTGTAACTGACAATATACCTACTTACGTTTGAAATGAAGAAAACTTTTCTTAATACGGTAACATGGCAATACGTTACTTAAATTTAAATATTTATTTATTCATTTATTTTATTTTGAATATTGAAGTAATACTTCTAATGCGACTTCCAACAAGGTTGCGTTAAACGTTTAACACTACCATGGAGGGGGTATGAAAGCTGTTTTCTTTCTCTCTTTCTCTCATAGCCAGTTAGTTACGTTTCGTATATTAAAAAAGTTTTACTTCAGTCGTGTGGTCAAAAGCACACTCGTTTTTTTTCTTAAAACGACTGTTGTCACTGATAATTGATAAGAAATGGTAATAAGGCTCGTCCGGGGAAGTACTAGCAACATGCCTATTCCTGCCGCTAAGCAGCTTGCTGTGTTCCGGTTTGAAGGGTGTGGGTGCCGGTGACTACAGGCACACGAGGCTTAACACCTGTATGCCTCAGGTCGATGGACGAAAAGCAATGCGTCGTAGGGTACGTTCCGAGTGTGACCTACGAGGTAATACTTTGTTATAGGTGATGGTACCCACTTAACATTAGGTGAGTCATCTGCTCGTCATCAGCAAGTTGTTTAAAAAAAAACAAGTGTGCTTTAGACCACACGACTAAAGTAAGACTTCTTTAATGTGTGAAGAAACGTAACTAACTGGCTATGAGAGAAAGAGAGAAAGAAAATGTGTGCTCGCACCTCTCTCTCTTTCTATCTTCACTAACTTATATCTCTTAACGTTTTCGTCACGCATTCACCAGCTTACTACCCAAGTCAAGCGTGCGTACAGAAGTTTTACAAAAAATCTTTACCTGACCATTCACATGAAGAGGAAATACATTTTATTTGCTATCGTTACCTTAACAAATCGTTATCCAGAATTCGGTAGCAAGGAATATGTCTTCTAAACTCGGCAGTTACCCAAACCACGTACGATATAAATTTTGTATCATTCTCCAATTTCTCTTAAATTATTCAAATGATTCCGTGGCTTGGAACGGTTCTAAAGTTATTATAGCATATCGGGGACCTTAGGGCAGTCTGTCCTTTATGCTCGCCCGACCGTGAGCTTCTTAAAGCACGATTGCAAACTGTCAAAACGACGCCTAACTTTCATGCTCGACAGCTATGATTGTTTTAAATTTTTTTAGTACCTACTTGAAGACATTTTTGAAGTAATACTTCTAATGCGACTTCCAACAAGGTGGCGTTAAACGTGGACTGCCACGGAGAGGGTATGAAAGCATTGTTCTTTCTGTCTTTCTCTCATAACCAGATACGTTAGAAGTTTTACTTCAGTCGTGTGCTCTAAAACACTTTTTTTCTTCTATATTTGACATTTTGAATTTTACAAATTTGATGTGCATACCTACCTAATAAAAACAGTTTTGATAATTTTGTTAATATTGTCGAATTAAATTTTGCACGCCATAACATGGGAGAATGACGATCGATGTGGCGCGGCGGGTAAACGTCCGCCTGCGTCGCAGGAGATTGCGGGTTCGATTCCTGCCTTGGAATAAGTACGATCTGCAAATATTTATTCTGGGTGTTCCGGGTATTTTCTAAGTACAAGTTATAAGTTTCTGTTGCAGGTCTTTTGTTAATCTGTATTCTATAATCTCCATTCTGATTCCTATAACAAGCTTTCCTATATTTAGGACTGTTCTGCGAAATGTCTATAAACATTTATACACAAACTAGCGGCCGCTCGCAGCTTCGCCTGCGTGGCAGTTTTTTCCCATTCCCGTTATTTTTTCGGGATAAAATCATAGTAGCTTTATGCATGCAAAGTCTCAGCCCGATCGGTTTAAAATTGACAAAGTTTCATACAAACTTTCATCCCCTATTTTATCCCCTTGGATTCTACCCGAATTAATCAAAATCCTTTCTTAGCGGATGCCTACGTCATAACATCTACCTGCATGCCAAATTTCAGCCCGATCCGTCCAATGATTTGGGCTGTGCGTTAATAGATCACTATCTCAGTCAGTCACCTTTGAGTTATATATATTTTGATGTTCAAAGGAGCAAAGATCTCAAATTCCACGAACTATTCGGCAACTCGAACTCAAGCCAATGCGAAGCCGAATATTCGGGAAACTTTTCAAATTGTCTAATGGGGTAATATAACTTGAGACGGGAGGTTGGTGGCTTTCAAATATCGGATGACAGGACGGTTAGTTGATTTGCTCGATTACATTTTTAACCCCCGACGAAAACACGACGGGGTATTATGACGTGACGTGTCTGTGTGTGTTCATCGTGGCTTCTGAACGGATGAACTGATTTCCTTTTGTTTTTTTTTTATTATAAAATAGACGATTTAATACATAGTACTATTCCGCTACTTCGATCCTTAGATATCGACACGTGTTTCACTTCTCTACAAAGTATCCTCAGGAAGATTTTGACTTGCTGTGTGACGGCGATTATAGGGTCTACACCTACAGGATGCCTTAGGTATCCAGTAAAAGACCAATAATCTGGTTACAATGTGTATTTGACGACCGATGAGGCGCGGCGGGTGAATGTCCACCTGCGACGCAGAGGTTGCGGGTTCGATTCCCGCCTTGGGATAAATGTTTGTACGATCTGCAAATATTTATTCCGGGTGTTTCCTGTGTATAATAAAAAATATCTATGTATGTAATGTATTGTATTAAGTATATCAGTCATCTAGTACCTACCCATAACACAAGCTCTGCTTAGCTTGGAGCTAGATGATGCTGTGTGGATTGTCCAGCATTATTATTATTATTATCTGAGCGCACGTCACCCGTGAGCCTCCGCTCCGCCCAACCGTCCGTTGGTGAGTGTCAACTCAGACACTACAGCGATCAACACATCTTGGACACGGTGAAGTGATGACTCCTATCCGGGCGTGTTGTCTCGCCGAGCGCTCACGAAAGCTTTCTCTAAAGTATTCTTAGTAAGATTTTATTTTAATGCTCAAATACGTTTAACATTTCTCCTACAAATATAAAAGAAAAGATAATTCGTTTTCTTACATTTCATTCGCTTTGATAAATTAACCGCCGATTTAAATACCGTCTCGGAAATTAAATTCCTTTGATTAAGCCGCGTTGTATGATACAATCATGACTTTAATCCTCAAGCACGGTAGGTATTCCCTTCGATCCCTTAGTACCACGTACATAAGCGTGATTCTTCGAGGATGTCTAAGGGGGTTAGTTAGATGTACATCCAGACAGTACATTTGGTACATACCCACATTTTGCAGTATTTAGTATTTCATTCGTGACAGGTTGCAAGCCCAGCGCCGCTGCTAGAGTACTAACTGGTTTCCTCACAATGTTGTTCACCGTTTGATTTGCAAACGTAAATTTTATGAACGGAAAACCTATTGATTCACGACCGGATTTGAACCTACGACCTTAAGATAAGAAGGCGGGGTCACTCTCATTAGACCACAGAAACTCTTCTCTCTATTCTTTTCTCAATATTTATTACTAGCAAAACGCTCGTGACTTCGTCCGCGTGAGGCTAATTTCATACAAACTTCAACACCCGATGTACACGTTTAGGTGAATTTCGAGAATTCCTTTCAAGCTAAGCAGAGCTTGTGTTATGGGTACTAGATGACATACTATATTACATGCATAGATATTTTTTATTATATATATAAAATACCCAGAACACCCGGAATAAATATTTGCAGATCGTACAAACATTTATCCCAAGGCGGGAATCGAACCCGCAACCTCCTGCGCCGCAGGCGGACATTCGCCCGCCGCGCCACATCGGTCGTCAAATTTGTCGTGTATTTTACTTTACGTTGCTTTCAATGATAAAAGGTTAGTCAAAGGTACAGTCTATTTTCCTGCAGTCTAGTTTACCGGATAATGTGCCTCTAACATTTTCACTTTGTTTATTCCGGCAACCACACCAGTCAATATTGAGCACGCCAGCCTTTGGGTCCATTTTCAATCATGTTTGAGAGCAGCAAGGCTCATTTTGCCTTGAATGCTGATTTAATTAAGCAGTAGTTCCTGAAATTCATCGGGCTCGTTCGGGAAAGTACAGGTCTAAAAAACTGACGGTGTAAAATCAGCGGAATAAAAAAAAAAAAATACCGAAATTTGTTGCTTTTTTGTTGCTAATTAGTTGCCAAAAAAATAATTTTTTTGCTACAACCGATCGCGAAAAATCGCCAATATCGCTAACTTTTCATTAAGATAGCGTGGAAAGCACTGGATGTGGAATAATCGATCAAGCGAATAGGGGTCAATTTGTTGCTAATTTGTTGCTGAAAGATTCTAAGGAAAAAATTTTTTTTTTTAATATTTTTTTATTATGCCAAAAAAAATTATGTCCACGCCAGCTTAAATCTCGAGTTTTCCGTGTAAAATCTGAATGAAAATTTGTTGCTGCTTCTACTACATCTTGTCCGAGTACAGAGAGTCAGCAAACAAAATAGAAACTGGAAGTCAAGAAAGTTCGAGATCGGTTTACAAAAAAACCGGTCACGCTAGCTTAACTGTCCACTTTTCCGTAGAAAAACTATTCTAAAAATTTGTTGCTGCTCATGCTGCAGTTAGTCTGCGTACAGAGAGCCAGCAACATCAGACTAACTGCAGTATGAGCAGCAACAAATTTTTAGAATAGTTTTTCTACGGAAAAGTGGACAGTTAAGCTGGCGTGACCGGTTTTTTCGTAAACCGATCTCCAACTTCTTTTGACTGATGGTTTTTATTTTGTTGCTGGCTCTTTGTGCTCAGGCTAGCTGCAATATGAGCAGCAACAAATTTTCAGTATAGTTTTTCCATAGAAAAGTCGAGGGTTAAGCTGGCGTGACCGGTTTTTTCGTAAACCGATCTCCAACTTCTTTTGACTGATGGTTTTTATTTTGTTGCTGGCTCTCTGTACTCAGACTAACTGCAGTATGAGCAGCAACAAATTTTTAGAATAGTTTTTCTACGGAAAAGTGGACAGTTAAGCTGGCGTGACCGGTTTTTTCGTAAACCGATCTCCAACTTCTTTTGACTGATGGTTTTTATTTTGTTGCTGGCTCTTTGTGCTCAGGCTAGCTGCAATATGAGCAGCAACAAATTTTCAGTATAGTTTTTCCATAGAAAAGTCGAGGGTTAAGCTGGCGTGACCGGTTTTTTCGTAAACCGATCTCCAACTTCTTTTGACTGATGGTTTTTATTTTGTTGCTGGCTCTCTGTACTCAGACTAACTGCAGTATGAGCAGCAACAAATTTTTAGAATAGTTTTTCTACGGAAAAGTGGACAGTTAAGCTGGCGTGACCGGTTTTTTCGTAAACCGATCTCCAACTTCTTTTGACTCATGGTTTTTATTTTGTTGCTGGCTCTCTGTACGCAGACAAACTGCAGCATGAGCAGCAACAAATTTTTAGAATAGTTTTTCTACGGAAAAGTGGACAGTTAAGCTAGCGTGACCGGTTTTTTCGTAAACCGATCTCGAACTTTCTTGACTTCCAGTTTCTATTTTGTTGCTGACTCTCTGTACTCGGACAAGATGTAGTAGAAGCAGCAACAAATTTTCATTCAGATTTTACACGGAAAACTCGAGATTTAAGCTGGCGTGGACATAATTTTTTTTTGGCATAATAACAAAATATTAAAAAAAAAAATTTTTTCCTTAGAATCTTTCAGCAACAAATTAGCAACAAATTGACCCCTATTCGCTTGATCGATTATTCCACATCCAGTGCTTTCCACGCTATCTTAATGAAAAGTTAGCGATATTGGCGATTTTTCGCGATCGGTTGAAGCAAAAAAATTAATTTTTTAGCAACTAATTAGCAACAAAAAAGCAACAAATTTCGGTATTTTTTTTTTTTTATTCCGCTGATTTTACACCGCCAGTTTTTTAGACCTGGAAAGTACTACCTCCAAGTTTATTTCTGCCGCCAAGCAGCGCAGCGTGTTCCGGTTCGAAGGGTGTGGGTGCCGGTGTAATTACAGGCACATGAGGCAACACCTGTATGCCTCAGGTTGATGGACGCAGAGTAGTGCATTGTAAGGGCGCGTTTATAATGAGCGTGACCTGCAAGGCAATGCTCTGTTATAGGTTATAACCACTTAACTTCAGGTTGGCTATCTGCATGTTCCAGCAACAAGTCACTAAAAAATACTTACATTTTCACTTAAATTATTTGAGTTTTTTTTTTATAAAGTTTGTGATGTTCAAGCATATGGCCCACCTGATGTTTAGTGGTTACCACCGCCTATAACAAAGTATTGCCTTGTAGGTCACGTGAGTTAGGAACGTAACCTACAATACACTGCTCTGCGTCCATCAACCTGAGGCATACAGGTGTTAAGCCTCATGTGCCTGTAATTTCATTTCATTTGCTTATGTTCGTAAGTATTCGTAGCTTCCTCCCAGTAGCTAAGCATCATGCTGAGTCGAAGCCCTTGTACAGCTGTGGCACACAGAAACACGACACAGTGCTCAAGCAACGATCTTTCTTCTATGTATCTTTCTTTTTTGATATCTTAATGTTTTTGTTGGTTTGTGTATACAGGGTTACAGGAAAAATCGTGCTAGATCCGTTAAGGGCGTGGAGTACCCATCATTTCTGACTTATTTCACTATGAAACACCCTACCCTAAGCTGAACCAAAATAAATTTAGTAGCCTAAAAATCGGCAATTTTCAATAAAAAAAATTAAAAGTCAAATATCTCGAAAAGGGTTAAGTTTATGGTAGGGTGTTCCATAGTGAAATAAGTCAGAAATGATGGGTGCTCCACGCCCTTAACGGATCTAGCGCGATTTTTCCTGTAACCCTGTACATGTCTGGTAGTAAATAAACAAATGTCTATGTCTATGTATTAAAACTTAGTCAACAGAATTTTCCACTAACTTGTATAATTATCTTACCCACATTTTATCATAATACTCACTAGTTTGTCAAGTTGGTTCAATGACAAAATTATTTATCAAATCGATATACCGGAGATAGGATATCAGCTGTTAGCAGTTACACGATGATTCATTGTCTAGGAGTCTTAACTTAGTTGTAAGTATAGCAAACTATTTTCCATAGTGGAATAAGTAGTAATACTTTATTTTTTGTATATAATAATATAGCCTTTTATTCAGAATATTTTTAACCTAGTTCTAATACAAAATTACTTATCTATAGGTATCTATACTAATAAATAAAATTGAAGTGTCTGTTTGTAATATTAAAATAACCGCTTTTTACTACATGCATAGGAATGTATATATGGTACATATACCAAAATAGCATTTTTTAAAATGTTTGTCTGTCTGTCTGTCTGTCTGTTTGTTCCGGGTAATCTCTGGAACGGCTGGACCGATTTCGACGGGCCTTGCACTGGCAGATAGCTGATTTAACAAGGAGTAACTTAGGCTACTTTTTATCCCGAAAAAATTACGGGAACGGGAAAAAACTGACACGCGGGCGAAACAACGAGCAGCCGCTATTTTATGCCGTATTAACGCCATCTGTTGGTGAAATCGAGTAACGGGAAAAAACTGACACGCGGGCGAAACTACGAAAGGCCGCTATTTTATGCCGTATTAACGCCATCTGTTGGCGATATCGAGTAATACTTCAGTTAAGATTTGTAAGTAAAAATGTTTACCGCCCAACGAAGTGGGCACGGGTCAGCTAGTATGTATATAAGGTTACTTAAAAATAATACACAAACAATGGTACAGTACCGTTGTTAGTAGGTATTGTATGTTATTTTGGAATATAGTAGTCTTGTAATATAGTAACTCGTTATATAAATACTTTTCTATTGAGGAAACAATAAGTAAATTAAACCAAGGAACAGATGTTTCAAACAGAATTCATATTGCTTTCAGGTAACTGTGTCTGACGGCAAAATTAGTAGGTAAAATGGAATCCTCATTTCGCAACATAATAATTTGTGATAAATAATTTATAACAATTACATTAGAATTCTTAAATTCTTGATTGTACACAAAAATATTTACAAAATGGTGAAAACAAAAGACATGCACAAAGGTGAGCTTAATCTTAAAAAGAGTTTTCTTCCAGCAAATCTTAGAGCTGAGAGAATAGTAGAAATAAATAAAAAGGTAGCGATTTGTACTCACTAATGACTAGCGGCCGCTCGCAGCTGCGCTCGCGTGGCAGTTTTATTCCCTTTCCCGTAATTTTTTCTGGATAATAAGTAGTCTATATGTTAATCCAAGTTATAATCTATGTTTGCTCCAAATTTCATTCAAATCGGTCGACTGGTTAGAGCGTGAAAGAGTAACAAACATCCATCCATACTTACAAACTTTCGCGTTTATAATATTAGTAGGATAAGTGTATAAGTATACTTATACCATTGTATAAGTACGTACACGCTACAATAGGTTCTGTAGACCCCTAACTATGAATTCCAGTGCAAATGACCTACTCGTTATTAAGTAATAGCTAGACTCTCCCGTAAAGTTTTTACTATCGATCGGAGGAGTGGCCGAGTTATGTAAATTACTCAGGTTTCATTGAAACGTACTGTCAGCAATAGAATCGTAGCAGTCTTGAAATTTTCAGGATGTATAATAGCTGGACAATCCACACAGCATCATCTAGCTCCAAGCTAAGCAGAGCTTGTGTTATGGGTACTAGATGACTGATAGAATAGAATAGAATAGAATAAGTTTTTATTCAACACATACACACACATAAAAACATCACAGTACATAGGTAATGTAAAACCTATCCCACCTAACTCACAAACACTTATAGTAAAAAAAAAAACAATAATTATTCTAATGGAGGTTGGGTAGGCGGTACGGCCACACCGTGAAAAGTCTCCAAGCGTGGACATGGGTTGAAATGATCCCATCTCAGCATAATGCCGCTCCACATCGGAGACCAATGTGAAGCGACGCTGGTTTTCAGATGGGGCCTAAGTGCGGGTGTTTGTTTGTTTTAATTCTTTATTGCACCAAAATGAACTGTACAAAAGGTAAGCTTAATGCTTAATGCATTTTCTACCAGCCAACCTTGACAGGTAAGACACAGTGGTTCGCGTGCTAAAACAGTGGTTGGGTGACTGCACGAACGTACAGATTTTATACCTAAAATAGTAACAATAGCAACCTAACACAAAATAAAGAAGAAAAACAAGGCAAATGAAAAACCATAATAACTAATATTAAAACTCTCACTTAATTAAAACTACGCAAAACATATACATCTATTTACAAAATTAATCTTACTAAACTATCTAAGGGTAAAAAAAAAACATAATACACTTTAAAACCAATAAAGCAAGATACTGATGAAAACGTAAAGGGGTAAGAACGCAGTTTGCTTGTCACTGTCAACCTGACACAATTAGACGCGCGCTAGCTATTGGCGGCATATTTTGCTAAAATAAATATTCCGCTATAATAATATTATTTATTTTATATTTATATTTTATTTATATTTAAATTAATATTATAATTTATATAAATATTTATTCCGGGTGTTCTGGGTATTTTCTATGTATAATAAAAATATCTATGTAAGTAAGATAGTATTGTATTAAGTATATCAGTCATCTAGTACCCATAACACAAGCTCTGCTTAGCTTGGGGCTAGATGATGCTGTGTGGATCGTCCAGCTTTATTATTATTATTATTATTATTATTAATATCTAAGGCCCTTATACCTAGGTTGACAGCATGCAGGTTTGAACTTGATTATTTGCGGGCGTTAGCTATTAAATTCATCTAGTAGTAGGAACTTATACCTAAATTATAAATTAAAATGAAATACATGTAGGGTGAGTGAGTTGCCCATGTGGGTCATTTAGGCAAGGAAAAAGATTTAGAGTACAAATGCACACCATCCAGTGAAAGTGAAGAGAAGGAATTGGAGAGGACAGTTAACAGATGTATGTGTGATAGGAGTGGTGGAAAAACGACATAATTAGAGATGTCTATGCTGATAGATAGATAGATTAATTGCTTTATTGTACACCATTAAAACACTTAAACAATTAGAACAATTAAATTACAACTAAGAAACCAGAAGTACAATGGGCGGTCTTATCGCTGAAAGCGATCTCTTCCAGACAACCTTATATACTTAATTCAATAATGATTTTATATTTTTCTTAGCAAAACGCGCGTGACGTTGTCCGTGTGAAGTTATTTTTATACAATCTTCAACCCCCGCTGTACCCGTTTTGGGGTTGACTTTCGAGAATTTCTTTATCAATACATCTGTCCGCACCAAGATAAACATATCTTGAAAATTTCAAATCTCTATGACCAGTGGTTTAGGCTGTGCGTTGTCTATATATCAGTCGGTCAGTCAGTCAGTCAGTCAGGACAAAGATTTTTGTAACTGGTATAGATAGATTTATTTACAAAGAAAATTACAGCTAATACAAGTATTTATAACTAGCGGCCCGTCCTGGCTTCGCACAGGTTTAGTAAGGATCCCTACTTTTTTTAAATATATATAATAATAATATAGCCTATGTTACCCGAGGATAGTGTAGCTTCTCAACGCTAAAAGAATTTTTCAAATCAGTCCAGTAGTTTCGGAGCCTATTCAATGCAAACAAACAAACAATCAAATGTTTCCTCTGTTATATTAGTATAAGAAGTATAGATACAAAATAAAACTAAACTATATTTAAACATTTCTAATATTATTAATTCATTTACATGCTGACTGTACCTGATATTCATTACTTTGACAGAAGTAGATACAAGTCGAAATAGCTTCATACTCAAACCTATCATTAGCATACATAAACTACGGCACTTCAAACACCAATTTATATGAAAAATAAATGAATAATACACAAATATTAATTGGAAATTTTTACGCAACATCATCTAGCCCCAAACTAAGCATAGCTTGTACTATGGGAACGAGATGACTGATAGAATATTTATTATGTTTGTTTTTTTGTAAATACACACTTATAATACAATACTGGGTATAACTACTTCGGAAAACTGAAACTGCGCATTCTGTCCATGATTCTGATTACAAAAAAAAATTTAAAACACGAAAAAAACGACACTTTTTGTCCGTTTTTCCGTGTTGATCGAGTAGTGCATTATAGGGCACGTTAACGTGATCGGCGAGGCAATGCTCTGTTATAAGTAATAGTAACTTAACATCAGGTGGGCCATTTGCTGGTTTCATCAGCAAGTCACACAAAAAAGTTATACAATTTCGATGCTGACGATACAGTTTAACCAAATTATCGGTACCTGAAAGCCTTATAACAGTGTTACGGAACACTGAGGTAGATCAAAAGCCTACCACTTTGGATACCCCATAGCACAGACATATCCGAAAGTGGTATCAGAGGTCTGAAGGGTGGCGGGAGAGGCACTCACGTGCAATTTAAATGCAGCTTTCAGTTGTGACGACCGAAAGACGAACGAGAGAGTTTCACAGCGACGACCGATGTAGCGCGGCGGGCGAATGTCCGCCTGCGACGCGGAGTTTGCGGGTTCGATTCCCGCCTTGGGATAAATGTTTGTACGATCTGCAAATATTTATTCCGGGTGTTCTGGGTGTTTTCTATGTATAATATAAAATATCTATGTATGTAATGTATTGTATTAAGTATATCAGTCATCTAGTACCCATAACACAAGCTCTGCTTAGCTTGGGGCTAGATGACGCTGTGTGGATTGTCCAGCATTATTATTATTATAGTTTAAAAATAAAATTTGCACATTTAGGTACTTACCTGCTTATTTTCTCCAGATGTATTTATAAATAAACTAGGTAATTCGGTAAGTTTCGTATCACTAAAGTTTTTTATGTAAAAGAGAAACAGAAATGTAAAAAAAATAGGAGCGGAGTCCGTCAGTTAAGTTCTGCAGTGCTTATTTTTCAATATGGTATTTAATAACCCAAAAAATTAAAATACTTCTTCGTGATAGTCAAATTCGCAGTCGGAGAAAAAACGGTCAAACGAAAACATTTCTTACGAACGCCGTCTGAACAATGAGAGATATATGATTGAGTTTTAGAGAAAAGTTGTAAAGATGATTGAGTTTTTTTTTGTGGCATCTGTCCGTCTTGCGGACAATTTTGCCAATGTCAAGTGGGTTGAATAAATTCTTTTTAGTCAAGTCGAGTCGGTAAAAAAGTAAAGTCAGCCGTCATCGGGTTTGAAGAAAAAGATGGCGTTTTTCTTCAAAACCAAAGGGAAACAATTTTGTTCAAATCAGGATGCCTCATACCCTTTCACTTCAATTATATATATAATAATAACAATAATGCTGGACACTCCACACAGCATCATCTAGCCCCAAGCTAAGCAGAGCTGGTGTTATGGGTGCTAGATGACTGATATACTTAATACAATACATTACATACATAGATATTTTTTATTATACATAGAAAAAACCCAGAGCACCCGGAATAAATATTTGCAGTTCGTACAAACATTTACCCAAGGCGGGAATCGAACCCGCAACCTTCTGCGTCGCAGGCGGACATTCGCCCGCCGCGCCACATCGTTCGTCAAATACAATTGTTCATACTTGTGCTAAGACCTCAAGTAATGATGGTTAAAATACCACCAAAATTACCCACCAGAACCTAAAATAACACTAGAAAAACAATTAAAATGAAAATACAATGTTGCTTCCAAAGATGACAGAAAACGAACCCGTTGTAGAGGTTGATAATCCTACAAAAAAGTCAGCGACAGCATATGTCTACAAAAAGTAGTTTTTATATAAAAAAAACGAGTGTGCTTTAGACCACACGATTGAAGTAAAACTTCTTTAATATACGAAACGTAACTGGCTATGAGAGAAAGAGAGAAAAAACAGTGCTTTCATACCCCCTCCATGGTAGTGTTAAACGTTTAACGCAACCTTGTTGGAAGGCGCATAAGAAGTATTACTTCAAAAAATAGAAGATATATTCTCGATTAGCAAGCTCAGTTTAATTTTACCAGAATGCTGTGGAAGTTTTCAACCAGTGACCTATCACTGTGACCTACATTGAAAGCTATCTTTACATCTTGGGTACAAGCTTTAGATAACTCAATTTATAGGATACTTATTTATTGATCGAGAGAAGCTGCTTGGCGGCAGAAATAGGCATGGTGATAGTACTTCCCCGGACAAGCCTTTCACTAAGAGCTCAACTACTACTAAATCAGGTAATTTCCAAAAAAGCTCTACAACTAAACTTCATCTGAGAACCTTGAACCAAAATAATTTTACAGTGAAAATAATAATAATGCTGGACAATCCACACAGCATCATCTAGCCCCAAGCTAAGCAGAGCTTGTGTTATGGGTACTAGATGACTGATATACTTAATACAGTACATTAAATACATAGATATTTTTTATTATACATAGAAAATACCCAGACCACTCGGAATAAATATTTGCAGATCGTACAAACATTTATCCCGAGACGAGAATCGAACCCGCAACCTCCTGCGTCGCAGGCGGACATTCGCCCGCCGCGCCACATCAGTCGTCAACAATGAAAATACCTAGCTATTAATTTAATATTTTTTTCCAAAGCCTCGGCTCTGAACGGAATCCAAAAAAGTTCTAAACAAACGGAATGAAACCTCGGAATTCAAGAGAGTTCGACGCTTTGAAAGACTTAAACTCGAGTCTTTGTTATCAGAGACATGTGAAAACGCGAACAACTTCGTCAGCTTGAAGTTATTTAACTTCAGCTCCCGCTGTACCCATTTGGGGGTTGAATTTTTGAAATTCTTTGCTTACATCTTTCTTTATGCAACAAGACGAAATTTTTCGCGTCGCCTGCAGTGAAAAATTTCGCAAAATGACTGCACGTGAAAGATTTCTGCGTGACGGCCGCGCATTTGTGAAAACCAATGTCAATTATTATCCAACAAGCATCGTTTTTGTATCTTTTGACGACCGAGTTGACGCGGCGGGCGAACGTCCGCCTGCTAAGCAGAGCTTAGCTTGGGGCTTAGCTTGTATTTCTGTTGCCGATACAACAACAAATACTAAAATACAGAATAAAATAAATATCTAAGGGGAATATCTTACAACAAACGTATTTTTTTGCCGTTTTTATTATAGAGTAGAGGCCACTCGCAGCTTCGCCCGCGTGGCAGTTTTTCCCGTTCCCGTTATTTTTTCGGGATAAAAAGTAGCCTATGTCCTATTTCAGATTACAATCTATATTTACTCCAAATTTCATCCAAATCGGTCCACTGGTTAGAGCGTGAAAGAGGAACAAACATCCATCCATCCATCCAAACATTCGCATTTATAATATTAGTAGGATAATGGTACCCGTCGCGTTCGCGAGTTCGACTCGCACTTGGCTGGTGTTTATAATTGGTGTACCTTCAATCTGTGATACCTCCATGAATTAGCATAAAATCATTGATCAGAAGCTTTAAACGTTCTTCGAAAGAAATACGGTAGAGAGTGTTTCCGCTACCCACAGGAAATGGATGGGGGATGGCGCCAAGAGGGGGAAGGGGGAAGTTAATGGTCCATACGAGCTAAATATTTCGCGTGAAATAGAACCATTTACGTAAAACCTGTTTACTTTCCGCAGATAGATTTTATGCACATAAATTTGACCTTTGACGACCTTTCGTGTACTGGGGATCCCCAGTAATTTAAAAGTGTGACATTATATTTTGAATCTGTATAAAAATTTACTCTGTGACAAACATTACTATCTTTATAATTAGCGAAAATGGTGCTTTTGTAACCGTGCTAGTTAAATAAATAATCAAATAAATCCTATTTCTTTTATATTCCCAAGTTTCTAAACCACTTCATCTGAGCTGTTACTCAGTACTCAGTAGTTTGTAGTACGTTTGTAGTAATAATAATATTAATGCAAGACAGTGCTAGACAATCCACACATCATTTCTAGCCCCAAGCTAAGCAGAGCTTGTGTTATGGCTACTAGATGACTGATAAATCTCATACAAACATATTTTTTATTATACATAGAAAGTACTCTCATACAACAAACGTGAGTTTTTTTGCCGTTTTGACTATAGATAATGGTGCGGAACCCTTCGTGCGCGAGTCCGACTCACACTTGGCTGGTTTTATTTTTGTTATTTTCCATGTTTTCAGCATTAATATCGACAAAACATCATAAAAAAAACATAAGTACCTAATTATCTTATTTAAAATCGCGTAAAAACGACAAAACACCAAACACAATAATTTAGAGGAAATCGCAATCAATGAGTTGCCCTCGCGGCTACGCTACAGTAAACTTCCCCCTTTTCCCCCTTTTTTTACCCCAATCAGAAATCACAATCCATAATTAAACGATGATTTTCTAAATATATATAACTCAAAGGTGACTGACTGACTGACTGACTGACTGACATAGTGATCTATCAACGCACAGCCCAAACCACTGGACGGATCGGGCTGAAATTTGGCATGCAGGTAGGTGTTATGACGTAGACATCCGCTAAGAAAGCATTTAGATTAATTCTACCCCCAAGGCGATAAAATAGGGGATGAAAGTTTGTATGAAACTTTGTCAATTTTAAACCGATCGGGCTGAGACTTTGCATGCATAAAGCTACTATGAAAAAACTGCCAAGCAGGCAAAGCTGCGAGCGGCCGCTAGTTAAGACATAATAATAATGCTTTACCTTATCAACCAATCATTCTATTCCGTAGAAGCAACGAGAAAATGTTTTTATTGAGAAAGGAGATAATCCCACGTTTAATTAAATTCACGTAGACAATACTTGGATCAATGGTAACAATAGGTTTTATAGAATACCCAGGTAATAGGAACTTAGTGATGTGCTGTGTGGGACGTCGCCGAGGTATCGATGACAGATGTGTCGCCTCGAATGTCCGTTAGGATAAATGTTTGTACGATCTGCAAATATTTATTCCGGTTCCGGTAATATTTCTTCTCCATCTCCGTTGTTTCATCGGGCCAACTAATGTACAGTCAGCTGCACTAGAAAGTATACAATTCGTAACTTTCAAAACGGTATCAAAACCTTATAGTAAGCCCTTAAATAGTAAAAGCTCAAAAATCAAAAAATATACTGATAAGTTCACTTATTTTTTGAGTTTTTGCCCTGTAAGTATTAATTGTAATGCTGTAAAACCATTCTGTAAGTTAAAAATATATATGTCAGGACATTTTTACACAACATCATCTAGCACCAAGAATACTTATATACTTTTTTTTTGTAAATACATACATAGAATACAATACAACACCCAGACACAGAACAAACATCTATGTTCATCGCACAAATGTTTGTTCTCGGTGGGGATCGAACCCACCACCTACAGCACAGAAGGCAGGGCTACTACAAACTGAGCTGTGATGGCTGTCAATACATTCTAGTGCAGTTGACTGTACAGAGACGAGTAAGAGTTTATGGTTGTTATTCCTTCACACCAAGCTGCCTCAAGTTTTATGCTTACAACAAAAGAATGGAACCTGTTGCAGTCTCCTTTTCCGGCCACGTATAATTTTGATATTTTCAACAGAAGTGTGAATAGGTATTTTATAGGTAAGCGTGCTACACCATCGACCGTATCATCACTTAACATCAGATGAGATTGCGGTCAAACGATTACCTATAACGTGTAAAATATAAAATATATCCCGCTGATGTCGATAGTTTTGGGCTAAATTTGTAAACGGCTATACTCGCCGATGGATTAATAAAATTTTATTACAACGACGTTGGTCCATCGGGTGGAGAAAAGTATAAACATAGCGTCAGTCAGACAGCACAAAAAAAGTGTTATTTAATAGCGTTCAAACATTTGCTTGGTAGAATGTAAACACAGACTCAAGCCTCAGTAGATCTCAGTAGAAAAAAGGTTGCTAGGTGTTTAAAAACTGCGGTGTTTTATCGTAGGTACAAGATGGAAAATGTCCCATCTCTATCAAGCTTCATCGATTTTGCTTTGTTAGAATTGTAAAGTAGGTACCAATCTGAATGTTTTGTTAACTTTTCAAACTGAGATTGCAAATGCTTGCTTCAGTAGACCGTAAACAAGGATAGAACAACCAATCAAAATCAAGCAATTTGTGCATTCGCCTGTTTGTCTATGATCCTAGATAAAAAGGAAACAAAAAGATTTATTTTGCAGGACTTGTTTCTCATTACTTAATCAAACAACTTGAGATTCATTTTCTGTCATTTTTAGAGGGAACACAGCTTTTTCAATTCAATTTCTTTTCATTTTTTCTTCAATTTATTTTATTTTTTGAAGTAAAACTTCTAATGTGATTAATAATGTACTTTCGGTTTTATTTCTAACGACATTACCTAAGAATATGGACTAAAGCAAAGACATTAAGGATAATAATGTTTTTTTTTTTTGTGGCATGTGTCCGTCATTCGGACAATTTTGCCAATGTCAAGTGGGTTGATAAAATACTTTAGTCGAGTCGAGTCGGTAAAAAAAGTAAAGTCGGCTGTCATTGGTTTTGAAGAAAACGATGGCTTCTTTCTTCAAAACCAAAGGGAAACATTTTCGTTCACATCAGGATGCCACATAGCACTTTCATTTCAACTGTTCACACTTGTGCTAAGACCTCAAATAATGATGGTTAAAATACCACCGAAATTACCCATCAGAACTTATAATAGAAAAACAATCAAACTCAAAAATCATGGTAAATATCCCGTTTCTATCCAAAATATCCATACAAAAAGTTCGAGCTCGCAAACCAAAATCCGGTATTCGCAAAACGTAAAAAACTCAGAATCCGCTCTCAGTACTTTATAGATTTTCATCAACTATTACAATACTGTACGCAACTGTACTATTTGAATCTCGATTCTATAGACCGGGCTCTAAGGACGAGTATCTCTTTTGTCTCTGGATTTTTTGCATTTATTCTGACAAAGCGTTCGCCGCTAAAAAGGCGGTAAATTTTTTGACAAATTGAATCTGTTGGTTTTATGCTTCCTCATTCGTCAGTATTCAGCTAAATTTGATTTTAGATGGTACGATGATAGACGTTCGGATAAAAGTAAGGAAATAAGTAGATTATTTATGTACGTACCTAATGATAAATTCATTTCGCTAACGCTAGGGAAAGTCAGGGTAAATAAATATTTGTAGACATTTTTTTTTTGTTTTTATACAACTTGTTGCAAGCAGATGGCCCACCTGATGTTAAGTGGTTACTATCGCCTATAACAAAGTATTGCTTCGTAGGTCACGCTCGTTAAGAACGTCACCGACGATGCACTACTCAGCGTCCGCGTCCATCAACCTGAGGCATACAGGTGTTAAGCCTCGTGTGCCTGTAATTACACCGGCACCCACACCCTTCAAACCGGAACACAGCAAGCTGCTTGGCGGCAGGAATAGGCATGGTGCTAGTACTTCCCCGGACAAACCCTTCACAAAGAGCTTTGGTTTTGAATTAAGAGCCTTTTTGGTTCTCAAACCTGTCTCAAAGTGTTCAATTTGTGTTTGTGCGGTCAATACTATTCCTTTTATACAATTTTGACAGCAGGATATTTATTTCGCTAAAGAAATAGTTTGTAAACTGAACACTCGGAAAAAGCTATTTTATTTATTTGCAAACAGTACTTTCGAATTTCGGATAAATTGGGATCATGACAATTTTTTACCCGCCATTCTACTTATCAAATTGTCACCGTCACCCTAATAATCTGTCAAAGTCAATGTCACTGGGAGGCGGGAAACGTAAGTTCCCTTTCGTTATTAATCCTAACAAGACTTTGTTGAATTCATTTTCTTTCAGTCATTTTGGAAGCATTTTAACTTTTTAACTACATACCTAATAATTTTGGTGAGCAGTTGAAAAGCTAATATCTGATCGAAAGCTTTTGATTTCGATCAGATATTAGCTAAATTATGGACTGGTCAATGCTCGTTTGGGGCTAGGTACCTACTAATAACATAATTTATTATTAGACATAAACTCAGGGATTGCATGATAGAGTGGTGGAGATAAATCCTCCTTTGTTTTTAGGTTTGTATTTTTGAACTCTGTAAAAATAATATATTTTTCTTTTGAACTCTGTACACTAATATCACAGTTTAATTGGCAAATTCAACTTAGGGAAGTGTCTAACTAAATAAGTGACTGAGGTGGTTCCACTATTATTATAAATTTTCTTTTGAACTCTGCATTTAAAGATAAAAATAAATTCTTTGTCTAGTATTAACATAATTCGTCCTTTTATTCTTGAGGACATTTCAAGCTTTGGTCCTTCATAAAACAAAGCTTGTGGCGCCCTTTCTTTCTGAACCCTTCCTAACCAAGAACCTTCGGCTAGCCAGGCACACTATCTATGACGACGACCGATGTGGCGCATGGCGCGGCGGGCGAGTGTCCGCCTGCGACGCAGGAGGTTGCGGGTTCGATTCCCGCCTTGGGATAAATGTTTGTACGATCTGCAAATATTTATTCCGAGAGTTCTGGGTATTTTCTATGCATAATAAAAAATATGTATGTATGTAATGTATTGTATTAAGTATATCAGTTATCTAGTACCCATAAAACAAGCACTGTTTAGCTTGGGGCTAGATGATGCTGTGTGGGTTGTCCAGCATTATTTATTTATTTATGAGAGAACCTCTGTAAATCGCTTTGACAGGTTACACATAGGCATATATTAAGCCAAGTTAGAATTTTTTTACACCAGTCGTTTGTTTAGAAACAGGCTATGGACTTGAAGGCTTTCAATTTTATTACACAACCTATGAGCTTTGATGCAAGACAGTCTTTCGACCAATCTTACAGCAGAGTTGCTAAAAGTCTTGTAAAATATTGTAATATCTTACTAATATTATAAACCCGAAAGCTTGTAAGTATGGATGGATGGATGGATGGATGTTTGTTACTCATTTACGCTCTAACCAGTGGACCGATTTGAATGAAATTTGAAATAATTATAAATTGCAACCAGGATTAGCATATAGGCTACTTTTTATCCCGAAAAAATAACGGGAACGGGAAAAAACTGCCACGCGGGCGAAGCTGCAAGCGCTAGTACAATTATAAAATTAAAGAATTATTATCACAGAAATTATGCTATATTTATTATTCTAAAACAAATAATATTTGAACAGTACATTTAGAAAGTACAAGTTAAATATATTAAATGATAAACTTAATTGTTTACTAGATGAGTTGGGTTTTTTGGCACCGTTTCTGGTTCTATAATGATTATTGCTCTGTACAGTTATGGATCCATATTGGATATTACCTCCGTTGGGTTTTCCTTGAACTTGATAATGATTATTGTTCTGTACAGCTATGGGTCCATACTGGATATTACCTCCCTTGGGTTGTGCTTGGTCCTGATAATGATTATTGCTCTGTACAGTTATGGATCCATAATGGATATGGCCTCCATTAGGTTGTGCTTGGTTTTGATTTCCCACGAATTTAAAATTTAGATTTACGTGGTTTGTGAACGCTCCAAACACGTTTGGGCCAACCGGATTGACGTTAAAAGTCATGCCGCTCTGATAAGTTTGGGATCCCAGCACAATACCCCTCCATTGCCGGGTATCCGATCTTGAAACGGTTGTTCTTGGGGCATCAGATTCATCGGTATGTTTCTTCTATGCACATTCGCTCTTCGATCTACTATTTCCTCCGCTTGGGTCCCTTGAACACAGAATTTTTAATTTATATTTCGTAGTCGAGGAAAAGCAAAGAATTAAGGTAAAATAATAAAATACTCACTTGAAATACCGTTATTAGTGAAGAGCAACGTTACAATAGTAATGTACAACATGCCTTCAGCTGTGTTCTTTTCGGACTGCGAAAATTTCGTGCCTGCAGCTCGTGTACGCTACGCGCATGCGTCCATGCTTTAGCGGCCATTTTGTTGTGTAAACTATCGCATTTACTAGTTGTATGATTCATTAGCTTAATTGGGTATTTAAAAAAAAAATATGTTAGTTATCACTTACCTACCTACATCATTTGTGGGAATTACTATGTTTACATTGTAAAAATTAATGAGTAAATAGTAGGTAATTTTTGAAATATAACAAACAAATCTTTCCTCTTTATAATATTAGTATAGATATAATATAATATTATAAAGAGGAAAGATTTGTTTGTTTGTATTGAATAGGCTCCGAAACTACTGGACCGATTTGAATAATTCTTTCACCGTTGGGAAGCTACACTATCCCCGGGTGACATAGGCTATATTAAATTTTCAAAAAATAGGGATCCTTACTAAAACCCGTACGCAGCCGGGACGGACTGCTAGTTAGGTATAAAGTTAAAATATTGAGACTAGTTTTGGATTACGATGTTTCCATTGTAATTTTCTTTCTGCTTACGGAATAGTGAGTTCAGATTTCATTTCTTGCATTAGATTCAGAGAACAATTTTTCAGTAATTATCTTGTTCTTCTTATTTATACCTACAAAGCCCTATTGATGCCATATTTGTCTAGCAGTCTGTTTGTTTCATGATTTTATAAAATTACTAGCGGCCGCTCGTACCTTCGCCCGCGTAGCAGTTTTTTCCCGTTCGCGGTTCGGGATAAAAAGTAGCCTATAATGTTAATCTTTATTTGACGAGCCTTTAATTGACGATCGATGTGGCGCGGCGGGCGAATGTCCGCTTGCGATGCAAAAGGTTGCGGGTTTGATTCCCGCCTTGAGATAAATGTTTGTACGATCTGCAAATATTTATTCCGGGTGTTCTGGGTGTTTTCTATGTATAATAAAAAATATCTTTATATGTAATGTATTGTATTAATTAAGTATATCAGTCATCTAGTACCCATAACACAAGCTCTGCTTAGCTTGGGGCTAGATAATGCTGTGTGAGTTTGTCCAGCAAAAAAAAAAAAAATCTAGGTCACAATCTATATCTATTCCAAATTTCATCCAAATCGGTCCACTGGTTAGAGCGTAAAAGAGTAACAAACATCCATCCATCCATACTTACAAACTTTCGCGTTTATCATATTAGTAGGATATTAGAACTTACCTGATGTGCCGATGATGAGGAAAAATAAGAAGACGTCTTGGTATCAACCATGGCTGTCAGTTTGTTGAGGATGATAAAGCTACTATGGATGATAGCTCTGTCACTGATAATGATTCAAGTTTGGCGCGTCGAATTTCTTCGTTGATTAAATACGGCTAGACGTAACGTATGTGGAATATTCAACCAATCAGGAGCTATAATCTCAACTGGTTTTTACTGGATTCTTCCGTTAGATTGGGTTTCTCCTGATTCAGATAAATTTCAACAGTCGGTAAATAGGTAATGGATTTTCCTATTAAAATTTTATTGTATTAAATTTTATCGTCACGTGGCCGGCCTTTGACCTGTATGGATCGATTCGGTATATGACAAGTTCAACACATGAACAATAACAGGAAACTACTAACTTTTTTACTAAGCACATTATCACACTATTATGTTGTTATTTATTATTTTGTTGGTAGGCACACACTATCTAGTTATGGTACCCCCTCACCCCTCCGTCTTAGATTAAGTCTAGAACATAAGTTTTGCTGCATCTTCAATGCATTTCTAAGAATATGAGATGCGCTGATTCAGCCGTCTCGAATCGACCGGCTGCATCCGCTGCATGTACTTTCAGATCATTAGAATAGTCACCTCGAATCGGTGTAGTCGTAATTACCTTTTTTAATTAAAGTAGTTAAAGTAATTAAAGTTTAGTTTTTTTAAAAAGCCCGAAGTGAACTCCCAAATCAACAGTGGCGCAGCCGGCGCGGATTTTCTCAATAATCACTAGTTTTTCGCGACTTCCGATGTACAAATTCATCTAAAAGTGTGTAAAAATTCTGTGTAGAGTCAATCCGTCGAACCAAATAAATTATCTATTGAATCGGGTATAGCAAAGCAGTATGGGAGTAGCGGTCGGTTGGTGAGTAAATCTTTTTGCCAGTCCTTTCCCTCATCCTCCTATATTTGCAAAAATTGTTTAAGGGTTATTTTGTTATATTTGAGATAAGAACTCGCGCATTATAACTTCTTATTTGGTAAGCTTAGAATAAAATTTTATTGAGTTAAACCATGTTCTAAAAATAGAACGTATTAACATAGAGCTAAGAAAAATTGATGCGGTAGATTAAAACTCATCTATACTGTGTAAAATTAAATTAAATTGTTAATTAAAGTTTATTGATCTTTAAATCGATCTTAAATATAAATTAAATATTAAAATAAAAATTATTTAAAATTAAAATAATTTTAAATTAAAATAAATTTAGAATTAGAAAAATATTTAGGTTATTCTCCTATTGTTTTATTGCTTATATTTTATTGTGTTTTACTGTGTTATTTTGTGTGTGTTAGTTTTGTGTAATTGTGTAAAAGTGAGTTGCCTCCTCTGATTATTTTCTTAATTCGCGATGTCGCAGACCGTAATTCAACTTATTCCAAGGGAAGTTTCACAATTAATTCCTCTATTCAAAGGTGATAAAAGACAATTAAATTTATATTTGCGAAAATGTCAATATATAATTGATCAGTATGGTCAAGTAGACAAAGAAGAACAGAATCTTTATATTTATAACGTTTTAACGAGTAGACTCACAGAGGATGCAGCCGCGCTTTTATCGGAACGAGAAGATGTAGTGACTTGGTCAGCTTTAAAGGAACTACTTATCCAGCACTTTGGAGACCCGCGTAGTGAAGCGTGTATTAACATCGAGTTGGAATCTTTAAAAATAAAATCAGGTGAAAGTTTTTTAGATTTTTGTAACCGGATCCAGAGTGTTCGATCACTATTGATGTCAAAGGTGAATACGATTGAGGACAGTGATTTAAAGCGTGCTAAGTTGATAATTTACAACAATACGGCTCTGAATGTATTTTTGTACAACCTTCCTGAGAATATGGTTAGGATAGTGAGATTGAAAGCACCATCTACGTTAGAAGCAGCTTTGAGCGTCGTGCTCGAGGAAGTTAACTTCCTGGAACAGTACAATATGAGGAATCGTATTCATGGTAGTAGACAGATTGAACCCGCACCAGGTTCAAGGCCATTGACAACTCAGCCAACTGGGTTCAAGCCTGTGTTGCCAGGTAGTAGTAACAATTTCCAACCTAAATTTAATTTTGGTATACCCCAAAACACACAGATTAGGATGCAAGGTCAACCACAAAACTACGGTACATTCCGACCACCAACACTCGGATATAAACCTCAATTTGGCCTTCAGCCACAACAACAAAATGTTCAACAACAGTTCGGTTATAGACCACCTCAACAGTTCGGTTATAGACCACCTCAACAATTTGGTTATAGACCACCTCAACAGTTCGGTTATAGACCACCTCAACAGTTTGGTTACAAACCTCCTCAAGCGTTTGGTTACCGACCACCTCAACCGTTTGGTTATAATCCGGAAACTAAACCTTATGTACAACCTCCTCGTTTACAAACTAGTGATGTAACAATGAGGACAACAGTCCCTAAGGCACCGCAACAAGGTTTTAAATTGAATGAACTCACGACGAACGAGTATGACCCTTACTATGACGGAAGTTATATGTACGATAATTATAACTACGAGTATTGTGACGCGGATGGATTGAACTACTGTAATGATCAGTATGACGACATGGAATGTGACGAAACTGAACAGACTGACGAACCACAGCAAGCGGATTTTCAGGTAACAGCCTCTGTAGACAAGAAATCCTAGAACTAAATTGCGATCCAAATTTAAAACTTCCTTATATCCACATAAAGGAAATAAACGCTAAAATGATGATAGATACCGGAAGTATGAGATCTTTCTTCAGCCCTCGAATTGCGTATAAATATTTTAGTGGTTTTATTCGAAAGGAACCATTTCAAGTGGTTAGCACCCACGCAAGTAGTAGACACGACGAAGTGATGGAAATCCCTCTCTTGCCTTCCTTTGTGTCTAATGATTGGCATAAATTCTATATATATGACGTCGACCCACGTTACGATGGTTTAATTGGAAATGATCTTTTACAACAGTTAGGCGCGATTATTGATTTAAAAGCTAAGCTTTTGAAGACAACTGCTACTTGCATTCCAATAATCAATAACGATCTAAATTATATCATTGATATACCAGCACGAACAGAGAAACGAGTCAAGTTGCCGATTGACCAACATTCAGGCGAAGCTATCCTTGACTATAGAAAGTTTTCCAATGGGTTAAGAATGCCTAGTGCGATAGTGAACTGTATTAATGGTTACGCATCTACGGTCATTCAGAACACATTAGATCAACCAAAGCAACTGACGATCAAACGACCCTTTACTGTGGCTAGATTTGAAAATACTGACTGTGACATAAATTTGACTAACATCAATAATAACGATATTGAAATTGACCAACTGTTAGATGAGAATTTAAATAGAATCAGACTTGACCATACTAACGACGAAGAGCGTGAGAAAATTTACAGACTATGCAAGGAATACAAGGACATATTTTACTGTGACCAAATTCCCTTGTCGTTTACTAATGATGTAAAACATCACATTAGGACGAAGAACGAAGATCCTATATACATAAAACCGTATAGACAGGCTCCGTTTTTACAGAACGAAATTAGTAGACAGGTAGATAAACTACTCCAGGATAATATCATCCAGGAATCCCATTCTCCTTGGAGTGCACCCGTACACCTCGTGCCCAAGAAAATGGATGCATCTGGTGAGACAAAATACCGGATGGTAGTTGACTACAGACGACTAAATGACATAACTATTGACGACAAATATCCTTTACCTAACATAACAGACCTTTTTGATAAGTTAGGAAAGTGCTCTTACTTCAGCACACTTGATCTTGCAAGTGGATATCATCAGATAGAAGTAGAAAAAAAAGACAGACAGAAAACAGCCTTCAGCAATCAAAATGGGCATTTTGAATTCCTGAGAATGCCATTTGGACTAAAAACAGCTCCAGCAACGTTTCAAAGAACTATGGACAACGTTTTACGAGGACTACAAGGACTTCACTGTATGGTTTACTTAGATGACATAATAATTTATTCAAACAGCCTAGACGAACATATTACAAAATTGAGAACGATATTTGACAGACTAAGACAGACGAACCTGAAATTGCAGCTAGACAAATCTGAGTTCTTGCGTAAAGAAGTTCTTTACTTAGGACACACGATTACAAAGGACGGTCTTAAACCTAACAATGACAAAATTGATGCTGTATTGAAGTATCCCTTACCTAAAACGACGACTGAGATTAAGAGTTTTCTAGGACTTGTAGGATACTATAGACGTTTCATAAAAGACTTTGCTAAAATTACTCAACCGTTGACATCCTGTTTGAAGAAACGGAACGGAATAGTAATTAACCAGAACTACATTGACGCATTTAATAAATGCAAAGAACTCTTGACGCATGCCCCTCTATTGCAGTACCCCGATTATGACAAGCCTTTCGTACTTACGACTGACGCGTCGAACGTAGCGGTAGGTGCAGTGTTATCCCAGGGACAAATTGGAAGTGACAAACCTGTGGCATACGCTAGTCGTACTCTGAGTGATACTGAAGCTCGTTATAGCACGATTGAACGTGAATTGCTCGCTATCATCTGGGCAGTGAAACATTTTAGACCTTATTTATATGGTCGAAAGTTTTTCATTTACACAGATCATCGTCCACTGATATGGCTTCGATCTCTTAAAGATCCGAGTAGTAAACTCACTCGATGGAGATTACGTTTACAGGACTATGACTATGAAATGATACACAAAAACGGCAAACAGAACACCAACGCTGATGCCTTGTCTAGAATAAAGATCAATGCTTTAGATTCTGATGACGACAATCAATCAATGGCAGTTAATGTTGATGAGAAAGAGGAAAGGCTTAGAAAGCATTTAAATGATGTAGTTACAGAGATAGGAAAATTAACAACTGAAAAGAAAAGAATTAGACATGACTCATCTACGACAACTATTTCAGATTCGAGTAGGACAGAAACAGCAAGCCCTATGGATATGACAGATATATTATCTAGACATAGCCTTGACAAAGACCCAGTGCAATCTGAATCCAGTAAATCAGGAACAGTACATTCTGCTGTAGAATTAGAGTCAACAGGAATACCAATTTTACATGAGGCAGTAGACACAAAGCCTAATCAAATTATAGTACATTCATGGTTTAAAAAAGAATTACAAGTGAAAAATATCTCTCGCGAAAAACAGAAAATTTTAGACGTTTTCTTACCAAAAGACGATCCAGAATTTGTAAAAGAATTTTTGAAAAAGTACATTAAGCCAAAAGTAAAATATTTTATCTATTTTGAAGAAAGCTCACATCGTAGATTATTTGGTAATATAATAATCCAATTATTTAAAAAAGGTATGATTAACTTTTATGAATGCACAGAACGGGTTATTACGATTGAAAATGAAGATGAACAAAAGGCAACGATAATTAAACATCATGAAGGAAAGACATGCCACCGAGGTATAAAAGAAACGTTAGTTAGAATTCGTAGAAATTACTATTGGGATAGAATGCAGGAAACAGTAACAGCAGTTATTAACGCTTGTGAAGCATGCCAGCAAATGAAATATGACAGAAGGCCTATTAAACCTATTTTACAGCTAACGCAAACGCAAGATTCTCCCTTTCAAGAACTTTTCATAGATCTTTTTAGTATTGAAGGAAAATCTTATCTGACTCTTATCGATGCTTTCAGCAAATTAGGACAGGCTATTGAAATTCAAAATAAATCAACCCCTGAGGTTATTCGAGCTTTAATGAAGTATTTTTCATTTTATGGAATACCCAAAAAGATTAGTTCAGATCCTGGTACTGAGTTTAACAACGAATTGATGAAAGAATTTTTAAGTTTACATAAAATTGAACTTCATATTGGAACGCCTAATAATCCTAATTCAATGGGACTCATAGAGCGATTCCACTCTACAATAATCGAAATTTACAGATTAGCTAAATATGAGAAACGATGTACTGATGCAGCATCCACGATGACGTATTCAGTTATGGCATACAACCACGCTATTCATTCAGTTACAGAACTCACCCCATTTGAAGTTGTGTTTGGACATACCGACACTAGCAGCCCTTATGGCATAGAATTAGAAAAGCGTTATTTTCAGAAACTGGTTAAAGATCATGCTAAAAGAACAAAGGTTTTGTATGAAAATTTGGCAGATAAGATGGTAGCAATAAAAGAGAAAAATAGAGAAAAGAAAGGTGGTGAACGTGACGTAGAATTTCCCATAGGAAAAACAGTTTTCGCTAAAGAGGTTAACAAGCGTAAAAGTAAGGATAAGCCACGTTATGTAAAAGCGAAAGTAGTAGGTGAACCGGAAAGGAATATATTACCTATACAAGTAGGTGAAAGGAAAACCAAAGCCCCTATTAAAAACATCAAACGCCCTCCGCAGGTGCAGCCTACTGCTAGTAGTGATGCCGTCGCTGGCCCTTCATCTACAAACACTTGAAGGAAATCCAGGATTACTTCCGATTAAAGAAGGACAAGCTTATGTTCAAACTAATCATTGGACTATACTTAAGGTTATTAATTTAAAAAAAATTTACAATGACTTAAATTATATATCTGCAGGTTATGAACAATTGTGTGGATTAGTTGACTGGAACGCATCATATTCTCATGATTTTAAGAGTGTGAAATTACATACAGAGTTTATTCGCGATATAACTATTGAAAAATACCGACAACTTGTTCCACAGGAACGCATTAAAAGAGGTCTCATTAATCCTCTGGGTTCTCTTATAAAAATTATAACAGGTAATCTTGATCACGAAGATGCGATTAGATTTGATAAACTTACTTCAGAATTGAGTGAAAATGAAATAATTATTTCTAAGAAATTAACCCTGGTCTCTAAGATGTTTGATAGCTTTATAAATGTAACCGGAACTATTAATCAAAATACTTTGAATTTGGATAACCGTCTAAAAATAACTGAAACTAGATTAAGAGAATTAGCAGCTAAAGAAACCAATTGGGTATTTGCTACATACATCATAGGATTATATAACGTTTTTACAAGCAGCTTTCGTACTATATTTATAAGACTTAGTGAACTTGAAACTGCTCTAGCATTAAGTAGAGTCTCTATTTTACATCAGTCTATTGTGAACTCTACTGAGCTCTTATATCATTTAAGATCTATTTCTAACTCTGAGACTTTAGTATATTCACCTATTAAAGAAAATTTGTTAAAATTAGAGGAAACTATTTGTGTAAAATCATATATTAAGAAAAATCAGATTACATTCATTATGGAAATTCCTTTAACAGATAATGTTACTTATAATTATTACAAATTGTATTCCTTACCAATTTTCCACCAATCTGATAATACGACCTTATCCATTTTTCCTAAATACCCTTACCTTCTGGCAAAAGGAACGAAATTCTTACCGATTGTGAAACCGTGCCGCCCGTTATCAGCTGGCGACCATTTCCTGTGTAACGCAGACAACCGAGCTTTGTACCATGAGCTTACCTGTATGGAGCAGCTCATGAGATTCGATAATGACCCCACTCGCTGCACGCAGCATCAGGTTCAGATTGAAGAGGTCAAGGTCCAGCAAGTCAACTCTGACAGTTGGATTCTGTATAGCAGGCTGAAGACAACGCTAACCAAGCATTGCGACAATGACATCAGTAAACTGTCTGTATTCGGTACTTACCTCGTGACAATCGACGAACCATGTGATTTGGAGATCAATGGAATTCGCATAAGCCACCGTATCTACATAGAAACGGACGTTGTGGAGCCAATTCCGCTAGTCGCCCTACCACGCCTACGTGTGAACGCGAGCCTATCCAGTGCACGCGCACTTAACATGAACGGCGTTAGTCTTGATGAAGTGAAATACATGGCGTATTCGTTAAAGCATAGTTCAGTGATTGAAAGTGTTTTAAGTGAGCAAAAAGACTCTAGCGTCAGTGAAAATTTAGGATACGTAACTTTAGTCTTAGTAATCTTAAGTTTTCTTGCATTTATATTTTATGTGTTTCGACTCAAATTGTTGAATAGCATTCCGTGTATGAAAAGTTATCGGAACCAATCTCAAATCGATCGTACCGATAATTTTCCTCTTAGGGATGGAGGAGTTATGGTACCCCCTCACCCCTCCGTCTTAGATTAAGTCTAGAACATAAGTTTTGCTGCATCTTCAATGCATTTCTAAGAATATGAGATGCGCTGATTCAGCCGTCTCGAATCGACCGGCTGCATCCGCTGCATGTACTTTCAGATCATTAGAATAGTCACCTCGAATCGGTGTAGTCGTAATTACCTTTTTTAATTAAAGTAGTTAAAGTAATTAAAGTTTAGTTTTTTTAAAAAGCCCGAAGTGAACTCCCAAATCAACAGTATCTTGTAGCACTATCTTTGTGTGGAGAGTTGGTGCGTTTGTCTGACGTACGTCGTCACTAGGAACTGGTGCAGCTGAAAATCAGCGTTGGATAGGTAGATACCTTTCTACCTATTCAGCATTTTGTCAGCTGGCGCCAAGTTGATGAAACATTATGCCTTTTTTTTTATAGGATGAATGGGTAAGAGCGCGGGACTTTGTTTATACCAATTAA
The DNA here is from genome assembly GCA_947095575.1 of Electrophaes corylata. Lineage (NCBI taxonomy): Eukaryota > Metazoa > Arthropoda > Insecta > Lepidoptera > Geometridae > Electrophaes > Electrophaes corylata. The sequence goes on from OX352727.1 coordinate 1,148,507, forward strand.
GTAGGTAGTCGTGTTTTGTTATTTTTTTTCCGTGTTTTCCCTTTATCCTTTATTTAGGATAAATGTTTGTACGATCTGCAAATATTTATTCCGGGTGTTCTGGGTGTTTTCTATGTATAATAAAAAAATATCAGTCATCTAGTACCTACCCATAACACAAGCTCTGCTTAGCTTGGGGTTAGATGATGCTGTGTGGATAGTCCAGCATTATTATTATTATTATTTTATGAAAAAGTTTATTGACAAAACGTACAAAGGTTACGTTTTGTCAATAAACTTTTTCATTTCATTTCATTTCATGATAAAAAAGTGTAGTTAGTTTAAAAAATTCATGGAAAAACGCAGACAAAGTCACGAGCGGGTCAGATAGTAATGAATTATTTAGTATCTTAATAGTGAAAGCCAACCTTCAACATCTCATGTTGTCCAATAAGGCTACGTCCGGTCCGGACAGACGGTGCTTCCGGCCGCCGGACGACCGGACGCTACCTTTGTCAGTCTCTGTCACTTCAATCACTTTGACATAGAAATTATCATAAACTCATTTATTTATAAAGAAAACTCTTTTTCTTCAAAATCAAATGACAGCCGACTTTACTTTTTTTACCGACTCGATTTGACTAAAGTATTTTATTCAACCCACATGACATTGGCAAAATTGACCGAATGACGGACACACGCCACAAAAAAAAAATTAGTTTTAATCTAAAAGATTTTTATATTATCCCAAAAATTATTTTCCTCGAGTGGGATTTGAACCCACGACCTTCCCCTTGATACGGGGATGCGATAGTTTTAATCTAAATATATTTGGTAAGTACATATCAACAGTTGAGCTATCTACAGATCGTTGCAAACGATCTAAAGATAGCTCAACTGATCTAAATCAGTACCAATCGGCAGCGTCCCCAAAACACTGGCTGCATAATTTACTAGTAAGTATTTATTTACTTTGTATATTCTAGCAGCGGCGATGGGCTTGCAACTTGTCACGTAGTAATACTAACTTCTGCAGTGTTTTTTTTACTGTTTTTACCGACTTGACTTGACTAAAAAGAATTTTATTCAACCCACTTGACATTGGCAAAATTGTCCGCAAGACGGACACATGCCACAAAAAAAAAAAAAAAAACCATGCCAAACAAAGTACACCACATTCTACAGCGCTGAAAACAGAGTTTATCTGTAAGCTGTTGTCGCTAACTATACCTTTAGTAGTACATAGGAAGTAAAAAAAAATGTTGTAGGTACCTAACGTGAGTGAGTTGAGCACAGACAGACACTATTATTTTTATCTGTGGCTTCAGATTTTAGTATGATGCAGTACTAAGTTTTACATTCTACCAAGCTTTTTAGTATACCTACTAAGCTTAAAACAGTAGATATTAATGTGTAACTAAAAATGCTTTTAACCGTCTGTCAGTCTCTGTTCTCGCCTAAATTTTTCAACTGATTTTGACGAAAATTGGCATACAAGTTCCTTGATTTATAAAAATTGTTTACTTGATCGTAATTTTTGATTGAAAGGAAATTAGGGGGGAAAGGGGGGAGGTTTGCTGTTGCATTATTTATCGATGGATTCCAATCTGAAAGGCGCACTCTCAAATGCCAATGCTCTCAAACTATCATGCATAAGCAGTTGAAATTAAAGCATTATAACTTTATTATTAAAAATATTTTCCCATGGGCTTTGAAAAAACGTAATTCTTAGGATACCGTACCCAAAGGGTAAAACGGGACCCTATTACTAAGATTCCGCTGTCTGTCTGTCTGTCCGTCTGTCACCACGCTGTATCTCATGAACTGTGATAGTTAGAGAGTTGAAATTTTCACAGATTATTTCTGTTGCCGCTACCCACCTAGCTCACAAGTTTATAGAGTAGATGTGAAATATAAGACTAAAAAACACTGTGAGGAGGCAAGGTACCTAAGCGGCACCCACCACACTATATCATTGGATTTGGATTGGATGAAATTGACTGGATTTGATTTGGATGAAATTTGGAATAAACATGGATTATAACTTGGTCTACTTTTTATCCCAAAAAAATAACGGGAACGGGAAAAAACTGCCACGCGGGCGAAGCTGCGAGCGGCCGCTTCTTACAAATAATTCTTTTGACACCATTTATCCAGACGTGACGGACAGGTTCTATAGAAGAAGGATTTTAGAGACATTGGGAATTCAGATCATGCCAGTCTATAAAACGATAGAATTATAGTCTGCGGGTCTGGCACTGTCACTATGTAACCATCTCATGACCCGCCCTGAAATACACCGTCCCTACGGCCCCAAGCAATCATATTTTCCTCGTGAACATCAACTGTGAATTTTATAGTTTGTATTTTATGCAACTATGATGAAAAATAATAGAAATTAACATTTCATTTTGTTTTATCGTTTTTTAAAGTAATACTTTCTAATAATAATATAATAACAATAATGCTGGACAATCCACACAGCATCATCTAGCCTCAAGCTAAGCAGAGCTTGTGTTATGGGTACTAGATGACTGATATACTTAATACAATACATTACATACACATTTTTTATTATACATAGAAAATACCCAGAACACCCGGAATAAATATTTGCAGATCATACAAACATTTATCCCAAACATTTCACAGCTTGAGCGTGCGGGGAAGAAATGGTCTTGAAAAACGTGTTGTTCGTGTAGCCCAGAGTTCCAAGGCGTGTGGATGGGGATGGTTACTGTGCCGTGCCATACGGTGATAAAACCTCGACGCCGGAATCAAGCTAAACAACTCTTAAGAGCATTCTCCGCTGTAGAGGCGGTAGAAGACGCATAGGGAACCAAACCACGGCGATAGCTGTAGCGAAAGTTATGTTTACTGAAATCCTACTAATATTATAAACGCGAAAGTTTATAAGTATGGATGGATCGATGGATGTTTGTTACTCTTTCACGCTCTAACCAGTTAACCGATTTGAATGAAATTTGAAATAAACATAGATTGTAACTTGGATTAATATATAGGCTACTTTTTATCCCGAAAAAATAACGGGAACGGGAAAAAAACAGCCACGCGGGCGAAGCTGCGAGCGGCAGCTAGGAATTCCTATAACTAGCTATAGCACTTAGATTCACCTAGATTTAAGACGTTTCAAGATGATCCCTGCGGATATTACTGAATAAATGCTTTTTGACTTTGACTTTGACTAGGAATGAAACCCATGTTTCGTAAAAACTACTGCCGGCTTTCCCTCGGGAGTGCGGTATATACAGTCCATTTTGATAGATTATTTTATGATGGTTTTACCGTTGTATACCTACATGAGATAGAGATTATGCTAAGTAGGATCCTAAGTGCCTAGGCGCTCCGCAAACGGAGCAACTGTTGTCCAACATTCAAGTCAAGTCAAGTAGCATTTATTCAGTAATATCCGCAGGGATCATCTTGAAACGTCTTAAATCTAGGTGAATCTAAGCGCCAGTTCCTCGCGACCAAGCCGACCAAGAACCGGCAAGAGAGATATTGTTGTTAGATATTTATTTGACAGTTTTCACGACTGCAGTCGTAGTTTTTAGTAGCACTAGAGCTCTTTGTGAAAAGGCTCGTCCGGGGAAGTATTACCACCATGCCTATTTCTGCTATCGGAAAATATCGATCTTAAGAAAAATAATAATAAATGCTGGACAATCCACACAACGTCATCTAGCCCCAAGCTAAGCAGAGCTTGTGTTATGGGTACTAGATGACTAATATTCTTAATACAATACATTACATACATACATATTTTAATAATACATAGAGAATACCCAGAACACCCGGAATAAATATTTGCAGATTGTATAAACATTTATCCCAAGGCGGGAATTGAACCTACAACCTTCTGCGTCGCAGGCGGACATTCGCCCGCCGCGCCACATCGGTTGTCAACATACATACATTTTACAAAAGTTGGTACTCGCATCCAATGTATCAAAATTCATTTAAGACCGAGCGTAGATTTAAATTGAGTTAAGGCCGGTACACACAGTTGTTGGAGGGACAAAGTGAGTCCTGGCCTGCGGCGGCGGTTCAAACCTTTGTAGCTTTGTTCTAGTATACACTGGCGTGCAAAAAAACGGGCCATCTTAAATTTATGACTTATTTGTTTTTTGATCATAAGAAATACCGCCAAAATTAAAAGTTAATTTAACTTTTAATTTAATTTAACTGTCATGAAATTCTTCGAAATGTACGTGTGCGCTTAACAATAGCCGATAAGCGAAAAATAGTAAAATACTAATAATAATAATAATAATGCTGGACAATCCACACAGCATCATCTAGCCCCAAGCTAAGCAGAGCTTGTGTTATGGGTACTAGGTGACTGATATACTTAAAACAATACATTACATACATAGATATTTTTTATTCATTATAAGTAGATAGAAAATACCCAGAACACCCGGAATAAATATTTGCAGATCGTACATACATTTGTCCCAAGGCGGGAATTGAGCCTGCAACCTCCTGCGTCGCAGGTGGACTCTCTCCTGCCGCGCCACATCGGTCGTCAAATACTTAATAACAATAATAAATACTTGTATTAGCTGTAACTATCTTTGTAAATAAATGTTAACTTTATTTAAAATCGAAGGTTAAAAAATAATCAGATGAAATAGCCAAAACATTTCACTGACTGAATTTGATTGAAGACCGATGTGGCGCGGCGGGCGAGAGTCCGTCTGCGACGCAGGAGGTTGCGGTTCGATTCCCGCCTTGGGACAAATGTATGTACGATCTGCAAATATTTATTCCGGGTGTTCTGAGTATTTTTTATGTATAATCAAAATATCTATGTATATGTAATGTATTGTTTTAAGTATATCAGTCATCTAGTACCCATAACACAAGCTCTGCTTAGCTTGGGGCTAGATGGTGGTGTGTGGATATGTCCAGCATTATTATAAAAAAAAAACTGTCTGTAAATAGATCTAAAAAACGGAAGGCCCAAAAATAATCAGACGAAAATAGCCTGAAAATTTCACTGGTTCTGAAATAACGGTATCAAATTGAAACCTTTTAAATAAGGCTCTGACCCTCGCCCCGATGAGGCACGCTCGATAATGGGACTAATAGAGACACAAATTGCCTGACCAACTTTTGAATTATTAATTTATACGTGACGAAGGCTAGCTAGCAAGAGCGGCAATGTTTTCATGTAAATTATTAAGAGCTAGCGGCGCGTCCCGGTTTTGCACGGGTTTTAGTAAGGATAGCTAATTTTTTTGATAATGTAATATAGCCTATGTCATCCGGGGATAGTGTAGCTTTCCAACGGTGATAAATTTTTCAAATCGGTTCAGTAGTTTCGGAGCCTATTCAATGCAAACAATCAAACAAACAATCAAATCTTACATGTGTTTCATTGGGCTGTCATCCCTAAAGGTGTTAAAAAGGAATGAAGTTTGTATAAAAATTCAAAGAACAATGCAAATGAAGTCGCGAGCGGGTCACCTAGTCTAATACTTCTATGCTAATATTACAAAGAGGAAAGATTTGATTGTTTGTTTGCATTTAATAGGCTCCGAAACTACTGGACCGATTTGAAAAATTCTTTCACCGTTGGGAAGCTACACTATCTCCGGGTGATATAGGTTATATTACCTACATTATCAAAAAAATAAGGGACCCTTACTAAAACCCGTGCAAATCCGGAACGGACCGCTAGTTTACAATAAATACAAGGCCCTTAAGTTTCCTTTTAATGCCATAAATGTCAAATTCATTCGTGCTCTAACTTTTTATCGCAACTCAAAGTATCAACTTCGTAAATTGGGTTGGAAAACCCTCGGATCAACTCATATGATTTTGAAACTCAATTTTCGCTACAGAATTTACAATAAAAACACTTCGCACGATCGATAACTTATCGATCCTAGGTAATTGATACGATTACCGGCCGTAAAGGCACGTTCACATGCATAACCAATGATTTCAGGAGTATGAACTCCGAACTAAAGAGATGCAAATATAGAAATAGCTTTACCTGGCTAAGATGTGCAACGCGACAAAATGTTGTCAACTCGTTATCTCGTGCAAAATAGAGATATCTCTTTATATCTCGCGACGACGGATGTGGCGCGGCGGGCGAATGTCCGCCTGCGACGCAGGAGGTTGCAGGTTCGATTCCCGCCTTGGGATAAATGTTTGTACGAGAAAATATTTATTCCGGGTGTTCTGGGTATTTTCTATGCATAATAAAAAATATGTATGCATGTAATGTATTGTATTAAGTGTATCAGTCATCTAGTACCCATAACACAAGCTCTACTTAGCTTGGGGCTAGATGCTGTGTGGATTGTCCAGCATTATTATTATTGCACGTACATTTATCGATAGAAAAACCCATTGGTGCGACCGGATTATGAACCCCCGGTGCTTTATAGTGAGCAGCGGCGGCCTTACCCATTGCGAGGCTCTGGGCGGCGGCAGGTCTTTGCGAGGCCCTTTGTTCTATGTCAAAAAATATGTGATCAAAATTAAAAGTTTTAAATAAAGTAAATATTTAAAAAAATCTATGGTTTTTTAAAATTTACTTGGGTTGTTGCGCGAGGCCCCTGCAAGAGCGAGGCCCCGGGCGATTGCCCTGTTCGCCACCCCCTAAGGCCGCCACTGATAGTCAGAATGAACCTTTACCAAAAGGCAACTGATGCTATTACTGGGTGTAAAAGCCAGGGCGAGCGGGCTAAAGTCAATTGCGAAGTAGGATTTTTGTCTTGCTTTTATCTTCGTGTCTCTAGAGACTCGTACTTTGCACTTGAGCGAGACGTTAGTAAACTGCCCTGTGGGCATGTCATACGGACATAAAGGCTTGAAGTTGGAAATCTCTCAGAAAGCCGAAGATTTGAAGTTTTTGAAGTATTTCTTATGCGACTTCCAACAATGTTGCGTTCAACGTTTAACACTACCACGGAGGAGGTATAAAAGCACTGTTCTGTCTCTCTTTCTCTCATAGCTAGTTACGTTTCTTATATTAAAGAAGTTTTACTTCGGTCGTGTGGTTTATAGCACACTCGTTGTATGAGAACAAACTTGTTTTTTTTCCGTGTTAATTACAGATAACTAGCGGCGGCTCGCAGTTTCGCCCGCGTGCTAGTTTTTTTCCCGTTCCCGTTATTTTTTTGGGATAAAAACTCGCCTATATGTTAATCCAAGTTATGATCTATGTTTATTCCAAATCACTCTACTGGTTAGAGCGTGAAAGAGTAACAAACATCCATCCATCCATCCATACTTACAAACTTTCGCGTTTATAATATTACTAGCTGTTACCCGCAACTTCGTCCGCGTGGTTACTTTTTCCGGTTTACTTAACACTTATCGTTATATTTTGGACAATTCACACAAAATCTTTATAAATTATATGTGCCTATGTGTTATTCTGATGTATAAACTATACTATTGTGAAGTTTCATTAAAATCCATTTAGTAGTTTTTGCCTGAAAGAGTAACAAACATCCATCCATACATACAAACTTTCGCGTTTATAATATTAAGTAGGATGGTACAGAACCGGCTCGCATTTGACCGGTTTTTTTCTTTTATTAGTTCCAAGCCTGACATAGGTTGGGCATAGGTCCCACAACGCTTCAAATTCGTCGTTTGTATGCGTAGCTGTTCTAGAATACATTATTGTGATTCCAGAAGTATCTGCACGTATTTCACTGAGCCTAAACAACTTTGCCTATAGCTTTCAAAGGCGCAACTTCGGGCAAGCCTACTTGAATACTAATTCAGGCATAGGTATCCTTTACAAGGTAGTAAGGTCTTAAAAGATGTAGTAACTATTAGTAAGGGCAATTAGGATATGAATCAATCAATCAAATCATTTATTGCATGAGATACATGGTAGAAAGGTGGTATTGTATAATTGCGAGTATCAATGTATTCTGCCGTATCAGGCGTGCAATGTCTAATATAAGTATTTACATTATTTTAGGTTATTAATAAGAAAATAATTAAATAAAAAATAGAAATTACAATTATTTATGTCAGAATTTAAAAAAAATAATAATAATGTCAATCAATCAAATTAAATGAAACTAAAATAAAATAAGGCATCAATCAATTAAATAGGGATAATACAGTCAGATAATACATAGTTAGTTGTTGTTCATTAGTATGGAGCTAGGAACAAATAGTTAATCTACGGTTATTCGTTGATCAAGAGAACGAACCGATTAAAGGTTTTTTAGCAAATATGGTTTATTTTTGCTTTGTTTACAAAAAAAAAGTATGCAAGTATATTAGCTATTTGATTTCCATAGTACAAGCTTTGCTTAGTTTGGGGCTAAAAGGCGTTGTGTGAATGTTTGTTCGTATAATAATAATAATCATCTAGCCCCAAGTTAAGCAGAGCTTGTGTTATGGGTACTAGATGACTGAACTTAATACAATACCTACATTACATACATAGATATTTTTGATTACACATAAAAAATACCCAGAACACCCGGAATAAATATTTGCAGATCGTACAAACATTTATCCTAAGGCGGGTATCGAATCCGCAACCTCCTGTCAACGAGGCAATATTTTGTTATAGGCGATGGTAACCACTTAACATCAGATAGATAGATAGATAGATTAACTCTTTATTGTTCACAAAGAAGTAGAAGCACTGAGTACAACGGGCGGTCTTATCGCTAAAAGCGATCTCTTCCAGACAACCTTTGGATGGAAAGGATAAACAGAAATAGATCAGTCTGCTTGTTCCATTAACAAGTTGTATAAAAAAATCAGCAACTTGCTTAGTGGCAGAAATTTCTACGGTGGTGGTAGTACTTTCCCGTACAAGTCTTTTACAAAGAGCTCTACTTAGCTAAAAAATCTTATGAATCTTCGCCAAAAAGCGTCCAATATCTCGGCTTTTGCTACAAAGTCTAACAATTTAGGAACTTTGTTTCTTACAAGACCCTTCTCGAAGGTTCCTTGTTTTTATCTGGTTATTTGAGAGAATTTGGGTACGCTTTCTTCTATCGTTTTATGTAGATTCAAATGACGGGCCTTAGGTATTTTTTGCACATAAACTATGTGTAATATCTAAGAAGTTCTACATATTTGTCTACCGAAGGACCTTGTTTCATAAGTTACATTATTATCAGCCTGAAGGTTTATTTATTTATAGGGGGTTTTTTGAGAAGGGCAGGTTTAAAATAAAACGAAATATGCAGTTGTTATTCTTCAGGCATTAGAGATTTATTCAAATATTCAGACACATAATCTGATTTGATATTCAAATAAATAAAACAACTCAGGCAGTTTTCGGCCAACTCCTTTATCAAAAATTTGCGGCCCGTCCTGGCTTCGCAAGATCCCTAATTTTTTTAAACTATAATATAGCCTATTTCACACGGAGATAGTGTAGTTTCCCAATGGTGAAAGAATTTTACAAATCGGTCCAGTACTTTCGGAGCCTATTCAATGCAAACAAACAAACAACAAAATCATTCCTATTTATAATATTATTAAAGATATGTTTATCAGTAGACGGGAATCGAGCCCCCAACTCACGGTTTCTCCCCAGCGCGACAGTTTTTGTCACTTTTATAACAACCATGTTTTATACAAGACTTATTAAATAGATTAAAAGTTTCGGGTCAGGATTAGTTAAGGCTCGATTGAATTATACACGAACTAGTTAAGGGAATCCACAGAGGGTTTGTTATTTCTCTGGTAAGGGTAATCTAAGGGGTAACACACGGTGCGGTACGGTAAAAAACAAACGGTTTTTAAAAAGACAAGCTGGTTCGAATAGTTGTGTATCCAATGGGGTTTTGTATAAAAAAAAATGATATGTGCGCAATGCTAGCGCTCTCAAACTGTAAAGAGTGGCGCAGCGGGCGAATGTCCGCCTGCGGCGTAGGAGGTTGCGGTTTCGATTCACACCTTGGGATGAATGTTTGTACGATTTGCAAATATTTATTCCGGGTGTTCTGGGTATTTTATATGTATAATATAGTATTAAATACCCGTGCCACACATGTGTACACTTATTTGATCACATCTTTAAACACATGTCTGGCTTAGTTGTTTGACTGTCAACTGTGTCTTAACTTAATCAACTTAGGTAGAAGTTTGTAGGTTTCGTCTTTCAGTTCGTGTTTGCCATTCGAGAACCTTTATTTTCCAGCAATTATTGGTTCTATGAGGTATAGGCCTGCTCATTGCGACTTTAACTTATGGCTATGTTAGGGGTGCGTCCAGAAACCCAATTCTCTTAAATTTTTTGGAGACGAGATAGAAATAGAAAATATTAATTAATAATAATAATAATAATAATCATGCTGGACAATCCACACAGCGTCATCTAGCCCCAAGCTAAGCAGAGCTGGTGTTATGGGTACTAGATGACTGATATACTTAATACAATACATAGATAGATATTTTTTATTATACCTACAAAAACAAAATAAGATTGTCGAAATTAGGCCTGTCTAAAACTTGAATTTGTTGATATTTTGTTTCGAAAATTAGGCTTCTGATTATGTATGATATGACTCTAGAATGTAACAATACAATTCGTAACTAACAGAACGGTTTTACAGCGTTACAATTCATTTTTTTTTTTTTTTATATATAATAAATAAATAATGCTAGACAATTCACACAGCATCATCTAGCCCCAAGCTAAGCAGAGCTTGTGTTATGGGTACTAGATGACTAATATACTTAATACAATACATTACATACATAGATATTTTTTATTATACATAGAAAATACCCAGAACACCCGGAATAAATATTTGCAGATCGTACAAACATTTATCCCAAGGCGGGAATCGAACCCGCAACCCTGCGTCGCAGGCGGACACTCGCCCGCCGCGCCACATCGGTCGTCATATTTACATGGCAAAAACTCAAAAATAAGTAAACTTATCTAATTTCACGATTTGTGAGTTCTAATTTTATACATTCTAGTGAAGCTGACTGTACCAAGCCACATTTTGTAGTAGTTGGTATTATATACGTGAAAGGTTGTAAGCCTATAACTGTTGCATACTCACATGGTGCTAATACTTCCCCGGACGAGCCCTTCACTAAGAGCTATACTAACTATTCCCTTGTATTCCCTTGTATAAATAAAAATAAATGATAGACTACTACTAAAATGGTAAAAAGGTTTCTTACCAAGGTGTTTACAAAGTTATTATATCCCACCGCACATTGCCTACAATATGGCGCAATATATTAAGTACATAAATGTAATTAAGTGAGCGTTCTGTCAAAACAAAAAGTAATTTATTAAGCTGCCTGGGTATGATGTATGAGTACTGATGGCAGTATCAAAGCCAGCTTATTCAGTTTTCATTCCGAAAATTGGTATGCCATAAAAAACATAACTTGTAAAAAAACCCAGGTCTAGCATCCATCCAGTCACAAAATCCATGTAATAAATACCAAGTCCAATAAATAGGTTGACTTGGCAATCGCGATAAATAATCTAATTATATAGTTAGCGGTCCGTCCCGGCTTCGCACAGATTTTAGTAAGGATCCCTAATTTTTTTGAAAATATAATATAGCCTATGTCACCCGGGGATAGTGTAGCTTCCCAACGGTGAAAGAATTATTCAAATCGGTCTTGTAGTTTCGGAGCCTATTCAATACAAACAAACAAAGTTTTCTTCTTTATAATATTAGTATGGTATGTATTACTTGTGAGATACATTGTGTTTTCATTCGATTGCCAAGTCAAACTATTTATTGGACTTGGTATTTATTGCATGGATCTCACAACTTTTTACGGTAAAAGAACTGAGTTGCGAGACTTGGGTTTTTTTACAAGTTATGTTTTTGATGGCATCTCATTTCTTTTTGTAAGTATAATACATCAAATCACGCCTGTTTCCCATATGGGTAGGCAGAGACCACAGATTTCAACTTGATATGATCCTGACAAACTTTTTTTTGCTTCATTCTCTCGCATGACATTTTTTCATTCTTTCGCCCACTATCATAAAATTTATCATACTTTTCCTAACGTTCTTCGCTTCCCTTGTATACATATTTACCCGTTATTTATCATATTACCCTGGTAACCAGATCACTGATAGAATACTTTTTCAAGTAAAACTTCTTTACGCACGCTTGACTTGGGAAGTAAGCTGGTGTATGCGTGACGATAGCGTTACGAAAAATGTGATCGGGCGAGGCGAACGAAAGTTGAAAGGGAGATATAAGTTAGTGAAGAAAGAGAGAGAGTTACGTTTCGTATATTACTGTAGAGGCAAAAGAAAGAGATGCGAGCATACATATTCTTTCTCCCTTTCTCTAATAGCCAGTTACATTTCTTAAAACAGAGAAGAATTACTTCAGCCGTGTGGTCAACCGTACCCAAAGTAATTTAATATTGTATAATCAGTTTTTTTGCGCACTGTACCTACCTACTGTACATTTGAGTTACCGAACCTAAAAGTTTGGGTTCTCGACAAACATAATAAAGCCATGTAGATCAAATTTGGCTGTGCAAATTCACACTAAGAAGCGTATAATTAACTCTAGGTATTGGGGTACGCTCGGGAATATCCGTCTTCCCTTCGCCTCATTAAGTTAGATTGGCACCACACTGGAGCTTTATAAACCTTGCATATTAGAAATGAAAAAACAAAGAAATCGCAAAAGAAAGAAGATTAAGTGTCCTGCAAGGCAATGCTTTATTATAGGCGATGGTACCTATATCCATATAAAAAATTCGAGCTCGCAAACCGATATCCATTATCAGGAAAACGAAAAAAAGACTGTTTATCATCTCATTTTTATTTTAATCTTCCACTTGCCCACAATTTTTGTCTACTTTTCAGGTTCATTCGACTAACATAGCATCTCATAAGCACGTAAATTTTTTTTATTTTTTTTGTGGCATGTGTCTGTCTTGCGGACAATTTTGCCAATGTCAAGTGGGTTGAATAAATTCTTTTTAGTCAAGTCGAGTCGGTAAAAAAAGTAAAGTCAGCCGTCACCGGTTTTGATGAAAAAGATGGCGTTTTTCTTCAAAACCAAAGGGAAACATTTTCGTTCAAATCAGGATGCCTCATAACACACTTTCATTTCAATTGTTCACACTTGTGCTAAGACCTCAAGTAGGTAATGATGGTTAAAATACCACCAAAATTACACTAGAAAAACAATTAAAATGAAAATACAATGTTGCTTCCAAAGATGACAGAAAACGAATCCCCCACGTAAAATTAATGTATCGTTTCTTTCTTTTCAGATAACATCAAAAACTGCGCAATGCCAACTAGCTTTCAGCGCTAACAGATATCACCACGCACTATGAAACCTAACCGCTAGATGGCGCTATCTATAATTTAACAAACTAGTGCAGTGAACCGTTAGATGGCGTTGTTCTAAGTGGAGCAAGTGAAGTGTTTTTTTTAGTGATTATTATTTGTATAGATTATGATTTGTTATTCAAGTGGTTGAAATGCGAGACGGGTCAAGACCAGGGCCTAGTGGTGCCATTCCAGGGCAAGAGTTTGATGATGATGGTAAGTTATTTAACTTCAATTAACTAGTTAGGTACCTACTTACTACCGACCTATATTTCGGTAGGTACTAGTTTTACTAAGAATTATACATTTACTAGCGAAATGCGAGTTATTTTCATACAAACTTAAATCACCGCTGTACCCATTAAGGGGTTGAATTTCAGGGGATTTTTTTCTTGGTAGGTACACCTCTACGCACCCGGATGAATATTATCTTATACACTGAGCTCACAGTGATAGTTGCCAACGCTAAAGCACAGGGGCGCCACAAATGTATTTGTCCAAAGAGCTTTTATTCCATATTTTTTTGTTAGCTCCACGTTAGTTTTTTTTCATATGAATGCTTTTTAGAAGGAACTTTTTTAGTAAGACCTTTGTAGTACCAACTGAAAGTATTTATCATCATCATCAGCTATACTGCAGATTGCTGGACATAGGCCACGCTTGCCAAAATGTACCACCAAATTGAGCCAAACTGGGAACATCTTTATGTTCTGTGTAGTAAACATCTTTATTTACTACACATTTTTCTTGGTTGGTAATCGATCCCACAACCTACAGTGAAGGCAGAACTACAAACTAATGAGTGGTTATGAGGTGAAATTTTAATATTTAGGGCAGGTCTGAGTACCTCTCTGTAAAACTTCTTAAGATATTTCGCTAAAGTTTCAAAGATTTGCCGAGCAGGAAAATATTGAAGCATTTAGCACTTATTTTTTGTAACCAAATTTAAAATTTATCCCATAAACTTTAGCAGACCAAAATAAAGCATATAAAGTCAAATTTTGTGTGATGAACATAGATTTTTGTTCTGTGTGTTATATTGTATTCTAAGTATGTATTTACAAAAAAAACGTGTGTAAGTATTCTATCAGTCATCTGGTTTCCATAGTACAAGATATTAGTTCAATCAGAGGCACATAAGACTCAGTCAAAGTTAAATTCATTATGTGCTACTAAGAATGTTAGAGTACAATATAACACCCAGACAGAGAACAAACATCTGCGTTGATCATACAAAGAATTGTCCTCGGTGGGGATCGAACCCACAGCTTACACCACAAAAAGCAGATCTACTACCAACTGAGCTGTGACGCTAGTCTTATTAGTTGAAGAATGTGTGTAGTTTGTAGCAATATAGCCAGCATCGGAGATAATAATAATGCTGGACAATCCACACAGCATCATCTAGCCCCAAGCTAAGCATAGCTTGTGTTATGGGTACTAGATGACTGATATACTTAATACATTACATACATAGATATTTTTTATTATTTAAAATACCCAGAGCACCCGGAATAAATATTAGCAGATCGTACAAACATTTATCTTAAGGCGGGAATCGCCCACCGCGCCACATCGGTCGTTCCACCCATCGTCGATACTTCCAATTGTTAGGTAGGTTGAGCTTATTCTACTAATATTATTTAAACGCGAAAGTATGGAAGTATGGATGGATGTTTGTTACTCTTTCACGCTCTAACCAGTAGACTGATTTGGATGAAATTTGGAATAAACATAGATTTTAACTTGAATTAACATATAGGCTACTTTTTATCCCGAAAAAATTACGGGAACGGGAAAAAAACTGCCACGCGGGCGACGCTGCGAGCTACCGCTAGTTTTTTATACAACTTCCAAATGGAACTATTAGATTACCCATTTCTCTGCCACCTGAGGCCCAATTCTCAACGAAATATCATCAAATTAAGTTCGTGTCTCCAAATGGTATTCTCCAAAAGTATCATTTCAGACATGCCTTTACAACAAAATTTTAGTTTCAATTTCGTATCCACCAAAAAAATGTGAATTGGGCTCCTGATGTTAAGCGGTTACGAATGAATGAATAAATAGCTTGACGACTTTTATCCTCAGGCACGGTCTCGGATCTCATAGTACCAAGTACCTACTTGATACTTTGAGGATCTCTAAAAGGGGTAGCCAGAAGTCCGTCCAAATACCTACTACATTTGGCACATACCCAAATTCCATACATGAGATATTTCAAGCCCATCGCCGGCGCTTGAGTACTAACTGGTTTCCTTTACTTACCTTTTGAGAGAACTGAGCATTGGCATTGCGTGCAAAAATTATTGGTACACCACTACTCAGCGTACATCAACCTGAGGCATACAGGTGTTGCCTCATGTGCCTGTAATTACAACGGCGCCCACACCCTTCAAACCGGAACACGCTGCGCTGCTTGGCGGCAGGAATAGGCAAGGTTGTAGTACTTCCCCGGACGAGCCCTTCACTAAGGTTTTTTTTTTTTTTTTTTTTCGAACGGACTAAAATGCTGGTATAATCGCCTAGCGATTTCCGACAGCGTTACCGGGCTACTGGCGAGCGCAGAAGGCGCTACGCCATTACAAAATTGGTTTTGTTGGCAACGAGCACAAGGGCACCACTTAGGTACGGACCTCGGCTTGGGCTGTTGCCTAGCTCCCTTTTCCTTCACTAAGGGCTCTACTATTTCTAATTTATACAGTTTCTAGGCAGGTTTACTGTTCCACGCATAATGTGTACATTCATATTGTAAAGACTTGTATTCAATTGTAAAAAAAATATATTATCCCAATAATTACTCCCCCTAGAGTGGGATTTGAACACACGACCCTTGACAAAGGCTGATTTAGTCTATTAGCAAGATTTTTTTTATCATTGATAGGCTGTAGAAAAATTAAATTAAGATTTATAAGATTTCAAAAAAATATAACTATTCGATCTCTAGTTTTAGTATTTTTTTATACAATAGCCCACCTGATGTTAAATGGTTACCATCGCCTATAGCAAAGCGTTGCCTTGTAGGTCACGTTCGTTAGTAACACTACTCTGCGTCCATCCACCTGAGGCATACAAGTGTTGCCTCATCTGCCTGTAATTTCATAGTATATCTTCTAACCTCACATCCTCATTCCAGGATCTGACGAGAGCAGTTGTGAGGAGTTGCTGGCTTTAAGGAGCATCCTCCACTTCCCTGAGGAGGTGGCCCTGAGGCTCACGGACTCGGAATATCAACTCTTCTACCAGGTATTTACTATAATAATAATAATATAATAATAATGCTGGACAATCCACACAGCATCATCTAGTCCCAGGCTAAGCAGAGCTTGTGTTATGGGTACTAGATGACTGATATACTTAATGTAATACATTACATACATAGGTATTTTTTTTTTACTATACATAGAAAATACCCAGAACACCCGGAATAAATATTTGCAGATCGTGCAAACATTTATCCTAAGGCGGGAATCGAACCTGCAACCTCCTGCGTTGCAAGCGGACATTCGCCCGCCGCACCACATCGGTCTTCGGTCTAGTGCTGTAATTGAGCTTTCAAGTGCCAAAAAACTTGATAAATATAGAAATAGCATCACGACTTCAATCTCCAAGCACGGTAGGTATCCCTTCCGATCTCATAGTACCATAACAAGTAACTATTCGAGATTCTTCGAGGATGTCTGAAGGTAGTCAGAGGTACGTCCAGATAGCACATTTAAGACATACCCACATATTTGCAGTTGTTAGTATTCCTTACGTGTCAGGTTGCAAGCCCGTCGCCGCTGTTAGAATACTAACTGGTTTCCTCATGATATTTGCCTCCACCGTTTAAGATCACACACACATTGTGGCATTGTGCACATAAATTCTATTTCAAATTTCATCCAAATTGGTCCACTGGTTAGAGCGTGAGAGAGTAACAAACATCCATCCGTCCATCCATCCATCCATCCATCCATCCATCCATCCATACTTACAAACTCTCGCGTTTATAATATTAGTAGATCATTGATCCTTGTAACTAAAGAAATAAAATCTTTTTAACGTCAAATAAACTAATACCTACGAAATGCTACGGCGTAGCACTACGAGTCTACGACGTAGCGGGTCAATGACATTTTCACGAAAATACGATTACACTCTCGAGAAAATACAGTATTGCAACTCAAGACGTAAATATTTGTGTTTATCCTTAATGTAGAACTCTGATAATATCTATTACTCTGTTTAATGACATCTTTTTTTAGGGTTCCGTACGCAAAGGGTAAAACGAGACCCTATTATTAAGATTCTGTCTGTCTGTCTGAGATGACAGACAGACAGAAATTTTCACAGATGTTTGTATTTCTTTGTATATAACAACAAATACTAAAACACAGAATAAATAAATATTTAAGGGGGTTCTTATACAACAAGATATTTTTTTACTGTTTTTAGTATGGATAATGTTACGGAACCCTTCTTGGGAGTGTCCGACTCGCACTTAGCCGGTTTTTACATGATAACTTGGCGGTATTCTCTATTGGACTGTTGTTTGCAACAGCTTCTTACTTATCTTTGAGTTTATCTCTCTCTCACTTCATGCAAGGTGAGATAGTATGCATATTAGCCTCGCTCGCACATCAACGAATTCGAGTTGGCGACTAGTATCACCTTAAGACGACTGCCATTGCTTAGCTACTAGTTGTATCAGGTATTGTCTGGGTTCAATCACATCGGGTTGAATGACCAGTCAATGCAAAACTACATAGATGTTTTTTGTCTGTCTGGGTGTTATATTGTATTCAAAGTATGTATTTACAAAAAAAAGTACTTGTATTCTATCAGTCATCTGGTTCCCATAGTACAGGCTTATGCATTGGTTGGGGCTAGATAATGTTGTGTAAAATATTTCCACAAATATTATACCACCAACTGTGCTGTGAAGTCTAGACTATAGTGAAGATAGTCTAGAAGACTTTAAAGCACGAAAGAGAACAACAGTCACCCATCTAAATAGTAACTAAATAATATAAATAATAATAATGCTGGACAATCCACACAGCATCATCTAGCCCCAAGCTAAGCAGAGCTTGTGTTATGGGTACTAGATGACTGATTTACTTCACACAATACATTAGGTACATACATAGGCATTTATTATACATAGAAAACACCCAGAACACCCGGAATAAATATTTGCAGATCGTACAAACATTTATCCCAAGGCGAAAATCGAGCCCGTAACCTCCTGCGTCGCAGGTGGACATAATATAAAAACATTAACTGTTGGAATGTACTGATTAAATTCTGTATTTTACCTTCAGCTAAAAGAAATCTAGGACGCGACCTGGCGTCCTTATTTACCAACGCTAGCTCTTTTACTACCGACGACCGATGTGGCGCGGCGGGCAAATGTCCGCTTGCAACGCAGGAGGTTGCGGGTTCGATTCCTACCTCGGGATAAATGTTCGTACGATCTGCAAATATTTATTCTGGGTGTTCTGGGTATTTTGCTAGCCGCAGCCACAAGCAGCGATGGGCTTGCAACCTGTCACTTATGGAGTACCATCTACTGCAAAATATGAGTATGTACTACCTGGATGTACCTCTGACTATCCCCCTTGGATACCCTCGAAGAATCTCGTTACTAAGATGTCGGAGGGCTATCTACCGTCCATAGGGGTTAAATTCTTCAAGCGATTCTTTTTGTATTTATTGTTTTATTCTTTGTATTCTAAGTACGTATTTACAACAAAAAAATACTTTTATACTTAAGTATTTTATTAGCTAACTGGTTCCCATAGTACAAGCATCGCTTAGTTAGGGGCTAGAAGGCGTTGCGAGAATGTGTGTCAATGTTTATTTATTTATATAGATTTCTACTAAAATCCAAGTCTTGCTGGAGGTCTACTGTTCGCGGAACTTAAGTTGTATTAAAGTCAAAGTCCAAAAGCACTTATTCAGTAAAATCCGCAGGGATCATCTTGAAACGAATCTAAGCGCCAGTTCCTCGCGACCAAACCTAGAAGAACCGGTAAGAAACTTACGGCTTGGTTCCTACCGTTTTTTGTATGATCCTTTTACAAAATAATAATAATGTAAATAATGAAGCTCCAGTGTGGTGCCAATATAACTTAATGTAAGAAAGAAAACATGCTTAGGCAAATAATTATTCTTAGCGAGTAGGGTGAGCTGTCTTGTCTTGTTTGTTAGATACTATTTCCTCGCGTAACACCTGATTCAGAATTCTCTCTCCCACGGGAACTAGCAGATGGAATATCAAGTAGTCCTGGCGGGAACGCTGTAACCGTTATAATTATGTAAATCATTTTATTTTGGTGAACTGGTAGAATACGGGTGGTTTCCTTTGTCAAACTTAAACTTGAAAATAAAAAATATATATTGATAATACATGTGACACGTCATCTAACCTTAAACTAAGCATAGCTTGTTCTATGGGAACCAGATAACTGATAGAATACATAGTTTTTGTCATACTTAGAATACAACATAACACCCAGACACAGAACAAACATCTATGTTCGTCACACAAATGTTTTTCTCGGTTGGGATCGAACCCACCACCTACAGCACAGAGAACTAATACCAACTGAGTTGTGTTGGCTGTCAAAAAGCATTTATCTATACTAATATTATAAAGAGGAAAGATTTGATTGTTTTTTTGCATTGAATAGGCTCCGAAACTACTGGACCGATTTGAAAAATTCTTTCACCGTTGGGAAGCTACACTATCTCCGTGTGACATAGGCTATATTATATACTAGCTGACCGGTGCCCACTTCGTTGGGCGGTAAACATGTTTACTTACAAATCTTAACTGAAGTAGTACTCGATGTCACCAACAGATGGCGTTAATACGGCATAAAATAGCGGCCGTTCGCAGTTTCGCCAGCGTGGCAGTTTATATCAGTTCCCGTTATTTTTTCGGGATAAAAAGTAGCCTAAGTTACTCCTTGTTACATTAGCTATCTGCCAGTGAAAGTCCCGTCGAAATCGGTCCAGCCGTTCCAGAGATTACACGGAACAAACAGACAGACAGACAGACAAAAATTTAAAAAAATGCTATTTTGGTATATGTATCGTATATACATTCCTATGCATGTAGTAAAAAGCGTTATTTTAATATTACAAACAGACACTTCAATTTTATTTATTTGTATAGATTTTGTCATAAAACTATATTACATTATGAATTAATGTCCTTTTTATAAAACACCTGCGTAGGGAGCCGACCTCGCGTCGGAGCCGCGCGGGTACCTAACTCATAGATCTAAACTACTCCCCTGCACGCGCACTCCCAACTTGGTGACGCTCACTTCGCAACGGGCCGTGCAGCAGAAAACGTAATATTTTAATTTCGCCATAACTTCAAAACCAAACGTCCAATTCTAATCATTTAAAGACCAAATATTATCTACATAAACTGTACTTAGTGATAAAATAATTTATTTCGATAAGGGTTAATAGTATGAGTAAAATAAATGCGTTTAAATGTAGTCCAAAAAAAATTGAAGATTTTTAAATAAAAAAATGGTTGTTGTGCCTCACTCGACATAGATAGGTATAGTGTGTCGCTGACTTTTTTGTAGATATTTATAAGATCTACAATTATGTAGAACATTTGATGGTTCTATCTTTTATAGTTTAGGCAGCGTACGCAAAATAAGTAACTTTTCTGGTTGATTTTTTACACCTTGTGTCTGAAAACCCCAAATATTTTACGGAACGCTATTTTTTTCCAAAATAAAATATAGCCTATGTTACTCAGTGATAATGTAGCTTTCTAATGAAAAAAAAATTATTAAAATCGGTCCAGTACTTTTTGAGTTTATTCATAACATACAAAAATACAAAAATACAAAGCTTTCCTCTTTATAATATTAGTGTAGATAAAAAAAATAGAGATTCTTATTAAAACCCGTGTGGAGCCGGGACGGACTACTAGTTTTGTAATATTCAGAGATCAGTGAGGCCCGCTTGCACAGCACAACAATCTCTAAATGTATTTAGCGAGCCCATAAATGCATTTAGGAAGCTTATTACGTTTAACATCTTGCACAAGGAAAATTTAGTCGCTATTACGTTTACGCTAAACATGTTTATCTTGGTAAACGTGATTATTTAAATAAAATTAAATCAGATTGTTGTGCAAGCGGGCCTAGAATCGTTTTAAAGCTTGGTGAATCAGCGCCAGTTCCTCGCGACCAAGCCGACCAAGAAACGATTTGGTTCCTACCGATTTTTTTATGATCCAGAATACAGTACAGGTTCGAACAAACCCGAATAATGGATGCAAGGTTGTTTTTATCCTGGAATCAGTACTTCCCGAACGAGCCTTTCACAAATAGCACTACTACTACTAAAACACATTGTTTTTTTTTTATGTAACTGGTTAATGGAACAAGCAGATGACCCATCCGATGTTAAGTGGTTACGATTACCTATAACAGAGCATTGCCTCGCAGGTCACGCTCATTATAAACGTGCCCTTACTTAAATTTACTACAGATAATGGTACGGAACTCTTCGTGCGCGAGTCCGACTTGGTCGGTTTTTATGTAATCCTCTTTATAAAATAATAAAACATGAAGCTCCAGTGGGTTGTTTGGGAGTGGTCGCGTGTAAGGGGCATAGACAAACCTTTCGACGAGCGACGAGGCGAGTAGTGAGCACGATTGTATAAACAGGGTTTAAGAGTTAACCTAGATCTTAAAGAAATTCAAGTACAAAGGTAACAGAGATGGAAAGTTCAAGCACCTTTTTTAAGATGCGACGTGACCGTCCCTCTGTAACCGTAGCTTGCGACAGCAGGCGTAATTTAGTAATAGTTTTCGGCGTAAAAGTTCCCTGTTGGAGCTACTTCATATCCTCAAGGAAGATCGATTTTGAACCTTCTGCGATCGACAAATCTGGAATGCGAAGGCGGAGTGAAAAAATGCTATCCTACTAATATGATAAACGCGAAAGTTTGTAAGTATGGATGGATCGATGGATGGATGGGTGTTTGTTACTTTTTCACGCTCTAACCAGTGGACCGATTTGGATGAAATTTGGAATAAATAAAGATTGTAACTTGGATTAACGTATAAGCTAATTTTTATACCGAAAAAATAACGGGAATGGGAAAAAAACTGAAACGCGGGCGCAGCTGCGAGCGGCCGCTAGTATTACATATGCGACACAACCTAACTTACTTGCCAAAGTTAAACCTTGAACAAGAACTTGGAATCCAAAAATCGCTTTACAATTTATGAATTGCTAATCTCAGATTTGTTATTTAAATGTACAGAATTTACGAGTATTTTTTTATAACATTTTCGCTGCTGCCCGTATTTGTGAAGTTTTTTGCAAGCGCTTGAAAGCACTTGAATGACTTGAAAAAGCTTTTAAGCGAACGAGACTGGCAGGCATTCTACTAAAGCGCACGACCAGTACTCGAACAAAACAAAGTCAATGTAGAATTAATTGAATAGGCAGGTCCGTGGGGTACCGAGGCTCTCCGGGTTTTTAAAATTCTTCCAGGGCGTCTGACCCGAGGGATGGTGAGTATCTGGCTCAGCGAATCAGCATTGACATTCAGCGTGGCTGCAGCCAGTGTTTTGGGAACGCTTCTGATTGCCACTGATCTGGATCAGTTGAGCTACCTTTAGATCGTTTGCAACGGTCTGTAGATAGCTCAACTGTTTCATATGTATTCTGTACATACCAATTATAAATACCTGTATTAGCTGTAATTAAATTATGACATAATGAATTATTATGACTTGTTTGACAGTGCTACTCAGTTTTCAACATTTGCCAGTTGTCAACATTTTACATATATTTCGTCGGATCCGATTGCTTCTCAATAGCTCAGTCGGCTATCGCATACCTGTATCAAGGGGAAGGTCGTGGGTTCAAATCCAACTCGAGGGAATAATTTGGGATAATATAAAATCTTTCTAATTTCCTTACAGGTAAACACTATAAATACAGACAAAATATACTGTAATTATGTTAAAATAATTAATGATTCGTCTGATCATACTTACTTTGTAGTTATGAAATATAATAATGCTGGACAACCCACACAGCATCATCTAGCCCAAGCTAAGCAGAGCTCGTGTTATGGGTACTAGATGACTGATATACTTATTACAATACATTACATACATTATATTTTTTATTATACAAAGAGAATACCCAGAACACCCGGAATAAATATTTGTATGGTACAAACATTTATCCCAAGGCAGGAATCGAACCCGCAACCTCCTGCGTCGCAGGCGGACATTCGCCCGCCGCGCCACATCGGTCGTCATTGATAAAACCATATTTTGCAGTAGTTGGTATTCTAAAAGTGACAGGTTGCAAGTCCATCGCCGCTGCTAGAATACTACAACTTAAGGCACAAGACGCCAGTTCCTCGTGCCCAAACCTAGAAAAACTGGTAAGAAACCTTACGACTTGGTTCCTACCGCTTTTTTATATGACCCTTTTTACATAAAAATATAATATGAAGCTTCAGTGTGGTGCCATATACAGGGTGTAATAAGACTTCGCCTGAAAACTGAAACTGCGTATTCAGACCATGATTCTGATAACAAAAAAACATGAAAAAAACGAGAGTGCTTTAGGCCACACGACTGAAGTAGGTAAAACTTCTTTAATATACGAAACGTAACTGGCTATGAGAGAAAGAGAGAAAGAACAGTGCTTTCATACTCCCTCCATGGTAGTGTTAAATGTTTTACGCAACCTTGTAGAAGAACTTGTACTCGCATTAGAAGTATTACTTAAAAAAAAACTACACTTTTTGTCCGTGTTTTCGTGTTTTCAGCATCAATATCAACAATAATCATAAAATAAACGTAAGTACCTAATTATCTTATTTAAAAAGCGAATATGTTATGTAAATGTTCGACGACCGATGTGGCGCGGCGGGCGAATGTCCGCCTGCAATGCAGGAGGTTGCGAGTTCGATTCCCGCCTTGTGATAAATGTTTGTACGTCTGCAAATATTTATTCCGGGTGTTCTGGGTATTTTCTATGTATAATAAAAAATATCTATGCACGTAATATAGCACGTATTAAGTATATCAGTCATTCAGTACCCAAAACACAAGCTCTGCTTAGCTTGGGGCTAGATGATACTGTGTGGATTGTCCAGCATTATTATTTATTTAATATTTCCTACTTTTAGTGAAGGCCAACCGTATTGGCTATCGCCTTCTTGCTAATTGTGATTGGGCATGGCTAGTGATAAGACATAAAGCCTTGATATAGGACAAGGTCAGAGTTTACGAAAACCGAGGTCCAATTTTCGTATTTTTTTTAGTAGTAGTAGAGCTCTTAGTGAAGGGCTCGTCCGGGGCAGTGCTATTTTTTATACAACTTTCAGATGAAACAAGCAGATGACCTACCTGATGTTAAGTGGTTACCATCACCTATAACAAAGTATTACCTCGTAGGTCACTCGTTAGGAATGTCACCTACGATGCACTACTCAGCGTCCATCAACCTGAGGCATCCAGGTGTTAAGCCTCATGTGCCTGTAATGTCACCGGCAGCCACACCCTTCAAACCGGAACACAGCAAGCTGCTTGGCGGCAGGATTAAGCATGGTGGTAGTACTTCCCCGAACGAGCCCTTCACTAAGAGCTCTACTACTACTAACTAATGCCTACTACTAAAGTAATGCCACCATGCCTATTTTTGCCGCCAAGCAGCTTGCTGTGTTCCGGTTTGAAGGGTGTGGGTGCCGGTGTAATTACAGGCACATGAGGCTTAACACCTGCATGCCTCAGGTTGATGGACGCTGAGTACATCGTAGGTGACGTTTCTAACGAGCGTGACCTACGAGGCAATGCTATGTTATAGGTGATGGCAACCACTTAATATCAGGTGGGCCATCTGCTTGTTTCATTGGCACTCACACCTTTCAAACCGAAGCACGCTGCGCTGGTTGGCAGCAGGAATAGGTATGGTGGTAGTACTTTCCCGGACGAGCCCTTTACTAAAAGCTCTACTACTACTAATACCACTATTACTTCTAACAAGAAATACAAGGAATTCGCTCTGTCAATATCTACCGTAAATTACGAACAACCTCCTAACTCATGAAACTAATTTAAGTTAAAGTTGTATTACTTACATTGGCTTCACAACTCCGGTCGTACAGTCAGCAAAGCAATTTGTTTAACAGATTGAGATATTTTACGCTTTGAATATTATTAAGGACGAAAATAATTATTTTCCTGTTTTTATAACAATAATAATAATGCTGGACAATCCACACAGCATCACCTAGCCCCAAGCTAAGCAGAGCTTGTGTTATGGGTACTAGATGACTGATATACTTAATACAATACATTACATAGGTACATAGATATTTTTTATTATACATAGAAAATACCCAGAGCACCCGGAATAAATATTTGCAGATCGTACATCGAACCCACAACCTCCAGCGTCGCAGGCGGGCATTTGCCTGCCGCGCCACATCAAAATCAAAATCATCGGTCGTCAAAATGACTAATGACTTGAATGAAGAAGAAGAAGGTTATTATCACTTAGATTGGTTTCAATACCGATTTGTCCCAACCCTATGCTAGGACAGTGACTTGGTATCGAGTAATATTGAATTACAAATATCCTTACTGATCACTACGGTTGGTATAACTCAGTTATAGCCAGGGGCAGTTCACAGTACCGAGGGTGGTATTTTGATGTACACTGCGCGGCAAGCGAGGGAGCCACAAATCCCAAAAAAGGGAGGGGTAGGTTAGCACATCCCCGTATCAAGGGAAGGTTCATTGGACCACACTGGAGCATTATTTACATTATTATTACTTTGTAAAAGGATCATACAAAATAATCGGTAGGAACCAAGCCGTAAGTTTCTTGCCGGTTCTTCTAGGCTTGGTCGCGAGGAACTGGCGCTTAGATTCAACTAGATTTAAAACGTTTCAAGATGATCCTTGCGGATATTACTTAATAAATGCTTTTTGACTTTGACTTTGAAGTTTCTTGCCGGTTCTTGCGCGGCTTGGTCGCGAGGAACTGGCGCTTAGATTTACCTAGATTTAAGACGTTTCAAGAATTTCCCTGCAGATATTACTGAAAAAATGATTTTTGGCTTTGACTTTTGGGATATTATAGAGCTAGAATTGCCGGCGGTATAACTCAAAATTGCAATACAAGCTTTCGTCTATCAGTTTTCATGGTTGACCTCCACCTAAACTAACAACGGTATGCACACATAAATTATACTTAACTGATCTATGGCGCACTGACATTGGGATTCAATGCACATTAAACCATAATATAATAGGGTATTTCAATAAATAAATAAATACTGATATACATTCACACAGCGCCTACAAGCCCCGAACTAAGCAAAGCTTGTAATATGGGAACTTGACAGCTGATAAAATACTTGTTTAGTATATACAAATATTTTACATCTAATATTTAAACTATCTACCATATATCTACATATTTTATAATACTTTTATTATTTTATTATTTTTATAATTTTTTTCGACGACCGATGTGGCGCGGCGGGCGAATGTCCGCCTGCGACGCAGAGGTTGCGGGTTCGATTCCCGCCTTGGGATAAATGTTTGTACGATCTGCAAATATTTATTCCGGGTGTTCTGGGTGTTTTCTATATGTATAATAAAAAATATCTATATATGTAATGTATTGTATTAAGTATATCAGTCATCTAGTACCCATAACACAAGCTCTGCTTAGCTTGGGGCTAGATGATGCTGTGTAGATTGTCCAGCATTATTATTATTATTATTATTAATAACTCTGTTTTCTAACTGCGGGTCTTTACTATAGGTAGAAAACAGAATTTAAATCACTGTCCGCAGGAAGTGTGCCCAAAAGGCTGGTAACGTTACCTCTTTGGATAGCTAAACTAATTCTCTGTCCAAGATAAGCGCTAGCCCTTTGATCGTACCTCTTACATACTCTTACATACTGTTTTCTGTGAATACACACTTAGAAGTAGTAGTAAAGCTCTTAGTGAAGGGCTCATCCGGGGCAGTACTACCACCATGCCTATTCCTGCCGCCAAGCAGCGCAGCGTGTTCTGGCTTGAAGGGTGTGGGTGCCGGTGTAATTACAGGCACATGAGGCAACACCTGTATGCCTCAGGTTGATGGACGCAGAGCAGTGTATTGTAAGGCACGTTCCTAACTAACGTGACCTACAAGGCAATGCTTTGTTATAGGCTATGGTAACCACTTAACGTCAGGTGGGCCATATGCTTGTTCCATAAGCAAATTGTATAAAAAAAACAATATAACACCCAGACACAGAACAAACATCTGTGTTCATCACACAAATGTTTGTTCTCGGTAGGGATCGAAACCACAACAGCGCAGTGGTCCTACCTTCTGAAGTCGTGGGTTAGAATCCGTTCGTGCACCAATGGTTATTTGCGCAATACCATTACTCTCAAATAATAATAATAATACCATTATTATTATTATTAATATTAATGGTATTATTATTATTATAATAATAATAATACCATTATTATTATTATTATAATAATAGGGACGAGCTTGACTACTTTCATAGGGACTGGAAAGACTTAGCGCAGGATCGGAATGTGTGGAGGGAATGGAGGGAGGCCTTTGCCCATCAGTGGGACACAGAGGGCTAATAATAATAATAATAATAATACCATACCGGATACCGGATATCTACCGTGCTTGGGAGTAATCTATCTAGTCGTAATGCAATTTTTTTTCTCTTTTCTATTTTTTGTTGTTTTTCTCCAGGTCCCACCAATCGACTACTTACGCCAAGTGACGATGGATCTTGGTGGGGAGGGTGTGCTGGCAGTCAACGAGCGGCATATGATCAGACGGTCGACTCAGCCGGTCACGCAGCGCAGCTCCGTGCGGGCTCTGATCAGGAGGTTCAATGACGTAAGTTCAAACGAATGAGAGAGAAAATACAGTTTCAACAAAATATTGGAGGGCGCTGCAAAATGGATGGATGGATGTTTGTTACTTTTTCACGCTCTAACCAGTGGACCGATTTGGATGAATTTTGGAATAAATATAGATTGTAACTAACTAACTACCTACTGTACCTAACAGCGTACTTTTGTTCACGCTGCGCTGTTGAAGAAATACATATTTTTTTTTCCTAAAACAAAATTCTGCACATTTTAAACAGACACACAGGTTTTACAGTTTCATTATTTGTATATTTTGGGACCCTAGCGACGAGCGAGCGTTTCCATGGCAGCGAAGTGGAGCCCTGACGTACGCAGCGCAGTCCCCAACAGAGCAACACGAGCTCTGATTATTGACATTTGTGTTTTGACAATTTAGTGTTTTAGTTTGTGTTTTTGTGCATGTTTATATTTATTTTGTGTCTAGGTTTCATAAGTTTTATAGTTTGTAAGTTGTTTCTTTTCTGTAACTCTATGTCTGTGACCGCAGATCCATCAGTAGCCGTACCCTCCCAAGCCTTGCCATCTCAACACTCTTCGAACTTGATACAGTGCTCTCAATGTTCACAACCAAAATTTTTTAAAGGTACCAAAGGTTTAAATATTCATGTTGGAAAAGTTCACAATAAAAACACATCAGTAAGGCATAACATCAAATCATCAAATGTTCCTATTCATACATTTAAAACTATAAACAATAATCAAAATTCTCCTGCCCAACCTTTTTGGCAAAAACTAGCATTTTTAAAAACATCAGTTCCTTTGGTTAAGCGTATTCCAAAAGGTGCTCGCCATTTAGTAGCTCTAAATTTATCGTCTAGAATAAAACATGTCATTAATGAAAACTCAATTCAGTCATGGGAGAATTTATTTTCATTTTCGTTTGAAATACTTCACTCAGAAAGAACAAACAACATTTCGCTGACATCATCTATAAAAAGCAATTGTAATCATGACATGGACACAGATGCTGCTCCCTGTGGTACTCGGCAGCAGGTTTTACATTCTACGCATAATTTAATTCAAAAAATTGAGTCAAAAGTAAGCGACGGTGATTTGAAAGGCGCCTCAAAATTATTATTCAGCAATGACGTTCTAGCTCCTGATACTCCAGAAACTCTTGCCGCACTTTTAGATAAACATCCACCTTCTACAGTACCAATCACGCTGCCGCTATTGGGTCAAAGTCAACAACAGCCAATACATGCAACAACCAGTGACATTCTTCAAGCAGTTATGTCTTTTAAAAATGGTTCTGCAGGTGGCCCCGACGGCCTAACACCACAACATCTAAAAGACCTTATTGCTGTACCAGGAGACGTTGGCGGAACACTTTTAAAAGACATGACTGCTTTGATAAATTTAATGCTAGCAGGAAAAGTTTGTAGTTCCGTCACACACATGTTATATGGAGCTAACCTATGCGCTCTTAAAAAAAAAGATGGCGGAATCCGACCAATTGCGGTAGGATACACTTTTCGCCGTATTGCTTCCAAGGTCTGTTGCAAAAAAATTATACCTACACTTACTGAAAAATTTCAACCCATTCAATTAGGCTTTGGAAGCAGGGGTGGTTCTGAAGCCGCAGTCCACGCTTTAAGGACATACCTAAACAGAGACGCCGGTGAGGTACTGCTGAAAGTGGATGTGAAAAATGCTTTCAACTCAGTTAATAGAATCGAAATTCTAAACGAAATTCAAAATTGTTGTCCTGAAATTTTTGATTACATTTTTCAATGTTATGGTTCTGACTCCACGCTTACTTACAAATTTCACCACATAAGTTCTGCTACTGGTTGCCAGCAGGGAGACCCTCTAGGTCCTGCCATATTCAGTCTTGCTATACATCCCATTATTTCATCATTACAATCTAAATTGAATATTTGGTATTTAGACGATGGCACACTAGGGGGCGATGCAGAAACGGTTTTGGCAGATTTAAAAATTCTAATTGACAAGTTTTTATGTATTGGTTTGACTTTAAATTTTTCAAAATGTGAATTATTCATTGCAGATTCGGTACCAACAAGTCGGAAAAATGAAATCATTAGCAATTTTAATATTTTGGCACCTAACATAAAAATTTTAACAAAAACATCACTGCGTCTCCTAGGCGCTCCCATTTTAAGCGATTCATTTCCATCTTTCATTACAGAGCAACGTACAAAGTTCGAAGAGTACACTGAAAGACTATCAAAAATTCACTGCCACATGGCCTTTCATATCATTCGCTTTTGCCTTTTCATACCACAACTGACATACACCCTTCGATGTAGCCCCCTTTGGATATTAAAAAATGATCTAACAAGCCTAGACACTGCATTACAAAGGGTTCTGGTTAAAATTCTAAATTGTCCCATGTCTGATGTTTCCTGGAGCCAGGCTACCCTTCCAATAAGGTTTGGTGGTCTGGGAATTAGAAAAATTTCATGCGTTTCTCTCCCGGCGTTTTTATCCTCAGTTCATAGTACAGCTAAATTATTTTCAAAAATTATTTTTTCATCTTTAGGCAACATTAAATGTGACTCTATGGAGGAGGCTAAAAATGCCTGGACTTTGATGTGCCCGGCAGAAACCACTCCCGAGAAACCGCACCTTCAGAGACAATGGGATGAGCCTTTATGCAGGAAGGTGCAGGAAGTGCTAGTTGAATCAGCTTCAACTTCAGCAGAAAAGGCTCGGCTCATTGCATCAGGTACTCGAGAATCTGGTTTCTGGCTTCATGCACTACCTTCAACAAATATAGGGACTCTCTTGGATAACACTACTTTTTCTTTAGCAGTCAGTATTCGAATAGGAGCCACTACCAATGAACCTCACCAGTGTCGCTGTGGTAGCTCTGTCGACCGTCAAGGTCACCATGGTCTGTCCTGTCGCCGCAGTGCAGGTCGCCAATCTCGCCATGCTAGCCTCAACGACATAATTCGTCGGGCTCTCGCCACTGTCAACGTGCCGGCCATCCTTGAGCCGAACGGTATCGCACGTGACGATGGAAAGAGACCCGACGGCATGTCGTTGATACCTTGGAGTCGAGGTAGGCCTTTGGTGTGGGACGCTACCTGTGTAGACACGCTGGCCGCTTCACATGTTTTGTCAACATCAAAAACAGCGGGAGCGGCGGCTACAGCAGCAGAAGCCCTTAAAAGACGGAAATATGCATCTCTCGGTAATGGATACATATTTCTGCCTTTTGGGGTAGAAACGTTAGGTCCATGGGGTCCAGAAGCGTGGCTTCTATTTAAAGAGTTATCCAAGAGACTGGTGGATGTGACTCACGATCAAAGGGCTGGCGCTTATCTTGGACAGAGAATTAGTTTAGCTATTCAAAGAGGTAACGTTGCCAGCCTTTTGGGCACACTTCCTGCGGTCAGTGACTTAAATTCTGTTTTCTACCTATAGTAAAGACCCGCACTTTACTATAGGTAGAAAAAGTTATGATAAAATATGTAGATATAAGGTAGATAGGTTAAATATTAGATGTAAAATATTTGTATATACTAAATTACTTCCGTTATAATAAAATAAATAATATTCTTCTTTGATTGTAACTTGGATTAATACATAGGCTACTTTTTATCCCGAAAAAATAACGGACACGGGAAAAAACTGCCACGCGGACGAAGCTCCGAGCGGCCGCTATTTTATGCCGTGTTCCCCCTAATTACGCCATCTGTTGGCGACTTCGAGTACTACTTCAGTTATTTAATAATGACTACAATCATTATTGTACTAGCGCCACCGTGCATCTTTATTCTTACATAGTACCTTTGTAAAAATGTTTACCGCCCAACGAAGTGGGCACGGGTCGTCAGCTAGTACTATTACCATTATTTTGCAAATAAATGAAAAGAAATGAAATATATTTATGTTTTATTTATTTATTCATTTCCTTTTACAATGCCTTAACAGTTAAGAACTAAATCGACAATGCAAAACAATTAGGTACAACTAATCTAAAAAAACATAAAAGCTCTACAAAACATATAAGCATAAAACTGTTATATATTGTTTATACGTTTTCGTCCGTGTGTTTTTTTATTTTTCTCTTATTTTGTTTGTTTTTAATTTTGTTTAATTATTAAGTGTGTTCTGAATTGTGTGTGTTGTGTTTCCGTCACAAATAAACGTTTTTTCTTTCTTTCTTTCTTTCTTTCTCTTTCTGTAAATTTCATCAATGAAACCACAAAAAGGTCAAAGTCCTCCTCTTCGCATAATCTATTGATAAGGCGAAGAGCCCTTGTCATAGGTGCTTTTTTTAGTTAGTTAGTCCTTGCTCTCGGAACCAGTAGGAGTTCGTGTCGCCGCGCGCGTATGTAGTTATTTGGGACATACAGCCCCACACGCATTAGTGGGTACTTGCGGGTTGTACACCATACCTCTCAATAACCTAAAAATGTACGTAGCCAGCGTTACCTCCCTTCTTACCTCCAGTTTGTAGTAACCTACCATCCCTAAGACAAATAGAGTAGGATACATTATAACGTGGGGTTTTCCGAGTGAAATTAAAATAAGTGCAGACAGTG
Organism: Electrophaes corylata; assembly: GCA_947095575.1. Taxonomy (NCBI): domain Eukaryota; kingdom Metazoa; phylum Arthropoda; class Insecta; order Lepidoptera; family Geometridae; genus Electrophaes; species Electrophaes corylata. The sequence continues at coordinate 1,181,289 of OX352727.1, forward strand.
GTGAGTAACCGCTAATATAAACCGAGTGTTAAGTTTTATTCCCCCGACAACACCCACCTTCATTATCCAGTACTTAGTTAATTACTGAGTGTTGTCTGTCCGTTGGAAATTCTACCGCGTAGTTTATGTTTGTAATTACTTCTAGCTTGATTCATGCATGTTTTCATGACAATTATAACTTTACTATAGCCTATTATGGCGGGCGGGACACGTAGAACGAGCGACAGATGAAAGATGGAGTGAAAAAATCCTTTACTGGTACCAAAGTCAAAGTCAAAGTCAAAAATCATTTATTCAGTAATATCCGCAGAGATCATCTTGAAATGTCTTAAATCTAGGTGAATCTAAGCGCCAGTTCCTCGCGACCAAGCCTAGAAGAACCGGCAAGAAACTTACGGCTTGGTTCCTACCGTTTTTTTGTATGATCCTTTTACAAAGTAATAATAATGTAAATAATGAAACTCCAGTGTGGTGCCAATCTAACTTAATAAGGAGATTGCAAGACAAAAAACATGTTAAGGCAATCATACCAAGATCTTAATATACAACAGAAGTTCAACAGACAGCACACCCCCGAAATGTCAGTCGTCCCCGTGGCCAAGACCAAGACGACGATGGTGGGACGACATCATGGGAATTGCGGGTGCAACGTGGACTAGATTAGCCCAAAATAGAAAAATATGGAAAGGGTTGGAGGAGGCCTTTGCCCAAAAATGGGCGACTCAAGAAAAAAAAATAATACAATTTAGGAAATATATTTAAATAATTATAATAAATAAATAATGCTGGACAATCCACACAGCACCATCTAGCCCCAAGCTAAGCAGAGCTTGTGTTATGGGTACTAGATGACTGATATACTTAATACAATACATTACATGCATAGATATTTTTATTATACATAGAAAATACCCAGAACACCCGGAATAAATGTTTGCAGATCATACAAACGTTTATTCCAAGGCGGGAATCGAACCCGCAACCTCTGCGTCGCAGGTGGACATTCGCCCGCCGCACCACATCGGTCGTCGGTCAATTAATACTAATAATAGCATACGATAATTTTAATACTTAATTGAAAAATAAAATGGCTTAATAATAAATAAATAAAAATAGCCTACTAATATTATAAATGCGGAAGTAGAGATATTTGAGGTTTGATTACGCTGTAGATAATGGACAGATTTGAATGAAACTAAATTTGTCCGAATGGGTGAAATGAACGTAAAATCTCTGTTTCAAGTCTGTTAATAGGTATAGCTTTCCCCTGTCAGTTTATTAGTACTTTTTTTTATTGACGACCAATGTAGTGCGGCTGGTGAATGTCCGTCTGCGACCCTGGAGGTTGCAGGTTCGATTCCCGCCTTGGGATAATGTAATGTATTGCAATGTAATGTATTGTATTAAGTATATCAGTCATCTAGTACTCATAACACAAGCTTTGCTTAGTTTGGGGCTAGATGATGCTGTGTGGATTGTCCATACGTATGTATGACGTCTATCAACCTAGAACACAGCAAGCTGCTTGAAGGTAGTACTCCCAGACGAGCCTTTCACTAAGAGCTCTATTACTACAAAATCTAATAAAGTCTAATTATTTGTCCTGAAGTATACCTACGTATAATCTACGTACTAGAGACGAGCAATTAAATTATCTATCGATGAAGTACGTACCGTCTTACCTAAAAGGTTTGTATTAAGTCTGATCGGCTCGGATAATCTGTTTGCTGTCTTATAGGGAAGGGATTATGTCGATATTGAAAGTGTTGATCGTGTTGTTGCTTAAAAGCTCCGGCTAAGCTGTGGTTTCGTAATTGAAATACGAACATTATTTAAATTCAAATTCTTAATTTCGGTTATTCACCATAATGGCGTTGTCCGCCTGCGACGCAGGAGGTTGCGGGTTCGATTCCCGCCTTGGAATAAATGTTTGTAATATCTGCAAATATTTATTCCGGGTTCCGGGTTCCGAAGTTTCGTAATTCGTTTTGTATTATACTGCGGGGTAACTCGGTAGCCTTCAAAAGTCAAATTGTCACTACCTGACATGCCGCGTAGTGTAACTCAAAACGACAATACTAAACTTTGCTTATCGTATCTAAGAGAAGACTTGCTGAAAATTTCAAGTCTCTACGAGCAGTGGTTTAGGCTGTGCATTATCTATGTCAGTCAGGACAAAGATTCTTATAATTGCATTGGTATGATAAATAGTAGGATGTTAGTATAACTACTTATAAGAGAAAATAGGCTTTGACAAAAAGTATTTATGTGATTATATTTTCCATACTGTTGTATATTTGTTTAATTTTGAAGCTAGAAGACGCTATCTGAAATGTTCATTATATAAATTTTATTAATATATTAATAAACATATTAATAAACATCGACATATATCTATCGACTTTTCCCCTCTCTAGCAGCCAACAAGTACGAGTCTATTCGAGAGTAATTATCGACAGCTGCAATCATCCCGCCCCTGTTCATTAGAGGTGTTCGAAACTCGATATTTTTTTACTAAAGTCTGGATAATAATCAGGAACACTCACCGTATTCCAGTTAGAAAATAGATTTTTAACTAAGGGTAACTGAGGGTAAAAGATGTCATATTCGTATTAGTCTACAAATACTTATATAAAAAAAAATAGCATCACGACTTTATTCCAAAGCACGGTAGATATCCCCTCCGATCTGTTAGTACCAAGTACCTACTCGAGATTCTTCGAAGATGCCAGAGGGGGGTAGTCAAAGGTACGTCTAGATAATACATTTGGTACATACTCACATTTTGCAGTAGTTAGTATTCCATACGTGACAGGTTGCAAGCCCATCGCCGCTGCTAGAATACTAACCGTTTAAGAGCACTGGCATTGTGCATATAAATTTTTCGAACAGAAAAATACATTAGTTTCCGACAGGATTCAAACCCACGACCTTAGGGTCATATATATATTAAATAGCGAAACGCGCGCGACTGCGTCCGCGTGAAGCTATTTTCATACAAACTTCAACCCCCACTATACACGTTTAGGGGTTGAATTTCGGGAATTCCTTTCTTAGTACACCTCTACGCACCAAGACGAACATATTTTGAAAATTTCAAGTCTCTACGAGCAGTGGTTTAGGCTGTGCGTTGTCTATATATCGGTCAAAGATTCTTATAATTGGTATAGGTTAACAATATGTCTATCATAAATTGAATGCACGCTTTTCAGCACCCACTGATAATAATATTAATAATAATGCTAGATAATTCACACAGCATCATCTAGCCCCAAGCTAAGCAGAGCTTATGTTATGGGTACTAGAAGACTGATATACTTAATACAATACATTACATACATACATATTTTTTATTATGCATAGAAAATGCCCAGAACACCCGGAATAAATATTTGCACATCGTACAAATATTATCCCAAGACGGAAATCACACCCGCAACCTTCTGCATCGCAGGCGGACATTCGCCCGCCACGCCACATCAGTCGATGATGATGAGATAAACACAGATGAACATGATGATGAGATAAAGAAAGCATGCTATACCTTAGATAGTTACGTTAATGATAAATCGGCGTGGCCAGATGTTCCGCTCGCTCGACCCATCGGCAGCTAGGATATTTTTGCAATGTCTGTACTATTCTCTTATTTGAATTAATTAGATTTTAAGCATTACTCTTAGTTGAAGCGTAGCGCGTGCTGTCTTTTGAACTTCTGTTGTATATTAAGATCTTGGTATGATTGCCTTTTCTGTCTTGCAATCACCTTATTAAGTTAGATTGGCACCACACTGGAGTTTCATTATTTACGTTATTACTTTGCAAAAGAATCATACAAAAAACGGTAGGAACCAAGTCGTAAGTGTTGCCAGTTCTTGCGCGGCTTGGTCGCGAGGAACTGGCGCTTAGATTCACCTAGATTTAAGACGTTTCAAGATGATCCCTGCGGATATTACTGAATAAATGATTTTTGACTTTGACAGAGCTCATCTTGAATATCTTGAATTGCCATCTCTTTGTCTGAAGCTATCGGATAACCAAAGGCTGTCAGAGGGCATAACGAACCGCCGCCGCCGGGGCATTAACGTTCCACTCGGAGCCTGAAACCGGATATGTACACTCAGCAGCATAAGTTATTTGTCTTTCCAACAACGCCTTACTAATTCAGATTATAAGAATAAGAAAGAAAATTATAGCTAATACAAGTATTTATAATTGGTATGTACAAAATACATGTGAAACAGTTGAGCTATCTACAGACCGTTGCAAACGATCTAAAGATAGCTCAACTGTGTAAAAACAAGAATAAAAATCTTTATTGGTAACGATATACAATTTAAAATTTAATCTAACAACGTAAAACTTGACACTGGAGCTTATTTTATTGAAATTATTTTTTCATTTTTTAAAAAACGAATGTTTTTTTTTATGTGACTTATTAATGGAACAAGCAGATGGCCCACCTGATGTTAAGTGGTATTATTGACTCAGATTATTGTCTCGCAGGTCACGCTCATGATAAACGTGCCCTTACGATGCACTACTTTGCGTCCATCAACCTGAGGCATAGATGTTAAGCCTCGTGTGCCTGTAATTACAATTAATTATGTTTATTGAAGTAATACTTCAAATGCGACTTCCAACAAGGTTGCGTTAAACGTTTAACACTGCCATGGAGGGGGTATGAAAGCACTGTTTTTTCTCTCTTTCTCTCATAGCCAGTTACGTTTTTACTTCAGTCGTGAAGCACACTCGTTTTTTATATTTCCAAAAGATACGCAGTTATAAGAATATTTATCCTGACTGACTGACTGACTGACTGACTGACATTATAGACAGCGCACAGCCTAAACCACTTGTCGAATTTGAAATTTTCAGGGTATATTCGTCTTGGTGCGTAAGATAGGAATTTCCGAAATTTAACCCCGATACAATGGGGTTTGAAGTTTGTATGAAACTTCACGCGGACGAAGTCGCGCGCATTTCGCTAGTATATCTTTACCAACTAAGAATCTTTGTCCTGACTGACTGATGTTTAGATAACACACAAAAAGCTACTGTTGTAATAAAAAGGAAATTCCGAAATTCAGCCCCTAAACGGGTACACCAGGGTTGAAGTTTGTATAAAAATAACTTAACGAGGACAAAATTAAAGTTAATTTTATAATATACTAGCTGCGCCCGCGACTTCGTCCAATTTAACAGCCAAGTTATTTAGTTTTTTTTTTTGCATTATTTTTTATTTTTTCTAAAAGAAAAGTAGCCTAAGTTACTCCTTATTACATTAGCTATCTACCAGTTAAAGTCATGTCGAAATCGGTCCAGCCGTTCCAGAGATTACCCGGAACAAACAGACAGACAGAAAAAATTTAAAAAAATGCTATTTTGGTATATGTACCGTATATACTTTCATTATATGCATGTAGTAACAAGCGGTTATTCTAATATTACAAACAGACACTTCAAATTTATTTATTTGTATAGATATATTCTCCAGACTACACTTCAGGCTTTTGGCTTTTGGCTTTTGGTTTTTTTTGGGTGTGGTTAGTAGGACAGTACTGTCCTACTAATTTGAGTTCAAAATATCCCATTTCAAGTTTACCCATAAATAAGTCTTTGGACAATGCTAGATTTCCGTAGGTACCTATTTGTGGTTTCCTCATAAAAAGGGTGTGGCCAGACATAGAGCGGGCATTAGATAAATGCGCTAATGGGCTTGCAACCTGCCACGTATGAAATATCAACTAAACTGCTATGTGTGGGTATGTATGAAATGTAATATTTGGATGTACCTCTGACTACCCCGATTAGACATGCTCAAAGAATCTCAATTCGGTACTTGGTACTAAGTGACCTGAAGGTATATATACCGTGCCTAGAGATTAAAATTAATAATATAATTTAATTTTAATAATGCTGGACAATCATCACTAAATGTAGATATAGGTACTAGATGACTGATATACTTAATACAATACATTACACACATACATATTTTTTATTATACATAGAAAATACCCAGAACACCCAGAATAAATATTTGCAGATCGTACAAACGTTTATCCCAAGGCGGGAATCAAACCCGCAACCGCGGACATTTGCCCGTCGCGCCACATCGGTCGCTATCACACATTATCTTTTAGGCGGACATTTGCCCGTCGCGCCACATCGGTCGTTATGACACATTATCTTTGTTTGGTTTAGGACTAACAGACGTGTCAAAAACACCATTATTTTACTCACGTTTGTTTTACAGGTATCTGCGTGGATCACTGAGCTAATCTTATCTCACGTCACTGCTGAAGAGAGAAAGGCTGCGCTGGCGTGTGTGCTGCGTGTAGCACTGACCTGCTGGCATATTGGCAACTTCAACACCGCTATGGAGATCGTTGCGGGACTCAAGTGAGTACTAGTTCACTCAGGGGCTGGCCCTGGCACCCGTCGTCTTTCCACGCATCCAGGGTGCAAGTATCTTGTTGTAGACACTGGTGTTCGTACCATATTATCACGTCACCGCCTAAATAAATTCACTGCTGGACATAGACTTTCCCCATATTGTGGAGGGTTTGCCAATAGTCATCACGCATAGAAAGCGGATCGTTGGGGCCTATTTTCTCTTAGTCACGCTTCTTATAACATCCATGGGTGGTAATGGAGAGGTCCTATTATAAGCCGGGAGAGCCATGGTTGTCTAAGTTGGCATATAAGAATTGATGGAAATTTAAAGTGTATATGAAGACATCTACACTATAATAATTATAAAGAGGAAAGATTTGTATTTTTGTATGAAACGAATAAACTCAAAAAGTACTGGATCGATTTTAAAAATTCTTTTTTTTTTATTTTTTTTTTTTTATTTTATTTATTTAACAAAATCCACAGCTCATAGAAATTACAGAAAGTTTCATACATACATACCCTATAGCCAATAACGGATTTACATTTTTCTAATGTATCATGTAACATAGAATCGACTATCACTAAACCAAACCAAGAAATTACGTAGCTAATATTATTAAACTGAATGTGAATGTGTTGCATGTGTCTGTGTACTTATGTGTGTGAGAGAGAATAAATAAACAAATAAATGAACAAGAAAAAATACATAAATAAATAAACTTATAAAAATATACAAATTTTTTAATACATATATACTATATATATAATGACATATACTATATATATAATGATATATACTATATATATATAATGATACATAATATGATATATAATGTTAATATATTATATGTCTAGTTCAATTAAATAATAGTTTGCTCTCAAAGAGCACTTTCTGCAAGTATACCTACAATCTCTTTTTTAAAGGACTGTTTGCCATTATGGAAAATATCCGCTTGTCTGAACTGTTTGTTGTAACTTCTGTGTAACCGAGAGACAAGTGAGTTTTGGGCATAGTTAGTGCGTGTATGCATAACGGCAAACAAATTAGTGTGTCTGGTTCGAGTGGCCGGAACACAAAAGCGCAACATTTTCATTGAGAGCTGCGGGCAGTCAATATAATTATTACAAATTCCATGCAGAAAAGACATGTCAGCTAGAGTTCTGCGGCGTTCAAGAGTTGTGAGATGATGGTAAATGCACGCTTCTTGATAATCATCAAAATCACAAAAGCATCGATAATTCAGATGTTTGATGAACTTGCTCTGTATGGACTCCAGGCTCTGGATGTAGGTTATATATTGAGGGTTCCAAATCGGACTGCAATATTCCAGAACGCTTCTCACGTATGCATAGTACAAAATCTTTAGGCAATTTACATCAGAAAATGGACGGCTGACCCGCAGTATAAAACCCAAACTCTTGTAGGCTTTGCAGACTATTGCCTCTAAATGTTCTGAAAAAGTGAGCTTAGAGTCGACCACTACACCTAGATCCTTGACGGAGTTTAATTTACTTATTTTAGTACCATTAATAAGATAATTGTACAGAGTTGGGCGTATTTTTCGTGTAAAAGAAACAAATGAACATTTACTTAGATTTATACCAACTCGGTTTTCAGTATAATAGTTACTTAGCCTATCAAGATCCGCCTGAAGATTTATGCAGTCAGTAAGATTACTTATTTTCATAAATATTTTTGTGTCATCGGCATACATAAGGTAACTTGCATACTCAATACATTTACCCACATCGTAAAGATAGGATGCATACAGAAGAGGGCCTAAAATGGAACCCTGTGGCACTCCTGACGATATTTCAATATAGTCTGAACAAAAACCACCTATCACGACGGCCTGGGAACGATTGCGTAAGTAAGATTCCATCCATCTCAACAAATTACCCCTAATACCCAGCTCGTAGAGCTTTCGGAGAAGTATGACATGATCAACTCGGTCGAATGCTTTCTCAAAGTCCGTGTAGATCACATCAACTTGAGAACCACAGTCCATACCATGCGATATACAGTCAATAAAAACTCCAAGATTAGTAGCAGTAGATCGACCTCTCATAAATCCATGTTGCTCTGCAGGGATAGAAGTGGAAATAATTGGGTAAATATGACTATGCACTACCCTTTCATTAGAAAGCTACATTATCACTGAGTCCTCCTCCTCCTCGCGTCGTATACCTCATTACTGAGGGTCGTGATTCCCCCGATGTTGATAATTTTTTTTTTTTCACGATGGCCCGGGTAATCTCTGGAACGGCTGGACCGATTTCGACGGGACTTTCACTGGCAGATAGCTAATGTAACAAGGAGTAACTTAGGCTACTTTTTATCCCAAAAAATTAACGGGAATGGATAAAAACTGCCACGCGGGCGAAACTGCGAACGGCCGCTATTTTATGCCGTATTAACGCCATCTGTTGGCGACATCGAGTACTACTTCAGTTAAGATTTGTAAGTAAACATGTTTACGAACGCGCCCAACGAAGTGGGCACGGGTCAGCTAGTATTGTATAAAAAAAAGTATAGAATACCTTTGATAGCTGCCACATGTTTCGGTAGCTCCACCCAACGGCAGCTAGCAATTGTTTTGTAATATCTGCACTATTATCTTATTTGAGTTCATTAGATTGTAAGCATTACTATTAGTTGAAGCGTAGCGTGTGCTGCCTTTTGAACTTTTATTGTATATTATGTTCTTGATATCTTCCGTGCCTTCGGTTTATTTACTTTACTAAATGTAGGTATAATTAATCCTAAATTAGTAAGTCAATTTGTAAAATAAAAAAGGAACAACAGAAGAGTCTTGAAAGATGAGAATAGAAGAAGAAAGAAGATACTTGGTAGAGTCAGAAGGGGTTTCTTTCGGCCTTCAGCTGTTGAGAGACTGTAGGCCGGCGGAAACTACTTGCTGACTTCACCTGATACATCAGTACGAAGAAAGAAGAACAAAGAGAACGAAGAAAAAAGTAATTTCCAGCACAACTTTTCATAGGTTCGTAAATATTACATTCGCGTTTAAACTAGTGGAAGAGTCTTTGTGAAGAGGTTCGTTCGGAGAGGTACTACCTCTTTCCACCACGAAGCAGTGTTCCTTGCATTTTTCCAGGTAGACTCAACTACCCGCTCCAACAGGTGTATCCAAGCCAGCAACAAAAACTTTTTTTAATATAAAAACACAGCACTGAGACAATCCACACAGCATCATCTAGCCCCAAGCTAAGCAGAGCTTGTGTTATGGGTACAAGATAACTGATATACTTAATACAATACATTACATACATAGATAGTTTTATCACCCATAGAAAATACCTAGAACACCCGGAATAAATATTTACAGATTGCACAAATATTGATCTATCGATGAATACAATTTAACAAAAATTCTCCAGATAGGTAGCATAGAACTTAGTTAAATGTTAGATTGATAAGTTCAAGAAGTTTTACCGAACTTATCGACAAGCTGTCAACAAGTTTGACGAAATCACTCGATAAAATATATCAAAGCTAGTTCTGTACTAGCGGTTGTAGACAAAATTCGATGAGTTTAGTTTGTAGAAAATTTGATTGTGGATACAAGTTTTGCGCGTGACGTCACAATCGTTCGTTCTGTCGTTAGGTCAGTCATGCCAACCAATGTTGCCACTACCAGACTAAAAATGGTACCTATTGCACTGATTCTCCAACGTATTTATTATAATCGCTACAGCTCCGCTCATCGCTCACCGCTGACACTGAGACAACACGACCGCTATCATCGGATCCGTCCTTTCGTACCCATTTCAACGTCAGTATTCATCTACTACCCTCATGCATACACATTATATTTTATTAAGTTTCTGATGTTGAGTGAGATACTTGTAATAGGTAAGTAGGTTTAAGTAAAGTAAAGAATTATCTCGCTAAAAATGAACGATGGCGTATTATTATGTGTATATTACCTTATATACTAGATGATAGCAGGCCCAAGAGCGTAACGGTGCCGATAGGGACGAGTAGCGTTGTGCGGGCTAATCTAAATCTGCACTTTAAAATTTAATGGAATAATAATAGTAATAATAATGCTGGACAATCTACAAAGCATCGTCTAGCTCTAAGCTAAGCAGAGCTTGTGTTATGGTTACTAGATGACTGATATACATTACATACATGGATATTTTTGAAGTAATACTTTTAATGCGACTTCCAACAAGGTTGCGTTAAACGTTTAACGCTACCATGGAGGGGGTATGAAAGCACTGTTCTTTCTCTCTTTCTCTTATAGCCAGCTACGTTTCGTATATTAAAGAAGTTTTACTTCAGTCGTGTGGTCTAAAGCACACTCGTTTTTTTATTTTACTTACATAGAAAATACCCAGAACACCCCAAATAAATATTTGCAGATCGTACAAATATTTTTCCCAAGGCAGGAATCGAATCCACAACCTCCTGCAACGTAGGTGGACACTCGCTCGCCGCGCCACATCGATCTTTTTTTAAAATATAAAAATAAAAATTACAACGAGCTACAAGAACTTTTATATTATGTTACTTGCTGCTACGGAACCCTTCATGAGCGTTTCCGACTCGCACTTGGCCGCTTTTTTTTACGTTTAATTTTGTTCAATGGTTTATTTATATAGACACTCTAAAGGTACTACCCGTGTGAAATTCCGCTGTCACGCGACCCTTCAGTTTCACCCTGGGACACTTTCAATAACGCTGAGACGGTGAAACCAGAGTGCCTCCTTGACCTAGAAGGAAAGCACTATTTCAATGTTACCGGAGAGACGAGAAAGCTATAGAATACTGGACTGCCCAGAAATCTTCTAAATATATATAACTCAAAGGTGACTGAATGACTGACTGACATAGTGATCTATCAACGCACAGCCCAAACCACTGGACGGATCGGGCTGAAATTTGGCATGCAGGTAGATGTTATGACGTAGCATCCGCTAAGAAAGAATTGTAATTAATTCTACCCCCAAGGGAATGAAAGTTTGTATGAAACTTTGTCAATTTTAAACCGATCAGGCTGAGACTTTGCATGCATAAAGCTACTATGATTTTATCCCGAAAAAATAACGGGAACGGGAAAAAACTGCCACGCAGGCGAAGCTGCGAGCGACCGCTAGTGAAATCTATGTATCAGTGCCTCTAGTCAAAAAGGGAACAACTTTAATTCGGCACTTTTCAGGAGAGCCTACACTTTTATTGTTTTTTGCTATTTCTCGAGCAAAATTAATATTTATTTTGATACATCATTGTAGGTAAAAAATAGCAAATAGAAAAAATAGCTAAGTTTTGCTCAATTTACTAGCGGCTGCTCGTAGCTTCGCCCGCGTGGCAGTTTTTTGCCCGTTCCTGCTATTTTTCCGGGATAAAAAGTAGCCTATATGTTAATCCAAGTTAAAATCTATGGTTATTCCAAATTTCATCCAAATCGGTTGACTGGTTAGAGCGTGAAAGAGTAACAAACATCCATCCATCCATACTTACAAACTTTTGCGTTTATAATAGTAGGATATATGCTATGTAGTCGATGAAAGATATCAAACTGAGTATACCAAACAGTACCTATACCTAAGTTTGTCGGTAACATCAGTAAGCGGCCGGGTATGAAACGTAAATCACTCAAACGTGTCCTCACATAGACTTTTATTAAAATTTCTACACTGTTAGTAGTGACCACGCAAAAATGAAAAACAGAAAATCATTTTTCGTGGTGGTTTTACAGTGTGTAAAATTTTAAAAGGTGAAAACTGATGCAGTAAAGTTTTTTAACTGGGACAGCGTGTTTCTAATAGTAGTAGAGCTCTTTGTGAAGGGCTCGTTCGGGGAAGTACTACCATTAATTATTACCTTGACGACCGATGTGGCGCGGCGGAATGTCCGCCTGCGACGCAGAAGGTTGCGGGTTCGATTCCCACCTAGGAATAAATGTTTGTACGATCTGCAAATATTTAATCCGGGTGTTCTGGGTATTTTCTGTCATAATAAAAAATGTCGATGTATGTAATGTATTGTATTAAGTATATCAGTCATCTAGTACCCATAACACAAGCTCTGCTTAGCTTGGGGCTAGATGATGCTGTGTGGATTGTCCAGCATTATTATTATTCTTGCTGTATCTTGAAATTGCAAGATACTGAAACTAGAGTTTCGTCTGCGTGGTACCTTAAATACATTAGTAGGTACCGTGCAAGAGTTAAAAGTAGTTTTACACCCTGTACAGAAGTGGATTTCATTGTTTTACGCTGTAGGGTCGTATTTCTCATTTTATTTGTCTGCGTGACTCGCTATCGTATTTTTGCAATGCAAGCCTCATTTACATTTATGACGTGTGACACTGGCATATTTTAATTTTATAGTGAAAGCCATTTTTTTTTTGTGGCATCTGTCCGTCTTGCGGACAATTTTGCCAATGTCAAGTGGGTTGAATAAATTATTTTTAGTCGAGTCGAGTCGGTAAAAAAAGTAAAGTCAGCCGTCATCGGTTTTGAAGAAAAAGATGGCGTTTTTCTTCAAAACCAAAGGGAAACATTTTCGTTCAAATCAGGATGCCTCATAACACACTTTCATTTCAATTGTTCACACTTGTGCTAAGACCTCAAGTAATGATGGTTAAAATAACCACCAAAATTACCCATCAGAACTTAAAATAACACTAGAAAATCAATTAAAATGAAAATACAATGTTGCTTCCAAAGATGACAGAAAATGGTTTCCCGAAAGCCACTTTAATTTATCCACGTGTCAAGTGACGAGTTTTTGGTAGACTTTCATTGCAAACTGTCAAAAAATAGCCACTTGAAACGTGATTAAATTTAAGTTGCGTATGAGTTATGACTGTAAAAATTCCCCGCTGATTTGTAATTAAACGCGAAAGTTTGTAAGAATGGATGGATGTATTGATGGATGGATGGATATTTGTTACTCTTTCACGCTCTAACCAGTAGACCGATTTGGATGAAATTTGGAATAAACATAGATTATAACTTGGATTAACATATATGCTACTTTTTTCCCCGAAAAAATAATGGGAACGGGGAAAAAACTGTCACTGCGAGCGGCAGCTAGTATCTAATAATACAATAGTAATAGTAGGTACGTTAAGAATCTGGTCGCGAGGAACTGGCGCTTAGATTCACCTAGATTTAAGACGTTTCAAGATGATCCCTGCGGATATTACTGAATAAATGATTTTTGACTTTGGCTAAGGAAACTACACAATCGTAGCAATCGCTATGCGGCTACGGCATTCTCGTAGCAAAGTGCTACGAAATGCTTAAGATGACTCACGTTAGGCCGTGACACATTTAGACCGTGACCGTGAAATATTTAAGGGGCTCTCATACAATTTTTTTTTTCGCCGTTTTTATTATAATAATAATAAGTATATCAGTTATCTAGTACCACACAAGCTCTGTTAGCTTGGGGCTAGATGATACTGTGTGGATTGTCCAGCATTATTATTATCTAAATATATATAACTCAAAGGTGACTGACTGACTGACTGACATAGTGATCTATCAACGCACAGCCCAAACCACTGGACGGATCGGGCTGAAATTTGGCATACAGGTAGATGTTATGACGTAGGCATTCGCTAAAAAAGGATTTTGATTAATTCTACCCCCAAGGGGATAAAATAGGGGATGAAAGCTTAACGGGAACGGGTAAAAACTGCCACGCAGGTGAAGCTGCGAGCGGCTGCTAGTTATTGTATATAGGCTAATGGCGATCTTCTTGCCCACAGATCACACAAGCTGAAAGCCTTCTGGTGCAGTATATCAGACGAGCCCTTGCCGACCCTCGACTTCTTATCAGCTGCTCTTCTTTCGGCGGAATACGAGCGAGCCCTGGGCCGGGCGCTAGCTATGCCTGAGTGCCGACTTATACCTTTCTTCGGAGCTTTTTTAAGAGAACTAAGGTATTTTATAAATTGTTAGTTTTTATAGAGATCACAAAGATTTTATACTATCTCAAAAATGGTTGCCTTGAGTAGGATTTGAACCTACGACATTCCCCTTGATGCGGGAATGCGATAGCCAACTGCGCTAACGAGAGTCCAAATGACCTGAAGAAATAAGCTGTTTCTAATACGATACTTTACATGTTCTCTATACAGCGTAGTTTTTTGAGAAGGGTAGTATGGACAAGTCCGAAACCACGCGAGTTAAAGAAAAGTCGTGAAAGGAGTCATGCCCTCGATTTATAAGAAAACAATAACTGCATACACACACACACACACACACACACACACACACACACACACACTACATATTTAGTTGTTTTAGCCTATGTCACCCGGGGATAGTGTAGCTTCCCAACGGTGAAAGAATTTTTCAAATCGGTTCAGTAGTTTCGGAGCCTATTCAATGCAAACAAACAATCAAATCCTTCCTCTTTATAATAACACAACAATAATAACATAGTGCTGGACAATCCACACATCATCATCTAGCCCCAAGCTAAGCAGAGCTTGTGCTATGTGTACTAGATGACTGATACACTTAATACAATACATTACATACATACATATTTTTTATTATACACTGAAAATACCCAGAACACCCCGAAATAAATATTTGCAGATCGTACAAACATTTATCTCAAGGCGGAAATCGAACCCGCAACCTCCTGTGTTCTGCTAGCTTTATAATACTCTAGCATAGAATCTGACTGATTGCATTCTTTCAGCTGTTTTCAATAAGGCAATGCTTCAGTTAAACCGCTTGTGAAACGTTTGAAGCTTCGGGAATTACAAAAAGCTAATGGAAATACAGAGAGATGATAGTACAGACTAACTTGATTACTTTATTTATCCTACTAATATTATGAACGCGAAAGTTTGTAAGTATGGATGGATGGATGTTTGTTACTCTTTCACGCTCTAACCAGTGGACCGATTTGGATTTAATTTGGAATAGATATAGATTGTAACCTGGATTAACATATAGGCTATCCCGAAAAAATAACGGGAACGGGCGAAGCTGCCAGCGGCCGCTAGTTCTATAATAAAACTGCGGATGCATTTATATCAATCATAAGTCAAAGTCAAAAAGCATTTATTCAGTATTATCCGCAGGGATCATCTTAAAATTTCTTAAATCTAGGTGAATCTAAGCGCCAGTTCCACGCAACCAACCCTAGAAGAATCGGCAAGAAACTTAAGGCTTGGTTTTTACCGTTTTTTTGTATTATACTTATCTTAAATCATATTAAATTATCATAAATCAAAGTTTCAACTCTCTAAATATCATGGTTTATGAGATATGGCCTGGTGACAGACGTATAGACAGACAGACGGCGGAGTCTTAGTAATAAGTTCCCGTTTTACCCTTCGGGTACGGAAGCCTAAAAATATATATACCTACCCTCCGTGACAGATTAAACTGTGTTACGGCAAGAAAGTTAATAAGATAAGATAAGGCATTTATTGATAACCTTGACTTTGGAAGTTAATAAGCTATGACCTTTTTTGACTTTAACGAAGCTCTTCTAGGCTTGGTCGCGAGGAACTGGCGCTAAGATTCACCTAGATTTAAGACGTTTCAAGATGATCCCTGCGGATTTAACTGAATAAATGCTTTTTGACTTTGACTTTGACTTCACTCTGAAAGGTCACAGCAGCTCTAGATACATATTAATCATTTCAACCGCACTTGAATAGCGACATGTGCTATTTTTTAATTACGCTCGCTTGCATCGCTTACTCGAATACTTCTGAAATTAAAGCTCTTTGATTTTTTTCTGTTGGCGCTATAACAACAAATAGTAAAAAACAGAATAAATCTCATACAACAACCGTGATTTTTTTGCCGTTTTTATTATAGATAATGGTACGGAACCCTTCGTGCACGAGTCCGACTCGCACTTGGCTAGTTTTTGATTGTTCGTCACAGGCGTTACTTTCGAATTTCCTCTTATATACTAATTTCTTATTTTATCGGTATGGTTTTCTTGGCATATAATTAAAGCAAATTTACTTTGGCGCCATCTACCAGCGTTTTTGGGTAATTTTCTTTTGTGAGAAATCTTTACCCTTCATTTCGGGACTCCCAACTAATTTTGATACAGGGCCCCTTCAATTCACTACGCTTTCGTTTTCGTTATAAATTACTTAGTTTACTTTATGCTTTATCAACAGGGAAATCATAGCAGAAACGCCTCCTATCACAACTCATGCAGCCACACCAACGCACAGGAGAGACTTCAAACGAGAATCTGTGAAAACTGACCGGTAAGCCCCACTCACAATAATGCTGGACAATCCACACAGCATCATCTAGCCCCAAGCTAAGCAGAACTTGTGTTATGGGTACTAGATGACTGATATACTTAATACAATACATTACATACATGTATATTTTAATTTATGCATAGAAAATACCCAGAACACTCAGAATATTTATTCGCAGATCGTTCAAACATTTATCCCAAGGCGGGAATCGAAACCGCAATCTCCTGCGTCGCAAGCGCCGCGCCGCATCGGTCGTCCACAATTCTACCATTCAGGCTGTAATGCTCGCTTTGCTGTGTTCCGGTGTTGGTGCCGGTGACATTACAGGCACATGAGGCTTAACATCTGTATGCCTCAGGTGGACGCAGAGTAGTGCATGTTAGGGCACGCACCTACCGTGCGTGATCTACAAGGCAATGCTTAATTCTCTTTTAGGCTTGGTCACGAGGAACTGGCGCTTAGATTCACCTAGATTTAAGACGTTTCAAGATGATCCCTGCGGATCTACTGAATAAATCCTTTTTGACTTAAACTCTTTGACTTTTGATTTTATAGGTGACAGTTACCACTTAACATCAGGTGGGCTTTATACTTGTTTTGCCAGAAGTAGCATAAAAAAACATTTTACAAGCCCAGAACACAAAAGTAGGTATTTGTCCTCAGCCTTGTCTTGAAAATCCTTTTTTGTTTACAGAGGGTCCCTGAAAAATGACGTCAGAAGAGAGAGCGGGAAGCGAGTGGACCAGAGTACAACCACTAGTCCTCTCAGGGACAGTTGTAAACGAGATAGCAGACTGCCAGAGACTAGCAAACAAGTGGTAAGATATTTGGATAGAAACGGGATATTTACCATGATTTTTGAGTTTGAGTTGAAAAAGTGAGAATGATTCCAGTGGTAGTAGTGTCGTTTGCAATAAACGAGTGCGGAAGAGGGTAGACCGGTATGTCTGCCAATAACATTAGACCCACTTGCCACAGACTTCAGTTCGACCCGTGATCATGGCGCATGCAACTGTGCCGAAATATCGAGAAACAATCAAACTCAAAAATCATGGTAAATATCCCGTTTCTATCCAAAATATTGATCAAAACCATGATAGTTTAAAAAGTTATAAGTGGTAAGATATTAATATCAAGAAAACTGAGTTTGTATAATTATATTTTCACGTTCATACTGTTGTCTATACTATTTGCTATTATTATAGTATTACTAGCTATTACCCGCGGCTTCGCTTGCATTGAATCTTTCGTAAAAAATTAAAAAAATCGTAAAAAGTATCCTATGTTAGGTACTTCTAATACCTCCAAGAATATGTATACAATACAAAGTTTCATGATGATAGTTTTCGCGTGAAAGCGTAACAAACAGACACATTCACATTTATAATATTAGTAGGATAAAGAGGTAGTTTATGAGGTTGTAGAGGGTAATCTCTTGATCTACTGAACCGATTTTCTGAAAATTCTTTTACCAACCACGTTACTTGTGGTGTCAAAGGCTATATAAATCCGAAGAATGAAAAGTAAAAATGATTACCGTCCAACGAAGTGGGCACGGGTGAGCTAGTTTCCCATAAAATACTAATGGGCAATACCGTCTTTACCATAAGGGCACACGGGCCCCGTGCCCCCCCATTCTCAGGGCCCCGTGCCCCGTAGGACCGACAATTTCTCTCACACTTATTCTCAAAACATTTTTATCGGGCACGCTACACTTTTTTCATAAATCAGTAATCTTATTACAAGGCATATACTACGCCATTATATCTATACATCATATCTATCGGCAAATATTTGTAATGAATTTATTTATTTAATGGGACAGCAAGTTTTGAAAACCATTGTCAAAGAACTTAAATCAGCAAAGTACTACTCTATCAGCGTAGATTCTACGCCAGATCTGTCCCACGTTGACACTTTTTTTTTCATACTGTATTTGATTACCTATAATAAATGGTCATGCTTAGTAAATAAATGTTATTATAACTAGCTTTTTTTACTTTCCAAAAGGGTCCCAAATTCATGTGTGCCCAAGGGCCCCAGCCTAGTTTAAGACGGCCCTGCTAATGGGACTAAAGTTTTAAAGTACAGTCAGCTGCACTAGAATGTATACAAATCGTAACTTTCACACTTTTACGTGTATCTATCTGTCTGTCTGTCAGTCTGTCACCAGGCTGTATTTCATGAACCGTGATAGTTACAATAAAAATGTTCTCAGATGATGTATTTATAGGTATGTTGCCGCTATAACAGTAAATACTAAAAAACCGATTAAAATAAATATTTAAGAGGGCTCTCATACAATAAACATGATATTTTGCCGTTTTTACTATAGATAATGGTACGGAACCCTTCGTGCGCGAGTCCAACTCGCACTTGGTCGGTTTTATTATTATGAAAAATAAAACAATTTTTAGTACATTTGGACAAAATTTCATATAATTTTTATGTTCATAGCTCAAGTTTCATAGCTGCTAACAGACTTAACCTTGTTCCAGTATATAGCCTCCTTTGACGAAGAAGATGAACACTCTCCTGGCTGGAAACGTGTAGGTCCTGAGGGCATGGTGAATCTGGAGAAGGTTTACCGGACTCAGGCCGTGATGGATCACATAGCAAGCTTCCACCAGCACCATCATACCCTGGCGAGGAGCCAACTGCCGGTGTTTCACGAGTACTTGAGGTAGGAAAGATTTTCTGGACTTTTAAGTTCTTGCTAGCGAAGATGCCCGTGACTTCGTTTGCGCGAAGTTATTTTTAGATTTTATAAAATAGACGATTTAAACTATAGTACTATTCCGCCACTTTAATTCTAAGATATCAACACGTGTTTCCTTTCTCTACGAGAAATCAAAATTCAAAATCTTCCTGAGGATGCTTCGTAAAGAAGCGAAACACGTGTCGATATATTAGGATTGAAGTGGCGGAACAATATACCTACCTATATATGAAATCGTCTCCTCTCTTAACCTCCATGGTAGTGTTAAACGTTTAACGCAACCTTGCTGGAAGTCGCATAAGAAGTATTACCTCAAAAATCACTAGTTATTTATCAAAGATGTTAAACTTATTAAATTCCCCCGGCCCGCAGAGTAGCAATGTCGGCATGCAGTGAGCCGGTCTTCGCGCAGTCATCGCAGAAGACCACAGGTTGCTTCGAAGACGAGGCTCTGTACGAGCTCGACGGTGGAGGGTACTGTCCTGTACAGCCTCTGCCGCACGACCATGGAGTGTCCATGTTCCCCCTCGCTCCAGGGGGTGGGGAGAGAATGGACAGGCACATACTGCAGGTAATTTATCAAAAAATAGTTAGCAGAAAAATACGTTTTTGGCCTTTTTTTCTTTGGAACAACTCCAACAATAACCTCAGTAAGTGAGCCAAATGTTCCACCAGCAGTAGCATAAAAAAGACTTCTAGAGCTAATCAATAATAAGTACTAAGTTAAACCTTGAAACCTAGACTACCTCGGCCTGGCTCCATGTTGCTATACCCTTTTCAGGGTCCATGTTATAATTACTTACACATAAGAACATAGTTCTTTGTATCCAACTTAACCATGTGAAAGCAATAAATGTATTCATTTCATTTCATTTCATTTATTTATTGCGAAAACGGGTACATAATACAGAAGTCAAATTAAAAATATAGATCTACCATTAGTCAGCTTTACAGCATGCAATATTTTAAACATTTTAAAGAATATCAACTAAAACAAATGTCAAAAAAGTTAAATAATTAATTTCAAAGAATTCAATGATCTAAAAAAAATTACATATGTCAGGAACCATGTCACATAAATAATCTTGAATACTATAGTAGGCCTTTTGTAAAAGCAACCTTTTGAGTTCACTTTTAAAAACTCCTTTGGAAGTTATTTATTTTAAAGGCGGAAGGTATTGAGTATTGAGTACCTTGTTTTTCCAGATAATGCATCATGGTACAGCCTGTATCATAGGATCCGGCGAGCCTGAATGGGCTGGTACACTCGCTCAGCTCCGGCTAGAGAGGGGCTGTGCTCTGCTCACGTGGACTAACACAGCCCATCTGCCCCATCCTCAACACGGTACGTACATATCTCCTACTAGCGGCCGCTCGCAGCTTCACCCGCGTGGCAGTTTTTTCCCTGTTCCCGTTATTTTTTCAGGATAAAAAGCAGCCTATATGTTAATCCAAGTTACGATCTATGTTTATTCCAAATTTCATCCAAATCGGTTCACTGGTTAGGGCGTGGAAGAGTAACAAACATCCATCCATCCATAGTAGGATTACCAAGTTTCATCCAAAGTTACGAAAGAGAGAACTAGGTCTTGTTCGCCTTTGCTGTCTTCATTAACCTTTGCTAGTCTGTGAACGCGTTTCTAGGTCGCTACAGGTATATAAAAAAATACTAAGCTACAAAATATTCATAATAATGTAGCTAGGGAAAGCACCGGTGGTCTTGTGGAAATGACCCCGTCTTCTGATCCTGTTTTGATCCGCCTTCTGTTCAAATCTGGTTGTGTACCAATGGATTTTTTGAGCAGTTCTCAAACAGTAAAGAAAATCATCGTGAGGAAATTATTTATGACTCTAGTCCCTCAATAAGAGATCAAAAAGTTGGCTATAATTTGAAACGTTAAATTTCCAGGAGAAACCCCGTCAGAAAGTGTCCAGCAGCCGGAAGTAAGCTTGTCGTACAACCCCGAAGAAGTAATCCCGCTCAAGTACACAGCACATTTGACGCATGAGAACGACGCAGGGGTTGTTGGGGATGAAGGGTGAGTTTCGAGGAGCTTTGCTTACTTTGTAGTAGAAGACCAGTTCTACTACAATTTTCGTGCTTCAAAGTATGTCTATAGATATTGGCTTTACCGGTTGCTAGTTATGAAGGCTTAAGGCTTTAAGGGTGGTCTGAAAATTACAACACAAAAGTTGTTTCATTCGAAGAGAGTTACATTACATTTTTATGAACTATAAATAATAATGCTGGACAATCCACACAGCATCATCTAGCCTCAAGCTAAGCAGATCTTGTGTTATGGGTACTAGATGACTGATATACTTAATACAATACATACATAGATATTTTTATTATACATAGAAAATACCCAGAACACTTGGAATAAATATTTGCAGATCGTACAAACATGTATCTCAAGGCGGGTAATCAAACTCGCAACCTCCTGCGTCGCAGGTGGACATTCGCCCACCACGCCACATCGGTCGCCAATTACCATCGGATTGAACATCTACTAACTGGTGTTATATAGGTCACCGATTTCTCTCAGAATCATCAACTTGAAGAGGCGATTGGCAGGTCATATTAGCTCGCACAACATAATCACTGCTGAATAAAGGTTCTTGAATGCTAACCACGAACCGGAATTCGATTACTTAGGAACTTTCCTCTTACGTCCATCGATAAGTACACGGCAGCATCTTTTACATCTGAAAACAGCTCTGCGAGCATCACTGCTTGGCCGTATCTTACAATTTACCTCCTCCCTTTCCCAGTTTCATAGACCTGCAATGTGTCAAAGACATGCGCATTAGCGGTGCCCTGGTAGAACAGCGGGAGATTGCTGAGTTGGTTTCCTGCGCGCGAAGATATGGTTTACACTGTTCCAAGACTCCTTACAACATGATATCCATCGTGTATGGACAGACCCTGAGTGATAACAGGACTATACATCTCATTCTACCTTCTAATACCTTCAGGTAAGCAGAAGTCATGAGCTCTGTGACTTTAAACTGAAGTCAGTGACTTTTGAGTTATTCAATGGGCTTAGCAAAAATTACCAAAAAAATTTATATTTTAAATCGTACTTACCAAAATTCTTCAAAAACTGTTGAAGGTCCTATTTTGTTTGTTCGAAATCGAAGTCAAAGTCAAAAAGCATTATTCAGTTATATCCGCAGCGATCATCTTGAAATGTCTTAAATCTAGGTGAATTTAAGCGCCAGTTCCTCGCGACCAAACCGACCAAGAACTGACAAGAAACTTACGGCTTGGTTCATACCGTTTTTTTGTATGATCCTTTTACAAAATAATAATAATGTAAATAATGAAGCTTCCGTGTGGTGCCAATCTAACTTAGTAAGGTCCAAGAACATTCTAAGCTTAATTCTAAGCGTGGAACTGGCGCTTAGATTCACCTAATTGATTAAATGATCTTTTTGATTCCATGGAAACGTCTTTTGACTTTGACACTGGATTTTTTCGTGTAGTAAATGTATATTTATTTATTCAATATACAAAAATCTATTCCATAAGCGGTCGTTCCTATAGTTACTAGTTTAATTCAGTAAGTTTTGTTATGCGCTATTTTTGGTGGATGCCTTTTTTCGCCACTTTCCTTTTTATTTTTTTATCTAGGTACTTTGTGTTTTTTGTATTGTTTTGTGTGGTGTCAATAAATATTTTCTATTTCTATTTGTTTATCTCCAGGGTATGGGCAGTTGGCCTCCACTCCGTTATCAGGGCGCTGATGAGCCAGTCCAAGTTGGCAGACCGCAGCTTAGCCTGGCTGAAGAACAAATACATCGGCCTGTATTACGAAGATGGATGCTGTTGTGAGCCTCTTGTCTCTGACGCTATACGGGTAAGTTTGATTGTAGACCACACATACTTCAGGCATATTATAAATAGAATATTATAAACGCGAAAGTTTGTAAGTATGGATGGATGGATGTTTGTTACTCTTTCACACTCTAACCATTAGACCGATTTGGATAAAATTTGGAATAAACAGAGATTATAATTTGGATTAACATATAGGCTACTTTTTATCCCGAAAAAATAACGGGAACGGGAAAAAAACTGCTACGCGGGCGACGCTGCAAGCGGCCGCTAGTAATGCTATAAAACCAGAATAGTTGTCTGTTTAAGAGTTAAGGCACCAAAACCTGTGCACTCTTCTGTCCAGGTGTTCGGAGGTCGGGAGTTTATCTGCAGCAGTTCCTCGCACTCCACGCCAGTGAAGGGAACCTTCACGGACTCGCATTCAGACTCTATACGAAGCACTGGGATTAAGTTTAAGGTGAGACTTATAATAAACTAGCTGTGCCCGCGAGTCCGCGCGGAATTTAACAAAAAAGGTATTTAGTTTTTTTTTTTGTTCTTGCATTACATTTTATTTATTATTTATTTTTAAGTAGGTCTTCCTAAAATAAAAGTAGCCTAAGTTACCCCTTATTACATCAGCTATCTGCCAGTGCGTGATCCTTATAAAAATAAAGAGAAATAGCTTCACGACACTAATCCCAAGATACGGAAGATATCCACTCAGATTTGGAAGTACCAAGTAGTACCTACTAACTCGAGATTTTTTAAGGATGACTGAGGGACGTAGTCAGAGGTGCGTCCAAATATTACATTTGACAATAGTGAGACCTTTTTCATTCATCAGAAGCTGAAATAATGCTTATAAGTAAAGTACCTAGTTTTTTTATAAATACACTAGCTGACCCGTGCCCACTTCGTTGGGCGGTAAACATTTTTACAAAGGTACTATGTAAAAATAAAGATGCGCGGTGGCGCTAGTACATAAGTACTGATGATTGTAGTCATTATAAAATAACTGAAGTAGTACTCGGCGTCACCAACAGAT
The DNA here is from genome assembly GCA_947095575.1 of Electrophaes corylata. NCBI lineage: Eukaryota > Metazoa > Arthropoda > Insecta > Lepidoptera > Geometridae > Electrophaes > Electrophaes corylata. Next base: position 1,205,513 of record OX352727.1, read on the forward strand.
GGCGTTAATTGAGGGTATACGGCATAAAATCCACACGGCAATCTGCCGCGTGGCAGATTTATCCCGTTCCCGTTATTTTTTCGGGATAAAAAGTAGCCTATGTCCTATTCCAGCTTACAATCTATATTTATTCCAAATTTTATCCAAATCGGTCCACTGGTTAGAGCGTGAAAGGCTGCGCGCGATATTGGGCAGTACCTACTTGGACATTTTTGATTTTTTCTAAAATAAAAGTAGCATAAGTTACTCCTTATTACATCAGCTATCTGCCAGTGAAAGTCCCGTCGAAATCAGTCCAGCCGTTCCAGAGATTACCCGGAACAAACAGACAGACAGACAGACAAAAATTGTAAAAAATGCTATTTTGGTATATGTACCGTATATACATTCATATGCATATAGTAAAAAGTGGTTATTTTAATATTACAGACGCTTCATTTTTATTTATTTGTATATACCTATAGATGAAATAAATTTTTTTATCTCTCAACCAGCTGCAGGGGTTGTTTTTTAAAATCATGAAAAACTTGTGTAACAATATCGTATATTGAGTGTCCGAACTGAAATTGAAAGAAATCAAGTCACGCATATAAGGTACAGATTTAACATATTGTTAATCCTTTGGAGGACAACTTGAAGGGGTTGCTATTTTGCTCAATAATACTATTTTTGAGAGATTACTGTTTTTAATTTGATTTAAATAAAAGCTGCAGACATAGGATGTGCAACGTACAATAGGCTTGAAGTAATAGCGGTCCTTATCGATATTTTAATAAATGCGCGCTGCCTTGTCGTTGCTCCGATGATTAAAGTAGGCGCTGAAACATCCTGCCCCCGTTGAAAACTCAGTTTTCAACTTTCTTCTTCCTCACGTAAAAGCGGACAGAGTCGAACCAGTGCTCTTCTGACACAGCCTCGGGTGGTGATCACATCTGCTACACGATTTATCCCATCAGGTCCCGTGTACAGCCTGGAGACTCGTCCGAGACGCCAGCTTAGAGCTGGAACCTGATCTTCGTGCAGCAGGACAAGATCTCCGACATTGATATTGCTGTTGTTGGTCTTCCATTTTCTGCGCACCTGCAATTCAGCGATATACTCCTTTTGCCATCTTTGCCAAAAATGCTGGCGTAACCTTTCTACGCGAGCATATCGTTGAAGGCTGCTTTCTTTGGTGTCCACCAAGCTTGGAGTCGGCATTGCGGTGAGCTGTCTCCCAATCAAAAAGTGCCCTGGGGAAAGGAAAAGGAGATCGTTTGGTGAGGAAGAGAGAGGACATAAGGGACGACTATTTAAGATGGCCTCCACTTGCGTAAATAAAGTACCTATCTCTTCGAAAGTTAAATTAGTATTGCCCATTATTCTACGTATATGATGCTTAGCAGATTTTACACCGGCTTCCCAGATTCCGCCAAAATGAGGAGCGTAGCTTGGCGAGAAAATAAAATTGATGCCTTCCTGAGATGCAACTTCAGCTAGAGATTCAGAATTTTGTTTAAGGAAGGTACCTAGCTCTTTTGCAGAAGCAGTAAAATTACCTCCATTATCACTGAAAACCTCGAGGGGCTTACCCCTTCGTGCTACAAATCTACGAAGTGACATCATAAACGCGTTTTTAGATAGATCAGACACGGCTTCCAGGTGGATACATTTATATCTCAAGCACACAAACAAGCACATATATGCCTTTTGCAATTTGGCTCCACGACCTTTACGATTTAGAATATGGAAGGGACCAGCATAGTCCACTCCCACAGAAATAAACGGAAAATCCGGATTAAGACGTTGTGCGGGTAAATTTCCCATCTTTGGCTGCAAGACGTTACCCTGCACACGTCTACATCGAACACATCGATGAACAATTTGTCGAGCAAGGCGACGCCCGTTGATGGGCCATACAGATTGGCGAACAGAAGCAAGCAGCAACTGGGGCCCAGCATGTAAATGACGTAAGTGCTCCTGCTCGAATAATAATTTTGTTAGATGGTGGGAAGAATCGAGTACGACCGGGTGTTTATTCTCATACGCATAGTTTGACGACTCAATTCTACCACCTACTCTGATCAAATTATTGTCATCCAAAAATGGTGACAACGATAGCAATTTAGACTTATGATTTAGCAAATTACCTTTAGATAGCAATTTAAATTCATCAGGAAATGATTCTCTTTGAGCAACGGAGCACAAATAACTAAAAGAATCATTTAACTCTTTTACCGATAAGTGCCCTGTCAATTTTGATTTAGGATTTTTTAAATTATAACCAAACCGTTTTATGTAGGCAAACACTCTTTGAATTTTATTCAATTTAGAAAATCTTTTAAAATCAACAAACACAACTGGCTCAATCTCTACGGGTAGAGAAACAGACTTAACCTCGGGTAAATCCTGATAGGTATGCGGAGGTAGAGTGGGCCAATCTGACTCATTATGACTTAGGAAATCAGGACCTGACCACCACAACTCTAGATCGCGAAGTTTGCTGGCATTCACTCCCCTAGAGATCATGTCAGCAGGATTCACATTGGTCGGTACATAGCGCCAAGAGGATAAGGCAGAGATTTCAATAATTTCACCGACTCTGTTAGCCACAAACGTTTTTAACTTACTTGCGTCACTGGAGAGCCACGATAAAACGACACTCGAATCACACCAGTGAACAATACGAGCCGGTTTGTGTCTAATAGAGTCGATTACGCTTTTAGATAGCCTAGCGGCAAGCAATGCAGCACAAAGTTCTAAACGTGGAATAGTCGTTGGCTTAAGCGGACTAACCTTTGACTTTGCGCACAACAATTTTACCGTCACGTCATCGTTTGAAAGGATGGTACGCATATAAACACATGCGCCATATGCGCACTGTGACGCGTCACTAAACACGTGCATCTCGAAATGCTTGTGCGAACTACATAGTACCTTTCGAGGAATCTGCAACGAAGAAAGAGATGGTAAATTATCAACGAATTCAACCCAAGATTCCTTTATTGGCTGGGGTACAGGCTCATCCCAATCAACTTTTTGTTGCCATAATTTTTGGAGCATTATTTTAGGCTGTATTATGCAAGGGCTGAGCAGACCCAAAGGGTCAAATATTTTGAAAGAGTTTGACATTATAAAACGTTTAGTTATTTCTTTACCTATAGGAGGTATTTCAAATGGAAAATGTAATGAGTCACTAGCCGGGTTCCATCCAAGGCCGAGAGTGCTAGTGGACACACTGAGATAGAGCGATTCACTATTGTTGCCTGAAACAATTTCGTTAAGTAAATGAGGAGCATTTGTTTTAAATTTTCGTAAGTTGAAGCATGCAGATTTTAAAGATTTTGTTACTGAGTTTAGTATGAATTGTAGCTGCTTCTCATCATCACATCCGGTATACAGGTCATCAACGTAAAAGTCATGCTGAATTATATTTTTAATCAACGGATCATCACATTCTTCCCCCACCTGCCAGAGACATCTTGTGCTTAAATAGCTCGCACTTGCGGTACCATAAGTGAGAGTATTCAGCTGTAAAGTTTTTAGAGGCAACGACTCTTCTTCCCTCCATAAAATGAGTTGTAGGTTACGGTCTTCATTTTTGGCAATTTTTACTTGGCGGTAAAATTTATCAATATCCCCAGTAAGTACGTACTGATACTGACGAGCTCGAACCAAAATGGAGAAAAGAGAGTCTTGAACATGAGGGCCTTTTAGTAAAATATCATTAACTGAATAGCCTGAAGAGGTGGGTTCGGAGCCATTAAAAACCACGCGCAATTTTGTCGACTCGCTACATTCTTTTATGACTGCGTGGTGGCATAAGAAATACGATGGTTCCGGTTTTGTAATGGATGACTCAGATAAATGCCCTAGCGTAGCATATTCACGGATAAAATCTACATATTTTGATTTTAATTCAGGATCTTTCTGAAATCGCTTTTCTAAATAGAAGAAACGTTTTTTAGCTAAGCTATACGAATCGCCCAGACAGTCAGGAGAGTCTTTTAGTGGTAACTCTACGCCGAATCTGCCTGACTCTAGCCGCAATGTGGTTGAGTTAAAAATCTCTTCGCACTTCTTATCATCGGGGCCCAAAAAAAACTTTGGCGGTAACTCTTCGAGAGACCAGAACTTAGTTAGCATTTCGTCAAAATTCTCTTTTTGGAACCCATCTGAAATAAATGCATGATTACAATGGACATTATTTTGTGAGGTGGATTTTGTGGTGTAAATCGGGCCAACTATCAACCAGCCAAATTTAGACAACCTCAATTTAGGGTTGTTGGGACCCAATGAACGCTGATCACATCCAAGGATATCCCAAAATATGTCTGCACCAATCAAGATATCGATTGGTGCAGGCTGGTCGAAATCGGGATCGGCCAACCTTATGGTTTGTGGAATCTTTAGGCTCTTGATGTCAATCGGAGACTTTGGCATTTCTCCTGTCAATTCATCAAGTATAAAGCATGACAAGGTCACGCTAAACTCCGTGGTCAATGAATTTAGTTGCGTGAGACAACTTTCGGTCACACGATTGTTGCAATTATTACCTATACCGATTACATTAATTGTATCTATAGGATTGGTTTTTAAACCTAATCTATTTTGCAAAGATTTAGTTACGAATGAAGATTGGCTGCCGCAATCTAACAAAGCGCGCACCTTCTCACTTCGATTCGTTTGTGGATTTCGAACTTCAATTATGGCTGTAGATAACATTACCTGACGATTAAACACACTGGTATTGCATTGTTCAGAAAAGTTTACGACTGTTTGTTGCGATTGAGCTGGTTGGTGCAATAACGAGTTGTGCCGTTCTTTACAGTCTCGCTCTCGACAAGATCCCATTCGGCACTCGCTCTCCGGGTGACCCTGTCTAAGACAATTTACACACAATTTGTACCTAGTTACGTCAGCCAATCGTTCTTGAATATTTTTAGATTTAAACGTTGGACAATCGTAAATCTTATGATTAGCACTACAAATGACGCAGACGAAGACGCCTGCACCACGCGAAGCACTTGCAAATGATTTTGTTTGATTATAATTTGGACGATGGGGATTATTACTGGAGCGATTTGGCTGGTTATTGTTGGACGACGAAGCTTGATCGGAAGGGTTAGACCTGTTATTATTATTATTATTTGGCGTTTTTGTATTACTGTTGTCAAATTTAGACCGATTTAGAGCTTCAATTACGTCCGCACGATCAATTAAAAACTTTTTAAAGTTTTCCAAAGTAGGTATGTCAGAGAAACTGTTGCGCATCTCTTCCCACTTCTCGAGAGTACGACTATCTAATTTTGCGGACAGCATATATATCAACAGAATATCCCAATGAGTGGTGGGTTGACCCAAGCTTGATAAAGCTCGCAAGTTTTTTGTAACATGGTCAACAAGGAAACGCAACGATTTCTCAGACTCACGAGTGATCGGATTAATATTGAATAATGACTTCAAGTGGTGGTTTACCAGCAACCTTTTGTTGTCATATCGCTCCAACAGCAAACTCCAAGCAGTGACGTAATTGTCCGCGGACACTTCTAAGTTGGAGATTATTCGCGCAGCATCACCTTCGAGGTATGAAATTAAATAATGAAATTTCTGTATAGATGATAGGCGTTCGTTTTTGTGTACCAGAGACGTAAATGTATCGCGGAACTCCAGCCATCGGAAGTAAGCACCATCGAACTTTGCAATTTGAATTTTAGGCAATTTAACACCTATATCTTGATGCTCGAGACCGCACTGAGCGCGGGATTCCCTACGGGTAATCTCAAAACTATTTAGTCTATTTTGATCCAACAAATCTTTGGCCATAGCAATCAGCCTTATAATGTCACGTTCAATGAGGTCCCGTGCATCAATTTCTACCTCAATACATTCAGGATTCTGAATCTCTAGTTCACTCTGCACCTCTTCGAATTTAGAAGACAACATCTCGAATTTTCCAAGTTTAAGAGTCAATTCAGTTAATTCCAAGTGTTCTAAATACTCACTTTTTTTTGTTACTAACTCGTCTATGTACTTCTTAAACTTGGTTATTTGCCCTTTTATGGAGCTTCTTCTAAGAGTTAGCATCTTTAACTTCTCTGATTTTTCAGACATTTTGTAAGTATTACTTTAGAAAAATAGGTAAGTAGGTATCTTTAGATAATATCTAGGTACGATAAATCATACAAAACAACTTGAAAAAGCTCAACAATCGGTACGAGATGATTTAATGTAAAAATAATTTATTCTCACGCTCCTTATCTGGCGAAATCCTTGGTAGGTATTGTACTGAAGCCGGTAGGCTAGTACAGCAGGTGCATAGACAGCTGATCGTCTTTGTTTCGCTGCAGTTGCAACTGTTAACCATGCAAGTTCAAGGTCAGTGCATCTATCCAGCTATCGTATGCCGACCGAGCGCACGGTTCCTGGAATTGTTCAGCCAAATACGTGTTAATTTTCACATAATACTATTATTTTTATGGAGTCTACAATACTATGAATGAGCTAGGTAATTTTACAATTTACATTAAACCTTTAGGTAAATAACGTTAAATCTGTAAAACAATTTTAAGTTAGGTTAATGTTAACCTACGTATACAACGGTTAAGTGTTTTATGGGGCTTAATTGTATTGCAAGTGGAGTATTAGGATTTTAACCAGTGTTTATTTTTTTTTATTTTTACTACAATTTTTATAATAACTACCTAATTAAGATCTAAAACCTTTTGTACTTAGGTACTTATATATTTTATACAATCAATTTTACGTTAGTAGTTTAGAGGTAATTTTATCCAGATTTGTTTTGATTAGATGTATGAAATGTAGTTTTAGGTTAAAGAAGTAATTACTACTCAAGTATGTTTGGTAGTTTGTATGCAATTTAGTGATATATTTTTATAAGCACTTATTATGTGTAATAAGCTACTTACGTGTTTATTTGGTTTATTTAGATACGAAAATAATGTATTTTGAATGATTACTTCAGACTTGCACTTAGGTACGTTACATGTGCATGTGCACTTTGATTTAGAAAGGTTAGGTATGAATTTATAGGAAGAAGACAAACTAGGATAAAATAATACGGGAATTTTGGAAGAAGATATTGAAACAGAGGAAGGGCACTTAGCTTTCTTGGGTTCTTGCTTCGCAGGCGTGAAACTTTGGATTTTTCACTGGACCATCAAACCAATCTCCACTCCAAGCGTGCTTTTTTTTACTTGCAAACTTTTCCTTTGTCGTGTCACGGTCGCCAATTTGTTAATCCTTTGGAGGACAACTTGAAGGGGTTGCTATTTTGCTCAATAATACTATTTTTGAGAGATTACTGTTTTTAATTTGATTTAAATAAAAGCTGCAGACATAGGATGTGCAACGTACAATAGGCTTGAAGTAATAGCGGTCCTTATCGATATTTTAATAAATGCGCGCTGCCTTGTCGTTGCTCCGATGATTAAAGTAGGCGCTGAAACACATATATGTATGTAAATGTTGACACCAGACCTTCCCCTTTTCGTAAGGGTAGTTTAAAATGTTGAGCGTTGTTATTACTATTTTTGTATTTTAAGAAGCCAAACTGAGTTTGAAGCAAATCACACCATGCATTATAATTTTTCCATACAAACTTTAACGCCTTATCGTACCCCTCATGAGGGTAGTTTATGAGTCCTTCCCAACGCGTGTTGGTAATGTACAACCATGGAAAACACGACCTGGGAATTGGTGACCATTGCTCTGATTGGTCGAACCAAAGCTTATGCTTCGTTAAGACGCAACTAAAGAGTTTCTTTCTTTCTTTCAAGATGTACCTTAGTATAGGTAGATCATGCAGTTTTATTTCTGGCACTTCGGTGGCTGCTGCCATAGCACGCTCGCTCCACTCGCTCGCCTCGCGCGTTTTTTTTAAGTTTTAACCTAACCTAACCTATCCGAGTCGGATCCGCCATAGAAAGCGAGTGCAAAAGACGCAACTAAAGAGTCAAGTTGTACCTTAGTATAGGTAGATCATGCAGTTTTATTTCTGGCACTTCGGTGGCTGCTGCCGTAGCACGCTCGCTCCGCTCGCTCGCCTCGCGCGTTTTTTTTAAGTTCTAACCTAACCTAACCTATCCGAGTCGGATCCGCCCTAGAAAGCGAGTGCAAAGACGCAACTAAAGAGTCAAGTTGTATCTTAGTATAGTTAGATCATGGAGTTTTATTTCTGGCGTTTTTTTTTTATATTCTAACCTAACCTAACCTATCCGGGTCGGATCCGCCCTAGAAAGCGAGTGCAAAGACGCAACTAAAGAGTCAAGTTGTACCTTAGTATAGGTAGATCATGCAGTTTTATTTCTGGCACTTCGGTGGCTGCTGCCATAGCACGCTCGCTCCACTCGCTCGCCTCGCGCGTTTTTTTTAAGTTTTAACCTAACCTAACCTATCCGAGTCGGATCCGCCCTAGAAAGCGAGTGCAAAGACGCAACTAAAGAGTCAAGTTGTACCTTAGTATAGGTAGATCATGCAGTTTTATTTCTGGCACTTCGGTGGCTGCTGCCATAGCACGCTCGCTCCACTCGCTCGCCTCGCGCGTTTTTTTTAAGTTTTAACCTAACCTAACCTATCCGAGTCGGATCCGCCCTAGAAAGCGAGTGCAAAAGACGCAACTAAAGAGTCAAGTTGTACCTTAGTATAGGTAGATCATGCAGTTTTATTTCTGGCACTTCGGTGGCTGCTGCCGTAGCACGCTCGCTCCGCTCGCTCGCCTCGCGCGTTTTTTTTAAGTTCTAACCTAACCTAACCTATCTGAGTCGGATCCGCCCTAGAAAGCGAGTGCAGAAGACGCAACTAAAGAGTCAAATTATATCTTAGTATAGGTAGATCATGGAGTTTTATTTCTGGCGTTTCGGCGGCTGCTGCCGCAGCACGCTCGCTCCGCTCACTCGCCTCGCGCGTTTTTTTTATGTTCTAACCTAACCTAACCTATCCGAGTCGGATCCGCCCTAGAAAGCGAGTGCAAAGACGCAACTAAAGAGTCAAGTTGTATCTTAGTATAGTTCGATCATGGAGTTTTATTTCTGGCGTTTTTTTTTTATATTCTAACCTAACCTAACCTATCCGGGTCGGATCCACCCTAGAAAGCGAGTGCAAAAGACGCAACTAAAGAGTCAAGTTGTACATTAGTATAGGTAGATCATGCAGTTTTATTTTTGGCGCTTTGGCGGCTGCTGCCGGAGGACGCTCGCTCCGTTCGCTCGACTCGCGTGTTTTTTTTTATGTTCTAACCTAACCTAACCTATCCGAGTCGGATTCGCCCTAGAAAGCGAGTGCAAAGACGCAACTAAAGAGTCAAGTTGTACCTTAGTATAGGTAGATCATGCAGTTTTATTTCTGGCGCTTCGGCGGCTGCTGCCGCAGCACGCTCGCTCCGCTCACTCGCCTCGCGCGTTTTTTTTATGTTCTAACCTAACCTTACCTATCCGAGTCGGATCTGCCCTAGAAAGCGAGTGCAAAAGACGCAACTAAAGAGTCAAATTGTACCTTAGTATAGGTAGATCATGCAGTTTTATTTTTGGCGCTTCGGCAGCTGCTGCCGCAGCACGCTCGCTTCGCTCGCTCGCCTCGCGCGTTTTTTTTATGTTCTAACCTAACCTAACCTATCCGAGTCGGATCCGCCCTAGAAAGCGAGTGCAAAAGACGCAACTAAATGACTCTTTAGTTCCGTCTTTTGCACTCGCTTTCTAGGGCGGATCCGACTCGGATAGGTTAGGTTAGTTGTATCTTAGTATAGGTAGATCATGCAGTTTTATTTCTGGCGCTTTGGCGGCTACTGCCGCAGCACGCTCGCTCCACTCGCTCGCCTCGCGAGTTTTTTTATGTTCTAACCTAACCTAACCTATCCGAGTCGAATCCGCCCCAGAAAGCGAGTGCAAAGACGCAACTAAAGAGTCAAATTATATCTTAGTATAGGTAGATCATGGAGTTTTATTTCTGGCGCTTCGGCGGCTGCTGCCGCAGCACGCTCGCTCCGCTCGCTCGCCTCGCGCGTTTTTTTTATGTTCTAACCTAACCTAACCTATCCGAGTCGGATCCGCCCTAGAAAGCGAGTGCAAAGACGCAACTAAAGAGCCAAAGTTGTATCTTAGTATAGGTAGATCATGCAGTTTTATTTCTGGCGCTTCGGCGGCTGCTACCGCAGCACGCTTGCTCCGCTCGCTCGCCTCGCGCGTTTTTTTATGTTCTAACCTAACCTAACCTATCCGAGTCAGATCCGCCCTAGATAGCGAGTGCAAACGGAGCATAGGTTTTGGCATCCAATCCTAAGCTTGTGTTTTCCAAGAGTGCAGAAAATTTGGTATGACCTAAAAAGCACAACCACGAAATACACGACCATGGAATTGGATGCAAGAATGTAAACCAATTCCTGGCTGTGTTTTCCATGGTTGTGTATTCCATGATTAAGTTTGAAGCTAGTCGCAATAATCAATATGATTTTTCCATACAAACTTTGACGTCTCATAACACCCTTTATAAGGGCAATTAAAAAAAATCCATAACGCCTTTTAAAATAACATTTATCCTAAATTTCATTTCAATACGATCGCTAAACATGCATACAAACGTTTACACCCTTTTTCAACCCCTTGGGTGTAAATTTTCGTAAATAGTTTATTAGTAAACACCTAAACCTTTCAAAGAATGCCTAAGCCAAATGTTTATAAGTTGGCGTATTTATGAAATTAATATATTTCCTTTCAACCAGCTGTAGGGGTTGTTTTTTAAAATTACGAAAAACTTGCATAATAATAACGTATTTTAAGTGTCTGAACCAAGGCTGAAGTAAATTAAGCCGCACATACAATTTTTTTTCATATAAATGTTGACGCCCGACCTCCCCTTTTCATAAGGGTGGTCATGAAAAATTTTTAAACGTAGTAATTATTATATTTGTATTTAAAGAAGCCAAACTGAGTTTGAAGCAAATAGCACCACTCATTATGATTTTTCCATACAAACTTTGGCATCCCATCACACCCCTAATAAGGGTAATTAAGAAAAACAATAATGCATTTTTGAAACCTTGACATTAGTAACATTTCTCCAAAGTTTCATTTCAATGTGATCACTATATACGATTCTGCATACAAACGTTTACGCCCCTTTTCAACCCCCTAGAGTGCGAATTTTCAAAAATCGTTTCTTAGTAAGCACTTAAGCTTTTTAAAGAGTGCCTACGCCAAATGTTTTTATGTTGGCATAATTTTATTTTCTACGAAATTATTGGGGTAGGGGTAGCTGTAGGGGTTGTTTTTTAAAACCATGAAATACTCGTTTAGTAATATCGTATTTTAAGTGTCCGAACAAAGATTGAAGTAAATCAAGCCAAGCATACAGATTTTTCCATATAAATGTTGACACCTGACCATCCCTTTTCGTAAGGGTAGTTTCGAAAAATTTTGAATGTAGTCATTATTATTTTTGTATTTTGAGAAGCCAAACTGAGTTTGAAGCAAATCGCAATACGCATTACGATTTTTCCATACAAACTTTAACACCCCATCGCACCCCTTATGAGGGTTGTTTAAAAAAAAACAATGTTGCATTTTATAAGCCTTGCCATAAGTAACATTTATCCAAAGTTTCATTTCAATACGACCACTAAATACGATTTTGCATACAAACGTTTACACCCCTTTTCAACCCCTTAGGGTGCGAATTTTCAAAAATTGTTTCTTAGTAAGCACTCAAGCTTTATAAAGAGTGCTTAGTACACCAAATGTTTTTAAGTTGGCATAATTTTATTTTGTATGAAATTATTGGGGTAGGGGTAGCTGTAGGGGTTGTTTTTTAAAACCATGAAAAACTTGTATAGTATTATCGTATTTTAAGTGTCCGAACAAAGATTGAAGTAAATCAAGCCAAGCAAACAGATTTTTCCATATAAATGTTGACACCCAACCATCCCCTTTCGTAAGGGTAGTTTTGAAAAATTTTGAATGAAGTCATTAATATTTTTGTATTTTGAGAAGCCAAACTGAGTTTGAAGCAAATCGCAACACGCATTACGATTTTTCCATACAAACTTTAACACCCCATCGCACCCCTTATAAGGGTTGTTTAAAAAAAAACAATGATGCATTTTATTAGCCTTGCCATAAGTAACATTTATCCAAAGTTTCATTTCAATACGACCACTGAATACGATTTTGCATACAAACGTTTTCACCCCTTTTCAACCCCTTAGGGTGCGAATTTTCAAAAATCGGTTCTTAGTGAGCGTCTACACCCTCTAAAGAATCCTTGTGCCAAATTTCAGACTTCTAAGCCTTGTAGTTTCGGAGGAATCGTGATGAGTCAGTGAGTGAATGGACTTCTCTTTTATATAATAGATACTCAGAATATCTCTATATATACTCTATGAATTTTAGTCTAATTTTATTATTTACCTACCTAACATTAATCTATGAATTTATACTATTTCCGTTATATTATTTTAAGCGTTTAATATTTACCCGTGTTAGCTGTAGTTGCCTTAAGTGGATAAGCACATGGCGGGACATTGTTTTCGTTTGAGTTTAGTCTTAGTTTTGTGTATTATTTCTTGGCAATCCTTAATAAAATAAATAAATAAGAATACAATAAAATACCTGACAGAAAAGCAACATTTATGTTCATCAAGCAAATGTTTTTTTAAGGAAACTCGTGGCTTGTGCTGAAGATTAGATAGGTCTAGTCTAAAGTTTAAAATTGATCCAAGGAACGCAATACAACTACTTTTATTTCTGGGCAGCCTTGGACCAAATTCCATACAAACAATGGCAATGCCCTTTATGAGTTATTATTGTGTTTATTTTCAGAAAAATAAGTCAACTTCAGAGCTGAAGAGTTCCCCAAAGAGTTACGGTTCCTCACACGCTTCAGGGGCCAGGAGTGAGGATGAGGTGGTTCAAGGGTCACCAAGACACAGGTAAGGTAGTTTGAGGGTTAGGTACAGTTAGATGCGTTAAGATACTTCCAAAGCAATAAATGAAAAATGCTTACCTAAGTAGGTAATACGAAAAAAATAAGAGGAAAAGTCATAAAATGGAAAATACAATGGACTTATCACTAAGTAAAGACCTCTTCCAGACCAGTTTTAATGGGTTTTAGCTCCGTGTGTTACACTATACTTTTCACTTCTCTTGCTCAAAAAGGCCGTCATTGTAGCATACCAACATTTTCTTACGGTCACTACCAATTCAATTTGCAATTAGTAATTATAAAGATTTCGCGACAATGTCTTTTTTTGTTTCTTCTGTAGCCGCAACACATTGCATGCATTCTACCAGAGATCGCCGATTTTAGTTCCATTTTCAAAACTAAAATGAAGTTCTTTTTTTATGAAACAGTAATAAGTCGAGTCTTTATTCATGATTATTCTACTTATGACTAAAAACTTTTTCGTTTTTGTAGGCTCATGTAATTTGACACACAAAAATTAAAAAAAAAACTTTTTCCCCTAGAGAATGAAATGCTATTTTATCCCCGCTCTGGTATGCTACAATGACGGCCTTTTTGAGCAAGAGAAGTGAAAAAGCTTTTCAAGCTTCGCGAGAAATTGGCGCCTAAATTCACCCAGCTTTAAGATTAAAACGTTTCTAAGTGGTCTTTAGGATTCCAATTAATTAACGCCTTACGACTTTGACTTCGGCAGCGAGTGGACCTTATTTTTAACTGGTTTTTCAGCTCGTATTCTGCTACAATGAGTCAATACCACCCCTGTGCGCCGAGACACAGCAGTTTGACGGCGGCTGCCACTAGTATAATGGCTGGTTCTCCAAACAGGAGTAGGTGAGTTAAAAATGGTATCTTGGTATTGGTACACATCTACTCCTCCTTATTTGAAAAAACGCTTTGAATATTTAGACCTATCCAATCCTTGCATTTTACGCTCCACTACAACGCTACAACTGAAAACTCCTCTTCACTCTTCTACTTACTATGAACATTCTTTTACTACACAAGCTTTTCGCCTTTAGAACGCTCTTCATCAGATATCAGGAAAGCTAAATCTCTCGGCTCGCGGTTTTTACGGTGCTCGCGTTTTTCATCAAGCTCGGAAATACGAAACATCTCATAGTCCTAAAAAATACTTATAACATGAGTTATATTATAGAAATGAAATGAAATGAAATACATTTATTTAACACTCACAAAACAGAGTATATCATTACAAAGAACAGAGAAACGTAAAAACAGTTAACAGAAAGATAGGAGGCACAAATAAATCAAAAGTAAGGTAAGTAGGTACCTTCAAGTAGGAAACCTACCTATGTACTAAGTATAATAAAAAAAAAGGAGCAAGTGCAAAATAGTTGTGCCAATTAGTCGTGCTCTGTGTCTCGTGTGGTTAATTAGCATGCGGTGGTCAATTAGGAGCGACCCTGCCTGACCCTAAGGGCATGGGTTCAAACCCGGTCGTGCAGCAACAGGTTTTCTATGGAAAAAATAAAAGTAAAGGGCGAAAAAGGTGGTGCGTATGGAAAAATAGTTACGAGAAGGTTTTAAGGCGGAATTCAGATATGATTTATTCTGCTTTACTTTGAATGACCTTGACCTATTTCGGGGCACCCCTGTTGACCTTGACCTTGACCTTGCTTAATTTTTAATTAGCCTCATTGTTTACCTACGAGTTCCTACTGGGTACTAGTAGGTAAACAATGATAATTATTTGAAACTTGTATTTTACCTACTCACTTATTATATATAAAATAGAGAACGCAGCATTATTTTATACTAAGTTAGGAAGAACTGTTTTAAAATATTTTTGTTAGCAACTAATCTTAATAGGGGACAGCGGGGTTAGTGAGAGTGTTTGAGTGATTTCACTCAGCCACCTATATAGGTATACCAATTTATTTGGCGATAAGAATCTTTGTCCTAACTGACTGACTTGTCTTTGACTTTTATTTTGTGTTGGAATTGTCTATATGTCAGACGGAACGCCTAAGCCACTGGTCGTAAAGAAATTGAGATTTGAAATTTTCTATTTATATAATCTTAACCATACTTGAATTCTTCAAATTGTTTTGTTTTCAGTTTGAGAAGATTAGAAACTAGTGAAAGATTTTGGGAAAACTTGAAGCATTTAAGAACGGGTTCCGTAGGGTACGACACGCAACTGGATTTTATGGACTTCGTGGCCTTGTTTAGAAGTTTTAGGTAAGTTTGAGTATAAGTAGGTCATGTATTTCAAGTTTGGTGACATTTATTTCAAAGAAATTAAGAAACAAAATGTAACGAGTTAATGTAACTATTAGATGTTATAGAGTCATTTTGCCTAATCTAGTTTTATTGTTACCCTTTTTTGTCCGCAGTTTAGTAATGCGTTCAGAGCTGAGAGACATTTTTGAGCAACTAGCGGTACCTTGTAACCGCTCGCCTCTTCTCGGAGCCGAGAAAAGCCGAAGCTCGCCCGAACTTTACCGAACGAGAGCTTCATTTAGGACTGGTGAGCGTTATTACCCCGAGTTACCTTATCATCTCTATTTGCAGGAGTTCAAAGCTTTTTTTTTAACCTATGCTGTCCCACTGCTGGGCAAAGGTCTCCCCCATTTCTCTCCACTGCTTACTATCTTCTGCCGCTTTCCACCAGGATTTATGAAAATTATCGAGGTCGTCGCGCCTACGTTTTCTCGGTCTGCCCCGGCTTAGTTGTCCATTTGCAGGCACCCATTGTGTGACAACCGTTGCCCATCTTTCTAGAGTAACGTAACATTAAAGTATGTCTATACATACTTTAATGTTACGTTTACAGAATTTATTACACTTATTGAAATACTAAGGCCGCGCTCATTTTGGATACGTTTTCGTACGAATTCCATTCGTGCAGAAACGTACTTTTTAAAAACAAAATCGAGCTGATTTCATAAACTTTTTTTCAATAACTACCCCCTTTGAAATTTGACCCTCAGTACCCTCAAAGGAAACTCATCTTGTATATCGTCAATTAAATTTGTTTACATTTTTTATTTTAGGCCTACTTACTAGAAATGGATCATTGGACTTAGAACCTCCTACTGACAAAGCGAGTAGAAAAAAAGCGTTCGACCTCCTGGCTGCTGCCGCATTACCAGGTAAATAATACCACAGACAAGCAAATGTTTTATCTATCAGACAATTATAAATATTACAATGTACCTATACTAAAAATTCACAAAAACTTAACTATTGATCCGAAAATACTAAAAAAACTATTATAATTAAGTAATTTGTTTTTATATGAAACTGTCAATTTCAGACTGGCCCAACCTTGACAATCAAATTCTAGTTTCAAATCTTGCATCAGTTCCAAAAATATATAGATATGAGAATCGGGCTTCAGTCATATGAACCCAAAAATCCTCTTTTGAATAACTAATAGTATCTGTTAGTATCTCTTTAACACTACTTAATGCACAACTCCAATTAGATTTACTGTTTATATAGATTTTATAAAAACTAATGTAGGTAGTATGAGATTTACAAGACCCTGTTGAACCATAGAAAATAAGGACTCTTCTAATACAGGTCTTATGACTTAAAAGAAGAGATTTTAACCCAGAATTATGTAAAAACTTTTAATTTCTGAATAAAAACATTTTTTTATTTTTTAGAGATTAGATTTCTTGTCTGTGATAATACGTAAAGTAGGAATTTATCCGGGGAAGTAGGTAGGTAAGTACTACCACTGTCTGTCTTACTTAGGGGCAATATCAGTTCCTATGTGGAGGACCTGGAGACTTGTATTACAGGTTTTAACAAACGCCTTTCAAGCTCCAGTCCCTTGCAAAGTGGGTACGTTGTATGTTGTTTCTTTTGTCAGTTAAATCCTACACTCTGTATTCACATCATACCTATCTAGGTACCAACTTTGTAAAAGGAAATAAATGAGTTTTATTACTATTATTATGTAGCTCACTAGAGACAAGTGTGTCACATTTAACAATGAAAATTTCACCAGATTTATTTTCCAGGAGCAAATCCAGATATCAGCGGCAGAGTGCTGTCACTACCAACACTTGGCAAGTTCTGCGAGACGAGACAACTTGAGCCTAAGACTGAGACTCAACTCAAAGATATTATACAGGTGAATAGAATAATATAATATAATAATAATACTGGACAATCCACACAGCATCATCTAGCCCCAAGCTAAGCAGAGGTCGTGTTATGGGTACTAGATGACTGATATATTTAATACAATACATTATATGCATAGATATTTTTTATTATACATAGATAATACCCAGAACATCCGGAATAAATATTTGTAGATCGTACAACATTTATCCCAAGGCGGGAATCGAACAATCGAAATATTGTACGCTCGAGTAGGGCAGACTGTTTGTACTATAACAATTATATTCCTACCATCTAATACTTTCAACAGTTTACAATAAAGATTATTCTGATTCTGATTCTGGTTCTGATTCTGAACCCGCAACCTCCTGCGTCGCAGGCGGACTTTCGCCCGCCGCGCCGTGATGGATGAGAGGGCGGGCGGCGAAGGACATGGGGCGGTAGACATAGAAGAGTGGACTACACACAAAA
Organism: Electrophaes corylata; assembly: GCA_947095575.1. Lineage (NCBI taxonomy): Eukaryota > Metazoa > Arthropoda > Insecta > Lepidoptera > Geometridae > Electrophaes > Electrophaes corylata. Next base: position 1,223,036 of record OX352727.1, read on the forward strand.
AAATATATAAAAATCCGACACTGCAAATCATACAGCACAGAAGGCAGAGCTGTACTAACTGAGCTGTAGGGCTAGCCGAATGTTCAAACCTATTTTTTACTTCTAGAGACATGAACCCGACCCTTACCTGAGGATGGAAAGCTGTCTCTCATTCGAAGGTTTCGTCAGGTTCCTTGCAGATAAAGACAATTACGCGTTCGTACCGGAACAGAGGCGAGCCAATTTTGTCAGGTAAGATGTTGTTTTTGTAGTGTTAGGGAGGTGCGCAGTAAATTAGGGTATAATAATAATGCTGGACAATCCACACAGCATCATCTAGCCCCAAGCTAACCAGAGCTTGTGTTATGGGTACTAGATTACTGATATACTTGATACAATACATTTTATACATAGATTTTTTTATTAAACATAGAAATACCCAGAACATCCGGAATAAAAAAATGAGTGGGTTTTTAGACCACATGCACGACTGAAGTATATACGAAACGTAACTGGTTATGAAAGAGAGAAAGAACAATGCTTTCATACCTCCTCCATGGTAGTGGTAAACGTTTAACGCAACCTTGTTGGTATACCCTACCCTATACCCTAGATAGCTACATTACCTAATGATAAATCTGCGTGGCCAGATGTTACGATCGCTCTACCCATCGACAGCTAGGATATGGTTTTGCAATGTCTGTACTATTCTCCTAATTGATTTCATTAGATTGTAAGCATTACTATTAGTTGAAGCGTAACGTGTGCTGTCTTTTGAACTTCTGTTGTATATTAAGTTCTTGGGATGATTTCCTTAGCATGTTTTCTGTCTTGCATTCAGATAGATTGGCACCACACTGGAGCTTCATTATTTACATTATTATTATTTTGTAACAGGATCATACAAAAAAACGGTAGGAACCAAGCCGTAAGTTTCTTGCCGGTTCTTCTAGGCTTGGTCGCGAGGAACTGGCGCTTAGATACACCTAGATTTAAGACGTTTCAAGATGATCCCTGCGGATATTACTGAATAAATGCCTTTTGACTTTGACTTTGACTTTGGAAGTCGCATTAGAAGTATTACTTCAAATATTTGCAGATCGTACAAACATTTATCTCAAGGCGGGAATCGAAGCCGCAATCTCCTGCGTCGCAGGCGGACATTCGGTAAAGCGGTGTTGTATGAAAATACTCGAAGCCTTTTTACGCGTCTTTGTTTTTTTATTGTCCACAGCAAACAATCAGCAGACGCGGAAACGATATCTAAAGATATGACGGGACCTCTAAGCCAGTACTACATAGCCAGTAGTCACAATACATACCTCACTGGTCACCAGCTAAAGGGAGAGTCTTCTGTCGAGTTATACAGTCAAGTAAGTGATAGAATAGTACATCACAGCTTATAGTTTACTAGAGGCCACTCGCAGCTTCGCCCGCGTGGCAGTTTTTTCCCGTTATTTTTCGGGATAAAAAGTAGCCTATGTCCTATTCCAGATTTTTTTTTTTTTTTTTTTTTTTTATATTAACCTGTTGTGTCCCACTGCTGGGCAAAGGTCTCCCCCAAATTTTTTCACCTTTCTCGATCTTTAGCCACTTCCCACCAATCCTTCCCTTGACCATCAAGATCGTCTCGCCAGCGTCTCTTCGGCCGACCCGGACGTCGCCTTCCATCCTCAGGCACCCAAGAAGTTGTTATGTTTGCCCATTTCTCAGGTTGCATCCGGCTAACGTGGCCCGCCCACTCCCACTTGAGCTTTGCTGATTTGCTCCCTACGTCGGCAATGCCAGTAATTGAACGGAGTATTGTATTCCGCACCCGGTCGATGCGTTTTAGGCCCAGAATACTGCGTTCCATTGCCCTCTGGCAAATCTTGAGTCTGGATTTCTGTGACTCAGTCAATGACCAACTCTGAGCACCGTAGGTTAGGACGGGCAGGATACACATGTTGATGAGTTGGCGCTTCAATGTCAGCGGTAGGCTGCCCTTCATGTGTTCCTTCATAGACCAGTAGCTCTTCCAGGCATTCTCGATGCGACGATCGATTTCTTTGTCCTGCCTGTTTTCGAAGCTTGCTAACTGGCCTAAGTAAATGTACTCATCGACATACTGTATTTCCTGCCCATCTACCTCGACCCTACGTTTCATGCTGTTGGTCATTATTTGAGTCTTTGACCGGTTCATTTGGAGTCCAACCTCAAGACTTGAAGAGCTCAATTCCTGGAGCATCTGTTGCAGTGCTTGTGATGTTGGGGCAAAAAGAATAATGTCATCAGCAAAGCGCAGGTTCGTTAAGCGTTTGCCTCCGATGACAATTCCTTTCGTAGCCCACGAAACTGCCAGCGCTTTAAAAACTTCTTCTAAAGCGCTTGTAAATAAAATGGGAGAGAGTGGATCGCCCTGCTTCACACCTTTTTGAATATTAAATGTAGGACCATTAGACTGTAGTTTAATATTTGCAGTACTATTTTTGTACACTAGTTTTAGTAGGTCAATGTAAGTTTTTTCTATTTGTTGATTTTCTAAGGCTTGAAATATAGCGGCATGTTTTAAGCTGTCGAAAGCCTTTGCGTAGTCTACAAAGGCTATGTAAAGGGGCTTATTAAATTCTGAATATTTTTCTATCACTTGATTAAGGGTATGAAGAGACATATAAGGGTATTCCAGATTACAATCTATATTTATTCCAAATTTCATCCAAATCGGTCCACTGGTTAGAGCGTGAAAGAGGAACATACATACATCCATCCAAACATTCGCATTTATGAAAAAATGAAAATGAAAAAGTTTATAATATTAGTAGGATTAGTTTTTGAAGTAATATTTGTAATGCAACTTCCAACAAGGTTACGTTAAACGTTTAACGCTACCATGGAGGGGATAAACCACTGTTCTTTCTCTCTTTCTCTCATAGCCAGTTACGTTTCGTATATTAAAGAAGTTTTACTTCAGTCGTGTGGTCTAGCACACTCGTTTTTATAGTGCTGGAAATCACAAAAAAATTTATATCATCCCAAGAATTATTTCCTCGAGTGGGATTTGAACCCACGACCTTCCCCTTGATACGGGGATGCGATAGCCAACTTCGCTACCGAGGATTCAAATGACTCGATGAAAATATGATTTGGAATGTTTCTAATACGGAACATTCTAAGCATATGTATTAAAAAAAGTAGAATCTTACTCAATATTTTATTTCATTTTCTTACGAACTAATAAGATTTATCGAAACTCACACAAAAATCAAAATACTTCATTACATTTAGAGCGAGAAAGAGCACTATTGTTATCTTTCTTTAACACCAAAATTACTTTGAACACACAATACGCAATATGAAATTACTTATAATAATAACTTATTATAATTATACTTTCGTCTTAAGGCTTTACGGTATCTGTTACATGGTGTGCTGTAATTTTCCGAACGCTGCCCATGCGAGTTGGATTCGTCAGCTAACCTCTTCGTAGAATTTTGAATCAGGTGGATTTAAATACGAAATTTGGATAACTACTTGGCTCAAATGTTTCCCGAACACTACCTATCCGAGTTGGATTCGTCCGCTAACCTTTTTGTCGATGTTGGATTTACTTAGTTGGATTTAAATACGAAAGTAGAATAACTACTACTTGGCTGAAATGTTTCCCGAACGGGACCTATCCGAGTTGGATTCGTCCGCTAAGCTTTTTGTCGTAGTTGGACTTACCTATTTAGATTCATATGCAAAAGTCATCTACTAGGCTAAATGTTTGAAACAGCTGATTTCTCATGTTTCATAGAAAAATGTTACTTAGAAGTACTTTTTGTATCTTGTACTTATTTTGGCCCTTAATACCGTCCTTATAACGGCTGCATAAAATATTCTTGTCTCTATCATTTTCATGTGAATAAAAAGAGATGGCAACAGACGGTTATTTTAGCTACTGAAGCACCCGCAACACAAATGAAGACCAAGACTATTAGAGTCTAATTCATGTTTCTTCTGTACCAAAATCTAGCACGGTAATCATCGCTGCAGGTTAGGAAAGCAGGCGCCGTGCTTGAGTGGACGATATGTCTGAAAAATATAATAACAATTTGTAATTTAAATAATAATAATAATAATGTTGGATAATCTACACAGCATCATCTAGCCCAAGCTAAGCAGAGCTTGTGTTATGGGTACTAGATGACCCATAACACAAGCTCTGCTTAGCTTGGGGCTGGATGATGCCGTGTGAATTGTCCAGCGTTATTATTATTATTGAAGTAATACTTCTAATGCGACTCCCAACAAGGTTGCGTTAAACGTTTAACACTACCGTGGAGGGGGTATGAAAGCACTGTTCTTTCTCTCTTTCTCTCATAGCCAGTTACGTTTCGTATATTAAAGAAGTTTTACTTCAGTCGTGTGGTCTAAAGCACACTCGTTTTATTATCATTATTTTTACACAATAAATCTAGCTCCAAACTAAGCAAAGCTTGTACTATATGAACCAGATAGCTACATTCTCTGCCCAATTTTACCCTTAACTAAGCAAAGCTTGTACTATAGAAACCAGATAGCTACATTCTCCGTCCAATTTTACCCGTTGGGTCCGGAACCCTTACCTAACAGCTCCGTTATGTCCCAGTGACATGAGCTGACAGCGGCTGGATGAACGGGAATGCCAAGTGCAGAGTGAAGTGGTAGCCTCATCAGGGAACATTACATAGTCCTCCGTGTGGTTGAATATAGCTTGAGCAACATGCTCCTGTCTGCCTGTAAAACAAATAATGTTGGACAATCCACACAGCATCATCTAGCCCCAAGCTAAGCAGAGCTTGTTTTATGAGTACTAGATGACTGATATACTTAATACATTACATACATACATATTTTTTATTATGCATAGAAAATACCCAGAACTCCCGGAATAAATATTAGCAGATCGTACAAACATTTATCCCAAGGCGGGAATCGAACCCGCAACCTCCTGCGTCGCAGGCGGACATTCGCCCGCCGCGCCACATCGGTCGTCAAATAATAAATAATAATTAATAGATAATAATAATAATTAATATCACTAAGCTTTTATATAATCCCAAAAATTATTCCCTCGGGTGGAATTTGAAATCTACCCTTGATACGGGGATGCGCTATCGAGAACTCAATGGGACCCGATGAAATAAGCCTTGGGATGTTTTTAATGCGGTACTTTAGCGACCATGGCTCCATCTACATGCTTGACGCTATACTATCAAAGCTTGCTGGATAACCGAAATTGCATTCAGTTGAATCTTTGTGATTTCCTTAAACGCAGGTAAACACTATAGTAAAAAAAGAAATAGCTTCACAGTTCCGAATCCCTAGGCACGTCAAAGTCAAAGTCAAAGTCTAAGTCAAAAATCATTTATTCAGTAATATCCGCAGGGATCATCTTGAAACGTCTTAAATCTAGGTGTATCTAAGCGCCAGTTCCTCGCGACCAAGCCTAGAAGAACCGGCAACAAACTTACGGCTTGGTTCCTACCGTTTTTTTGTATGATCCCTTTAAACGGTAGATATCCCCGCAGATCTGAGGTGTTTTACATACAAATAAAGTGTGTCACTCTGTGACCAGTGATATAAACAAATTGCTCTCGTAAAAAAAATTACACTGAAAGATTCTATACCTTTTCCTGTGGTACCTGCTCCGGTGTACTGTATCAAACATCGACTGCTAGATAACTCCCATAGTTTGATGGAGGAATCCATCCCTGATGTCAGAAGATACTGAAACAAAAACATATTTTATTTTTATTTTTAGCCTTAACTGTCCCACTGCAAGGCAAAGGCCTCCCTACCTTTTTTCCAACTTTCTCGGTCAAAGGCCAAGTTGGACCAGTCTGGAAGAAGTACATCTAACTCGTCACGCCATCTCTGCGGTGGTCTGCCGCGCGGACGTCTTGCATTGGGCACCCAATCAGTTGTGGTCTTAGCCCAACGAAAAACATACATAATAATAAATATCTATGGACATTTTTAGGGTTCCGTACCCCGAGGGTAAAACAGGACCCTATTACTAAGACTCCGCAGTCTGTCCGTAAGAAAGATTTAGTATTAAATCTTGTAACGCTTATAACTTTCAAGGTAATCTGATTTTACTATAGAAATAGGGTAACGAGCCTAGATAACGGCAAGATAATTCAGTATCAAACTTAACTTCGGACGCACGTTAATAAATGGTAGACATTAAACGCTTACAGCGTTTGTATAGACATAGTACCGATTTGTTTAACCTTAATACACGAAACGTAACTGGCTATGAGTGAAAGAGAGAAAGAACAGTGCTTTCATACCCCCTTCATGGTAGTGTTAAACGTTTAACGCAACCTTGTTGGAAGTCTCATTAGAAGTATTACTTAAAAAAATATATATATATAGACAACTCACAGCCTAAACCACTGCCCGTAGAGACTTGAAATTTTCTAGCTTATATCTTACCTTGCTGTTCCTCGTGAAGGCAACAGAGCATACTTCTGAACCATCATGAGCGTTCAGGAACGTGTTGAAGCATCTGTTAGACACAGTGTCCCAAAGCTTCACGCATCCATCCGCACTGCCGCTGGCGAAGTACTTGCCGTTCGGGGAAAACCTAAAAAAAACAAAAATTACTATCACGATTCATGAGATACAGCTTCGTGACAGACGGACAGACAGCGGAGTCTTAGTGACGACCGATGTGGCGGGGGTTCGATTCCCGCCTTGGGATAAATGTTTGTACGATCTGTAAATATTTATTGTGTGTTTTGGGTATTTTCTATGCATAATAAAAAATATGTATGTATGTAATGTATTATATTAAGTATATCAGTCATCTAGTACCCATAACACAAGCTCTGCTTAGCTTGGGGCTAGATGATGCTGTGTGGATTGTCCAGCATTATTATTATTATAAAAACATAATTGAAAATTCATTATTACTGTAACTCAACACCGCGTTTTGTGAGAAAACGTTAAACTTGCTTAAAATGACACCAATATTTCAAATAGTCGGGGTCACTAAACTCACGTGATAGCGTTGACCTTTCTTCTATGATGATGCGAGGGTATAGGACATACGAAGCATTGGCTGGTAGTGACGTCATACAGCCGGATCACAGGGTGGCTGGTAGAAGCTATGATGTGGTCTCCAAGGGGGTGGAATGCTACACATAGGACTGGTTCGGAATCCTGTTAAAAAAAACTATTATAAGAATACTAGCGGCCGCTCGCAGCTTCGCCCGCGTGGCAGTTTTTTCCCGTTCCCGTTATTTTTTTCGGGATAAAAAGTAGTCTATATGTTAATCCAGGTTACAATCTATATTTATTTCAAATTTCATCCAAATCAGTCCACTAGTAAGAGCGTGAAAGTAACAGACATCCATCCATCCATCCATCCATACTTACAAACTTTCGTGTTTATAATATTATAGTAGGAATTGTCCTGACTGACTGACAAATAGACAACGCCCAGCCTAAATCAGTGCTCTTAGAGACTTGAAAATTTCAGGGTATTTTTTTGTTTGTGCGTAGAGGTGTACTAAGAACGGAATTCCCAAAATTCAACCCCTAAACGGATACAGCGGGGGTTGAAGTTTGTATAAAAATAACGTCACTCGCGTTTCGCTAGTTTTATATATGCAATCCACACAGCATCATCTAGCCCCAAGCTAAGCAGAGCTTGTGTTATGGGTACTAGATGACTGATATACTTAATACAATACATTACATATTTTTTATTATACATAGAAAACACCCAGAACACGTGGAATAAATATTTGCAGATCGTACAAACATTTATGAATTTTTTTTTTATTTACGAATTTTACCAGACTTAAAGCAGAGCCCCTTTGCTCTCTAGGTCAGTTAAGGGTAACTTACAGTGATAGACTTAAAAGCCTTTTTAGCAGACGCTTTGGTGATGTCAAAGAGCTTGACAGAGCAATCCCTAGAGGCAGAAACCAGGATCTGTTCACGAGGGTGGAAGTCCAGGGCTGTGATCTCATCTGTGTGGTCATATCTGAAGAAGAGGATTAACAACTATATAGTATTATAGCTGCATAGTATTATAGTATCCATATGTGGGGAGGTTTATTTTTATTAGAGTTGCTGATAAAACAAGCATTTACGGTGCATATACCAAAATAGCATTTTTTTTTATTTTTGTCTGTCTGTCTGTTTGTTCCGGCTAAACTTAATGTGAAATTTTTAATTTTTAATTGAAACTTTTAATTGGCCTTTAGATAATGTGTTTTGAATTTATTAGCTTTCTGTGTACCTAGCTGTAAGTTTTCTTAAAATTATAAAATAAAATAATCTCTGGAACGGCTGGACCGATTGGCCAGCTGGGCGCCGCCCACTGCTTCTATCGTGAGGGTTCATCACATGTTTGTCCTCGGTGGGGTCAAACCCACTGCCTACAGCACAGAAGGCCGGACCAGTTGGTCATTAAGCTTACAGTGTCCTGATGACTGGGTGACCTTGCTGTTCGCGTCCAGGATCCACATCCTCTGGAGCTGACTTAGCCAGCATCCTCTCCACATCCAAGATCTGGAAGTACAATACTAATTAATACAGAAAAGAAAGATAAAAGAAATAGCTTCACAACTGTAATCCCTAGACGGCCGTCAGTACCGTAGTAATAAGTAGAGATGTCACGAATATTCGGCAACTATTTAGTATTCGATGCTAAGGGCTATGGAGAGGGCTATGTTGGGTGTTTCTCTCCTTGACCATATACAAAATACAGAGATAAGGAGACGAACCCAGCTAACTGACATAGCCCTGGTGGTAGCGAGGAAGAAGTGGAAATGGGCAGGTCACATATGCCGAAGACCAGATGAGCGATGGGGCAGAAAGGTCCTGGAGTGGAGACCAAGGACTGGCCACAGAAATATGGGTAGACCTCAAATGAAATGGACCGACGACCTGGTCAAAGTTGCGGGAAGGAGCTGGATGCGGAAAGCCCAACAACGAAGAGAATGGGGTGCATTAAAAGAGACCTTTACTCAGCATTGGGTGGAAATAGGTTGAAGAAGAGAAAAGATTTAGTATTCGGCCGAATAATACGTACTATTCGGCCGAATACCGAATACCAAATCATGTAAAAAAGACACGTTATATTACAAAATTATGTATTTATTTCCAAATTACAACACTTTAGTAATTAAAATTGATCAGTGGTAAGTTGTGATGGATAAAAACAAGCTATTCAGCATTTTTTGGTAGCAAACGATAACGCTTTTCATCGTAAATGTTACCAGCCTCAGAAAATAATCCAGCTAACGCGCTCCCGACATGTATGTATTTCGTGCCGAATATTCGGCGCTTCGGCCGACAGCGTTGCTGAATATTCGGTATTCGGCCAATCCACTATTCGTGGCATCTTTAGTAATAAGGTCCCGTTTTACTTTAATCCCAAGTACGGTAGATATCCCCTTAGATCTCTTAGTACCAAGTACCTACTTGATTTTTTGAGGATGTGTTATGAGGATAGTACAGGTTGCAAGCCCATCGCCGCTGCTTGAATACTAATTGGTTTCCTTACTATGCTTTCCTTTACAGTTTGAGTACTGGCATTGTGCCTTGATAAAATAAATAAATGATAACCGATGTGGCGCGGCGGGTGAATGTCCACCTGCGACGCAAGAGGTTGCGGGTTCGATTCCCGCCTGGGATAAATGTTTGTACGTTCTGCAAATATTTATTTCGGTGTTCTGGGTATTTTCTATGTATAATAAAAAATGTCTAGGTATGTAATGTATTGTATTAAGTATATCAGTCATCTAGTACCCATAACACAAGCTCTGCTTAGCTTGGGGCTAGATGATGCTGTGTGGATTGTCCAGCATTATTATTATAAATATACCTTTATACTAGCATCCACGCTGCCAGTAGCGAGCAGCTGTCCGCACGCGCTGAATGCGCCTGCGCGACACGCCATCTTGTGTGACGTCACATACGCAGTCTCATACGTTGCTGGCTCCGGAGCCAAGGATGGTGCATCCATCTCAAACTCCAGATCTGTTCGACATACATTCAAAAATATATAATAAACACCTATATATATACCATGTTAATTTATATATATACCATGTTAATTTTTTTTGTCATAATAAAAAATTAACATGGTAATCTAAAATCCTGCTAATATTATAAACGCGTAAGTTTGTAAGTATGGATGGATGGATGGATGTTTGTTGCTCTTTCACGCTCTAACCAGTGGACCGATTTGGATGAAATTTGAAATAGATATATTGTAACCTGGATTAACATATAGGCTACTTTTTATCCCGAAAAAATAACGGGAGCGGGAAAAAACTGATACGCGGGCGAAGCTGCGAGTGGCCGCTAGTTAAAAATATTTTAAAAATAATATCTAATCACCAAGAGTTTCTATTCATTGCATGAGTTATTCAATGAGCTCCCGTACCAAGTCGGAAAATGCATATATTATCTATGTAATGGTGTTCCTTTTACTTGTTTAGGTACGATAGTTTTTAAATCATTGAAATCGTTCCATTGCTTGCGAAGATATTACACATTTTGTACCAGCCAACTGCGGGGCGGCCGGATAGCTCATGTCAGGGAATCGTGACGTCTCGATTCTCTTTCGCCCGCGCTCGCGCTCTACACCATTCATTTATTAAAGTTCACTTGATCTGCGCGGGTCGTGTTCTGGTTTAAATTAATTTTTTTTTAATAAAACCGCGCGGGTTCGGCGTCTAGCGCTGGGTCATTGTGACATGACGTCACAATATCTCTTCGCTAGGCTGTTCGCGCGGTCAGTGAGCCTCGTTCGGTATTTTGCCCATAACCTAGTCAGTTTTGGCCGTAGAAAAAAAATTTTTGCACTTTATGTTTTAGTTTCTCAAGGCCTATAAAACTGCATTCACAGATAGAACTGTGACGGGTCCCCATTGAGATGAAATATATAAATATAAATGTATAAATGTAACCTGTCTTATACCATTTTTAATAAAATTCTTTTTTCCTATTTATAGTATAATAATAATAATAAGTATTTTTTATTGACATACAATGTAAAGTTTTGAATCCAGAGGCTCTCGAACTAGTAAAAAACTGTGTTTCAGGAGGCATCTTATGCTACTCTAGAAAAAAAAAGAAAAAATAGTTCTAGAAAAAATAGTCTATTCACAACTCTTTCCTGCACTCAAGCAATGTATTTCGCTAGATCAACACGGATTCTTACGTGGTAGATCAACTACTTCAAATCTTCTTCTTTGTGCTGAGTCGCTTTCTAGGCATATGTCTGAACCCTCCCAAATCGACATTATATATACAGACTATTCAAAGTGCTTTGATCGAATTGACCATGTGTTACTGTTGGATAAACTTCAAAGAATAGGTATAAGAGGTGATCTTTTTAGATGGTTCTCATCCTACGTTCGTAACCGCTGTCAAACAGTAGTTTTAGGTGGCTACTCTTCTATATCCATGGATATCCCTTCAGGTGTACCCCAAGGGTCCTTATTAGGACCCCTACTTTTCACGATTTTTGTAAACGATCTTGCTTCCTGCTTTTGTAACTCTAAAATACTTTTATATGCCGACGACATGAAAATAATGCGTAAAATTAAGGATATTAATGATGCCCACTCCCTACAGGACGATTTGATTAGATTTCAAAATTATTGCACTTTAAACAAATTAGACCTAAATGTCTCTAAATGCTACGTAGTATCATATACACGTAAACCCACAAAATTATTATTCGACTACAAATTTCATAACATCTCATTAACAAGGGTTGATTCTATTAGAGATTTAGGTGTAACTTTTGACAGTAAATTATTGTTTGATCAACATGTTGATATTATAGTTAAAAAAGCATCTCGTTCTCTTGGCTTCATTTTTAGAATGTCGTCGGAATTTACTAGAATCAAAACATTTAAAATACTGTATTGTGCGTATGTACGAAGCCACCTAGAATACGCTTCCCAGGTGTGGAATCCAAGGTACGATGTGTACTCCGCACGATTAGAGTCCATCCAAAAGAGGTTTCTTCGATACTTACAGTATAGAGCTCGTATTTATCTCCCTGATTATGAGACTAGATGTCGCAGGTTTCACTTTCTTCCCCTTGATAAACGCAGAGAAATGGCTGATTTGACTTACCTAATCAACATAGCAAACGGCACTGTTGATTGCCCTGAGCTCCTTCAGCTAATAGGACTGCGCACTTACACGTTTGCACTGAGAAAACCGAACACCCTTTACGTTCCTATAGTTAGGACCAATTATAGGCAGAATGCATTTGTTTGCAGAGCTTCATGCTCGTTTAATACTTTATTAAATGGAAACAGTGATGTAGACTTATTCAATACCAGCACAAGTAAGCTTAGACGCTTACTTAGTGATAAATTTTTTGAAGTATAAGCTAACTACATATTATGTGACCTATTTAACGTAATTCTTTCAACTTTATTTTTAAAAAATTAGTAATATTTATGTTAAATTCAACAAGTCGTCAACTTACTTTTTATTAGAACTAATTTTATATATAACTATCTGCGGAAACTTTTAATTAGCCTTCAGCAAGCATGTTCTGGTCCATCCAGACATGTCCTACTTTCTAATCTAAATTTTTGTGTACCTAGCTGTAAGTTTCTCTAAAATTTTGTAAATAAATAAATAAATAAATAAATACAGTTTAGATATTTGTGCCTCTATCAGGCTGACATTTAAACACTTCCGAGTTTGTGATACATACCAAATCCAGTGGTTCCCAGTAGATGTTCAGCTCCACTGGAAGCTGCCAATCTGTCCTTGCGGTCAGGCTCATGTTGCAGCCCCACCATCATCAGGTTTAAGAGCCTTAGAAACAAAAAACGAGTGTGCTTTAGACCACACAACTGAAGTAACACTTCTTTAATATACGAAACGCAACTGGCTATGAGAGAAAGTGCTTTTATACCCCTTCCATGGTAGTGTTAAATGTTTAACGTAACCTTGTTGGAAGTTGCATTAATATAAATAAATAAATATTTGTGGACATTTTTACACAACATCATTTAGCCCCAAACTAAGCATAGCTTGTACTATGGGAACCAGATGACTGATAGAATACTTATATACTTTTTTTTTTGTAAATACATACTAGAATACAATATAACATCCAGACACAGAACAAACATCTATGTTCATCACACAATTGTTTGTTCTCGGTGGGTGGGCATTAGAAGTATTAATTCAATAAAAAATAGGCCCACAACTGTAATCCACAGGCATGGTAGATATATTCCTAGATCAAAGTTCTAAATCAAATCAAAATAACTAGTTTCAACAGTCTACTCATTTTGAGCATACAATATTAGGTAGGTAAGTAGTGTAAATAAATAAAATAAATAATGCTGGACGATCCACACAGCATCATCTAGCCCCAAGCTAAGCAGAGCTTGTGTTATGGGTACTAGATGACTGATATACTTAATACAATATTATATTACATACATAGATATTTTTTATTATACATAGAAAATACCCAGAACACTCGGAATAAATATTTGCAGATCGTACAAACATTTATCCCAAGGCGGGATTCGAACCCGCAACCTCTGCGTCGCAGGCGGACTTTCGCCCGCCGCGCCACATCGGTCGTCAAACCACACCACGTCGCGCCACATCCGTTGATAATCAAAATAATCTTGGCATATTCTTGAGCGCTGACATTTCAAATTAATTTATAAAACTAATTACGCCTGCACTAGGTTTCATAGTATTCCTGTAGGCTGTGGTAAACTTTGACAATCAGCCATTTTTTTGTTTAAGTTTAAACTTTAAACAAATTATGTGCTAGTAAATGTAGTCTTTTGTTACCTATCACTTGGCGGGCAAGGCGGATCAGCATGCACAGCTGATGCTAGTGTAGCTGCTATGGGCTGGAAACCATCGTAATAGAGCTGGCTGTGTACAAAACATAGTATTTAAGTGTAACAATAAAAAAACAACCTCAAAAATTTCTCATAACAATAGAAATGCGCGATAATGAATCTAATTAAATACTCTCTCAAATTTTGCTTAAATATCTTCAAGTGTATAATAAAGTAAGTGTATAAGTTTTCTATAATATCAGCTTCGCTTTCATAGACTTTTTAACAAAAAATGGCTTTTTTTTATACGAGAAGCGATGCGATGTTAGTATTTGATTTCAAATTACGTCAAACTTTACCTAATAATCATTCGATACAGTAACTCCCTGTTCTTCACGACATTCCTGGCATCAATTTCTCCGTTATTTTCCTTCATTTTGTTATGAATAAGTCTTGAACGACTAAAAAACAACAAAGTATTCCAAAATTACACCGGCACACAAAATTGTTTGTAAATTCGATTGACGTTCACTAGAATTGACACATGTAACAAAGTATTCTGTGAATTGACAGCACACTAACATAGTAAAGACTAAAGTCGGCAGAACGTCAGCCGACTAAAAACATTTCTAGGACGGAAATATACGAACTTTCGTTCAAGGAGTATATATTTGAAATATTTTTAGGAATTATTGGTAAACACAATTTTTAGTACGTATACCAACGTTATACGTTGCTGTCCTTCACGAAATGAAAATGCGCTCTGACTTTGAACACCCTTGACGGATCGATCGATTATGAGCATTCGGCATGAGGCATGCGCATAACGGCAGCAGCGGCACGTGGCATAGCCAAGCCCCGCGCCATTGCGATTAGGACACTCCTCTCTATCGGCTTTGAGTAGACAGGACGCTACCGTGCAGCAATCTGAGTTATTTACAACTTACCTACATATCTACGTATGTCCTGTCTGAGGAAGGACATTTGTAAGTTACATAAGTTGTGAAATCATAGGTTGTGTATTCCATGGCCGTGCAATAATAACCATTTCGTTTGTAAACAAACTAGAAAGCGAGCTGACCCGCTTACTTTATTATACTCATTTACAGTACATGTAAAATCACCATAAATATTAAAGGCCGCTGTCTGTTTTATGTCTAGTATTAGTACTTAGTACTTAGGTATAACACGGACAGAATACCTGTGAGGACTTGATTGAGGACGAGAACGGCTTGTAGGTATTTCTTACTCAATATTTCGTAGTGTATTTCACAGAGTACTTTTTTATGTGTATTTCCTGGGGAGGGCAGGAGCGAGCTCTGAATGTGTTTTCTTAATTGATTTTTAGGTACTGCTGACGGGATGTCGCTGCGTCGAGCTAGACTGCTGGGACGGGGACGATGGGAGTCCTGTCATCTACCATGGACACACGTTTACCACGAAAATACCTTTTCGAAGAGTCGTCGAGACGATAGCCAGGTACCTACGTAACTTTTAAGATAGGCACTTGAGAACCTTAATTTCCGTAGCTCATTCCACGACTGGCTCAAATTAACAACTTGCTATCTCACACTAGAAAAGTACCTACCTCAAAGAGTATATAAGTAAGCGTATTGTTAGTTCTCGCTTATAATTATAAATTTTTTTATTCGACTCAACACAGGATCATTTTGTTAGTAAAACTTACACATCTATAGTTTAATTCAATTTTAAACTGTTTGTATTATAATTATTATAATCTACTTATACAATGTTCAAAGAGAACCCCGCAGCCCATACCAAACAACAGACCAGTATAATATGTATATTAGAATGAGGCATTCGTTGATAACCGTTCTGAGGCCGGATTAACTGTCAGTCAGCTTATATTTGTGTCTTAACATTCAGTAAAGACTTGGAGGAGACCTTGATGCATGGTAGGCTTATATTCCGTAGCAATATTTATTTATTTATTTATTTTTATTTATTTATTTATAGACGAGCAGCTTTCGCTGATATGTCTACGTCACACAGTGTTGAAATTTTTGGTCATTGTCTTTTATTTTAGTTGCACACTTTAAGCACTGTTCTACTTAATCGTAGCCAGTTATCGAGCTTGTTTTTGAAGGCATTGACAGATTCAGCGGAAACGACATCCTCAGGCAGCATGTTCCAATTGTGGACTACTCTATTGCTGAGAAAGTGATGTGCTACATTTGTATTGGCCGAGACACGAACTAAGCTAAGATGGTGGCGTCGTGCTGCTCTGTCTTCTTTTCGTAGGAGGATGTCATGTAAATTCGGTAGGCTGTATTGGTGTGTTAAAATCTTATATGTTTCAATGAGGTCCCCTCGTAGCCGTCTTTGTTCTAAGGTAGTGAGGCGCAAAATTTGTAGTCTCTCTTCATAGGGTTTACGACGAAGACCTAGTGGCATCTTGGTAGCCTTCCTCTGCACACTTACTTACACTATACTTTATCTTTATTTTCAGGAGTGCCTTTGTGACGTCTCCGTACCCTTTGATCTTGAGTATCGAGAACCACTGCACCCTACCTCAGCAGCAAGTCATGGCGAGCACATTTGAGGTCAGTGTTATAATTCAGTAGATGATCTATCAGGTACCTAGCTGTTATTTGTTCTCCATCTTCTAGGCTTGGCTGCCAAGATTTTTTTATACAATTTGCTGATGGAACAAGCATATGGCCCACCTGATGTTTAGTGGTTACCATAGCCTATAACAACGCATTGCCTTGTAGGTCACGTTAGTTAGGGACGTGCCCTACAATACACTGTTCTGCGTCCATCAACCTGAGGCATACAGGTGTTGCCTCATGTGCCTGTAATTTAATTACACCGGTACTCACACCCTTCAAACCGGAACACGCTGCGCTGCTTGGCGGCAGAAATAGGCATGGTGGTAGTACTTCCCCGGACGAGCCCTTCACTAAGAGCTCTCCTAATACTAGAACTACTAATATGTGTTGATTCTGTCTCCATCCAGGCAGTGTTTGGAGAGAAGCTCGTGACGTCATTTCTGTTCGAGGCAGACTACACGGACGACCCACGACTGCCTAGCCCCGAACAGCTGAAATATAAGGTTATAAATATTTATTATACTACAAGAGACAGCATCAGTGGTCTAGTGGAATTGACCCCGCCGTCTGATCCTAAAGTTGATTCGAATCCAGTCATGCACCATGGATTTTTCGAAAAATATTCGCAATGTCAATGCTCTCAAATAGTGTATAACTAAATAATTATAAAAAACGAATGTGGTTTAGACCACACGACTGAAGTAAAACTTCTTTAATATACGAAACATAACTGGCTATGAGAGAAAGAGAGAAAGAACAGTGCTTTCATACCCCCTCCATGGTAGTGTTAAACGTTTAACGCAACCTTGTTGGAAGTCGCATTAGAAGTATTACTTCAATAAATATTTGTGGACTTTTTTAGACAACATCATCTAGTCCCAAACTAAGCATAATAATAATGATTAAACTGATAATATAAATATAATAAAATAAAGGTACGAAACACTTCGTGCGCGAGTTCGACTTGCGCTTGGCCGGTTTTTTTAATTTAATTTGCATTTTTTATCATTATTTTCAGGTGTTAATAAAGAATAAAAAGCTACCACCAGCGGAAGGGAGCCCGACAGTGGGACTCACCGGAGCCAGTTCTGCTGGATATGCTGGTGTCCTATCCAACGCTTTTAGGTAAAAATACTACTGCTACTTACTACTACTACTTGATAGATTTCAGACTAGATTTCAGTAGTAGTATCTTCGTCGTGTGGTCAAAGCACACTCTTTTTTTTTTTTGGGGTTTTTATATAATTTGCTGATGGAACAAGCATATGGCCCAACTGATGCTAAGTGATTATTGTAGTGTAGGGTAAGTACTTAATATCTAAATGTCACTGTCAAATTAGGCTCCCGCCTAATCGAGCTGTCATGACACTCTGTTGCGGCGAGGTTTTGTTGTGTGGAGTACTGGAGTGTGGCTGCCAAATATACTTATTAAAATCTACATCTACGTATCATTTGGTGATTATTGTCACCAGAATCTTGGAACATTACAGTTACCATCGCCTATAACAACGTATTGCTTTTTAGGTCACGTTAGTTAGGAACGTGCCCTACAACACACTGCTCTGCGTCCATCAACCTGAGGCATACAGGTGTTGCCTCATGTGCCTGTAATTACACCGGCACCCACACCCTTCAAACCGGAACACGCTGCGCTGCTTGGCGGCAGGAATAGGCATGGTGGTAGTACTGCCCCGGATGAGCCCTTCACTAAGAGCTCTACTACTACTCTCCAACTATTTCCGTTCATGAGATACAGCCTGGTGACGGACAGACAGCGGAGTCTTAGTAATAGGGTCCCGTTTTACCCTTTGGGTACAAAACTCTAAAAAGTTCTTTTGTTGAATTTTG
The DNA here is from genome assembly GCA_947095575.1 of Electrophaes corylata. Taxonomy (NCBI): domain Eukaryota; kingdom Metazoa; phylum Arthropoda; class Insecta; order Lepidoptera; family Geometridae; genus Electrophaes; species Electrophaes corylata. The sequence continues at coordinate 1,241,247 of OX352727.1, forward strand.
AACCTTATTCCCTAGGTCTAACGGTATACGTCACACGAGCACATCTCTGCCTGAGCAGGGACGAACTAACTCCATAATGTCTGCGCAATCAGCTTCCGCAGGCAGCTCCCTGACTGAATACTTCTCTGATGAAGACTATGATGAAGATGATGATGAGATGGACGGTAAGTAGCCGTCACAGCTAAGTTCGCAGTAGCCCTGCCTTCTGTACTGTAGGTGGTGGGTTCGATCCCCACCGAGAACAAACATTCACGTTGGTTCTGTGTCTGGGTGTTATATTGTATCCAAAGTATGTATTTACTTAGAAAGCGTTGCGTAAATGTGTCAATATTTTTCTTATTTATTTATATAAAAAGAACTGAAGAATTAAAACAAATCTATACTAATACCACAGATTACTAATACTAATATTATAAAGAGGAAAGATTTGTTTGTTTGTTTGCATTGAATAGGCTCTAAAACTACTGGACCGAATTGAAAAATTCTTTCACCGTTCTCTTTATTACATCAGCTATCTACCAGTAAAAGTCCCGTCGAAATCAGTCCAGGCGTTCCATTGATTAGCCGGAACACACAGACAGACAAAATTTAAAAAAATACTATTTTGGTATATGTACCGTATACGGTATGTACATTCATATGCATGTAGTAAAAAGCGGTTATTTTAATATTACTGACATACACTTCAATTTTATTTATTTGTATAGATTACTAGCGGCCGCTCGCAGCTTCGCCTGCGTGGCAGTTTTTTCCCGTTCCCGTTATTTTTTTGGGATAAAATCATAGTAGCTTTATGCATGCAAAGTCTCAGCCCGATCGGTTTAAAATTGACAAAGTTTCATACAAACTTTCATCCCCTATTGTATCCCCTTGGGGGTAGAATTAATCAAAATCCTTTCTTAGCGGATGCCTACGTCATAACATCTACCTGCATGCCAAATTTCAGCCCGATCCGTCCTGTGGTTTGGGCTGTGCGTTGATAGATCACTATGTCAGTCAGTCAGTCACCTTTAATTTGTATATACTTAGATTTTTAAATGTTACACCCGGTATATTGTATTTCAGAGAAAGAGTTACATAAAATGTTGAACTCAGCTGAAGATAGATGGGTGTGTGCGTCTGCCTCCATGTACGCGCGGATCCGCAGGGGGGAAGGCAGCGGGGACGGCAGGAGGGGTAGAAGCACTCAGCAGATCGCGAGAGAGCTAAGCGACATTGTGACTTATGTTCAGGTATGTAAGGTACATTACAACTTGCTGATATAACGACGACCGATGTGGCGCGGCGGGCGAATGTCCGTTTGCGACGCAAGAGGTTGCGGGTTCGATTCCCGCCTTGGGATAAATGTTTGCACGATCTGCAAATATTTATTCCGGGTGTTTTCTATGTATAATAAAAAATATCTATGCATGTAATGTATTGTATTAAGTATATCAGTCATCTAGTACCCATAACACAAGCTCTGCTTAGCTTGGGGCTAGATGATGCTGTGTGGATTGTCCAGCATTATTATTATTATTATTACAACTTGCTGATAGAACAAGCATATGGCCCATCTGATGTTAGTTACCATCGCCTATAACAAAGCATTGCTAGGGCACGTTAGTTAGGAACGTGTCCATGGGGTCCAGAAGTTTGGCTTCTATTCAAAGAGTTATCCAAGAGACTGGTGGATGTGACTCACGATCTGGCTGGCGCTTACCTTGGACAGAGAATTAGTTTAGTTATCCAAAGAGCTAACGTTGCCAGCCTTTTGGGCACACTTCCTGCGGTCAGTGATTTAAATTCTGTTTTCTACCTATAGTTAAGACCCGCACTTTACTATAGGTAGAAAAAGTTATGATAAAATATGTAGATATAAGGTAGATAGTTTAAATATTAGATGTAAAATATTTGTATATACTAAATTACTTCCGTTATAAAATAAAATACTAAACTTACTCCATATTTATAAATACCTAGTATTTTGTACAGGCTATAAAATTCCGCGGGTTGAATCCCCTGTCTCCGCGAAGTTCTATGAAGCAGCCCAGTGCAGCAAAAACGCAGCATGGCGAACCCAGTGCAGCTTGCAGCAGCTTCGAGTCTTCTGAAAGTAGCGACAGCACTAGCTCAGTGAGATCCACAAATAATTAGATTCAGTTAGATTCATTCATTCATTCATTCATTCATTCAGTTAGATTGGCACCACACTGGAGTTTCATTATCTACATTATTATTACTTTGTAAAAGGATCATACAAAAAAACGGTAGGAACCAAGCCGTAAGTTTCTTGCCGGTTTTTCTAGGCTTGGTCGCGAGGAACTGGCGCTTAGATTCACCTAGATTTAAGATGTTTCAAGATGATCCCTGCGGATATTACTGAATAAATGCTTTATGACTTTGACTTTAATATTATAATCTGATGGTAGGTAATCTGATTTTACTGTAGAATATAGGGTAACGAGCCTAGATAACGGCAAGATAATTCAGTATCAAACTTAACTTATTCGGACGCACGTTAATAAATAGTAGACATTAAACGCTTACAGCGTTTGTATGGACAACGTACCGACTTGTATATCAGTCATCTAGTACCTATAACACAAGCTCTACTTAGCTTGGGGCTAGATGATGCTGTGTGGATTGTCCAGCATTATTATTGACTTAAAACCCGACAGAAATTAAAACAATTGTTTTTCCATTAGCAAGTTCAACCGGCGATTCAAACCCGCGGCCGATGTCTGAACTCCCCGGCAGTACACCACCCTTGTTACCGCTGCTCCTCCGTCAATGAGGCTATCGGGAAGAAGATATGTCGCAAGCATTCCACGGGACTGGTGGCTCATACTGAGACCCAACTCGTAAGGACCTATCCTGCAGGGTGAGGACTTAAATACAAACAAGAAGATTATTTTATAAATAAACTAAACGCGTGTGACTTTGTCCGCGTGAAGTTTTTGCGTAGAAACTTCAACCCCTAGCAGGTTGGGGGTTCGATTTCCGCCTTGGGATAAATGTATGTACGATCTGCAAATATTTATTTCGGGTGTTCTGGGTATTTTCTATGTCTACTAAAAATATGTATGTAATGTATTGTATCAAGTATATTAGTCATCTGTATCCATTAACACAAGTTTCTTTATAATCTCTCAATAGTCTGCCAATATTTTTTTATAATCTAGATAGATTGATAGATAGATTGTTATATAGATACCTAGATGGATCATCATTTAAACTACTTATATAATTTATTACTTTTTCTTTAGTTTTATTTTATTTATAGTAAGAGTTTCTATTCGAGTAGTTTTACTTTTATCAACACGCCACACCATCTTTTTCCACGTCCAGGATGACTGGTAGACAATGTTATTAGCATTAAGTCCTCCTAGCAAATCATTGTTCTGTGCGGAAGTTTTAAATAAATAAATAATGGATGATAGATAGGTATATACATAGATAGATAGATCGATAGATAGATAGACAGATAGATAACAGTTTATTATACACAAGGATACATTATACATATAGGCGTAAACGAATCAAAATCAGTTCGGTCTGGTTATCTTCTAGGCTCGGTCGCGAGGAACTGGCGCTTAGATTCACCGATTTAAGACGTTTCAGTTTTAAGATGATCCTTGCGGATATTACTGAATAAATGATTTTTGACTTTGATTTTGATAGATCGAGAGATAGATAATAAATAAAATAAATAAATGTCAGGACATTTTTACACAACATCATCTAGCCCCAAACTAAGCATAGCTTGTACTATGGGAACCAGATGACTGATAGAATACTTATATACTTTTTTTTTGTAAATACATACATAGAATACAATACAACACCCAGACACAGAACAAACATTTATGTTCATCACACAAATGTTTGTTCTCGGTGGGGATCGAACCCACCACCTACAGCACAGAAGGCAGGGCTACTACAAACTGAGCTGTAACGGCTGTCATAGATAGATAGATAGACAGATAGATAACACTATTATACACAAGGATACATTATACATCTAGGCGTAAACGAATCAAAATCAGTTCTGTCTGGTTAATAATTATTTTTTTCCTCCAGGCTTCGAATAGATTCCTCCAACCTGGATCCAGTTGCGTTCTGGGCCTGTGGAGTGCAGCTGGTAGCTTTGAACTACCAAACAGAAGACGCTGCAATGGCTATCAACGCGGCCATGTTTGAGAGCAACGGATGTACTGGATATGTGCGGAAACCAGCTGTGATGTGGGACCCAGGCCATATTGCCTATAGGAGGTAAGTAGGAACTACATATACAAAAAATACAATAAACGATTCATCATAATGCCAACCGTCTGTTTCATAAAGGTGTCTGAAGACCTTTTTAAAAACTACTGAAATGCCACATTTTAAAAGATTGTTCAACATTAGGATAGGTACGTATTGTACGTGTATTTTCTCTGTAAGTGAATTTGTTAATTCTTAAGAGTAAATAAATGCTTAAACCATAAACCATAAACTAATAGTATCCAAGTCTGTTGCCATTTCTATTTGTTGACATAAAAGTGGCAGTTACAATATGATTTTATAGAACCGTTATAATGTATAAGTTTTTATGAAACAAACCATAAAAAAATAAGAACAGTTTATAATCTTATACTAACATACTTAAAATACTAAGTAAATAATTTTTAGAAAATTAAATTGTCTATATATTTTTCTGTAAATAAAGTACCCTAATATACTTCTTCTTCTCAATATTATAATCACTAACGTACGTACAATTCACGGAAAACGTAAAATTCAAATTTCGAGACGACTGTACCGATGACCTAGAGGCGAGCGAGCCAAGAAGCGACGTAGTGGCAAAGCGACGCAGGGGAAACCATTCTAAATATTATCCGTGCAAATCAGAAAATGAACAGTAATATGATAAAATGATTGGCATTAAAAAAAGTTAGGTTTCGTTTTAAATTCGCTTAGGGAAAGCCTTGTGAATGCTAAAGGTAATTTATTATACACTAGCGGTCCGTCCCGGCTTCGCACGGGTTTTAGTAAGGATCCCTAATTTTTTTGAAAATGTTATATAGCCTATGTCACCCGGGGATAGTGTAGCTTCCCAACGGTGAAAGAATTATTCAAATCGGTCCTGTAGTTTCGGAGCCTATTCAATACAAACAAACAAACAAAGTTTTCCTCTTTATAATATTATATATTTATTTATTTTATTTTATTTATTTATTTTATTTGAACGGCTACAGCCAATTACACAAATTAATTAATTTACATAGCTAATAATAATAAATTCAATCATTTAAACAAAGAATAATGTCAAAAAGAATAATAATCGAAAGAAAATAATATACCTTGTCATCAACATAATTAGAATAAATAAAGTACAAACACACGTCATAAATTCACAGTCTTCATTATAGTATGAAGTATGATAATATCAAGTTTGTTAAGTGGCAACCATCACTCATAACACACGTCAGGTACGTGCCCTACGATGCACTACCCTGCGTCCATCAAGCCATCAAACCGGAACACAGCAATGCTCACATCACTGCTTGGCGGCAGAAACTGGTACGGTGCTAGTACGCACACGGACGAGCCCTTTCACAAAGAGCTTTACAAGTAACTGCAACTACTAATAAATAAAATAAAAAATAATAATTTACGGTTACGGGTTCGATTCCCGCCTCGGGATAAATGTTTGTACGATCTGCAAATATTTATTCCGGGAGTTCTGGGTATTTTCTATTCATAACAAAAAATATGTAATGTATTAAGTATATCAGTCATCTAGTACCCATAACACAAGCTCTGCTTAGCTTGGGGCTAGATGATGCAGTATGGATTGTCCAGCATTAAATAAATAAATAAATAATGCCGGACGATCCACACAGCATCATCTAGTCCCAAGCTAAGCAGAGCTTGTGTTATGGGTACTAGATGACTGATATACTTAATACAATATTATTTTACATATAGATATTTTTTATTATACATAGAAAATACTCAGAACACCCGGAATAAATATTTGTAGACCGTACAAACATTTATCCCAAGGCGGGAATCGAACCCGCAACCTCTGCGTCGCAGGCGGACATTCGCCCGCCGCGCCACATCGGTCGTCAATTACTACTATTTTTTCATTATTACTATTTTGTCTCCAGATTCAACCCCATGGACAAGGAATTTGATGGAATCCATGCATCTCATCTCACCCTTGCGGTTATATCAGGACAGTATGTTGCTGAGAATGTTTATTCCTTTTACAACGCGTTTGTTGAAGTGGAAATATTGGGAGTACCTGCAGATTGTAGGAAGATACGGACGAAGGTTGCCAGAAGAAATGCTTTGAATCCCGTCTGGAATGATACTTTTAATTTTAAGGTTGGTTTAATAAATAGAAACTTTGGTTCTTGGTCGGCTTGGTCGCAAGGAACTGGCGCTTAGATTCACCTAGATTTAAGACGTTTCAAGATGATCCCTGCGGATATTACTGAATAAATGCTTTTTGACTTTGACTTTAGGGATTTGATGATCGATGTGGCGCGGCGGGTGAATGTCCTGCGATGTAGGAGGTTTTGGGTTCGATTCCTGCCTTGAGATGAATTTTTGAACGATCTGTATTTATTCCGGGTGTTCTGGGTATTTTCTATGTATAATAAAAAATATGTATGTATGTAATGTATTGTATTAGGTATATCAGTCATCTAGTACCCATAACACAAGCTCTGCTTAGCTTGGGGCTAGATGATGCTGTGTGGATTGTCCAGCATTATTATTATTATTACAAGAAGGAATATACAAAGAGCAAGCTTATTGCTAAAAAGTGATCTCTTCCAGAGATCTTTTGGATGGAAAAATTTTTAAAATAATAAAAACGAGTGTGCTTTAGACCACACGACTGAAGTTAAACTTCTTTAATATACGAAACGTACGGCTATGAGAGAAAGAGAGAAAGAACAGTGCATTCATACCCCCTCCATGGTAGCGTTAAACGTTTAACGCAACCTTGTTGGAAGTCGCATTAGAAGTATTACTTCGAAAATTTTGGGTGTGGTAATTTATTCTTTAAAATCCTTTCATTAATTGATCACCAGATTCGAACCCACGGTCTCAGGATCAGAAGGCGTGGTCCCACCACACATATGGTAGTCCTCAATGGTTTAATTTGCTGTGACTGTATCTTAAGATTGTTTTCAGATAAATTTCCCAGAGTTGGCGTTCGTCCGCTTCGAGATTTATGACGCTGATACGAATTATATGCTGTCTCAGAGAGTTATACCTCTGAACTGCCTCAGACCTGGATACCGTCATGTCAGATTACGGTAAGCTACATACATACATACGTACTAAGCTGAGGTAGAACCCTTTTGGCATGCCATTCTGCACCGGACTGGACTAACTGGGACCCACTGTTAAATGCTAGGTTACCTACTTTCTGTTCTGTTAATTAAGTTGGCTCTTTCCACTATCTAGCTTTCCTACTACCTATTGTTTGTTTTTAAGTCCGTTCTGTGTGATATATGTGTATATCAAATAAATGTATTTTCTTTCTTTCTTTCTTTTCTTTACATAAATTCATACATCCTATTAATATTATAAACGCGAAAGTTTGTAAGTATGGATGGATGTTTGTTACTCTTTCACGCTCCACCAGTGGACCGATTTGGATGAAATTTGGAACAGATATAGATTGTAATCCGAAAATATAACGGGCAGGGGGAAAAACTGCGAAACGGGCGAAACTGCGAGTGGCCGCTAGTATTTACATTTTTACATGAAGACCTATGTGGCGCGGCTGGCAAATATCCGCCTGTGACGCAAAAGGTTGCGGGTTCGATTCCCGCCTTGGGATAATGTTTGTACGATCTGCAATTTATTCCAGGTGTTCTGGGTATTTTCTATGTATAATAAAAAGTATGTAATGTATTGTATTAAGTATACAGTCATCTAGTACCCATAACTCAAGCTCTGCTTAGCTTGGGGCTAGATGATGCTGTGTGAATTGTCCAGCATTATTATTTATATTTCAGATCACCAACAAACCAATCACTTAACATGGCGTCCCTCCTAATCTTCTCCCGATGCTGTGAGGAGTTGTCAGCTGAGAGCTGCCGTGATGCATCATCAGGACCCCTGACCCTGGAGCGACGGAAGATTCATTTCCTGGTGGTATACGCTGTGGCTAGACACGAGCCGTACTCTATCCTGAAGGTTACACAGGATACTACTGCCAATGAGGTAAGCATTTGTTGCCGGTTCTTGGTCGGCTTGGTCGCGAGGAACTGGCGCTTAGATTCACCTAGATTTAAGACGTTTCATAATGATCTTTGTGGATATCCTATCCTGCTAGTTATTCTATCCTAGTTTGTAAGTATGGATGGATGGATGGATGGATGGATGGATGTTTGTTACTCTTTCACGCTCTAACCTACTTCTATTCTAAATCTTATTGTAACTATTCTTTTTTGTAATTCTAGTTTTATTGATTTATTGTCTGTATTTGTTTGTGTGCTGTGTGTCCAAAAATAAATGTATTTTCTTTCTTTCTTCTTCTTTCTAACCAGTGGACCGATTTGGATGAAATTTAGAATAATTATACATTGTAACCTGGATTAACATATAAGCTACTTTTTTTCCCAAAAAAATGACGGGAACGGGAAAAAACTGCCACGCGGGCGAAGCTCCGAGCGGCCGCTAGTTACTGAATAAATGCTTTTGACCTGACTTTGACTTACTACAGTTTTTAGTGAAGAACTTGTCCGGGGAAGTACTACCACCGTCAATATTCCTGTGAGCAGCTTGGTGTGTTCTGGTTTGAAGGGTGTGGGTGCTGAAGACATTACATTATATTCCTACAACAAACATGATTTTTTTGCCGTTTTTATTATAGACTAGCTGATCCCGCAAACTTCATTCCGCATTATTTTTATTACTTATTATCCTATTCCGGACCAAGATAAATCCAAAAACATAAAAATCATAAAAATTGGTCCAGCCTTTCTTGAGTTATAAGTGGTGTAACTAACACGTCTTTCTTTTATATATATATATAATATAATATAATATACTAGCTGACCCGTGCCCACTTCGTTGGGCGGTAAACATGTTTACTAACAAATCTTTGAATTTTTTGGATTGTCATGTAAAATATTATAAAATAAAGACGCACGGTGGCGCTAGTACATAAGTACTGATGATTGTAATCATTATAAAATAACTAAAGTAGTACTCGTATATATATTTATATATAATAAGTTAAAAAATAACAAGGTACGGAACCCTTCGTGCGCCGGTCCGACTCGCACTTGGCCGGTTATTAATTCCTTTGATAATTAATTTCAGGCTATAGCGCAGTGTCTCACAAAGGCTGGTGTTTGTCGTTCATCCCGCGGGAACTACGTGTTGGTGGAAGAAGTGGCCTCTCGCACCCCTACGCAAAGGGTGCTTGCACCCCACGAAAGGTAACAACATATTTTTGAAGTAATACTTCTAATGCGACTTCCAACAAGGTTGCGTTAAACGTTCAACACTACTATGGAGAGGGTATGAAAACTTCCAACAAGGCTGCGTTAAACGTTTAACACTACCATGGAGGGGGTATGAAAGCACTGTTCTTTCTCTCTTTCTCTCATAGCCAGTTACGTTTCATATATTAAAGAAGTTTTACTCAGTCGTGTGGTCTAAAGCACACTCGTTTTTTTACCATGCCACTTCTAAATTTTGCTTACTTCTAGATTGAAATGATTTATGATTTCTTGCCAGTCAGCCGCACTAGAATATATATACAATTTGTAAAACGGTATTGCAGCAAAACAGTTTTCAGTAGTAGTAGAGCTCTTAGTTTGAAGACCGTTAGATTCCCGCGTTGGGATAAATGTTTGTACGATCTGCAAATATTTATTCCGGGTGTTCTGGGTATTATCTATGTGTAATAAAAATATGTATGTACGTATTGTATTGTATTCAAAAGTCAAGTCAAAAGTCAAAAAGCATTTATTCAGTAATATCCGCAGGGATCATCTTGAAACGTCTTAAATCTAGGTGAATCTAAGCGCCAGTTCCTCGCGACCAAGCCGACCAAGAACCGGCAACAAACTTACGGCTTGGTTCCTACCGTTTTTTTGTATGATCCTGTTACAAAATAATAATAATGTAAATAATGAAGCTCCAGTGTGGTGCCAATCTATTAGGTAAATCAGTCATCTAGTACCCATAACACAAGCTCTGCTTAGCTTGGGGCTAGATGATGCTGTGTGGATTGTCCAGCATTATTATTATTAATATTAAATAAGATAATTAGGTACTTATATTTATTTTACGTTGTATTGTCGATATTGAGCACAAAAAAACGGATTAAAAACATCGATGGTCTGAATGCGCAGTTTAAGTTTTCGGAAGTAGTCTTGTTACACCCTGTATATCTATGTTTGTGCTTACAGGGTTCTCAGGGCTGCCACAGCCCGGACGGGCGCTAGATTACTGCTGAAACGTGTGGGTGATGACCCTAGCAGTCGAGCTTGGCTTACTAGCATAAGGTACGTTCAATAATAGAATGAATGAATGAATAGATAGATAGATAGATAGATAAGACATTTATTCATACCACCACAATACAGAATAAAGTAATAGCAAATTTACACAACAAATACATTAGATATTACATAGAAAAGTTACCAAACTTAAATTTAATTACCTACAGTTGATTTGACACCAACAACAACAACATGAGAATATTTTATTTGTAACTCAAACAACAAAAAAAATAAAAATTATGTAAGTATTAAAAATAAAAGACAAATTTTGAGTCACAAAAAGTCTTTGTCTCAGTATGAGTTAGTTATAAGCACGTTACAACCAACGCTGGTCTTCCGACAGCCGTTCAGTGACGTCACGGAAGATAACACAAGACCGCTGAAGCTGATGGTTTAGATTCCAGCATATAGGTAATTCAGTTATAAATCTATGTAAGGGTAGGTATTTAATAATTTCATATAATTTGACTTAGCATAAATTGACATTGTAAGTAATTTTGTTAAATGTTAGACTCAATTAGGGATTATTTGACATTTGCACACTATTTTATAGTAGGACATAATGGAATCTTATGTAAACCCCAACACCAAGAATATTGTATCTGTACCTATGTTCAAGCAAATAAATTTCTGATTTCTGATTTCTGACACTAAACAATCAAAAATATACACATCACAGCTGTCTGTAGTAGCCCTGCCTTCTGCGCTGTAGGTGGTGGGTTCGATACCCAGCGAGAACAAACATGATGTCCGATGTGGCGCGGCGGGCGAATGACCGCTTGCGACGCAAAAGGTTGCGAGTTCGATTCCCGCCTTGGAATAAATGTTTGTACGATCTGCAAATATTTATTCCGGGTGTTCTGGGTGTTTCTATGTATAATAAAAAATATCTGTGTATGTAATGTATTGTATTAAGTATATCAGTCATCTAGTTCCCATAACACAAGCTCTGCTTAGCTTGGGGCTAGATGATGCTGTGTGGATTGTCCAGCATTATTGTTATTATTATTATTTGTGTGTTGAACATAGATGTTTGTTCTGTGTCTGGGTGTTATATTGTATTCTAAGTATGTATTTACAGAAAAAAGTATATAAGCTATGCTTAGTTTGGGGCTGGATGTCGAAAATATTTCTTTATATTTTCCTTATAATATTATTTTCCGTTCAGCATAAATAATAATAATAATGCTGGACAATCCACACAGCATCATCTAGCCCCAAGCTAAGCAGAGCTTGTGTTATGGGTACTAGATGACTGATATACTTAATACAATACATTACATACATATTTTTTATTATACATAGATATACCCAGAACACCCGGAATAAATATTTGCAGATGGTACAAACATTTATTCCGAGGCGGGAATCTAACCCGCAACCTCGTCATCAATAAATTGTCTGTTTTCAGATCAACATCTTCAGACAGGAACAGAGACAAAGACAGACCGGTACAGTCTGACGAGGAAGTTGTAGAGGACAGAAAACCAACAGACAGTTTCCTTGTATGTGTACATAATGTATCACATGAGATTCCATACGCTATACTGAAGGTAAGAATTCACGCGTCACTTCGACCAGACGCCTCGAAAGAATTTTAAAAACCCAGAGGGCCTCGGTACACCACGGACAAAGTCAAAGTCAAAGTCAAAAGGCATTTATTCAGTAATATCCGCAGGGATCATCTTGAAACGTCTTAAATCTAGGTGAATCTAAGCGCCAGTTCCTCGCGACCAAGCCTAGAAGAAGGACCTAGAAGACCTAGAAGGCCTAGAAGAAGGACCTAGTCTTAACTCCTGCATATTTGCACCTCTTTAGATTCTCAGCAGAATCATTAGATGTAGAGTAGTAGACGCAGTAGTAGTAGTAGCGGCAGCTGTAGTAGTAGAGCTCTTAGTGAAGGGCTCGTCCGGGGCAGTACTATTTTTATTTTTGATGATGTGCTGTTTTGTACAATAACCCCCTCCACCCCCCTACACCACCCCCCATACTTATAACGTCACTCAGTTTATTTTTTAGTTGTTTCTTTTTTAGTTTAAATTCGTACATATTACTACCTAGCTGTACGCACATATGTTTATGTTACCATCTAGTTCTAAACTGTTATTTTTAGTCTTAGTTTTTCTGTGATTGTAATGTGTTTTGTGCGTTAAATAAATAAATAAAATAAATAAAAAGTACTAACACCATTTCGGAGAATGTGCGCAGGAACTGTATGAGATAGTGTAGTTTCTGGGTACATTCACAATGGTGGTATTACTTCCCCGGACGAGATAGATAGATAGATAGATAGAAACATTTATTCAGACCACCACAAAACAGTAAACATAACAGTAACACTAAAAGATAACACAAAAGTAACACAACATAACATAACTACACAATTAACATGGTATAACATACATAATGATGTGGTGGCGAAAAGGTCCTCAGCTCAGCTTAATGCCACAGCGTGTTGCCACACTGCAGCGCTGGTTTTCTGCTGAGGCCAATGTGTTGACCTCACGGGCATCCTGACACAAGTCCGAGTGGCCTTACCTAATCTTGCAGTAGCAATATTATTACATAAAACAACACAATTATACCGAAGAAAATTAATGATAATAACAATTAAAAAACACGACAGAGCGACACACATCCCACACAGAATTTATAAGTAAGTCAAAGTAGGTAAATAACAAGACAGTAATCATAACCACACAAAATAAGAAATGCAAGGGAAGGAGAAAGAGAGAGAGTGGGGAGTGCTTCACTAAGAGCTCTACTACTACCGGTCAACTTATCAGCCAATTCAGTCAGTATGACCGTATTTATATGTTCTTTTAGGTGCCACTGAGTGCTACAGCATCTTATGTCGTGTACCAAGCTCTGACGAAAGCAAGATGCCACGATGAACCTAAAAGGTAGGTAATTTATTGACAGCCGTCACAGCTCAGTTCGTAGTAGCCTTCTGTGCTGTAGGTGGTGGGTTCGATTCCCACCGAGCACAAACATTTGTGTATAGAACATAGATGTTAGCTCTGTGTCTGGGTTCTAATTCATGTATTTACTAAAAAAAGTATATAAGTATTCTATCAGTCATCTGGGTCCCATAGTAAAAGCTATGCTTAGTTTGGGGCTAGATGATGTTCTGTAAAAATATCTACAGTTATTTATATTTTAATGCCTTGACTTGATATAATAATAATAATAATAATGCTGGACAACCCACACAGCATCATCTAGCCCCAAGCTAAGCAGAGCTTGTGTTATGGGTACTAGATGACTGATATACTTAACTAGCTGACCCGTGCCCACTTCGTTGGGCGGTAAACATTTTTACAAAGGTACTATGTAAAAATAAAGACGCACGGTGGCGCTAGTACATAAGTACTGATGATTGTAGTCATTATAAAATAACTGAAGTAGTACTCGGCGTCACCAACAGATGGCGTTAATTGAGGGTATACGGCATAAAATCCACGCGGCAATCTGCCGCGTGGCAGATTTATCCCGTTCCCGTTATTTTTTCGGGATAAAAAGTAGCCTATGTCCTATTCCAGCTTACAATCTATATTTATTCCAAATTTTATCCAAATCGGTCCACTGGTTAGAGCGTGAAAGGCTGCGCGCGATATTGGGCAGTACCAACTTGGACATTTTTGATTTTTTCTAAAATAAAAGTAGCATAAGTTACTCCTTATTACATCAGCTATCTGCCAGTGAAAGTCCCGTCGAAATCAGTCCAGCCGTTCCAGAGATTACCCGGAACAAACAGACAGACAGACAGACAAAAATTGTAAAAAATGCTATTTTGGTATATGTACCGTATATACATTCATATGCATATAGTAAAAAGTGGTTATTTTAATATTACAGACGCTTCATTTTTATTTATTTGTATATACCTATAGATGAAATAATTTTTTTTATCTCTCAACCAGCTGCAGGGGTTGTTTTTTAAAATCATGAAAAACTTGTGTAACAATATCGTATATTGAGTGTCCGAACTGAAATTGAAAGAAATCAAGTCACGCATATAAGGTACAGATTTAACATATATGTATGTAAATGTTGACACCAGACCTTCCCCTTTTCGTAAGGGTAGTTTAAAATGTTGAGCGTTGTTATTACTATTTTTGTATTTTAAGAAGCCAAACTGAGTTTGAAGCAAATCACACCATGCATTATAATTTTTCCATACAAACTTTAACGCCTTATCGTACCCCTCATGAGGGTAGTTTATGAGTCCTTCCCAACGCGTGTTGGTAATGTACAACCATGGAAAACACGACCTGGGAATTGGTGACCATTGCTCTGATTGGTCGAACCAAAGCTTATGCTTCGTTAAGACGCAACTAAAGAGTTTCTTTCTTTCTTTCAAGATGTACCTTAGTATAGGTAGATCATGCAGTTTTATTTCTGGCACTTCGGTGGCTGCTGCCATAGCACGCTCGCTCCACTCGCTCGCCTCGCGCGTTTTTTTTAAGTTTTAACCTAACCTAACCTATCCGAGTCAGATCCGCCATAGAAAGCGAGTGCAAAAGACGCAACTAAAGAGTCAAGTTGTACCTTAGTATAGGTAGATCATGCAGTTTTATTTCTGGCACTTCGGTGGCTGCTGCCGTAGCACGCTCGCTCCGCTCGCTCGCCTCGCGCGTTTTTTTTAAGTTCTAACCTAACCTAACCTATCCGAGTCGGATCCGCCCTAGAAAGCGAGTGCAAAGACGCAACTAAAGAGTCAAGTTGTATCTTAGTATAGTTAGATCATGGAGTTTTATTTCTGGCGTTTTTTTTTTATATTCTAACCTAACCTAACCTATCCGGGTCGGATCCGCCCTAGAAAGCGAGTGCAAAGACGCAACTAAAGAGTCAAGTTGTACCTTAGTATAGGTAGATCATGCAGTTTTATTTCTGGCACTTCGGTGGCTGCTGCCATAGCACGCTCGCTCCACTCGCTCGCGCGTTTTTTTTAAGTTTTAACCTAACCTAACCTAACCTATCCGAGTCGGATCCACCCTAGAAAGCGAGTGCAAAGACGCAACTAAAGAGTCAAGTTGTACCTTAGTATAGGTAGATCATGCAGTTTTATTTCTGGCACTTCGGTGGCTGCTGCCATAGCACGCTCGCTCCACTCGCTCGCCTCGCGCGTTTTTGTTAAGTTTTAACCTAACCTAACCTATCCGAGTCGGATCCGCCCTAGAAAGCGAGTGCAAAAGACGCAACTAAAGAGTCAAGTTGTACCTTAGTATAGGTAGATCATGCAGTTTTATTTCTGGCACTTCGGTGGCTGCTGCCGTAGCACGCTCGCTCCGCTCGCTCGCCTCGCGCGTTTTTTTTAAGTTCTAACCTAACCTAACCTATCCGAGTCGGATCCGCCCTAAAAAGCGAGTGCAGAAGACGCAACTAAAGAGTCAAGTTGTATCTTAGTATAGGTAGATCATGCAGTTTTATTTCTGGCGCTTTGGCGGCTACTGCCGCAGCACGCTCGCTCCACTCGCTCGCCTCACGAGTTTTTTTATGTCCTAACCTAACCTAACCTATCCGAGTCGGATCCGCCCTAGAAAGCGAGTGCAAAGACGCAACTAAAGAGTCAAATTATATCTTAGTATAGGTAGATCATGGAGTTTTATTTCTGGCGTTTCGGCGGCTGCTGCCGCAGCACGCTCGCTCCGCTCACTCGCCTCGCGCGTTTTTTTGATGTTCTAACCTAACCTAACCTATCCGAGTCGGATCCGCCCTAGAAAGCGAGTGCAAAGACGCAACTAAAGAGTCAAGTTGTATCTTAGTATAGTTCGATCATGGAGTTTTATTTCTGGCGTTTTTTTTTATATTCTAACCTAACCTAACCTATCCGGGTCGGATCCGCCCTAGAAAGCGAGTGCAAAAGACGCAACTAAAGAGTCAAGTTGTACATTAGTATAGGTAGATCATGCAGTTTTATTTTTGGCGCTTTGGCGGCTGCTGCCGGAGGACGCTCGCTCCGTTAGCTCGACTCGCGTGTTTTTTTTTATGTTCTAACCTAACCTAACCTATCCGAGTCGGATTCGCCCTAGAAAGCGAGTGCAAAGACGCAACTAAAGAGTCAAGTTGTACCTTAGTATAGGTAGATCATGCAGTTTTATTTCTGGCGCTTCGGCGGCTGCTGCCGCAGCACGCTCGCTCCGCTCACTCGCCTCGCGCGTTTTTTTTATGTTCTAACCTAACCTTACCTATCCGAGTCGGATCTGCCCTAGAAAGCGAGTGCAAAAGACGCAACTAAAGAGTCAAATTGTACCTTAGTATAGGTAGATCATGCAGTTTTATTTTTGGCGCTTCGGCGGCTGCTGCCGCAGCACGCTCGCTTCGCTCGCTCGCCTCGCGCGTTTTTTTTATGTTCTAACCTAACCTAACCTATCCGAGTCGGATCCGCCCTAGAAAGCGAGTGCAAAAGACGCAACTAAATGACTCTTTAGTTCCGTCTTTTGCACTCGCTTTCTAGGGCGGATCCGACTCGGATAGGTTAGTGTTAGCGACGTCCATTAGTATAAGCAAAGTCCAAAGATATAAAGTTACATAGATTAAGTTTAGAAATTAAGTGTACATACAATAAAGATCATTTTTAGTCAGGCTAGAATATCGTTAGGTAGGATAGTTTTACCTTTTAACCTTGAGTCAATCACAGGAGAAAACAGATAGGAAACACAGTCCGACAACAACAAAGACAGATAGACATAAATAATGAAGTGTAACAAAGACAGGAGATTTCAAAACAAGTCCCAACGTGTTCACAGTTAACGGGAAAAATGATAGACACGAGGACCCCATTAGAAAGGGACACCGAACAAAGGAGCTCTGTGATTGGCTCAGGACTCGAGCGCGCTACCTGAGCTAGTGGGTAGCCGCCGGGTAGGGATGAACAATATAAGACGGCGTTTTTGGCCTACGAAATCAGTACAGTGTCGTTTCAGTTCCGCGTCAGTTTAAATTAGTTTAGTGTGTAATAGTGCTACAGTTTGAAAGTGTTCAGTAATAAAGTCTCCTCCAGAAGAATCTCATAGTTTTCATTCCAAACGGACTATAGGCAACCCTCGGTTCAGCAAGTTACTCTGGCCGGCATACTGAAGGTAGCAGAGGCACGCTACAAGCCCGAAGTTGAAAGATCTGGTGCCCCGCAGCTACAGTTTTTGGTCCTTCGAGCCGGATCACGGAGAAGATACCAATCGAGATGCCAATCGTCCGTTCGCGATCGCCGGGGAGTACGGCGAAGGACAGTTCTACAGAGACTACGACGACCGACTGGTCTCTGAATACGCCCGCGTCAACCGTCACGAAAACTACAGAATCGACCGTGGGATCGGCCGAAGCAACCTCCGGGACTTCCACGACGGCCACCGCAAGGCCAGTGGTAAAAGGGAGGACTACTCGCGCCGCGTCGGCAGCGGCCGCCGCTGCCGCCCCTCCCTCGCGCACCGCATCCGCGACCGAGACGGTTGTTGCCCAGACCCGGACGTCTAAACTGGCACCCCCGCATACCATACCGTCTGAGACCGCGCCCGCGAGCGTGCGTCCCGCGTCCGCCGCCGCGCCCGCCCACGCGCCACCTGCGCGTTCCGCGTCCGCGACTGCGCCCGCTAGCGCACGACCCGTTACCGCGTTGAAAAAGGGAACACCGAAGAATATTGGAGGAAGACCAGCAGTCCCACCGTTTACGTCTTCGGAGACAGTTCCAGCCATGCGGGAGAAATCGACAAAATCAAGTAGGAGGACTGAACTAGAAGCTCTGCGAGAATACCAGAAGAGACAACTAGAAGTTGCTCAGACGGCTGCAGCCCTAGCCCAGACAGATTGGGAACTAGCACAATGTATGTCGGAAGAAGAACTCGATGAAGAATTCGAGGTAGAGAGATCGACTCACGTGGAGCAATGGGTAGAGCAGACCACAACATTCCAAGAGCAAGAAACTGAAAAAGGCAAGCCGGCACAGAAGTCGGAGATGAAAGAACTAGCTGATGCTATCATAAACGCTACCCTAGCGGTGAAACCAACCATGACCACATCATCGAAGATATGGGATCTGCCAGAATTTAACGGCGCACATGAAGAATGGTTGCCGTTCAAGAGGGCATACGAGGATAGCTCGGCTATGTGCACTGTAGCTCACAATATGGCACGGATAAGAAAAGCCATCAAAGGAACGGCAAAGGAAGCCGTAAGAAGCTTATTATTTGTAGCATCGGATCCAAAGGACATCATCGCTGCGCTAGAAAGAAGGTTTGGAAGACTAGAGCAATTGGTACTTGCGGAAATTCAGAAAATAAAGGAACTTCCGCGCATAGGAGACTCACCGAGAGACATCTGTATTTTTTCGACACGAGTGGGCAACGCAGTGACAACGATAACCGCCCTGAACAAGCCACACTACTTGTACTCGCCGGAAATGAGTCGAAGCATTACAGAGAAATTGTCACCTATACTGCGGTACCGATGGCTGGATTACAACGCACGCATGAGCGAAGATGAACCAGAACTAGTGAAGATAAATAAGTTCCTGG
The DNA here is from genome assembly GCA_947095575.1 of Electrophaes corylata. Lineage (NCBI taxonomy): Eukaryota > Metazoa > Arthropoda > Insecta > Lepidoptera > Geometridae > Electrophaes > Electrophaes corylata. Next base: position 1,260,268 of record OX352727.1, read on the forward strand.
AAAGGGAAGCAGACTTGTGCGGGAAGATCGCACCGCCGGAACCACAAAAAAGAAAATATGGAAATCCGAAATATCCGGTAAATGCAACACAAGAAGAAGATTCAGTTGAAGAAACAGTTGCTACGACTTCAGAGAAATACAGAAAAGTCTGCGCCAACTGCGAGAGGGAACATTGGATCACCGAATGCAAACAATTTAAAGAAGCTGACACCAACGAAAAGTGGAACATCGTGGTTAAGAAGCAACTATGCTTCAAGTGCCTACGCCGACGACACACGAAGATGAATTGCAAGGCTCCACCTTGTAAGAAATGCAAGAAGCCTCATCATACTACGCTGCACTCGGAGTCAACTCAACGAGCAGTGGCACCGTCTACGCAGCGAGAAAGGTCGTCGAGCCCACAGCACGAGCAAACCACAGAAAAAGAAGACGCTGAGAACATAGTGAAATCCGTATACGCGGCAGCGGATGGAACAAGAGTCTACCTAAAGATGATACCGGTAGATATCTACGGACCGAACGGGTCAGTGCGCGTCCTGGCATTGCTCGACGAAGGATCGACAGTGTCGCTGCTGGACAAAGACATCGCCTGCCGCCTTGGAGCCACCGGCAGAAAAGAATCGTTGATTCTAGAAACAGTCGGTGGAAAAATCATAGAGAAAAAGGACTCCCAGAGAATGAACCTGAGAATAAAGGGAGCTCAAAGAAGAGACAAGCGAACTCTTAGAGGAGTACGAACTGTCGAAGATCTGAAGCTGTCACCGCAGTGCGTCAGCCTGAAGACAATTGAAGAGTGCAGCCACTTAAGAAATATAAAGAACGAGCTGCAATATGAAAAAGAGAAACCAGCGCTGCTAATCGGTCAAGACAATTGGGATCTGATCATATCCCGGAAGATCTTGAAAGGAAAGCGGAATGAGCCCGTCGCGTCGCTTACAAGCCTGGGTTGGGTACTTCATGGGTGCCACACCAGATCCACCACGCCAGTGGAATATGTGAACCACTGCCATCTCGGGAACAATGAAGAAGCGATCAACGAAATGATCAAGCACCACTTCGACCTGGACTCAATCGGCATACAACAACGCCGCCCTAGCAACGACGCCGACGGCCGGGCATTAGAACTACTGGAGAAGACTACAAAACAAATGCCTGATGGAAGGTATGAATCTGGACTGCTGTGGAAAAAAGAAGATGAGATACTGCCGAACAACTACGCTCAGGCTCGCAACAGGCTACTGGGCGTAGAGAAGAAACTCGACAAGGACGCAGTTCTCAGAGAGAAATACGGCGAGCAGTTAAGGAACCTGCTAGATAATGGGTACGCCGAAGAAGCACCAGCAGAATCCACTCCCGACCGAACGTTCTACCTACCACACTTCTCCGTAGTTCATCCCGTGAAAAAGAAGATCCGCATTGTCTTCGATGCCGCTGCCAAATACGAAGGGAAGAGCCTCAACGACGCGCTGCTACCAGGACCCGACCTACTCCAATCCCTTTTTGGAGTGCTTCTGAGATTCCGAGAGGGACCCATAGCAGTCGTCGCCGATATCAAGGAGATGTTCCTCCAGATCCGCATAAGGGAGGAAGATCGCGACAGCCTGAGATTTCTCTGGCGAGGACAAGAACGGGACACAAAACCCAAGGAGTACCGGATGAAGTCCGTTATCTTCGGAGCAGCGTCCTCGCCAGCGACAGCGATCTTCGTGAAGAACACAAACGCCAAGAAGCACGAAAAGGAACATCCCGAGGCAGCAAGAGCAATCGTCCGTAATCACTACATGGACGATTACCTTCAGAGTTTCAATACAGTGGAAGAAGCGGCAAAGATAGCAAACGAAGTGAGTCAAATCCACCGAGCGGCTGGGTTTGAACTCAGACAATGGGCCAGCAACGATGACAAGGCACTGACCCATGTCAGAACAGAAGAAGCTCCGCAAGAAAAGCAACTAGGCGACGAAGAAAAGACTCTCGGGATGAGATGGATGGTCAGCAACGACGTGCTAGCCTTCAACATTGGATTACGAAACACCCCGAAAGAAGTCACCGACAAAAGCCGAGCGCCTACGAAGAGGGAAGTGACGAGCGCGGTGATGTCGACATTCGACCCTATGGGACTCGTTGCTCCAGTTCTGATAAAAGGAAAACGACTCATACAAGATCTGTGGCGGACAGGAACAAAGTGGGACGAGGAAGTCAACGATGACCATAGAAGAATCTGGGAGCAATACATAGAAGACATCGAAACACTTCGTGATCTGGAAGTTCCTAGATGTCTAGCACCGGCAACGAAATCAGGTGAAATTCATACCTTCGTCGATGCCAGTGAGACTGCGTACGCCGCCGCAGTATATTGGAGAACAACGACGGCCAGCGGGGAATGTCACATCTCGCTGATGGCGGGGAAAGCCAGAGTGGCTCCTGTCAAAACCACTTCAATTCCTCGATTAGAACTTCAGGCAGCACTGATGGGGGCAAGACTGGCAGCTACGATCATCGAGGAGTCCGACCTGGAGATCACATCTCGGGTTTTCTGGTCCGACTCGACCACAGTGCTGCAGTGGATAAGGGCTGACCCACGACGTTTCAAATCATTCGTCGCTCATCGACTGGCGGCAATAGAGGAATTGACCAAGCCGCTTGAATGGAGATGGGTTCCCACCAAACACAACCCAGCTGACGACGCAACAAGGAACGTGCCGAAGAACTTCGATGGCAAGACAAGGTGGTTCATCGGGCCTGCATTCCTTTACCAGCCGAAATCCGACTGGCCGGTAAAGGAAATAGAGAAGAAAGAGTCCTATCCAGAAGAAAAGAAATTCACCACCTGCGCTACGACAAGAATCGTCCAGGAACTGAGCCTGCCCGAACCTTGTAGATTCAGTAACTGGACACGTCTGCTACGAACTACGGCAAGATTGTACATGTTCATAGACATGTGTCGTCGAAAAGGGAGCGTCAACAGGAGAAAACCAAACAAAGAGACAAAAAGAAGATGGTTACCTATTGAACCCGAACATTTGAAGAAGGCGGAAAAGGCTCTTATCCGACAGAGTCAAGCCGAGTCCTTCAAGACAGACATAGAAAACCTGAAGAAAAATAAATCCATGGAGAACTCAAGTCGGTTGAAACGGATCGACGTCACTCTCCACGAAGACGGTGTGCTGCGTCTCAATAGCAGGATATCCAAGATCAAAAACTACGGTGGCCAACTCGGGAGTTTGCCGATCTTAGACGGGAAAGGTCGCATGCCTCAGCTCCTCATAGAACACTACCACCGTCACCTGCACCACGGGAACCACGCGACGGTGATCAACGAGTTGAGGCAGAAGTACTGGATATTATCCTTGCGAGACGCAGTAAGGAGAGTGGCGCACCGGTGCCAGTGGTGCCAGATCAAAAGAGCGAAACCTAAGATGCCACCACAGGGAGACCTACCGCTAGAAAGGTTAGCGCACCACCAGCCTCCGTTCACGTGCACTGGGGTTGACTACTTTGGTCCCATGCACGTGACGATCGGTCGCAGAAGAGAGAAACGATGGGGCGCGCTTTTCACCTGCCTGACTACAAGAGCGGTTCACATAGAATTGGCCGCATCACTCAGCACCGGCTCTATGATCATGGCGCTAAGAAGAATGGCGTCCCGCAGAGGAAGCCCCCGAATAATGTTCAGCGATAACGGAACGAACTTCGTTGGAGCGAACCACGAACTAAAAGAAGAGATTAAGAAGCTCCGACAACAAGAACTTATCGAGGCGGCTGAAGAAGAAGGGTTTCAGTGGAAATTCATCCCTCCTGGAGCTCCGAACATGGGAGGCGCATGGGAACGACTAGTGCGATCAGTGAAAACCGCATTAGCAGCCGTCCTCGGGGAAAGGAGTCCTCCAGAAGAAGTGCTCCACACATTACTAACGGAGGTGGAGCACACATTAAACTCTAGGCCCCTAACGCACTTGAGCATGGATCCTGACGATGAAGAAGCATTGACTCCCAACCACTTCTTGATTGGGAGGTCATGCGGTACGGCGGTCCTAGGGGAGTTTGAGGACACCGATCTCATTGGACGACCGAACTGGAAGACGGCGCAGCGGCTGGCCGATCACTTTTGGAGCCGATGGCTGAAGGAGTACCTACCGACTCTCATGCCACGTAGTTTGAAAGGCCGAAAAGACGTAAAGTTCGGCAAAGGCGACGTCGTGATTATCGCCGATTCTTCACTCCCACGCAACATATGGCCGCGGGGAGTAATTGAAGAGACCTACCAAGGACCTAACCAGCGAACCAGAATTGTGACCGTCCGGACTCGAGGAGGCGTAATGAGGCGCCCGACATCAAGACTCATCCTCGTGGCTTCGGGCAAGACGTCGCAACCAATGGATGGAGTGCTTGGACCACCAAGCACTGGCGGGGAAGCTGTTAGCGACGTCCATTAGTATAAGCAAAGTCCAAAGATATAAAGTTACATAGATTAAGTTTAGAAATTAAGTGTACATACAATAAAGATCATTTTTAGTCAGGCTAGAATATCGTTAGGTAGGATAGTTTTACCTTTTAACCTTGAGTCAATCACAGGAGAAAACAGATAGGAAACACAGTCCGACAACAACAAAGACAGATAGACATAAATAATGAAGTGTAACAAAGACAGGAGATTTCAAAACAAGTCCCAACGTGTTCACAGTTAACGGGAAAAATGATAGACACGAGGACCCCATTAGAAAGGGACACCGAACAAAGGAGCTCTGTGATTGGCTCAGGACTCGAGCGCGCTACCTGAGCTAGTGGGTAGCCGCCGGGTAGGGATGAACAATATAAGACGGCGTTTTTGGCCTACGAAATCAGTACAGTGTCGTTTCAGTTCCGCGTCAGTTTAAATTAGTTTAGTGTGTAATAGTGCTACAGTTTGAAAGTGTTCAGTAATAAAGTCTCCTCCAGAAGAATCTCATAGTTTTCATTCCAAACGGACTATAGGCAACCCTCGGTTCAGCAAGTTACTCCGGCCGGCATACTGAAGGTAGCAGAGGCACGCTACAAGCCCGAAGTTGAAAGATCTGGTGCCCCGCAGCTACAGTTAGGTTAGTTGTATCTTAGTATAGGTAGATCATGCAGTTTTATTTCTGGTGCTTTGGCGGCTACTGCCGCAGCACGCTCGCTCCACTCGCTCGCCTCGCGAGTTTTTTTATGTTCTAACCTAACCTAACCTATCCGAGTCGGATCCGCCCTAGAAAGCGAGTGCAAAGACGCAACTAAAGAGTCAAGTTGTACCTTAGTATAGGTAGATCATGCAGTTTTATTTCTGGCGCTTCGGCGGCTGCTGCCGCAGCACGCTCGCTCCGCTCGCTCGCCTCGCGCGTTTTTTTTATGTTCTAACCTAACCTAACCTATCCGAGTCGGATCCGCCCTAGAAAGCGAGTGCAAAGACGCAACTAAAGAGCCAAAGTTGTATCTTAGTATAGGTAGATCATGCAGTTTTATTTCTGGCGCTTCGGCGGCTGCTACCGCAGCACGCTCGCTCCGCTCGTTCGCCTCGCGCGTTTTTTTATGTTCTAACCTAACCTAACCTATCCGAGTCAGATCCGCCCTAGATAGCGAGTGCAAACGGAGCATAGGTTTTGGCATCCAATCCTAAGCTTGTGTTTTCCAAGAGTGCAGAAAATTTGGTATGACCTAAAAAGCACAACCACGAAATACACGACCATGGAATTGGATGCAAGAATGTAAACCAATTCCTGGCTGTGTTTTCCATGGTTGTGTATTCCATGATTAAGTTTGAAGCTAGTCGCAATAATCAATATGATTTTTCCATACAAACTTTGACGTCTCATAACACCCTTTATAAGGGCAATTAAAAAAAATCCATAACGCCTTTTAAAATAACATTTATCCTAAATTTCATTTCAATACGATCGCTAAACATGCATACAAACGTTTACACCCTTTTTCAACCCCTTGGGTGTAAATTTTCGTAAATAGTTTATTAGTAAACACCTAAACCTTTCAAAGAATGCCTAAGCCAAATGTTTATAAGTTGGCGTATTTATGAAATTAATATATTTCCTTTCAACCAGCTGTAGGGGTTGTTTTTTAAAATTACGAAAAACTTGCATAATAATAACGTATTTTAAGTGTCTGAACCAAGGCTGAAGTAAATTAAGCCGCACATACAATTTTTTTTCATATAAATGTTGACGCCCGACCTCCCCTTTTCATAAGGGTGGTCATGAAAAATTTTTAAACGTAGTAATTATTATATTTGTATTTAAAGAAGCCAAACTGAGTTTGAAGCAAATAGCACCACTCATTATGATTTTTCCATACAAACTTTGGCATCCCATCACACCCCTAATAAGGGTAATTAAGAAAAACAATAATGCATTTTTGAAACCTTGACATTAGTAACATTTATCCAAAGTTTCATTTCAATGTGATCACTATATACGATTCTGCATACAAACGTTTACGCCCCTTTTCAACCCCCTAGAGTGCGAATTTTCAAAAATCGTTTCTTAGTAAGCACTTAAGCTTTTTAAAGAGTGCCTACGCCAAATAATTTTATTTTCTACGAAATTATTGGGGTAGGGGTAGCTGTAGGGGTTGTTTTTTAAAACCATGAAATACTCGTTTAGTAATATCGTATTTTAAGTGTCCGAACAAAGATTGAAGTAAATCAAGCCAAGCATACAGATTTTTCCATATAAATATTGACACCTGACCATCCCTTTTCGTAAGGGTAGTTTCGAAAAATTTTGAATGTAGTCATTATTATTTTTGTATTTTGAGAAGCCAAACTGAGTTTGAAGCAAATCGCAATACGCATTACGATTTTTCCATACAAACTTTAACACCCCATCGCACCCCTTATGAGGGTTGTTTAAAAAAAAACAATGTTGCATTTTATAAGCCTTGCCATAAGTAACATTTATCCAAAGTTTCATTTCAATACGACCACTAAATACGATTTTGCATACAAACGTTTACACCCCTTTTCAACCCCTTAGGGTGCGAATTTTCAAAAATTGTTTCTTAGTAAGCACTCAAGCTTTATAAAGAGTGCTTAGTACACCAAATGTTTTTAAGTTGGCATAATTTTATTTTGTATGAAATTATTGGGGTAGGGGTAGCTGTAGGGGTTGTTTTTTAAAACCATGAAAAACTTGTATAGTAATATCGTATTTTAAGTGTCCGAACAAAGATTGAAGTAAATCAAGCCAAGCAAACAGATTTTTCCATATAAATGTTGACACCCAACCATCCCCTTTCGTAAGGGTAGTTTTGAAAAATTTTGAATGTAGTCATTAATATTTTTGTATTTTGAGAAGCCAAACTGAGTTTGAAGCAAATCGCAACACGCATTACGATTTTTCCATACAAACTTTAACACCCCATCGCACCCCTTATAAGGGTTGTTTAAAAAAAAACAATGATGCATTTTATTAGCCTTGCCATAAGTAACATTTATCCAAAGTTTCATTTCAATACGACCACTGAATACGATTTTGCATACAAACGTTTTCACCCCTTTTCAACCCCTTAGGGTGCGAATTTTCAAAAATCGGTTCTTAGTGAGCGTCTACACCCTCTAAAGAATCTTTGTGCCAAATTTCAGACTTCTAAGCCTTGTAGTTTCGGAGGAATCGTGATGAGTCAGTGAGTGAATGGACTTCTCTTTTATATAATAGATACAATACATTTCGTACATAGATATTTTTTATTATACATAGAAAATACCCAGAACACCCGGAATAAATATTTGCAGATCGTACAAACATTTATCCCAAGGCGGGAATCGAACCCGCAACCTCCTGCGTCGCTGGCGGACGTTCGCCCGCCGCGCCACATCGGTCGTCGATAGGCGCACTGTGCGTCAATGCAATGCAACGTGAGTCTGCGAAACAATGTATTGTTATTGGTAATGGTAACCACTTAACATCAGGTGGGCCATCAGTCAGGACAAGGATTCTTATAGATAAATAGTTAGATAACACTTTTTTGTACACAAAGATAATATGTTAAAAGTTAACAAAGTATCGCTGAAAGCGATTTCTTCCAGGCGACCTTGGTAGCTCTTACTACTGCTTGTGTTGTTTCCTTTAATTTTCTGTTCGTTTTTATAATTTTTATTTTAAGTTTTGTTTTTCTATTTTATTCTATTCTTATTGTTGGTATGTAATATTTCTTTCAAGATTTGTCCTGGTTGAAGAATTGGAGTGGGGTGGTCGGGCTGGTCAAGGTCCTCAGCTGAGAGCCCTCGCTGATGATGAGGTGGTCTACACAGCGCAGGTGAGCACACACGGTGATGGAAAACATCAATTATGTTATAACTTTTTAAACTATCATGGTTTTGATCAATATTTTGGATAGAAACGGGAAACAAATATCGAAACATCGGGAAACAATCAAACTCAAAAATCATGGTAAATATACCATGATTTTTGAGTTTGATTGTTTCCCGATATTTCGGCACAGTTGCATGCACCATGACCCCCATGATGATGATCATGATGCGCATGATGTTCGGGTCAGTTCGACCCGTGATCATGGCGCATGCAACTGTGCCGAAATATCGGGAAACAATCAAACTCAAAAATCATGGTAAATATCCTTTTTCTATGCAAAATATCAATTATGTTACTATTTCAAAGAAAAAAAGAAAGAATAAGTATTTGACGCACACAAATATATACACGGAACTTAAATACAGAAAACAAATATATTTACCCACTTCACTTACTAAGATAAAACTAAATTTTACTAATTTCAACAGCCGTCATAGCTCAGTTCGTAGTAGCCCTGCATTGTCTGCTGTAGGTGGTGGGTTCGATTCCCACCGAGAACAAACATTTGTGTGATGAACATAGATGTTTGTTTTCTGTCTGAGTGTTATATTGTATTCTATGTTGTATTTACAAAAAAAGGTATATAAGTATTTTATCAGTCATCTAGTACCCATAGTACAAGCTATGCTTAGTTTGGGGCTAGATGATGCTGTGTAAAAATGTCCACAAATATTTATTATTATTTATTTTAAAGTTATCAACGCTATAAAAGCATTTTCGATAAGTCATAATTTAAATTTTGAAGTAAATATTTTTGTTGCTAAGTTTTTAATTTAATTGGAAATTTTATAATAATAATATAATTCTGCCAGTGTTTTAGGGTTCCGCACCCAAAGGGTAAAATTAGACCCTTATTACTAAAACTCCGCTGTCTGTCCGTCTGTGACACAACTAGTAAAGCAATAAAATTAAAATGTCGCAAAACAATATCAAGAATTTTTATTACTCTTCAAATTAATAAAAAATATCTATTCATGTAATGTATTGTATAAAGTATATCAGTCATCTAGTACCCATAACACAAGCTCTGCTTAGCTTGGGGCTAGATGATGCTGTGTGGATTGTCCAGCATTATTATTATATTTTTCAGGCGGGTTGGAAAACCCTCGGGCGATTCGTACTCCAGGAAAAAGGCTGTCCAGCGCCGATACCAAGACACCGAGCTGCCATTGCGAGGATACAACGTGGACTGAGCGTCACCCGCGGCGCTATCTCAGGTAACAACACTGAGCGAGCAAAGCGAGTGAAACATCTCAGTTTTGAAATAACCCAAAAATGCTTTATGTATTAGTGCTTGTGATACAATTAAATAAAATAGAATAGAAAATCATTTATTCAGCCACCACATAACAAAACTTAAAATGAAATATAAAAAAGAACAGAAAATGAAAGAAAAATAACAAAAATTTACAAAATACTTGTTATGATTTATATACTTGTCTGTATAGTCACCTTTGTCTATCCTCAAAGGTTTGCTGGAAGAAATCTCTTGTTAGGGTTAAGCTCGCCTTTATACATTGTATTTTTTTCTATACATTGTTTGTCTGTACTAATATTATAAAGAGGAAAGATTTGAATAGGCTCCAAAACTACTAGACGGATTTGAAAAATTCTTTCACCGTTGGGAAGCTACACTATCCCCGGGTGACATAGGCTATATTATATTTTCAAAAAGATTAGGGATCCTTATAAAACCCGTGCAAAGCCGGGAAGTGATTGCAAGACAAAACATGTTAAGGCAATCATACCAAGTACTTAAAATACAACAGAAGTTCAAAAGACAGCACACGCTACGCTTCAACTAATAGTAATGCTTACAATCTAATGATTCAAATAGAATAGGGAATAGAAGGGAGGGTCGTGGGTTCAAATGATAATGATAAAAACCTTTATTCCTCTCACAAAGGTTCTTAAATTAGTATGTAAGTAACATCTAACTCAAAGGTGACTGACTGACATAGTGATCTATCAACGCACAGCCCAAACCACTGGACGGATCGGGCTGAAATGTGGCATGCAGGTAGATGTTATGACGTAGGCATCCGCTAAGAAAGGATATCGATTAATTCTACCCCCAAGGGGATAAAATAGGGGATGAAAGTTTGTATGACACTTTGTCAATGTTAAACCGATCGGGCTGAGACTTTGCATGCATAAAGCTACTATGATTTTATCCTGAAAAAATAACGGGAACGGGAAAAATTGCCACGCAGGCGAAGCTGCGAGCGGCCGCTAGTTATCTATATCAAATGCCACTCGAGGGAATAATTTTTGGGATTATATAAAAACTAAGGATGTTTTCAAAACGTTTCAGGGGCTGGTGGATTCCCTCTTGGAGGGTTCAGTATGTCTGATGCAACAAGTGAAGGCAAAACGCCAGTAAAGACTGCGTACAGTGACCCTACACATTGCAGGTACAGTTTATCATCAAATAAATAATAATAATAATGCTGGACAATCCACACAGCATCATCTAGCCCCAAGCTAAGCAGAGCTTGTGTTATGGGTACTAGATGACTGATATACTCAATACAATATCATATTACATACATAGATATTTTTTATTATACATAGAAAATACCCAGAACACCCGGAATAAATATTTGCAGATCGTACAAACATTTATCCCAAGGCGGGAATCGAACCCGCAGCCTCTGCGTCGCAGGCGGACATTCGCCCACCGCGCCACATCGGCCGTCAACCCGTCCGTCGTCCGTCGTTTATGACGGTAAGACAGGATTTTAAGGCATCTATTTAGAATGGCTTCGATTCTTGCTGTGTGGTTTGCGTAGTAAGGTGACCAAATAGGACTGCAATACTCAAGAACTGGTCGTATACTATTGAAGAGGTATAGTGTGCTGTCCGGTTTTTTAAATTATTATTATCTGTTCTGTCAGCAAGTGACAAAAAAAGGGTATAAAAAAAAGATTTAATTAATTTTCAGGAGAGCGTCATCCAGTCCCTTAGGGAAGGGTATTGGAAGAGCGAAAGGGCATTCAGATAAGGACATGAGGACATATCTACAGAAACGGGCGGGGAACAGAGAGGTAAGATCATCCTGTCTTCCTCACACACAGCGGTACAATCGATACTAATTATAAGAATCTTTGTCCTGACTGACTGGGATATAAACAACGCACAGCCTAAACCACTGCTCGTAGAGACTTGAAATTTAAAGGGTATAGTCATTTGATTTGATTTAAAATTCAACCCCTAAACGTGTACAGCGGGGGTTGAAGTTTGTATGAAAATAGCTTAAGCCGCGCGCGTTTCGCTAGTCTATATTGTTTGTTTGTTTGCATTGAATAGGCTCCGAAACTTCTGGACCGATTTGAAAAATTCTTTCACCGTTGGGAAGCTACACTATCCCCGGGTGACATAGGCTATATTATACTAGCTGACCCGTGCCCACTTCGTTGGGCGGTAAACATTTTTACTTACAAATCTTAACTGAAGTAGTACTCGATGTCGCCAACAGATGGCGTTAAAACGGCATAAAATAGCGGCTGTTCGCAGTTTCGCCCGCGTGGCAGTTTTTTCCCGTTTCCGTTCGGGATAAAAAGTAGCCTAAATTACTCCTTGTTACATCAGCTATCAGCCAGTGAAAGTCCCGTCGCAATCGGTCCAGCCGTTCCAGAGATTACCCGGAACAAACAGACAGACTGACAAAAATTAAAAAAAATGTATTTTGGTATATGTATCGCATATACATTCATATGCATGTAGTAAAAAGCGGTTATTTTAATATTACAAACAAACACTTCAATTTTATTTATTTGTATAGATTTTCAAAAAAAATTACTAAAACCTGTGCAAAGACAGACCGCTAATTTATAATATCCTACTAATATTATAAACGCGAAAGCTTGTAAGTGTGGATGGATGGATGTTTGTTACTCTTTCACGCTCTAACCAGTGGACCGATTTGGATGAATTTTGGAATAAACATAGATAATAACTTGGATTAACATATAGGCTACTTTTTATCCCGAAAAAAATTCGGAAACGGGAAAAAAACTGTCACGCGGGCGAAGCTGCGAGCGGCCGCTATTTTATGCCGTATACCCTCTATTAACGCCATCTGTTGGCGACGCCGAGTACTACTTCAGTTATTTTATAATGACAATCATCAGTACTTATGTACTAGCGCCACCGTGCATCTTTATTTTTATAGTACACTAGCGGTCCGTCCCGGCTTCGCACGGGTTTTAGTAAGGATCCCTAATTTTTTTGAAAATGTAATATAGCCTATGTCACCCGGGGATAGTGTAGCTTCCCAACGGTGAAAGAATTATTCAAATCGGTCCAGTAGTTTCGGAGCCTATTCAATACAAACAATCAAACAAAGTTTTCCTCTTTATAATATTAGTATGATAATTAGTTCTGTACATAATTATAGTACAGAAAATCTAAATAATTCAAAGATTTGTAAGTAAAAATGTTTACCGCTCAACGAAGTGGGCACGGGTCAACTAGTGAAATATATTTGACTAGCAGCCGCTCGCAGGTTTGCCTGTGTGGCAGTTTTTTCTCGTTCCCATTAAACTTACATCCCCTATTTTATCCCCTTGGGGGTAGAATTAATCAAAATCCTTTCTTGCGATGCCTACGTCATAACATCTACCTGCATGCCAAATTTCAGCCCGATCCGTCCAGTGGTTTTGGGCTGTGCGTTGATAGATCACTATGTCAGTCAGTCAGTCACCTTTGAGTTATACTCGTATATATTTAGATATATTGCCATTCAGCGTGCCAGCCAGTGTTTTGGGAACGCTTCCGATTGGCACTGATCTGGATCAGTTGAGCTACCTTTAGATCGTTTGCAACGGTCTGTAGATAGCTCAACTGTTTCACATGTATTTACATACCAATTATAAATACTTGTATTAGCTATAATTTTCTTTGTAAATAAATCCTGATATATTTTCCAGGTTCATTCAGAAGGTGAAGCTCCGACAGGGGGTTCGTTGGGCGCAGAGGCACTTTCAGCGCAAGTCGCGCGTTTCAAGAGAGTGTCTCTTCGCAAGCTCCGGGCGTGGCGTTCCTGAGTGTGGCAGGTTTGTGAACTATCTAAATTTAAGGGTTCCGTACCTAAAGGATAAAGACTATACTAATCTATACATCTATACAAATAAATAAAATTGAAGTGTCTGTTTGTAATATCAAAATAACTGCTTTTTACTTAATGCATATGAATGTATTTACGGTACATATACCAAAATAGCATTTTATACAATTTTTGTCTGTCTGTCCGTCTGTCTGTCTGTTTGTTCCGGCTTATCTCTGAAACGGCTGGACCGATTTCGACGTGACTTTCACTAGCAGATAGCTGATGTAATAAGGCGTAACTTAGGCTACTTTTATTTAAAAAAAAATCTAAAATGTCCAATATGGCACGCAGCCCACGCGCAGGCCACCACTGCGCCGTCACATCGGGCGCCTCCCACCGCTTCTATCGCGCGGGTTCATTTTAATTTAGCTTTTTTTTTTCAATTCAAAATTTCAATAAAGCTAATACGAAGAACTAAAAATAAATAATAATTAAAATATAATGCAAAAACGAAAAAAAAAACTAAATAACTTTTTTGTTAAATTCCGCGCCGACGAAGTCGCGGGCACAGCTAGTAATAATAATAATAATGCTGGACAATCCACACAGCATCATCTAGCCCCAAGCTAAGCAGAGCTTGTGTTATGAGTACTAGATGACTGATATACTTAATACAATACATTACATACATAGATATTTTTTATTATACATAAAAAATACCCAGAACACACGGAATAAATATTTGCAGATCGTACAAACATTTATCCCGAGGCAGGAATTGAACCTGCGACCTACCTGCGTCAATCTATGTATCTATACTTCCAGGTGTTTTGCCGTCTAGGCACCAGCCTCGCTAATCACCGCGCGTCATTTTCAACCGAACTGGGCTCCTTGTGGGAGTTCATTCGTACTGACCGCGATAGACGGCGTTCCGCTCCCGCCAGCTACGACCCGCTGCCGGACCGAGCCCCTGCTAAACTGGCACGAGACTTGTTACAGGTAATGCACGTTTTAGGGCACGTTAATGCACTAACATCTATGTTATCACAAAACTTATTTTTAGCATGTCCAGAAAACACATCATACATTAGTACCAAATTAATCAAACTGGCGACTGATATGCAAAGCGGGCAAAAGACGCGTACGGCGCAGGAGGTTGCTGGTTTGATTCCCGCCTTGGGATAAATGTTTGTACGATCTGCAAATATTTATTCCGGGTGTTTTCTATGTAAAATAAAATATGTGTAGCTATGTAATATATAATATCAGTCATCTAGTATCAATAACACAAGCTCTGCTTAGCTTGGGGCTAGATGATGCTGTGTGGATTGTCCAGCATTATTATATTATTAAGACTAAGGGACCATTTAAGTTTTCCTCCTTCATACTGACTTTATTAATTCCAGGTTGTACAAGAAACTGTTTTCGCTCGAAAATACGACGAAAAACGCTGCCCTTTAGTTAAAGAAGAATCCGACCTAAGCTCCGAAGAAGGTAACGATAGAATAGCCAACCTCATCGACTTCTTCTTCACTATAGTTAAGAGTCAAAACACTGACAGAAAAGGCAGCGTTGGCAGCTGCTTTAAAACCGATAGCCCAACTGAAACTACAAACTTGATAAAACCTAAAAAAGTTAATACAGAACTTGAAAGAAAAATGGAAACACTAATGGATTTTCTTGCTAAAACTGGTTGTATGGACGATGAAGTCAAAGATGATAAGAAAATTACCCTTATGGAGTTTCTATTCGGTGGAGATAACAAACCTTTGGTAGAATTGGATGATGTTAACGAAGAAATGAGTTTATCCGAGTCTAAAATTAACGTTAAACTCGCGTATATCGACGAATCACCTGTAGAAGAATCTAGAGAGCTACTAGTAGATATTCTGATAAAGTACATGGAAGATTACAGTGAAGAGCCAACCAAATCGATGTCACTAACACCATCTCTCAGTGAAAAATCAAAATCCGATGTAACGATAAGCAAAATAGAGACTTTCAGTGATATTAGTAAAACAAAATCAGATTCAACTCTTACACAGACTCAAGATACTGTAGTCGAGAAGGAGATAGACAGTCGACGCATTTCAGAAACTTATGTTGATCTAAGTAATGTAAAGCAAGATCTGGAAGATATATTCGAAGAAGCAGTAACAAAAGTATGTAAATTAAAGAATATCGACACAGAAGATGATATTATGTCTGAGAATGAAGATTTAGATAATTTCGCAGCGTACACTAAACCTCCACTTATGTATAACGTATACAGTGTAGAACTATCTGATATATTAGAAGAAGACGAAAACGATCCTTCATCAAGAGGTATTCAAGATGACAGAATGACAGTCATAAGAGAATGCGCAGAAGATCTTATAGACTATATAGAAGATAAAATCCAGAATCGCTTCGAATCTGACAGTTCAAGTGATGAATTTGACATAAACGCGAGTTTAGAACGCTCTTCAATCAGTCTTATTGACTTAAGATGTATACCAGACCTACCGCCTAGCTTAATAAGACCTATAGTCGTAAGAGTCGATAAATCAACGTCCACAGATGATTCCGTTTCTGATATATCTCGAAGAGTCGACTCTGGATCTATGACAGAAGATACAAGCTTATCAAATACATCAGAACGACAAGAGCGGGTGTTAGATAAAATAGAATCTTTACACAAATTCTTTTCAAGATCACGATTAGAGATTATAACAGAAAGTATGGAGGAGGAAAAGAATTGTAAGAAATTAAAAGAAGTTCAAGAGATTGATACGAGAAGCAGTGATTTGAAAGCTGGACAAGCTAGTCTGGATGATGTGGAAGATATACAGGATGATAAAGACGATGTATTTGAAGTTGTTGAAGATTCAGCTTGTAAAGTAATGATATGTTTAAAGGACGAAAAATCTAGTGAAAACCGTGAAGAAAATGCTGTAGCAAATATGAATGTTCATGATATAACTATTCAGGGTGACAAAGATGAAGATAATGTATTTGAAACTGTTGAATATTCAATAGAAAATAATCCAGATTGTAAAATAATTAATAAGTTGGAAGACAAAACCAACGTAGAAAATGCTACAGTAACTGTTGATGAAACTATAATTAATAAAAATTTCAAAGAAAATGATACTGTAGCGACATTAGATCATAGTAGTAATAAATTAAATATCTCTGGTAGTATAGAAAATGACCTTTTTGTATCTGATTCTAGTACTAACACAGCTTATACTAATGTAACGGATACTAGTTTAAATACAGAATGTTTATACCAAAGCCAAAATACAAAAGCCAAAGAGTTATATCAAAATAATGATAAATTAGAATTTAGAAATAATGAAAGACAAGGAATGGATATTAGTGAAAATTATTTTACAGAGATTGACAAAATTATTGAAGAAGCAGTTAAAATTATTCTAGCTAATAAATTAGATGAAAATATAACAAAAAAGTTATAAAGTTTATATAAATTTAAACTATTGTTTAGGATATAAGAATTCTGAGTTATAAAATTTTAAAATTATTGTTTGAATGAGAAATATATATGATAATACGTAAGATGGCCTTACAAGTTTTATAAGTAATACAATTTAAAATGTTCGATTAAAATGTGGACCATTTTTGCTATCTACATATCGAACACATATTGACAAAATACATAACTGAGAAATTCAATTTTTTTATTCTACCGCTGGTGAAACAACTGGCACATATTAGGAACGTGCCCTACAATACACTGCTCTGCGTCCATCAACCTGAAGCATACAGGTGTTGCCTCATGTGCCTGTAATTACACCGGCACCCACACCCTTCAAACCGGAACACAGCAATGCGAGAATCACTGCTTGGCGGCAGAGATACAGACAGTTGTATTTCCCCGGGCGAGCCATTTTATAAGGAGCACTACTACTACTAATTTGGCACATCGTATCGATGAAATTAATGACAATCGTCGATTAAAATATGGACTACCCTCACTAACTACATATCGAACACATATTGGCAAAATGATGTAACCAAGAAATTTAATGATTTAATTTCATATAAGTAAAATATTAGTGTAATTACCTAGTCTCAACACTTACGTTTCAGAGTAATAGACGTAGGGCATGTCCTTGGCGGTCTTTATAAGCAGAGGTAACCGGTTAACATCAGGTGGATTATCTACTTATGTATCCGTATGTTCACATAATAAAGAAGTTAATAATAAGAAGAGTGCGCTGTTATCATCACATTTTTGTACATCGATGTAAAAAAATGCAAAATATATCAATATGTTTTATAAAAATCTAGATAATATTATATTTAGAAATATTGTCTATACTAAAGACTATTTAAAAATAGCATAAATAGCAGTTTTTATTTAGCAAAAAATAATTAAAATTTTGCAAATTCAGTTTAAAATTTTAAATTAGCATAACTGTTTTAAACTTAGCAAGAAATAATTAAAATTTAAGAAATATGGTTTAAAATTTATAAAACGTGGTTAGGTTTAGGAAAAACAGTTATAAATTTAGCAAAAATTGGTATGAATTTTATCAAAAACGGCTTTATATTTCATAGTGTGACTTCTTAGTGGCATAATATTTAGCGTCATACACGTTAAAGTTTAGTGAGGTTTTATTACACATTAAATTTAGTAAAATTAGTATATGTTTAAATGTTTGTCTATTTTGCGAGTTGCAATCACTATTTCAAAATCGAATTATCAAAAATGGTACAGCATTCATCTGTTTGTTATCTATACCGGGTGTAATAAGGTCACTTTCGAATACTCCAGGAACGTGTAAAGTTACCTACAAGCTCTTATACAATACCACTTGACTGACAGACAAATACATTTAGAGTAATACGATTATTTTGCTGAAATTCCTATTTATCAACCAGCGATGTATTCTGTACAGCGGTCAAGAACCGCGCGGTCGCCGGCAAAGCACCGACCGGTCAGATAATAGCGATTTCCTTTAGATTGCGATTTTTTGTGTTTTGTCGTTTTTACGCGTTTTTAAATAAGTTGAATAGGTATTCATTTTTGATGTATTGTCGATATTCATGCTGAAAACACGGAAAAAACGGACATAAAGTGTCGATATTTTACGCGCTTTTTATTTTTTTTTGTTATCAGAATCGCGCAGTTTCAGTTTTCGGAAGTTTTCTTATTACACCCGGTATCCTATATAAAAGTATTCTATCAAGTATCTGGTTCCCATAGCACAAGCTTTACTTAGTTTGGGGCTGAAGTAAATGTCTGCCAATATTTATTAGTTAAATCAGAAAAAAATTATCTGCCTTAGTTTGGGGTTAAAACTAATTTATTTTATACAGGGAATATTTATTTATTAAATGTTGAAGAATATATATACCATAGGTTGTTTTATATTATTTTGATTATATTTAATGTTATCTACGAAGCCTTTGTTGTCTATACCTGCCTACCCTTATAAGAAACAGATTGATTTATTTATTATTACATTAAATAATGTATGTTATTTTGGCAAAGTAAAGTTATAGCCTTCGATCAATGATAACACTAGATGACGGGTCACATACAAAATTATAGCTACTGTCCGCGTGAATATATATTCACGCGGACAGCTTGTAGCTTGTAGCGTTAGTAAACAAATGTACCTGTCTAAGTATATACTTACGTTTACTAACGAAGTGAAAACAAAAATGATAAACAGTTTTAAGTTCAACCTAATTACAACCATGTCTTTAGATAAATAATGTCACTAAATGTCTAAACAAAATAAAAGCTCACTTCTTAAGTGAGCCCTTATTTGCCGAGACGGATTTTTTGGGCCGACCCTACATCTAGTAGGTATAGCACTGTATATGTATATTTTTAAGAAAAATTATGTAGGTAAGTTTGCATAATATTTCACAGATTAACTCATAAAAAATAGTTAATTTTATGGCGCAAATTACACTAACACAGTTTTCCTTAAAATACTCTGAATTGTTAAATAATAGAATATAAATATGTTTAATAAAATGTTAAATTAGTACAAGAAATAAAGTTATTTTAATGTGATAATTTTCTTTTATTTTTATTACGAGAGTAAACGTATATCAAACGAAATAATTTAAGGTCAGTCGCTTCACAGCCCAGTTAGTACAGTAGTGCCTTCTGTGCTGTAGGTGGCAGGTTCGACTCCCATCGAGAACAAACATTCATAATGTTGAACATATATTATGTGCGTTTTGTGTCTGGGCGTTATACTAATAATATTCTTACAAACAGAACTTCCTAATGAAACCAGACCCGCTTCTCAGGTACACTTGGCTTAGGCCCGTGTGCTTTGGTTTTCCCAGTATCTATTTTTAAGAAACTGAGTAGAATAAAACTATACTTCATAATAATAACGCTAGACAATCCACACAGCATCATCTAGCCCCAAGCTAAGCAGAGCTTGTGTTATGGGTACTAGATGACTGATATACTTAACACATTACATTACATACATAGATGTTTTTTTTATTATACATAGAAAACACCCAGAACACCCGAAATAAATATTTGCAGATTGTACAAATATTTATCCCAAGGCGGGAATCGAACCCGCAACCTCCTGCGTCGCAGGCGAACATTCGGCCGCCGCGCCACATCGGACGCATTGCCCCCGTGGTTGCTGTCGTTGACCGCTGTATGGAATACATCGCTGGTTGTTAAATAGGAATATCAGCGAAATAATCGTATTACTCTAAATGTATTTGACTGTCAGCCAAGTGGTAGGTATTCTATGGGAGCTTGTTATAGGTAACTTTACACATTTCTGAAGTATTCTGGAGCATTTATGGAGCAGCTTGTTTTAGTAGGTAGGCAGCTTGTCCGTGGCATCACCTAACGGCTCTGACGTCAAAGTCAAAGTCAAAAAGCATTTATTCAGTAATATCCGCAGGGATCACCTTGAAACGTCTTATATCTAGGAATCTAAGCGCCAGTTCCTCGCGACCAAGCCTAGAAGAACCGGCAAGAAACTTACGGCTTGGTTCCTACCGTTTTTTTGTATGATCCCGTTACAAAATAATAATAATGTAAATAATGAAGCTCCAGTGTGGTGCCAATCTACGGAAGACCAGCGTTGGTTGCAAGACACCCAACATTAATATAGTCAGAGATCGGTTTGCGATACACAAGCCTCATCATCACATACCTAAGTGCTTAGAATAACTATCGTACCTAATTGTGCTTGTGTCGTAAATAAATAGTTTCTTTCTTTCTTTTTATTCGGAAGTAGTCTTATTTTTTTTTATACAATTTGCTGATGGAACAAGCATATGGCCCACCTGATGTTAAGTTACCATAGCCTTACAAAGCATTGCCTTGTAGGTCACGTTAGTTAGGAACGTGCCTTACGATGCACTACTCTGCGTCCATCAACCTGAGGCATATGTACAAAATACAAAATGTTTTATTGCGTTTCCAACTGTTACATTAATCATAAAATACGATGAAATCTCCTTTTAAGTAAAACAAATACTTGTCATAGGAGATCTCGCACTTGCCAATGTCTAGTTTTAACAACTTATTTACGACGGCATACAGGTGTTGCCTCAAGTGTCTGTAATTACACCGACACCCACACCCTTCAAACCGGAACACGCTGCGCTGCTTGGCGGCAGAAATAGGCATGGTGCTTAGTACTTCCCCGGACGAGCCCTTCACTAAGAGCTCTACTACTATACTACTTATAACACCCAGTATAACTTTGCCTAGTTCCACAGTTCAAAAGTCAGATTAGTCTGGCCTAGGTCTAGTGATAGATGATAGGCATGTATGATATCCACGCAGACAGTCACGCATGGAGACTGGGTGAGCAAATTACCTTACTGATAACATTTTGACATTACGATAACAGTCTGACGATGTCGCGTGTCAACTGGCGTGAGATTCATACCTACCTACCTCTATTAATGGTTCTGTGAGAACAGTAAACCTCGCGAACCCTTAAAACTATGCAAAAACCGATACTTACCCCTTTCCCAATGTTTAAAGACAGACATAGACAGAAATTTATTTGCTGCTTTAGCACACACATTACAGGGTTACAAAACTAAAAACAATAGACATTTAGAGACTGATAGGTAAGTACATAGAAATAATCAACAAGAGAAAAAACAAAAACTAAATTGAAAGATAAAACCAACATTGATACATTTACTAAATAAACCATCCATATACCTCTGATGACCGATGTGGCGCGGCGGGTGAATGTCCGCCTGCGACGCAGGAGGTTGCGGGTTCGATTCCCGCCTTGGGATATATGTTTGTACGATCTGCAAACATTTATTCCGGGTGTTCTGGGTATCTTCTATGATAACAAAACATTGCCTCGCAGGCCACGCTCGTTAGGAACGTGCCCTACGATGCACTGCTCAACGTCCATCAACCTGAGACATACCTATATAGTTCTTGGTCGGCTTGGTCGCGAGGAACTGGCGCTCAGATTCACCTAGATTTAAGACGTTTCAAGATGATCCCTGCGGATATTACTGAATAAATGACTTTTGACTTTGACTTTGACTATTAGGTGTTAAACCTCATGTGCCTGTAATTTCAGTGGCACCCGCACCCTTCAAACCAAAACACAGCAAAAACAGGCATGGTGGTAGTACTTCCCCGCACGAGCCCTTCACTCTACCTCAGCTCTACTAAAAGGTACAGTCTGCGGCATTAACATGTATACCGTATTCGGTCGTCGACTGTACCTATAGAATAGACCTAACACCTCATGTAACATAGGTACCTACTGAGGAAAGTGCCTACAGTTTTAAAATCATTTGGCAACTAGGGTGAGCAAAAATCAATTAATTCCAGGACAAAAAATAAAAGATAACTTTATAATAAAATCATTATAATATTACAGTAATATATCTATAGGATCCGTCATTCATAACAACCGCATAATTTAACTTAATTAATTGATATAAAATCAAATATAATTAATCAGTTCTTTCATATAACCATAATAGTAGCAAAATATAAATAAACGGTTTAATATATACCTTTCACAATATAAGTTACATACATTCATCTTGGAATAATAAAACTCTAGCTACCTACTTTTGACATTTTCTGACGTTTAAAATGTCTCAAAATTTCGGCTTATTCTACATTTTCGTAATTATTACCTCACAAAACAAGTTTGTTAAATAGTGACAAAAATGATGTGAGATAGTTGAAATATAATTTCACTTCTAATCTTTGCTGTAGTACAAAGTTTAAAGCAATATCTAACTGATTATAATCTATTATCAGTTATAAGTTACATTATATTTATATTATAATTACGATTATATTGATTAAATATCTCTCGATGACATTTTATGCAGAGACTTTCTATATCTATAGTTAGTAAAATATTTCGTTGATGCATGAATTTAGGCTAACATTTAGTAGAGAGACAAATGCGATATTTGACAACACACATTATTTTGTGTTATTTATAACGGAATTGATTTCAATAAGTAAAAAAAAGATTTGGTCAAAATTCAATCTCAAAAATTATTTACCAATTTTTATTATGGAACTAGAAATTATGACTAGAATCATGTAAAAATCCATAAAACCATCACATTAGCATATAGATCTGTCAAAATCGAGACAATATTGAGATCGCTTGTCAGCACTACATCAAAAAACATAAAGAATTAATATTTAAACGTATTAAATTGAAAAATTCATGACTAACTTACCTACTACAGCGTGGAAATTTGAATTTCATTAGAAAATTACTCAATACAATGAATTATTACACAATACAACGACCTGATGTGTAATAGATATTCCCTGTATTGTAGACAGAAAATAATTAAGTTTATTATACCTAAGTAAGTGTTACATCAAAATAAATTTGTTCTAGGTTTCAAACTAGATCAAATTATCCAACATAAAATGTTTTTTATGTAGCCTAATATTAAGATTTCACATACATTTATATAGTGTTTTAAATAATGAATTAAGTCTAAAGATAAATAATGTTATTATAGTTTTTTAATGATAAGTTTTTCCAGGCAAAGTAGTTACCATCCATATAATTAAAAAGAATAAAACATTCACGAATAAAATAAACATTGTTCGAAATGTGTGCGCTATCAAATCCGTGCCGTATTAATACCGGACATTCACCCATCACGCTATAAGGTCGGCGTGAATGTCAAGTTTAACATCTAGGTACATCAGCTGAATTTATAACAGAATAGGTGCCAAAATAATAAGATTATTGGCAAGATATTCTAATAGCAAATCGTGTGATCTATCTATTTGTGTTTGGTAATTACTGTCGTCAGATGTTGCATTGCGTATAATTACAACACAATGACATGTTTACTGCATGCCTGAATAAGACTCTTAATGACGAACACAATGACATGTTTACTGCATGCCTGAATAAGACTCTTAATGACGTATTCCATCCTTACATTGATATAAAGGCCACGAGAGAAATCTTAGTTCTTTCTTACTGACATTTTCTGTATCTTTACACCTATGGGATCTATAGACGAGCAAGGGAGAAAATACTGTGATCCTCCTAGTATTTCTAGACCAACTACTGTTGCTTAGTTATTTATATACTGGGAATGTTGTGAAATTCTGAAATAATTGCCAACCAACACTTACTTTGATGTAGCCTCAGATCTCTTATTGCTAGAAACATGATTCTAGTTCTAGCCACATTCATAGCAGAACAAAACGCACATTTTCACTTAAAAACCATTAAAAGAGCTTACGCAAATCTTTTATCTGCACAGCGCCCAACTTTATGGCACAACTATCACTGAACCTAAACCATCAGGTTTGCACGTTCACCAGTAAGGAGTATTGCCATTGCCGCCCTTCGACGTCCAAGAGTTTCCGTAGTTGATTCTCGCACAGGATATCGCTGGTGTTTTTCTGACTGAGGACTTCTCTATCGTGTAGTTTTTGCCATCGTTATTATCCCAATACTCTTTTCCTTTGCATTTGAAGGCAACGCAGAAGTCGAGCTTTCTGGAGTGGATTGGCAGCTGCAGTCGGAAACCAAAGGTGTCGTACACCGAGGTCCGGTTCTGATTCAAAGGCCCGCATTCGACAAAAGCACAAAATGTATCTTCGCTGGTCGTCCAACCGTCAGACGAGCATCTAATGAACACTTCCTTATTGAAATCCAAGTTCTTAACTTTCACTGTACCGTCCACGGCACACTCGTGCTGTTTCACGATCACATTTTCTAAAGACACATAGTCTTCTGTGATTCTTCTTCTGAACCCGACGTAATCCGAAGCCGGCTGAATAAACCTCACTTCCCAGATATCAGCTGCTGGTTGCGGGACAGATTTTCTTTCCAAAATCGGGCTGGTGACAATCTTCAGAGCCCAGTAAGGTGGCACATGAGAAGGTTCTGTCATGAACTTTATCTGTTCGAGCGCAAATCCTCGGTCATCAGCGAAAACGACCTTTTTCTTCGATTTATCTGAGGGTATTCTTATGCATGATCTCGGAGCCGCTTTGAGTGTAAGTTGCACTTGTTTTAACGCTGATAAACTAGGCGCGGAGAATCCTCTGGCTGTGATCTTGACTGGTCTTCTGACAGCTGGAGTGTAGTCGGTGAGAAAGCCCGCCGGTGGGCTGTGTCCATAAAACATCTGCTCAGATGACAGCATATCGATTGCTGCACACATCGCGTTTCTGCAAAGAACGAACGATACGTGTTAGCAGTGTGAGCGCGTATGGTGAACTAAACGGATTTCAGCGCGTCGCCGGGCTGTGTCGCTGCGCAGGCGCCGGCCACGCAACTGATACGAACTATTTCGTGGGGTGACAACCATTCAGAGAGTGTATTTTAAAGTCTATTGACTTTGATATTCGGCGAAGTGGGTCATGGGTAGGAAAATGATAAATGTTTGTTTTGTGATAAAGTCGGGATTAGAATTTTATAAGAATGTTATGCTCAAAATATAGTACAAGGTTTGCAAAACGTAGTCACGTTGATGATTTACGTGTTAAAAGATAAGTAGGTACCAATTTTACACAACTTCTTGATGGAAAATATAGATTTTTTACCTAAAATTTAATACCACTATTATTGGTTATACGTTGTGATATTGAGATTTTCACAACTGGCATAATAATAAAACGCTAGCGCGTTGTTTACTATGGATTAACAATTGCTTTCTTTTAATCTATTGGGACACAGAAACACAAAGGTCTAAAAAACTGGCGGTGTAAAATCAGCGGAATAAAAAAAAAAAATACCGAAATTTGTTGCTTTTTTGTTGCTAATTAGTTGCTAAAAAATTAATTTTTTTGCTTCACCCGATCGCGAAAAATCGCCAATATCGCTAACTTTTCATCAAGATAGCGTGGAAAGCACTGGATGTGGAATAATCGATCAAGCGAATAGGGGTCAATTTGTTGCTAATTTGTTGCTGAAAGATTCTAAGGAAAAATATTTTTTTTTAATATTTTTTTATTATGCCAAAAAAAAATTATGTCCACGCCAGCTTAAATCTCGAGTTTTCCGTGTAAAATCTGAATGAAAATTTGTTGCTGCTTCTACTACATCTTGTCCGAGTACAGAGAGTCAGCAACAAAATAGAAACTGGAAGTCAAGAAAGTTCGAGATCGGTTTACGAAAAAACCGGTCACACTAGCTTAACTGTCCACTTTTCCGTAGAAAAACTATTCTAAAAATTTGTTGCTCCTCATGCTGCAGTTAGTCTGCGTACAGAGAGCCAGCAACAAAATAAAAACCATGAGTCAAAAGAAGTTGGAGATCGGTTTACGAAAAAACCGGTCACGCCAGCTTAACTGTCCACTTTTCCGTAGAAAAACTATTCTAAAAATTTGTTGCTGCTCATACTACAGTTAGTCTGAGTACAGAGAGCCAGCAACAAAATAAAAACCATCAGTCAAAAGAAGTTGGAGATCGGTTTACGAAAAAACCGGTCACGCCAGCTTAACCCTCGACTTTTCTATGGAAAAACTATACTGAAAATTAGTTGCTGCTCATACTGCAGCTAGCCTGAGCACAAAGAGCCAGCAACAAAATAAAAACCATCAGTCAAAAGAAGTTGGGAGATCGGTTTACGAAAAAACCGGTCACGCCAGCTTAACCCTCGACTTTTCTATGGAAAAACTATACTGAAAATTTGTTGCTGCTCATACTGCAGCTAACCTGAGCACAAAGAGCCAGCAACAAAATAAAAATCGAAAGCCAAGAAAAGCTTGGTCGCGAGGAACTGGCGCTTAGATTCACCTAGATTTAAGATGTTTCAAGATGATCCCTGCGGATATTACTGAATAAATGCTTTTTGACTTTGACTTTGAGTTGGAGATCGGTATGCATATAAAGTGGCCAAAACAATAAAAAAAACTTTAACCGATCTCCAACTTCTTTTGACTAACGGTTTTTATTTTGTTGCTGGCTCTTTGTGCTCAGGCTAGCTGCAATATGAGCAGCAACAAATTTTCAGTATAGTTTAATAAATTTAATAAGTTTAATAAGTTAATAAGTTAATAAGTTAATAAGTTTAATAAGTTTAATAAGTTTAATAAATATAAGTCGAGGGTTAAGCTGGCGTGACCGGTTTTTTCGTAAACCGATCTCCAACTTCTTTTGACTGATGGTTTTTATTTTGTTGCTGGCTCTTTGTGCTCAGGCTAGCTGCAGTATGAGCAGCAACAAATTTTCATTCAGATTTTACACGGAAAACTCGAGGTTTAAGCTGGCGTGGACATCATTTTTTTTTGGAAAAGTCGAAGGTTAAGCTGGCGTGACCGGTTTTTTCGTAAACCGATCTCCCAACTTCTTTTGACTGATGGTTTTTATTTTGTTGCTGGCTCTTTGTGCTCAGGCTAGCTGCAGTATGAGCAGCAACAAATTTTCAGTATAGTTTTTCCATAGAAAAGTCGAGGGTTAAGCTGGCGTGACCGGTTTTTTCGTAAACCGATCTCCAACTTCTTTTGACTGATGGTTTTTATTTTGTTGCTGGCTCTCTGTACTCAGACTAACTGCAGTATGAGCAGCAACAAATTTTTAGAATAGTTTTTCTACGGAAAAGTGGACAGTTAAGCTGGCGTGACCGGTTTTTTCGTAAACCGATCTCCAACTTCTTTTGACTCATGGTTTTTATTTTGTTGCTGGCTCTCTGTACGCAGACTAACTGCAGCATGAGCAGCAACAAATTTTCAGTATAGTTTTTCCATAGAAAAGTCGAGGGTTAAGCTGGCGTGACCAGTTTTTTCGTAAACCGATCTCCAACTTCTTTTGACTGATGGTTTTTATTTTGTTGCTGGCTCTCTGTACTCGGACAAGATGTAGTAGAAGCAGCAACAAATTTTCATTCAGATTTTACACGGAAAACTCGAGATTTAAGCTGGCGTGGACATAATTTTTTTTTGGCATAATAAAAAAATATTAAAAAAAAATATTTTTCCTTAGAATCTTTCAGCAACAAATTAGCAACAAATTGACCCCTATTCGCTTGATCGATTATTCCACATCCAGTGCTTTCCACGCTATCTTAATGAAAAGTTAGCGATATTGGCGATTTTTCGCGATCGGGTGAAGCAAAAAAATTAATTTTTTAGTAACTAATTAGCAACAAAAAAGCAACAAATTTCGGTATTTTTTTTTTTTTATTCCGCTGATTTTACACCGCCAGTTTTTTAAACCTGAAACACAATACTCTTTTCAAGTGGTAGGTAGGCTCATATTTCTTGTGTGTCATTTTTTATTCAGAACAATAAACAGTTACATTATGTGTGTTAACATAAGTTAAAACTATTATTAAAAACGATGTCTAACTGGAATGTCGCGCAAAATCACGAATCCTACTATTCTAAAATAGTACATGTATACTACCTACCTACTTTATAACCTCGGCCTGGCTCCATAAAAATGAGTGTGCTTTAGACCACACGACTGAAGTAAAACTTCTTTAATATACGAAACGTAACTGGCTATGAGGGAAAGAGAAAAGAACAGTGCTTTCATACCCCCTCTATGGTAGTGTTAAACGTTTAACGCAACCTTGTTTACTTCAAAAATATTTTTTTTATAATTTTCTTATAATTTTTTAAGAATATCCTGCCAAGCAAGCAATCATGGTCCCCCGACAGAACACGCTATCGTCACCGCGCGTCGGCGCAGGCGGCGCGTGATCAGTCTAGCTGTCTCGTAATACAAGTATTTATATATTTATTTAAGCAACTATTTGGATGAAATGTACGTGTGAATATCTTTATTATTTTAGAGAGCGCAGCGAGTGAATCAATTTATTTACGAACTCTGAATCACAAGGCCAAAGGTTGATATGACGAAACATCACGCCTCGAAGGTACCTACTGAAGAAATATGTTTTTGTAAAAGCCTATTTTGACCTTTGACCCATTGATTTAAAACCTAGGTACTATTTTGACGACAGATTTGGCGCGGTGGGCGAATATCCGTCAGCGGAAGGTTGGAGGTTCGATTCCTGCCGTGGGATAAATGTTTGTACGATCTGCAAATATTTATTCCGGGTGTTCTGGGTATTTTCTATGTATAATAAAAATATGTATGTAATGTATTGTATTAAGTATATCAGTCATCTAGTACCCATAACACAAGATCTGCTTAGCTTGGGGCTAGATGATGCTGTGTGGATTGGAGCCATGATCTAAGGGGATATTTAGCGTGCCTGGGGGTTAAAGCTGATTGTTATCTGTTAGTTTACATTGGTAAAATTTTCTTTTAAACTATAATTATAATCATGTTAAATGAAACTTATCAGACAGATTGATAAAACATGCATTCTCTAGTGACGTTTACAAAATGCATTATAAAAGTAGGCTAAAAACTTAGCCTACATTTTTATCGACTAGGTAACAAAACAATGAGTAGGTTTTATACAGGTAGAAGCGGTTTTACAAGTACTATTACTAATTTTATCTCTTACGTACCCATCGTATGTTTATTAATGCACATTTTATTATATCAATTCCTATTTATTATTTCACTAGCGGCCACTCGCAGCTTCGCCCGCGTAGCAGTTTTTTCCCGTTCTTGTTATTTTTTAGGGATTAAAAGTAGCCTATATGTTAATCCAGGTTACAATCTATATCTATTCCAAATTTCATCCAAATCCTCTAATCAGTAGACCGATCTACTGGTTAGAGCGTGGAAGAGTAACAAACATCCATCCATTCATACTTACAAACTTTCGCGTTTATAATATTAGTATGATAGTGGGGCTATTATGTAGTTACAAACTATTGATTAGACGACCGATGTGGCGCGGCGCGCGACGGTGCTGATAGAGCTATAGAATAAACGCTAGCATTTAGCACCAAATGGGTTCAATAGGTAGTTAAACTTTCAAACCTGCAGCTAGAAAACTCTTGGAGTTATAATACTTTACCAACGTGTAAGCTGGCGTACCGTTATTCAGTCAAAGTCAAAATCATTTATTCAGTATTATCCGCAGGGATCATTTTGAAACGTCTTAAATAAGTATGAACAATACTACACTGGGTATAAATTGCACTGGTTTATTAATGTTCTTATTAGGTAAATCTTGGTGAATCTAAGCGCCAGTTTCTCGCGACTAAGCCTAGAAGAACCGGCAAAAAACTTACGGCTTGGTTCCTACCGTTTTTTTGTATGATCCTTTTACAAAGTAATAATAATGTAAATAATGAAGCTCCAACACGCATATGCTGGTTCTCTGAAACGGCTAAAACTAGAGATTTGGTAATAGCATGGTCTAATACGCAATATGATGTACCTATTGATAAAAAAATGTCTGAGTATGCACTTGAGATAATAAAAAAATGATAACCATTAAAGTCTAGTGAGCACGACTACACAGCGTGGCTTAAGGCGGCCAATCGTCCCGTATTCTACGGGACCGTCCCGTAATGCTAGATGTAATCCCGCTTTGCAATAATTAGTAAAATAGTCCCGCAAAACGTTAAATGCGTCCCGCATGCCTCTTTTCTATTTTTCTATTCAATGCCTTTATCCAACACATAGTAGGTACACAACACACAGGAAAGAGTATTTTCTCTAATGAATTATCTGTGGACGTCCGAAAAATCGTCACTAAAAGTGGAAACACTACGAGCTCTGCTTGTACTTAAATTTAATATGGGCAGTTGCGAAGATTTTTATGACATACTCAATAAAAACCCTGAACTTGTTAAAAAGTGTCACTCTAGTGATAAATATGATTTTAATAATAAATGATAAATGATTCAGTAAATTTTCTCTTTTTATGTAATTTTGGTAGGTGACAAAACTTCATAGGTACTTTGCATTCACCCCATACCGGCCATACCATTGCTATCCACAAAAAGTCCCGCATTCAATTTTCAGAGAGTTGGCCACCTTAGCGTGGCTACCGCGTCGAGGGGTAGGCAGAGGCAGAGGCAGGTGACGAAACGTGACACAGTCCTTACATCATTTTCCTACTCTTGGATTCGTCATGATCCTAATCATAAGTTATAAGGTAAAAATTATGCACGGAATAAACGTTTGAAGCTACAAGCTAAACAAAAAAAACCGGCCAAGTGCGAGTCGGACTTCGTTCGACTCCGGATGGCACGGAACCTTCGTGCGCGAGTCTGACCCGCACTTGGCCGATTTTTAAGGCGTCTGTGGCTGTCTAACTTGCACAATTTTGCCAATATCAAATTTGCTACAGTAAATCGATAGAGGTTTGAGTATAACAAAAAAAAAGCGGTTTTTAGGGAAGTTCAACTGACAATTTTGACACAAGGTAAAGGAAAATAAAATATGAGCAAATGTGTGTAAAATATGTATTTTTTTTAATATACTATCGAGAATATTTTCACCAATCGTGTTTTTAAACCACGCTTTCCAAGATAAAAGCAAGCAAAAGGTTGTAGCTTACACATTTCTGAGATGAATAACGATTTTGAACTATGTATAAAATTGCATATTTTACATTCTTAAGACTTCATTGAGTAGGTAGGTATATGCCTTTTAAATTTGACTTACTGACAACTAAGTATTTTTCAGGTGATGGGTTTTGTGAGTAGGTGGGTTCTTATCAGAATAGAAAGCATTTTTACGAAGAACTATAAAAACGCTCCATTCGTCATAATCGGCCATCTTGCGTTTTATCTTTCACTATTTTCGTATCAGTTATAGTTTACGAGCTGGCTGCAAAAACATGCTTTTAAAATAAATAAATATTAGCCCCAAACTAAGCATAGCTTGTACTATGGGAACCACATGACTTATATACGTTTTTTTTCGTAAACACATACAGAATACAACATTTTTTTTTACAGAACGCCTAGTGTCTTTATACAATAAAAAATGGCCAAGTGCGAGTCGAACTCGTGAACGTAAAATTCCGTACCATTATCTATAATAAAAACGGCAAAAAAACACGTTTGCTGTATGGGAGCCCCCTTAAATAATAATAATAATGCTGGACAATCTACACAGCATCATCTAGCCCCAAGCTAAGCAGAGCTATATATATTTTATTCTGATTTTGTGTTATAGCGGCAACATAAATACAATCATCTTTGGAAACTTCAACTCTCTAACTATCACGGTAGGTACATGAGATACAGCCTGGTGACAGACGGACAGGCAACGGAGTCTTAGTAATAGGGTCCCGTTTTACCCTTTGGGTACGGCACCCTAAAAATCACTCCCATACCACGGAAAAACTTAAGACTCGGTAAAGCACCATACGCACCATCCATCGGACGTACGTCAAATTAGGGGAATGGGATTTTACGATGAATACTTTTTTTTGTAGTTTATAACTATAATTCGTTTGTATGAATCTTTAAGTAAAGTGTCTAATTCATAAACTGTGGTGAGCTCTGCTTAATACGCATACTAGGGGCTTAGAGTCATGACAACGGTGTTTATCAACAAATTTTGAGTACACAAGATAAGATTGTGAGTCAACGAACTTCATTATAATATTATTATGCTTTATGTCAAGGACATTGAATAACAATTGATTTATTTATCAAACATTTGTAGAAACGCGCGTGTTCTTTCGAGTGGAGTTATTTTCATAGAAACTTCAACCCCTGCTGTACCAATGACTGCACCTTGACAACCGATGTGGCGCGGCGGGCGAATGTTCGCCTGCGACGCGGGTTGCGAGTTCGATTCCCGGCTTGGGATAAATGTTTGTACGAAGTTTGTTTTGGGTATTTTCTATGTATAATGAAAAATATCTATGCATATAATGTATATCAGTCATTCAAGCTCCGCTTAGCTTGGGGCTAGATGATGCTGTGTGGATTGTCCAGCATTATTATTATTATTCGTTCACGTCGAGTTATTTTCATATAACTTCGCGTACCTACGGAAGCACAAGTGTGAACAGTTGAAATGAAAGTGTGTTATGAGGCATCCTGATTTGAACGAAAATGTTTCCCTTTGGTTTTGAAGAAAAACGCCATCTTTTTCTTCAAACCCAATGACAGCCGACTTTATTTACCGACTCGACTTGACTAAGAAGTATTTTATTCAACTCACAGACATTGGCAAAATTGCCCGAATGCCGCAAAAAAAACAGCAATGTTTGGCGTCAGGAATAGGTAAGTTAGTCCTTCCCTGGATGATCTGGACAAATAGTTCAATAAATACTGTGAAGTTTACCATAATATATCTTTCACTGACAAGAAATAATAATAATAAATATTTGTGGACATTTTTACACAACATCATCAGCCTCAAACTAAGCATAGCTTGTACTATGGGAACCAGAGGACTGATAGAATACTTATATACTTTTTTTTTGTAAATACATCAGTACTTAGAATACAATATAACACTCAGATACAGAACAAACATCTATGTTCATCACACAAATAATAATAATAATAATCATGGACAATCCACACAGCATCATCTAGCTCCAAGCTAAGCAGAGCTTGTGTTATGAGTACTAGATGACTGATATACTTAATACAATACATTACATACAAACATATTTTTTATTATACATATAAAATACCCAGAACACCCGGAATAAATGTTTGCAGATCGTACGAACATTTATCCCAAGGCGGGAAATGTTTGTTCTCGGTGGGAATCGAACCCACCACCTCTGTGACGGCTGTCAATTCTTGCCGGTACTACTACACAACAACATAGTTTTCTAATTATGCAGTAGATAAGTATTCTGTCGTGACTACAATGAACAACCAAACTACACAAACGAAACAATTATAAAATACGGTGAAAATTGCTGTATAAAAAGTTAAGTTATACACATTGTTACGGCAAATGTTTCAGTGGACTGGTACGGAGGGAGCACCTAGTTTCACAAGTACAGTCGGCACCACTTACGTTTCACAAGTATGTGTATAGTCGGCTAATAAACTCGACGAAGCCTCGAAATAATTTGAAATTACCTGACAATGCAAAAGATAAAACATTGCGCCAAGATATATAAGTATGACTAGCTGTCCCGGATGAACTACGTCGGTGGTAACTTTTTTAGGGTTCCGTACCCAAAGAGTAAAAGGGTAAAACTCAAAATTTGTTGATAAACACAGTTGTCATCAAACACAGCAGAGCTCATCACAGTTTTCTTACCGAGTCCAAAATATTGCTGTGATAATACGGGATAAAACGGGACCCTATTACTAAGACTCCGCTGTCTGTCTGTCCGTCTGTCACCTGGATGTATCTCATGAAGATAATAGCACGGAACCCTTCATTCGCGAGTCCGACTCGCACTTGGCCGGTTTTTATATATAAATCATCCCTGAGTCAGAGGGAACAAAAATAAACATTCAAATAGGTCCAGCCGTTTTTGAGATTTAGCGAGAACAGGAATTGATTTTTATATAATTATGTAAGTAGATTATGTATGTAAATATCATCTTCGTTTTTCTCTATGGCACCGGTCTGTCCACATTCACGCGCCGTCACAGCTCAGTTCGTATTAGTAACCCTGCCTTCTGTCCTGTAGGTGGTGAGTTCGATCCCCACCGAGAACAAACATTTAACAAATATTAGTATTCTATCAGTCATCTGGTTCCCATAGTACAATCTATGCTTATTTTGTGGCTAGATGATATTGTGTAAACATATGCTTAAATATTATTTATTTTATTTATGTCTAAGAGGAAAGTTTTTAATCATTTTTAATCAGGACATTAATCTGGTATACTTGACCCCGAGTGGACCTCGACAGCCCTTTGACATAGAAATGACAGATAGCCACCAGGTCATAACAAACAGGCAAGCAGCTCACATGAATCACGACAATAACATGTGCTCGCTTATCATGCGTACAGTCAGCGTCAATAGCACAATAGCTCGTCCTACAAAGAGATAATAAATTACATATTCCTAAATTTCAACTCAATTCAAAGTCATAAAGCATTTCAGTAATATCCGCAGGGATCATCTTGAAACGTAATAAATCTAGGTGAATCTAAGCGCCAGTTCCTCGCGATCAAGCCGACCAAGAACCGGAAGAAACTTACGGCTTGGTTTTTGCCGTTTTTTTGTATGATCCTTTTACAAAATAATAATAATGTAAATAATGAAACTCCAGTGTGGTGCCAATCTATCAGTGTGGTGAAGTAAAAAACGTAACTGTCTATAAGAGACAGAGAGAAAGAACAGTGCTTTCATACCCCTTCCATAGTAGTGTTAAACGTTTAACGCAACCTTGGAAGTCGCATAAGTATTACTTCAATAAATAAAATTTATGAGTAATTTAACATCAAGTGGACCCTAATGTTCGATGAGCAACCCGTTTAAAAGAAGTTGTCCATTTAGTGATAGTCTTAAGCGGATTCGAGGCAATAGCAGGTTACCGACTGCTAGAACCGGAACTGTTAGTTCTACGTGCCCTCCGAAGCACGGAAGCAGGTAAAAATGCTACTAGCGTACAAATGATATCGTCACCGTATGGCGAATTCACGAATCTGCAAAATACACATTTCACAAGAGAGCTAAAATCTTCATAAAAAATATGTTTTTGAACTTTTATATATTTTTGTTAATTGAAAGCATGTTTTTTAAGCTTTTCTTAAAAGCATTTTAAACTGTTTGGCGTTAAAAAATCATTTTCGTGAAAAGTGCAAATTCGTGAGTTCGCCATATAGGTGACGATATGTAGAATGCATATTTGCTTATGCAAAGTCACACAAGATACAATCTTACGACTAAGTATCTCAGACATTTTGCATGGGGCAGACAGACTATAAACACGCGTCGCCTGTGCGCGTGTATTGTCACGTCACCTGTATGGCGAACTCACGAATATGCACTTTTCACGAAAAAAAACATGCTTTCAATTAAATTAACAAAAATATATAAAAGTTCAAAATAGGTCCTTAATTGGGAACTATTTGAAAGGTGTAAGAACATATTTTTTAATGAGTTTTTTTTGCTCTCCTGTGAAATGTGTATTTTACAGATTCGTGAATTCGCCATACCTACAAGGTGACGATATGTAGAATGCATATTTGCTTACGCAAAGTTACACAAGATTTAACCTTACGATTATCTCAGATATTTTGCATGGGACAGACAGAGACAGAGACCAAACACGCGTCGCCTGTACGCGCATATAGTCATAATATATTGGACCGGTAGATATGCAACTCGTCATATTATCACGACACTGCTATTGTGGTTCTGTCTGAAATACTTGGTCATTGGTTTTACGACCATTTTAAATGTCGTAAAATCAATCGTACCTAGAAGCAGACTGCAGACTATGAATAATGTATTTCATGCAGTTAATACTTTCAAAATGCTTAATACACTGTATTTTGTCTCTTTCGATCTAATTTGAAACTAAAAACACAAAAAACTGTGTTGGGCTGTGTTGGTTTTTTATATCTTACAATCACATAAATGTTTGTCCTCGGTAGGGATCGAACCCACAGCCTAACAGCAATGGCAGAACTACTACCGAGATATGACGCTAGTCAGTTTATTAGTAGTATATACTCCATAGACTTCGTAGTATTTATATCCTACCTACTAATATTATAAACGCGAAAGTTTGTAAGTATGGATGGATGGATGGATGGATTATTATGGTTTGTTTCTCTTTCACGCTCTAACCAGTAGACCGATTTGGATAAAATTTGGAATAAACATAGATTATAACTTGGATTAACATATATGCTACTTTTTATACCGAAAAAATAACGGGATCTGAAAAAAACTGCCACGCGGGCGAATCTGCGAGCGGCCGCTAGTACTTTAAAAATTACCTCGGGCCTAAGCACGAACTCGCTATCGTCACGCTAACGTTACCAAAATGTATGAGATTTTGCGCAGCGCCTCTATCGTGCGTAAAGAGAACTAAAATTGGAAGCACGAACACTTTTGACATTACGTAGTACGTAAAGTAAACGATAGCTAGGTCCGTAAAGTAACGTAGGTAATTCGATAGGAAGTTAGTAAATTGGTTGTCGTTCGTGCTACCATGTATCGTTTCACGTATTCACGTTAGGTTTACGGACCGTTACGAAAGTGGAATTCGTTCGTGCTTACCCCCCTTATCCGTAATAAGTCTTTATATGCGAAATAACTTGACTTTTGGAGCCGACTGTACGCTCCGATAATTAAATGATTACCCACTTATATTAGACTTATTAGTTTACTTGTCACCGGAAGATATTTTTAGCTATTTATGTGATCGAGGTCAGAATTAACCACGTGTAAGTCCATGAGCTATTTATCATTTTTTTCGACTTGACAGAATTTGACTGTCTTTTTTTGTTTTTTATACAATTTGCTGATGGAACACGCATATGGCCCAGCTAATATTAAGTGGCTACCATCGCATAAAGCAAAACAATGTCTTGTAGGTCACGTTAGTCACGATCGTGCCCTACAATACACTGCTCTGCGTCCATCAACCTGAGGCATACAGGTGTTGCCTCGTGTGCCTGTAATTACACCGGCACCCATACCCTTCGAACCGGAACACAGCAAGCTGCTTGGCGGCAGAAATAGGCATGGTGGTAGTACTTCCCCGGACGTGCCTTTCACTAAAA
The DNA here is from genome assembly GCA_947095575.1 of Electrophaes corylata. Lineage (NCBI taxonomy): Eukaryota > Metazoa > Arthropoda > Insecta > Lepidoptera > Geometridae > Electrophaes > Electrophaes corylata. The sequence continues at coordinate 1,297,658 of OX352727.1, forward strand.
GCTCGTCTACTACTAAAACAGAATTTGACTGACTAGCCAAGTCAAATTTTGTCAAGTTGGGTTGTCGGTGTGTCAAGATGGTGTGTGTTTTAAAATCCTAGGAAAACAATTTTTCATTTAAATCAGTACCTACTTATGCCAGAATTCAAACTAATTGTTTAGGTACAGTACACATTGCGCTAAAACCACAAGACAAATAATGTTGGGTGGTAACACCGATATGTTTTTTTATGTCATTGATGACGGAACAAGTAGACAGCCCACCTGATGTCAAATGGTTACCATCACCTATAACAAAGCATTACCTTACAACACAGCTAATATAATATGCTGGACAATCCACACAGAATCATCTAGCCCCAAGCTAAGCAGAGCTTGTGTTATGGGTACTAGATGACCGATATACTTAATACATTACATACATAGATATTTTTATTATATATAGAAAATACCCAGAACACCCGGAATAAATATTTGCAGATCGTACAAACATTTATCCCAAGGCGGGAATCGAACCCGCAACCTCCTGCGTTGCAGGCGGACCTTCGCTTCGCCTTCGCTTAAAATAACACAAGAAGAAAAACAAATAAAATAAAAGCTTTTCAAAGATGTCTGTTGCCAAAAGTGACAGTTATAACAATACTAATGTACCGCTAAAATGTCAAGGAATATTACCCTTAGACAAGTCACGTTTGTAAACCACGCGGTTTCTTATCAGGTTATTATGTACGAGTGTTTGAAATTGATCCCTTCTGCCTGGTGATAAGGTCGGCAATCTAGTTACGAGAGGTTAGACGAGTCAATTCTTGATAAAGGTGTTTATAAGACTAAAGAAACGTAGTACACAAATATACGATTCTTGAAAAGTATTTAAGTTAAACATTATATAGGTTAACAACGGGTTCGTTAATGGTTAATGGTTAACAACTGCAGTCTCAGTTCCAAAATAATACGTGGGTTAAATCTCGTTAGATTAAAACCAGAATTTGAATGTCAAAATCGAACCTGTTGAAAATGACTGTCGGTACTTTCTCCGCCTTTTTGTTCTAAGATTAGTAAACACTCGACATTGGCAAATTCGTGGCAACCCTCAGCCGCTGAAAAGCCATGTAATAAAAGAAGAAGAAGACAGTTTTGAAGAATTGGAACCATTGACGCTGTAGAAACTTTGATTTCTGATATTTCGTTGTCGGGGCTTAGAAATACGATAATTCGTTAAGTTAGAGTATAGCACAAGTGAACAATTGAAATGAAAGTGTTATGTGGCATCCTGATTTGAACGAAAATGCTTCCCTTTGGTTTTGAAGAAAACGCCATCTTTTTCTTCAAAACCATTACTTTTTTTACCGACTCGACTTGACTAAGAAGTATTTTATTCAACCCACTTGACATTGGCAAAATTGTCCGCAAGACGGACACATGCCAAAAAAAAAAAAAAAAACAAGTTAGAGTAGGTATCTTTGATCTATCAATACCGCCTACAGGGCGCCAAGTTGTGGTGAACTGCCCTTGGTATAGCCTACTAACTAAAAGGTACTGAAATAAACACCAGTAGGAAGACTATCTGGTGTTGTGGTCTGCTTGCCGTGTCAGGTAACGCTACTGAAAACAGAGAACTGATTATACAGGGTGTAATAAGAATACACTGAGAAAAATGAAAAGCGGAAAGGGCATGAAGGCGTATGAAGGCAAAAAACCGACCAAATGTAACAACGAATAGAAACGCCTTATAAAGTTGTTCCGGTCGTTCTGTGTAAGTGTAAGGTATCATTTTGACGTATTCACTTTGAAAGGTAAAAACTCGTAAGCGTTACAAACTTGCCCAGCGTAATTATAATTCAACGGTGTAAGACTTTTTTAACGAATCGAAACCCATTTTTCTCAGTGTACTTCCCAAAACTGAAACTGCGCATTCAGACCATGATTCTGATTACAAAAAATTTAAAAACGTGAAAAACATCGACGCTTTTTGTCCGTTTTCGTGTTTTTAGCATCAATATCGACAATTCAGTATAACATAAAGATAAGTAACTACCTAGCAAAACACTGACAAAACACCAAAAACAGCAAATTCAGTAAAATAGTCGTATTACTCAAAGTCAAAGTCAAAGATCATTTATTCAGTAATATCCGTAGGGATCATCTTGAAACGTCTTAAATCTAGGTGAATCTAAGCGCCAGTTCCTCGCGACCAAGCCTAGAAGAACCGGCAAGAAACTTACGGCTTGATTCCTACCGTTTTTTTGTGTGATCTAAATGACTCTAAATGTATTTGTCTGTCAGTCAAGTGGTATTGTACAAGAGCTTGTTGTAGGTAACTTTACACGTTCCTGGAGTATTCGATAGTGCTCTTAGTACACCCGGTATAGCTTTTCAATATTTTTAAACTTATACCTACAGGTTTGTACGGAACCCTCGGTGCGCGAGTCGCACTTGGCCGGTTTTTATTTATTTTTAGTTAAGCCGGTAAGTTTTAGTGTGTTAATCTTGCTAAGAGTATGGTCAACACACAAATGTTTGTCCTTGGTCGGGATTGAACTCACAACCTACAGCACAGGCAGAGTTACTTTTATCTGAGCTGTGTATTCCAAGTTTAATACCAATAGGTCACCGCACGATATCATTCAAAATGAATAATAATAATAGACAATTCACACAGCATCATCTAGCCCCAAGCTAAAGCAGAGCTTGTGTTATGGGTACTAGATGACTGATATACTTAATACAATACATTACATGGTACCTACGTAGATATTTTTATTATACATATAAAATACCCAGAACAAACGAAATAAATATTTGCAGATTTTACAAATTATCCCAAGACGGGAATCGAACCCGCAACTTCCTGCGTCGCGGGTGGACATTCGCCCACCGCGCCGCATCGGTCGTCGAATAATATTCCAAGTTTAATACTAATAGGTCACCGCACGATATCATTTAAAATGAATATCCATTTTGTTATGCATTTAATGTCATTGATAAACAGAGCGACCCTTTCCCTATCAGCTGTCTCGATAGAAAACTGTCATGTCACATCCCTTGTGACAACATACCATTCAGATAGTAAAATTCACAGAACGACCACTTTTATTGACTGAGACGCGTCTTTGCTTCAATTCTGCCATCATTTATTATTTGAAGTACCTATGTATTTTTTTGTAAGTTTGTAAGAATGGATGGATGTTTGTTACTCTTTCACGCTCTAACCAGTGGACCGATTTTGATGTAATTTGGAATAGATATAAATTGTAACCTGGATTAACATATAGGCTACTTTTTATCCCGAAAAAATAGCGGGGAACGGGAAAAAACTGCTACGCGGGCGAAGCTGCGAGCGGCTCCTAGTAAATATTATAAGTCGTTGGTTTGGGAACGCTTTCGATTGGCACTGATCTGGATCAGTTGAGCTACCTTTAGATCGTTTGCAACGGTCTGTAGATAGCTCAACTGTTTCATATGTATTTTGTACATACCAATTATAAATACTTACCTGTATTTTCTTTAAAATATTTGGGGACATTTTTTACACAACATCATCTAGCCTCAAACTAAGCATAGCTTGTGCTATGGGAACTAGATGACTGTTTTTTTAATGTAATTGCTGATGAGACAAGCATATGGCTCACTTGATGTTAAGTGGTTACCATCGCCTATAACAAAGCATTACATTGCAGGTCACGAACGTAAACTACAATGCACTGCTCTGCGTCCATCATTCTGAGGCATACAGGTGTTAAGCCTCATGTGCCTGTAATCACACCGGTACCCACACCCTTCAAACCGGAACACACTGCGCTGTTTGTCGGCAGGAATAGGCATAGTGGTAGTACTTCCCCGGACGAGCCCTTCACTAAGAGCTATTACTAAAAATAATTAAATTTATATTCATTAATAACGAGAATAATACAATTATTTTTCATGTTGTTGATAACTTTCTTCGACCTTAAGGCTCTAATTAAGATAATATACTATCATGTGACTGACGGGGCTATTTAAATAAAAAATATATTTTATTGAAACCTATTATTGTTCTACCTAATTGTATTGTGGTTGTAATCTATTATCTATACAAATAAATCAAATTGAAGTGTCTGTTTTTAATATTAAAATAACCGCTTTTTACTACATGTATTATGAATGTTTATACGGTAGGTACATATAACAAAATAACATTATTTAAATTTTTGTCTGTCTGTCTGTTTGTTCCGGCAAATCTCTGGAACGGCTTGACCGATTTTGACCGGGCTTTCACTGGTAGCTGATGTAATAAGGAGTAACTTAGGCTACTTTTATTTTAGAAAAATTCTAAAATGGCCAAGAACTTTTTTTTTATACAACTTGCTGATGGAAAAAGCAGATGCCCCACCTGATGTTAAGTGGTTACGATCACCTATAACAAAGCATTGCCTCGTAGGTCACGCTGGTTAGGAACGTCACCTACAATGCACTACTCAACGTCCATCAACCTGAGGCATACAGGTGTTAAGCCTCATGTGCCTGTAATTTCAGAACTGTCTAATATCGTCCCCAGCCCAAAAGCATGCCACCACTGCGCCGTCGCGGTTCTATTTTACGAAGCACTGATAATAAAATGCAAAAACGGACAAAAAACTTAACTTTTTTGTTCAATTCCGCGCGGATGAAGTCGCGAGCACAGCTAGTTATTAAATATATTGTTCGGCTATATCATTGTGAAATGATAATAATAACAATATGACATTGCAGTGCCCAACTTGCCCTAACCCAGAGTTCATGTTCTTGACCTAAAGCTATCCATAGAACTAAGCTAATAAAATAATAATAATGCTGGACAATCCACACAGCATCATCTAGCCCCAAGCTATACAGAGCTTGTGTTTTGGGTACTAGATGACTGATATACTTAATACAATACATTACATAGCCTAGATATTTTTATTGTATAGGAAATTTTTGTGTGCTTTAGACCACACGACTGAATTAAAACTTCTTTAATATACGAAACGTAACTGGCTATGAGAGAAAGAGAGAAAGAACAGTGCTTTCATACCTCCATGGCAGTGTTAAACGTTTAACGCAACCTTGTTGGACGCATTGAAAGTATTACCTACTTCAAAAAGTTAAGTCAAAAACAGACTTTTGTGAATGTTTGTGACACTGAATTATTTTCGTCAATGCTTGTCTTATAGTGTCGTCAAGGTTAGTCTTCTTGATGTGCCGGTATTTTGAGGAAACAACTTACCATACATTTAGGTCAGTGTCGGATAAAAGTGGCAGGTTTGAATTTATTGTTCGTTTTCTGTCATCTTTGGAAGCAACCGCCTGAATACTCAAACGCAACATTTTAATCCCGTCTCAAGTCGCGATTTTTTGACAGTTTGCAATGAAAGTCTGTCAAAAACACGTCACTTGAGACATGATTAAATAAATTGAGGAACTTGCGTGCCAGTTTTCGTCAAAATCGGTTAAAAAAATGTGACCGCGAGAGCAGACAGATGGACAAAAGAATTTTTTGGCCCATCTCGAAACTGAGACGCTTCGCTCGCTCTGTCAATAAGGTGTATGTAATATAAAAATATGTTAAAGCAATCATGATAATAGTGAAAGCCCCCCAAACAACGTACTGAGTATGCCGTCTTAAATGCCAAGTGTGTGTGCCCAAGAAAATCAACATCACTATGAAATTGAAGTTATTAAACAAACACTAGGCTAAAGACTAACCTATATGACTTCAATAGCTTGTTATATCTTGTACCTCTCTAGATTGCAAACAATACTACAGTTAAAAACGTTTGTCATGGCACAAAGTGGAAAGCCTATCTTAAAATTCTTTATTGTACACAAAAATATTTACAAAACAGTGATTACAAAAGACATGTACAGTCAGGCTATCAAAAACTTTTTGTAAAATATTTGGTTACAGATGCTATTTTCTCCTTATCCCACTTTATACTTTAAAAACATACTTTTTCACCGCTGAGGACTTGTGTGACGACCGATGTGGCGCGGCGGGCGATGGTCCACCTGCGACGCAGGAGGTTGCGGGTTCGATTCCCGCCTAGGGATAACTGTTTGTACGATCTGCAAATATTTATTCCGGGTGTTCTGGGTATTTTCTATGTATAATAAAAAATATCTATGTATGTAATATAGTATTGTATTAAGTATATCAGTCATCTAGTACCCATAACACAAGCTCTGCTTAGCTTGGGGCTAGATGATGCTGTGTGGATTGTCCAGCATTATTTATTTATTTATTTAACTTAGATGTTTGTTATCTGTCTGGGTGTTATACTGTATTCTAAGTATGTATTTAAGAAAAAACACGTATATAAATGTTCTATCAGTCATCTGATTCCCATAGTACAAGTTATGCTTAGTTTGGGGCTAGATAATGTGGCGTAAAAATATCCACAAACATTTATTCATTTTTATTTTTATTTATGTAAAAAAAAACCTGCTGTACTGGCCCCACTATTCAGTGAACTAGTAATGACAGTAATGCGGATAAGAAGATGATACTTAACCGCTTAATATCAAAGGCCAAATATCGTCAAATTCAAGACTAAATTATGTCAATTTCATATGGCATTTTTTGAAACTGACATTTCAGGCCCTATTTCGACAATCTTGTTTGAATCTCGTCTTAGCTCAAAAAAAATACGATACTTGAGCCTCAGGTAGGCCACAATTCACGCATAGCCCACCTCATACAAAAAGTGCCATTGCGACGTCCACAAACTGTAGGCACTATAGATACTGCAGTTATTAGGTCATTCTTTGAGTACAAACAGACGGACAGATACTTTCAAACTCGCATACGAGAAATGTCAACAGAGACTTGTGAAACGATGAGAGAGACAATTGTGCAAATGGGATGTTAGTGAAGTCAATATTTATGTACATTTTGACACCCATACCGGATGATTCCGAAGAATTATAAGAACCTTTGTCATACTTATAACATTGACACAATACAACGCACAGCCTAAACGATTGGTCGTAGAGACTTGAAATTTTCAGAGTATATTCGTCTTGGTGCGTAGAGGTGTACTAAGAAAGGAATTCTCAAAATTCAACCCCTAAACATGTACAGCGGGGGTTGAAGTTTGTATGAAAATAACTTCACTTAGTATATTTATTAGTAATATACTGAATAATGTATTTATAATATTCGGGGCTGATGAGTAGGTATCTGGCTCAGCGAATCAGCATTGCCATTCAGCGTGGCTGCAGCCAGTGTTTTGGGAACGCTTCCGATTGGCACTGATCTGGATCAGTTGAGCTTTAGATCGTTTGCAACGGTCTGTAGATAGCTCAACTGTTTCATATGTATTTTGTGCATACCACTTATAAATACCTGTATTAGCTGTAACTTTCTTTGTAAATAAATGTATCATTACTTAAGCTATCCTTTATTCTGGATTAGTCCAGAGGAAATGTTTTGCAATTAAAACTATTTGTGGGTCTATCACAGGAACTACTATTTGGAAACCAACTATAAAATAAACGTTTTTTGTCAGACAACAGTTTAGTAATTGGCTGATTAGAATACAGTTTGTACTATACAAATTAAAAACATAAATACTAAACACGTTTCAAAATCTTGAACCGGAAATAACCTTGAGGGCGTGGTTGATTTGTAGGGCTCTGAAGGCTATTAATATACTCTGTTTCATCAGAGGCCTAATTTCTAAGACTGTTTCTTAAAAGAAATCTGTACTGTCAACTGCCACTGTAAAATAAGTTTTAACACATTCACATACAGTTTAAAACGGAATAACAAGATCCCAATCAATGCTACGTAAATCATCGTTTGCGTTCTATTAATCCACGGGTATTAGATAGGTTTTAATGAGAGCATCGATAAAAACTACGATAATCGATATTATGAAAGTGTACTCGTTCGAAATGCGTGGGGAATTATTTTCTAGCAGGTAACTGCAATTTTAGTAGCAGTTTAATTCATAAAAATTACAAGATTTATATTTACGAGTATTTATTTATTTTGTATAGAACTCTCTTGTAGTATAATGCAAATGAATGAGTAGATTATTTTGTTCCATTTTCAAATTCCCGCCTTTTCTGGCAGTCACCAACAATATTTTTTACGTCCAATGCTTTTTTTCTAACAACAAACAGGTTGAATATCTATTTTTAAACGACCTGTCATTAAAAAAATAAAAATGTCAACGCACAGAATAAAAAATAATGTGGTCGAGTTCTATCGTTCTATATTTGAATTTGAATTTAAATGAAGTACGCTCAGCATGTATTCACGCACTAGCTGCGTGGGCAACACGAGTAAGACAGCAGAATTAATCCATTCATTGAATATTTAGGTACCATTTACGAGTGATAGGTATTACAAAGAGGAATTTCCCCATGATGAAACATTTTACCGCAGAAAATACAGTTTGAGTGACTACCAAGTACTTAGTCAATGCGAAAATAAACATGTTATCTAAACCAAAACATACTGTTCAATTCATAATGACTTTTTCTGCAACCAAGCTGCGTCGCTGTGTTTTGGTTTGAAGGGTATTGGTGAGATTACAGGTACACATCTGTTTGCCTAAGGTAAGTACCCATAAAACCAGCTCTTAGCTTGGGGCTAGATGATGCTGTGTGGATTGTCAAGCGTTATTATACTATTTTTTATAGACCTGTATCGAAACATGTATTGATTCGCGTGTACAAGATAAAATTAGTAATATAACCTCTTTAAAAACGGACAGACAATAAAACCTTATCTGAGAACAACACAGGTCGAGGCGTCCCATATCATTATTTAACGCTAATTAACTAAAAGGTTGTAATGTTATCATTTGATTAAACACTTATTTTTGAATATATCTATGGCGCTTATAATTACAGTCGGTAAGGCAAGTTAAGTATTTTAAATCACTTTTTACCCCGTTGGTGAAATTACTCGTGACGTCATCAGCTTTATTTTTTTTTATACAATTTGCTGTTGGAGCAAGCATATGGCCCACCTGATGTTAAGTAGTTACCCATCGCCTATAACAAAGCATTGCCTTGAAGGTCACGCTCTTTAGGAACGTAACTCTGCGCGCATCAACCCGAGGCATACAGGTGTTAAGCCTCATGTGGTTAAGTGGTTACCATCGCCTAGCAAAGTATTACCTCGTAAATCACGCTCGTGAGGAACGTGCCCTACGATGCACTACTCTGCGTCCATCAACCTGAGGCATCAACCTTAAGCCTCATGTGCCTGTAATTTCACCGGCACCCACACCCTTAAAACCGGAACACAGCAAGCTGCTTGGCGGCAGAAATTTATATCTACCGTGCTTCAGAATTAAACCACGATGCTATTTCTCTTTCTTTCTTTCTAGTTTTAAAATTTAGTAGTCAAGTAGGTACATTTTTGTCATTGATCCTAGACGCGATAAGAATACCAACAAAACGAAAAAAAAAAACAAATATTTCGAATCTCCTTCGAAATTCAAATGAGTGGATTGACATTGCAACAGCTTGCCTAGCAACGCGCATGCGTTGACCGCGTGATATTCGAAAATCGAACGCAAACAGAGACCGGTCGGGCGACACTTTGTAGAGGACATCGGACCGGATAGATTGGAAATTATTATGACTGGTGATTATCGAAGAAATTATGAGATGAACTAAACTCATGATATACCTAATTATGTACCTTTATAAAGTCAAATCAAAGTCAAATTCTATGGAATCAAAGTGATCACTTGGATACTAGCCTTTTATCTAGGTAAATTTAAGCGCCCTCGCGGCCAAGCCAAGAATCTTACGGCTTGGTTCCTACCGTTTTCAGGAATATAGTAATAATAATAATAATGCTGGACAATCCACACAGCTTCATCTAGCCCCAAGCTAAGCAGAGCTTGTGTTATGGGTACTAGATGATTGATATACTTAATACAATACATTACGTACATAGGTATTTTTTTATTATGCATAGAAAATACCCAGAACACCCGGAATCATGTTAGCAGATCGTACAAACATATATCCCAAGGCGGGCGGGAATTTCACGCGGGCACGCGGACATTCGCCCGCCGCGCCACATCAGTCGTCAAAATGAATAAATGAATGAATCCTTTGTTTTGGCATTGCCTATAGACATTATATTTTACGTAAATTATTAGCCTTGCTGGTAGGTAGGTACATACAATGGTAAGAATTTAAATTAGATAGACGCCACACTTGAGTTTCATTATTCACATTATTACCTTATTTGTCATGCAAAAACACGGTAGGTACCAAACCCGTTAGTTTCACAACTGCTCTTCGGTTGGTCGCAATTAAATGACTTTTCTTTGTAAATAAATATCATTGACTAGCGGCCGCTCGCAGCTACACCCGCGTGGCAGTTTTTTCCCGTTCCCGTTATTTTTTCGGGATAAAAAGTAGCCTATATGTTAATCCAAGTTATAATCTATGTTTATTTCAATTTTCATTCAAATCGGTCCACTGGTTAGAGCGTGAAAGAGTAACAAACATCCATCCATCCATCCATACTTACAAACTTTCGCGTTTATAATATTAGTAGGATTTAAAAAAGATGAGAGCGCCGGTGGGCTAGTGGTAGTGACCCCGCCTTCTGATTCTAAGTTTCGTGGGTTCAAATCCGGTCGTACACCAATTGGTTTAGTATTCTAGAAACGGCGATGGCCTTGCAACCTGTCAGGTATGGAATACTATATACTATATACTCAAGTCAAAGTCAAGTCAAAGTCAAAAATCATTTATTCAGTCATATCCGCAGGGATCATCTTGAAACGTCTTAAATCTAGGTGAATCTAAGCGCCAGTTCCTCGCGACCAAGCCTAGAAGACTTCTGCTAAATGTGACGACTTTAATTCTCAAGCACGGTAGCTATCCCCTCCGATCTTTTAGTACCAAGTAGACCCCTGCTCGAGATTCTTCGAGGATATCTAAAGGGGTAGTCAGTGGTACGTCCAGATAGTACATTTGGTACATACCAACATTTTGCAGTAGTTAGTATTCCATTCGTGACAGGTTGCAAGCCCATCGCCGCAGCTAGAATACTAACTGGTTTCCTCACGTTTTCGTCCACCGTTTGTGAGCACTTGTTGCGCACTTAAATTTTTCGAACAGAAAAACCCATAGGTGCACGACCGGATTTGAACCCACGACTTTAGGATCAGAAGGTGAGTCACTACCATTAGACCACCGGTGTTCTCAGAAACATACTTATCAATATAGGTTAATAAACTTTTTATTATAAAACTTTGACACAACGACCTCGTTATCTATACCTTTTTAATTACATGAAATCTTAAATTGAATACTACTAAGCTATAGGTACCATTCAAGATTTATTCAGTTCAATAGCCGCGTGTAATAAATACAAAGTTGACTATTAAAAACAAAATAACAATAGATACACGGAGATTCCACAGGTATAGGACCATATTTTTTTTCAGGATTTGTCCTGATATTTCAGGATTTTTGGACTCTTAGTATTGCGGCCAGATTTTGCAAATCCCATGAAATCTCAGGATATTTAGAATTTTCAATAAAATACAGCCTAAAAATAATCTTCCTTTGGTAATTGCAAAATCAATACTTATTTATCTAAGTATGTCTTTAATTTAGACGACCGTTGTGGCGCGGTGGGCGAATGTCCGGTTGCGTGTCCGAAGGAGGTTGCGGGTTCGATTCCCGCCTTGGGATGAATGTTTGTACGATCTGCAAATATTTATGCCGGGTGATCTGCGTATTTTCTATGCATAATAAAAAATATCTATGTATGTTATGTGTTGTATTAAGTATATCAGTTATCTAGTACCCATAACACAAGCTCTGCTTAGCTTGGGGCTAGATTATGCTGTGTGGATTGTCCAGCATTATTATTATTATTATTATCGCATGAAAACACAATGCATCTCACAGTAATACATATCTATATATATAAAAGAAAGTCGTGTTAGTTACTTCACTTATAACTCAAGAACGGCTGAACCGATTTAGCTGAAAATTGGCAGGGAGGTAGTTTAGAGCCAGGAGAAGGACATAGGATACTTTTTATCCCGAAAAAATAACGGGAACGGGAAAAAAACTGCCACGCGGGCGAAGCTGCGGGCGGCCGCTAGTATTATATAAAATAAGTCAGTGAGTGACAAAATTAAGAAACTTTGAATAGTTATAATTTCAAATTGAATGAAATTTGAAACATACCGTGTTTATACAATGCCTGCTAGGTTACTGAAAATTCAGGTTCCTAATTTTATCCACAGCGAAGTTATAGGCGATCGAAAATGGCCTCTTCGAGAAAAGGATGGTACGGCCATGCTAATTTTTTCTGCTCGACTTGGCGGCGGAATTGCCGTGCCCCCAAGATATAATAGAAGTTCAAAAGACAGCACACGATACGCTACCATACTAATATTACTATATATTATTACTTTGTAAAAGGATCATACAAAAAAACGGTAGGAACCAAGCCGTAAGTTTCTTGCCGGTTCTTCTAGGCTTGGTCGCGAGGAACTGGCGCTTAGATTCACCTAGATTTAAGACGTTTCAAGATGATCCCTGCGGATATTACTGAATAAATGATTTATGAGTTTGACTTTGACTTTATACTACTAGTGAAGTAGGTATATCTTCTTGCTGACCAAATAAGGCAGTGATGTCTAAAAACATTGGTTTTCTAAATATCTATCTTGGTTCATTACAGCGCTGACGTAAATTCATCATTTTTAGTGTTCACAAGAAATGTATCGTAAAACTGAATCAAAGTTGCGTCAGAAACACAAGTAGGTACCTACAGGCGATTTTCGGATGAAAAACCCGTGACAGGAAATGAAAAATAAAGCTTCACGTCTTTAATTAAGGCACGGTACGTATACAAATACAAATGAGTTTATTGTCATAAAACGATACATATTATGTGGGTACAAAAATATCACTGAATTGCAAGTTTGACAATAGGAGTAGTCTCAGCGCTAATTCTGCGTAAAAATAATAAATAATAATAAAATAATAAATATGTCAGGACATTTTTACACAACATCATCTAGCCCCAAACTAAGCGTAGCTTGTTCTAATATTTATATACTTTTTTTTTGTAAATACATACATAGAATACAATACAACACCCAGACACAGAACAAACATCTATGTTCATCACACAAATGTTTGTTCTCGGTGGGGATCGAACCCACCACCTACAGCACAGAAGGCAGGGCTACTACGAATTGAGCTGTGACGGCTGTCTTAGAACTTTCGTTTTTACGCGGGGCTTGTTTTTACGCGGGGCTTGTTTTTACGCGGGGCTTGTTTTCCCCGTCTACCCCGACGTTCGATCTACGATGACAGTCGAACTTTAAAGTAGTAATTTAAAAAAAAAACGGGCTATGCACAAAAAATCAACAAAAAAAAGTACAAATCTTTCTCCTCATCTCTTTGAGGATGTCTGAGAAGGATAGTCAGAGATATGTCCAAATATTTTTTGCTTTTGTTGGTATTCTGTAGTACGTGACAGGTTGCAAGCCCATCGCCGCTGCTAGAAAAGTAATTGGTTTCCTCACGATGCTTTCCTTCACCGTTTAAAATCACTGGCTTTGCGGACATAAAATTTTCGAATCGAATAATCCATTGGTGCACGATCAGATTTGAACCCACGACCTTAGGGTCAGAAGGCGGGGTCACTACCACTAGACCACCGGTGTCAGTAAGAAAAGAATTCTCGAAATTCAACCTAGACGGGTTCAGCAGAGTTTTTATACGAAAATAACTCCACGTGAACGAAATCGTGAATGTTTTCGCTCGTTCAGAACATAAAACAGCCATCGCAGCAATAATAATATAATAACAATAGCGCTAGACAATCCACACAGTATCATATAGCCCCTAGCTAAGCAGAGCTTGTGGTATGGGTACTAGATGCATCATACATATTTTTTAAAGGTATATTTATTTATTTTATAACGGAAGTAATTTAGTATATACGAATATTTTACATCTAATATTTAACCTATCTTCCTTATATCTACATATTTTATAATAACTCTAAAAATGTACCTATAGTAAACTGCGGGTCTTTACTATAGGTAGAAAACAGAATTTAAATCACTGTCCGCAGAAAGTGTGCCCAAAAGGCTGGCAACGTTACCTTCTTGGATAGCTAAACTAATTCTCTGTCCCAGATAAGCGCCAGCCCTTTGATCGTGAGTCACATCCACCAGTCTCTTTGATAACTCAAACTATTTTTGACGGCCGATGTGGCGCGGCGGGCGAATGTCCGCCTGCGACGCAGGAGGTTGCGGGTTTGATTCCCGCCTTGGGATAAATGTTTGTACGATCTGCAAAATATTTATTCCGGGTGTTCTGGGTGTTTTCTATGCATAATAAAAAATATCTATGTATGTAATATTGTATTAAGTATATCAGTCATCTAGTACCCTTAACACAAACTCTGCTTAGCTTGGGGCTAGATGATGCTGTGTGGATTGTCCAGCATTATTTATTTTATTATACATAAGAAATACCCAGAACATCCGGAATAAATTGCAGATCGTACAAACATTTATCCCAAGGCGGGAATTGAACCCGTTGCAGGCGGACATTCGCCCACCGCGCCACATCGATCGTCAAATCGGCAATGTCACTTTCAAGACTCAACCAGTAAATTGTACTTAACGAGCTCTAAACTGTTGTTATTGAGTAACCCTGCTATCATAGATCACGATCATGTACACAGGGTACAAAAATAGCTCCGTTTACAGTCGTAAAATATAATACTAGCGGCGCGTCCCGGCTTCGCACGGGTTTTAGCAAGGATCACTAATATTTTAGAAAATATAATATTAAAAAAATCACTTAGTTCAAGCAATTTGCATGCTGATATGAGGTACATTACTACATATTATTATTATTATATACTAGCGGCCGCCCGCACTTTCGCTCGCGTGTCACTTTTTTCCCGTTTCCGTATATTTTTCAGGATAAAAGTAACCTATATGTTAATTCAGGTTACAATCTATATTTGTTCCAAATTTCACCTAAATCGGTTCACTGGTTAGAGCGTGAAAGAGTAACAAACATCCATCCATCTATCCATCCATACTTACAAACTTTATCATATTAGTAGGACATATAGAAAACACCCATAACACTCGGAATAAATATTTGCAGATCGTACAAACATTTATCCCAAGGCGAGAATCGAACCCGCAACCTCCTGCTTGCAGGCGGACATTCGCCCGCCGCGCCACATCGGCCGTTAAATTATTCGGTCGTCTGTCGCATTATTATTTATATGTATATAATGTTAAGTTATTATTTTCAAATAAATTTCAATTAGGATTTCAACATACAACGCTTCATTAGGAGAGTGGAAGACACGTGGATGGGTAGGAACTGCGCCTTGCCACATCCCACCGCTGTCGTCAGAAATAACTGTAATAGACGTAGGTAGAGGCATTTCTTGAAATAGATATCGGGTGTAAAAACAGCTCTCATTTACCAACAGATCTAAAAGATCACCATCATCTTCCTGCCCTTATCCCACTTGATGTGGGGTCGGCACAACATGTTCTTTGTGATGAGTGTGATTTCGGGGCATTTTAACCAACTTGTGGTCTTCGCACAAGTGTGAACAGTTCAAATGAAAGAGTGTTTATGTGGTATCCTGATTTGAACGAAAATCTATACCAATTATAACAATCTTTATCCTGACTGACTGACTGACATATAGACAACGTACAGCCTTAACCACTGGGGGTAGAGACTTGAAATTTTCTGAGTATATTCGTCTTAGAGCGTACAGGTGTATTAAGAAAGGAATTCCCGAAATTCAACCTCCAAACGTCTACAGCGGGGTTGAAGTTTGTATGAAAATAGCTTCACGCGGACGAAGTCGCACGCGTTTCGCTAGTATTTCCATAAGGTTTTTGAAGAGAAACGCCACCATTTTCTTTACACCAATGACAGCCGACTTTACTTATTAAAGTAATAATTCTAATACGACTTCCAACAAGGTTGCGTTAAACATTTAACACTACCATGGAGGGGGTATGAAACCCGTTGGGTACGGAACCCTAAGAAAAATATTAGTTTTAATAACTTACCCTGACGCTCTTCTGTATGTCCCACCTCTAGTAGAAATGTAGCATAGTCTGAAATAAGAAAAATACTGTAAGCATGTTTGTAGGTGTAGTGTCTGACCCTAAGAATATGGACTATTATGCATAGAAAATACCCAGAACACTCGGAATAAGTATTTGCAGATCGTACAAACATTTATGCCGAGGCGGGAATCGAGCCCGCAACCTCTTGCGTCGCAGGCGGACATTCGCCCGCCGCCCCACATCGGTCGTCAATCCTTGACTTAGGTATGTAGTTTTTTCCAAGCACGGTAGATATCTACGTGGTGGTACGTCACGGTGGTGTATACAATAAAGTATTTTATAAATCACTAGCGGCCGCTTGCAGCTTCGCCCGCGTGGCAGTTTTTTCCCGTTCCCGTTATTTTTTCGGGATAAAAAGTAGCCTATATGTTAATCCAGGTTGCAATCTATAATTATTCCAAATTTCATCCAAATCGGTCCACTGGTTAGAGCGTGAAAGAGTAACAAACATCCATTCATCCATACTTACAAACTTTCGCGTTTATAATATTAGTAGGATTTCATCCAAATCAGTCAACTGGTTAGAGCGTGAAAGAGTAACAAACATCCATCTATCCATCCATCCATCCATGCTTACAAACTTTCGCGTTCATAATATTAGTAGGATTCAAGATAACAAAACGTCGGCGACGGCGGACGTTGCGTCAAGTAGAATCGTGGGCAGAAGCTAGTTCTGTCTCACGTAAGTAGGTACTGTAACTTTCATTTCGTTATGATTATTGAACGGGTTCTCGATTGTAGTTGTTACACAAGTACAGTCATCTGCACTAGAATGTATAGGTACAACTTGTATCTTTAAACTAAAAACGAGTGTGCTTTAGACCAAACGACTGAAGTAAAACTTTAATACTTATACGAAACGTAACTGGCTATGAGAGAAAGAGAGAAAGAACAGTGCTTTCATACCCCCTCCATGGTAGTGTTAAACGTTTGACGCAACCTTGTTGGAAGTTGCATAAGAAGTATTACTTCAAAAAGTCATAAAATTAGTTTATGACCTCACTTATTTTTGGAATAATCATCGTGTAAATATTATAAGCACCGCTGTGAAACCATTTTGAAAATTACAAATTGCTTACATTCTAGTGAGCTTACTGTACCTTCTGGTACTTATAAAAGTAGGTCAAATCAAAGTCGAAGTCAAAAGGTATTTAATTCATAGAATCAAAGTAAGTAGGTAATCACTAACTGTTGCCGCTATAACAACAAAATATCTACTTACCTACTAAAAAACAGAATACTTACCTACTTAAAATAAATATTTAAAGGGGTTCTAATTTTTTTTTATATAATTTGCTGATGGAACAAGCTTATGGCCCACCTGATATTAAGTGGTTACCATAACCTATAACAAAGCATTGCCTTGTAAGTCACGTTAGTTAGGAACGTGCCGTGCCTTACAATACACTGCTCTGCGTCCATCAACCTGAGGCATACAGGTGTTAAGTCTCATGTGCCTGTAATTACATTTTGTTTCATTCAACAAATGTGATTTTTTGCCGTTTTTAATATACATAAGTAATGGTTGTTTAAGTAAGTTGATTTTTAACACTGCCATGTTAATACAGGTAGGTAGTTAAAAAAATATATATCTCTATTATGCACGAGAAAACGAGTAGACAAAATTTTGTCGCGTTGCACATTGACGCTTAGCATTCCATGGTTTAGTAAGACTGCCGGCTGGTGTGATTATGACAGTATTTAGGTAGGTAGGTAGGTACCTATCAAAGTCTGGAAATCAGCGATCAACATGTTTATTTAGGTTTTTAAATGGATTATACGAAATTAAACGACTGTATCCTTCACGGTAATTTCATAGTTCGCCTAGGTTTTTTTCACCGTGATGAAATCCTATTTATACTTACTTACTTACTTTAATAAGGGCTAGGCAGAGGGCTATAAATCGAAAATTCCTACCGACTAACCCTTACCTACTAGCTATTGACAAATGTGTAGCTCGAAACAGTTAGGTACAATATTTTGTCTCTTTCGATCTAATTTGAAACTTCCTATCAATGCAAAAGACAAAACACAGCAAGCACCTACCTACCAGGTATTTCAACATAACAACGAACTTAATATGAATTTTTATAATAATGGTACGGAACCCTTCGTGCGCGAGTCCGACTCGCACTTAGCCAGTTTTATTTACCTTAGCATTCTCTCCCTTCAGAAGCTTAGGGGCGGCAGCGACGGAGTACAAAGCCGCCTAGTCTAGGTGTTATTGTTAAAGTTTTAGCCTAATGGTAGGTAAGTAGCAGTAGCAAGCAAAGGAATATGCAGAAATCAAATCACAGTTTGCATAACAGGTAGAAAAGCCACATAGTCGATAAATCTATAATATAAGAATCTTTGCCTGACTGACATATAGACAACGCACAGCCTAAACCTAAGTTTACTATGAAAGGAATTACCGAAAGTAAATTTCTATATGGATACAGCGTGGGTTGAAGTTTGAATAAATATAAAACACGGACGAAGTCGCGCGCATTTCTCTAGTTATAAATAAATAGACTCACCTATCGCTTCACTTTTCCTCGTCCCAAGAGTTTTTGTTGAAATACTTTAGCCTATTACTAAGTTATTTGATTACAAACGAAATTATTCTAACCTGAGGGTAGGTAGATACGCACTGTATTTCATAAAAGAACTGTATCGGATACTATTTATTATCTATTATACTGTTAATGCTCGTTTTTAATTAGATAAGTAATTATAAGCATGATTTACATAGTTTTCTAAAGTTAAAAGTACTTACGAAACAAACTTATAAATTAAAAGTGCAACTATCACATCCTACTACACCGGACGGATGTCGTTGGTGCACTATCTCACCGAAACGGAAATAAACCAAAAACTTGATGTTGCTATGCGATTTTAACAGATTCTGATTTTCTACTACCGTAGTAGATTCTAGTCTATACTGGCAGCTCTGCTATTATCGTAACAAAGCTTTAGCTACCCATCGGCAGATGGCGGTATTTATGCTGCAGTAAAATTTGAATACAGGCAGGCGTTTTATTTAGTTAACATTGTGGAGTGGATAGCACAACAAATATTTTTAAAGTAAGTCACTTTTTATCCAATGAATAGGTAGCCCTCTGACTAGGTATTTGAAATTATCATTTCTCTATCATTACGAATAAGATTTCAACATATATTTCGTAGAACAAAAGACTTATTGTACCTGCTTTCATTTTGTTTTGACATTGACATATATGACGACCTGGACGGACAGCTGAGCCCACAGAGTACTTTTTTTATCCTCCTGACTTCAAAGTTCAAAATTCAACGGATTCAGTGTTTGTGAATTTTGAATTTGGTAAAAGAGAAACTTTGTGAACTATAAACTTAAATTTATTATAAAAATGGGCAGAGAATGTAAATAAATATTCAAACAATGGATGCCAACGAGTTTATCGCGAAACTAAAGGCTAACAACAGCGCCAAAGACATCTACGATCTTGTGAAAGTTTTTGATGAATACAAAGTTATTTTAGTGCAATTACAACCAAAACATAGAGTTCCTCTCGCGCTAAACGTGCTATGCGTATTATGCAGGTGAGTTTTTGAATAATACTTAAAAACAACTACAAAAAATCTATCATAGTTTAGATATCCAAAATTACTTGAGTTTTCAGGAATCTTGACAAAGCACCAGTATGGCGAGACACTATAGACAACAAAGCACTGCTTAACCTCAGCATCGACTGCGTGAGAGAGACGCGGACCATGGAGCGGGCAGATCGAGTGAAGACTCTTGCTTGCATCTATCATATACACCGACATGTTGTGAGACAGGTAATGAACCCATTATAAGCTTGTTCTTTCATATCTTTGCTTCTTTCACTATCATCATAATCAACAGCTTGTAGAAGTCCACGGCTGGGCATAGGCCTCTGTACATTTCCTGGTAGAGATCTCTTTTAGCGATAAGGCCGCCCATTGTGTTACTGCATTGTTTACTTTATATTCTTATAAAATGTGTGTACTTGTGGTAATCAATAAAGAGTTATCTATCTATCTATTTCCAGGAAGAATGATTTTGAGCCGTTTACATCCATTCCTTCCATCCATTTTTTATTTTATCTCATAGATGAAACTCCCAGCATAGCTTTCTCCATAGCCCCTTGTGCGACTTTAAGCTTGTGCATGAGACCAATAGTTAGAGGCCATTTCAGTTCCATATTATTATAGTTCCAAGCTTAAAGTGGCACAAGGGATGGAGAGAGCTATGCTGGGAGTAACTACACTATGAGACAGGCAGAAAATTAGTCAGTTATCAAAATTGTTGACATTTTTACACTATGTCAACCTCCAAATTAAGCACAGATTGGTACTATGGGAACTAAAAGAAATCGCCTGGAAGAAATCACTTTCAGCGATAAGGCCGCCCATTGTACTTTTTTAACTTGGTCTGTTTTCAACAAATTTTCCTTGTGTACAATAAAGTGTTATCTATCTATCTAGATTACTGATAGAATGCTTATTATATGTTTTTTTGTAAATACATACTTAGAATACATTATAACATCTAGCTTAGGATGTAGCAATCCCTACGGGACAGAATATATGTAAGTCGACTCAATGTCCCTTAAATAAAATAAAAGAAAAAAAACCGTGATAAGGTAAACATGAACTTCCCTATTTCATAAACGTTCATATTTTGACGACGATGTGGCGCGGCGGGCGAATGTCCGCCTGCGACGCAGAGGTTGCAGGTTCGATTCCCGCCTTGGGATAAATGTTTGTACGATCTGCAAATATTTATTCCGGGTGTTCTGGGTATTTTCTATGTATAATAAAAAATATCTATGTATGTAATATAATATTGTATTAAGTATATCAGTCATCTAGTACACATAACACAAGCTCTGCTTAGCTTGGGGCTAGATGATGCTGTGTGGATCGTCCGGCATTATTATTTATTTATAAACATGAAAATAAATATGTGATTCTTTTTACTTCCAGGTCGCACCTATACCTCCAGAGCTGATATTTAAAATCTCTTTCATGCCCTTCGAAGTAGAAGCTAAACACCTTCTCAATGAATACTCAAAGACATACTGGAATATACTTATTGATCGACTATCTTACATCGAACGGATTAGAAATAAAATACCAATAATAAAACTCCTACCAAAACTTACCGAAGATATCTTAAAAATTATTGAAATATATGATACAGTGCAATTTTGTAACAGTCCTATAGTTTTTCTAATAAAAAAACTGCACTATCTATGCAATGAAAAAAATTCCAAAGAACTGAACCAAATATTCAAACAGATATTCACGCAACTATCCCAAAAGGATATGAAGCCGTTCAAGAAGTTGGTGGACAAAGAAATTGTGGAGATCTATATAAAATTGAATGAATGCTTGTATGTAGTAGCTGAGAATGCTTCTAAAACTTCCTTCAAAGACAGCCCGTTGGATAACATTGTCCGGACTTGCATTTCAATTGTTGGTCATTCACCTGACTTGTACCACTGTCTCCAAACATTTTACTCAAACTCTTTCTGCAGTATAATGACAGCTAACACTCACTTAACGTACAATGAGACCGTTCTTAATGCTCTACTGGTGTCTTTAGAAACGGCAGAAAAGTTGGGGTATGTTAAAGCAATGCTTGCTACATACCCATTCATTAATCAATTTCTACGGTTGTATATAGAGTATAATGTAGCTAATTGTAACAAAAAACCTTGGAAGGACAACTTTAGTGTCCAGATACAAGAAATCTGTCTCAAACTTATACAGGTATTGGCCAAACGACTGCAGAATTGCAACCAGCTCATTAAATGTGACAGCTGTGATGTAAAGTCCGGACTGCATGACAGTTTAAGACTGTCTTTCCTTATCCAGCATATCACAACAGTGTCAATATCTCAAAACATCCTTATAACAGACATCCTACCATTGGTTATTGAAATAATAAACTACCAGTACAAAATATTGACGGAACTTAATCAAATTGGGTGCGTTAACTATGAAAAATACTTCAGAAAACTGCAGACCGATATCCACAACACAGCTATCACCTTAAACAAAGCTAAGTACTATGAGTTCTCGATCAAACTTTTTGATATCTACTTGAACCATGAAATCCACACCACGTTGACAGAAAAAAAGAACATTAGCAGAACCCTATTTAACAAAAGTATCTGTGAGCTTGATTATAAAATGTTTGATAATGCATTGATTGATGCATTTCTGAGCTTAGTATTCTCTAGTGATGGACTAAGCTCGGAGAAATATATGAGCTTAGTTGTGGATATCAAAGCCAAGGAGTTAAAGGCTAGAGATGATGAGGAAGAAGCTAAATCTGAAGTGTTACAGTTATTTTCTGTATTGGATGCATGTGTAAAGGCTTTGGAGACTGGATTGTATGGAAATATCAAACCGTATTTAATGGACTTGAAGTTCAGGTAAGCAATTTCAATTTATTCACTTATAAAATAGCATATAACGAATTCCAAGGCGCTCTTAGTTACACAATAAAAATAGAGCATGAAAGTTATACCTAACTTAAAATCAAAGTTAAAAAACATTAAATAAACATTTGGAGAGAAAACAACATTAGGTTAGTAAGTACCTAAGCCTAGATAGATAGATAGATTGTTTTAATCCTATACATAAAAATATATTACAACTGCACTACAATATGCACTGTAAGTTGTAAATTCTCACTTAGGACAAATATATGTGTGAATACACGAATATTCTTAGTCACTTCAACGCTGTCGCACACGAAACATTTTCTTAGCGTTAAAAAAATAAAGCAAAAATATTTCTACTGTGATATTCCATAAAAAATTATTTCTGGATGAGCTTGAGGTACGGAAAGCACGCACAGTTCTTAGCTGACCAGCGGGGTCAGTGACCACACGTTTTACGACTTGCCGTCAACGGCCCTGGTTGGCGTCATCAAGGGTTGAATAATCAAAAAAATACATGAATAATCAAAAAACCTACCTCCTCCTTTGAAGTTGGTTGATAACCCTTTTAGTTTTGTCAGAAATTGGTACAGACAGGTACAGTCAGCTGCACTAGAATGTATACAAATTGTAACTTTCAAAATAGTGTCACAACGTAACAGTAACTATTTTCAGGCCAGAAATGCAAAAAATAAGTGTACTTATTAACTGATTACATGTTATTTGAGATTCTACTGTCCAAAAGTTTATAGTAATGTTGTGATAGCATTTTAAAAGTGATAATTAAGTAATAATTGTATACATTTTAGTGCAGCTGACACGTCCGAATATAAATTCTGATGTACCTCTGATTACCACTATAGAAATCCTTGAATCTACTGTGCCTAGAAATTCTTCTAGGCTTGGTCGCGAGGAACTGGCGCTTAGACTCACCTAGATTTAACACGTTTCAAGATGAACCCTGTGGATATTACTGAATAAATGCCTTTTGACTTTGATTAAGTTGCAAAGTTCCCTTTTCTTAGCTTAATAGCGTTGTGTGTAATGTCTTAATATTATGATTTCAGTGAGTTCTTGAAGCATGAATTTGCAATGTACGCCAAACTGTGGCCCTCAGTGAAGCCTATCAGCGGAGTATGGAAGTCCTTACTAGATTTGATGAAGAGAAAATACCAATTCACAGGTGAAATATACATATAATAATAATGCTGGACAATCCACACAGCGTAAGCAGAGCTTTTGTTATGGGTACTAGATTACTGATATACTTAATACAATACATTACATACATAGATATTTTTTATTTTATATAGATAATACCAAGTGCGAGTCGGACTAGCGCACGAAAGGTTCCGTACCCATTATCTATAATAAAAACGTCAAAAAAATTACGTTTGTTGTATGAGAGCCCCCTTAAATTTTTATTTTATTCTGTTTTTTAATATTTGTTGTGATAGCGGCAACAGAAATACATCATCTTTTAACATTTCAACTCTAACTATCACGGTTCATGAGATACAGCCTGGTGACAGACAGACAGACAGACAGTGGAGTCTTGTAATAGGGTCCCGTTTTACCCTTTGGGTACGGAACCCTAAAAATTATATGTTCTATGAAATTTTAGTGTATTTATTTTCTTCTTTCAGCTGAAGACGACAAAGCAAAATGGTCCTTATTCGAAGTTATAGTAGAAACACCATTGGTGGTCCGGAACCTTACCAGCGACCATTTCAAGGGGGTTGTAACTGAGTTGCTGGAAGACTTCGACGTGGCATTGGTAAGTCATTAAATAGTTCGAAGTACATACTTAGACAATATAACACCCAGACACACAACAAACATTTACGTTCATCACACAAATGTTTGTTCTCGGTGGGGATCGAACCCACCACCTACAGCACAGAAAAAAGGGCTACTAACGAACTGAGCTGTGACGGCTGTCAAAATCCATTTGATAATCCTCTGCTATAGCAGTATACAATACTAACTACTAACTAAGTACTTACTTATTACTAACTAAGTACTTACTAATTACTAACTAAGTACTTACTAACTACTAACTAACTAACTAAGTAGTATTATAATACTAACTGAGATTTTATCAGACACTGCGATCAGTAATAATTGGTGGCAATAATATAAAATATTAACAAAAATAAAACCGATGTGACTACACGGAAAGCACTGTCGAATAAAAAACGAATCATCAAAATTGGTTCACCCAGCCGAAAGTTCTGAGGTAACAAACCTAAAAAAAAACGAGTGTGCTTTAGAACACATGACTGAAGTAAAACTTCTTTAATATACGAAACGTAACTGGCTATGAGAGAAAGAGAAAGAACTTCATACCCCCTCCATGGTAGCGGTTTAACGCAACCTTGTTGGAAGTCGCATTAGAAGTATTACTTCAAAATACCCTTTCTTTTGCAGTTAACACCAGATTTGAAGATAGTTTATGCGTCACTGCTGTTTCTGAAGACTGAGTTTGAACTGGCAACTGCATGTCAGAAGTATGGATGGAAGCAAACTGAGCCTGTAAGTTGAACAGAGCGTATGACCCACCTGATGTTGAGTGGTTACCATATGCAGTCTCTGCTGCCAAGCAGCTAAGTTCCGGTTTGAAGGGTGTGGGTGCCGGTGTAATTACAGCCACATGAGGTTTAACATCTGTATGCCTCAGGTTGATGAACGCAGAGTGGCACGTAAGGCCACGTTTATAACGAGCGTGACATGCGAGGCAATACTTTGTTATAGATAATTATTATTATTAACAGAAATACGTTATCTGTGAAAATTTTAACTCTAACTGTCACGGTTCATGAGATAAAACCTGGTGACAGACATACAGTCTTACTAATAGGGTCAAGTTTTACTCCTTGGATGCGGAACCTTCAAAACTAACAAATTTAGTAAGTAATGTTTGACAGACGCAGAACTCGGAGCCAGTTTCGACGGCAATGAATCGGACGATACCGCAAGAGTACGCGGCGACAAAACCGGCCATACAAGCTGTTGAAATACTGGCAGAACTTTCACCAGATTTTGACACAGGTAAGATGAAGAACGCTACCTCTATACCTAGCCTACCTCTATAGTCCCCTTTCTAGCCTCAAAGGTTTGCTGGAAGAAAACTCTTGTTAGGGCTAAGCTCGCCTTTGTACATGTCCACTATTGTATTTTTCTATGTATTGTTTGTGTGCATTGGTGCGTAAAGGTGTACTAAGGAATTCTCGAAATTCAACCCCTGAATGGGTATAGAGTGAGTTGAAGTTTGTATGAAAATAATTCACGTGCGTTTTGTATTAATAATAATAATAATAATGCTGGACAATCCACACAACATCATTTAGCCCCAAGCTAAGCAGACCTGCTTAGCTAGTGTTATGGGTACTAGATGACTGATATACTTAGTACAATACATTACATACATAGATAATTTTTTATTATATATAGAAAATACCCAGAACACCTGGAATAAATATTTGCAGATCGTACAATCATTCCCAAGGCGGGAATCGAACCCGCAACCTCCTGCGTTGCAGGTGAACATTCGCCAGCCGCGCCACATCGGTCGTCAAATTATTTAAAACTAGCGGCCGCTCGCAGCTTCGCCCGCGTGGCAGCTTTTCCCGTTTCCGTTATTTTTTCAGGATAAAAAGTAGCTTATATGTTAATCCAGGTTCCAATCTATATTTGTTCCAAATTTCATCCAAATCGGTCTACTGGTTATAGCCTGAAAGAGTAACAAACATCCATCCATCCATCCATCCATCCATACTTACAAACTTTCACGTTTATAATATTAAGTAGGATTCTTGAATTTTTTTTTTCTTATTTTAGTATCCAATAAGACCTGCCTTCAGAACTCGCTGCATATATACCAGGTGTTTGTGCAGCTACTTGTGCAACTCTCCCGTCACGTGGAGGGGTTACAGCTTGCCCGCGTTTGCTGCTTCGTGGCGGATTGCGTTAGTGACAAGTTAGTATTTTTTTTTAGTTTTTATAGTGCTTACCTGCACTTAAGGTTAAACAAGTCTGTACGTTGTCCATACAAACGCTGTAAGCGTTTAATGTCTACTATTTATTAACGTGCGTCCGAAGTTAAGTAGTAATAAATTAGAATTAGAATATTTAGTACTGAATCTTTCGACGCTTGTAACTTTCAAGGTAATCTAATTTTACTGTAACATATAGGGTAACGAGCCTAGATAACGGCAAGATAATTCAGTATCAAACTTAAGTTCGAACGCACGTTAATAAATAGTAGACATTAAACGTTTATAGCGTTTGTATGGACAACGTACCGACTTGTTTAACCTTAAGGAAATCACAAAGATTTTATATCATCCCATAAATTACTAAAACTATGAAATTAATCACAGCGACATTTCTTGTCGATTCAACGGAATGCAATTTCGGTTATCGAGCAGGCTTTGATAGTATAGCGTCAAGCATGTAGATGGAACCACGGTCGTTAAAGCACCGTATGAAACATTCCAAATCTTATTTTCATCGAGTCATTTGAATCCTCGATAGTGAAGTTGGTTATCACCCCGTATCAAGGGGAAGATCGTGGGTTCAAATCCCACTCGAGGAAATAATTTTTGGGATGATATAAAAGTTAGTTGTATTAATTAATATTGTGTAAATATTTATTTAGGGTGTTCTGGGTATTTTCTAGTATAATAAAAAATATCTATGCAATGTATTGTATTAAGTATATCAGTCATCTAGTACACATAACACAAGCTCTGCTTAGCTTGGGGCTAGATGATGCTGTGTGGATTGTCCAGTGTTGGATTATTATTATTAATTATTATTACAGAGAAGCGTACGTCCGTAATGCCGGTACTTTGTTATACCACGGTGAGAATAACCCGGACTTAAGCACTGTGGTGTCAGCGGCTGCGATCGCTAGCTCCGGTTTAGGAGAAACGGCACTGGTGTTCTTAAGTGATGCCGCGGTAAGTCATACTATAATATAACTCACTAACCGTTCCGGCATGCCACGGGTTTTAGTAAGGATCCCAAATTTTTTTGAAAATATAATATAGCCCGGATGACATAATCCGGGGATAGTGTAGCTTCCCAATGGAGAAAGAATTTTTCAAACCGGTCCAGCCGTTTCGGAGCCAAGAGGAAAGATTTGATTGTTTGTTTGCATTGAATACAATGCAACATATTAGTATAGATTGATTTCTGTGTTCTGGGTGTTTTCTATGTATAATAACCATAAAAAATATGTATATACATTAAGTTAGGTTATAGTAGCGTGCAACATAATATATGCATTTATGTTTATGTAAGCAGCAAAGGGTAAAATAGGACCCTATTACTAAGACTCCAGGTGTTAAGCTTCATATGCCTGTAGTTACACCGGCACCCACACCCTTCAAACCGGAACACAGCAAGGTGCTTGGCGGCAGGAATAGGCATGTTGGTAGTACTGCCCCGGACGAGCCCTTCACTAAGAGCTAAAATATTAAACTTTCAGATATACTACACCAGATGTGGATCTGTTGGCGTAGCGGCGCGGTTGGTACAAATTGCGCAGGCGAAGATACTTGCTGCGTACGAGGCCAACCCGGAAATTAACCGTGAGTAGCGTGTTCCGGTTTGAAGGGTGTGGGTACCGATGACATTACGGACACTAGACACATTAAACATCATGTTTAAGAGAAACATTTACTGCTTAAGACATACACAATCGATATCTTGAAAACCAGCGTCGCCTCACATTGGTTTGCGATGTGGGACATTTGAGATGGGACCTTTTCAACCCATATTCATGCAGAGAGACTTGGCACAGTGTGGGGCCGCCTACCCAACCTTTAGATGAATGGTTGAAACAATAGAATAGAAAATTATTTATTTGACCCATTAACACTGATACAGATACACCACAAATACACCAAACATATAATTAGGTAGGCTAGACAGATGAGCGAGGACTGTAGGTATCTTACTAACAATGGTGGTTGGTAACATGTTTTTTGTCTTGCAATCACCTTATTAAGTTAGATTGGCACCACACTGGAGTTTCATTATTTACATTATTATTACTTTGTAAAAGGATCATACAAAAAAACGGTAGGAACCAAGCCGTAAGTTTTTGCTGGTTCTTCTAGGCTTGTTCGCGAGGAACTGGCGCTTAGATTCACCTAGATTTAAGACGTTTCAAGATGATCCCTGCGGATATTACTGAATAAATGATTTTTGACTTTGACTTTGACTTACTTTAGTCTTGATTTTATGGTAGTTATAACAAACACAACGTACAAAAACATATACTGAAGCTAACTAATTAAAATAGAGGTTATGGTAGAAAATGATCACGACAATGTACCGAAATCTACTAGTGTATGTACCTACTATTGTTATGTATTTGTGAGCTAGGTAGGGTAGGTTTAGCTGTGTGTTAGTGTATTTTTAAGTGTAGGCACCTGCTGTGATATCTTTGTGTGTGTTGTGTAATATAAATATCTCTTCTATTCTATATCTAAGAAGGAATAGTATTACTTTTATTTTCCAAAACGTCCGGGTTCGATTCCTGAGCTGGGTACAATTTTTTTTAAATGTATTAATGCAGTTTTTCTTTTTACTAAAATCGATGACAGGGTTCCTAAGAACAGATCTTCGTATGAATTATAGTTTAAGACTTTCCCATACTGACCCGTCTTAATGTTACAGCCTGTTTATCCATAAACTAGCGTCGCCTTTGGATGCCTACGTCATAACATCTACCTGCATGCCAAATTTCAGCCCGATCCGTCCAGTGGTTTGGGCTGTGCGTTGATAGATCACTATGTCAGTCAGTCACCTTTGAGTTACATATATTTAGATGATAGATATGGATATACAGGGTGTAACATTTAGATGCTACATCACATAGATACATGCTATTTCTTTTCTATAACTATTAAAATTAATGTTTCAGTGGATTTAGCGGTTGGCAGACTAATGGAGGCGCAGACACGTCTGTGTCGGGATTCAGGACCGAGTGTATTGAGCGCAGTGAACAACACGCAGAGACATTATCTCTCTATACCCAGCACTGGTATGTCATCATCATCATCATCATCATCACCTGCCTGTAGAAGTCCACACAGCATCATCAGCATGGTGGTGGTATTTTTATTCTGTTTTTACTGATATGTAAATGACCCTTTTTAGGGTTTCGTACGCAAAGGGTAAAATGGGACCCTATTACTAAGACTCCGCTGTCTATCTGTCTGTCCACCAGACTGTATCTCATGAACCGTATAATAATAATAATAATAATGTTGGACAATCCACACAGCATCATCTAGCCCCAAGCTAAGCAGAGCTTGTGTTATGGGTACTAGATGACTGATATACTTAATACAATACTATATTACATACATAGATATTTTTTATTATACATAGAAAATACCCAGAACACCCGGAATAAATATTTGCAGATCGTACAAACATTTATCCCGAGGCAGGAATCGAACCCGCAACCTCTGCGTCGCAGGCGGACATTCGCCACCCGCGCCACATCCGTCGTCTCTCTCATCTCATGAACCGTGATAGTTAAAGAGTTGAGATTTTCACAGATGATGTATTTCTGTTGACGCTTTGACAAGAACCACTAAAAAACAGAATAAAATAAATATTTAAGGTAGCTCTCATACAACGAAAGTGATTTTTTGTCGTTTTTATTATAGATAATGGTACGGAACCCTTCGTGCGCGAGTCTGTTTCACACTTGGCTGGTTTTTTTTTAATTCGTTATTGTCAGAAGGTTTTTATAAAAGAAAATTAAAAAAAAATAACAGAATTAAAAAAAAAATGAAGGTAGGTACGAATTTCGCCGGGTCAGCTGGTCTATCTATACTTCTATATCTATACTAATATTATAAAAAGGAAAGATTTGATTGTTTGTTTGTTTGCATTGAATAAGCTCCAAAACTACTGGACCGATTTGAAAAATTCTTTCACCGTTGGGAAGCTACACTATCCCCGGATGACAGGCTATATTACATTTAAAAAAAAATTAGAGATCTTTCCTAAAACCCGTGCGGAGCCGGGTCGGACCGCTAGTTTGATATAAAAAAAACGAGTGTGCTTTAGACCACACGACTTAAGTAAAACTTCTTTAATATACGAAACGTAACTGGCTATGAGAGAAAGAGAGAAAGAACAATGCTTTCATACCTCCTCCATGGTAGTGTTAAACGTTTAACGCAACCTTATTGGAAGTCGCATAAGTATTACTTCAATAATCAATCAGCACATTTCTACGTGCCCTACAGGCAGTAAGTGGCATGCACGTCGTCTCCGCTCGCTGACGCTGAGCGTGCACACGCAGAGCACGTCCGTGCAGGCGTGCGCTACAGCACGTGCCCTACGCGTGTGGCGGCGTGCCCGAGCCGCTGGGGCTCCTCTTGCTGCTCGAGCATCTGGTAGTGCACCTTATAACGCTACCCTCACAGCTATTATCACTGATGTCAGCTGTTACAATGACGCACAGGTAATGATTCTTACTGAATAATAACGATAATAATAATAATATAATAATGCTGGACAATCCACACAGCATCATCCAGCCCCATCAAATATAGTCTGTCTGTCCGTCTGTCACCAGGCTGTATCTCATGAACCGTGATAGTCAGAGTTGAAATTTTCAC
The DNA here is from genome assembly GCA_947095575.1 of Electrophaes corylata. NCBI lineage: Eukaryota > Metazoa > Arthropoda > Insecta > Lepidoptera > Geometridae > Electrophaes > Electrophaes corylata. The sequence goes on from OX352727.1 coordinate 1,328,885, forward strand.
AGATGATGTATTTCTGTTGCCGCTATAACAGCAAATACTAAAAAACAATAACATAAATATTTAAGTGGGCTTTCATACAGCAAACGTGATTTTTTTGCCAATACGGAACCCTTCATGCGCGAGACCGACTCGCACTTGGCCGGTTTTTTATGTAACCCGTCATCTAGGGGTATCATTGATCAAAGATTAAACTACATACATACATACAAAATTCTTTATGAGTGATTAATAAAGTTCTTTAAAACGAAACCGAAATTTCTGTTTCAGATCAACATTGACAATCGGATCAAGCATGCGTTAGGTCTACCCTCAAACGAGGCTCAGCGACACTATACCACCACAGATACAAAAGAACAGGCTGCCTTCACACCGAAACAAGACATGGAGGTGATGCTGGATAGTTACCTCTTTAGAAAAACTCAAATAAGCCCATCAGTAGCCTGTCCTTCTGTACCAGCTTTTAAACTCCCCGATTGGTTCAACCATCCAGCTTCATGCAACTGTTCCGCGTGTCATATGCCCGTTTGCAGTCTCCTAGCCTGTCGCGCGGCAGGACTAGAAGCAGCAATGTACTTCAAAGCGAACGAGAACGCCATCGCGAGGAATTACTACAACGGTGTAGGGAGAATGATGTATTTAACTGAAGATAAACTCCGCGCGTTTAGGAAGAGATTCTTGGATGTGTACGAGGAAGTGGTTGTAGAGTCCGGTATGAGGTACTATTGGAACCAGTATAGGAAGATTAAGGTGGAGATTTTGATCGAGATGACGTTTTTTGAACTTAAAAGTGGAGATTATGATGTTGCCGATGAACATATTGTGGAGATTCATGAAATCTTGCAAGATATGACTCCTAATAGATACTTGATAAATGAAGTGATGAATCTTATGACGTGTTCTGCTCAGTTAAGAAGAGTCATCAAGCCACCTGAGGACTTGGAGACTGAATTCGAAAATCTAAGACTTACTCCGATCAAGTTTACGGAACCTCCCAAAACGCCTGTCACTAAAATGACTAAACCACCTGAAATCAAGAAGATTATAGTTAAAGATGAGGAAATACCTAAAAAGCGGAAAGTAGTAAAGCTTAATTTAGATGAAAGATTGGATGAGAAGGATTTTAAAGATGTTAAAGTTACCAAAGCAGAGTTCAAAGTTCCCGTTGCATTATCAACAAAGCATGTTCTAGAAGCAGCTACTCCAAGAACTAGATCTAAACCTATGCTGCTCCTAACACAACCATCAGAAGACACAGAAACTCCAGTCAAAGACACAACAATCTTTTCAACCCCTAAAGGAGACACCCCTGACCAATTCTTCACCCCGATGACTTCAGTCAAAACTTATGTTAAGAAATCTCTCCGACATAATATTGTTAAGAATTTAGAACAGGAATTTTCTACCCCGGATGTGAAGAAGAATAAGATTCAAGGGTCTTTACAAGTGCCGCATCGATCGAAAACTAAGGATAAGGCATTAAAACGGGCTACAAGTCCCGGAAAACTTGTTAAGGAGACAAAAGAGCTGCCCAGAACCAGAAGGTTAAGAAAACCTGTAAAGTTTAACCTTGATGAAGCTTAAAGATAGTTTTTCACCACACTGGTTCTTAACAACTTCAGGCTTAACAGGCACTTAATAAATTACAGGCACGTAAAGTTTAACCAGTATGCCACAGGTTGCTGGACACAGGGTAGGGCATCGAAGGGCATATCTAACGTGCCTGACCTGCAACGTTTTCTTTGTTATAAGTGATGGTTACCCTTTAACATCAGGTGGGCCATATGCTTGTTTGACCATCAGTAAAATGTAAAAAAAAATAATAGTTCGCGGAAGGAGTGAAACTTCGTAATGTTATATAAGAAAAAAATATGTATACTACGCGCATGCGTTCGAGTGCCACGCATTCACCCTCGCTCTGTCTCTTTCTATTAACACTTCTATCTATTCTATCATTTCCATGGAGGGGGCTCCATGGTAGTGTTAAACGTTTAAGGGTAAACAAGTCGGTACGTTGTCCATACAAACGCTGTAAGCGTTTAATGTCTACTATTTACAAGCGTTACAAGATTTAGTACTAAATCTTTCGAACTTTCAAGGTAATCTGATTTTATTGTAGAATATAGGGTAACGAGCCTAGATAACGGCTAGATAATTCAGTATCAAACTTAACTTCGGACGCACGTTAATAAATAGTAGACATTAAACGCTTACAGCGTTTGTATGGACAACGTACCGATTTGTTTAACCTTAACGCAACCTTATTGGTAGTCGCATTAGAGGTTTCACTTCAAAAATTCAACCCCCGCTGTACCAATTTAGGGGTCGAATTTCGGAAATTCCTATGTACATCTTGACGCACCAAGACAAATATAGGTACCCTGAAAATGTCTATACGATCACAAGATTTTTATAATTTATTTAAATAGAAGTAATTACAATAGAACAGACAGCCTGGGTCTCCTCCATCTGTCTCTCTCTGTCCCATACAACGCATCTGAGACAGTCAACGCGCGTTCACGCGTGTGTGTCGAGTGTGATTCTATGTAAAGTTTTTATTCATAATTTTTGTAAAAATATTATTATTGCGTTAGTAGGGGCATTTATAGCATTTATCCTCCGCTGGCTGTAACCATTACAAAGTCTTGCAGTTTTGCCTATTCTGTAATTATTTTGTGACATTTTATTCGTGTAAAGCGACAAAAATAGATAAACATTTTCATTTCACCTTCACCGTAAATCAATCTATTAATAAAGAATAAAGAATAAAAATGTAAATAATAGAAAGAAAGAAGAAAGATTCAGTATGGCATAGAATAAGAAGTCCATATTCTTAGCAGTGTGGTCATTTCGGTTAGAAGTCTCGCGTCTTAAAGCGCACATCAATTGTCTTTAGTTTAGGTTTTAATCTGTATCGCCTAAGACGTGATGCTACGGCCACAGAAATGTTCATCTACTTTAGTCGCTGACTGTAACTACTTATTTAATAAAGACTGATGTTTATCATAGTTTTTTCTTTACTTCTTCTATTGGATAGATGGAGAGTTCGCGGTTCCTATATTAGGCGAGCAACTCTTAGCAGCTAGGCGAAAATAAAGAACACTAAAACGATGTTTGAAGTAAGTCCGTAAGTACGGAAATGTATTTCTCATGGCCGTTTATAACAGGAATTTTGTGGACACATATTTTCCACATCCACGGATGTCGGTCAAAAGTAGGTAATGATTTGTACATTTAAAAAATGACCTAGGTATGTAGTTGATATTATAATAGCTATACTAATGAGTTAGAAATCAGAAATTTATTTGCTTGATAAATACAATATTCATGGTTTTGGGGTTTACTTTAGATATTCCATTATTTCCTACTGTAAAATAATGAGCCAATATCAAACAATACCTAGGTAATTGAATCTAAGATTTAACAAAATTACTTACAATGTCAAATTATATGAAATTGTGAGGTTGTAGGGGGTAAACTCTAGATCTACCTACTGAACCGATTTTGAAAATTCTTTAGGTAGGTCCTGTAGGTAAATATCTAGTTCTATTATTAGGTGTCTATTTTTCGATTTCGGGTGTGACTGGCCAATGTCAGGAGATTGGCCAATATCGTCTAGCTTATAGTCTAGCTAGACCATTCTTCTCATAGATAAGTAACACGGTGAAATTCATAAATATGCACTGAAAATTATATTGTAGCGCACAATATAATTTCAATTTAAAACTCGCGCCAAGCATCGGTTTCAATGTGACAAAAGTTCGAGCGCTAGTGTGCTCTCGTATTGGCATTTTTACTCTATAGACTTGCTTCTCTTCAAAGTGTTCTGTCTTGCCTATCTGTGCAATTAGCATACAAAATGGCCGATGTTTGTTGAAGGTGTGTCGACTCGACTTTGTCGCGGATTTATTGAGTTTCATCGGTGGTTTTATCATTGAACTGCAGTGAAAAGTTTTGGTGTTCTTTACTGGTGCGTAACATTGGTATTGTGGTATATAATAAGGTGGAGTTATGTTTTGATATTCAGAAACCTACACCCCAGGGAGCTCTTGGCAAGAAGCATCTGACTCAACAAAGGATTCCAAAGAAGGTTTTCATCATGTCGCGTTGGCCTATCGCTTGGCCTCGTCGCGTTAGCCCGGAGGCTGTAGGCCTCGCGAGGGCGTATTCGTTCGCGACTGTCTCGTATCGAGGTCGATACCGTGGAGCCGCGCGCCGCTTGCGTGATGCTAAGTATACCGGTTTTTTTAGGCGGCGCCGTCGAACCTCGCGTCTGCCTATCGTGTGGCACCGGGCCTCCGCCCCACGCGGGTCGCCGCGCGCGTTCGGAGCCCTTGCTCCTCTCGGTCGTTGAAAGAAGTTCCCTTGGTAAGTCTGTGCTCAGATTCAGTTGAGAAAGAAAAATCAATACCGGACCGCCATTTTGTGAAAGTTTTGCTATTTTGCACTAAAACTAGAGCAGTAATCAATAATTGATGCTGTATTTTTTGTCTAAAACTAAACTGGAACTACATATAGTATGTTATTGGATCAAAAACGTCTCAAATAAGGGGAACTTTTTACTGATGTTTTCTGTTTTACACATCATACCAAAACTACCAGGATCTAAACCAACTACCTACAGATGGACTGACATCATGCTACTAGATACTGCCACTTACAGGAAGCATACTTACACAAACATGCAGCTTCACACCCTGAACTTTTGTCTAAAAACTAAAGAATTTCAATAAAACATGTGTGCTTTAAACTCAGTTTACACTAAGGATAAGAACTCCAGTAAATGATCATACTGTAATTCGTTACAGAATGTCTTCCCGACGCAACGGCTCGGTGTCCCGGGCCGCGGAGACTGCGTCCAAGACCCGTCTCCACATGGACCGGAACCCACAACACAGCCGGATAACAGGTGAGATTATAATTAGGTATACAAGGCTGTTAAGGGGTTTGCTAATACTGTGACTATGGCAAATCTCAATTAAAACATGTAGGTACAAAGCTGCTAGAAAAGAAAGAAAATATATTTATTCATCCCCAAACCACACAAATTACAAACATGAATATCAAAGTGTGTACACTGTAGTACCTACACTAGGTTTACTTAACCTAACTAAAGAACAAAAGTAAATGAAATGAAATATTTTATTTGCGAGAAACATGGTTAGGAGTTCTTAAAGTTAGGCACAGTATCACATATTTCACCAAATCACTGGCATGCAAATTTAAATGGTTTACATAGGTCATTATCAATATTATTATTATCAATTATTATTTATCACTAATTAAAAATGCATTAACACTATAAAAACATTTTTCAATTAGCCATAATTTAAATTTATTGTTAAATAATGTTCTTGGTAAGTTTTTTATTTCATTAGGAACTTCATTGAATATCTGTCCACACATAGCAAAAGAGTTTTTTTTATATAGTGTAGTTTTAGGTACTCGAGAAAAAACAATTCTGTCAGGGTTTCTTATACATCTTGAGTAAATATCTCGCGCTTTTGTGAATAAACTGAATTGATCTCTAGCAAATTTAGCAGCTTCCAAAATGTACATGCTAGGCAATGTTAGCAGTTTCAGCTTGGGGAATACGGGCTTACATGATTAAAAAAAGTACATCGACTACAGATAACCTAGTTAGCCTACTTAGCAGTAAGGTTTGTGTTGCTTGGGGTTAAATAGGTCCCTGTCTCAGCTGTATGCAGCATTAAACGTGGTTTGCAATGCTAACATAATTCAAAAGCTGTATTGTTGAAAGCCTGTCCCTGTTTCTTGCTAGATGCTCTTAAAAAAACCTCTTAAGGGTGCTCAGAACAATTACAGCCTCTAAATTACATCCAAGCACTGTAGTGGTACAGTAGTTTTGTCAAAAGCACTTGTCTTGTAAATTTTTCTAGAGGTTTCATATCTAGTATCTGTAATTACAAGATCTGGCATAATCTTGATAATGATACTCATGAGTTGGATTTGTGTGCTGTTTAGGAATAAACTCTTATGACTGTCAAAAACAAAAAGGCTATGGATAAAATAGTGCTTTATTGCTCAAGACAGGAAGCAATGGGAACTACTAGAGGAGGATTCCTAGACATCCTATAACCAAATGAAACAAACAATAGAGACATATAGATCAATCTAATCCAGATAATAATAATAATAATGCTGGACAATCCACACAACATCATCTAGCCCCAAGCTAAGCAGAGCTTGTGTTATGGGTACTAGATGACTGATATACTTTAATACAATACATTACATACATAGATATTATACATAGAAAATACCCAGAACATCCGAAATAAATATTTGCAGATCATACAAACATTTATCCCAAGACGGGAATCGATCCCGCAATCTTCTGCGTCGCAGACGGACATTCGCCTGCCGCGCCATATCGATCGTCGCCAATTGTTCTGTTTTAAGCATATGGCCTGCCCACCTCCATTTTAGTGTTCTGATTCTGGTTTCTGCATCTTTCCATTTTGTGTGATCTTTCTAATAACTGTGGCTAGTTTTGTGTCTAGCCTTGTAAACCCTAGTATGCTCATTTGCTCCTTTGACATAAATTAATAATCCTACTAATATTATAAATGCGAATGTTTGGATGGATGGATGTTTGTTCCTCTTTCACGCTCTAACCAGTGGACCGATTTAGATGAAATTTGGAATAAATATAGATTGTAATCTGGAATAGGACATAGGCTATTTTTTATCCCGAAAAAATAACGGGAACGGGAAAAAACTGCTACGCGGGCGAAGCTGCGAGTGGCCTCTAGTAATATATGCAGCTAAAGAATATATATGCTCCATAGATCCATCAAACCCAGCTGGCCGTAGAAAGGAACTGGACAACGTGATGAAGAGAGCCCGTCAGGCCTCCCCCGGTAGCTGGGACAGGAAGCTGTTGGAAGTTGAGGAGAAGGATCCCAACAGGTGAGGGAACACACCATACACATAATATATTTATTTGCTACTAAGCGTACAACATGCAGGAAAATATTTTTTAGTTTAACAATACATTACCAGCCGTATTTTAGTAGTAGTAGAACTTGTGAAAGGGGAAGTACTACCACCGTACCTATTTCTGCCGCCAAGCAGTAATGCTCGCATTGCTGTGTTCCGGTTTGAAGGGTGTGGGTGCCGGTGAAGTTACAAACACATGAGGCTTAACACACATGAGGTGGACGCAGTGCATCGTAGGGCATACTCGGCTTGGTCGCGAGGAACTGGCGCTTAGATTCACCTAGATTTTAAGACGTTTCAAAATGATCCCTGCGGATATTACTGAATGATTTTTGACTTTGACTTTGGCACGTAATTAACGTGCCTGACCTACAAGGCAATGCTTTGTTATAGGTCATTGTTACCACTTAACATCAGGTGTGCTCTATGCTTGTTCCACCAGTAATAGCATAAACAAAAGTCTGCCGAAGTCCACAGCTGGACATATGACTCCCCTATACGTTTCCTGGAAGATTGATTTTAAACCCTCTCCATTCATCTACTTCTCGTGATCCTAACAATGGGCGTTTTCACATTAGACGATAAATGTAACCACACGATATCGTCGGACTGATATTTTGATACAATCCTACTAATATTATAAGCGCGAAAGTTCGTAAGTATGGATGGATGGATGTTTGTTACTCTTTCACGCTCTAACCAGTAGACAGATTTGGATCAAATTTGGAATAAACATAGATTATAACTTGGATTAACATATAGGCTACTTTTTATCCCGAAAAAATAACGGGAACGGAAAAAAAACTGCCCCGCGAGCGAAGCTGCGAGCGGCCGCTAGTTTCTACTAAATGCTTTCACACTGTGTCGTTGTAGTTAACGTTATCGTCGCTGACAGATTGTCGTGCCGATATCGGGTGACGATACAGTGCGGAGTGAAGCAGGATCGCGGGGGGAGTGGCATGGCAGGTTTTAGATGATTTAAAATGTCTAAGTTACATACCTATATCGTTCTGATATCGTCGGACGATATCGTTGTCGTCTGAGCTGACGAGTGTCGGTGTCGTGATCGTCGTAAAGAGCCTAATGTCGTCTAAATGTTATCTTCCACTCGCTTCTATCAGTCGTCATCTCTATTTACTCCTTTCTTCCAAGTAAGATGTAACGGCTGTAGCTAAAACTATTAGTAGCTATCTTAAAGAGTTTGTCCCAGCAAGTACTACCATTGTGCCTATATTTCTTTGAGCAGTAATTTTTGCATTGCTGTACAGGTACAGAAAGATGCTAGTACAATTACAACTTAAGGGATATCATCATTTTCCTGCCCTTATCCCACTTTACGTAGGGTTTTTTTCCACAACAGTTTTTTTCCCTCTATCCCTCTATCATCCGTCATCTCTCACTCACTCCTTTCTTACTCATATTATCTCTCACACAATCAAATCCATCTTTTCTTTGCCCTACCTCTACTCACGTATCCATTCACATTCATATCTGTAAATGACATTCTTCTCTTCGCATGACATGTCCATACCATTAAGAGAGATACTGTACAATATCATGCAGCAGTCTTCAGTGGACGTCGTCTGTTAGGTTATGCAAATATGCAGTTGTTATGAGCAGACATCAGACAACTAGTAACTACATGCTCCAATCACTCATGATGACAGAAATCACAACTTGCTTTGAGCCTTAGTCAAGGGCTCATCTGAGGAAGTACCACCAAGCCTATTCCTGCCGTCAAGCAGCGAATGTGCGTTGATAGATCACTATGTCAGTCAGTCAGTCAGTCACATTTGAGTTATATATATTTAGATTCTACTTTTATAGATTTTTGCTGTAGGTAATGTTTTTATGTTTCAACTCAAAATTGTATGAAATAATATGTAGGTATGTAAAAATATCGTCAGCAATAGACTGCAAAGCTTTCTGAAAACTCTTATAACCTAAAAAGGTTTGTCAAAACAAAAATAAGTTTGTCAAAACAAAGCTTAGTTGCATCGGCTCTTGCACACCTTGTTCTATTCATATTCTCTTTTTCTATCAATGTTATATCGATTACATAGTATCGACTAGGCCCCCGTGGGCCGCTAATCGGTGCGGGGCCCCTGGGCAGTTGCCTAACCCGCCTTAGAGCGAAGCATGTTCTGGTTTGAAGAGTGAGGGTGCCGGAGACATTACAGGCGCTGTAAGCCTTAGATTCGTCAGCCGCATGCGTTCGTTACGTGCCTGCGTAGCAATACTTGGTTGGCAATGGTGATGTAACCACAACATGCCTGTTCAATCAAAAAGTCATACTCAACAAAATTATTATTATTAAATACCAGATTTTAAGTCTTAACGATCAGTGGTTAAAGGTAGAATCACATTAGCTCTGCCCCGTGTGTCCCGTGTGTGTGTCGCGACGTGTCTAAACCCTACCGGTCCTATATAAATATTTTGTATAGAAGTGATAACTAAAGCGCGGGTCTAAGCTCTCTGTCTGTTCAATACTAAGTATCTGAGACAGTCGACGTGGGTCCACGCGGAATGCGTCTCATGTGTTGCCTTTAGTAGTTATAAAAAAAATCGAAGTTATGTATTTTTATAATTGGCATTTAAAACAAATAAGAAAATCTAGCAAATGTGATGCAAAGTTAGCAGACCTTGTAAGTGGTTTTTAGTCATATCTGAGAACAACAGATAATGCAGATAGGTGGACAACAAAGTGGTCTATTTTTTTTCTTGAGGTACAAGAACTCTGCTGGGCATAGGCTACCTCGATACGTTTCCAGGAGATTTTGAGCCTGTTCCATGAATTTCTTCATTTCTTTTTTGTATTGAAACTATCAGCATAGCTCTCTCTCATACTCTCCAAAGCCTATTGTGCGACTTTGAGCTTGTGTATGAGACCAATGTTTAGATAATGCTTACAATACAAATTAAGCTTAAATTTTATTATAGCCTAAACTTTATTAATGTCACTGGATGTGGCGGTATAAAGTATTGAAGTAATAGGTACTTCTAATGTGACTTTAACAAGGTTGCGTTAAACATTTAACACTACCATGGAGGCGGTATAAAAGCACTGTTCTTTCTCTCATAGCCAGTTACGTTTCGTATATTAAAGAAGTTTTACTTCAGTCGTGTGGTCTAAAGCATTCTTTATGCTTTTGTTACTTTCATGTGACTAAAAAAATGGCAACAATTGACTAGCCCTTAAGGTGGAACAAGTCGTTACTATTTCCATACAAACGCTGTAACTGAATATCTCTACTATTTATGAACGTACGTTCGAAGTTAAGTTTGATACTGAATTATCTTGCCGTTATCTAGGCTCGTTACCCTATTCTACAGTAAAATCAGATTATCTTGAAAGTTACAAGCGTCGAAAGATTTAGTACTAAATCGAAAGATCGCTTGTAACTTCAATACAAATAAGTCAATGTCCTCGGGAAGCCTAAATTGTACTGTAAACTTTATAGATGGCGCCACACTGGTTACAAGCAGATGTACATAGAGCCGTCGGGGTCACTGTCCCCTCGTCGGTCCCGGTCGCCATTACGATCCAGGTTATTTTTGTTTTTTATTTTATTTTCAAGTCAAAGTACTTGTAGTATTTGTTAATTTTGCCTGGTCTAAAGTACCAATCATCAAAGCTGTTTACTGAAAAAGTTAAACTCATTTATTTTATTTTCTAGTCAAATGTAGTTTTTTTAACTTTGCCTGGTCCAAAGTATCGGCCACCAAAGCTGATTATAGAACTTGTAAAAGAAGATTGTACAAACTTGTTTTTTATTTTCTATTCAAACATAGTTTGGTTTTTTGTAGTATTTTATTTACAAATTTTAAAATGTTAGATGTTAAAGTACCGACCGTCATTTATAAATTATTGAAGAAAATATTAAGTCAAATTTAGTTTTTTTCATTTTCCCTGTCCAAACTACCGGCCGTCTAGGTTTATTTTCTATTATTATTTTATAACTTGGGATAAAATATATTTTTATTTTCAAACATAGTTTCTGCTAATTAATAACTCATTTTCTAGTACAATGTTTTTGGGTACAATTTATGCTTGTCTATAGCTTACTACATCATTTGAGTTCAGGTTATTTCAAGTATTCAAGCTAAATCAATATATTACTTGCAGCAGTTTCAGATGGCATTTTTTTAAATTGAAATCATGCTTTCCAAACGACGAACTTGCAGACGTAAAATCTAAACACTGCTTAAATCATTATTTCTGTGGGTTACACTTAAAGCATTAGTGGTGTAGGGAGCGACCCTGCCTTCTGATCGGGTGGGTTCGAACTCGGTCGTGTACCATTGGATTTTACTATTCGAAAAATATCGTTTAAAGTTATTGTTTTCTTATAAATCGAGGGCATGACTCTTTTCACGACTTTTCTTTAACTCGCGTGGTTTCGGACTTGTCCCTCACTGACCTTCTCAAAAAACCACCTTGTGTAGCTATTTATAAGTCAAAACTGGTCTATAAATCTAATGCTTAGGGTAGGTATTTCAGCAATACAACCACGAAACAGGAATGTTAATAAATCTATCTATCTGAACCAATTATTGGAATCTTTGTCCTGGCTGATTGACATATCGACAACGCACAACCTAAACCACTGCTCGTAGAGACTTAAAATTTTCATAGTATATTCGTCAATACGCAATGACCAATCTCCGCAGAGGTGTACTACGAAATAATTTCTAAAATTGTACAGGTACCCTAAACCAGTACAGCAAGGTTAAAGGTGTTAAAATAACAGACGAAGTCGTGCGCGTTTCACTAGTAAAAATCAATTGATAAGTTTGAACCGCGAAAGATCCGCAATTTTATCACAGTTTTTGGTGAAAATAAATATTAGGAGTATAAATCAAAGGAACAAAATAGGAAAAAATAAGGAAAGAAAGGAAAGGATCAAAACGACGAAAAACCATAGGTTAAAACTCATTTTGAAATTTGGAGGAAAGTATGTCTTTAAGACAAAATAAGTTTTTCTCCTGCGCGCAGATTCACAATAGTTCTCATAACTCGTTAGATGGCGCTAATACTTTCAGCCGTTTTAATATCACAACACTTGAAAAGCACAATTTTAGGCAATATACTCTACGGTAGTTAATTTTGCGCGCAATAGTTCCACACTGTTGAGTCTGACTCTGTCTCACATGTTGTAAAGTGAGATAGCATGCTTATTAGCTCCGCCCATGGAGTTTGAATCTGTGACTAGTGTCACCTTAAAGCTATCATCTTAAGTACGGTATGTTGTCAGGTCTCCCCCGCCGTTGGGTCGTCGCTCTCGGAGCCCGGTTCTTCGTCGCGTGCGCTCGCCTGTCTCGCGCCGGTCGCCGCGCAAGTCTCGCTCACCCAGGCGGAGCCCTAGGCGAAGCCCTATCAGGTAAATAAGCCTTTGCTTCAAGTTTAAATTGAACTTATCCTACTATAATATTATAAACGCTAAAGTTTGTAAGAATAAATGGATGTATGGATGGATGGATGGATGGATGGATGGATGGATGTATGGATGTATGGATGGATGGATGGATGGATGGATGGATGGATGGATGGATGTATGGATGTATGGATGGATGGATGTTTGTTTGTTACTCTTTCACGCTCTAACCAGTAGACCGATTTGAATTAAATTTGGAGTAAACATAGATTATAACATGGATTAACATATAGGCAACTTTTTATCCCGAAAAAATAACGGGAACGGGAAAAAACTGCCACGCGGGCGAAGCTGCGAGCGGCAGCTAGTTCTATAAAATTTTTACTTCGCATGGATAGTAGAAATGTTAAATTTTTTTTACACAACTTGCTGATGGAACAAGCAGATAGCCTACTTGATGTTGAGTGCTTACCATCGCATATATCAAAGTATTGCACCGTAGGTCACGCTCGTTACGAACGTGCACTACGATACACTCACAATATTAGTTTAGATTTATTGTTAAACCAACTTATAAATTTCAGGCGTGCTGGTTCGCCAACCCGTCGTCGGTCGCCGCGTGCTCGCTCCCCTATGCCTCGAGCTAGGTCCCCAATACTCCGAGCTAGGTCACCTTTAACCCGGGCTAGATCACCGCCCGTCCGAGCCAGGTCGCCTGTCCGTGCCAGGTCGCCTGTCCGAGCCAGGTCGCCTGTCCGTGCCAGGTCTCCGGCGGCCAGGAGGTCTCCGGCACGCAGGGCTACGCCGCCACCGCGGTCCCGGGCTCTGGCTGTCAGGCCTAGGCCTCCGTCCCCACCACCAAGGAAGGTATGTACCTACTGTAGTATGACTCATACTATCGCACTTTTTAATCTAGACATCTCATACTGTATGAAAGTAAAAGATTAAAGAGTACAATCATGGAACTTGTCGAGAAGAAGTGCAGTAACGTTGCACGTTGCGTTTCTTCTAGGCTTGGTCGCGAGGAACTGGCGCTTAGATTCACCTAGATTTAAGACGTTTCAAGATGATCCCTGCGGATATTACTGAATAAATGATTTTTGACTTTGACTTTGCCCATCCGAGTTGGATTCGTCGGCTGATCTCTTCATCGAAATTAGACTTACCTTCCAATGAATAGTGGTCGACAACTCTGGTGATATCACTCCCAACAAGTTAAACTAGCTTTTATAGTAAAATACCTTAAGTCCTTGTTCTTCTCAATAGCTATCGTCGTCTGGATCTTCTGGCAGCAGTTGTTCTGACGAGTCCTGTTCTGTATGCTCCGCTAAGAACAAGAAGGGTCCTCCGCCACCGCCGCCCAAAGGTGCTAAAATACCGCCCAGGTATGTATCTATACTTAATATCTAACTTAATCTATTTTTTTCGTTGAATTTTTTATGATTTAATAAATTTAAATTTAATTCTTTTGTTTCTTAATTTAATTTTATAGTTGACATTTTATTGTATTTTTTTTTTACATTTCCAAGTGTACCTTAAGTGTTATCTTACTGGAATAAAAATAAATGAAATGAATTAAAAAGAGGAAAGATTTGTTTGTTTGCTTGCATTGAATAGGCTCCAAAACTACTGGACCGATTTGAAAAATTCTTTCACCGTTAGGAAGCTACACTGTCCCCGAGTGATATAGACTATATTCTTTAAAAAAAAATTGGGATCCTTACTAAAATCTGTGCGAAGCCGGGACGGACCGCTAGTCTAAATATATATAACTCAAAGGTGACTGACTGACATAGTGATCTATCATCGCACAGCTCAAACCACTGGACGGATCGGGCTGAAATTTGGCATGCAGGTAGATGTTATGACGCAGGTATCCGCTAAGAAAGGATTTTGATTAATTCTACCCCCAAGGGGATAAAATAGGGGATGAAAGTTTGTATGAAACTTTGTCAATTATTGTTTAAACCGATCGGGCTGAGACTTTGCATTCATAAAGCTACTGATTGTATCCCGAAAAAATAACGGGAACGGGAAAAAACTGCCACGCAGGCGAAGCTGCGAGCGGCCGCTAGTTATAAATTATAATAATTGTTACTGAATAAATTAAATTATGTTATTGTTCTCAGACTGAAGTCTTCATCTCCGGGGAGAGCGCGGGCTGCGGCTGCAGGACCCGCGGGGGGAGGCAGTGCGCGGGGGGAAACCAGGGCGGTAGTGCAGCCTACACGGGAACTGCTCAAGGCACGGGAGGGAAGCAAGAGGACCAGGGAGGAAAAGGTAAGATAATCAATCATAGAAAAGAAAAAGAAATTGCATGACCGGAAGTACTACCACCATACCTATTTCTGCTATTTTACTGACTCATGCTTGTTAAAAGCAGCGTCGGGATATCCCCGTCGGATCTCTTAGTACTAAATATCCACTTAACTGATTGATGAATGGTTGTTCTTGTACGGTTTGTGCAAACCGCATAGTATTAGTACATGTTCTCGCGGGTCAGCATTTTCTGCTATGACGTGTAGTCGTTTTAGGAGGTTGTCGTCAACTCTAAAGTAATTGAGCGGAAAAACCACGCTATAGCATAAAATGCTGACCCGCGAGAACATGTACTAATACTGTGCGGTTTGCACAATCCGTACAGTTCTTCTTGAATGATTCTTTGAGGATTTCTAAGGGGGTAGTCCAGATATTACATTTGTTACATAGCCTCATTTTGCAGTATGGTAGACGTGAAAGGTTGCAAGCCATCACCGCTGCTAGAATACTGTTTCACTAAATCTTCAATATTGATTTGTCTGCAGGTGTTAGAATGGCAGCGCGGTCAGCTACTGGGCGGCGCAGCTCGCTCCGGTCCCGTGCCGATCCCGCCGGAGCAGATCAAGCGCGAGGGCGAGCGCGCCCCGCCCCCCACGGACCCGCGGCCCCGCCCGCACCCGCACCCGCCGCCGCAGCCGCGCGTCTCCCCCGCCGCCATCGCCGCCGCACTCACGCGCCGCGACGAGAGCGACAGCGAGACCGCCAGCTCGGATCAGCCACCGCAGAGGTAACCTTAACTGCCGCAGCCGGACGGATCGCAGACTTTAATATATTTGCCCAGCTAGGTGAAGTTAGCGGAATTAAGTGAAATGAAACTAAATATTTTTAGTATTATAGAGCTCTTAGTGGAGGCCTCGTCCGAGAAGTACTACCACCATACCTATTTCTGCCGCCAGCAGCGTAGCGTGTACCGTTTGAAGGGTGTGGATGCCGGTGTAATTACAGACACATGAGGCTTTTAAATAGGTTTGGTGGTAGTACTTCCCTGGACGAGCCCATCATTAAGAGCTCTATTACTACAGACAGATTATACAAACATTTATCCCAAGGCGCGAATCGAACTCGCAACCTCCTGCGTCGCAGGCGAACATTCGCCCGCCGCGCCACAACGGTCGTCAAAAAGAGTCATGCTGATGTAGAGACTTGACGTTTCAGGTTGACGCTGTCTGAGCGGTTCGGTAAGATGGCGCAATGGTCCATCGACCGGTCGGCGCGGCTGGAGAACATGAATATGCGTATCACGCGCCGCGACGCGCAACTGCACGTGCGCATCGACGCTCTACCTGATGCTGAGCCGAAGCGACACCCGTGAGTACCATACTTGATAATGTTGTCTAGTTTACAGCCGTCACAGCTCAGTTTGTAGTAGATCTGCCTTCTGCGCTGTCTAACACACCACGGGTTCGATCCCCACCAAGGACAAACATTTGTGTTAAGAATAAGAATAAGAATAAGAATATTTTTATTGAATAACTGTGTAGTACATTAACGTGTTATAAAACTAAAACTAGGAGCAACAGTTTATCCGTTTCGGACGTACAATAATTATAAACTATTTATAATTAATTTATAATAATAAACGAAAGCCTAATCCTTCTAGGTTAACAAAGTTTTCAATCACAGAAAAAACTTAAAGTTAACTTAACCTAAACATTCAACAACCTAAGCAGTCTTATAAAGATGTGATAAAGTAGAACTAGGGGAGATCAAAATATTCATTTAAATTATAGTGGACTTCATGGATAAGCCACTTTCTTAAACTATTCTTAAATACATTTCCTTCGAGCTGTTTGAAATCTGTAGGTAAATGGTTATAAATTTTTATGGCAGAGACATATGAACTTTTATGGAACATGGTATTATTGACTTGTGGTATTACAATGTTATATTTGTTATAAACATAGATGTTTGTTCTGCCATAGCAGGCAGACGAGCAGACGGGCCACCTGATGGAAAATGATCACCGTCGCCTATGGACACCTGCAACACCAAAAGTGGAGGGGAAAAGGGGGAAAAATTATGTAGCTTTAAATTTTTTTACCCCTTCTTTTTACTAACCACTAGTTACTAAAATAGTGACGAAAAAATAGTGAAAAAATTCTTTGTGCAGGGGTATGATGGACGGGGAAGCTCCAGGAGCTGGCAGCTATCCGGAGGAGCTACTAGCGGCGGCGCCGGGAGGCTTGCCGTCCTGGGACGATGTCACTGTACGCTACGATTACTACAAGAAGAAGGGATATCTTAGAGGTAAATTAAATAATAGCATCACGACTTGAATCCTGAAGCACGGTAGATATCCTCCGATCTCTTAGTACCAAGTTACTACTCGAAATTATTCTAGGATGTCTAAGGCGGGTAGTCAGAGGTATGTCCAGATAGTACATTTGGTACATACCCACATTTTGCAATAGTTAGTATTCCATACGTGACAGGTTGAAAGGCCATCGCCGCTGCTAAAATACTAACTGTTCTTAGTTAGTATTTCCCTTAGCCGGTTTCTCGCGACCAAGCCTAGAAGAACAAACAGTGATAATAATAATAATAATAATGCTGGACAATCCACACAGCATCTAAGCCCAAGCTAAGCAAAGCTTGTGTTATGGGTACTAGATGATTGATATACTTAATACAATACATTACATACATAGATATTTTTTATTATACATAAAAAATACCCAGAACACCCGGAATAAATATTTGCAGATCGTAATATTTATCCCAAGGCGGGAATCGAACCAGCAACATTCTGCGTTGCAGGCGGACGTTCGCCCGCCCCGTCACATCGGTGGACCGATAAATAATTAATTATTATTTTGTCAACAGGACTAACTCTGGGTGACTACGTGAAGTGGGAAGAATGGTGGTACAAGTATCAAGAGTGGTTGGAACGCGAGCGCGCTTACGAGCGGTGGGCTGAGGGCGAGACACGGCCGGTACGTACTTGTAAACTACCCTTACAATACAAGCTCAACATACTTTGTCCTCAGTGTTGTGGGTAATATCAGGGCCCCTGATATTTACAGATTACATTAGTAGTGGAGAGTACAGAGTGAAACAATTCCCCTGATTCAGGGGAATTGTTTCACTCTGTACTCTCCACTACTAATGTAATCTGATAATAACACCAAAGTTATTTTAAACCTTAATAGACAAATAATACAGTATAATTAAACCCACCTATACAAACTCAAGTGCCAGCCCTAGTGGGGCAGAATACACCAAAGTCAAAAATCATTTATTCAGTAATATCCGCAGGGATCATCTTTAAACGTCTTAAATCTAGGTGAATCTAAGCGCCAGTTCCTCGCGACCAAACTTTAAAGTAGTGGAAACTGCCCCACTAAACCTATTTTTCAAATTGGTCCAGCACTTTTGGAGCCTATTCAATGCAAACAAACAAACAGTCAATTCTTTCCTCTTTATAATATTAGTATAGGTGTACAGACTTTTTGATTTCAGTTTTTTTTTTGTTTTTATACAATTTGCTAATGGAACAATCATATGGCCTACCTGATGTTAAGTGGTTACCATAGCCTATAACAAAGCATGCCCTTGTAGGTCACGTTAGTTAGGAACGTGCCTTACAATACACTGCTCTGCGTCCATCAACCTGAGGCATACAGGTGTTAAGCCTCATGTGCCTGTAATTACACCGGCACCCACACCCTTCAAACCGGAACACGCTGCGCTGCTTGGCGGCAGAAATAGGCATGGTGGTAGTACTTCCCCGGACGAGCCCTTCACTAAGAGCTCTACTACTACTTAATAATATTAAATACTTTGAGCAAATAATTGTATTGTTGAATATGTTGGCTAGAATCGTCGCGACGGGCGCAGACGCAAGGGCGGCGGCCGGCACCGGCGCAGCTGAGGGGGCGCCGCCCCCGCCGCGGTCCTCGCTGTGGACCTCGCGCAGGGGGCGTCGCGTCTCTAAGACGTGACACCGCTCTCCCACGCACCACTGCACTGCATCAGGTACCTCCAACAAAGTCAAAGTCAAAAATCATTTATTCAGTAATATCCGCAGGGATTATCTGGAAACGTCTTAATTCTAGGTGAATCTAAGCGCCAGTTCCTCGCGACCAAGCCGCACAAGAACCGGCAAGAAACTTACGGCTTGGTTCCTACCGTTTTTTTATATGATCCTTTTACAAAGTAATAATAATGTAAATAATGAAACTCCAGTGTGGTGCCAATCTTACTTAATAAGGTGATTGCAAGACAGAAAACACATACTAAGCACGCTCAAACACAAACAAAAGAAAACCAACTTCGACAAGGAGGCGACGAATCCAACTCGGATCGTCACAGACACCGCAAAGATGAAGGTCTGTAGTCAGTGTGTGTTTAAACACGATCAAACGACCCAACAAACAAAAGCAAATCAACTTCGATAAAGAGATCAGCCGACGAATCCAACTCGGATCGTCACAGATCCCGCATAGATGAAGGTCTGTAGTCAGTATGTGTTTGAACACGATCAAACGACCCAACAAACAAGAGAAAACCAACTTCGATAAAGAGATCAGCCGACGAACCCAACTCGGATTGTCACAGATCCCGCAAAGTTGAAGGTCTGTAGTCAATCTGTGCCGACGAATCCAGCACGTAGCCAGTGTTTTGGGAACGCTTCCGATGACGCTCACTGATCAGCCCCTTAACTTGGCCTTTATGCGCCTTACACTCGAGATTCTTTAAGCCTAAGAGGGGTAGTCAGATGTACGTCCAAATATTACGTTTGGTACCTAGTTGATATTTCATATGTGACATGTTGCAAACCCATCACCGCTACGAGAATACTAATTTTTGAACAAAAAGTATGTTTTATAAGGGCCGAACAGGCCACTGAGGATCGTGGAGGGATCAGTAGAGCAACCTTTAGATCGTTCGCAACGGTCTGTAGATAGCTCAGCTGTTTCATATGTATTTGGTACATACCAATAATCAAAATGTTTTTCAAATGTTTTCAAATTTCAAATCTTCGTCTTGTTCTAGGTACCTGTATCCTGATGACTTGCTAAACCAGTGTTAAGTGTTGTGAAAACAAAGAAAAGACTTCTTAGGGTCAACTACATATCATTGCTTGCTTCAGCACTACGTGACAGTTATATCTTACAACCTTCGATCAATGATACCTTTAGAAGACGGGTCATATACAAAATCATATATAAAAGCTGTTTGCGTGAATAATTAGACAGCTACGTTTGTTAACTAACGAAGTGAGTAAATAATGTCACTAATTGCCAAAACAAAATAATTTTGTTTAGCACATAAATTTAAAACTTAAATACCTTGTTAGTACACGAAGAAAAATACAAAATAATAAAGTGTGGTACTGAAGCATAACTTTATGTAGTTATGACCCGTATTTGTGTAGTGTTTAGTGTTTATGTTATATCATGAAAAATAATTGAAAATGTGAAAAAATAGATTTAATTACTTGCAGCTGATAAAAGGCGTTTGTATTGAATGTAATTCTCATTTATTCGTTTGTTCTCGTTGTTTAGCTCAGTTCGTAGTAGCCCTGCCTTCTGCACTAGGTGGTGGGTTCGATCCCCACCGAGAACAAATGTTTGTGTGATGAACGTAGATGTTGGTTTTGTGTCTAAATAAATCATTGTAAACAACACAGCGCCTTCTGGCCCTAAACTAAGCAAAGCTTGTACTATGGGAACCCAATAGCTAATAAAATACTAACATAATTTGTTAGTTTTAATGTAAGCACATTAACTTACCCACTTACTTACTTAGCTTACTTTTTTGGCACTTGCCCTTACGGGAATTACAAAGATTTTTATATTATCCCAAAAATTAATCGTATCCCCGTATCAAGGGGAAGGTCGTGGGTTCATATCCCACTCGAGGAAATAATTTTTGGGATAATATAAAAATCTTTGAGAATACTTTGTTACATACAACGCCCATGCAACGAAGAAACATTTTGTTTGAGTGTTATATTATATTCTAAGTATATATTTTCGAAAAAACACGTATTGTATCAGTCATCTGGTTTCCATGGTACAAGCTATGCTTAGTTTGGGTTTGGGTTTGACGACCGATGTGGCGCGGCGGGCGAATGTCCGCCTGCGACGCAAAGGTTGCGGGTTCGATTCCCGCCTTGGGATAAATGTTTGTACGATCTGCAAATATTTATTCCGGGTGTTCTGGGTATTTTCTATGTATAATAAAAAATCTCTATGTATGTAATATAGTATTGTATTAAGTATATCAGTCATCTAGTACCCATAACACAAGCTCTGCTTAGCTTGGGGCTAGATGATGCTGTGTGGATTGTCCAGCATTATTTATTATTTATTATTATTATTATTTATTCTGGCCCTAAACTAAGCAAAGCTTGTACTATGGGAACCCAATAGCTAATAAAATACTAACATAATTTGTTAGTTTTAATGTAAGCACATTAACTTACCCACTTACTTACTTAGCTTACTTTTTTAGCACTTGCCCTTACGGGAATTACAAAGATTTTTATATTATCCCAAAAATTAATCGTATCCCCGTATCAAGGGGAAGGTCGTGGGTTCATATCCCACTCGAGGAAATAATTTTTGGGATAATATAAAAATCTTTGAGAATACTTTGTTACATACAACGCCCATGCAACGAAGAAACATTTTGTTTGAGTGTTATATTATATTCTAAGTATGTATTTTCGAAAAAACACGTATTGTATCAGTCATCTGGTTTCCATGGTACAAGCTATGCTTAGTTTGGGTTTAAATGATGCTGTGTTCACAGACATTAATTGAATTAAATAGCTGGTTATCGCCTGAACGTATAATGCTTGTGTTCAATTTATGACGACGTCTAAGATTTGTAATAAACTTGTCTATCCAACATTTTAATCTCGTGCTTAGTTCTAATATCTTAAATTACCCGTAAGTCTCACTATTCACTTAGATAAAAGACTATTATATGCTTTGATCAATGATACCCCTAGATGACATGTCACATACAAAACATACATGCTTGCTAACAATATCTTACAAAAATCTGTTAGTAAGACCCGGAATCATTGGTGTATCTTTATCTCATTGGATAATGTTAGTTATAGTTTATCAATGAGCTAAAAATGTATCTGGCACGCAACGACACGTAGAAACTACTAACGGACATTAGTAGGATATGTTATGAAGTTTATCATGTAAATAAGTTTATTGCAACTCATAAAATGTATTATCTTACGCTTTTTAACTAAGTATATGTTATGTATGTAGACGAAATAGTTAATTCTAGTTTAAATATATATTTATTTTAACAGTACATGCTGTTGTAAAGTTTTATCTTATATAATTAAATGTTTAAAATAATAAGAATTAGTTTAGAGTTAGCAATAACACTTACAGAATACCCCTCTGATGTCTGATTCCAATAATTTACAAGCGTTCCTTAGTATTAAGGTGGAACAAGTCGTTACTATGTCCATACAAACGCTGTAACTAAATATCTCTACTATTTATTAACGTGCGTCCGAAGTTAAGTTTGATACTGAATTATCTTGCCGTTATCTAGGCTCGTGACCCTATATCAGTAAAATCAGATTACCTTGAAAGTTACAAGCGTCGAAAGGTTTAGTACTAAACTTTCAAGGTAATCTGATTTGACTGTAGAATATAGGGTAATGAGCCTAGATAACGGCAAGATAATTCAGTATCAAACTTAACTTCGGACGCACGTTAATAAATAGTAGAGATATTCAGTTGCAGCGTTTGTATGGAAATAGTAACGACTTGTTCCACCTTAATAAGAGTTGCGGCTTGTTGAATAAGCCTGTTTTAATGACTTATGTTAGGATGACAGTTTTATACTAGCCAATGACATGATAGTTTATTTTTCAGACATCTGGTGCTACTAACAGACGCTCGTAGAATATTGGAACTGAGCATAAGAGCTTCGTTTCAAACGCTTTGTGCATAACGCACTTGCGTGCTAGATATCTTTGTTGTTGTATCGATGATCAAATAAAAATGATGTGTAGTTTTAAGTTATTTGTAAATATAAATACAGTACATTGCGTACATATTATTCAAATCTCTAATTAAACTTCTTATTTATGTGAAATAGTTTAGTGTAGTGAAATGTTTTATGTTTACCTCTGGTAGCATAATTAATTATAACTATTTTATTTAAAAAAATTTAGATAAACTTAGCAAAGGTTTGAAGGTTTAGTATGGAGGTTGACTAATCTGCTGTCCGCCATTTTGTTTCTTTTTCAAAATGGCTGCCATGGTTTGTTCAAAACACCCTCATTTACTGGCAAAACTACTTAGTGTTATACTGTATTCGTTATAAATAACTTTCAATCAGTTAACTTCAGTTAATGTCGTCTAACAAATAAATAATATGTGACAGCCATCACAGCCCAGTTCGTAGTAGCCCTGCCTCTGGTGCTGTATGTAGGTTGGTTTGATCCCCACCGAGAACAAACATTTGTGTGATGAACATAGATGTTTGTCTGGGTGTTGTATTGTATTCTAAGAAAAAATGTATATACATATTCTATCAGTCATCTAATTCCCATAGTACAAGCTATGCTTATTTTGGAGTTAAATATTGTATAAATGTCCACAAATATGTTGATAAATTAATATTTATAGCCAGTTATTTAAAGATAAACAATATGGCGGAAATTCTGTAGTCAAAATATTTAATCTCTTGTGCATATGCTTTTTTTAAATATGTACAATTATAGGCCACATAATTATAAGAAACTTAACACCTTTACTATGGACGCAGTGCAATACCTATTATGCCCAAGAAAGCAGTTACTCCATAGTAGTAGAGCTCTTTGTGAATGGCTCGGAAAAGTACTACCACCATACCTATTTCAGCCGACAATCAGTGTGTTTCGGTTTGAAGGGTGTGGGTGTTGGTGAAATTACAGGCACATGAGACACCTGTATGCCTCAGATTGATGGACGCTGAGCAGTGCATCGTAGGGCACGTTCCTAACGAGCGTGACCTATGAGGCAATACTTTGTTAAAGGCGATTGTAACTGGGACATCTGCTTGTTCCATCAACAAATTGTAAGAAATAGTATCTGTACTTTCTCTTGGTTAGGTCGATATAGCCTCATTTGGAAAGGTGTAAGGTATTAACCGGGCGATAGAGTACATTCTCCGGATGTTTACGGCAATAAATATGATTATTTATACAGAACTAGCTTAACTTCAGGTGGGATATTGTTTGTTCCATTGTTATAAAAAGTATAATCGCACAACTTGCACTTGAAAATTACTCTCGACACCTACAAAATGGGTTTATTATAGATTTAAGTGACAGCTAAGCAAAATTAGATAGTTTTCAACTCTCACAATCTTTGTCTTGCTCCTTTGCAAACGTACTTTTCAAATTAAGTTTCTAGACTTTGATAAACTGTTGAAAAAAGAAATAGAAATAGCATCAAGCGCGGTAGATATCCCCTCCGATCTTCAAGTACCTTGGTACTCGACACTGAGGGTGTCTAATGGGTATGTACTAAATGTTATATTTTCATGTACAACACCCCTTTGTACTAAGAGATTTGAGGGGATATCTACCATGCTCCTGTGGGTTAACCCATGACACTATATAATTATTATTATCTCTTTTACTTAGATTGTCTTTTGGTAGGATTAAATTACATAGTTGTGTTTCTGTTTAGAGCTATCGATTTGTAGTAATTTAGTAGAAATACATCAAAAATTATGTCAATAAAATATATAAACACGAAACTTTTTGTTTACTTTATTATCCATGTTTATTGATATCTAATTATAAAGATTGTCTTTCGAGTTCCTATGGTAAAGAAAGGTATAGTATCGGCGCTGTAAGTTTTGAAGACTGGTATATTATTACTATATTATTTATTTAACTGCAAAATCTTGCAAAATGAACGCCTCGTTTCATAAAGTCACTCAAAGCGAAACGTTCTATCTATATAAATAGTTCTATTTCTTTATTCTAGGATCCATAAGTACGTGAACGTAGACACGATGAAATAAAGAATGTGGAGATTAGAGGGCATTCAAAGGGCGCTAGTAAATTTTTAAATCGTGTCATTTTACCGCCTTTTTCCCTCAATGGTTACCTACTAGGTATGTATGAAAAGTGGCAACATTCCTATTTCCGGTAGTGCTAAATAACTGTGCTACTTACCAACAGATGTCACTTTTTGTGTAGCAGTGAAAGTTTGTAATCGGGTGTTTTTCGAAACACCAGTGAACAAAGTAAGACGGCTTGTCAAAGAATTGACCCTGAGTATTCAATTCAATTTATTCACTTACAAAATAGCATTACAGAACGAATTCCAAGACGCTATCCTAGTTACAAATTAATACAAATAGAACATGAAATTACTTACTTATATCCTTATAATATATACAACATAGAAATCAAAGTGAAAAACAAGTATTATTAAGCCATTCAGCCAGGCTGCGAATTATTATTATGGCTGGACATTATTAGCTCCCGGCATTATATTATAATAAGCATTCTGTGGTACGGAGTTCCAGCTTTTTCGCCCTTTTCTTTCTTTCCCTATTTGCCTGAGACAGCTGATTGTACTGAGTTGTTTGTTATTCCTGCCTCTTCCAATTCCATGTCTTGTATTTTAGTTTGTTTGTTTATTTAATTGCGTGCAATTTTCTTGTAATTTAGGTGATACGTGGTACCTAACTGGCTACAAGTTCTACAAGTTTGTACCTACTAATAACGCACAGACATGTCAAGTAGAAAAAGCAAGAGCACCCAAGTTGTAAAACAAAATATTTTGAGCGACTTCACAGGGTCCTGCAGGATATGCATGAGGAAAAGTGATAAAATGAAAGATCTATTTCTGACCGGTAGTAAGTTTGTGGAGGATATCCAGTTTTGCACTGGAATTCTTGTAAGTTTACTTTGATATTAGTTATGAAGTTTATTCAAAAAATTTTTATTCATTAAAATCATATATCACTTAGAATCGTTATAAAGCAGGCGAATCTAGGCACAAGTTCTTTACGACCAAGCCTAGAAGATGATAAGAGAACTTGCGACTTAGTTCCAACCATTGTGTCTAAATAATATTACACAAAACAGACCTGAGTCTCTCTCACATGTCTGTGCAGGCCTATGTCTAGCAGTACTAAATAAATACAGACGGACTGAATAAAACAGTCTGTATTTAACTTTATTATTATTATATAAATTAATGCAATTTAAGACTTAGTTTTTTATAGATAACCAAGAATATTGATCTACCCTCATCAATATGCGAAGACTGCATCACTCAGTTGAACATTTCCTTAAAATTCAGAAACAATTGCATCAGCTCAGAAGCCTCGCTCCAATCACTCCTCAAACTTGAAGTAAAAACAGAAGACAGTCCCAATGGAACAGCTGTGAAAGAAGAAATTGAGGATATATATGATGATAACACTGATTATGGTGATGAGGTGGTTGAGGATCTGAAAGATGTTATAGATTTTGTTATTAAAAAACTGTAAGTTCTTATAGTCATTTAAATTTTCTAAAACCTAGGTCATACAGTCAGCTACACTAGAACTTGTTATAAAATGCTTTCTGTTCTTAACATTTGTTTGTGTTTTTTTTTAATGCAATTGCTGATGGAACAAGTGGATAGCCTACCTAATGTTAAGGGGTTACCATCACCTATAACAAAGCATTGCCTTGAAGGTCACATTTGTTATAAACTTGCCCTACAATGCACTGCTCTGCATCCATCAACCTGAGGCATGCAGGTGTTAGTTTGAATGGCAACTACACTATTCTAACCGGAACACAGCAAGCTACTTGGCAGCAGAAATAGGCATGGTGGTAGTACTTCCCGGACGAGGCCTTTACTAAGAGCTCTGCTACTTTTTTTTGTGTGATTATTGATATTGGTGAAAATATCACATTTCATTTAAATAAATAAATATTTGTGGACATTTTACACAACATCATCTAACCCCAAACTAAGCATCGCTTGTACTATGGGAACCAGATGACTGATAAAATACTTATATACTTTTTTTTTGTAAATACATACTTAGAATACAATATAACACCCAGACACAGAACAAACATCTATGTTCATCACACAAATGTTTGCTCTCGGTGGGGATCGAACCCACCACCTACAGCACAGAAGGCAGAGTTACTACTAACTGAGCTGAGAGGCCAGTCCAAGCAATCCAAGCAATTTAACTCCAAGCTAAGCAAAGCTTGTACTATGGGAATCAACCATGCCTTGGAATTAAAGTGGTGTAGTCATTTATGTTACTTTTTTTTCTAAAATGTTATTGTCGTCTTAATCCTTTCCGTACTAAGGTTGCCTGAAAGAGATTGCTACTAAGCGATAAGGCCGCCCATTGTACCTTCCATTTTATAACTGTTTTATATTGCTAGTGTCTGGTGTATATACAATAAAGTATTTTTCATTCATTCATTAATTGTTTTGTTGTCAATTTTCAGCCCTAAAGACACAAAGCTTTCGAAAACAAAGACATCACAAGTAAAATACAGATCCCTAATTTGCGTCCCTTGTAAATTGGTCTTCAAAACCAAACAGGAATCACAGGAACACTACAGGAAAATACATAATATATATGAAAAATTGGTTTGTGAGGTAACTTGTTTTATTATCAAAGTTTATATATTATCCCAAAAAGTACTAAGTAAAAAGTAGTAAGTTTTATAGCATCACGACTTTATTCCCCACAACGACAAATCCATTGGTGCACGACCAGATTCGAACTTACCTACTTTAGGATCAGTTTATTAAAGAATAAACCCGCGCGATAGAAGTGGCGCAGGCGCAGTGGTGGCATGCGCGTGGGCTGCGCGCGGTATTGGACATTACTTAGACATTTTCGATTTTTTCTAAAATAAAAGTAGTCTAAGTTACTCCTTATTACATCAGCTATCTGCCAGTGAAAGTCCCGTCAAAATCGGTCCAGCAGTTCCAGAGATTACCCGGAACAAACAGACAGACAGACAAAAATAAAAAAAAATGCTATTTTGGTATATATGTACTGTATATACATTCATATGCATGTAGTATAAAAACGGTTATTTTAGTATTACAAACAGACACTTCAATTTTATTTATTTGTATAAAGGTATTTTTTAAACTTTCGCGATCGGAACACATATTGAAGACTTATATTACACGGGTATTTATCGCGTATTACCTTTTTTATTTATTTTCCCGACGTTTCGACTATGTTGCAATAGCCGTGGTCGCGGGCGTGGGCGGGCGGGGATAAATACCCGTGTAATATAAGTCTTCAATATTTGTATAAAGGTTATTTAATTATTGTCTATAGGTATGTGGAAAGCAGTTCATCCATGCCTCGTCTCACTACTCGCATTTGCGCTCACATCGAGAACCTCAGCACGCTTGTGCACACTGCGACTATAAAACCACCAACAAAGCGGACCTGGTCAAGCATATCCGGGTGCATACAGGTTAGTTTAAAGTTATTTATTTATTTACAAGTGTTCTGGGTATTTTCTATGTATAATAAAAAATATGTATGCATGTAATGTATTGTATTAAGTATATCAGTCATCTAGTACCCATAACACAAGCTCTGCTTAGCTTGGGGCTAGATGATGCTGTATGGATTGTCCAGCATTATTATTATTGGTTGCCTTATGTAGATAAGCACAGGGCGGGACATTGTTTTCGTTTGAGTTTAGTCTAAGTTTTGTGTATTATTTCTTGGCAATC
Source organism: Electrophaes corylata (assembly GCA_947095575.1). Classification (NCBI taxonomy): domain Eukaryota; kingdom Metazoa; phylum Arthropoda; class Insecta; order Lepidoptera; family Geometridae; genus Electrophaes; species Electrophaes corylata. The sequence goes on from OX352727.1 coordinate 1,357,257, forward strand.
TATACTTTTATACTTACTATAATATTATAAAGAGGAAAGATTTGTTTGTTTGTATTGAATAGGCTCCGAAACTACTGGACCGATTTGAATAATTCTTTCACCGTTGGGAAGCTACACTATCCCCGGGTGACATAGGCTATGTTACATTTTTAAAAAAATTAGGGATCCTTACTAAAACCCGTGCGAAGCCGGGACGGACCGCTAGTCCTTAATAAAATAGAATAGAATAGAATAGAATATACGTTTATTTAGCATAGGCAAATTCACAATATTTAACAATGGCAAACACACACAAGCCCGACTTGATAAACAGGTATAGGTAGGCAGATTCTATTACCTAACATCAGTAAAATAGAGAGAAAAAAAAAAGAAATGTATCCCATCGGCTCATGTGTCAGCAGTAGGTAAAAATAAATAAATAAATTATTATTATATTAAATTGCAGGTGAAAAGAAATACCAGTGTCACGTGTGCCCGAGCTCCTTCAGGACTTCTTCCAATCTATCGGGACACATCACAAGGAATCACGGAGGGCATAAGAAGCACGCTTGTAATAGATGTGATAAAACCTTTTTCACCCTTAACAGACTTGGAAGACATATGGACTCCCATAATAACATTAAACGGTAAATAACTGACACAGTATTCAGTAACTAGTTATTGAAGTAATACTTCTAATGCGACTTCCAACAAGGTTGCGTTAAACGTTAACACTACCATGGAGGCGGTATGAAAGCTATTCCTTCTCTCTTTCTCTCATAGCCAGTTACGTTTCGTATATTAAAGAAGTTTTACTTCAGTCGTGTGGTCTAAAGCACACTCGTTTTTAGTGTTCCGTACCCAATGTTTAGACGACCGATGTAACGCGGAATGTCCGCCTGCGACGCAAGAGGTTGCGGGTTCAATTCCCGCCTTGGGATAAATAATTGTTCAATCTGCAAATATTTATTCCGAGTGTTTTGGGTATTTTCTATATATAAATAAAACAATGTATGTAATGTATTGTATTAAGTATATCAGTCATCTAGTACCCATAACACAAGCTCTGCTTAGCTTGGGGCTAGATGATGCTGTGTGGATTGTCCAGCATTATTTTTTTTAACAATCTTTTCTCCCTTTTTCAGGTATGAGTGTGAGTTCTGCCATTCCAGTTTCACACGCCGTTGCTACTGGAAGCTGCATCTCCAGAAGAAACACGCAGTTATAACGCCTCCTCTGCGTCCCGGGAGACGAAGAACAAACATTATCACAGACACACCTAATCTATTAAAATAAATATGAATTTATAAATAAATGAATATTATTTTATTTTCTATGTATAATAAAAAATATCTATGTATGTAATGTACTGTATTAAGTATATCAGTCATCTAGTACCCATAACACAAGCTCTGCTTAGCTTGGGGCTAGATGATGCTGTGTGGATTGCCCAGCATTATTATTATTATTATTTTATAATGTATTTTTATTATTTAACTTGCTGATGTAACAAGCAGATTGCATGATGTTAAGTGGTACCGTGATGACCAATGTGGCGCGGCGGGCGAATGTCCGCCTGCAGGAGGTTGCGGGCTCGATTCCCGCCTTGGGATAAATGTTTGTACGATCTGCAAATACTTATTCCGGATGTTCTGGGTATTTCCTATCCTACTAATATTATAAAAGCGAAAGTTTGTAAGCATGAATGGATGGATGTTTGTTACTCTTTCACGTTCTTACCAGTGGACCGATTTGGATGAAATTTGGTATAGATATAGATTGTAACATGGATTAACATATAGGCTACTTTTTATCCCGAAAAAATAACGGGAACGGGAAAAAACTGCTACGCGGGCGAAGCTTCAAGCGGCCGCTAGTGTATAATAAAAATATCTATGTATGTAATGTATTGTATTAAGTATTTTAGTCATCTAGTAGAGCTCTACTACTACACAGAGGGTCTAAACCAGTAGCGTAGCGTGCCTTGGAGGGGCCCTGTATCACAATTAGTTGAGGAGCCCAAATGAAGAATAGGTAAAGATTTCTCACAAAATAAAATTGCCCAAAAACGCTATGGTAGATAGCGCAAAAATTAATTAGTTTTAATTCTAAGCCAAGATATCCATGACGACTTATGGGTAGTGATGACTTATGGAACTGAGACGTGATCGTTAACTATTGGTCTCATACACAAGCTCAAAGTCGCACAACGAGCTATGGAGAGAGCGATGCTGGGAGTTTCACTGCGACATAGAATCAGAAATGAGGAAATCCGTAGAAGAACCATGGTCATTGACATAGCTCTGAGAATCAGCAAGTTGAAGTGGCAATGGGCAGACCATGTAGTTTAGAAGGTGGATCTGTGAGATACTGGATGGGAGTCTACCTGATTCTCCCTGCCCACACGTGGCTGAGGTTGTCCACACGCGAGAGCAATCAAGGAGTGGGTATTCTGGGCTTGAAGTAATAAAAAACACCAGCGTCGATTGTCCCTGTTTATTACATACAATAAACCAGGCCACAATACAATTCCAACAGTAATAATATTACTAATTAACATTAAATGGTTTCAGCATCGACTTACACCTCAGGGGTTCACAGAAAGAAGAGAGAAAGAGCTAGCATACAATCTATCGTAAAAGGAATGTGACACTGACACTTCCTGACAGCTAGCTAGGTGTAGTCTGTTCTACTTATATTGATATTGCATAGATTATATAAACACATTTCAACACTACCCCTTAATCCATACAATATCATGTCATCACAATAACACAATCAAAGAAATAAATTTAGGTACCTACTCTAGAGCTCTACATCAAATAAAGACAAGTGCTCTACAACTCTATACAACAAATTGTCTAAGGCTCTATAGCTCTACAATTTATTACAATTAAATACAGCGGTAAGTACCTGTTCTACCTATATAACAAAGTCAATATCTAGTCAACAACTTATTTACATAGATAGTCATCAAATATGAATCAATATATTAATACAATTCATGACATAGTACAAACTTATACATTTATTTACCTATATTACTATGTCAGACTTTTACATTCATATCTATTACAAACTTATTATGTTTCACAGCACTTAGTGGTTTTGTAAGAACATCCGCTGTCATACAATCAGTCTGTAGGTACTTTACTGATACCGAATCATTTTGAACAAAGTCTTTTACAAAATGGTACCTTATGTCTATATGCTTAGTACGTTTATGGCAATATTCTGCCACTTGCAACAATTTTTGAGCAGACTGGTTATCATTGAAAATTGTTACACTACACTGCTTCAGTCTGATTTCATACAAAAAGTTTCTTATGAAGCAGATGTCTTTACATACATCAGTTATTGCTAAATATTCAGCTTCAGTACTAGAAAGTGCTACACACCGTTGTTTACGTGACTCCCAATTAATAACATTGTTACCCAGTTTTACAATAAACCCAGTGTATGACCGTCTATCATTGGGATCATTGGCCCAATCAGCATCTGCAAAAGCAGTTAAACTCAATTGACTCCCCTTATAAAAATATAAAGAATAGTTAATTGTACCTGCTAAATAACGCAAAACCCTTTTAGCTGCCTGCCAATGAGATACATCAAAACAGTTGTTAAACTGGCTTAACTGACTACAAGCAAATGAGATGTCTGGTCTAGTACATACAGACAAATACATAAGACATCCCATGAGCTGCCTATAGTTATACTGCTCATCACTTAAGCTAGTTTCACCCTTAACTAGCTTACAATTGGTAGGCATAGGAGTTTTTACAACTTTACAATTTTCCATACCAAAGCGATTCAACAATCTCTTTATATACTCAGATTGATTTATTTTCATTATTCCCTTTGCCTGGTCTCTTTCAATATTAATTCCCAAACAACTTTTCAAACTTCCCAAGTTTCTTACATTGAAATTATCTTCAAGCAAAGGAAATATTTCATTACATTTAGTACTGTAAAATACATAAAAGTCATCAACATACAAAGCTACTATAGTTATATGCTTATCACATCTTTTTATGTACACACAAGGTTCACATTTACTTTGCATATAACCCTTACTTGACAATAAATTATGTACCTTATTATTCCAAATTCTACTGGCCTGCTTGAGGCCATATATTCCTTTTAACAATAAACAAACCTTGTTACAGTCATCATCATTAAATCCTGGAGGCTGCTCCATATATATAGTTTCCTGAAGGTCACCGTTTAAAAATGCAGTAGTTACATCAATATGATCAATATTTAGATTAAATTCTGTAGCTAATGAAAATAATATTCTCATAGTACTGTGACGCACAACAGGGGAGAAAGTATCATTATAATCTAACCCTTTCACTTGAGTAAAACCCCTGGCAACCAAACGTGCTTTGAATTTATCAAAATTACCATTTGCATCATATTTTGCCTTATAAATCCATTTACATTTTACAACATTTTCATTAGATGGCCTATCAACTAATTTCCATACATTGTTAGAAATCAGTGCATCATATTCACTTTGCATTGCAGCCTGCCATTCATACCTATCAGGAGAATTTACTGCTTCCTTGTAGGATTGAGGTTCAGCAAATGGAATATCATGTGCAGTCAAAGAGAAATCTGTTTCGTAGTCATTGTACTTTACCGGCAACCTGGACCTTGTACTACGCACGGGACGCTGACTCGTAGCTACCGGGGGTGAACGATCACCTCCGCCCTCAACTGATGCCTCGTGGGAAGGCGTCACACGCAGCTCGTGGACGCCGCACACTGGCGACGCAGCAGGGACACCCTCGTCCTCGCTACCTGTGCAGTACTCTTCATCCGAACCTGAAAAAATCATTGTGTCACCTGTAATTTCTCTTGATACAGACTGTTCATCTGAACCTACATTCTGACTAACAATAGTAACACTATCATTCATGGAATTAGAATTACTAATATTAATATCACAGAGACTTTCACTTGCTCGATTCATTATATTATTATTAAAATTCAAACTATCCATCCCATTATAAAATTCATAATAAATACATTCATTATCATTAGTATTGTCCATGTCATTGAAATCCTTACTAAATCTATTTTCAATAAATGCTACATTTCTGGACAATACAACTTTCGTAGGAACTGATGGGTCCAACAACCTATACCCTTTAGAAGTCTCAGAGTACCCAACAAATATATACCTTTTGCTTTTAGGGTCTAACTTACGACGTTTCTGCTCAGGAACTAGAGAGTATGCTACACAACCAAAAATATGGAGGTGACTAAGATCTGGTTTAGATCCGGTCCAAATCTCCTCTGGCGTACTTCTTCCTGAAAGAGCAGAAGTAGGGCACCGGTTTTTTAGATAAATTGCTGTCATAACCGCCTCACCCCAATAGCGCCTACAGAGACCAGCACCTCTCAGCATACACCGAGCCTTCTCGAAAAGAGTCCTGTTAAGGCGTTCACTGACGCCATTCTGGCTAGGGCAGTATGGTACGGACGTCTGGTGAATAATTCCTTGCTGTTTCAAATATTTAGAAAAACGATTATTACAATATTCACCACCCCCATCAGACCGTAGAACCTTAACTGGTAACCCCACTTGTTTCTCAACAAGATTTTTAAAATTAACAAAATGAGACATTACCTCAGACTTGTGCTTCATCAAATACCCAAAGGTCTTCCTGGTGTAGTCATCAGTAAACGTTACCAAGTACTTCGCACCACCCCAGCTGCTCTCAGGTAACGGCCCACATACATCAGAATGTATCAACTCGAGGGACTGGGTAGCCCGCCTTGCCTTTCCAACCGGAAACTGCTTGGCAGCCATCTTTCCCTCCAAACATGGTACACACTCCTTCAGATCCTGTACATTGTCAGTCTGAAACAGAACACCAGTTGCACCACCATTCT